>OX940913.1:9517831-10867352 GCA_954871355.1 Cabera pusaria | reverse complement strand
TGAGGTACTTACCAGGAATGCTAGATATATGACAATCAACGTAAGTAGCTCCCGTACAAAATATTCCAAGCATGGTAGGCACAACTTCCATGCGTTTATCAGTGCAGATTGCAATTACGTCTCCCTTTCCAACCCCTATACGAGAGAGTGAGAGAGCGATATCGACAGTTTTTTGTGCCAGCTCATTGAATGTCAATGTATCGCCCGTGTCCGCGTTGAGCTGAAATAATATTGAAATGAAGAATATCTTGGCGCGCTATAAAACATCAATTAACTCGAAAAATACTACACATTTTGTTACATTGCCAATAATTATTTTAAAACGGACCTGTTGAGGCATCGGTTTTTTGGACTGAATTTACGAAAAAACAAAGAGGGTGCATAGAAGTAAAAAGCTACGCGTGATACTTCCAAGTTCATTCAATTTATTTCTAACATCGCTAAAGCGGTAGAATTTCAAAAAAGCCTTAAACACGTATTTACTTATTTATTTACTGAAGTACTCGTGTAAAGTTTAAATAAAAAAGACTATCTAATCTCTACAAACTTTGAACCCTCGTTTCAACCCTTTTAAGGGGTGAATTTCGGAAAGTCCTTAGTCCTTTCTTAAGAGCGTTTATACGAATCGTATCGATTTTCGGGTTTTTTCAAAGGTAATATTGTAGCGGTGCGAGCAGATAATTCGGAGAAAAGTACGGTTTCAGAAAGATCAAGTCTTTGTCTGGTGCACCAAGAAGCTGAAATATTTTATTTAGTCATGGTTTTTGAGAACGAAGACAATCATTTCATATCGTTTCGTGAAATATATACGTCAGAGGTATGTTTCAACTCAATTATAACCACTAAAATGGGCTTAAATACGTTATTTTATGAGTTTACCTAAAAGCGTATATCCCCTCAAAGAGCAACATGCATCCAAATGTACAAAAGTATTACGTATAGATATAAAAAAATAAATATATTTATATCGAAAATCAACTAAATCACAATTGGTTCATCCGTATGGCCGCTACGATGCCACAGACAGACACACACATACACAGATACACACGTAAAGCTTATGTCACCCTTTTTTTTGCGTCGTGTGGGGGGGGGGTCAAAAATTACTAGTGCGAGTACTTTCCGTGGTAGTATCGATTTTTATGATAATGTTTTTATAAAAAATACCAACTGTTATACCTTTTTGGAAAGCTTAATAAAGTAGGAAGTTTTATTAGTAAAATCCAAGCTTAATGTATCAGCGTTCTTTAAAAAAAAATTACATTGTTGCTAAACAATGTAATTTAATAAACTAATCGTAAAATAAAAAAAAAAAACGTTATAAGTCATTGTTATTACATTCTCAGTATTTTTGGATATTTTATTACTTCTTAAGCTTTATCACAAAGTTCCCTACGAATAAAAAAATATTTAATAACATTTAACTTATAACACCAACTAAGTGAACTTTCACACAAAGGTGGTAGGGTAAGTAATAATAAGGAAAACAAGAGATTTTTCAATGTTTTGGGTTGCAACCCCCTGAGGGGTCGCGAAGCCTCTATAAGGGGGTCGCGGGGGATCGCAAAGCCTCAGTAAGAGAATAAAACAAAGTTTGAAAATATACTTTTAAAGAGCATTTGTAGGTGTTGTGAATGAGAGTGCTTATAATATTTGTTTCAAAAGAAAAATATGTAATTTTTCCTGTAAGCCACATGAATGAAGCCGCGGGCAGAAGCTAGCAATATAAGAAAATACAGATTATAAATAGTGCAAGTAGGGGGTCGCGAAATTTTTTTCATACTAAGGGGGTCGTGTCCTGAAAAAGGTTGAAAAACACTGAGGTAAACAATCGTTAATAGATGGCACTATACTAAAAACACGTTTTTTGTATGGCAACCCCCTTTAATTTTTAACTTTGTTCTGTTTTTAGAATTTGTTGTTATAGCGGCAACAGAAATACAATATATGTGAAAATTTCAAACGTCTAACTATCGCGGTTCATGAGATACTGCCTCGTGACAGACGTACAGACAGATAGACAGACAGCGGTCTCTCATTAATAGGGTTCCGTTGGTACACTTTGGGTTCGGAACCCTAAAAACTGTGGTAGACGTGTCATTTAAATTGATGAGTATAATATTATGTACAAATTTTCGAGTCAATTGACCCAGAAAATAAAAAAACGTGTGTGTACTTATGTACACGCGTTAGAAGTTATACTTCTGTGGCGTATGGAAAAAAAAAACTAAAATGCAGTAGTGATTAACGATAAATATTAAAATTAATCAAAAAGATTTTATTTAAATAAAAAAGGTTTTATTAACGTAAAAATATGACGTTAAATATGACGTTCTTACGAAATGACATATACAACTTGAACATAGTCATGCCACCTAGAACTAACTTCACGGTGTAGAATTTAGGTGGCGGTGTGCGCGCGCATCGTACCACCTAGAACTAACTTCACGATGTTAAATTTAGGTGTCGGTGTGCGCGCGCATCGTAAAAATTCACTCTCATCATTTTTCTCTATCGCGCCAAAAGAAGTATAACTTCAAAAAGTTTCATAGAAACATCAACCCTCCATTTCACCCTGTTAGGGGTAGAATTTCAAACAACCCTTTCTTGGTGGATACCTACATTTCACATTGAATACACCCTCCAAATTTCGTGATTTAGGCAGTGCGTTGATATATTAGTTAGACAAACACGTGGGGATGGTTTTTTAAAAACTGTGATATACGTGACTCATAATTTAATAAATGAGACTCATTATTATTCGAGTATGTGCATTAATTTTCGAGACATATTCACATTTTTATTCAATCAGCACCGGCTATAATCATATCCCGCGATCAGCAACGGTACATCATGCATGTCACGACATGCGATAGATGGACGAAAAAATTCGAGGCGATGTAATGAAAAATTCACTTTAAAATTCAAGTATCAAAATTGTCTGTTATTGTGGTTTGGAGTTTAGCCATACAGAGATAATTTGAAATTGTAGTGTACCGTCCGTGTTACGTAGTTCCACAGATCGTGTAGATTTTGATTTGCTGTCAAATGAATGCGCGCCCTTAACGGATACCAACGTCATAATAACTATCTGCATGCCAAATTTCAGCGCAATCCAAAACAATATTTTAGAAATATTTGTAAATTTGCTATATTTTATTTTTGCTTACAAAAACTATCTAAATACCTACACTTATCTAATACATTACAAACACAACCATACAGTAATTTTCATCATAATATAACACATTATTTTATCAAGTTTATTTAGAAGTACATTATAATCAATCTTATGAAGAACATAGTATTATTATTTTCTACTATAAGTATAATCCACACATATTATCTTTATCATCCAATATTAATAAGAAACACGTCACTCACTCTCTTCTAGTATAAAATAATATAAAATAGTAATAAATAAAAAGCTATATAGTTACATATATCTTAAAATAAAACTACTTTATAGTAATAATATATAATATAACTAGACAACTACGTATAATTTAAATATACATAATTAACTAAAATTACAATTTTGTTAGTTTCGATATGACACAAACATTAACAAATATCTTTGAAGAGGTAGACGACATACAAATCGCTCGTTCATTTATATGCTATCCTAAGGAATGTAGCAACTTAATCGGCAACCATACACAATTTATTAAAATCATAACCCAAAACATTTATCTTATCCAGTATCTATTTATTTAATCCAGTCAGAAGTATTTATAAAAACTTCAGTTCCTGTGAAATAATGTTAGCTTTGCTGAACTTTGAATGTGACTTTATAATATTAACCGAATGTTGGCTTAATGAAAATAAAAATATTCCTATTCTTCCGAATTATAGCCACAGCTATACTGAAAGATCACTAAACCAAAATGACGGAATCGTCATATTCTATAAAAACGAATTTACCTGTAAAATCGAAGAACCCATTTTTTCGGATGCAAATTGTATAATTATTAGAATTGGTTCAAACACAGCTATAGTTGCAATATATCGATCTCCATCAATACGTAACGTGGAAAGGTTTTTGGAGTCCCTTGACTGCGTCCTTCAAAACCTAAAGCAATATTCGAATATAATAATAATGGGAGACATCAATATAGATATAAAAGAAGGTAACTCTGACAATAGAAGCTCGGACTACTTAAATCTTGCAGCAGAACACGGACTTCTGCCCGCTAATTATCACCCTACACGATTAAAAAACTGTCTTGATCACATTTTAATTAAAACCAAATTGTCGGCACTCAGTTTTGTTCTTGAAATGGCGTTAACGGATTATTTGCCTGTGTTGTTATGTGTTTCTAAAACTCCCACCAGTAATGCACCTAAAAAATTAATTTAAAAAATAAATTATTCCAGTTTAGTTGAATGCATCAAACACCAACAAATGAGCTTTCTTTTTGAAATGACAGACGCTAACGAGGCTACAAAAAACCTCGTAAGCATCCTAATGAAAGCAGTACATATTCATACAGTGTATAGACCCATTCCCTGTAGACAGCGTATTTCCTAAGCCTTGGATTACTTCTTCAGGCTTACTAAGATGTATCCGCCATAGGGACAACCTACACCTTAAAATACGAAAGAATCCAAATGACAAACCCTTAGCTATTACCTACCGTAGGTATAGAAACTTTTGCAACAATCTTCTAAAGAAACTTAAGATAGAATATGAAAGTAGTGAACTACAAAAGGCGGCACATAGTACAAAAAGTACATGGAGAGTTATCTCTAACATCAAAAATATATCTAATTTATGTCGAAATAAATCTTCTCCGTCTGAACTCCTCGCAATAAACCCTGATACAACACTTGCAGTCAGTTTAGTAAACACATACTTTGCCAATGTTGGAAAGAGCTTAGCAGATAATATATCTTCAAGAACAAACATTTAAGATCTTACGACTGAAATCTTGCCCCAATCACACCACAAATCATTTGTTTTACGTTTTGAAGAAGTAACAAGAATTATGTTATCTCTGAAAAATGATTCGGCAAGTGGATGGAATGGCATATCAAATAAAGTATTAAAACTAGCTAGTCAATATATCGTGCCACCTCTTACCCACATAATTAATCTATGTTTTAGATCTGCAACTTTCCCTGAAGTACTAAAGAGGTCACTTATAGATCCAATTTATAAGAGTGGAGACAGAGACAGTATCGCTAATTACCGACCCATCTCTATATTACCGGCCCTTTCAAAAATATTTGAAAAGCTTTTGAACAACAGTTTGATAAAATATCTCGAACAAGAAAATATTCTTTCAAAATCACAATTTGGATTCAGGGCTGGTAAATCCACAGAAGAGGCAGTGTCTGGGTTAACCGACTATTTAGTAAAAAACGTTGACAAGAAGCGAAAATGTTTAGGAGTATTCCTAGATATGGCTAAAGCCTTCGATACTGTCTCCATCCCCACTCTTCTAAATACGCTGGAAAATATTGGCATTCGAGGCTCCCCTCTCGAACTTTTGCGTGACTTCTTATCTCATAGAAGCCAAAGAGTCATAATTGATGGCATCATTAGTGACGATGCCCTAGTTCTTTTTGGAGTGCCGCAGGGCAGTATCCTGGTACCCAGCCGCAGTAGCAGCTGGTTTTTTTAAATATTTATTAATGAACTGTGCAATTACAATCCACCGAATGGCAAAATTTTTACCTTTGCCGATGATACCGCCCTCATTTTCGAAGGTTGTTATATATAGTTGGGAGCAAGTTCGATGTTTCGCTGAAAATGGCCTCAGAAACGTAATCCTCTGGCTACAAAAAAATCTTTTGACCTTAAATTTTGACAAAAGCAAATTAATTGCTTTCGGTATACTAAAATCTTCTATTCCTAATTCTCTGAAAATCCAAGCCCACACATGCAACTCACACTCATCAACCTGCGACTGTGTCACTCTACAACAGGCAGAGTCAATTAAATATCTCGGTGTGTTAATTGACCAAAAACTTTCCTGGATACCTCACATAACATTTACAATATCTCGTGTCAGGAAACTCATATGGATATTTAAAAACCTACGCCATGTGGCATCAGTCGATTTACTTAAACTGGTATATTATACCCTGTGCCAATTTATTATTAGTTATTGCATATCTGTATGGGGGGGGGGGGGGCGTGCGTGTTTCTCTTGAGAGAGATCAAAGGTCGGTACTTAAGGTCATGATGTTTAAACCTTTCCGCTACCCTACTGAACAGTAAAACAACAACCCTACAGTCCGACAGTCCGTTTCTTATCGTCGCTATTATATTGTCTCAGCACCAAAAACTCGACGTGGAAATGATTTTAAGATCTCCCGAACGTGTCCAAAAAAATGTATGTACGATAAGCAATTGCCGCGCAGCATTTGCAAGTCGCCATTCCTCCTTCCTCGGAGCCTGCTTGTATAATAACCTTAATAAAATCCTCCATTTTCATCGGCTAACCAGAAATGTCTGCAAGAAAATCATTCAGAAATGGCTTCTAGGCAAAAATTACTCAGAAACCGAATCCTTAATAACTTTTATATCATAAACCTTTTATCCTCAATAGATCATTTGATTAATATTAATGTACCTACAATGTGTTTACACTTTCCCCACCTTTCTGATTTAATGTAGTAATGATTAAATATTGTATACTTACTTAACTTTATTTACATACTTTTACATTTTTTTTACATTCATATACTAATATACATTTCGATACTTATTTTATTCATTTTTTTTTCTACAATTACATAATACTGATACATATACATTTACAAATACACACACACACACAAACACACACACCCACACGCACGCACGCACGCACGCACGCACACACGCACGCACGCACGCACGCACGCACGCACGCACGCACGCACGCACACGCACGCACGCAAGTTTGTTATATAAATAAATATCATTTATTCATTTATTCATTCATTCATATTGATTTTCACAATGTGTTACCCCATTTCATCCTCTAAGGTGTGGAATTTCGAAAAAACCTGAAAGAATTATTTATTTTTAGGGTTCCGTACCCAAAGGGTAAACGAGACCCTATTACTAAGACTCCGCTGTCCGTTTGTCTATCTGTCTGTCTGTCTGTCTGTCTGTCTGTCTGTCTGTCCGTCTGTCACCAGGCTATAGCTCATTAACCGTGATAGTTAGACAGTTGAAATTTTCACAGATGGTGTATTTCTCTTGCCACTAGAACAACAAATACTAAAAACAAAATAAAGTTAAAAATTAAAGGGGGTCCCCATACAAAAAACGTGTTTTTAAACGCCATCTATCTAATTAGTTTCGGCAAAATGACATAGATGGCGCTAGTAAACGAGCACCGTCTTTCTAGATCACGACCAAACCAAATATTCTTGGTAATATCAATTAATCAAATATATGAGGTTGAAACTCTGTTATGTTTCGTATTGTACGGAACCCTTCCTAAGTGTGCGATAAGAGACGCGATGCTGACTCGCACTTGGCCAGTTTTATTTAATTTACTGAAGCACTTGTGTGAAGTTTCGAATAGAAAAGACTATCGCGCTGCGCGGTAAACATTATCAACACGGTGTGCTCGTATAATTAATTTTCTAAAAAATATAAATTTAGTCCAAATTATCAAACAGTGCTAAAATAATTATAAGAACATTTATAAATAGTTGTAAGAACCAAATGGACAATTAAATGTGTTTACTGAAAAAATAGTATAGTGAAAGGTGCATTAGCAGCATAATCTTGCAGTAAAAATACATACGTGAATCAATCTGTGAAATGTGAACTAAAATTGAATAATAATTTTATTCAGTGATTATTAACCCTCCATCACTGAATAATACGCGCGTTGGTGCTTCTCGAAGCGACAAGTGTTAGAAACTCACTCTCACGAAATCGAATGATTTATTAACTATTTCAACATTTTAATAATGGTGTATGTGAAGGTATTTTGAACGCAAATAACGATTGTGAAGTCACCCACAACCGACAACTTATTAAAATATCATCATTAACCAATTTAACATTACGATTCACTAAATTCGACATCGACGTAACAAGCGTAACTTCGTTATTGTCGTGTGTCTTCGGAGATTGTTCTCCTTGTCTCTACCCTCCGAATCCAGTATGTGTAAACGTCAGTGTGTTATCTCGTATCAACTGACTCACCAATGCTACTTGATCTCCATGCTCCATCATCCGATCCAGTATTTCCTGTCCATAGTTCATATGGTGTGGCAGCTTTACAGACCCCTCCCCGTAAACATGATGTTTGTTCCGTAACATCTCGCTGGAAACAATTATGAATGAACCTATGTTTGTATATGTCGTGGCCAGATCTTAGAATTGACCAATTCATGATGTGCCCGACCATTTCATTGACTGAAAAATACTTGAGGTCCACATGATATGGTCTGATCAAATTAGTTAAAATTATTATTCATTGGTTTATATAAATATTATTAATATATTCAATGTTGAATGTAATATGTTCAATGTATATACAATGAATTAAAAAAATTACGAATGTTGTTACGATAATTACGGATCGTGTAAAAATCTAAAAGAACCGACTTCAAACTTCGCGCTAGTCATTTTCAGTACTGAGTTCGAGGTGCTTATCGCCATATCTCTAGAGATTTAAGAAGTTATTGATTCCAGGATCTATCTACGACATACATACACAATTTGTAAGCGATTCGCCGAGTTCCAGCATTATCGATTCCAGCCTATCTGGAAGATCGGTTGGAATAGTCGAAATTGTCAATTTTTACGTCATTGATAGACCAAGTGATCGTCCACAATGGCAATTGAAGCCATTGTGATTCGCAAATATGTGGTCAAAAGCGAATGATGGAAATAATGGATGGATGGCCATTGATTGAAGCCCATTGACAATTTCGAATGACCGTCTCCAGGGCACTTCAGAGTCTAATCCATAGAGTGCAAGTATTCTACTCCGATGCAGAGCCTCGTCTTCCTGCCCTTTTGCATGTCGACATAAGCACGATTCCATCTTAGACCACATCGTCATTTATCATCATGTGACATATTATATTATCATCAAGTGGTCAAGTGTTTGTGTCTAAAATAAAATAAAACCAACACTTACAAATCTGCTAGGTTTTTCTATTATGATAATATACTGTAGTGTAGATCTCAAAAATCACGGCCACCACAGCGGTGAATTGACAAGAGAACACCAGTATGTATTACTGAGTTACTTGTATTTATATGACGACGGCAGTCCTTGAATCACTAATATTTAAAAAAAATTAAGTAGCCGGACATCAATAACTAACCGACTCCACAAAAAGGAGGAGGTTTTCAATTCTCCTGTGTTTTGTTTTTTGTATGTTACCTCAGAACTCCGTCATATTTCGTTCCGATCCCGATTTGGAAAATCATTTTTTTTTGTCAGAGAGAGTACCTATACTTCCCGATTGAACCCATTGTAATTTTATCGAGATCTGATAAGTATCTCCAGAGATATGTAGATAAACACCTCAAACTTAGTACTGACAATGACTGGCGCGGTATTTGAAGTCGTTTCTTTTCGTTTTGTGAACGATCTTAAATTAATTTAATTCCAGTAGTTATTGTATTTCATTATGTATGCGCGGTGAAAATTTATTCAGTTTTAAGATATGCAATGAGAAACTAGCGAGATCTAGGACATAAGACTTATTATTTATTCGTAGACTCATAGATCCACTAGTAGTTATTGGCAATAATTATGTCTGTATGGACAATTCGTTTGACGCCGGCATCTTAAACAATTTAATATCTGAAGCAAATCAATTAGAAGTCGCGTAAATTTCGTCTGAGACACTACCTGTATGATAATAGACAAATATACATTTTCTGTATTTGTTACATCGTTTGTCTCCAAGGTCAGACGGAAAATAACAAAATCCTATTAATATTCAAATTTTAAGATATTTGACGTCGAAGCAATTATGTTATAACATCGCGTAAAATATCGTTTGCGTGATACAGGATTTCTTATGGCAATATTTACAATGATACCATCTTGACGCTTTTATTGTAAGTTATGGGGTGAGTAAGCAACATGAAAAACGGGGTAATACAAAGTTAAAGTAGAAACGACACTCACTGACAGCATTAAAATCACAGAAGGTACAGCACAAGGATCGGTGCTTGGGCCGTTGCATTATCTTACGAGTACATATGTGAATGATGTTACTAATGTTGTGAAACATTGCGCCATATATCAATTTGCCGATGACACGTGTTTGGTTGCAGCCCATAGGGCTGTTGATGTAGCAGAGAGCTACATTCAAAAAGATTTTACAGCCATATGCAAGTGGTCTCATGACGCAGGACTAGTACTTAATGCTGAAAAAACTAAGTTCATGCACGTACATTCCAGCCACAACAAGAATGCACATCCGAAATCCGTTCAAGTAGTAGCACATAGTCATGAATGCCTTCACAATAATAATCATGATGCATGCACTGCTAGCTGTGTGCTTCTGGAACAGGTAACCGAACTAACTTATCTTGGACTAACAATCGACCATAGACTCAACTGGGCGAAACATATAAATATGACATGTGATCGACTAAGAGCCATCATGGCTAAATTTCATATAATTAAAAGCAGAGTATCA
Organism: Cabera pusaria; assembly: GCA_954871355.1. Taxonomy (NCBI): domain Eukaryota; kingdom Metazoa; phylum Arthropoda; class Insecta; order Lepidoptera; family Geometridae; genus Cabera; species Cabera pusaria. The sequence goes on along the minus strand of OX940913.1, from coordinate 10,856,729 downwards.
TACGACGTACTACTAACAATTTACAAAGCACTCGTTGAAAGTATTATATCGTATGGCCTTAGCAGTTACGGTCACATATAAGACATATCTTGAACAGATCTTTAATATACAATTTAGATTACTCAAAATTATAGTACCGCATAAATTTAAAATCACGGGGCTTTTTAAACACTGCAACATAATACCTATTTATCAAAAAGATGAGCTTAACCTACTAATCGAACAATTTTTCAGAAGCGAAATTTTATTTGAAAATAATCACAATAAATCTACAAGAAGTATAACTAATAAAATGTTAATAAAACCTAAATTTAACAACGTATACGGTAAAAGAACATCCCAATACATAATTCCGGACCTAATAAATAAATTGCCTAAAGACGCTAAGGACAAAATTACTATTAATAATATTAAATATGTTCTGAAGAAATATTTCTTGAATAAAACTCAAGAAACTGGAGCACCTCTATATAGAAAGCGCACACATTCGCACAACGCAATACCCTCCCACTGCGCCAGAAGCTACTCACTGTCAATGTATACTCGTACGCATAGTCTGGAGACGTGTGTGTGTGTGTGTGTGTAGGTTTGTGTATGCGCATACGCATAATGTGTATCTTTTAGTTTTTAGATATAGCTCTAAACTTTGTTTAAACACTTAACTTTTTTTTTTAACTAACTAACTTTTTGTTTTAACGCTGTTCTAGATATAAGAAAAAATATGTCGTGAACTTATTACTTAGGTTTTTTGACAATCTTTACCAATACCTATATGTTTGTAAGTTTATGAATAAATAAATAAATAAAAAATAAAAATAGTGTTTCATAATTCCAGGTCTAGATCACTTTGTACGGTGCTGGCAGAATTAGTAAGGTTACCATTTTGTGCTGTTCCGAACATCATGCACCGCTTGCCGCTTAGGCGGTGTGATAATTTTAGTCTACCACAAACATTTTTTTTTTTTACTTTTGCTAGTCCGCCCTGGCCGCACCTTTGCCAATTAATTTTCCGCCGTGAAATAGGAATGTTTTTCGGTTGAAATGGCAAAGTGTCTAGTGAAATTACAGGGCACGTGAGACTCAACATCTTTATGTCTCAATGTTACAGGCGCCGTAGTTTTATATGCTTTCACTGGGCGCAGTGTATTGACATGCAATTCTGGCTGTCCAGAATTTTACATACAGCTGTATCTGTAATAGGTAGACGTCATCGCTTACCATCAGGCGAGCATCGAGCTGGTCCTATTTCCTTATAATATAAAAAAGGGCTTTTTGCAAGCTATTTGGGTGATATGTACTCGAATATACGAGGCTCGTTCAATAAATACTTAGCCTACAAAAGAGAAACGAAAATTTTCGAAAAGTGCCGATTTATTTTTCTACATAATCTCCTTTTAACTCAATACACTTGGCCCAGCGATGCTCCAACTTTTTTAACCCGTCTAAAAAATACGTTTTCCTGAAGTCTGCAAAATAGGCCTCCGTAGCGGCGATGACCTCCTCATTCGACCCAAATCTTTTTCCGGCGAGTGACTTTTTCAGGTTTGGAAACAAAAAGAAGTCACAGGGGGCCAAGTCTGGAGAGTAAGGTGGGTGGGGCAGCAATTCGTAGCGCAATTCGAATAATTTGGCCATGGCGACGGCAGAGGTGTGAGCCGGCGCGTTGTCGTGGTTGTTGTCCAGTGTGAGCAAACGCAGCACCCATCGCGCTGACAGCTTTCTCATGCCCATTTCTTCGTGGAGAATATGATGTACCGTTCTTTCTGCAATGCCCACAGTGTCAGCTATCTCGCTAACCTTCAATCGGCGGTCTGCCAACACGAGATCGTGGATTTTTTTTATGTTTTCCTCCGTAGTAGCCGTTTTCGGGGCACCTGGGCGTGGCTTATCAAAAACCGACTTGCGGCCACGAGCAAACTCGTTAAACCAATTCTTGACGGTTACCATCGAAGGAGAAGAGTCACTGTACACAGCATCCAAGCGATTTTTAATTTCACTGCGCGTTTTCCGTTCCAAAAATAAAAATCGAATCACCGAACGATACTGCTATTTTTCCATTTTTGTTAAACTGACCGACACGTTCGCTTTCAAAGGCTATTCAAACAAAACTAATAGAGTTCATTGTTTAAAACTTTGACAATAGGCTTCAAAAACATTGCACTGTACTATGGTAAAATTTTTTTGTAATTGCAGTGCTACGTACTTGTTGAATGACCCTCGTATCTACTGATTATTTTTAACTTTCTTTTTTTTATACCTTATAGGCTAGCGTTTGACCAACTATCACACCTGTTGGTAAGTGATGATGCGGTCGAAGATGGTAAGCACGCTAGGCTAGGCTACTGTAAGTCATGTTAATACATCTAAATATGATGATATGTCTTTCTTCCGCATTTCCGCAAAAAATAATAACCCTTTTTAGGGTTCCGAACCCAAAGGGTACCAACGGAACCCTATTACTGAGACTCCGCTGTCCGTCTGTCTGTCTGTCTGTCTGTCTGTATGTCTGTCTGTCTGTCTGTTTGTCAGTCTGTCTGTTTGTCTGTCTGTCTGTCCGGCTGTCACCAGGCTGTATCTCATGAACCGTAATAGTTAGGCGGTTGAAATTTTCACAGATGATGTATTTCTGTTGCCGCTATAACAACATATACTAAAAACAGAACAAAGTTTAATTAAAGGGGGTCCCCATACAAAAAACGTGTTTTAACTGTAGCGCCATCTATAAACGATTGTTTACCAACAGAAAGGTCACTGACCTTTGTGTTAACGTTCATTTAGTGGGTGTTAAAAGTTCGTTAGACATTCGTTAGATGGCGTTGAAGTAAATAAGCATGTTTAGTATTGACACGGTATTTATATATTTGTCTGTGCAAAACGATATAACTCGAGTTATACCAAAAGTGCGTTTTTAGCAGTTCTATACATTAAAAAAAAATTACGATTTTTTTGGTCTAACTCACGTTTCGATATCTCTTGTAGTTTAGGAGATCGTTTGATACAACTCGAGCTTATTTTGCATTTTTTCGTGAAATGTTTGTGTCTAATAATTTATCACGATTTATATCTTAAGAAAAAACCTAATTTTCTAATTTTTTTTTGTGTATAAAGATGCAATAAATGTTGTATCTAATGGGAATTCATATTGTTTCACATTATTTACAACAACAACAACTCGAGATAAACCACGTAAACTTTTAATCACAAAATACTTTTTTTTCGTGTTAGATAATACTACTCTAAATAAATCATTATACACAATAATTTACGTTAGTAAGGGTTTACGGGAGGTGAAGTGAGGCAGGGTGCGCTTGAGTTGCGCTCAATGTTTGTATTCTCTTTGCTCAGTGTCGCTACGGGTTCGAGAGGAAGAGGACGCGCTCGATTTGGTCATAGATTGGCACCGTTACATATGCAGCTGCATTAGCATATGCAGCTCCTTTACTAAGCAATACAATTTGTCACAAAAACTTAAGATTGTTATTTAATTGCCCAATAGATAGGGTGTCGGACTGGCGATCGAGAGGTCGTGAGTTCGATCCCCATCCCACTCATTGCACTATTGACGTGAACCCACTCCAGACACAAGCATATTTAGATTATTTGGAGGGGTTAACAAGAATACTAGTAAATGTGCAACCCACATTGCGAGTAATCTTTAAATTAAAAAAAATTAAATGTTTTAAGATATACCGTTCACATTTTTTTATTCCTTTATTAGCAGATTATCAGATTTACACATAAACATCTGACTTGAGAAGGATATATAAGCAAGGTTTTAGCGATGCTACTGTACGCGTTCCGTATGTTATTACACGCACTCGTTATTAAAGACTTTCGTCTTAAAGCATTCTGGTATCTGTGGCAATTCGAAGACTCAACGAAGTTTACCAAATGCTCCGTTATAGGAAATTGGTTCCAGAAGTACATGTTCGTTGAAGATGATCTTGGTTTTATCCAATCAACCAGGGTACTCAGCATGTTGTGTCAGCCATGATGACGATATCATCCGCATATCTTAGGTGAAAAAGGTATTTGCCGTTATTATTTGAGTTAATATTGACGCCCAGTCCTTTCAGATTCAGCGTCTTGAGCATATTCACAAGAGCATTTGTAAACAATTTGAGAGAGATAACGTCCCCTATACCGCATTGTCTAAAAACAAAAGTCTTTAACCAGTGCGTCCTACCTGTATTGCCATGTAATGCCAATGCCGGAGCCGAGACGTGGACACTCACAGTTCGACTGGTCCACCAGTTTAAAGTCGCTCAGCGAGCTATGGAGAGAGCTATGCTCGGTATTTCTCTACGGGATCGAATCCGGAACGAAGTAATTCGTCAGAGAACTAAAGTTATCAATATAGCTCAACGGATTAGCTGAAGTGGCAGTGGGCTAGTCATATCTGCCGCAGGACTGATAACCGTTGGGGTAGACTTGTCCTAGAGTGGAGACCATAAATCGGTAAACGTAGCGTAGGATATCCTGTGACCAGGTGGAGCGACGACATACGTACAGCGGTGGGGAGTGACTGGAAGAGAAGAGCCGAAGATCGGGCTCATTGGCGCATCTTGGGAGAGGCCTACGTCCAGGAGTGGACTGACACAGGCTGATGATGATGAACAAAAGTTTTAGACGAGGAAACTCGTCTAAAACTTTTCGATGAAGGGGTATAGGTTCGGTTTTATTTTGTATTTGGACGGATATAGTTGCGGCGTCTCAACACTTAGATGTATCTAGTTATAAATATGAAAATACGGGACTTATCGCGCCTAAAACATTAATTTTATTTAACTCGACGTTTCGACCAAGTTGCATTGATCGTGGTCACGAGACGACTGACACAACTTAGATGTATCACCAATCAACTTGCCAACGTTGCGTGGACTCCATAATAGACCAGGTTACAATGGAGTCAACGTTTTTTCACAGTCCACAAACGCTAGGCTGATGAGACTTTTTGGTCTTTTCGTCTGCATAGCCTGCTACACTATTTAAATGTGATTTAAGGTGCCACGAATCCAGCCTGATGAGAGGGCTGAAATTCGTCGAGCCTACGTGCGAGACGATTCGTAATTACTCTAAAAAACAGCTAATAGATATGGCACAGGAGAAAAATCGGTCGATAGTTCTTCAAAAGAGTTTGTCTCCTCTTTAAAAGAACATTACGACCACACTCTTGCTCCATGTCTGCGGAATTGTACTCAAAACTAGGACGGATTTAAATAAATGCTGAAGTTAAACGCGTAGTATTTCCGCCAGTTTTTTAGAGCTTCGTTGTAAATCCATCCTCGACGAAGACTTTTCCGTTTTTTAGCTGTCTAAGAGCCATTACGATTTCGTCTAGGCTGACCTCTGGCAGATTTTCGGTATAATGGCGGCTGAGAGTGGCTCTGGGATCCTCAGAATGGGATTGAGGATGTGATGCTTGCGAAGTGTACAATTAGCTGTAGAAGTCTTGAACTTCCAGAATCTTCGGCTTAGAAACGACAATATTCCCGCTGGATGTGATCAACTCCGTCAAATGGCTTAAACCAAGCTGTTAAACGAAGATTTTTGACCCCTTTCGAAATATACGAAAGACTTTTATGGTTTCTGTTACAAAGAAGATGAAGGTGCCGATTTCTTATGTATGATGTCCAAGTGAAAAACGTTGGACAAATTGTAAACTCAGTAAAAGTACTTGATTGGAATCCCAATTTTTATAGAAAAGAAAAAAAATGTATGCCAGATACTTTATTTTATACATGTAAGTGCCCATGAGTTCTATCAGAGCTTTTCATGCCATCCAGAAACATACTGCCGCATACTGTGACTGCAGTTATCAAGAATAAAAGTTCTAATTAAGACTAGGTTGATAACCTGGTAATAGGGAATATGCATGATTTTTTTTATATGTTTATTTCACTGAGTACATCCATTTAACACAGTAACAAATTGAATAATACTGAAAGTGTTCAAATTAAGCTACAAAATATAGTTTTAGCATTGTAACGTCGTTTTTTTGATAAAATTCGAATTTTCATTACTTCCTAAATGCCATAAAAAATAACTAGATATTCCCTTAAATCCAAATAAAAATCAAATCATAAAATACAAATAATTTCCATATTATATTAAATCTTTTATTTCCACGCCATCTACTAATTGTTCTCGATACTTCTCTTCCAACACTTAGGTCAAGTTTCCCCAACTGGCCGCGCCACTTGGCGGAACATTGACCCACCACCCGTAATTAAATGCAATCTATGCTTCTCAAATAATAATACTTAAATGGGAAACCATTCCAAAATACGAATTACATTTTAATAACGTAGGAATACGGGAATCCGATTAATCATCACAAATACAAATCAATAATGCAAGGCTTTTTTGGCGCCATCTGTCCGAACAGAAAGACAACGGGAGCGAAAACAACAAGCATAAAATGCAGCTTGTATTACGGCTAGCGATTCGCATCGACCGACGGCCGGTGTATAGCGTTAGTTCTGCTGTCTTAAGGCAGGGGGCGCTGATTTGGAATCATAGACTAAGAAAAAGTACACCGTTCACCTTCTTTAAACGCGTGTTCGTCTAATCCTATTGCTCAGTCCATGAATCAAAGTGACGTTGTCAACTATTCTTATACGAACTGTCAACTGTCAACAATAACTCACACATTGAAATGGTGAGGGGGTCTAAAACCCATATCGATAACAAAATAAAGTTGTCATATACTCCGATGGGTTTCCCTATAAAAATAATTAAGGTAGGTAAGGTAACTTAAAAACCGCGTTAATAAGTACTACTTACGGTTAATCGATTCATCAAGTCCCGGTGGTCTCTAACCGCATGCTTTATCATCCACTCCCTATTTTACTACCATCGTTAAATCTCCCCTATGTTTCTTCGGAAACAAGTAAAAGGCCGAAATCTAACTTACCTAATCGTTCTCTCTTAAATTCTCACCTCTCGCGTGACCTCTCGTCATACCTTTACCCCAAACTAAGTCCGCTCCAAGACCTAAAAATCGGTGATAACTTCTGAATTCTCCCGAAGCAGTGCCAACCTTTTAATACTGGTAACTCTCGAGGGCGCACGGAAGAACACCGTAACCACACACACTAGCAGATATGGTCCAGAAGCTTCGATTAGTAACAAAGGAGGCGATCCATTAAGTCTCATGTATGGCACACAGCCGTATTTGCTTCTCGGCTAGGCATTGGATTCATCCGGTATATGAAATTCATTACGATAAAGTAAATTGAGTTTATTCTTTTTATCTCCGGAAACCGATAGAAAGAATATCTCAACCCGAATACGTAATATATACATCACAATACCCTATATTTCAGATACCATGTGTACCAATCTTAATTTAAATTAAGAAAGACCGTCTTTCTGTCGATAATATGAAGAGGTCGTGTCCCCTCACGCGACTGGGACACACCCCGAGTTTGTACGAGCAGGGAAGCTTCTTTTTGGTTTTCTTTCCCGAACCGAACGTGAAGGGATCGGCTCCCTTCCGAGCTTCCCGAAGCGCCTCAAAAAGTGTTTAAAGTTCCTCACAAACCCCGAAAGGTTAGTAATGAACAGTTTCTAATTAAAATGTGTGTTTTCTAATCAGTGAAAAGTGACGGAGAAAGGTTGCCGAAAACGGAACCGATTGACACGAGACTGGCGACTCCACGAGGCCCAAGCGTCTCGAACAGGCCTCGCCCTAAGTGCTATTCTCTATGTTCCCTACATATGTTGTAATATGCCTACGCTGAAGGGTAGTAAAAGTGGCATAGTTCGCTTCCGAGGACGAGGCGAGCTCCGATTTGTCCACGTTGCTGCCACATTTGTAATTTAATATTTTCCATGTGTCGACCTCGTGCGAGGGCTACGTAACTTCCCGATGGTGAAACCATCCCATTTCCCCGAGTTTTAGAGCTGGTAACGAGTGTAATCTGACCCAAGTTGCCTTGAATGCCGAGCTATGGATATTCCAAGGATAGGACAGAGAAATCTCTCTGACCACACCCCGCCTCTTAATAATTCGGACTACATAAAGAAGCTAGCAAGGAATCTTAGCCTTCTACGCTGAAGTATCCCCACGTTTTCCCGCTATAAAATGACGATAGCCTTAAATAACATATAAATAATCGTAACAATATTGTGTGGTTTCATTAGGACGCCATGACGTTTCAGGGGAAAGTGGATCACCCTGATTGCCGACGTACAACCTGGGACCCTGGCGAGGTAGACCAGACACGCCCGTGATGTACATCCATCCCGGACGACCTCTCCGCTATGCCTGCCTACCCCTAAGGGTTGTATAATGATAGCCTGACCCCGTCAGCTTGTGCTCAAGTACTATCCTATTTATTTAACCCGGGAAGTGCTGCTTTACATGCATCTCTGCACCCCGGGCCACGCCTAATGGACTTACTCATTTGAATCTTCCTCGGATACATCGGGTGATCATATCATCCTTTCATTGTCACTCATCATCGTGAGAACTCCAAGGGAGATTCTTTCTTTGCCGCTCATCGGGCACGCCCATTACATCGCCCTTTCAATCTAATAGTAGAGAACGGTACGGAGTATGGTATGGTACGGAGTATTTTAAATCATTTTCATCATCATATCGCGTCATCGCTTGCCCTTCAGGCATGGTAAACATTGTAGGCATGACGGTTAATTATTTATAACTCGACTGGGCGAATCATGTAGTTGTATGTACATCATATCCAAATATTATAGTTCTGATTGAAAATTGTAGTAAAATTAAGCTCGGTATCGACGGACGATTTCAACCTATCCTAATTTGAGAGACAGTTCATGTGTTCTGTCGTCTACAGGTATTATTACTGCCTAATATTGTGGTCTTCAACCTTCCAACTTGATTAGTTATAAGAATTTGTTTGTAAACTTACCTCTGGTGGTTCTCAACCTCAGTGGAGGCCTTGGGGGTTCTTTCCATCGAGACTCCCAAAGACTTCAAAATTTACAGGGAGGTGACTTACCGACCCAGAAGGCCCTAGGCAGGTCTAAGCAAGGGATTGAGTTTAATTTTAAGTGGTGGCGGTGCATAAACCTTCCTTAACTGGTGGCGGGTAAATATAAGTTTCATTATTTTTTGTTTGTTTTATATAACGCCCAATAAAAAGTCTTGTATGGAATTTTGTTGTTTTTATTTTTAACTTTATTTTCAATCAGGAACGTTCATTAGACAACTACGAACCCTTAATCATACGTTAACCCCAAATATACGGGGATAACGCTACAGCATTGAAAAAATATGAGGTATCTAAAACGCTGCCAAATTTTCGCGCGCCTTTGTGACGTCACAGTGCACAACACAGTCTCCACAGATTAAATATTTTTAATAGAAATCCTACGTATTCGTACTACAGTGCATACTATTTCTATGAAAAACATTTAATTTGTGGAGACCGTGTTGTGCCCTGTGACGTCACTTTCTAATTGACAAGTGGTGATGTGTTTAGCAAATTTAAATTTCCCACGCTTTTTTGCATTTTTTATATAATATTTTAAACACATGTAAAACTATTTTATTTACAAAAAAATGTTTAACATACAACACCAGAACAATAATGATTCGAAAATAAATATTTCAAGTAAATTTATACCACATGCATATTTCCTATTCTCATTAATAATAGGTGTTGCTGTGTGTTTCATATCATGCATTTCTGTTTAATATCTATAAAAGTAATGTCGAAACATTAAAATACATTTTGATTTATATGATTAATGCTAATATTATAAATCTTTTATCGATCGATAAATCGTTTTCCTACATAAATAATTATATAGTACTATTTTATCTACCTCCATGACAATAACATTAATGTTTAAAACTACTTATTATTTTCCAAGTAGAATACGTATATGGGTTGTGATTTATTAACTATTGATCTCTTAGTGCCCTAATATTGTATATTTTTGCTAAAATTCTAATTATTACAGGTGCATTGATTACAAACTTTTGATTAATGTACTTTTTATATTCAACGTAACACTATTTGCACATTTCTTTTTTAACATTACGATTGATACAACTTCAGATATATCATATTTCACAAAAATTTTAACATTGCAACTTTGACTTTAATAATACATCTGGAAAAAATATTGAATTAGAGCATGCTTGGTAGTGCCATATTAATCTATCATTTATTTTCAGTCTTTTTTCTTTAGGTCAGTAAGTGTAGGTACAAGAATTATGATGTTATTCATAAATACAACTCAACAAATATCAATTTTCACCGAAAGGTATTTTTTGTGTCATATGATACAATTATACTTTGATCATTAGACACGTAAAAAAACTTAAGTCAAATATTATATTTGGTATAACTCGTCGATTTTTATAGTTTTTCTGATAATGCTTACAATATATCAGAAAAAATGAAGAAAAGCATGAAAATATACATTCATACGCCACATAATTAATTATTATTTTCCAGATAAGTTATACGTGTGCGAGTCCGACTCGCACTTGGCCAGTTTATTTATTTAACCTTAATAACGAAGTTCTTAAGCTAATGTGAGTATGTATACCTAAGTAATTTTGAGTCGGCGCCAAACAAGCAAATTAATTAATTACGTAAAGCGTGATGCGCAGTGGAGGAGCCAGCATGTTTAGTTAAAAACTCAAAACAATTACAAACATATATACTTAGGTAAGTATACCTAAGTATATATTTTTGTAGTACTAGTGTCAGTAAACAGTAGTTTAAGAACTTCGTTATTAAGGTTAAATAAAAAAGGGGTTATTATTTTTTGCTTTTCAGTTTTTTCGGCGGTTTAATTTTTTTGTTAAAAAGCTTTATAGCTTAACCGAGTGTTTGAGAACCTTTACTTCAATCTTCCCCGAGTAAGGTAGCGTATAGGCTAGCGCATACTAAGTCACCGAACAAGTAATAATAATTTTATTAATTTGATTTGTCTTTGATAAATAAAGTGATTTTTACAATTCAGTCAGTTTTGAGTAGTCAGTCCACAAAATTTTACTAATCGATGACCGTCAACAACGTCTGTTTATTAATTTGATCAATTTGAGATATTATTTCAATGTTTTCGTCACCTTTTCATCTTTACCCAGCTTCATGCCCTTTATTTAAAAAAATATGTTTATCTGCTTCTTTCATTTTTCTTCTTCTCTTTGCTACTCACTACAAACATATGTACCTACCCCTATTTTGCGAAAACTCTAAATGATTTTGCTAAGCTAGGGAAATTAGGGAAAGTGTCGATTATTGCATGATTATAAGGATACGCAATGTCTACTGTTCTCACAGAACAACTAGTTTTATTACACTTCCAACATACTCGGTCTTTGGGATGGATGATGAAGTCAACGTCGAGGAGCCCTTTGCAAATGTTACATAAAACTATGAAATGTGGTTAGGACAAAGTATGAATCAATGAACGAATTAAAATACTTTATTGCACATTAAAATCAACAGGACACTTAATTTAACGAAGGTGCAAACTACGGTATTATCTCTAAATTTCGATCTCTTCCAGGAAACTAAAAGAAGGTGACTAATGACTTGCTTAAAAAAGATGGTACAACAAGACTTGGTTCTTGATAGGTGGTACAAATGACTTGGCATTTAAAAAGTTATACAAAATAATTTGGTTATTAATTATTATAAGATGCTACAAAATAAGTTAGCTGTTATTTATCTTGTACAAAACAACATTGCATTGAAAAGTAGTAAATAATAACTTATCTATTATTAGATTGTGCAAAATTATCTGGAAATAGTTATTTATGATTTACAACTTAATATACGCTTGAGCTCAACCCTGTTAAGTTTGATTCCGCCGATTCGTGGTAAACTTGCAACTTTTCTGACTTCTATTGTTTGAATGTCCGACACCTGGAAAAAATTAAGAAGTTTAAAAAACGGCCAATTGCGAGTTTGTAATGCGCACCGAGGCTTCTGTATAAACATGTCAAACTAAGTTAAGGGACAAATTTATCTTTGCAGTTCGATCCCTAGAGCGATGCTTAGACACGGTTAGTGCACCAACCTTAAATAATAAGTTTGTAATCGTAAATTGGCTATTTTAGGGTTCCGTACCTCAATAGGAAAAAAGGAACCTTTGTAGGATTAGTTTGTTGTCTGTCGGTCTGTCTGTTTGTCTATCTGTCTGTCTGTCTGTCAAGGCCCAGGTCTCAGGAATGCGTATAGATATCAGGTTGAAACTTATATCAAAAACTCGAGTTTTTGCGGCTCTGAAAAAAATGAACTAGTGAGTCAACGTGATCAAAAGATATGACCATTGTCGCATTCTTTGCGATTTCACAAGGGAATCAAAACCTAACCTACCTTCCCGTTGACATAGAATGAATGAAATGAATGAATGAAATGAAATATACAAAAAAAGCACGGTCTTGCAGCACTTATATAGGAATAAACTTAATATGTGACTTATCTAAAGCGTTTGATTGCGTCTGTCACAAAACGCTAATTTGCAAATTAAAACACTACGGTGTTAACGGAAAAGCACTTGATCTGGTCTCATCCTACCTCCGTAATAGAATACAGATGGTTGAGGTAAATGGAGTCAGGTCATCTGGATCCCTTATAAAAATGGTAGTTCCGCAGGGATCGATCTTAGGACCATTTTTATTTCTAGTTTATATTAATGACGTTGCCGTCTTTCGTGTAAAACTTATGTGACATTGTTTTGTTCGCGGATGAAACATCCTTAATATTAAAAATAGATAAGATTGCGCCTAAATTTGACGATGTTAACAAATCAATTACATAGGTTTTGAATTGGTTTTGACCAATAACTTATTACTGAACTCCAAAAAAACTAAATATTATAAATTCTCGCTGCTAAATGTGAGAAAGGGTGTCATTAATAGCAGGATAGTAATAAACGATGTACCACTAGAATTTGTTGAATCCGCTACATTCTTGGGCATCACCCTGGATTCAAAGCTACTATGGGGTTCTCAAATATTGGATCTAGCAGGTAGATTGAGCTCCGCTGCTTACGCAGTACGTAAAATCAGAAACTTGACTGACGAATCCACAATCCGCTAGATTAGTTTACTTTAGCTACTTCCACAGTATAATGTCCTATGGCATTTTATTGTGGGAGAAAGCCGCCGAAATCCAATCTATATTTGTTTTACAAAAAAGAACTACTCGATCTATATATACCACGAAGCCGCGAGACTCACTTCGTGAAAATTTTAAGGAGATTAAAATTCTTACAGTGGAATGTCAATATATATATGAAAATATTATGTATGTACGCAAACATTTAAATGGTTATGATTAGAGGTCCGTTGTACATAATTTCAATACAAGACACAAAAATAGATTAATTTTACCTCAATTCAAGTTGTGGAAAGTTAGTGGTTCTTTTTTGAGGAACTGTATACGATTTTATAATAAACTTCCTAAAGATATTGATCAACTGTCTATGAGCAGATTTAAAACCTTTGTGAAATCCAATTTAATGAAGAAATCGTACTATACAATAAATGACTAAATGAATGACAAAAATGCTTGGCCTGAATGCCCCAAGCTCCAAGATATAATATAAATTGTATGATAATCTAATTATTTGTTGTAAATTTAATAAAAATATTTAATATGAATTAAAAAAAATGAATTAAAATAAGTGACATGCCCCATAGAGTTTCTTGGTGTTTCTTCTCTGAAGGGAGTACTTCCGAAACACCCGTAGATTCAACAGTCAATCAGTTTTCATCTTTTTTTGCAGATCTAGGGTTGCCTGTTACGACGGTATTATGCAGATAATAGACGGACATCAGTTCCATTCGGATTATGATTTGTACTGCAATTAGTCTGCGTTTTATTTATTTATTATGTTTCATTATTTCACAATTTTTTGGATAAAAATTGTCTGAAATACTGAAACATGCACTGGGTTGCGGGTGCACGTAATAGTACGGTTGGCAACTATATATTAATCAGGGGAATCAAACATGTGTTTTAAGTGTGACGTTCGACGTCTAGATGAAAGCTGAACGGATCAATATCTTTGTTTTTTTTTGTAAATTCGAAGCAATAAGTTATGTTTCTGTTATATATATCTTCTATATTATATATATAAAAGAAAGTCTTGTTAGTTACTACACCTATAACTCAAGAACGGCTGGACCAATTTTTATGATTTTTGTATTTTTTGAATTGTATTTGTTAGGAATAGGATAATAATTATTAAAAACAATGAATAATTGACCTAAAAAAATTATATAAGCAAACATATTTTACCAAAATGTTCCTGGGTTTAAAAACTGCCGCTTATTTGATGTTCAATTGTTTATCCCGCCGTTTTTTTTTGTTTAATTATGGCTCCACACGATTAGTGTATTTAGCCCATGTCAAGTAGTAAGTCAAGTAATAATTCTTCAACTTTTTGTGAATTCAAGTCATGTAGATTTTTAAAATGTCAAATATTGTCAGCAATTATAATTGTTTGACATATTTATTGATTGTCAAATATGCGTGCGTTCACAAATGTATGCTTACAAGCAACTTAAAAAAGTTTATATTTCCAAAAACCATTTTTACCAATTTTTATTCTATATCTGGATTGCCATATTACATTAATAAACTTAATATCTCTTTTGTATTCATTTATTACGTTCATAAAAGCCTAAAACAAGTTCATCTAAAAGGTAACACGACATTCATTGTCTGTTAGGTGGTACGAAGTTCGCCGGGCCAGCTAGTCTATAATAATTTTTATTGAATATGATCTATTTAATGTTATTTGACGTGTGTAAGTGCAAATTTTTAATTTGCCCATATACTGAATAAATGCTTTGACTTAAAACCGAAAATATGTAGTATCATCATTTTCGGCGGCGGGTATTGCAAAATAAACATCTCATTTTTATACTCTCTTAAATTAATTTTAATGAAAATAATCTAAAAAATAATTTTTAATTGAATAATTGCTACATAAGTGCCTATTTACTATGAAAAACTAAATTATTAATGTAAATACCTGCCAGAAAGTATTTTCCTCTCTTTAGCACAACTGCAGCTGTCCAAAATCACATTCACTAATTTATCACTTTAATAACCTCAAAATGGATGCAATTCAAGAATCTATCGATCAATTGCAAAAGAGGTTTACCCAGCGCCTTTACATCTACCAAGGTGAGCTCCAGGCTGCTGCCCCAACAACGAGCACTGCCAACCTAAACACTGAGTTTGCAGCATTCAGAGATTTCATGATGACAGCGCTGCGCAGTCTTCAAGACCAGGTTGCCCTGCTGGCACAACAGATGGACAGTATGGATATGCGCAGCCGGCGAAAGATTCTTTTACTCCATGGCATCCCTGAGGCAAAGGACGAAGATACAGTAACTGTTGTGGTTAAAGCGGTTGCTGAAAATCTGAAGCTGGCCGAGTTCTCTGCTAAGGATGTGTCTCGCTGCCATCGCATGGGCCGCATTTCTTCATCTGACAAACCACGTCCTATCTTGTTCAAGTTGCGGGAATCCGAAATAAAGAACAAGATATGGAACACCAAGACAAGTTTGAAGGGCTCCGGCATCACTGTGTCGGAGTTTCTGACAAAAGCCCGACATGATGCGTTTATGGCGGGTCGCCAAAGGTTTGGCATCTCCAAATGCTGGACGCGTGATGGTTTCGTCTTCGTGTTGGGAATCGATGATGTCCGTCATCGCATTAGCTCCATTGTCGAACTTGACAAAATCAATTGTCCCGAGCCGGCGACTCAGGCCAGGTCAGAGACTACTGTCAATGAAACCCAAGCAGCGCCCAGGACGAGGCGCACCGTCAGGAAATAATTAAGGTTTCATTTTGCATATTTGTTTGTGTCATATTGTGTTGTATTGCTGCCCCATTACGTTTTTCGTTTCTCTTCTTTTTGTCTCTGAGAACGATTAGTACGATACAATACCGGCACTCTTATTTTATTATTATAATGTTGTTGTAGGTATGTAAATAAATTAATATTTATTTCCAATCTCCCTTCATTATAAAATAAATTTAGAATCTCTTATAAAATATTATAATTATGTTTTTGACACTGCGGTGTCAGTGATAGTTATCTGACACTGACATTTTACAGTTGAATTTTGCGACATTTAAGCCAGTTCACACTACCAATTTGTCGATGCGATTTTGTGCCGCTGTTGTGGATGTTGGGAACCAGGAGACAGCACAGAAATGAACATTATTTTTTTATTATGTGTAAACTTTGAGTATTCTTGAATGTGTGTATTTTTACCCGACTGCGCGACGCAAAGGAGAGGTAATGTGTTTATCAGTCTATGTATGTATGTATGTTTGTTCCTTTGTGGCACACTAGAGACTAAACGCGTGGGCCGATTTTGATAATTGGCACGTCAATAGATTCGCCGTGCTAGCGCGAGTGTCAACGAAAACATAAAAAATTGAAAAATTCAAAGTAGCGGATTTCAGACGCCAACATTTGGGGTTCAAAAAAAAATTTTTTTTTTCAAAACCTATCGAGTGGCGTATCGATTTAAAGGTCTTAAAATGGAGATTCAAAATATATTTATAACAAATAATTTATGATCGTACAAATCGAAAAAAAAACTATTTTACATGCCGCGTTAGTCACTTTCAGTAACAAGTTTGCGGTGCTTATCTCTGAAGTTACTTATCAGATCTCAATAAAATTACATTGAGACCAAACGAAAATCATATTAACTCAAACAAAAAAATAAATTTCCAAATCGGTTAAGAATTGATGGAGTTCTGAGGTAACAAACAACCTCTTCCTTTTGGTATAGTCGTTTATTAGTACAACTGTAAAGTAAGTAAGCTTAAGAATCCACATGACATCAACTCTCTAAATGAAATGAGAAGATTACGGAATTTGCCGTCCTTTACTTAACTAAAAAGTGTAAAATAAAACATTAAATTAAAAAATCAAAAAACCCGACTGCGCAAAAAGTGAAGTGTTAAAATACGAACTTAAAAGAAAAAAACAAGGATATCAAAAAACTATACCATTTAAATTCTTTCTCGGTCGATACACTCATAAAATTAATTATACTTTGTTATATGGAATGTAGATACTTTAACAGTCGGGACACATTAATGGCTTAACGAATGGGGATTAATTTGTCCCGACTGTTAAAGTCTCTATATTCCATATATGTATAATTTATTTTATGAGTGTATCGACCGAGAAAGAATTTAAATGGTATAGTTTTTTGATATCCCTAAACAGAAGTCCAAACTACTAGACATAGAAAAAAACAAGTAATGTTTTTTTCTTTTCAGTTCGTTTTTTAACACTTCACTTTTTGCGCAGTCGGGTTTTTTGATTTTTTAATTTAATGTTTTATTTGTTTTATTTTTTGTATAAGATTCATAGGTTGTGATTTTTATATTATTATTACTTTTTTATTTTCTGTTTTTAGTTTTACTGCTTTATATTATGTATGCGTTAGGAATACATACATAAATTATTAATACGCAAACACAGACTGGCAGATTTAAGGTAAAATTTGCTAACAAAAGTTTAGTAATAAGTGATTCGTTTTTGTTGTAATTATTATTATTATTAGTTTAAAATAGTTATATTATTTTGTCACTTACCTAAGTACATATTTGCTTACGTCTAAATATTATGTCAATATCTGAATGCAGTGATAACAATCTGTATATATCTTGTTCTTGTCAAAGCAGTGATTATGACTCCAGTTTTGCTAGTATTCCCACCCTTGAAGACCATATTGATTCTCAGTTTTCTGATGTACCAAAGAAATTTAATATGATTCATATCAATGCCCAAAGTATTCCCGCCCACTTTTCCGATATGCAGGCGTCCTTCTACAACAAAAATCTTCATGCTATATTAGTCTCCGAGTCATGGCTCAAACCCTGTCTATCTACTACTTCCTTCTCCCTTCCTGGTTATAATCTGATCCGCAACGACCGAATTGGTCGTGTTGGAGGTGGGGTTGCTATTTACCTCCACTCACACATTCCATACTCCGTAATCAGTACCTCATCTCAACCGCCTCTCTCCAACGCTGGCGAGCACCTCTTTATAGAAGTGCCATTGTCGCACTCTAAGATATTGCTCGGAGTATACTGTAGCCCTTCACTACACGTTAAATTCTTTAATTCCTTCGAAATTATTTTAGAAGACATCCTTCCTCTCTATAGTCACTCCATAATAATGGGTGACTTTAATACTTGTCTTCTCAAAAATGATAACCGTTCCTCTTCCTTTCAGTCTGTCATTAAATCCTGTAATATGCATATTTTTCCTTTAGGCGCTACTCATCATCTACCAAACTGAACTCTTTCACTACTTGACCTACTGTTAGTTTCTTCTCCTCATCATGTTGCAAAGCACGGACAGTGCCCGGCCGATGCCTTCTCGCATCATGACCTTATTTTTCTTTCGTACAAAATCCGTCCCCCTAAAGCTAAGCCTAACATTATTCTTCTGCGCAATTTTAGTGGTATAGATGAAGATGCTTTTATTACCGATGCTTAAGCATTAGATTGGTCTCCGGTATTTGATGCTCAATCTGTGGATGAACAAGTATCGTTGTTTAATTCAACAGTTACCCAGCTGTATGACAAGCACGCTCCTCTACGAGCGATTAAATTAAAGCATCTGCCAGCACCCTGGATCAATGATGAAATTCGGCAACTGATGAACAAAAAAAATCTAGCCAAATATAAATTTAAATGCCGTCCTAACGACTGTAATAAGTCTAAATTTGTGAAAGCTCGAAATCGCTGCAATGTGGTCAGTAGGGATGCTTTTCGTCGCCACGTTCACAAAATGGTTAATAATGAGGATCCTGCTAAAATCTGGCAGTTTCTTAGGTCACTGGGAATTGGTAAACCTCCTCAAAATTCTGTTCCACTTTATCTAGATATTAACTCACTCAACCTTCACTTTGCTTCTTCATCTGGTATTTCTGACACAGATAAAAATAACACTTTAGTCCAATTATCAAATCAACCAATTCCCTTTTATCCTTCATTTGTCTTCGATCGATTATCAACATGTGACGTTAAGAAAAGCGTACTATCTATAACATCCAATGCTGTTGGTGGCGATGGTATAAGCCGCAACATGTTAGTACCAATCCTTGACACTATCCTCCCTGTCCTTTGTTTTATCCTTAAAAACTCCTTAACTGAAGGTGTTTTCCCTTCCCCCTGGAAAGACGCTCAGATAATTCCTTTACCTAAAAACCCCAATCCTAAAACCCTCTCTGAATATCGACCTATCTCCATTCTTCCATTCCTGTCCAAGGTTTTCGAGCGTCTTGTCCACAATCAAATTAGTATACCTCTCCCTAAATAACCTTCTTAACCCTTTCCAATCCGGTTTCCGTCCAGGCCACAGCACCGTCAGTACATTAGTCAAAATCACCGATAACATCCGCCTCGGCATGGAAAACCGACATCTGACGGTACTAACATTGTTGGACTTCAGCAACGCGTTTAACAGTGTTAATTTTAATATCCTTTTAGCGATATTGCGCACCATTAACGTATCTCCATTGGTAATCGATTGGTTTCACAGTTATCTGTACGGGCGCCGGCAGCGTGTTCGCCTTGATGATACTTTTTCATCGTAATGTGACACGTCAGCTGGCGTACCTCAAGGCGGCGTTTTTTCTCCTTTACTTTTAGCCATTTTTATCAATTCAATTTCTCATAATCTTTCTTCTTCCTACCACTTATATGCAGACGATCTTCTGATTTACACCCAAGCATCTCTCGACAAACTATCAGATGCTATTGCTGCCATAAATGCTGATCTGCAACGTATATCTGTAGGGAGTAAAGCATTTGAACTCAAGGTAAATCCCACCAAAACTCAGGTCATGGTCATCGGTAGCTCCAGACTTACGAGTATAACGAAAGTGGATTGGCAAATGCTTCCAAAGGTGAATTTCGAAGGTATCGATATTCCGTTCAAATTCCGTTCCGCATATCTGTAAAGAATCTGGGACTCGTAATGGATCAATGTCTTATTTGGGACTTGCAAGGTCAAAACACTAGCCGTAAACTGTATGCAGCAGGGGCTTCGCTTAGAAGACTTCGTAATTTTAAACCACTAAAATTGCCCTCGCTCAATCTCTCTTACATCCCATTTTTGATTATGCTGACGTCTGCTATCTAGACCTTAGAGAGGATCAGCTAAATAAGCTTGAGCGTCTCCAAAACTTTTGTATTAGATTCATTTTTGGCCTACGTAAATACGACCACGTATCTCATTTTCGCTCTCAGCTCAAGTGGCTTCCTATTCATCTTCGCTGGAATACTCACATCCTCTCCCTTCTTTACAATATTCTTTTTAATCCATATACTCCACGTTATCTTAAAGAACGTTTCAACTTCCTTCATAGCGCAAATACTCTTTCTCTTAGGTCATCAGAAAACTATACCCTCAGTTTTCCACCTCACAGTTCTGTGTTTTTTGATAAATCCTTCACAGTACAGGCTATTCGCCTGTGGAACTCTCTACCTGAGGACATTAGAGCATCTCAATCCATTAATATATTTAAGGATCATTTAAAGCAATTTTATCTGTCGTTGTAACTGGAGTCCCCCTGTTATATTTATTTATTTATTATTTTTCAAGGTTATTATTTAGTATTATACTGTTCTAGCTGCATAAGATTAATTTACGCTTAATATTTGAGCCACTAGGTATTTATATAAGATGTTAAGTTTATTTATAGGTATATATGTAAGTGATTAGTGTTTAGAGTTGTGAGATACACCCGTCATTCGTCACATGTTCTATCCTCTTCATCCTAAGGTTGTCTGGAAGAGATCGCTATTAGCGATAAGACCGCCCATTGTAACACATTATTCTTAAGTTTACTATGTAAGTTAGTTTTAAGAAGGTATAACAATAAAGAGTTATCTATCTATCTATCATCATCATCAGCCAGTGTCAGTCCACAGCTGGACGTAGGCCTATCCCAATATGCGCCACTGAGCCCGATCTTCGGCTTTTCTTTTCCAGTCACTGCCCACCTTTTGCGTATGTCGTCGCTCCACCTGGTCACAGGACGTCCTACGCTACGTTTGTCGATTCGCGGTCTCCACTCTAGGACAAGTCTACCCCAACGGTTATCAGTCCTCCAGAAAATCAGCCCACTGCCACTTCAATTTACTAATCCGTTGAGCGATGTCGATAACTTCTCTGGCGCATTACTTCGTTCCGGATTCGATCTCGCAGAGAAATACCAAGCATGGCTCTCTCCATAGCTCACTGAGCGACTTTAAATTGATAGACCAGTTAAACTGTGACAGACTGAGAAAGATTGATAGCTATCAGAGCAATAATTTTGAACTCTTCCCGTCAATAGTCGTAGTCATAAACCATATATTCACTTAAGATCAAGTGAGAGAGCGGTCAAGGCCTTGGGTATAAGTAGTTACTTTAAAAAAATAACAAATAATATATCAAAGACACAATATATCAACAGATTGTGTCACTCACTCTAGAGATGAGATAATCCCTTATTTCCTCCACACTTGCATCTATCTCCTGGTTCATTATCACCAAAACCACGAGTCCCGCCCCGCTGTCACCCACGCCCACGTCAGTCACCGCCGGGTGACACAACAGTACTGACTCTAGCTCCGCCGGACATATCTGAAATTATAATCATACTAGGCAGGCTGCACACCAGGCATACACTTGTATCTCGATAATTGTGGTGCCACATTTGAAACGCGACACATTTAACGCCCCCATATATCTGTACGTGAGCACGCACACTGAGGAAACATTTTTAGCGGGCGCACTTTGTGGCGAGACGTTTTCCGCGCTACACGAAAACAAGATCGAACACGTTCGTTTTTTGTGGCGCGTTGGTTTAATGTGGCGCCACAATTATCCAGATACAAGTGTATGCCTGGTGTGCGGCCTGCCTAACTGTGCCCCGCGGTTTCAACCGTGTAGACATCGTTCCCGTGGGAATATCTGGATAAAGGGTACGTAGCTAGCCTAGAATAAACCCTATGTTTTATTCTAGGCTGTCTACATACCAAATTTCAGTTCAATCGGTAGAATAGTTTTAGCGTGAAGAAGTAACAAACATAGACACAAACTGTCGCTTTCATAATATTACTACATGTGCCCCGCGGCATCGCGCGCACTAAAATGTATTCTACAGCCTCATCCGTAGTACTGGCTATCCCTGTACAAAATTTCAGCTAAATCGGTTTTGCCGTTTTACCGTGAAGAAGTCCCAAAAAACAAATAAACAAACTGAATTTCGCATATATAATATTGGTGTTCCTGGTAATTCGACGTATTCCCGACAGGAGCAGATAGAGGGGCTAAAATGCGACATATTTAGACCACCCAAAGTACCTATGGCCAAAAATTTAGTAAATTTTTGGAAAAATACTCAACTTTGGAGGTTTGTAACAAAATTTAAAAAAATGCCTTATTAAAATATTAGGTATTAATTATTTTTTTATTCGTAGGGAACTTAGTGAAAAATAAGACGTAATAAAATATCCAAAAATACTTATAATGCGATAACTATGACTAATAATGTTTTATTTTTTTGATATTATTTACCACTAGCGACCCGCCCCGGCTTCGCACGGGTGCAATGCTGATACTAAATTAAATACACTACAGAAAAACTATGAACGTTGTATATAAAAACATAGCGGCCCGCTCCGACTTTGCACGGGCATAAAATATATATGCCTATGTCACTCAATGAAAACATGATTAAAATCGATCCAGTATTTTTGATTCATTCATTACTGCCCTTGGCCTGCACGCATTAAATTTGGAGTAAAACAATTCCTCTTTCCCTATACTTACTATGAAGATTTCCTGCTATCTTTGGAATATCTAAATTCATACAATTTTTATTACATTACACATTTTTACTTATTTACTTTTTACATTTTTACCTAGGTATTTATTTTATTTCATCTTCCAAGAGCCCCATAGTTTTGCATGCTGCTTGATAAGTATTGTAAACAACACCTTGTACAGTTCTTAGGCGTGCAAAGGTTGTCGGGCCTTTTACAATATGCAGTAACATTCTCAGATAAAAGCATTCACTGTTGTTGGGATGAATCGTGTAGACTCTGCCAAGAGCATCCGTTTTTTTTACTCCGGGGAAACCATCAACCGCAGTACCTTGTTTTCGCCGTTGAAAAGTTTTAGAACTCTGGTTCCATGTATAGTAACTTGGAACTCTGTCATATGTCAGTGTTTTCGCGAAATCATCTTGAGCACATAACTTGAAAAATGCTGTCAATGTTGTATCCCGCGGATTATTAACAACTTCTTGTATATTGTTCTCCATGAAATATAACCCTTTGTCCATTTTCTAAATGAACTGCAAGGTGGACAATTGTGGGAGCCCGGTCGTGCACTTCGAATGATAATATCCTCCATACAGCTTCAGAGCTGCAGATGTAACGTCCAGACTGATATTTTTCCACTTCATTTGGTGATTGCATGCTGAAAGTGGCTTGATCACTACCTTTATTAATGTACTTAGTAACATATTGGATTGACTTTATCGAATTGCACAACTCTACGTTGATGTGGGCATCAAAAATTTTCAAAAGGAGCCGATTATAGGGAACGATCCATCGGTTATCAATATCACGGTTTCGGACGGTAGCACTTTTCCCGCCTTGTTCTGGCGATCGTCGACGATATTTGGGATATCCGTCATCGCTAGTGATTGTTTGAGTTTGGAATGACTTCGGAAATTTTTTGCTGCATTTAGAATCTCGCATACATGGAGAATTCGGATTTAAAGTCCCGCAAGGGCCGTGTACCATATTTTTCTTTACGATTTCGTACAGGATAGGATCTTCATCTTTATCCGGCAACTCAGCTGAAATGACCTTGTCAATTTGGTTTGGTCTAATTTTGTTCACTAACCACACCAGCAGGTGCACATGTGGCAACCCACGTTTTTGCCATTCTATTGTGTACATATGACAGCGCGGGGGACCGAATATATGAGACTTGTTAATGAGGTGCAGGAGTTTCTGTACTTTTAAATGGAAGACTCTGTTAACTATATCATATCTGTCTTGTGGACTTAAATTAGTGTTAATATTTTCTTTAATTTCTGGCCAGTTTGGGTTACATGTTGCAGTTATAAATAAATCAGGTTTGCCGTAATTTCTGACGTAAGTCATGGCGTCTTGCGTTTTTCGTGTAAATATCGAGGTCCACCTGTGAATGATGAAGGTAGTATAACTAACTGACCAATGCCGTTGACATGTTCATTCGCCTGTAACGCATCCTGAAGATGAACGTAATTTTCGGCTCTCAATTTAGTTTGATTATTACGGATGTAGGCCAATCTCTCAGATTCAATTTTCGCATATTGATCGACCAAGTATTGGTTTGTTAACATTCCATATCTAAGCAAAGTGTTGAAATTGTTACGTCTTGTCATTATACGGTAGCAATAGTAGTTCATACATGACACTGTTTTACGCAGAGGTGTTCCACCGATTGGATCAACTTGAGAAATATTAATGGCATAACCATTTTCTCCACGACATAGCATCAAAGGATATTGTAAGCTGTCATAAGATCTGTGTAACTCTGAAATTTTATGCAAATTATCATCACGACTATGCAATACAATATCTCTTTTGTCAAATTGCTGTCCAGCTATCACCACTGCTACCTCACTCGTAGAAGGCGCGTTATATCGTCCTCTGTGTTCTCCAACAGGAACTTTATTTGCATGGATTACGACATTAAAGTCGGGAGTATCTGCTGGAATACTCTCAATCGCAGTTTTGAAAGACTGTATATAGTCATTATGAGAATGTAACATATCTTGCAGAGATCTAATTAAATCTCTATCAATTGGTTGTGCAACACTTGAACACCGCGTAGATGCTTGTGTGTCTGGATCTGCAATAAAATATATTTGCAGAAATTTGTGATCATCGGGTCGAAGTGGTAGCAAGCTCCCAGCTAAGTGGTACACTTGCCCTTGAATTTTAAATGTAGGCATGAACCCACGCTCAACGACTTGCTTACTCTTAAAAGAGGTCATTTGAAATGCGTTATTATAACGGCGTATATTGCGCATGAATTGTTTGGATTTCTGATGATCACCCGTAAGAAGAGAGTGAAGTGGTTCAGGTGGAGGGAGAATTTCTTCTAATTTGACTTTTCCTTGTAAGCAACACATGCCTTTTGATTCGTCCTTGAATTTCAATGCCAAGCAATATTCACATACTACTGACATAGTACCTATTGATACTATACGATCGTCCTTGTAAGAAATCGAAGGATCGTAATTCATGGCAGAATTTTCTTTATTTACCCATGAATTAGTAACTCGTGCTGATGATTCTCTGGCTCTCTGTATTCGATGTCTATCCCTATCTCGACTGCGGCGAACCTCACGCTCTACTGAAGATTCTCTCTCTATCAGCTCTATATCTATCCCTAAGCTGACTGAGTCGAGCCTCACGCTCTACTGACGATTCTCTATCTCTCTGAACCGAATGCCTATCTCGAACCTGGCTGCGGCGAACCTCACGCTCTATTGAAGATTCTCTCTCTCTCTCTCAGCTATATATCTATCCCTATCTATCCCATTTTACTGAAATAAATTAAACTACGATTTTAATGAAATCAACTTAAAATATGATTTTAATTAAATTAAAAACACCTAAAAAATAATTTGCCATGCGTGTGACTAAAAACAAAAGATAATCTACAATCATCAAGAACAAAAGATAGCTATATTCTATTAAGTTTTTTTTCTGAACTTACTTAAGATTTTTGAAAATAATTTCCTTATTATTAAATTAATAAAAAACAAAAGATATTTATTCTATTCTTTTCTTTTTTTTTTACTGAAATAACTTAAACTACGATTTTAATGAAATCAACTTAAAATACGATTTTAATTAAATTAAAAACACCTAAAAAATAATTTGCGATGCGTGTGACTAAAAACAAAAGATAATCTACAATCATCAAGAACAAAAGATAGCTATATTCTATTAAGTTTTTTTTCTGAACTTACTTAAGATTTTTGAAAATAATTTCCTTATTATTAAATTAATTGATTATTATTTATCGTAACTTATAATTATTAACTGATACGTTGTCGCGCTGAAAAGCACGTTTTTATCAAGTACTGTTATTTTCCTCGCTAGAGAGCTCCGATAATAAACGCGTCCGATTGCTGCTAAATTCAAAGTGCTACAAGGAGAACCGCGGCCTCCGACGCGCTATTTATAGGCATGCCTCCCCGCACTGCCCCGTCCGACCGGTACCGCCCGCCGCAAACGCAAATTTTAAATTTGTAATATCTCCGAAAATATTTGTTTAATTTACATGCTGTAAGGAACCATATTGATCTATATTAATTGCACACTGTATTTAAGGTACTTAATTCGATAAGGATTAATGCCGTATTGCTTAAAATAGCATCGTAAATAAGCCATTTTTTCACGTAAAAAGTAAACAATAAAAATGGTTAATGTGGGTTATCCCTAAAAGATAAACATATACCATCGCGGACTTTTTTGTAAACCTTTTTATGGTGTACAATACTGTACTACATTAATTTGATCTAACTCGTAGGGTTTAGGCAGCGTTTTTGCTAAATTGCTAAATACGCCCAAAAAAATAGGTTAATTTACGACATCACGTTAGAAACCTCTAAAATTAGCAATGTTGCCTAGGAAAAAACCGCATCAAAATCCGTTGCGTAGTTTTAAAGATTTAAGCGCACATAGGGATATAGGGACAGAAAAGGCGACTTGGTTTTATACTATGTAGTGATAGTGATTAGTACAAAACAAACAATGAATTTTTGTAAAAAAAAAAAAACACCATAACACTAAGCGTACAAATTACTAATATAAAATATAGCTTCCTTGATTAAGTCTCCAAAAAGGTATAACAGTTAGTATTTATTACTAAAACAGTATCATCAAAACCAAAATATACGGGAAGTGCCATGTACTTTATGGACCCATACATACATACAATGGTAAAAAATATTAAAATAATTAAAAACAATATTAATCATTGCTATCACATTCTAAGTATTTTTGGATATGTTAAACTTTATCACTAAGTTCCCTGCGAATAAAAAATATTCAATAATAATTACTAAGCCATTGGTTATTTTTCCAAATTTAGCTAAATTCTAAATATCTAGTAAAATATTAATTTTCGGCCATATTGGGGCGTCTTAATATGTCGCACTTTAGCTCCTTATCTGTAGGGCTATTCTGTAGGCTTTCTCGGAACCGGAATTCGCGGTGAGATTCGAATTTCGTACTACGAAATTCATTCGTAACACGATCGTAATACCTTTGAATTTCGTAATATGAAATTCACGTCGAATTACCAATAACCCTGTATAGTAGGAAGTAGGATTATAATACTAACGTATGTTTCTAGCGTAGGCGAAATTACGGACATTAAGGGTATGCCAGAATACATTTTGGTGGAGGAGTTCTGTAAAATTCAAAGACTGTCAGACAGACGGATCGACGGACAATAAAGTGATTCTATAAGGGTTTTCTTATTTTCAATACTTTTTGAGGTACGGAACCCTATAAAAAGATTTTAAGATTTGGAGTTTTAATAATAATAAATAACAATGGATGACAAAATTAGCTTCCGCCTCAAGTGGCAGAAAACCGCTATGCCACTATAAGCAGCTAGGCTATTCTGTAAGCTATCTTGACAGCGGAATCCGCGGTGAGATTTGAATTTCGCATTACGAAATTCAACCGTATTACGAACGTGATAAGATTGAATTTCGTAGTACGAAATTCGAATCTTACCGCGAATTCCGCTATCGAGATAGCTTACAGAATAGTCTAGCAGTAAGAGAAACTTACCAAACGACCGTCAACGTATAAAATATCAGACACCCTGTTGATGACATAGATACATCTCTCCTGGTCGTAGTATCCATAGTCGCCGGTCACGAAGAAACCTTCCTCGTCCATGGTGAGAATATTGTTTTCATTTAGGTACCCTGGAACATCAAACAAATCATCAGTCTTTGTAGTTGGTCGCACTAGGGAGGTTAATTTAAGAAGATTATACTAGAGGCTCCCTTACTTGCCCATTATAGCTACAGCGTTTTATACCTAAACTTTCGACCAACGCCGGCGCTGGTATCGGCAGTCACTTGTTGTTGTTCACGCGCGCGCAACGTATGTTATTGATAAAATGTCTGGAGTAAAGTATTGATCATTTGACGGATGTCAATAGAAATCAGGAGACAAGGCACTATCATTTTTTAAATTACCTGTAGATGAGGTAAGGTAAGCTTTAATTTATTTTAAAAAATCAAGAATCAAATGTAGATTAGAAGATTAGCACCTAGCTCAATTGTTTTCATTGTTATCGTGAATGATATAAGCATTTTTGTGAGGTAAATAAAAGGCTTTCAGAACTCTTTTTATATATATTTCATTGAGTCAACCCTTCACTTCAATGCACATCGTATCGGGAGCGCGCCGGTACATCGCGTGCTAAACGAAGTAATAACAACGCTACGTCGAGCGCCTTAGACACATTTTTGCTTGTATTGTCTGAAATAAACGTTGGTATTGTGATGCTGTAGGGGAGTGAAATATCTGTTACGTAGTAACTTTTATATAATCTGTGCTGGAGGTTGCATTAAGAATAAACTCGTGAAGACCATAAATATGACAATGAATTTATATTTTTATTTATCACCATCATCAGCCTTTATTAGATCTTTGGCTTTCCACCATTTCCAATTCCGCTTTTGGATTTTTATTAATATTCATATTTATTTATTCCAAAAACAATGTCATTGTATGGGAAATTTGAATGACGTCAAATCATGTTCTTGCTCTTTTCTTCACATTTAGTTTAATGTTTGACAGAATATTACAGACTGTTCTTACGGTAAGTGTGATTGGGGATAGAAAACATATCGAGGCGAATGAACTTATCTTCAGAGCATCGTTCTACAGGTAATCTCCACGTTGTAGATGTATAATTTTTTTTTTGTTCTGTACCTATCCACTACATGACATTAATTTTAAAACTAAGTAGCAGCTTTGCTAGCTATAGCGGCATGTGTTAATCCAGGTAATAAGCTATCTGTAGGTATACCAAATTTAACTAAATTTTTTTTTTGTCTACAAAGATATTTGCTTCCTTGAATATTCAAATCAAATCAAATATCTGGGGGCACGGTAGTGCCCCCGCCAAGTCGTACCATCCTTTACTGGAACCATTTCGCCGCATTTTCAGTCCCCTATTTGAGAACCTCTGGATAAGACCAGAACGCAGAAATGTTCGTCATCCAGTAAGTTATAAAATCAAATACTTAAAATAAAATGTCAAGTCTGTAGGTCATTTAGCTCCGAAGTTAAGCGAAAGCAAAGTTTCGCATTTATGACACTCCCTTACTCACTCATGATCATCAGAATAGAACTAGTTCTTCCTATAAACTCAGAGAGCTGAAATTTGGTACAGAGTTAGGGTTTAATGGCCACATAAAGGAAAAAACTATAAAAACTAGGATAATCGAAGATCTGGAGTACCTGGTGACCCTTATTTAAAAACACAAAAGCCCAACCAAACTATTAAAGATCGACATACCGCCTTTACAAAAAATATTCAACTTTGTGCAAACAAAGTTGAATGCGGCGGTAAAATGCGGCGGATTTCATTACTTTTTAGAGATAAACAAGCAGCTCCATCGAGACTTGGCTAGTTTTTTACAGAATGTTTTTGGTGGGATGTTTATTTGTCAGATTGTGATACAATGATACAAACTTATTAATGCCCAGCACAAGCAACCTTTTTGTAGTGTACACAATATATATTTCATTATCTTTAAGCTTTACTACAAAAAGTATAATTGAAATTATCAGAATACCTTTAGTAAGTGAGGGTGATTTGAGGCAGATTTCTCCTCGCTGGTTTGGTCCAAGCAGTTCCCGTGTGTGGAGGTCTACCACCTTCATCACGACTCCTGGGGCAGGTCGTCCAGAGCTGCCATTCTTAGCATCAGGAGCATGAAATTTGCTGCACAACCCTCCTGATTCCGACATGCCGTAGCTTTGGTACACATCTTTTAGATTTGGTAATCTAAAAGAAACCGACAATGAACCGTAATTAATTAAAATAAGTTGTTATCTACAAAATAAATAAAAAACTGGCCGAGTGCAAGTCGGACTCGCACTAGTAGGGTTCCGTACCACACTACAGTATTTTCTAAGATCGAGCAAAAAATACCACTATCATTTCTCACCAGCAAAAAATAATAATTAAGAGACATTTTATTTCTTATAACGCCATCTAACGTCTAACAAAGGTTTTAGGGATCGACATTTTAATATAACGCTATCTATGGGACGTTTAACTAACTAAGCGTTCATAGATGGCGTGAAATGCCGAAAAAAACACGTTTCTTGTATGGGGACCCTCTATTATTATTAACTTTATTCTGTTTTTAGTATTTGTTGTTATAGCGGCAACAGAAATACATCAGCTGTGAAAATTTCAACTGTCTAACTATCACGGTTCATGAGCTACAGCCTGGTGACAAACGGACAGATAGACAAACAAACGGACAGATAGACGTTTTACCCTTTAGGTACGGAACCCTAAAAAGAGGGTGCAGGGTGCTTAGAAAGCTACGCGTTAGAAACGACACTTTCAAGTTCATTCAATTTATTTCTCAAAATCACTATTTTTTTTTGTACAACTCCATCTGTTGAACTTAGCAGGACGAATGCCCGAATGATAGCGAATTTACGTCTTCGTAGTTACGCCGTTCTACAATAGAGGGCATTTATAAATATAACATGACGCTTACGTCACTACCGTTGCATTCGTACCGTGACGGTATGTCACTTCCGATGCATTTTACAGAAGTTTCACTTCAAAAATTGATTAAACACGCTTAAAACTAAAAAGTCGACTCCTAGGCTCCACCATCAGAGCCTTGTTACTAACCCCAATCTATTGGATTAGTAAAACCAATCAAATGAGCCCAAACTCGAGAGGTTTACCAGTATTCAATGAAGAGTTCCACTATCCATTTTCTGGCTCAATCATCGATCAGCACTATAAATTATAATATTGTCAAACTAATAGGTATAGTTGACAATATTATATAGGTATATTATACTCGTACCTATAAAGTTTAATTTCGATTTGACAATTAGAAGTAGTAGGTAGTTACGATGCTTATTGGTTAATTACAAGTGAAACTTATAAAAGCGATTTAAAAAATGCAGTTTCATTAAACTTACTAACTGACCTCATGATCTAATCTTTTATTATAAAGACGAAATATTTGATTTTTTGTTTGTTTTTTACGATTTAACTCAAAAACGAATAGACTGATTTCAAAAATTCTTTCACTAATGGAAAGCTACATTATCAGTGAGTAACATAAGTTTTATTTTATTTCCGTATTCTCACGGGAACGGGAACTACGCGGGTGAAACGGTGAGGCACTGTTAGTACAGTGTAAAGTTTTATTTTGATACAATTAGAAGTACTTAGGGTAACATTTACTTCTAAGATTTTATTACGTTGTTTATAAGTTACAAGTGAAGGTTATAAAAGCGAGTTAAATGTAGTTTGATTTGATTAACTTCACTAACTTATCTCATAATAATACAATAATTTGAGAGATAATAAATTAATCCGTCGCTGGTAAAAGCGTAATAATAATCATAATATATTTGGCTTAGGCTCCATCAATGCCCTCCAAAAGACCGGGCGTGTACGACCCGTGTTGTGAATTTGAATTATCATAATATAGTGGGCGGCAAAGAAAGTAGGTCGGTAACATAAACCTGAATAACTTCCAAAATATTGAGTCTAGCTGTATACCAAGTCAAGCAAAACAAAGAGGCACGGCCGTACCATCCTTTTCTCGAAGCCATTCAGGCCATATTCAACATCTTGTAATTTTGTGCTGGCTAAAGCTAGAACCCTGAATTTTTAGTTAAATATAGGGCATAATATCATGAGAAAAGATTTGGTGCATGGACCAAAAGTTTCAACACCAAGCGTCATAAATATGTAGCTACTAGATAAATATGCATATTTACGCCGCTCGGTGTCTTCGGCAGCTTCCGCCGCGGCTCCAGCTCTCGACACTGTCCCACTGAGACGGGACGGGGCCAGAGTGTCGACACAAGTCGCATCCCATACAAGGGCTCGCCCCCGTTCCCAGGGGATTAGGGTCATGCCATCCGGGCTTACCACCATCACGAAGCACCCCTACTGGTTCCAGCATAGATGGAACGTGAATGGGGGTAAGCGCCCGTTTAATAATGTCATAATTAGAGCCATGGCGGGAAAATCTGCCGGGACTACGATGACAAAAAATACCATGGAGCCCATACCTATCGACGTCGCTCTCACACGGACACCTGTGCACTTCTACCAGGCCCGCACCGAGACGGAGACGTGCGTGAAGCCACTGGCCTGACTCCTGCTCCGACACAGCTAGCAGACGTGCGCGATCTTTACCACAACATAAATTATGGGACAAATCTCTAAAAGTTATCTGCACCAATGAAAGATCCCAAAGTGTTTGACTGTTTGGTCCCTTTGGGGGACTTTCATTGGGACAAAGAGACTTCCATACTTCCATGGCCTCATATGCGCAGTGTATCTCTGGCGATTGAGTCTTGAGAATTCTTAAACACAGGTTTGATACGCTGTGCTGTGAACCGAGGACAAAAAAGCCGGAAGTACGAAACTTGAAATTTTTCGTACGCCGATTTTAATAATATAATATAATTTTTCAGATGAATTTTTCAGATTGGACCGTCTGGGCAGGTACGAGGCATACCTTTTAAGTTCTGTCGTTTCCATATTTCCCGGCAATTTTGAATTTGGAACTATTCTATATTCGAATGTGTTTAAATTTTGAATCTCAAAATAGTTGAAAGTATTAGGATTAATGCTATTGTTTAGTCACAGCGTCGATTGGAATCTGTCCGGTCACGTACGAAAATGAATCTTTCTAAGTAAAATGTTCGTGCAATAATTTTCTACAACTTTAGAAGAAGCCTGACACGGCTTCAGTGTTTTGAAGAGCTAACATCTGTATTCAGTGATGAAGCCCCATGTCTGCGGACTGTCAAACGCTGGTATTTAGAATTCCAGCGTGGACATACTAGTGTTAGTGACAAATCACACGAAGGACACCCTAAATTCGCCTTCACTGAAGATAACATCATTGCTGTGAGACAACTAACTCTCGTAGATGGTCATGTGACGTATCAGTGACATCATCAGTGGTGACGAATCTTGGATCTATGCCTACGATCCTGATTCCAAACAGCAATCTACAATCTGGGTCTTTCAAGATGAGCCAAAGTCGACTAAAGTGGTTTGTTTTCGAAGCACTTCAAAGAAGATGGTGGCCCCGTTCGATGGAAAAACCGGTCATGTTGCGACAATTGCACTTAAAGATCGTAGAACGGTTAACGCAGAGTGGTATACCAGTTAGTTTACCACAAGTCATCGCCGAAATTCGAAAATCTAACTCAAAGCGACGCATCATCCTGCACCACGACAACGATTGAGTATTTGAAGCAGGAAAAAGTAGAAATTCTTGAACATCCTCCATACAGTCCTGACCAAAGCCCTAACGACTTCTTTACATTTCCTAAAATTAAGAAAAGTCTTCGTGGTCAAAGGTTCCAGTCCGGTCAAGAAGCAGTCGACGCTTTCAAGTCAGCCATTTTGAACACTGGTTTGAGCGAATGGAAAAGTGTATTAAGCTACGTGGTGAATACTTTGAAAAACCATAAAAAGTACTATAAAGTTCTAGTTGTGTTTTTTTCTTCAAACGATAAAACTTAACGTACCTCTTCCGTCGTAGCCACAGTTCTGACATTCCGAGGAGACTGTCCATTATTTTTGAATTAATTTTTAGTTGCAATCACAAAATTTGAAAAAAATGTAAAGTCCACAAGAAAATGGGCATTTACACAAAACATTTTTGTTGCAATTTGATCCGGTTTCCTATGGGAATCAAAACTATTACATTGCAACTTTTGGTTTTAAAATTTTTATATCATTTTTTATACTTAATAAACAAATAGGAAACATCGAAATAATTATATATATGGAATTATAATTTTAAAAGTTAATGAGAAACTAAAGCTAGGTTTATATTGCTGTGTCGGGGTATGTCGGGGCGCGCCAGAACGCAATCGCTTACGTTGAATAGATTCACATTAGTAGGTTGTGTTGTGTTGTGGCGCGTTCTCTCGCAGTAAAATCGCTCGACGCCCGATCGCGCCAGAGAGGTGGTGGGGGATCTGTCGCGCCACACTAATGTGAATCTATTATTTACGACGCGTTATTGCGAGGGAACACAGTTCATGCAGTTATTATAATTCTGTTTTTCGTTCTTTAAAATGTCTGATGAACTTATTGAATTAGTACGGCAATACAAAGTTCTCTATGACACGGAATATAAGGAATATCTTCATCGAAGTCACTGTCAGACGATTCCATATTAAAACACGTATTCACTCCACAACTCTTAAAATGAGAATGATCTAAAAATGCGACATATTGCGCCACAAGACAACACATTAGTATGAACACTCCGCGACACAACAGACGGCGACCCGACACACCCCGACACAGCAATATGAACCTAGCATAAAATTTCAAACTATATTATTATCTTAAAATTGAATTCGGAGTGTTTTTAAATTTTGGATTCATGTGACATCATACCTTTTTTGACATCTTCAACTCATAGCAGAAGTTTTAAAAAGCCTGTTACTTAGTTTTTAAAATGTTCAATTTAATGTAACAACAAGTAACACCATACCTTTTCTTAACATCTGCAACTTGTAGTGCCATGACGGGTGATCCGATGACGAACAATCCTTCAAGGGAGGTCAGGTCGTACTGATCTAGTGATGAGGACTTAATCACCTTTCTTACAAGTATTTCATGTCCGCTAACATATTTAATCTAAAAAAAAGGAAGTTCATATTTCAATCTAGATCTAGACCGTGGATCTAGCTAGACCTTCAAGATACGGGCGTTCCAGTTTGACCCCCTCGGGGGTCGCAAAGCCTCTATAACAGAATTGCGGGGTTTCGCGAAGCCTCAGTAAAAGAAAAAAACAAAGTTTGAAAATATACTTTTAAAGAAAATATTAACTAAAGAGCATTTGTAGGCGTTGTGATTGAGAGAGCTTAGAATATTTGATTCAAAAGAAAACTATGTAATTTATTTCCTGTAGGCCAAACGAATGAAGCCGCGGGCAGAAGCTAGCAATATAACAAAATACAGATTATAAACAGTGCAAGTAGGCCGAATTTTTTTTTCATACTAAGAGGTCGCGTCGCGTCATGAAAAAGGTTGAAAAACACTGAGATAAACAATCGTTTATAGATGGCGCTATGAGCGCTATGTGCTACGCGTGATGTAAAAACACGTTTTTTTGTATGGGGACCCCCTTTAATTTTTAACTTTGTTCAGTTTTTAGTATTTGTTGTTATAGCGGCAACAGAAATACATCATCTGTGAAAATTTCAACCGTCTAACTATCACGGTTCATGAGATACAGCCTGGTGACAGACGGACAGACTGACAGACAGACAGACAGACAGACAGACAGACGGACAGCGGAGCTCAGTAATAGGGTTCCGTCGGTACCCTTTGGGTTCGGAACCCTAAAAAACTACTTTAATGCATTTTCAGTACCAAGTCTGAGGTGTTTATCTCCATATCAAGTCAGTTAATAAATGACGGACTTTTGAGGTGACAAAATTTGCTGACATTATTTGGAGAAGTTCCGTTGCATGTCTCCGAAACTCTTCATCAGATCTTAATGAAATGTATATGCGACAATTTCGAAATATACTTTTTTTTTACAAAAAATAATTTTCCGAGTCGGCTAATAGAAAAATTTGCAAATCCGTTCATAAATGACGGAGTTATTCCCAAACATCTCAGATAAATAAACCTCCACGTATCGTCGTGGATATGACGTAGACGTGAACCAATAGGCAATAGATGAGCGCGCCCGCGCATTCGGACTGTTGCCATGCGAGCGTTTCTATACGAAACACCTGAGTTAATAAACTGACCAAGTGCGTGCGTGCGTTAGTCTCAAAGC
This sequence comes from Cabera pusaria, assembly GCA_954871355.1. Lineage (NCBI taxonomy): Eukaryota > Metazoa > Arthropoda > Insecta > Lepidoptera > Geometridae > Cabera > Cabera pusaria. The sequence continues at coordinate 10,820,584 of OX940913.1, read as the reverse complement.
TCGCACTAGTTTGTGTCCTTTTTTACCCGACTGCGCGATGCAAAGGAGAGGTAATGTGTTTATTAGTCTATATATTATGTATGTATGTATGTATGTTTGTTCCTTTGTGGCACACTAGAGACCAAACGCGTGGGCCGATTTTGATCATTGGCACGTCAATAGATTCGCCATGCTAGCGCGAGTGTCAACGAAAACATAAAAAATTGAAAATTCAAATGGCGGATTTCAGACGCCAAAATTTGGCCAAAATGTGCCCCGACTGTTAAAGTCTCTATATTCCATATAACAATGTACAATTTATTTTATAAGTTTATCGACCGAGAAAGAATTTAAATGGTATAGTGTTTTGATATCCCTAAACAGAAGTCTAAACTACTAGACTTACTTGTTTTTTTTTATTTTCAGTTCGTTTTTTAACACTTCACTTTTTGCGCAGTCGGGCTTTTTGATTTTTTAATTTAATGTTTTATCTATGCTATGCTTTATACTTAACTAGCTGCGCCCCGAGGCTTTGCCCGCGTTTAATCTAAGTTATAAAGTATGAAAACCTTCCTCTTGAATTACTGTATCTATTGCTGAAAACTGCATCAAAATCTGTAGCTACGCAACGGATTTTGATTTCATTTTGATTAAAAAGACCTATGCGTACAGACAGCGGGAGCACGGTAATATTATAATGCAGTATTGTGACTCTGCGTGTTCTTGAGATCAAAAGCTAAAGCCGCGCGGCAGCCGGCGGCACCGCGAGGTACGTACACGCGCGATAGGGCTGCCCGAGTGCCCGCTTACAGTATTTTAATTGCATCTACCTACTTAACGATCTTTCTGTTTTTTTGTGATTGCATTATTATATATTTTATTTAATAAAATGGATTTCGTTGCGAAAAAAATACAGTACATATTTTATATACTTCCATATCTAACTAAATGTGATGAAAAATGAAAAGTAAATTACAATGTAAATCTTATTACTTAGGTACCTGTTGTTAATTACTCTCACAATAACTTCATAATGCTATTTCGTCGAATTTAATAATACGTAAGTAGCTCAATACATAAGTAAGTAGATAGTCTAGCTTAGGAAACTACCTAAATACTAGTCTATTTTTAACACGAGCGTAGACAATAGGTCACTCGTGCATCACTTTTTTCACTCTATCCATTTATTTATTTATTAATCTAGGTATCCTGTAGAGGAAAAAGCGAAATATACACTTTAAAAAATTACGTACTAGTTATATAAACATTATTTTATACTCTTACCGTTCGGAGCTTTCAGGTAATTTAAAAAAGTTATCTCTGGGTGCGTTATTGAAGAATTCAAGCACACATAAACAGCATCATATAGTCTATAATTCCTTTGTGCCATATTAAGTATAATATTTATATATATGTTCTCAATCAATCAAATATTCACAATTCGCACGCTTACTGTTTAAACCATCATTACACGACTGTACCTTCACACGGTCCGTTCGTCAGTGCAGCCCAACCACATTTATCGTGAGCTGTGTACCGAGTGTGTACAAACTCGAGGCGCGTAGGCATGACGCGGGATCCGACCGTTAGTATGGAGTAAAAATACTGTTTATTATATTTCCGTGGCGTGAGTGACTTTGTTTTATATGTAAGTAGAGATAGACTTTGTGAGTGAAAATTAATGCATTGAATTGAACTAATTATAGAAATGTTTCTCAATGTTTTTGTACGTGTAAGGCCTACCATAGACTTTATAGTTACACTTGCCTTATACTTCTCGATGACATCCAGCCACACTAGGTCAGTACCGAGGTCCTCTACACAGAACACGACAGTACCACCTGCTTGCAGAGAGATCAGCGTGAATCGTACCCCAGACGGGCGGTAGTGATGGTCTGAGATCAGTATTGAAGATCCTCTGAAGTTGTAATGAGAATTATTATACCTACTTTAATCAAAACACATCGAGACATTAAATAATCGACTAACGCAATTCTCATATGCTCTCTACGAACTTAAAAAAATCCAACGAAATGACATTATTGCCACGGCCATATAGCCTAGCCTCACTATTGAGATATGGCATCATATTTTGGGGCAATACAACTGACAAGATTAAATTATTTAAAGCGCAAAATAGATGCATTCGGGCCATGTGTGGTTAACAACAAACTGACTCTTGTAAAACATATTTTATAAAATTGAAGATATTAACTTTGCCAAGTCTGTTACATAAGTGAATCTATTCATTTTGTTCGAAAAAATATTCATTTTTATGAAAAATATCCCGCAGTATCGCGACGAGAAGCTAAATTACGGCATCCTGGGTCTTAGACAACACTATTTAAAGCAATTTTCTTAACATGGCTCCCACTTTTGAATTTGAAATTGAATGTTATTATTACTTTAATTATTGTCAACTCTTATTACGGTGATATTTTTATATTTGCATGTCAAATGGCAGAATGCCGCTACATTCTGCCTTCATAAACCTTATCATTTCATTTTACTAACACTATATACTAGGTGGGGCAAAAGTAATCACCCTATTGGAAAACGCTATTACTTTTGCAAATGGCGCCAAATGTCATTCGGTTTTGACAGTTGTAAAGTAAAAAAATGCAAAAAATTGAGAAGCCATGAATCGGTTTCCTCCGCAAGAACGCGGAATAATTGTTTCCATATTTTTGCGCAACAATTCGTCGGTTGTGTTGGCGCAGCGTGAATTTCGTCGCAGATTTCCTGGCCGTCCGACACCAACTGGACAAACACTGCGGCGTTTGGCCACTCGCCTTGAAGAGACTGGGACAACATGAGATGTTCCCAAGGCTGGCCGGCCCCGGAGCAGCCGATATGCTGAGAATATCGCTGCCGTTGCCCAAGATGTCGGAGAGGAGCCCGAAACATCGACCAGACGACGTGCCACGCAATTGGGCATTAGCCGGCGGTCCCTATGCAGAATTCTGGTGAAAAATTTGAAGATGTTGCCTTACAAAATGCAGACAGTGCATGAGCTGTCAGCTGAGACCGCCAACCGCGTCTAACTTACGCTGAAGCCATCCTGAATCTCAACGAAAAGATGGACGATTTTTCATCGAAAATTATCATGAGCAATGAGACTCATTTCCATCTTAGTGGTTACGTGAATAAACAAAATTATCGTTTCTGTGGCATCGAAAATCCGTGTATCACCCACAAAGAGCCATTACACCCACTAAAAGTTACTGCGTGGTGTGCTGTTTACTCTGGAGGTGTCATCGGGCCATTTATTTTGAGAACGCCGCGGGACAAACGACGACAGTGGACGGCGCGTGCTACAGAGCTATGATTACCGATTTTTTTTCTTCTTCAATTGGACGAATTGAGACTGGAGAACATGGTGGTTCTAACAGGACGGTGCAACGGCGCACACTGCTCGAGCCACAACCGATATTCTGAAGGAAGCATTTCCGGGTCGCTTGATCTGTCGTTTTGGTGATTTGCACTGGCCGACCAGATCACCCAATTTAACCGCTCTAGACTTCTTTTTATGGGTTTTTTTAAAGTCGCGGGTTTACGTCAACAAGCCTGAGACTCTCGAAGCTCTTAAGGAGAATATTCGCCAGGAATGCGAGAACCTGTCGCCCGAAGTTCTGGTAAGAGTGATGGAAATGCCATAATCGGGCCCGTATGGTCATCAACTCTGGCAGCGGCGACTAGACCGATATCATTTTCTCAACTTAATGGAATACATTCTATTGGATTAAGTTAACAAATTTTAAAAGCAGCACCAAAGTTTTTTCATTAAAAAAAATCACAGCAAAAGAACATCGTATGATTATTTTTGCCCAACCCTGTATATACCTATGTTCGCAAATAAATACATTTGATTGATTGATTGCACATATAAAAAGGTGTGGTTTTCCATTCCCGCCATATTTGCAGGGGTAGGTATACTCCATGTATAGAACACGAAACACTAAAAAAAATATATCAAAAAAATATATTTTGAAAAATAATAATTACTTGAAAATTAAACCTCCCTAAAAACGGCTCGCTCTTGGCCGAAGCACACGCACATTTGCAAAGCGGCACTTTTGCTTTTCGGCTAGTTCAAAGCCAGCCTTCCATCGGCGAGTTCAGCGACACGACACGTGTATTCGTCAGTCGATCACTTGCCGTCACAGAGTACTTTTTTATATAGGGAATAGAGGCTTTACTCTACGGCTTCGGAAGGAAAGCGATTAGTGGCGCCGTCTGTAGCTACATACCGAAAACTTTCCTTCATATACATACATATAAGATCTACCATACATATTTATGTACATATATATGTCTACCATAATTCCTGCCTGATTTATTGGTTTTAGATATTTGGCTTTAGAAAATAAAACTCATAAAATCATATTATAACTTTTATTTTGCGATAAGTTCATAACACACATTTTTTTTAATACTATTACAATGTAGGTAATGATTTCAAAATTACAATGACCTAATTTCTTTATAAATTAGGGCTGGGTTGTACCATCTTACTTTAACTATAACAAACGTTTCAAGTCAGTCAGTCGAGTCAGTCAAACTCCATACAAAAACACCGGTTATGGCTATAGTTACTCTTAAAGTAAGATGGTGCAACTCTGCCTAGGTATATCTTTTTTTTTTAACACTGACAGAACCAACAGACATTTTTCTATAGGTAATACTGGATAGAACATACAAGTAAGTTCACGAAAAAACAAACATAAAGTGAAGCATTATAGCAGCCATAACTTTAATTATTTATTTTACAAAACATAATGTTTATATTAATTAATTTTTCTTTTAAAACATCGCTTAAAATGTTTTTTTGCTTTGCACTGCAGCAAGTCCTCATCGCTATCGATCCCTTTTTTTCCTGCTAATATTTTGTTTAAATTTTTACAATATGTAAACATAAAAAATCTACATACTAAATTGATTAAAAACTCTATTAATTTTTCACGATGCACTGAGCATGTTATAAAACTAAAATCTAGGAAAAATAAAATAATTGTTTTAGTGTATTCTTTTAGGCAATTTCTTTCTATATTATTAATTAATATTTTATTTATAATATCTTGCATGTTTGATATGCATGTCACAAAATCTGGACTAGGACTAGAAAGCCAACGGCGACTGGCATATTCTCTACTTTTTATAAAATCATTTTCGATATCACTGTAGAGATTTTCTTTGCAAATTTCACAGGACCTAAATACTTTATTTTTTGTTTTGTTCAAGAAATATCCTGATACATATTGTAGGGGCCCCATTAATTGGGGCTGACTTTTTTCCTCTAATGGCGTAAGTACAATTTCATCTAATATATCTAAATTTATATCGCCAGTCGCCGCAGCTTCATCATTACTCTTCGTAACGACGAGGGCATGTAGTGCATTACAGTGATCTTCTTCACAATTCGCTCCAGGGGCATGGACACTGGAAAGGCTGTTGACCAATAATGTTGTTAACGCCGACTCAAATCTTTCGGGTGTTGGATTTGTGTTGCGGCACCCATGGCTTCTTATGGCCCCAAAGAAATTTTCAATTGGGTCCTGGTTTAGGTGCCGCATCCATATAGACGTTATGTTATGATCAACAGCTAATATTTTTATTAATCTTTCTATACCTTCCAGTGTCCATATCCAGTTGTTAATGCTAGGCACACTTGCAATTTTATTTTTGTCTGTCATAAATTTCATTGATTTTAAGATTTTTTTTGATTCCGTCCAAACTTCGTGATGTTTTGAAGTAGGGGTTACTGGTCCCAAGAGAGGTTTAGAAAACCTTTTTTTTGTGAAACTGCCATTGACAGAATCAAACAGACTGTCAAAAAAAAGCAGGACATCTGCAGTATCTTTGCATTCCCCCGGGAGGATTCCATTATCTGTAAAATAATATTAATAATAAATTAATAAGTCTGAAATGTTGTGAGTTTGGATATTTGTTACTTAATCACACTGTAACTAACCCCTAGTGGGTTATGCATTATACGGCAAAAATAAAAAAAATTTCAACAAAGCTTATTTACAAACATCATTCGAGGTGGTGTAAGTGGGAAAACAGTTTGATTTGATGCCAGAGGTACCGAGTTCAATCCCCGGCGTGCACCAATAGATTTTTCTATAGAAAAATGTATGTGCGCTTTTCACAGTGACTCTCGTGACAGTTGAAGGAAAAATATCGTTAAGAAACCAACAAAACCCGCATGGTGGTAGGACACTACCTATTGTCCGCCTGGCCAGCTACCAGCCTCAAGTTAGAAAATCTGTCGCCAAAACATCTAATGTGTTCGGGCAGCTATCCTTGAGAGCCAGTTCCCATTCTAGGCCTAGCGTGCTACCATCCGCGACCGCATCATCACTTACTAACAGGTGAGATAGTGGTCAAACGGTAGACTATAAGATTAAAAAAAAAAACTATATTGATGTTACCTGCAAGGTATCCCATAGTGGATGAAACAGTTCTACTGAACACTTGGCTAGCGAATTTAACTTTCATCTTTGTCCTTGTTGGGTCGATATGGCTCTCTGTGAGCTTGGGCATTAATCTTATGCCTTTATATGCAGGATTTTCAGTGTATAATTGTTTGATATGCTCCCACTTCGCTGTCTTCTCTTCATTGTCAATTTTGTACCTTAAATTCTTTTCCAACAGATTATTACGTATCCCTTTTAATAAATGCGGGGGATCATATAGGGGAACAATTTTCTTGTTATTAATTATTATCATATTGTCATCTTTGTCTTCTTGTCCACTTCTCAAAATGTTTCCCCTGGTTTCTTTTATAAGAAGATTTAAGGCTTGTCTATTATTAGTGCCTTGGTCACATACAGTAGCTACTACGTTGAAGCCAGTTTCTTGGAGGTGTGTTATAATTGTTTTAATTTGCACAGCAAGCTCTGGGCCTTTGGTTGCTGACTGCGAAAATGTATATGCAACAGGTTGCTTATATTTTCTAGTGAGACCTCTGATCATAAACACCTGTGCATGGTCAGCAAATTCTTGTTTTGTCTCGTGTCCGTTATTGACAAAACCTATCACCAAATCTTTTCGTTCATTGTATGTTACATTCGGTTTTAGTGACATTTCGTCGAACATTAAAACGCAGAGTTTGTCCGCTGGTTTCATTTTATTTGCCCTTTCTTTAAGTTGAGCAAAAACATTATCGTTAATTCCAGGCTTTATATTGGCTTGATTTAAAAATTTTATCAGTATTTGCTGGGAGGGTAAAACTAACATTCTACGCAGAAAGCGATAAGCTTTGGGACTTTGTTTCATCATTGCCAAGGCTAATATTTTTTCTTCTGTAGAAAATCTTCTGCCTTTTTGTTTCTTTTTATGTTCTCTGAACTGTAACAGACTTAAAACTTTTGCAGCGCTTGGCATATTGTTTACAGTAGCGATAAAATTGCTATTGTTCATAAAATTTTTGGCTGCTTTTAACTGCAAAGATTGCTTCTGCACTCTGTTCCGGCATTTCGACAGTTTAATTCGAGTCGTGACTAATTTCTTGTATAAATTATGCTCATTGTTTGTCATTTTCATATGTTTCACTATTTTCTTAGGTGTGTTTGCACCACGGTTAGAACCTGCAAACGAAATTTAGCAATTAGAGCACAAGCTAGGCAGCATGCTGTCCTAAGTAATACAGATTATAAATTCTCAGAAAGTAATTTTAATCATATATAGATAATCTAGCGTATTTACAACTGGCCAAGTCGAGATGGACTCGCCCACCGAGGCTTCCGTACCAACTTCTCAGACTAGGTTAAGGGACAAACTTAACTTTGTAGTTCGGTCTCAACTATGTATAAATAAATCACACAATAGCAAGATTTTATTTATTTAACAAATAAAATGGTGCCAATTAAGCTAGACCCCTAAATTGTATGAGCGCTCATATAACTCAGAAGCCTATCTTAATTGGCGTCACCTATATTTATGTATGGGGACACCCTTATAATTTTCACCTTTATTCTTTTTTGGAATTTTTCCTTTATTTTTGCATCTGTAGTGGCTAATTAGATCAAAACTGTTAGTCATAAAAATTAGACCACGCGAGCGAAGCCGCGGGCAGATGCTAGTATAACATATAACCTATATAACACATAACCTTAATCTTATAGATAGGTAATTAGGTATTTAAAAATGACATTGAGGTTACTTAAACCATTTTTCTCAAAGTCAATCAGATATGCACGTCTAAAGTGGTAAAATGTGTCCCCCCCTCCTCCTCTCTAACTTTTAAAGTATGGGAGAGAAATATCTAAAAAAAATATATGCTGTAGATCTCAATAAAAACTAACAACGAAAATTGGTTTGAACGAGATACAGTCAGCAGTTTTTGAGATATAGCGACCGTAAAGATAACTTTGTTTTTCATTTTTTGGTGGCGAAAAATTAAAGTTATAAAATACTCTACTGTTACGGAACCCTACGAGTGCGAGTCCGACTTGCACTTGGCCAGGTTTTATACACTTAATAGGGACTGTAGACATCAGTATCTTCATCTAATACTATAAGAATCTTTGTCCTGACATACTGACTGACTGATAGACAACGCTCAGCTTAAACCGCTGATCGTAGAGACTTGAAATTTGGAGGGTTTATTTGTCTTAGTACGTAAGGGTACTAAGAAAGGTACTAAGAAAGGATTTTCCAAAATTCACTCCTTTAGGGCATGAAATAGGGGTTCAAAGATTGTATAGAGAAACAAGATTAGATACGTCTTTTCTATTTGTAACTTAAGTGCTTCATTAATAAAATAAGTAAGTGTTTCAGGTTTTTCCGAAATTCAACCCCTAAGACGGTGCAATGGGGTAACAAAGTCTGAAAATCATATTGTTTTGGATTGCGCTGAAATTTGTCATGCAGATAGTTATTATGACGTTAGGTTCCCTTTGAGAAATAATTTTCTAAAATTCACCCCTTAAGGGGATGAAACGGGGGTTCAAAATGTGTATGAAGTATCAAGATTAGATAGTCTTTCCTATTCGAAACTTCACACAAGTGTTTCAGTAAATAAATAAGTAATAGCGTGTTTCAGGCTTTTTCAAAATTCAACCCCTGAGAGGGTGAAATGGGGTAACAAAGTGTGAATATCAATATTGTTTTGGATTGCGCTGAAATTTAGCATGCAGATAGTTATTATGACGTTAGTATCTGTTAAGAAAAGATTTTCCAAAATTCACCCCTGAAGCGGATGAAACGGGGGTCCAAAGTTTGTATGGAGAAACAAGATAAGATAGTCTTTTCTATTCGAAACTTGGCACAAGTACTTCATTAAATAAATAAGTAAATTCGTGGTTCAGGCTTTTTCGAAATGACACCCTTAGAGAAATTCTGAAAATCAATATTGTTTCTGATTGCGCTGAAATTTAGAATGCAGATAGTTGTTATGACGTAGGTATCCGCTTAGAAAGGATTTTCTAAAAATTCCCCCCGGATATTACTTATTATTTTTAATTATAAATATAAACTTATAGATTTACTTAAGTACTTCTGTAAATAAATAAGTAAATGCGTGTTGCAGGATTTTTCAAAGGGTTGGTAAAAAAGTCTGAAAATCAATATGGTTTTTTGGGTTTTATGAATATGAATCCCTATTTCTCTTTGTCACGCAATAACTTGAAAACGGATGAACCGATTTGGCTTGTACTTCTTTGATGTCTTTTATGATAGAAAGAATTTTACAAAATAAAAGTTTTAGGTAAATAAAAGAAGTCTTTAACGCGGGCGAAGCCGCGGGGCACTTCTTGTAGGACGTAAAAGGACATAGGATACTCTTTTTTGGCAGTCGAATCTGGTTCTTCAAATTTTTTAATTGAATTTTGTGAATGTGTGACCACCTCTCAGCCAATTCGACCGATTCGTCTGAAATGTTGTAAAAAGACAGTTAATGGGGCATAAAAGGGCAAAGATTTTTTTTTCCAGACATGTTTTATTAACTTTTTATTTATTTTGCATAATCATAAAAATTATAAACTTTATTAACCTCAACTATGGAAGATATCGAGTTTGACCTTATGAGGCTGTTCACAAGAATGTTTGCACTCTCTTATATAATTTAAATCATAATTTAATTTTAAATCATAATCATATTATATCAACAAAAATCATAATCTAAAGGTAGTATTATGCTGACTTATGAGTCTATAAAACTGGGTCTCATGTAAGTCATAAAGCTTTTACGGTCGCTTTTGTTTTTTTTACACCAAACTGGGTGGCACTTGATCACTATCTCACCTAATATTAAGTGATGATGCGATCGATGCTTCACTCGCACATCTATTAATTATACTTACTTTTAGGAAATAATTCTGAAACTTTCGTGTTTTAACAGCCATATCAGAATTAGTCTTACATTGAAACAGTCAATATTGCATAAACATAACGAATTAGTGACCTTTACTACAGAAGATGTCAACCAACTTTAGTCTAAAGGTATTCTAAAGTGATTCATTGGGTCATTAAACTGGCAGGTTCATGAATATTACATAATTTTTTGCGCTTGCTTCGCTCGCTCGCAACTTTTGATTATAACAACTTTTCAGGAAATATTTTTATTGGGATCATCCATATCACATATACATATCTGGTCAATAAAACTGTCATGGTCATGAGGGGTCATAAAAATGTTCGCGCTTGCTACGCTCACCAACCATTCGTTTTGTCTATTACTGTCTACTTTGTAGGAAATATTTTACAATGTTTAGTGTTTAATAATAGGGCTTCGTTGGCACCCTTCGCATACGTAACCCTTACCCAATCACGGGCAGATGCGTGACGTGATGGCGGTAGATGCCAAATTCAGCAGAGTATAATTTATGATCGTACAAAAGGAAAAAAACCGACTTCACATGCCACGATGGTTAAAGTAGCCAGTAGCTATAATCATGTCATCAAAGTATATAATTTTTCCTATAAAGTCTGATATTTATCTCCATATATCCGGAGATAAATTTCCGATCTCGATAAAATTTAAATATGACCAAATTACCACAGCAAAAGAAGGCATGAACTTTATGTACAACAATTATGGAAGCAATAAAGTATTGAGTATTGAGTATGATTATATCTCAAACAAAAAAAGTTTTTTTTTAGTCGGTTAAGATTTATCCGAGTTCAGCGGTAACAAACATTTAAAAAAATCAAATTGAGGTTCTCCTCCTTTTTTGTAAAGTCGGTTAAAAAGGTGTGCGTGGTTATATATACTATTTATAGATATCATCGATCTTGACATTAAAGTGCGTATACACTCAAATAACGCGGGCGAAGCCGCGGGTAACAGCTAGTCTGGTATAAATTTCAACTTGCTAGGTCCACCCATTCCTGAGAAAATCGGCGGTGACACACGGATAGACAGAAAGACGGACAGACAGACATACAGATAGATAGACAGACGGACGGACAAGGAAGTGATCTTGTGAGTTTCCTTGAGTGATCTTATGGGTTCCTTTATTTACCTTTTGAGGTATGGAACCCTTAAAATGTAAAGAAAATACATGCATATTCCCTATTGTCTAAATTAAGAATAATAATAAGATCGTTTAAAAAACTAAAAAGAACCGACTTCAATGCAAATTAAATATCTGCAACTCCAGAAATTGGTACTGAAAATTAATAGCTCGGCTATTAATTTTCAGTACCAATTTTGAGGTGTTTATGTCCATATCTCTGAAGATACTTACCAGACCTCGATAAAATTACCTTGGTACCAAACTTGGGATATCTCCTTTCCAACAAAAATATAATAATCAAAATCGGTTCATAACGACGAAGTTATCCGCGAACAAACATAAAAAAAAACATATATACGGTCGAATTGAGAAACCTCCGCCTTTTTTTGAAGTCGGTTAAAAAGAATCAAAAAGTTCTTCAAATCGCGAGTGAATAGGTATCTTTTGGGTAAGCGCGCTCCATCATCGACCGCATCATCACTTAACATCCGGTGACAGTAGTGGTCAAGTGCTACCCAGTTTATATGTAAAAAAAAAACATTATATAAAATACAACTTACCAATATCAATGTGACTTGTTTTATTACTGTCATGTGTAGGAACAGGTGCAGGTGTAACAGGATCTGAAATATTAAACAATATTCAATATGTTTTTTTTTATTCATCAATATTCATTGTAGATAAATTATTCAGGCAGATTTTTGCGATGGGGTTTCAGGGCCAATACTGTGACTAAACACTGTATTTTCAAAAATAGACATGGAATTCAAATTTTTTAGGCAAACAAACAGCTAATATTAATAAGAATCAGTTGGATATGATTGCAATGACATAATCATATCCATGGAAGAAGCATGGTAGGAGTCAAAATAAAAGATAAAGTGAGAAGAAGCATTGTAAGAGAAAATAAACTAGCCAAGTACAAGTCGGACTCGCACTCGTAGGGTTCCGTAACATACTACAGTATTCTATAACTATGATTTTTCCCAACCAAAAAATTAACTTTGTTTTTCATAGAGTTTGTATGAAAAACAAAGTTATATTTGCGGTCACTATATCTCAAAAACTGCTGACTGTATCTCGTTCAAACCAATTTTTGTTGAAAGTTTTTATATTATTTTATGAGATCTACAGAATAAATTTTTTCTAGATTTTTCACTTACTATAAAAGTTAGAGGGAGGAGGGGGTGCGGTGTGAGCATTTTATTACCACATTAGACGAGACTATCTTTCAAATGATTGACTTTGAGAAAAAATGGTTTTTGAAAAAAATTTGGATTTTTTTTTGTTAGAATTCCATTTCTACCCACGTTTCAATTCTGTAGTATAGTTTCTTTATTTTTGTTTTATTATAGTTTATTTTTTCCTAATAGTTTCGGAATAAAATGGCTGTGACATACAGACGGACAGACAGACATGACGAATCTATAAGGGTTCCGTTTTTTGCCATTCAGCTACGGAACCCTAAAAACCAAAGTAATTGACATATTAAAAAAAAATAGACAGCCAGAAATGGAGATGGACCGGTCACATGATAAGGGCGGAAATAAATGGAGCACAAGAGTGTCAGATTGGTGCCCCAGAGATAGGAAGCCCAACAGAGGACGCCAGCAAACCAGATGGGACGACGACATTAAGCTCACAGCAGGGAAGGACGTCATTGGAGAAGGGTCGCACGAGACAGAACCCAATGGAAAATGTTGGAGGAGGCCTATGCCACGAGGCACGCTGGACTGTGTGACATCATATCATCATATCAATCTACATACCAAAAAATCAACCCAAACATTGTCACATAGTCCAGAATAAATGGCTTATTATTATTATTATAATCATAAATCATCATTAAATATGAACTAACCTTGTGATGGTACATTTTCAATTATTGTTAAAGGTTCTCGGGATTTGCATGTAAATTCTTGTGGAGATTCTCCTGAAACAAGCGTAATAGAGCAATATTATGAAAGGTGTTATAAACTATTTCCTGCAATGTTTTAGTAATAAGATCGTTTAAAAAACTAAAATAACCTTCACATGCCGCACTATTAATTTTCAGTACCAAGTTTGAGGTGTTTATCTCCATATCTCTGGAGATACAAATCAGATCTTAATAAAATTGCTATGGTACCACCCCTAGAATATCTTCTTTCCAACAAAAAAAGAATCATCATAATCGGTTCATAAAATACGAAGTTATTGGCGAACAAACATTTAAAATAAATTATAAGTAAAAAATATTTATAATAAAAAGAAGCTTTTATCTGGGACAATGAACTACAATGTTAAAAATAAATTCAAGTAAGTATTTGGCGTGTAGGTACTTACCTATATTCTTAAAAGCTTGAAGCACTACCCGTTTGTCAGGCTAGGTAATTACTATACTTCAGTGCCACCTTTAGCATAGTACAAAGTATATTTTTTAAATTCTTATGACATTAGACAATATAAGCATGTGACCTAACTATGTAATATAATTTGCTTGAAATGATTTATTGATAATATTTTTTGGGAATTTGTAAATGAAATATGTTTGTTATTTTAATTATTTGTTTTGTATTAACTTTTTAAATTCATATTTATTAAAATGTAAATGTCATCATCATGATTATTACATAATAGTAAGTTAAGCTATACATTCGTATGAGTAAATTGTGCCGGGTCTGTTTGCATAGTTAATAAGATCTCATGTAGCCACAATTAATAGCAATAAATGGTTTCAATGGTTTCAATGGTTTCAATGGTTTCAAATACTTACTAGAATTTATTTTTAACATTTTAGTTCATTGTCCCAGATAAAAGCTTGTTTTTAAAAATATTTTTTACTTATAATTTATTTTTAACTTTTTTTTAGGTGGGTATAGAAACGACTACCTACCTACTACCTAAGTATTTAAGAGAAGGCATGATGTTTTAAAATATTCCACGGATATTTGATGTGATTATGGGTAAAGTGCTCTTCAAATAAAATCAATCGACTCGGTGGGGCTATGTTGCTTTATAACAGAAATGCCATGGCCACCTTACAGCTTCATCATCAGATCCTGGCTATCATTTAAGTGTAAAGTGCTCCTCAAGACGAATCATTTGAGCCCAAATTCACTGGGGTTACGTTATTTTATCACAGAGATGCCGTAACCACCTTCCAGCTTCATCACCAGTCACTAAATATCATCTAGGTGTAAAGTTCTTTTCAAGACAAATCAATCGAGTCCAAACTCGGTGGGGTTATGTTGTTTCATCACAGAGATGCCGTGGCCACCTTCCGTCTCCATCATCAGACCAGCTCCATGGTACCATATCATTATATTGTCACCGAAGATGCATAAGTACAGCAAATTTGAGTCCAATCGGATATCGGGAAGTGGGTCTAATTTAGCTTCCAAGATTCCACCCGAACATACGAGTACATAGCTACATACATACATACATTGCATGTTAAATAAAAGCTTGTAAAAACGGTCGAATTAAGTAACATCCTTTTTTGGAAGTCGGTTAAAAAACAAGTTGTTGTAGTAGAAACTGAGTTTACACCATATTCTGCTTAATTCAAGCTTAGAATATCATGCTCATAGTAAAACAATAATTCTAACTAAATAGGAAGGAGAGATACGATTGTGCTAAGCAGTTCTACACAGAAGAATTTTCACTGTAGCGGATATGCACCCTAAGGGTCAATTGTTTCTTCCCGCTGCGCAGCCTGAAGCCGCCTAACTAACTCAATGAAATGTATATCTTTTTGTATCGTAAACAAAGTTATTTTTTGTAATACTCTCTTAATAAGTGCGCGCCGCGTCGCGTCGTGGTGTGAGCCGACCCTAAGTTCTTATAAATAAACACTACTTAGCTTAGCAAAATTCTTTGGCTGGGAATCAATCCTTTAATCCTGTTACTGAGGTCTGTGGCACAACTGTCAAACTATGAGTGCTAGAAACAGGTGGAAACATATAATAAGAGTTGATTAAATGAACTTGCCTTTTGATGTAGATGGTAAATTTTCCACTTCTCTAAATGGTATTCTTTGGGTGTAGGCAAATTTTGATAAGGATAGTGGTCCTGCAACAAGATAATAAAGTAATTTAATTAAGGTCAATGCATAGTATGTATACATAATATTAGCCAAAATTTTTTTGCATCATTTTTTGCTTCAAATATGAATTAACATTTTCAACAATCATTGCCATATTTCAACCTATTTACACAAAACCTTAACAAGACACAGGCAGATGCAGTGAGGGACTTTGTTTTATTTTTATAATATTTAGTGATAGTACCACAGTAACAATATGTAATTTCAGTAATGTGACTCGGTCCTGTCCTTGAAATCAAAACAAGCATGCCACGGGGCACCGCTCGGCTCGCTACGCAAAATAGCTGCCGAATATATATATATATATATCCAATCAAATATTTACAATTCGCATGCTTTTTACACGACCGAACCATCACACGGATCGTTCGTCACTGTGGCGCAGTCACAATGACATTTTATCATAACCTGGGTACTGAGTGCATACCAAACTCAAGGCACCTAGGCCTCACATTGCAACCGTTTGTATGCAGTCACATTACTGATATATTATATTACCGTGATATTACATTCGTCTTACCATATAAAGTGCCAAAGTACATAGCAAATAAATTTCCTATACATGTTATCATATCTGACTCCAAGCAGTCTCGTCTCGTCTATCGAAACTCATACTGACTGCTTCATCAGTTAGCATAAGTTTTCTGCGTGGCATGAAAAATACAAAATAATTTATTTAGAGCAATAGAACATAATACAAATAGAATTAAGGTTAACTCGGTATTAGGTAGTACAAAAACTAATAATATATTTACACAGTATGAGAGAAAGTCACTCCCGCTGTCTGTACTCTTAGATCTTTTTCAGCAATAGATAAGAGTGATTCAAGAGGAAGGTTTATAACTAGGATTAAACGCGGGCAAAGCCATGGGGCGCAACTGGTAAATATTTAATTTAACTTTTGCCATTCCCCTCTTGGCGCATTTGTGCATGCGCACAAATGCATGTATACCCTGTATATCCTATACTAATAAATTCTGTGTGGATGAATAAACTAACATAATTCAGCTAATTATAAATATCTATAGCTACAAAGAGCACTTACCTGGCATAAGTAATGTTGGTACTGCTATGTTAGATATCTTATTGTTACGGCAACAATATTTTTCTTCAAAATGAGCGTGACATACTCGACGAAGTTTATAAATATTTTCATTACTTAGAGCAATAATCTCTCCACCAATAGCATGGACCCATGTTCTAAAACGAACAATGTCCTTTTTAGGGTTTGGAAACCAATGAAGGGCTCTCTGTGAATCTGCAAAATAAAGGAGTTTATAATCTAGTAAATCTAACATTACTTAACACTTAATTATTTATTTGCAATCCACAATGTATACGTGTTTATACGTATGTGTGGCAACTTAAATTACATCTGTACCTTTAGTTTCCGAGGAACACTGCGGAACACAACACCGTTTACTGGACATGGTATATATTGGTGAAGTCACTCAGGAACACTATAAACTCAAATATAACGGATGATAAAAGAGTCTCTGTCTCGATACTAATAGTAGTGATAAAACTCGACGATAACCGGAGGAGCTACGACTCAACTCAACGGATTCATGGAGAAGCACTAGGTAGTAAGACGTAAGTCCGAGGAGCATGGGCTCAACTCGAAGGTTACGAAAAGCACCACGCAGTTAAATAAATCAATTTAAAAACGACCGGCAAAGCAAACGACAATAATGACAGACGGAACGCCATTGTTGTTGAGTAATAGTTGACAGTTTGTTTTTCGTGCTATGCTACCAGTAAAGAATACAAAATAACTACTAAGAGACGAAAGTCTGTATATTTTTATAGATATGAAAATATCACTTACATTAAAATGTGTGCCAATAAAACTTTGCTATAAACACATTTCATGGTTATTAATAAATAGATTATGCATATTTCGTTTTTTTTTTTTAAGTTTGGTAGTTTATGACAATATCATATACTCCTACACGGATAATTTATTTTGATAATGGTAACATTTTGTACCCACATGTTCTATTATAATGCTACAAGAATAAAATAGTAACTTGGTCACTGACGCTGTACTGTATCGAAACCCAATTTCAATTTAGGCGGTTAATGTTAATTAGCGACATCTATGTTGATGTACCTCAGATACATCCCTATATTATACGTCTAAATTTAAATGACAGTAGGAAAAGGCTCAAGGGACATCATACAGTACTCTTTTAAATTGGGATCATTTTTTTCACCTAGTTACATCGTAAAATGTTATAAGATTGTATAGCCTGCTTGCCGTGTCGCAGCGCAGTCGCAACGCCTCTATGTTACCGTAGCAACGCGCTTGCGTTTGTTGCGTATTTTGTGTGTGGTTGTGTTGTGCGTAATGTAATAATCTAACGTAAATCTGTAAATAATCAACTGTCAATACCGAATTAAAATGTTAATATAAGTGGATTCCAAATATTAATTATCACGTCGTGCCGTGCCAGCTGACAGCGGTCCGCTGTGGCGCCTGGCGGTCAGTGACCGCTACTTTTACGTTTGTGTGCGTGCGGCTTCATGGCGGTTATTCTGATTACAAAGGTGATTATCCTGGTTATCACAAAATTGTTTTAACAAATCCAGGTAATTATTAACGAAAGAACTGAAATAATATTATTAAGTGATTAAGGGTACCCGTTACAATATAGTATGCAAATATGGCGAGAATGCAGAACCACACCTTGTACATATATATTGATTGATACTTTAATTTAAAAAATATTTTGCCTGCGGTAGGAAGTAAGTCTACATTAAAGATGCGTCGAGCACTAGTTTTACCGAGTAACCGAGTACCTAGTATTTACTCGGTTTAAAGTTTGTCAAACTGAGTACTCGGCCGAGATACTCGGTTCAGTAGTATATACATAATTTGTACCTACGCAGATCGCCAGCTTAGAGGCGCGAAAACAAGTTTGTACATCACCATGTATGATACCATACCATACCAGGGCTCGATGGCGTAATCGTGAGAACGGTTGGCTTTGATGCCAGAGGTACCGAGTTCAAACCGCCGTGCACCAATGGATTTTTCTATCGAATAATGTATGTGCGCTTTTCACAGTGAAGAGAAACATCGTTAAGAAACCAACAACCCCCGCATGGTGGTAGGACACTATCTAGTGTCTGCTTGGCCAGCTACCACCCTCAAATTAGAAAATCTGTCGTCAAACAGCTAATGTGTTCTTGCAGCTATCCTTGAGAGCCAGTTCCCATTCTAGGCCTAGCGTGCTTACCATCTTCGACCGCATCATCACTTACCAACAGGTGAGATAGTGATAAAACGCTAGCCTATAAAATATAAAAAAAATATATAAAAAAATGTCCCACCATCGACAGGGTTATGATTTCGCTTTGTCCCACCGTGTGGCTCGCAAGCGAGCGGTACCTCGCCTCCCGCACCCCCGCCATCCCGTCTTTCGTAAGTCTCTTGTTTTATTTGGGTTATAAATTGTATGTACACGACACGCGGTCAAAATAAAAAGATAATAAATTGTTTTGAATAGAAGTTTGACATAATTATACTTATACCGATTGTTTTTGTACAGGACTATTGAGTTGAAATAAAAAAAAAGTTTACGAATTCATTTTATTTACCTCACAAAATAACATCAAAATTTCTAACAATCAAAATAACTAAGAGTCGAATATGAAGTCGAGAAAGTGAATTTTACGCCGTCTTGTCATTTAGTATCGGTAGCATAAAAATGAAACATATTATGCTTGTTTTTTGTCAAACCCGCCAAATGACTATGATAAACTTAATATTTTCTAATATAGAATACGAATGCGCAGTTATCACGTTATTTGAATAATAATATACGTTGCGCGCGCGTGAGCAGCGACAACCGACTGGCAGATAGTACCGCTGGAGTTGACGAAAGTTTAGGTATACATCGCAGTAGCTAAGGGCGAGTGAGGGAGGCCTGCTTGAACCGAGTTATTCAGCCGAGTACGAGTACAAAAAAAAACCGGTCAACCCGCGCACCGAAGCTTCCGTACAAACTTGCAGTTCGATCTTAAGAGCGATGCCTGTACACTGTTCGTTTATAAACAAACCGCAAATAATAAGTTTGTAATTTTTGTTTTTTTTTTTAATATATTGTAAATATGCAAAAATATGCGACATAAACAGTCATATCTTTTGATCGCGTTGACTTAAGGTACGGCCACACCGTGGCGTCCTGGGATCTGCGGGCGCGATCTCAGTACTTTTCAATTGTTTTCTGATCGCGTTTGGTGTGAACCAGTCGGTACGATTACTACTGCGGTATCTGATCGCCGCCTAGATCGCGCACACAGGACGCTACGGTGTGTCCGTACCTTTACAGATTTGATTTTTCACAGCTAAAAGAAACCGTAGCCCAAGTATTTAGTAGTTTTCGATACCTTTTTATGGGTTCCGAAGATAAAGGGTCTTGACAGACGTACAGATGGATAGATGGACAGACAGACAGACAGACAACAAAGTGATCCCATAAGGGCTCCTATTTTCTTTTTAAGGTACGGAACGGAACCCAAAAAAAACTTTGTGTGGTAAAATGAAGTTTTGATTTGGAGTTTGTTATTAATTTATAGGATCTGTGACACGCTATGATTAACACCACTTTTCAATATTACTACACCTTTATGTTACACCTTGTATAATTTAGTTACGCTATCGCTCGTGATTTGACCTCAGCACCGCTTGAATGCTCTGCGATGAGGAACATTTTAGACGGCGCCTTGTACCTACTTACCTATCCAAACTGCATGCAGTAGACATAAGAAAGTCAGCATGTGTCCTTGGAACTCCCTTCACTGAACCAGTACTTCCAGATGTGAAAATAATCCACAATATATCTTTTCTACCATCCACGGCAGCTGCCATAAACTCCGACACAGGCGCTGTTTCTGTTACAAGGTCTTTGAACAGAATGATGCGATCTTGAATGCCATTTTGACTGCCATTTTGGTCACCATCTTTGCTTCCTTCACCATAGATAATGTATTTTTCTATGCAGCCGACTCTGTCTAACGTCTTGTGAAGATCGTATGCGTTTGGAGAACAGAAAACCATTTTTGGTCTAGTCATTTTGCACACAAAAAGCAAATCTGAAAAATAATCTATATCTATATAAAAAGTCCTGACTGACAGATATCAACGCACAACCTAATCTGCTGGTCCTAGACACAAGAAATTTGGAGGGTATGTTTTTTGTAAAGTGCAGGCATCCGCTATGAAAGGGTTTTTCGAAATTCCACCTCTAAAAGGGTGAAATGGAGGGTGGAACTTTTAATTAAACTTTTTATTATCTGGGTCGATTGTTTCGAAAATTAGTAAACATACTATTTGATTAAAATTATGACATACATGTATCACATTTTTTCCAAAATTATCCCTCACGCTTTTGTCTGACTGACTGATTGACTGTCTGATATATCAAAGCACTGCCTAAACCGCTGGTCCTAGAGACATGATATTTGCAGGGTGTGTTCTTTACAAGTATTCACTAAGAAACGGTTTTTCGAAATTCCACCCCTACGAGGGTGAAATTGAGGGTTACATTTTCTTTTATTCTCTGAGTCAATTGTCCCGAAAATTGTTACACACACTCATTAATTGATATAAAGAGACAAGTGTACCACAGTTATTCCAAAATCATCCCTTACGCATTTGTCTGACTAAATATATCAATGCACTATCTAAACCGCTAGTTCTAGAGACATGAGATTTGGAAGGTGTGTTCTTTGTAAAGTGTAAGGTATCCACTAAAACAGGGTTTTTCGAAATTCTACCCCTAAGACGGCGATATGAGAGGTGAGATGTGAATTTTCAGTGAAATGTTTTATTCTCTGATTTGCTTGATCGACTCGACAATAGGTATACTTACTCCTCAGTTAAAATGATGAGACCTATCACAATTTTTCCACAATCATCCCCGACACATTATTTAGTTTCTGTATGAAATAAAATTTAAAAAACAATTTAACCAACTATACTTTGCCTACCCCTTCGCATTCAAAAGTGTGCCAGTTTCCCTTCAAATTCTGCTTAACTATGATCCTTAGGCCAAACTCTTAATTTAACTAGGGTAGACTAAGGGAGACTTTTCACACGATCGGTTGTACGTGGTCTGCTTCAAGGTTAGCTCATCGAGCAGCAGCTGTTCGGGATATTGTAAGTTTGAAATTTGTATATTTAATTGATAGGAAGCGAAAAGGTAGGACTATTATCTTTTCTGTGGCGAAAGCGCATATATTAATATTTGTTTCTGAAGAAAAATATGTAATTATTTTTTTGAGAGCCACGCGAGCGAAACTGCGGGCAGATGCTAGTATAACATAAAAACGCTCACTCATCCGTAGGACCAGATAGTATACCTCTGTTTTTAGTTAAGGATTGCGCGAATGTTTTTGAGCTTCCCCTTCTGTACATCTTTAACCTGGCCCTTGACACCGCGACTTACTCGACCCGGTGGAAAGTTTCCAGAGTCACCCCTGTACCTAAGGATGGTTTTAAATTGAATATCGAGAACTATAGGCCTATAGCCGTGATGTCAGCGTTCGGCAAGGTATTTGAATCGATCCTAAATTGCCATATCACCAGGCAGGTCAATACTCAGCTATGTGACGCACAGCACGGGTTCAGAGCGGGCAGGTCTACAGCAACCAATCATATTAACTTTGTTGACTATGCTCTTACCGCTATGGATAATAAGAAACAAGTGGACGTGACGTACTTTGACTTTAAAAAGCTTTCGATCGCGTTCATAACGATGTATTGCTGCGAAAGTTTTGTACCTTGGGCTTCACTCCACAATTGTTAAGTTTTTTCGCTAGCTACTTTTCAGATCGACATCAGTATGTTCAACTGCAAGGTTTCCGCTCTGACCCGTATGCTACGTGTTCCGGTGTAAGCCAGGGCAGCACGCTCGGACCTACGTAATTTCTGATTATGATAAATGACTTGCCGAATGTTGTCAGGACGGCAGAGTGCCTCATGTTCGCCGATGATCTAAAACTATTCTTAGGTATAGACAGCGTGGCTGATTGTTAGGCGCTACAGAGGGACGTTGACAGTGTTGTGAAATGGAGTGAGGACAACCAACTAGAGTTTAATGCGTAAACTTTAAACTTTCGCGATTTGAACACATAGTTATAAATAAAATATCTAACTGAAATATTTAACTGTAATATTTAACCAAAACACTCAACTGAAATATTCAACTAAAACATTCAACATAAATATCTAACTGAAATATTAAACTGAAACGAGTTGGGAGCGACGGTTCCAGTGAAGGAGTGCATCGAGGCGATAAGGACAAGGTACAGTGATGACCTTCCAGAAAACTTTTTTGTGCTGTTGAGGAACTGTTTGGAAGGAAATTATTTCCTATACAGTGGGCAGCACTACCTCCAGATGGACGGTGTTGCCATGGGAAGTCCAGTGGCACCTGTCCTTGCCAACATCTGGATGGAATTTATCGAAGAAGCCATAGACCTACAGTCGTCATCAGTAAAGGTGTGGAAGCGGTACGTTGATGACGTCTTCTGCATCATGACGGGTGATGAGCAGGCAGTAGCCACTCTGGCAAAGAAGCTGAATTCGATTCATACCAACATAAAGTTTACCTATGAGCTAGAAACGAACAAAACACTGCCTTTCCTTGATGTCAAAGTTATGGTGAGACCTGATGGTTCATTATCACATTCTGTATATAGGAAAGCGACCCATACTGATAGGTATCTGAATGCCTCGTCGCACTATCACCCCCGTCACCTGGGATCTGTAGCCAGGTCATTAATGGATAGAGCTCGTGACCTCTGTGACCCTGAACACCTAGAGGAAGAAATCGCACATGTACAGGAGGTTCTGATAAAAAACGGCTACAAGGCGGGAAGAGGTCATTCTAGACGCAGATATAAGGAGAGGACCACTGACGTTGAACGGCAGGCAGCGTTCATGCCATACGTGAAGGGAGTGACGGACAAGATCGGTACTGTACTACGTAAATACTCTATCAAGACAGTATTCACTCCCCTAACGAAGATATCAACGCAGGTCCGTTCGCCGAAGGATGTGATTCCTTTTCAGATACCTGGTGTGTACAAAATTGATTGCAGCTGCGGTAAATCGTATATCGGACAGACCAAGCGTACTATTGCAGAAAGGGTCAAAGAACACATCGCAGCTGTAAAAAACTGCCAGGTCCATAAATCTGCTATCGCCGAGCACTTACTGGAATCCGGACCTAATCACTGGATCGAACTTCATGACCCTAAGATCCTCTTGACCGACCGCTACTATTACTCCCGTATTGTGTGTGAAGCGGTAGAAATAAAGAAGCATCCCAATTTCAACCGGGAGGATAGATTTAGGTTGGCCGCAACATGGAACCCTGTGATTAGCAAGTGTTCGAATCAAAGATCAAAGCAGCAAAAATCTGCCGATATTGTCAGTGTTGTGTGTCGCAATGGCAACTCTGATAAAAATTAAAAATTAAATTAATTGAGGGTAGTTTCCAACGATCTCTCCTATAAATAGCGATGCGGACACTCACAACATTCAGTCGTCTCGTGACCACGATCAATGCAACTTGGTCGAAACGTCGAGTAGATAAGATTTATGTTTTAGGCGCGATAAGTCCCGTATTTAAATATTTATAACTGGATATTTCGGTTTAATATTTCGGTTAAATATTCAGTTGGATATTTCAGTTAAAACATTTCAGTTAAACATTTCGGTTAAACATTTCAGTTAAACATTTCAGTTAAATATTTCGGTTACATATTTCGGTTAAATATTTCAGTCAAATGTTTCGGTTAAAAATTTCAGTTAAAAAGTTTCAATTAAAAAATTGCAGATCAGTTGAAAGTTTCAGTTAAAAATTTCAGTTGAACATTTCAGTTAAACATTTCGGTTAAATGTTCGGTTAAGTGTTTCAGGTGGCTGGGAGTGGGTGGCAGAGCATCGCAGGTCGTTGTCCCTGGTGCACGCGCCGACTTGCTGCGTCGCTGCCTTCCCTCGACGACGCTGCGACTGCCGGCTCCGTCGCTCCCAACTCAACAACACATCCATAGCGGACTACCAACTATTTCATGTTTCAGGTGGCTGAGAGTGGAGCTCGTGGTGCGTGCGGGTGCAGTGGGTGGCAGAGCATCGCAGGTCGTTGTCCCTGGTGCACGCGCCGACTTGCTGCGTCGCTGCCTTCACTCGATGACGCTGCGACTGCCGACTCCGTCGCTCCCAACTCGTTTCAGTTTAATATTTCAGTTAGATATTTATGTTGAATGTTTTAGTTGAATATTTCAATTGAGTGTTTTGGTTAAATATTACAGTTAAATATTTCAGTTAGATATTTTATTTATAACTAGAGTTTAATGCATCTAAATGTAAACAATCTCCTTTACTCGCTCCCTCTCACGCATTTCATACACCTATAATATCTGCGACGTCCCCCTCGAGCGAGTTGTGAGAAGGCTTAGACTTAGGCTTGGAGTTAGACGCCAAGCTCACACTCAACACGCACATAACCGAACTCTGCGGTCGAGCGTACAAGTCTCTCGGTTTCGTTATGAGACAGACAGCTCGTTTCCAGGACAGGTGTACAATTTTATCTCTTTTTAATTCGCTTGTAAGGAGTAAATTAAAATATAACTCAATAATTTGGAATCCGCATAAGAGTAAATATAAGCTCATGCTCGAAAAAGAACAGAAAAAATTTGCTCGTTATATACAAAAAATTATACGGATATTACCCTTTTCTATACCCCTCTCTATTCATAGCAACGGGAAAATAGATAATCCCACGGCTCTGTCTCGCTGCACACTCTTCGTACCGGATCAGTTGAGGCGGCTGCGCCGGCGACGTCTGTTCGCGACCCCGTCGGTACGCACACGAGCGGCTCAATCTGCCCCCTCTTACCAAGCTCTGAGTCTGCTCAACGCACTCATTGTTCAGGAACCAGACATTGACATATTTTGTGTGAGAATTCAGGCATTTTTAAACGCATCTGTTAATGTTTATAGTTTTTACAGTTAATTTATTAATGTTACCTACTGTTTAAGATCTTTTTGTAATTTTAGCTTGTTATGCGTTTTGGCTATGCTGTAAGCGTAACAAGTACTTGTTAATAAATAAGTAAATAAATAAACACATTTGTCTAAATTATGTAGAATGTAAAATATTTTGTGTGTGTGCATGTGCGCGTGCCCATGTGTGTGTGTGTGTGTGTGTGTGTATGTGTGACTTACCAGGACAGCTAGATATATGATAATCAACATAAGTAGCTCCCGTACAAAATATTCCAAGCATGGTGGGCACAACTTCCATGCGTTTCTCAGTGCAGGTTGCAATCACGTCTCCCTTTCCAACCCCTATACGAGAGAGTGAGAGAGCGATATCGACAGTTTTTTGTGCCAGCTCATTGAATGTCAATGTATAGCCCGTGTCCGCGTTGAGCTGAAATAATATTGAAATGAAGAATATCGAGGCGCGCTATAGAACATCGATTTTCTTGCAAAATACTAACACATTTTTTTACATTGCTCATCATAATGTAATAAACTGGCCAAGTGCAAGTCGGACTCGCATCGTAGGGTTCCGTACCACACTAGAATATTTTATAAGATCAAGCAAAATATAACACTGTCATATTTCGCCAGCAAAAAAATAACTTAGTTTTCATAATTTTTGCATGAAATACAAAGTTATGTTTGCAGTTTTGAAAATGTGCTAATTATATCTCAAAAACTGCTGACTATATCTCATTCAAACCAATTTTCATTGAAAGTATTTATTGAGATCTACAGCATATGTATTTTTTAGATTTTTCACTCTCTTACTTCAAAAGTTAGAGGGGGGGGGAAACATTTCACCACTTTAGAAGTGTATATCTTTCAAACTTGTTTTATTTGCAGATACATCACTATTGTTGAAAGTCAAAAGAAAACTTGATAATCCATTTAGTATACATAATTTATCGCTATATGCCACTCATGAAATTTTTGTTGATAAATGATACATTTTTACCTTCAATAAATACAAGGTGTGGTTCTGCATTCTCGCCATATTTGCATACTATGTTGTAACGGGTACCCTTAATCACTTAATAATATTATTTCAGTTCTTTCGTTAATAATTACCCGGATATTTGCTAAAACAATTTTGTGATAACCAGAATAATCACCTTTGTAATATCAGAATAACCGCCACGAAGCCGCACGCACACAAACGTAAAAGTAGCGGTCACTGACCGCCAGGCGCCACAGTGGACCGCTGTCAGCTGGCACGGCACGACGTAATAATGAAATTTGGAATCCACTTATTAACATTTTAATTCGGTATTTACAGATTTACGTTAGATTATTACATTACGCACAACACAACCACACACAAAATACGCAACAAACGCAAGCGCGTTGCCACGGTAACATAGAGGCGTTGCGACTGCGCTGCGACATGGCAAGTGATCGACTGACGAATACACGTGTCGTGTCGCTGAACTCGCCGATGGAAGGCTGGCTTTGAACTAGCCGAAAAGCAAAAGTGCTGCTTTGCAAGTGTGCGTGTGCTTCGGCCAAGAGCGAGCCGTTTTTAGGGAGGTTTAATTTTCAAGTAATTATTATTTTTCAAAATATATTTTTCTGATATATTTTTTTAGTGCTTCGTGTTCTATACATGGAGTATACCCACCCCTGCAAATATGGCGGGAATGCAAAACCACACCTTGTATAATTAAGATTTGACATGCCATACTCATACAACATTTTTAGGATTAATATTAGACAAAAAACTTCAATGGTGACCACATATTGATGAACTTACACGTACAGAAATGTTATTGTTACCGTCTTATATTAAACTCGTCAACCTATTCTCATATGCGCCATGTGTACTCACTTTTTAAATACCTACCTCATGTCGCATTATTTACTTAAATATTGTACCAACTATAATTCAATTCAACTAAAATCCATACCGTATAATTAATTATCAAATCTCAGTAAATTAATATACCAAACATTTTTTTTTTCTTTTCTCATTCGCACAACACCCACATTCCACAATTATGACTCAACTATGTATGCGATCTATCATACCTACACATACACATCTAACTACCATACATTTTTATTAAGGGATTGTTTATGTTTATCTGTTTCTTTGTTATTATAAATGATTAAAACCGCTTTATTCTGTATAATTTAAACATTTTACTACTATTATTATGCCTTTTAAATTTTGTCCTATAATCATAGCACTACTATTACTGGTAGATAATAATCAAAAGTATGTAAGCTTTTATAATATGTATCATTACTTATAGGAAGATACTGTACCACACAACACAGGATTGTCCTAGTGTGTGTTTCAGTCTAGGATGATGGATTACAATGGATGGAGCCATGTCAGCCATGTGACGTTGTCACATCGACTTTCATTCTATCAACACATTGTCCTACCCTTTCTATTACAGGGATCGCGAGATAAGAGTAAACGAGAAAGCTAATATCAAATTGACAACCTCGCGCATGGGTGAGCGTGTCCATTTTTGACCGGCTAGCAGGCCATAATATAGCGACGCATCATACTTATAAATTAAAAATTTAATAGAAACATAGCTTTAAAGACTGAAACCCTGTTACATGGTTAAATTATGTCGTGTTGTGCTGTGTTTTATCCATCAAGAACAACTAAAGGAGGCGTAAAAGATCCAGAATTATCATTTCACACGTAAGTGTTTGTGGGCATTTATTCTCATATATAACCACTTTTTACAACAAAATATTTATTTTGCTTACATTATATACATATTTTTCGTCATATAACTACCGAGGTGGTAAATGGTTATCATTTTAAAGCTTTAATTTATGTAAATAACAAACATTATTTTACGCCACCCGGCTAGTGATGTACGAGAACCCTCCAAAACTTTGTCGATAAATATAGTTGATACCCTTATAAAAAGGAATATATAAATTCCTTTAAGTGTAATATTATAATATTACATTATATAAATATATAAATCGTTTATATACATTTTACACTTATTCTATACATATAAAAAAAATTGAAGTGTCTGTTTGTAATTCCAGATTAACAGCTTTTCACTAAATGCATATGAAAGAATATACGGTACTTACATAAAAAACAAAATTTTAAATCTTGTCTGTCTGTCTGTTTGTTCCGGTTTATCTCTGAAATGACTGGACCAATTTAACGGGACTTTCACTAGTAAAATGCTGATGTTAAAATATTAACTACCAAGTAACTTGGCTACTTTTATTTTAGAAAAAAAATAAAGTTCCTCGAAATCAAAATTGAAGCTAATGAAATAGGGAACAATATCTGATTCAAATAGGGAAGGTTAATGTGCAAATTAAGCAGTGTTTTCTACCGCGCACACGTCCACGCCCACGCGCATGTTGCCGCTGTCATTAAACGCGGACACAGCCGCGGGACCCAGCTAGTTGATTTATAATATGAAGATTTTTTTTAAGGATGGAACGGTTAGCTTAGGGCCTTGATTAGAACGAAATTTGAACATTTTTAACCGACTTCACAATAAAAAGATGAGGTTCTCAGTTCGCCTTTTTTATGTTTGTTATCTCATAACTCCGCAAGTTCTTAACCGGATTGGAAATATTTTTTTTCGATAGATTATTCTGCCCGTTTGGTCCCATTGTTCATTTTCTGAAATCTGATAAGTATCTCCAGAGATATGGACATAAACACCTCCAACTTAATACTGAAAATGGATAGCGTGGCATTTGAAGTTGGTTTTTTCGTTTTGTGAACGATCTTAAAATATTATAAAAAGTGATCAAAGTAATTATGCGCAAAATTAGTAGTAACTAGGTACCTAATTATATTATCAGCACTGATACTTACTCGTATTCAATTTATTATTACTTATGATAATGCCATTATATATATTTTTATGAAAAATGTGTCACAGTTTATTTATTTATTTATTTATTCATTTATTTGCAAAAACAATGTACAATAGTTATAACTTAGTCTAAAACTAATCTAATTATGACTACTGAGCGTTTACCACATTAATATATTATATCATTTTGTTGTAGGTTTCCAAAATGTCCGAAAATCCAATCAAGTGGATAAAGGCAGTAAGGCGTGAAAATTAGGATCCAACTAAACACTTCAAACTTTGTTCTAAACATTTTGAAAAATCAATTTTGTACCTACTAGATTATCAATCAAGCTGGAACTGACACCGAGGAAACGGAAAAGAATAGAAGCTAGTGGAGTCAAGATAGAAAGTCTTCCTATAAGTCTTCCTCTGCGAGCAATGAAGGATGATGAAACGGTTTTGAAAGTGTTTTAATCGAAAGTGTTATAAGCTCTAATACATAAAAATCTGTTTAGCCGTTGTAAAAGTATGAGCATTTTTCTAGTTGATGGCGCTATGAAATCAACTTTCATAGTGATTAATTCGAAATTCGGTATCCTTTTCTTCAACGACAAAGGACACTGAAGCATTGACATGATGCTGGGACATCTTCTGGAATCTGCTGAATTCTCAACTCCTCGCCAACTTACAGCTGAGATGTCGTATTCAGACTCATTGGAATATTTTTAATTTTAATTATAGATTATACATAGATCAGTCGGGGTGATTTCAAATTTTGAGTATTGGAGAGTGGAGATCGCGAAACGGCAAACGTAGCGTAGGACGTCCTGTGACCAGGTGGAGCGACGGCATACGCAATGCGGTGGGCAGTGATTGGAAAAGAAGATCTGAAAATCGGGCTCAGTGGCGCATCTTGGGAGATGCCTACAGTCCAGCAGTGGACTGACACTGACTGATGATGATGACGATACAATAGATCATACTATATTGACATCAAATTACTTTATATCGTTAGCATTTACAAAAGAGATGTGCTAATTTTTCTGTAGTGGTAGAACTTCTGCTAGTCCGCCTGGACCGGTACCACCACTTTGCCAATTAATTTTCATAGGAATGTTTTTCGGTTGAAATGGCAAGCTGTCCAGTGAAATTACAGGGCATGTGAAACTTAACATCTTTATGTCTCAAGGTAACAGGCGCAGTGGAGTGACGTGCAAAATTCTGGACTGCCAGAATTTTCCTGTATCGCTGTATCTGTAATAGGTAGACGTCATCGCTTACCATCAAGTGAGAGTCGTGCTTGTCCTGTTACCTTTTACAATAAAAAAGCTGATTAATGTTTACAAAGTAAGTATGGCCTAATTTGTGGTTTCACTGCATTTTTTTTATTATTTGCGATGCGCGTAGTTTTATACGATAATTTATCTAATACTATAAGAATCTTTGTCCTGACATACTGACTGACTGACAGACAACGCACAGCCTAAACCGCTGGTCGTAGAGACTTGAAATTTAAAGAGTATATTTGTCTTAGTACGCAAGGGTGTACTCAGAAAGGATTTTTCAAAATTCACCCCGTTAGGGGGTGAATTGGAGGTTCAAAGTTTGTATGAATAAACAAGATTAGATAGTCTCTTCTATTCGAAACTTCATACAAGTGCTTCAGTAAAAAAATAAGTAAAAACGTGTTTCAAGCTTTTTCAAAATTCCACCCCTAAAAGAGTGAAATGAGGTAACAAAGTCTGAAAACCAATATTGTTTCGGGTTGCGCTGAAATTTGGCATGCAGATAGTTGTTTTAACATAAGTATCCGTGAAGAAAAGATTTTTCAAAATTCACTCTTTAAGGGGATGAAACGGGGGTTCAAAGTTTGGATAGTCATTTTATTCGACATTTCACACAAACCGTACTTCTGTAAATAAATAAGTAAATACGAGTTTCAGGCTTTTTCAAAATGCCACCCTAAGAGGGTGCAGTGGGGTAACAAAGTCTGAAAATCAATACTGTTTTGGATTGCGCTGAAATTTAAAATGCAGATAGTTGATATGACGTAGGTTGCCGCTGAGAAAGCATTTTCTAAAAATTCCCCGCGGATATTACTTATTATTTATAATTATATATATAAAAACTTATAGATTTACGTAAGTACTTCTATAAATAAATACGTGTTGCAAGATTTTTGCAAGGGGTTGGTAAAAAAGTCTGACAGTCAATATGGTTTTTTGGGTTTTATAAATATGAATCCCTATTTCCCTTAGTCACGCAATAACTTGAAAACCGGTGAACCGATTTGGCTTTTACTTCTTTGATGTCTTTTATGATAGAAAGGTTTCAGAAAATAAAAGTTTTAAGTAAATAAAAGAAGTCTTTAACGTGACCGAAGCCGCGGGGCTCTTCTAGTATTATCATATAAATTATATACTTTAAAGGACAATTTTAATCTATGATATTGGGCTAAGATAATTAGCGTAATTATTCAAATAAGGATTAATACTGTATAGAAGAAAATAGCCTTGAAAGTTCTGTAACATTTTTTTATTAAAAAATAAAGATTAAAATAGTTACTGTGAGTCTGTGCGATAGACATATGTTATCGCGGACTTTTTTGTAGGTCTTATTATGTTGTACCACTGTTCGATACATACTTTCTTACATCTTTTTCAGATTAATCATCTTTCGTAAAAAACGTGTTTTCTCGACCGTTTTATTGGCGACTTAAGTTCCAAAATAGGTCTTCACGAATATACCTATCTTTTAAACAGGATAATATATAGCCTATGTTCATTCTAAAAGACCATATATAGATTTATATATGAGAGAAAAAAATAATAGTCCTGTAGTCCAGTAGTTTTTGAGCTAACTCAATACAAACATACATGTTACCTCTTCATAATATTAGTATAGAAGTATATATAGCTTTGTAGCTCAAATTTGTAATATTTAATTGACGTATTGAAAAGGCAAAAACATTTAAGATTTGTGTTTAAGAAAAGCTGAGAAATCTATACCGCCAGATTTAAGGTTGCCTAATTACAGTTAAGTACTGTATCATTTTTTATCAATAACTAATTTCCATAAGTTCAATAAAATAACTACGTATTTTATCACATAAATTGTTTTCTTTTTACATAAGTTTTAGTTTTCTACATTTTTCACCTTTTTATCGATATGTTCTACACTAGTGATCACTTCCCTACTCAGGCACACTCTAGCAGTTCTAGACACTAACACAAACAGAAAATGGACATGCTTCCAAAGTTTTGACGTCATCCATTATAATCCATCATCCTAGGTTTCAGTGCTCAACACAAGCTATGTTTAGTTCATAAGCTTAAACTGTGTGAAAACTTTTACTTGTGTTTTCGAAATAAACTATTATTCTATTATTCTAACTGGCAGGTAAAAGGTAACATAGCTCAGCTGCTTATGCAGGTAATAAAATAAGAAAATTCTCCAATATACAAACAACAAGACTCGTGTATTTCTCAAATTTTCACTCTACGGAATTTGTCTATGGGGAAATGCAGCAAATGTAAATATCATTTTCAGGGTTCCGTACTTCAAAAGGTAAAAAAAGGAACCCTTATAAGATCACTTTCTTGTCCGCCTGTCTGTCTGTCTGTCTGTCCGTGTGTCAACACTGATTTTCTCAGGAACGGGTGGACCTAGCAACCTGATACTGAAATCTATATTCCCTATTGGGTGTATAAAAATCAAGGTCTTAAGTCAACACAATAAAAAGATATGGGCAAATTTAGATTTTCGCAAAAACTTGTGAGTACCAAAATGTACCTTAATTTTCAACTATTTTTATTTTTCGGAATTTTTCCTTTACTTGTGCTCTAAGACCTTGCTTATAACCAAAATTGACAATTCTAGGTAAACCGGAAGTACCCTATAGGTTTTGGGTCGAAAACCTATAGGGTTATTAGGGGTATACTCCCCGTTGACCTAGAATCATGAAATTTGGCAAGAAGCAAGGTCTGACAGCAAAAATTAAGGAAAAATTCAAAAAAATAAAAAATGTTGAAAATTAAAGGTGTCCCCATACATACATAGTGTGCGCCAATTAAGGTAGACCTCTGAGTTCTATGAGCGCTGATACAATTTAGAGGTCTAGCTAAATTGGTTGGAACGGAAGCCTCAGTGGGCGAGTTCAACTCGATTTGGCCGGTTTTTTTTGTGGTTTAAAAAGGGCGATACGAGGCATTTATGGACTTGGGCCCAGAGAATCGCTGAGAGACCGCTTCAAAACTATTAGAATCATGACAATGCTATGCCAATATACTTGGTTAACTTATTGTATGCGCGAAAAAATCTTCACATCAAGCGCAGTGACACACATAGTTATAGTTATAGTATATAATACACGAATGATCTGATCTGACAGTGACAGGCATATAATATAATGTGACAATGACAGCATAATAATAAGCTGCGTTCATAACCTGTGCTCCAATTTTTAAGAAAAAGTATATTTTTGTAAATTGCTAAACACAATCCAAAATTTCATCGTACCGACGGGACTTGAACCCGCAACCTCCGGAATAACATGTTCCGGTGCTTTGCCAATTAAGCACGGTGCGAAGTATCGTTACGACGAAATTAGTGGATTGCATTTGTTAACCCAATTATGCATTGGTGGCGCCATCTATGACTACTTATTACGTAAGTTAATCACTCGGAAGAAATCATTACAGTTTTCAAATCCGATGAGAGATGTTGCACTGCGTAAATCAAATATTATGTCTCTTTGAAGTGTCTCACACTTTATACTTTTGTAAATTGCTAAACACAATCCAAAATTTCATCGTACCGACGGGACTTGAACCCGTAACCTCCGGAATAACATGTTCCGGTGCTTTGCCAATTAAGCGCAGTGACACACATAGTTATAATACACGAATGATCTGATCTGACAGTGACAAGCATATAATATAATGTGACAATGACAGCATAATAATAAGCTGCGTTCATAACCTGTGCTCCAATTTTTAAGAAAAAGTATATTTTTGTATCGAATTGTATCTATTTTAATTATTTATATATTTATTTAAATGTGTTTTGATTGAATGTATGTTTCTGTAATATTATTTATTTTTGTAATTTACTTCGTGTCCAATCCGCTTAGGTCCATCTGAAAATCAGCGTTCCGGTTAAAACCTGAACATATGTGCTGAGATGGTCCTGTTCAGCACACACACACAAATAGTTTAAGTTTTATTATTTATGATTTTTGTTTTATATACTACTAGGTTTAAGTTTTTGTTTTTATTTAAATACCTACGTTTTTTAGCGTGTAGCTGAATAAATGCATTTCATTTCATTTCATTTAAAATAATGACGAATTACTTTTGCCTTCTACTAGACTGTTCAAAGTAGACAGAACGTATTATGTAAACTGTGTTCGATATTATAACTTTCTACCAGAATGTATAACTCAGCTGAAGGAAAAAGCATTCAAGTCTATAATCAAGTGTATGTTACTAAACAAGGCTTACTACTCTGTACAAGATTTTGTCAATGACAGAAAAACTTGGCAAAACATTGACTGTCTTGATGACCATAATAACTTATAATTTACTTTTAGTATTTACATTTTTTGTTTATTTTTTTTAAATAAAGAATATTTTGGATTATTTTGACATGTATATATTATTTGACTTTTTATTATAATTTGACATTCTCAAAGTATTCATGAAGCTATTGTATTTATAAACAATATCTGGTTTACCGAGCTTTGCTCGGTATTGTAAGTATATGTTTTTTTTGTTAAATCGAGTTTTTTGGATTTATTTTAGCTCTCATTAATAGTTTTACTCACAAAAGAAGGAAAAAAAATAGAAAACAAAAAAGGGAAAAATAGTCATCTCATCTGGTTTTGAACCAGGGACCTCCCGAGCGCCATCCAATCGATCTTCCACCGAGCTAACCTAATGTTGTCAAATGAGTCGAATTTACCCTTTGTATTCCAATGATATTGTAGCAGTTTATCAATGCCTAAAAACTCGAATAAAACAACATTTCTGAAAATGAATCCTAGTAGTAGTAGTAGAATCAATTTATCGCCCCCGAAATCCCCTGTATACTAAATTTTATAAAACCGTTGGAGCCGTTTCCAAGATTCAGATTATATATATATATATATAGGATCAGGCTCCAATATTGTTCCAAAATACCGGTGTCTTTTGATCACTTAATTCATTCCAAATCATTCTATTAATAAATCACAACTTTGTATAAAAACTATGTAATTGAAATAACCGCATTTTTACAATATTACTTTAATTCAATTAGATAATTGAAATAGCCAAGGCACAGCATGTGCACCGGGCAACCGTTGACGGGCGAATGTCCCGGCGTGCAGCGCGTGCCGTCTTTTATACTGCTCAGTGTGGTGGGGGCGAGTGACGCATCAGCTTATCGTAGTTACCTGCTCGCCTGCTGCACCTGTGGTTGGGACGAGTGACGCATCGGCTTATCGGCGGCGCCTTCATATACATATATAGTCCATATATATATATATATATATATATATATATATATATACAAGAATTGCTCGTTTAAAGGTATTAGATAGATTAAGCAAATACTGGACATGGATTATTCTTTTTTAACACTTTTAAAAAAGCAGGAGGTTTCTAAATTCGCCCGTATATATATATTATTAATAATCAGAAAGGGATTTAGTTAAAAAAAAATATAATCGACAATAACCTAGATTTAACATTTACTTGATAAAAACAACAATTATTATTTTAACGTAAGGTAGTTTCAAAATAACGTCCGCTCTGCACAAACTCTCAATCAAAAGTGAGATTGCGCCGACATTGCGCCGCCTTTTATTTTTCATCTGCCGAAGACTCGGATATCAACCTAGGCATAGACCTCAAGGGTTGGGCCATAGGGGCTGAAGAGGGTCCAGCCTCATCCACCACTGGTTCTGGATTCGAGCATGAGTTATCATCATCAGATGTGTCTGAAATCAAATGGACAATATTCAGGGTAATACTAACATAAGTATGCTCAAGAGTTAGTAAGTAAGTCACCCATAAACCATAGCAACACATAATGTAATAAAAGGTATTTAGTATACGTATAAACTGATATGCATGTTACAAAAGTAATAATAAAGCACTTAGTTATTACATGGCCGTGGTACGGTTAGGAACCGACCAAGCCACTCAGAGACTCCTCGGTATGGTGATGGCAGTCCCGGTTGCACTGCGACATCTCGAACCAGCGTTGGAATAGCAGGTGTCGTACTCTCATGACCGATCAAAAGGTTAAGAGCTAGAAGTCTGAGTCGTTCTCTGCTTTGTTAGGTTCAGAATGAGTTGCAACTGCCATGACTCTTCAGCCCACTCACTCTTTTAATAGTTGGTTGCAATGCGGAGCATGTTAAGAACGGTACGAATATAGCGCTCCACTTGCCCGTTGGCATGGTGCATCTCTGGAGTAATATAATAATTGTACTCCCTGAACCAGCATCCGCGCTTAAGTTCATCAAGATCTTGTCGAGTTACAGGTTCGTGTATGCGTCAAACACAAGCATGACGTACTTATGGCTCTTCGAAACGGGGAGAGGTCCCAAAACATTTACATATAAGGTCTCGAATGGAACAGCAGGTTTTTCCCAAGATGTAATAGGTTGCAAGGGTGCACGAGGTACGCGCTTGTGGGCGATACATGTCAAACAATAAGATGTGTACTTAGCATCGAACTTCCTTAAGCTAGGGAACCAAAAGTGTCTTAATATTAAGTCCACTACTTTATCTGCACCAATTTGCTCATCGTGGAAGATGCGCAGAAGAATCAAACGATGCCCCTTCGGTATATAGCAAAGGAACCTAGGATCTTCGCCTGTTGATGTGTATCGATAATACAAAACATCGTTACGCTTTACGTACCTTGTCGGATCCAGCTGACCTTGTTCTAACGACTGGAGCATAGTTTGAGTCTCATCATCACCTGCCTGAGCAGCTTGTGCCCAGTTGACACAAGCACAAAGATTACGACTTAAATAGTCCGCGTGTGGCATCGAGGCTTCTTTTCGGTAAGATATGCTAAAATTAAAATCTTGTGAATAAATCCAACATCTTGCCACACGAGGTAACAAATCTCTCTTATTTTGTTTTGCCTTTAAAGCATTACAATCTGTAGCGACCTGAAACTGTATTCCTATCAGATAATGTCGGAAATGTTTAAGAGCCTTTATTACTGAGAGGGTCTCGAGTTCATAAAAATGGTATTTTGGTTCGGCACCTTTCGTAACCGGATTCTAATAAGCCACGACGCACCGATTATCATCCTTATGAACTTGTTGTAGGATCGCGCGAAAGCATAGGCTGCTTGCCGGTATGCACCGCAGTCGGTAGACTCGAGTCAAATATGGCAAGCACCGGTGCATTCGTCAAGGTCAGGCCTGTCGCACTCCGCGCTGTAGCTATGAAACTACAAGTACCTCCGCGCACCCGCTAGGGTCCAAGTTCAGTCAGTTAAGTGTCACGCGCGCTCTCGATCGGCCGCGCGCCTTACTTGTACCTACCTCAATATTATATTCCTTGCTTCATATAGTAACTGTAAAGAATAACTATGTAAAAAGCAAAGAATGTCACACATAAAATGGTAGGTAGGTATAAATCAGCTGAGTTTCATGTTACAAGGGAATTCACGTAATGATCTTTAGGGAATTTCTATCGACATTACATCTTGCTTTATTTAGTTAGTTCTAAGATAAATAAATAGGGTAGGTACCTACTAACGTTTACTTCAATTTTCCTTTTTTTCTTTCTTAATGATTTTGTCGTGTCATACGATAGTCAGATTTTTATAATCGGAGAGTCAATGTAATTAAAGTACTTATAGATCTCAGATCACTGAGATTCACTGAGATCTGATAAGTATCTCCAGAGATATGACGATAAACGTCTCAAACTTGCTACTGAAATTGACTCGCGGGGCATGGAAGTCGGTGTTTAAGTTTTTAATCTACTTCACAAAAACGGAGGAGGTTCTCAATTCAACGGTTTTTAGGGTTCCGTACCCAAAGGGTATCAACGGAACCCTATTACTGAGACTCCGCTGTCCGTCTGTCTGTCTGTCCGTCTGTCACCAAGCTGTATCTCATGAACCATGATAGTTAGACAGTTGAAATTTTCACAGATGATGTATTTCTGTTGCCGCTATAACAACAAATACTAAAAACAGAATAAAGTTAAAGATAATAGCGGGTCCCCATACAAGAAACGTGTTTTTTTCGGCATTTCACGCCATCTATGAACGATTAGTTAGGTAAACGGCCCATAGATGGCGTTATATTGAAATGTCGATCCCACACACAACTTTGTTAGAAAAAAAAAATTAAGTGTGAAACACTTCAAAGATACATGATATTTGATTTACGCAGTGCAACGTCTCTCGTCGGATTTGAAAACTGTAATGATTTCTTCCGAATGATTAACTTACGTAATAAATAGTCATAGATGGCGCCACCAATGCATAATTGGGTTAACAAATGCAATCCACTAATTTCGTCGTAACGATACTTCGCACCGTGTCTTAATTGGCAAAAAGCACCGGAACATGTTATTCCGGAGGTTGCGGGTTCAAGTCCCGTCGGTACGATGAAATTTTGGATTGTGTTTAACAATTTACAAAAATATAAAGTGTGAAAAACTTCAAAGATACATAATACCTTTGTCAGACGTTAGAAGGCGTTATAAGAAACGAAATGTTTATAAATTATTATTTTTGCTGGCGAATAATGATAGTGGTACTTTTTGCTCGATCTTATAAAATACTGTAGTGTGGTACGGAACCCTACGAGTGCGAGTCCGACTTACACTTGGCCAGTTTATTTAAATATTTGTGACCTCAGAACTCTGTCAGATCTTAACCGATTTGAAATTGAAAATTCTTTTTTAGGGTTCCGTAGTCCTTATATTTTCGTCATGTCCGTCTGTCTGTCTGTCCAAGGTTTTGCTAGGAGACCGTTAGTACTAGAAAGCTGAAATTGTGTAGGTATGTGTGTATATCAATAACGCCGACAAAATGGTGAAATAAAATATTGGAATTTTTTTTTAAAAATATTTTGTTTATTTTAACATTCAACTATTACAAAAGTTTTCCTAGAATGAATAAAATACATAATTATTTTTGGTCCAAAAAGTGAGTCGGCTCCTACACTATTATAATGTTACAAGTCAAACAACCTACGATTCTAGGCAAGTGATACTATTGTCGCGTTATTTAACTTACGCAATTTAAAACTTTACTCAATTTTAATTGAACGTCACGTATTTTAGTTTAACTGTAGTACTTTTATCCTACCTCGACATTAGACATTAATGTAGTACTTATTATCAGTAATGTATTTAGTTTAACTGTAGTACTTTTATCCTACCTCGACATTAAACATTAATGTAGTACTTATTATCAGTAATGTACTCATTACATTGTTCTACGAGTATTCTTCTACCAATTAAAGGCTTACAAGTTTCCTCATAACATTCAACCCTATAGTAAAGGCCGCGAGTTGACCGAGTTATTCAGACTCTCGCTGTGCGGACTTACGGTGCATTTTACTGTGCGCAACACGCGGTTCATAGTTACTATTAGTTGATACTGTGGAGCAAATTCAAGGTCGCACCCGAGGCGTGAAGCGCATTTTGAACGTTACTAGCGTTGTAACTAGGTTTAATCTCGCATTTTTGCTCTCAGGGAGTGCAATTTCTGTACTTATACTATTCATTATTCTGTGTCAAGGTTGAGATAATCTCCTGGCGTACCGTTTCTTGTTCTGTACTCCAGTTAAACTCAACATCTTTACACGCGATACAAGCAGTCTTAGTAGAATAGTTCGGGATGTAGGTACTTCCGAAAGTACCCTGCTAACCCCAGAAATTTCCGGACTTGTTTGACGTTTCGCGGGATTGGAGAGTCAGCAAGGGCCCGAACTATACTAGCAGCAGGTTGCACTTCACCGTTTGAGATCACTCGCCCCAGGTACTCGATTTCTGAGCATAGAAATGAACACTTCTTGTACAATACTTGGTGAAAATTTTAAGTATCAACCTATTACGGTTAAGGAGATACAGCCCAGTGAACGGCGATCAGACGAACGGACGGACGGACGGATGGACGGACGGACAGCGAAGTCTCGGTAATAGAGTTCCGTTGGTTCCCTTTGAGTTTGGAACCCTAAAAATGGCTGCCATTCCGAGAGGTGTGGAGTAGGACAGGGAGGAGCTGTGATTTCATATTTCACTCAGGGAGGGTTCGATGAAACAAGTTGTATAACATCCTCCTAAAATATCAGTAATTTATATCCGGAATTCCGGACATGCTATATGTATAGCAATATTTTACGGACACGTTTTCGTTATTTTCGTGTGTGTTCGGAGATTGTTCTCCTTGTCTCTACCGTATCCAGTGTGTTTAAACATCAGTGTGTTATCTCGTATCAACTGACTCACCAATGCTACTTGATCTCCATGCTCCATCATCCGATCCAGTATCTCCTGTCCATAGTTCATATGGTGTGGCAGCTTTACAGACCCCTCTCCGTAAACATGATGTTTGTTCCGTAACATCTCGCTGGAAACAATTATAATTATAAATGAACCTATCCCACTCTAAAGAATTTTTATTTTATTTTTTTATATCTTACAGGCTAGCGTTTCACCATTATCTCACCTGGGGCCTTATTCAGTATGACCAACGAAATAACGCGTTCCTTAACGCGCCACGTTACGTTATTGAAAAATTGTATTCTGTATGCCACACGATTATTAAATTATGCAAAACGCGCGCGTTACACGTCCTCATATGTCACGATATTTTGACAGGTCAAAACGCGCTCATAACCTTACCCTAGCGCGTTTTAATTGGCATAGAGAATACCATAACGCGGAGATAACGTAACACAGCACGGTACTACTTTAAAATGGTCATACTGAATAAGGCCCCTGTTGGTAAGTAATGATGCGGTCGAAGATGATAAGTACGCTAGGCCTAGAAAGGGAACTAGCTCTCAAGGATAGCTGCCGGAACACATTAGATGTTTTGGCGACAGATTTTCTAACTTGAGGGTGGTAGCTGGCCAGGCGGACACTAAATAGTGTCCTACCACCATGCGGGGGGATAATGGTTTATTAAAGATGTTTTTCCTTCACCGGAGGGCCACTGTGAAAAGCGCTAATACATTTTTTGATCCAACAATCTATTGGTGCACGTCGGGGATTGGACTCGGTACCTCTGGCATCAAAGTCGACCGTTCTCCCGACTACGCCACTGGGCCTTCTAGTAATAATATATAATATGCCGTACCTCATCCCATAGACCAGCAATTCGACATTCCCATATCTCCTTCTCATCCATAGTAATAACTAAGATAAAGTTGAAAAGGGCCTCTTGATGTTGGCTTCGGCTCCATCAATGCCCTCTAAAAGACCGGGCGTGTATGACCCGTGATGTTAAATGAATATACCTCTGGGCTCAAAGGTCGTAAAGGACATTTGGTCGTTAAGGACTTTTTGACACTGTCTTACTCAGTTTTTAATTCTCTATCAATCTCTATATTCCGTTCAACGAAATTCGCAGAAAAAATGCCTTTACGACCCACATAATTCGACACGATAAACAAAGTTTACCCTGGAAGTATGAACGTAAATCACAATATGTTACTATAGTGATTACATTTTGGTAGTAAAGCAAAGTATGTAACAACTTTTGGGCGTAAAATACATATACATTATCAACTGTCTTATACCACCTTTGGTGGTTACTGTAAGTCACCTCACAAATGTGGATGTAAAGAACATCGTCTTTAAAAATTGTCCTTTACACCCTTACAGTTCAACAATAAAAAAATACAAGTGTCCTTTACAACCTAGTTTAATTTTGATTCCGTGCCTCCGTAAATAAATGTAAGTGATGAATTATCCCATAAATTCTAGAATATTTAAATAAAAACTAATTTAATCCAGACTTACCACCTAATGTATTTTAAATAAAATATTTTATACGAAACTATAAACTCATAATATTGTGACAACTAAGTTTACTGACAGTATGACTGTGAACTCGAAATCTAAAAATCTGGAAGATGATGCCTCTGATGCCACTTTTTGCAATTCTCCGCAGCAGCCCTTAAACTTACTTTTTACAGTAGCTGAAATTTGTTTCATTGACCTTACGCGTTCTGAGGCACACGAAGATATCTCGGATGCTACTCGTGCTGATATTACTTTCCAGTTATCCGCAATTTTATTACCTTAGGTGGTTTTATTTACAAGCAAGATTGCTTTCAATATACCTGGATGTAGTGACAGTAAATAATACTGTAATAAAATACCAACGAAAAGAAACAGGTTTAATTCATCAACGAAGAAGGCTATATTTACTTTTTGTCATGTGAAGATAAGGAACACTTTCATAATTTAGCTCAGACCTTTGGTCATGTAATGAATCAGAGTTGAATAATTATTGTACGGATTCCCTCGCAGCGGTCTACATATTTTAAATCGGCTCAAAAAAGAATAAGACTTTTAAAATTTGATCAATAACCTAAATAAACATTCACACCTTTAATCGTCATTATCAGCCAATTTCCCACTACTGCTCTAGTGGACTTTTTTTTGTAAAAAAGATTACTCACAATGTGGGTTGCACATTACTGGTATTCTTGTTAACCCCTCCAACTAAGCTAAATATGCTTGTATCTGGAGTGGGTTCACGTCAATA
The DNA here is from genome assembly GCA_954871355.1 of Cabera pusaria. Taxonomy (NCBI): domain Eukaryota; kingdom Metazoa; phylum Arthropoda; class Insecta; order Lepidoptera; family Geometridae; genus Cabera; species Cabera pusaria. Next base: position 10,777,444 of record OX940913.1, on the reverse strand, counting down.
GTGCAATGGGTGGGGTGGGGATAGAACTCACGACCTCTCGATCGCCAGTCTGACACCTTATCCATTGGGCTATTGCCGCCTGAAAAACTACTACAAAACTCTAGACTCGAACTCTAGAAAAGGCCTATGTCTACACAGGCCTTTCCTAAATTCCCATTTTTTAATCTATAAGATCATCAACTGTTTTCAACGTTGATTTAAGAAAGAAGTAAAACTAATTTAAAGAGTAAAGAAGAGAGTAGATAAAAGGCAAGCAATAAAATCAATGACTGTAATCAAATCAAATCAAATACTGTACTCCTGAGTACAGTATTCTACAAATTACAGGAGATGCCTCAGTACATTTATGTAAGACGATACTGAATTTCATATTGATCAGATGAAGATACCATGATGATGATGATGATGATTAACAAAACACCTCATAGTCTTAAAACGGCTGAACGGATTCTTATTATTGCGAAAATATGCATGAAAAGCTAAGAATACTCTCGATTTAGACACCTATCAAACAAAAAAAACGAAATAAAAATTGGTTCATCCGTAAGGGTGCTACAATGCCCCAGACAAACACACATAGACAGATAAACACTTTAGACTTATAACACCCCTTCTTTTTGCGTCGGGTGTTAAAAATACAATGCACATAATTACATACAAAATTACAAAATTCATTAAATACTTAAGTTTAATTATTACTTTATCCTTACATAATGCCTTAGCGGGTAATTCTTAAGAACCTAAATATTATTACACTTGTTGATTATTCCCTTATTTTGTTCAGTTTTGTGTAGTAAAGTAGCTTTACACCCTTATGCAATATCATAGGATGAAAATTTGAAGGGTGTAAGGAACATTTTTTTATAAATTTATGGTCGTAAAGGAAATCTATCTTGATAAATATAGAATTAGGGTAATTTTTCAACACTGCTTCAAAAAGTACTATAAACTCTAAGCACTTTCTTCCTAGGTTTCATTTAAATAGCTCAAGAAACAAAACTGCGAGAGGAAAACTAAAATATTTTTTTCGTTTTTTGCTTCTCCTGAATAGTCGCCATATGTCCTTTACGACCTTTGAGCCCAGAGGTATCGATATAATATACTATTTATATATACAGGGTGTCGGGTTTCATATGGTCCAAACGAAAACTATCGATGAAGGACTCCAAGGGCTACCCAGAGAACCCCCATGTATGTTCCGCGAAAATGTATAGTTTTCGAGAAAATTGCGTTTTACATGTTTTCGAGTTAGTCCCCGAAATGTTGCAATTTATTTAAATTTTCTCCCAGGCCAGAGCCCTAGTTTTTTTGTGGGACTATGAACAATGAATAGGTCTTTCAGGAAAAACTACAGTTATTTATTTAGGCGTATTCTTTTCTGAGAAAATAAATAAGACCACATTTTTTTATTTAGACGATATTTGAACTTTTTCTTTGGGCAGGCTTTTTTCAAAAAAATCACAGAATAAAAAAAATTACAACGGATTTTAAAAACTTCATATGGCCAAATTTCATATGGCTACAACAAGAGGTTCAGGCCTAAAAACATAATTTGTTTAACGTTAATTATGTTTTTAGACCTGAACCTCTTGTCGTAGCCGTATGAAATTTGGCAAGCAGTAGGTCCACAACACAGACAAGTTTTTACAATCGGTTGTAACTTTTTTTATTCTATGTTTTTTTGAAAAAAAAAGCCTGCCCAAAGAAAACGTTAAAATATCGTCTAAATAAAAAAGTGCGATGTTTTATTTTTTTTCTCAGAAAATAATAAGCCTAAATAAAAAACTAGTTTTCCTTGAAAGACCTATTCATTGTTCATAGTCCCACAAAAAAACTAGGGCTCTGGCCTTTATGGTTTGGATGAAAATTTATCTAAATTGCAACATTTTGGGGACTAACTCGAAAACATGTAAAACGCAATTTTCTCGAAAACTATAGATTTTCGCGGAACATACATGGGAGTTTTCTGGGTAGTCCTTGGAGTCCTCCATCGATGGTTTTCGTTTGGACCATATGAAACCCGACACCCTGTATATTATATAATACTAGCTGACCCGGCAAACGTTGTTTTGCCATATAAATAAATGGCTATTAAAAAATAAGGGTTGATCGTAGAAGCGTGAAAAATGAGGATTGTATGTATTTTTGTATGTTGTATCATAAAAAAATAGAAATTAAAAATGTTGTCCAAAAAATAAATAAAAAAATTTAGGGGTGGACTACCCCTAACATTTAGGGGGATAAAAAATAAATGTTGGCCGATTCTCATAGATACCGGATAAGCACAAAAAATTTCATCAAAATCGGTCAAGCCGTTTCGGAGGGGTATGGCAACGAAAACTGTGACACGAGAATTTTATTATATAACTAGCAGCCCGCCCCGGCTTCGCACGGGTAGAACATATATGCCTACAAAATTTGCATCAGTTTGTTGCATCGAATATAAAATATTAACATATTTACAATCATCGTCATATTTCAACCAATTTCCACAAAACCTTAACGAATTATGCACCTAAGACCTAAACCTTCCTTATAAACACTCTGGCTATTGGTGAAAACCGCATGATAATCCGTTCAGGAGCTATTGAGATTATTGCGAACAGACAGACAGACGCAGTGATGGACATTGTTTTATAATACTTACGTAGTGATATTGGACGGCCCTTTGGCGTAAAGGATAGTTACCCTGATTCTGACCCGAGGGTCGTTGGTTCTAATCCTAGCTATATACCTACCAATGAAAGTTTTATGTGCATTCATGAATCATGGGTTTTCGTGGGATCATTAAATCTATCAATAATTAAGATAACTAAAACAACTGACTTCAATGCCCCGCGAGTCAATTTCAGTAGCAATTTTGAGACGTTTATCGTCATATATCTGAAGATACGTATCACATCTCAATGAAATTACAATGGGACCACCTCGGAAACGTACCCTACCGATTACAAAAATAATAATTTGAATCGGTTCACAATTGACGGAGTAATCGCGTAACATACACACACAAAAAAGAAAGAAAAAATAAACATACAGACGAATTGAGAACTTCCTTTTTTTTGGAAGTCGGTTGAAAAGTAGCTTAACACCAAGGAGAACATCTGCCGCCTTAAACTTACGGCGTTCCCCGACGTTTAACGTGTGTATCTGTGTGTCTGTCTGTAGCATCTTAGCACCCAACCGGATGAACAGATTTTGATTTAAAGTAGGGGTATTATACGTTTAACGTGTGTATCTGTGTGTCTGTCTGTAGCATCTTAGCACCCAACCGGATGAACCGATTTTGATTATATTATTACTTACTTACTGCACTGACGCGCTGACACCAAAGTGGGTCTTGGCCTCCGACATTAAGAGACGCCATTTCTCCCTGGATTGCGCGACCTCTTACCAATCGGACACCTGAAGCTAGTTCAGATCTTTTTGGACTACATTTATATTTTTACATTTTATTATTGATAGTTTTTTTTATAGATGACTTCATCGAGAGTGTTCTTAGCTTTGATTCGTAAAAATTCATTCAATCGTTATAAAACTATGAGCTTTAATCAACTTTCATAGCTCTAATCAATTCGAAAATCTTCTTCTTCAACGATATTGTAAGAAAATGGAAGCATTGACCTGATGCTGGGACATCTCCTGGACTCTACAGAATACTCAAATCCTCACCAACTTACAGCTCAGATTTTAAATGTCGTGTTTAGAGTCATTGGAATGCTTTTAATGAAACGATTATACATAGATCAGTCGGGGTGGTTTAAAATATTATATTATATAATATAGATCACTAGCTGACCCGGCAAACGTTGTTTTGCCATATAAATAAATGGCTATTAAAAAATAAGGGTTGATCGTAGAAGGGTGAAAATTGAGGATTGTATGTATTTTTGTATGTTGTATCATAAAAAAATAGAAATTAAAAAATTTGTCAAAAAAATAAAAAATAAAATTTAGGGGTGGACTACCCCTAACATTTAGGGGGATGAAAAATAGATGTTGGCCGATTCTCATAGATACCGGATAAGCACAAAAAATTTCATCAAAATCGGGCAAGCCGTTTCGGAGGAGTATGGCAACGAAAACTGTGACACGAGAATTTTATATATTAGATATTATAACGGCGAAACTTTGTGAGTGTGTGTGTTAATATGTTTGGTACTTCTTCACGCTCAAATGGCTTGACCGATTTTGATGATATTTGGTATGGAGATAGCTAACACCTTTAATTAACACATAAGCTACAAGTCATCATCAGTGTTTTGTATCAGTACGATAAAAACTGTAAAAACCTAATTTTAGTTCTTGCTCCAAAAACATGTTATGACACAGACTATGAAGAACAAGTCAACCTCATTGATCATGATCATCATTTCCATCATAAAATATTATGTTTCTTTGAAGTGTTTCACACTTTATATTTCACTAATTTCGTCGTAACGATACTTCGCACCGTGGCTTAATTGGCAAAGCACCGGAACATGTTATTCCGGAGGTTGCGGGTTCAAGTCCCGTCGGTACGATGAAATTTTGGATTGTGTTTAACAATTTACAAAAATTTCCATCATAAGTTTACACCGCTACCACAACGAAAATAATTTTATACCATCCCATCCCACTATATAAGTGTGATAAGACCGCCCAGGCGCCCATTATTATATTGACCTCAGATTTATTTAATATAAGTTTAGTTTTATAATTAATGGTATACACTAAAGAGTTTTGTATTGTATTGTATTTATAGCTGTTACCCGCGGTTTAGCCCACGTTCGAGTCGCGTAAATGTTTATAACTGTTATGACGCTGGCAGTTTTATGACTTAATACGTCACTATCGAATACATTATGGTTAAATTACAATGTTGCATAACATTAGTTATTAAGTCATAAAACTGTCAGTGCCAATTTCACCGGTGCGTGATAGCCCTATTAGAAACTTTTCTGACAGATTTTGGCAACTTTTGTACGGCGTTATCTGTCAGATAACTGAAACTTTATCAGAAACCGGTGAAACTGGGCCCCAGTCGGAAACATTTTCACGCTCGATTTCCTTGCAAAAATGTGTATGACTTTTTATGACTTTAACAGTTTTATGGCCTACTAAGTAGTTATAAATGAAGCTAAGGTCACATGTTCTATATCTTCCATTATTAAGGTCAATATTTTTTATAATTATGCGAAGTAAATAAAAAGTTAATTAAAAATATCTGGACACCCCACACTAAACTGTCTTTCTTCAACATTTCAGCCGAATCGGTCTAGCCGATTTGCCAAGAACTGCTAGGCTATTCTGTAAGCTATCTCGACAGCGGATTCCGCGGTGAGATTGGAATTTCGTACTTCGAAATTCAATCGTATCACGTTCGTAATACGGTTAAATTTCGTATTACGAAATTCTAATCTCACCGCGGATTCAGCTGTCGAGATAGCTTACAGAATAGCCTAGCTGGTCAGACATATACGAAATTCAATATCTGGACACCCAAACTTTTATGCCCTATCGACTGTCTTCGTACATCATTTCTGTTGAATTCTCCAAGCCGTTTGGCGGATAAGAGACCATACATATACAAAATTCAATAAAAAAAATCTGTACACCCTGACTCAACTGCCAAAAAAGTATTTTGTTAACCGACGAAAAAAAACGGAGGAGGTTATCAAGTCGACGCGTATATTTTTTTATGTATGACCACGCGTATATTTTTTTATGTATGACCACGCATTACTTTTTACAGAGTAGTCTGATTTCGATAATTCTTTTTTTATTGGAAAGGGCTACCCCCAAGGTGGTCCCATTCAAATTTTAACGAAATCGGTCCAGCGGTTTTGAATAAATCAACAAAAATAATGGATAAAAGTAACATTATATTGATGATTTTATCATAGATTTTATTTTATCTTACTGGAAAAAACAAAAAGAGCCGAAAATCGGGCTCAGTTGCGTGTCTTGTGAGAGGCCTATGTCCAGCAGTGAACTGATACCGGCTGATTATGATGATGGTATTGATGATATTTTACAGGTTTAAACTCAAACATAGTAAAAAACTCACACTTCAAACTAAAAAAAAAATACTAGCGTGACGTTGGAAGTCGGTTCTTTTAGCTTTTTACGTAATCTTAAATTATTTTTATTATTATTATAGAGCATAAATGTTCTATAAAACGTTTGTCTAGGCCATTGGTAAGCAATGACGCCTGCTTATAACATAGTAGATTATGACCACAAAAATTATAAAATAAAACATTTTAACAAAAAAATTAAACCGCAGAAAATACTGAAAAGCAAAAAATAATAAACCTTTTTTATGTAACCTAATAACGAAGTTCTTAAACTATTGTTATAATACCTAAGTAACTATATATTTTTGTAATTGTTTTGAGTTTTTAACTAAACATAATAACTAAGTTCTTAAACTTATGTAAGTATGTACTCGTATGTATATAAGTAGTTATGGAGATACGTGGAAACAAACGTAAATGAATTTTCTATGATTTTTCCAAATAAAATTCATTTTCACAATCATCTAATGCTATGATGCTCTATGCCGAATTTCAGCGCAAGCCGAACCATATTGATTTTTAGACTTTGTATCTCATATCACCCTCTTAGGGGTGAAATTTCGAAGAAGCCTGAAACACGTCTGAACTTATTTATTTACAGAAGTACTTTTGTGAAGTTTCGAATAAAAAAGAATTTAATATTACATACTTATTTAAATTATAGATATCAGATATAAGACCAAGGTTCAAGATATAACACTAAAAATTAGGAGACAAAAATGGAAATGGTCTGCATGATTCGAGGCAAAGATAAATGGAGTAAGCTGGTTACGCAATGGTACCCAAGAGAAGGTCAAAGGAAAAGAGGCAGACCACAGAAAAGGTGGGATGATGACATCAGGCAGGTCGCAAGAACAACATGGGGAAGAGTGGCTAGAATAAGACCGGAATGGAGAAGGTTGGAGGAGGCCTTTGCCGACTGGCAAACGGACATACAAAGGAGAACTCAGCGTCAAATACTTTTATGATATGAATATGTATATTATCTTTGTATTGTTTTCTGAAATAAAGAGGCTAAGTAAAGTATTTAAATTATTTGTTTACTTCTTCTATTAATATTACGTACTGAAATTTCAATTAATTTCATTTGTCAATTAGCCAGTGTTATATCATTGCACCAAGAAGAATTAAATTACCTACTAGGTACCTATGATGCTTTAAAGATAGGTTAATCAAATGTATACCACAGAATACTATTGAAATAAGGAAGTTTTTAAAACTTGTTTGAAATAAAAATTATAATGTAGTTTTTTTATGTAATCGGCCTTCAAAGTCTGCACCTCACTTAATAATTTCTCACTATATGGAATTCTATTATTTTTTTTTGCCAACCGGTTAAGATTGTTGGTTGTTTTTTAATATGATATTAATGATCAACTATCCAGCTACATTCAAAACACATCAACCAAATAGTTCTATTAGTAAGGTCAATATGATCAAAAATGTCTCTGTAGTCGTAATTTAGTAGAAATTGTTAAAAAAGGCCACAACTCCTAAACTACCAAAAATCGCGGATCATACATGGGAGTGGTTTGGATTCCCCTTGAGGTGTTCCACCTCTGGACTTAAGCTTGACATTACTTTCTGGGACACTCTGTATAGATTTGATTATTTACGTTAAACTGTATTTACCAAAGTAGTGAATGGAACCAGGGAATACAACTAAACAAAAAACAGCTAGTGTTTATATAATTGTCGTGGCCAGATCTTGGAATTGACCACTTCATGATGAACCCGGCCATTTCATGGACTGAAAAATACCCGTGGTCCACCTGATATAGTCTGACCAAATCAATTAATATATTGTTCATTGGTTAAAATAAATCAACACCAATCAACACCATCAACACCAATATTATAAATGCGAAAGTCAGTTTGTTTATTTGTTTGTTTGTTTGTTTGTTTGTTTGTTTGGGACTTCTTCACGGTCAAACGGCTTGACCGATTTGGCTGAAATTTTGTACAAAGATAGTACATAGGGCAGAATAGGATATAGGATACTTTTCTTTTGGCTATCAAGTCAGGGGGTCCAGATATTTTTAATTGAATTTTGTAAATATAAGACTTCTTCTCGAATAAACGGCTTGACCGATTTGCCTGAAATTTTGTATGAATACATGTCATAGGGCAGAATAGGATATAAGATACTATTTTTCTGGCTGTCGAGTCAGGAGGTCCAGATATTTTTAATTCAATTTCGTAACTAAAGGACCTCTTTTCGAATAAACGGCTTGACCGATTTGCCTGAAATGTTGTATAGAGACAGTTCATAAGGCAGAATAGAATATAGAATACTTTTTTTCTGGCTATCAAGTCAGGGGGTCCAAATATTTTTAATAGAATTTAGTAAATATAAGACCTCTTCTCGAATAAACGGCTTGACCGATTTGCCTGAAATGTTGTACAAAGACAGTTCATAGAGTAGAATAGGATATAGGATACTTTTTTTTTGGCTATCGAGTCAGGGGGTCCAGATATTTTTAATTGAATTTTGTTAATATAATACTTCTTCTCGAATAAACGGCTTGACCGATTTGCTTGAAATGTTGTATAAAGACAGATCATAAGGCAGAATAAAATATAGAATACTTTTTTTTTGGCTATCGAGTCAGGGGGTCCAGATATTTTTAATTGAATTTTGTAAATATAAGACTTCTTCTCGAATAAACGGCTTGACCGATTTGCCTGAAATTTTGTATGAATACATGTCATAGGGCAGAATAGGATATAGGATACTGTTTTTCTGGCTGTCGAGTCAGGAAGTCCAGGTATTTTTAATTGAATTTTGTGAATATAAGACCTCTTCTCGAATAAACGGTTTGACCGATTTGCCTGAAATGTTGTATTAAGACAGTTCATAGAGCAGAATAGGATATCGGATACTGTTTTTTTGGCTATCGAGTGTTTAGATTTTTTTAATTGAATTTTGTGAATGTGTGGCCACTTATCAGCTCAACAGCTTGACCGATTCAGCTGAAATTTTATACATATTACAGTTCATTTTGCATAGAATCACATAGGATACTTTTTTTCTGGCAGCCGAGTCCAGGTGTCCAGAATTTTTGACCGATTCAGCTGAAATTTTATACATATTACAGTTCATTTTGCATAGAATCACATAGGATACTTTTTTTCTGGCAGCCGAGTCCAGGTGTCCAGAATTTTTAAAGTGAACTTTGTAAATGTGTGGCCTACTCTCGGTCAAACGGGTTAACCATTTGAGCTGAAATTTTGTGCACAGACAGTCAAAAAGAAAGAAGGACAACGAATACTTTTTTTTGGGTGGAAATTTAGGTTGTCTAATTTTTATTATGGAATTTTGTTAATGTGTGGCCTCTTTTCGGCCAAACGGCTTGACCGATTCTGATGAAATTTTGTACAAAGACATTTAATAGGGTATAAAAGGGCAAATAATACTTTTTTTCGGCAGAAAAGTGCGGGTGCCTATATATTTTTTAACTTTACATAGAGTTTGCATAATCATAAAAGTTTGACCTTAGGTTCATCTATAATTACTCAACTTAATAAGTGCCTTAATTAGGCCATAAAACTGTCAGGGTCATTAAAAGTCATCAAAATTTACGCGATGGCTTTGCTTGCCCAACGTGTTTTATCTGCATTGTGGGAAGTATTTCAAAAACATTTGTGTTTTACCTGCCACATTTAACGTTAGGGTGTTGACTTAGTACGTTATAAAAACTGTCAGGGTCATAAAACGTAAAAATGTTCGCGCTCACATCGCTCTCGCAGTGATAGCGCTTACTACGCTCGCCCAGTAAAAGCGCTCGCTCCGGTCGCGCAAGCATTTGTAATATCTACTTTGTAGGAATAACAATTCAATTTCGCTCAATTTCCTGTGCTCCAATCATTCCCTGGCGTTGAGGTCATCTGAAACTTTAGAGTTAGATATGCCAGCTCACTCGACAATCTTCTATGATTCTTCTTTCATTATACAGGCAATCCGTCTTTGGAATGACTTACAATTCGACACGCTCCCTCAATGTATACTTTTAAAGAAAAACTAAAAAAAATCTACTTAACACAAACCGGTATTGATGATTATTAAGCTATCTCATGTATTTCTTAAAACTGTTATATATTTGTTTGTGTATGTATGTTTATATATTATGCATATTTATTTATATTTGTTTTATTTGTATGTATGTAGATATATGTTATGAAATAAATATTTATGTTTATGACTTTTAAATAGATGTTTATTCATTTTATGATCTCAAAATTGTTAAATGTGCACCTTAGTCCTTTACATATTCGTACTGTCCACTCCGTCCTAAGGTTGTCTGGAAGAGATCGCTTTGTGCGATAAGACCGCCCAATGTACTAATGTATAATGTATTTTAAGATGTTTATTATTTAATTTTGGTGTACAATAAAGAATTATCATTCATTCATTCATACATTTCAGCAATTTTTGTATTTTAATGGCCACATTCATCAAAACGAGTCATAAATTGGAACAGTAGAACTTTCATTAATCATACTAATTTTTTACATTAAAATAAGTGGATATCAAGTTTAACCTTAGGGTCATCGGTGTTGAATTAGCAGGTCATAAAAACTGTCAGGGTCATAAAATGACGTAAGAATTTTCGCACTCGCTTCGCTCGCGCATTGTTAGCGCTCGCTATGCTCGCGCAAAACTTTGTTTTATCTACTTTGTAGGTAATATTTCAGCATTTTTGTATTTTAATAGCCACATGCATCAAATCGAGTTTATAAATTGAAACAGACGCATCAAATCGAGTTTATGAATTGAACAACAAACAACCTTCAATAATCATAATGATTGTGTACCTTAAAATAAGTGGATATCAAGTTTAACCTAAGTGTCATCGTTCTTGACTTAGGTAGGTCATAAAAACTGTCAGGGTCATAAAAAGTCGTAAAAAATTTTCGCGCTCGCTTCGCCCGCGCATTGATAGCGCTCGCTGCGCTCGCGCAAACCTTTGTTTTATCTACTTTGTAGGTTATATTTCGGCATTTTTTGTATTTTAATAGCCACATGCATCAAAACGAGTTTATAAATTGAAACAGTAGAACCTTCAATAATCATAATGATACCTTATAATAAGTGAATATCAAGTATATAACCTTAGGGTCATCGGTCTTGACTTAGTAAGTCATAAAAACTGACAGGGTCATAAAAAGACGTAAAATTTTTTTGCGCTCGCTTCGCTCGCGCGTTAATAGCGCTCGCTGCGCTCGCGCAGACATTTGTCATCAGTGTTAACTTAACAGGTCATGAAAACTGTCAGGGTCATGAAAGGTCGTAAAAATTTTTCACGCTCGCTTTGCTCGCGCAGTGATAGCGCTTGTTACGCTCGCGCAGTAATACTGCTCGCTACGCTTGCGCAAACATTTGTTTTATCTACTTTGCAGGTACTATTTCAGCATTTTTTGTATTTTAATAGCCACATCCATCAAAACGAAGCTATAAATTGAAACAGTACAACCTTCAATAATCATAATGATTAATAACCTTAAAATAAGTGAATATCAAGTTTAACTTTTGTGTCATCAGTGTTAACTTAGTAGGTCATAAAAACTGTCAGGGTCATAAAAAGACTTAAAATTTTTTCGCGCTCGCTTCGCTCGCGCATTAATAGCGCTCGCTGCGCTCGCGCAGACATTTATCATCAGTGTTAACTTAGCAGGTCATAAAAACTGTCAGGGTCATGAAAGGTCGTAAAAAAAATTCGCGCTCGCTTTCCTCGCGCAGTGATAGCGCTTGCTACGCTCGCGCAGTAATACTGCTCGCTACGCTCGCGCAAACATTTGTTTTATCTACTTTGCAGGTAATATTTCAGCATTTTTTGTATTTTAATAGCCACATCCATAAAAACGAAGCTATAAATTAAAACAGTACAACCTTCAATAATCATAATGATTAATAACCTTAAAATAAGTGAATATCAAGTTTAACTTTTGTGTCATCAGTGTTAACTTAGTAGGTCATAAAAACTGACAGGGTCATAAAAAGTCGTAAAAATTTTTCGCACTCGCTACGCTCGCGCAGTAATAGCGCTCGCTCTGGTCGCGCAAGCATTTGTTATATCTTCTTTGTAGAAAACTGTTAAGGCTTCAGCTAAGATTAATGGAAAATTTGAAAAGGATGGAAGGGTACTCACATGCAGCTCTCGTTTGATACACGCACATTAGTAAATATCCTGTTATGATTTAATGTGTTTTGAATAGTTAAGATGATAACACAGCACTTGACGGGGAATTCTCACTGCGGAAACTTTTATGCACACAAAATTACGTTTTTTACATTTTCATTGCTGTAGATTGATTTCGCGACTCCATGGCGACTGGCGGCGATTGTAGGATGCGCCGGCCAATCAGTGCGCAGGAGCATTTTGCCGCGAGTTTTAAATGCGGAGTTGGATAATGGTAGTGGAGGGACGTTGGCGGGAATAAGGAAAGTGGACTGTAAACTAAAGCCTGAACATATCCCCCCACATGAAATCATCATGGATTTCACAAGGTTAAATGAGGGTTCGTGACCCTGCTACTAAGATACTACTCGGATTCATAAGGTCATTGGTATTAGATAAATAGGTGTGATAAGTTGCATAATAAATTACATATGTGAACAATTTAGAAGTGTAAGTTAATGTTAATGTATATATAAATATTTAAAGTTAAATGCTAAGAATATTGTTTTTTAAGTTAAGAATAAGTTTAAGGTCTGCTAATTATGAAGATAAATGCTGCTCTTCGATCGGAAGAGGACAGATTTTGACCGCTGGTCGCACTAGCAAGCCTTTAGCAGTTTTGACAGTCACAACGCGGATGATGTTGTCTTTTCCGGGATGCAACTTTACGATGCGACCTAGACGCCATTCGTTAGGAGGTAAGTTTGGTTCAATAATGGTTACAAGATCGTCCAATTTAGGTTGTCGGTTATCTGACTTGAACCATTTTACGCGTTGTTGGAGAGTATGAAGGTAGTCCCTTTGCCAAGTACGCCAGAAACTTTGAGTAAGTCTCTGTATGAGCTGCCAGCGAGAACGCAGACATACATTCTCATCGTGTACTGGTTCAGGTAAGGAAACTAACGGGCGGCCAATCAGAAAATGCCCAGCAGTGAGAGCGTCAACTTCACGGGGATCGGATGAAAGCTCCACCAAAGGTCTGGAGTTTAACATCGCTTCGATTTTAGTAAGAACAGTATAGAATTCTTCGTAAGTAAGGGTCTGAGCTCCTATGACTCGCCTAAGGTGATACTTAGTAGAACGAATACTGCGTTCGAAAATACCGCCAAAGTGTGCTCCCGAAGCGGGATTAATTTTCCAGGTTATGCCTCGAGACGCGAGCTGCTGAGAGATTGAGTCGCTTTCTTTATCTAGCATTTCTGAAACTTCTGATAGATAGCGCTTAGCACCGATGAAGTTGGTTCCACCGTCGGTAACAACTAATTGGCAAAGACCCCTCCGTGATATGAAACGGTCGAAAGCTGCGATAAAAGCTTCTGTGGTCAACTCGGTGACCAGCTCGAGATGAATTGCCTTAGTTGAGTGACAAACGATAAGACATAGATATGCCTTATAAGATCGTGCATTACGACGCCTACTTTCTTTTATCATCACCGGCCCTCCAAAATCAATTCCAATTTTCTGGAAACATTGTGGTGTTACACGAGATGAAGGTAGATCACCCATCAATGGTTGCAGATGAGTAGGTGCTGTTTTGAAGCAAGTGACGCATTTAGATAGTCGCGATCTAATAAGGTTAAGTAGGCCGAAAATCCAAAATCGACGTTGGATTAATGACTGCAGAAGACGCGGTCCACAGTGAAGGTAAGTTGCATGAAAATGATCGATAAGGAGTTGACACAGCCGAGATGATTTTGGTAAAAGATAAGGATGTTTGACACTATCAGGTAAGTCGGATTGCCCTAGTCGTCCACCCACACGAATAATACCAAGCGAATCTACAAACGGCGAGAGCTTAGAGATGTGTCTCGGAAGAGATTTTTTGGTTGAAACTAAAGGTGGGATTTCTTTAAGTTGTTGCTGTTGAACATATTTCACTAAAGAATTGACTGACCTATCGAGTTCGGTGGAGGTGAGAAAAGGCGATAAGTTACGCTCCGAGCGTTTACGTTTAGCGTTATCTATGAAACGGTAGATCCACGCTACTACTGTCTGCACGCGCGAAAAACTGGACGAGCGTTCCAGCTGAGTTTGTAACACATCAGCATCTTGTGTAGTGAGGTAAACGTTACACAACTGTGATGACGATTTCAGTTCTGGAAGGTTGTCCTGCCCTTTGACTGCTGATACAGGCCAGTCGTCAGGTGCATCGGTCAGCCACTGGGGACCTGACCACCAGCTTTCACAGGTAGCTAACTGAGAGCATGGTAGACCACGACTACATAGATCAGCCGGGTTGTCGTGTGTGGACACGTGACGCCACACAAACTGTGCGGACGCATCGATTATTTGAACTACACGATGCGCTACAAATGTTTTTAATTTGTGCGGTTCAGTGTTCAGCCACGACAGCACCGTCGAACTATCAGTGAAAAGATAGCATTGAGATAAGTTTAAGTTTTTGCTAAGCAAGGAGTAAATTTTACTAGCGACTTTTGCTAGTAAAACCGCGCCGCAAAGTTCCAAACGGTTGACAGTGAGGACTTTTAACGGGGCTACCTTGGACTTAGCTATCAGAAGATGGACATTGACCTGGTCATCAGTGGCAGCACGGAGATAGACTGAACAGCCGAAAGCCTTGGTCGATCCGTCACAATAGCCGATAATAGAAAATGTCTTGCCTTGATGAGGGATGACATGACGCGGTATGTTGATGAAATTTAAATTATTTAGGTCCGAGATAAATTCTCGCCAGTCTTGAGATAAGTCTCTGGGAATCGGTTCGTCCCAAGAGAGATGTGAACGCCACAAATCTTGAAGGAGTAATTTTGCCTTGAGAATGACAGGTGTGAGCCAGCCGAGAGGGTCGAAGATGCGAGCAACGTTAGATAAGATAGAACGCTTCGTATGTTCAGTGTCGACGATCGGAGAATGTGAGTACGTGAAACTATCCTCCTTCGGATCATATTGGACTCCTAAGATTTTTAGCATATTTTTATCGTCTTGTTCTGAAAATTGTTTTGGAGATTGGCAGTGATCTACTGGCAAGGTTTGCAAAAAGGAGGTGGAGTTGCTGCTCCATTTTCGCAGCTCCAGTTGAGCGTGGCCGAGAAGTTTGATAAGCTCGTCTTTAAGTTTGATTGCGGCTTCAACAGAGGGCGCACCTGTCGTAACATCATCCATAAATGTCTCATGACGAACTGCTTCAGCAGCGCGGGGATACTCATCGCCGTGATCAGCCGCTAGTTGATGGAGAGTGCGAATCGCAAGGTAAGGTGAACTCGATACTCCGTACGTCACGGTGGAGAGTTCGTATTCCGTTACCGGGTCACTAGGGGACTCACGCCATAGTACGTGCTGATAGCAGCGATCCTCTGGTCGAATTAAAATTTGACGATACATTTTGGATATGTCACAGGTAAACACTACTCTGTGCAGTCTGAAGTTGGTTATGATATCTATGATATCAACTTGAAGCTTAGGGCCAGCGTACACTACGTCGTTGAGAGATAAACCATTAGTAGTCTTGCAGCTTGCGTCAAAAACCACTCGCAGCTTAGTTGTTGTGCTTTCTGGTCGGATGATGCAATGATGCGGGATAAGATAACGCTTTTGCGGTTGTGGATGAGACTGAGATGGATATATCGGTTGCATGTGACCGAGACTTTCGTACTCTTGCATAAAGTTTGTGTAATCGGTTTTAAGGTGAGGTTGTCTGTTGAGCTTCTTCTCGAGGTTATTTAACCGAGACAAAGAAGTGTGATACGATTCGCCTAATGTGCAATCGCGGTCCTTTAGAAGGATAGGTACGACGTAACGTCCGTTAGATTCGCGGGAGGTAAGATCGGCGTACATAGTCTCACAGATGTCATCTTCGGGCTTAGTAATACGCGCGCGCGGTGGCTCCTCGACTTCCCAGAATAGTCTGACCTGCTCGTCGAGTGTGCGCGAAGCAGCTAACAGTGACGAGACAACGGGTGGCGGTGATACGTCGATGTCAACGGCGCCGGTGAGTATCCAGCCGAATACGCTGTGCAAGGCGGTAGGTAAACCGGGACCTAGCTTAACGCGTTGACCGTCATAGATTTCTGAAAAAAGTTCTGCTCCGATTAAAAGATCTATCGGTCCGGGCCGGTCGAAGTCGCGGTCGGCGAGAACAAAATGTTGACATAGACTCCGGACGACTGACGGCACTTGAACGCTAGGCATCTGCGAGGTAATGTTGTCTAGAACGATAGGTTTTAGCTTGTATAGCGGGTCGTTGTTATCGAGGGGTTGCAAAACGCACTGTGTGACTCCCCTGACTTGAAACACAGTGTTCTGACCAAGTCCAGCTACCGTAAGATTGCAGCGATGGAGCTTGAGGCCTAAATTCCGTGCGCAGGCAGTAGTTATGAATGAGTCTTGCGCGCCGCTATCAATAAGAGCGCGCACGGTGCGCTGCGTGCCGGCAACGGTATTACAAACGCGCAGCTGACACGTCCCTAGTAGCACTATGCTGCGGCTCGATCCTAAATGCGCGCTAGTGCTCGCTTGAGTGATGTCACTCGAGTTCACTCGGGGGCTCTCAAAGTGCAACAACGAATGATGACGTAATCCGCACATTGAACAAGTTACCTTTGATATGCACTTGTCTATGACATGGTTGTTACGTAGACAGTTAGTACACAATTGTTTATTTTTTACTAAGTCAAGTTTAGCACGAGAGTCTAACGATTGAAAGGTAGGGCACCGATATATGGAGTGCACCTCGCCGCAACACAAACATTTGAATGTTGGCGGGCTAGATTCAGTAAGATAAGATGAGCGGTTTGATCCGCCGCTAGATTGCCGATTATTTGGCTGAGATTTCTTTCCGTCGAAAGTCCGCGAAGGATTGTTTTTCCCGTCAAAGGTCCGGGATGAGATAGGATTTGGAGATCGTTGTGTAGTTTCTAAGATCTTTACGTAGTCTTGAAGAAACTTGAGAAGATCACTAAAGGTAGGTATTTGTGTGCTGTTTTGAGTTTCGAACCGCATGCGAGTATCCGCATCGAGCGATCGCGAGGCTAAATGGAATAAGATATATTCACCTAAATTCTCAATATTTATAGCTTCGAGGGCGTGACTCGATTCATAAAACACGTTGGTGAGATTCTGTAACTCCCTATAATTACCCGCCCTTACTAAGGGATAATTAACAATTTTCTCTAAGTAGGTAACGGCTAAGATTCGTTTGTTCTGATAACGTTCGACTAATGCAGCGTAAACAATCTGATAATTATTCGCGGTAACCGGAATTCCTTTCACTAATGACAGCGCAGGACCGGATAAACACGAGATGAGATAATGATATTTTTCTATATCGGATAATGTATTGTTTTCATGGATCAGTGCTTTAAACGTATCGAAAAATACTTGAAAATCTTCGGTGCTACCATTAAAGTGGGGTAATTGTAGTTGAGGAAGTCGCACATTCACTGAAGGTTGATGTGACGACGAACAATTAAGTGCCCCGGCGGCTTTGACGCCCGCGCTGGAGGCATCTGATAACTGGTCGGCCGCACTTATAACCGTGTAATACAACTCATCGAACGCACTAATAGCCGACAGATCGACTTCCGAATCAGGTTTCAGTTCTAATTCCAATTCATTTATTTGTTCAGAAAGCTTCATGTATTCCTCGCGAATTGAATGTATGCGCTTATATCTAGATTTAAACGACGATTCCTTTGAACGATCTTGAATCATCTCCCGTGATAGATCGTACAGAATTTGAATGTCCCGAAACACATATTCGCGTTGAGACCGCAACAATCTAAGTTTATTTTTCTCCATACTCATAAGATAGATAAAGATAACAGTAAAGTAAGTTAACTGCGAGACCGGTCGGTCGATCGCTAAATGAGTTGAAGGTAGATACAACTTGATATGATGGTTACGAGTTTATTCTGTAAATACTGTGATTAGGATTATTTAATTTAGTTATAAGTGTAGTTAGAGACGATTATTATGTGTATTAGATGTTTATTTATGTGAGTTATAACGATATTTTGTTAAAAATTACTAGAAAATAAAAGATGACGCAATTTTGAATAGGAAACCAAGTTAACTTGACATATGAAACCGAGTAGCCTGTATGTAAAACCGGGCCAACTTAAGCTGGTTGCTTGTTGATTTTGCCGGTTTTACTATCAGATTTTCTAATGAAATTTAATAATGAATTTGACGATAATTCCATAGGAATTCGCGCTCTGATAGGACCACAAAAAAGGGGGATGTTAAGGCTTCAGCTAAGATTAATGGAAAATTTGAAAAGGATGGAAGGGTACTCACATGCAGCTCTCGTTTGATACACGCACATTAGTAAATATCCTGTTATGATTTAATGTGTTTTGAATAGTTAAGATGATAACACAGCACTTGACGGGGAATTCTCACTGCGGAAACTTTTATGCACACAAAATTACGTTTTTTACATTTTCATTGCTGTAGATTGATTTCGCGACTCCATGGCGACTGGCGGCGATTGTAGGATGCGCCGGCCAATCAGTGCGCAGGAGCATTTTGCCGCGAGTTTTAAATGCGGAGTTGGATAATGGTAGTGGAGGGACGTTGGCGGGAATAAGGAAAGTGGACTGTAAACTAAAGCCTGAACAAAAACATTCCAGGAACTTTTGTATTTTAATAGCCACATTCATCAAAACGAGTTATATTTGGAACAGTTCAACCTTTAATAATCATAATAATTTTTTACCATAAAATAAGTGGATATCAAGTTTAACCTTAGGGCCATCGGTTTTGTCTTAGTAGGTCATAAAAACTGTCAGGGTCATAAAAAGACGTATAAAGTTTCGCGCTCGCTACGCTCGCGCAAACTTTTGTTTTATCTACTTTGTAGGTAATATTTCAGCATTTTTGTATTTTAATTGCCACATGCATCAAAACGAGTTTATAAATTGAAACAGTACAACCTTCAATAATCATAATATATATTAACCTTTAAATAGGTGGATATCAAGTTTAACCTATGTGTCATCGGTGTTGACTTAGTAGGTCATAAAAACTGTCAGGGTCATAAAAAGTCGTAAAAATGTTCGCGCTCGCTTCGCTCGCGCAGTGATAGGGCTTGCTACTCTCTCACAGTAATAGCGCTCGCTCCGTTCGCGCAAGCATTTGTTATATCTACTTTGTAGGAAACATTTCAGCAACTTTTGTATTTTAATAGCCACATCCATCAAAACGAGTCATAAATTGAAACAGTACAACCTTCAATAATCATAATGACCTTGGTTAGGTTTACCAAGTACCAAGTAATGATTACTGATTTTAACAATAGACGATATCGAGTTCGTCCTAAGAGTCATCTATATTGACTTGATTATTAGGTCATTAAACTGTCAGGGTTATAAAAAGTCATAAAAAATTTTCACTCGCCCAATAATAGCGCTCGCTACGCTCGCGCAGCTATCCACCTTATTTTCTTTGTAAGAAATGTTTCAGGAACTGTTGTATTGAGTCAAACATTTAAACAGCACAACTTCGTATAGCTAACCAAAATGATTAATGACTTTAACAATAGAGGATATTGAGTTCGACTTTGAGGGTCATCTATGGTGACTTGGCCTAAGAGATCATCGATCTAGACCTCAATGGTCATAAAGACACAAATAACGCGGGCGAAGCCGCGGGTAACAGCTAGTATTATTAATAAATCAATGAGTAAAAAAGAATTACGAATATCTTCATACGTCGCGTTAGTAATTTTCAGTAGTAGTTCGAGGTGGTTATCTCCATATCTCAGGAGATACTACATATTTCTCGATAAAATTTAAATGGGACCACCAGTGAAGTGTACCCTTTCGAATCAAAATAATATTTTCCAAATCGGTTCAGGTGTCTTCGTGTAATCGAAGATAATGTATTAAAAAAAATTGATTCCCACGAATCGAAAAACTCCCTTTTTGTGAAGTCGGTTAAAAAAATTATGTGCGCATTTCACAGTGGCCCTTCAGTGAAGAAAAACATCGTTAAGAAAACCCCCAGTATGAATGTAAGACACTGTCTATAGTGTCCGCCTGGAAAGCCACCACCCTCAAGTTGAAAAATCTGTCGCCAACCAATATAATTAAAATAGTTTAAAACTAAAACAACGGACTTCAACGCCCTGCGAGTCAATTTTAGTAGCAAGTTTGAGACGTATATCGTCATATCTCTGGAATAACTTGTCAAATCTCGATTAAATTACAATGAGATAACCTCGGAAATGTACCCAACCGATTACAAAAAGAATCATTCGAATCGGTTCACAAATGACGGAGTAATCGCGCAAAAAAAACATACAGACGAATTGAGAACCTCTTTCTTTTAGGAAGTCGGTTGAAAATAAAATGAGTGGCAACAGCCTAAATGGCTAAGGGGTCAGCCTGGTGATCGAGAGGTCGTGTGTTCGATCCCCACCAATTGCACTATTGACGTGAACCCACTCCAGACACAAGCATATTTAGTTTAGTTGGAGGGGTTAACAATAAATAATAGTTTAAAAAACTAAAAAACACGCTTTTTATAGAAAACCGAACTAAAAAAATAGAAATAAATTTTAATTAAGAATAGTGTTAAAAATTTCAATAAATATAAAATAATAATAGTGTGAATAAAAAAAATATATATTAAAAAAAAAAAGCGTGAGGTGCATGGTGTCAATAGTTATAAATATTTTATTGACAGATATGAGTAGAGTGATTATCATTTTGATAATATCTTAAAAGCACCCCACGCTTTTTTAAAAATAATTTTGTTTTTTTTATTCACACTTATATTAATTGAAATTTTTAACACTATTCTTAATTTAAATTTATTAAAATTTATTTTCTATTTTTTAGTTCGGTTTTCTATAAAAAGCGTGTTTTTTAGTTTTTTTTTAACACCATTGCTCGTAAAGCTGATGTTATTCCACCGGTTTTAAATATGTAAAGCGGGTCATAAAATACGCGTGTGTTAACAAAGCAAATAGTTAAGTTATAGTCCATACAAATTCCATAACAGTATTATTTGCCATTTCGCGCGCTGTTGCTATTCAAATTTCGAACTAATCGCCGCGCGGCGCCAGTCAGTAGGCAGCGCTAGCGCACTGTTAAAATGGCGGGAAAGCAACAGTGTGCATTCACAGATTCAGTCTATTTAAAATAAAAAAATCAGTTTATTCGGTAATTTAAAAACTTGGCTGCATGCTCTAACGTCTTTGCCAACATTTTCACGCAGCTACGGCAGAAAATAATCCTCGCGCCATGTTTCTCAAATTTTCTTTTCTTTGTACTTGTTTTGTGAAAATTTAAATATGACAACTTTCAATAATGAAGAAGAGCCATATACAGTGCAACCTCGATATAACAAATCGGAGGGGAATAAGAAAATATTCGTAATATCAAGTAATTCGTTGAACTGAGGTTTGTTATGTTAAGGTTAGATTGGTCTAAAATTCGTTATAAAGAGGTAAAAGAATAGTTTTATTCACCTCAATATTACGTACTTATCTATGGCTGATAATATGGCTGATGATAGCGAACAACTTCTACATTACTTTCCATCAAAACAACAATGATTACTTTACAAACAAAAGCGTGTCGAAACATGTCGAGACATGAATCACATTATAAGATTAAGAGTTATATTATTGGTGGAAACTTTATATAAAGGTTTTGGGTTGGCAAAATTCGTTAATTAGAGGTATGAATACTTTTTCTTGATAGTTGAAAATTCGTTATAAAGCGGATGTACGCAAAGAATGTTCGCAATGTAAAGGTATATTTTATATTGTGTCTTATGGACAATTCAAGGGGATTACGAAAAATTTGTTAAATCGAGGAAATCGTTATATTGAGGTACGTTATATTAAGGTTGCACTGTATTACTTCAACTCCACCGGATATACTAACAGAAGCGCGAACCGCACGCGACAGCTTGCCGCCGTCAATATCCAAAGACAGATACATAACCACGTATGAAAACATAATTTTAAAAAAAAACTGGCCAGGTGCAAGTCGGACTCGCACTCGTAGGGTTCCGTAACACCGTTAAATATTCCATAACTATGATTTTTCGCAACTACAAAATTAACTTTGTTTTTCATAGTTTTTGTATGAAAAACAAAGTTATACTTGCGGTCACTGTATCTCAACAACCGCTGACTGTATCTCGTTCAAACCAATTTTCGTTGAAAGTTTATATTGAGATCTACAGAATATATTTTTTCTAGATTTTTCACTCACTTACTTTAGAAGTTAGAGAGGGGGGGACACACATTTTACCACATTAGACACGCCTATCTTTCAAATGATTGACTTTGAGAAAAAATGATTTTAGAAACCTCAATGTCATTTTTGAAGACCTATCCATAGATACACGTATAGGTTTGACGAAATTTTTTTTTTTGTTTCAGTTCCATGTATGGGATGCCCCCCCCTTAAACTTTTATATTTTTTATTTTTGTATAAAAATCGGAAAGCGGTTCACAGAATACATCTACCTATCAAGTTTCAATTATGTAGTCCTAATAGTTTCGGAATAAAATGGCTGTGACATACGGACGGACAGACAGACAGACAGACAGACATGGCGAATCTATAAGGATTCCGTTTTTTGCCATTCGGCTACGGAACCCTAAAAACCTACTACAACTACGTATCATTTTAATAATTGTAATTTCACTAACTGTTTCAATAATTAGAAATGAACAAAATATAAAATGTTTTTTTTTTTCCTGTTTCCTCGCAAATGTGTTAAAAAACGTCGTACGATATACGTGCGTATTGGTTATAACATGCTCGGCTCAATTACGCCCTCGCCTTCGGCTCGGGCTGAAATTCCGCCTCGCATGTTATAACCATCATAACGCACTAATATCGTAATGTACTATTAAACTATTATTTATTATCTACTTTTTAGTTGAAAAATGGAATATTTTTTTATCAAATTAGTGTATTGTCATCGGTCCTCGATAAATCTACAAAGTTTGAACGAAATCTGGCCATTTAAAGTGGGTCAAAATCGCGCCCAAAGAAGTCGGTTACAAACATACAAACATACAGGTGAAGCTAATAAAAAGCTAATAAAAATCATCTAATTCGTTCGGGCAGCTTTCCTTGAACGCCAGTCCCCATTCTAGGCCAACCATCCTCGACCGCATCCATATTGCATCATTAGGTATAAGATAGTGGTCAAACGCTAGCCCGTCCTACCACAGATTATATAATGGTCCTACATCCTACTTATATTATATAGGCAAAAGTTTGTGTGTGTGTTTGTTACTTCTTCACACTAAAACTACTCAGCCGATTGAGCAACAAAAAAAAATAACGGGTTGCACTCCGGGAGTGCTGGCAGAAGTTAAAACTTGAACACGTCATTCTTAGGGTTCCGTACCCAAAGGGTAAAACGGGACCCTATTACTAAGACTCCGCTGTCTGTCTGTCTGTCCGCCTTTCACCAGGCTTTATCTTATGAACCGTGAAAGTTAGACAGTTGAAATTTTCACAGATGATGTATTTCTGTTGCCGCTATAACAACAAATACTAAAAACAGAATAAAGTTAAAAATAGCGCCCTGCGCTTCGTCTTACAGTCAGGACACGTGACCCTGACGCGAGTTTATTTTTTACCCATCCCAAAAAAAGTTCACAACGCCGCTAAAGAAGTTTTCACTTCAATAAATATGATTGAAGAAATGATCAATCTAGGATCTATCTACAACATACATACACAATTTGTAAGAGATTCGCCGAGTTCCAGCATTATCGATTCTAACCTATCTGGAAGACAGGTTGGAAAAGTTGCGCTCTATGGATTAGTGTCTTGTCTAATCTATAGAGTGCAACTATTCTACTCTGAGGCAGTGCCTTTCGACAACTCAATTTCAACGACTCAATTTTTTTTATGTGTGTTACCTCAGAACTCCTTCAAAACTGAACCGATTTGAAAAAATCTTTTTTTGTTTGAGAGATTATGCCTCCCTTTTGGTCCCATTTAAATTTTATCGAGATCTAATAATCACCTCCGGAGATATGGAGATAACAATAAACAATATAAACAAATTTGTATACTTTCACTATCGCGGCATGTAAAGCCGGTTTTCTTGTTTTGTACGATCATAAATTATTCATTTCGATATAAGCACGATTTCATCTTAGACCGCATCGTCATTTATCATCATGTGACATATTATATTATCATCAATTGGTCAAATGTTTGTGTCAAAAAAAAATAGAATCAATAGGTACTTACAAATCTGCTAGGTTGTTCTATTATGATAATATATTGTTATGTTGAATTCAAATCACGGCTACCACAGCGATGCATAGACAAGAGAACACAGGTGTATGTATTACTGAGTTACTTGTATTTATATGAGTATAATTCGACGGCCCAAGAGAATAAAGCGGTATTATGAAAATCGTCATTTTACAGGAGAGCCAAAAACAGAAAAAATTGTTTCACCACTCGTACAAACAACCAATTTTAACAAATGTAGTATCGTTAGACGTGAAAAAAATAGGCTTCTAAATAAAACAACTCGCTATCGTGACAAACTCCCAGATTCTAGATTAAGAAAGAAAAACTATATTACAAGTTTATTCACATAGGACCATACTTAGTTTTTGTCTGCATCATTGTTTACGTCTTTATTCGTCTCAAAACGTCAAAAGGTATTTTGTGTAACAAATACATACCTACCTTTATAAAGGATATATTACGTGTAAACGCTCTACGTACTAAACCGTTACGCCATTATTCACCTACAGATTATATAGCATATTATACTTTCAGTAAATTTGTGTTACCTGCCTTTTTAAAAATCAAAATGACCACAATTTCAAAGGCAAAGAACTCATGTAACTTTTTGTTTATCTATACTAATATTATAAAGAGAGAACATTTGTATTTTTGTATTTTTGTATTTTGTATTTTTGTATTTTTGTATTTTTGTATTTTTGTATTTTTGTATTTTTGTATTTTCGTATTTTTGTATGTTTGTAATGATTTGGCTCAAAAACTACTGAACCGATTTAAAAAAATCTTTAACTAATACATAGAATGGACTTTCGGAATGAAAATAGGCTATATATTATCCCGTTTAAATCAAAGGTACATTCGTGGAGACCTAATTTGCAACCTAAGTCGGCAAAAAAAACGGTCGAAAAAACATATTTCTTACGAACGCTGCTCATTTGAAAATAGATAGAAGAATATTTTCTATGGAAGAGTTGTACAACTTAATAAGACCTACAAAAAAGTCCGGGACAGAATATGTCTATCTCTTAAGGTTGACTCACAGTAACCATTTTAATCTTAAAATTTTTGTTAAAAAATATTACATAACTTCCAAGGCTATTTTCAAGTATATAGTATTAATCCTTATCCAAATAATTACGTTAATTAGCTTGGCCACATATTATAGATTAAAATTGTCGTTTACAGTATATAATTCAAATGAAAACTCTAGTAGATATCACGAATTTCACATACACGCATCGCAAAATTAATTAAATATTTGCAGTGAAACCACAGATTAGGTCATAGTTACTACGAAAATATAATTATAAGCTTGTCTTTTCTGTAGATCCTCACCGATCGCAATCAATTTGAAGTCAATATAGAATAATAATATGATCTATTGTATAAAATTATTCATTTAATCTATATATATATAACTAGCAGCCCGCCCCGGCTTCGCACGGGTAGAACATATATGCCTACAAAATTTGCATCAGTTTGTTGCATCGAATATAAAATATGAACATATTTAACAATCATCGTCATATTTCATCCAATTTACACAAAACCTTAACGAATTATGCACCTAAACCTGCCTCATAAACACTCTGGCTATTGGTGAAAACCGCATGATAATCCGTTCAGTAGCTATTGAGATTATTGCGAACAGACAGACAGACGCAGTGATGGACTTTGTTTTATAATACTTACGTAGTGATATTGGACGGCCCTTTGGCGTAAAGGATAGTTACCCTGATTCTGACCCGACGGTCGTTGGTTCTAACCCTAGCTATATACCTACCAATGAAAGTTTTATGTGCATTCATGAATCATGAGTTTTCGTACAGTGGTAGTGGGATCATTAAATCTACCAAAAAGTAACTAACCACCAAGGAGAACATCTGCCGCTGTAACCTTACGGCGTTCCCCGACGCAAAATGTAGGGGTAATATACGTTTAACGTGTGTATCTGTCTGTTTGTCTGTCTGTAGCATCTTAGCACCTAACCGGATGAACCGATTTTGTTTTTATTATTGATAGTTTTTTTTGTTTGATAGATGTCTTCATCGAGATTTTTATTAGCTTTGATTCATGAAAATTCGTTCAATCGTTATAAAACTATGAGCTTTTTTCTAGTTAATTGCGCTATGAAATCAACTTTCAAAGGTCTGATCAATTCGAAAATCTTCTTCTTCAACGATATTGTAAGAACATGGAAGCATTGACCTGATGCTGGGACATCTCCTGGACTCTACAGAATACTCAAATCCTCACCATCCATCCATCATTTTAAACCACCCCGACTGATCTATGTATAATCTTTTCATTAAAAGCATTCCAATGACTCTAAACACGACATTTAAAATCTGAGCTGTAAGTTGGTGAGGATAATTATTTGGATAAGGATTAATACTATATACTTGAAAATAGCCTTGGAATGTATGTAATAATTTTTAACAAACATTTTAAGATTAAAATGGTCACTGTGAGTCAACCTTAAGAGATAGATATATGCTGTCGCGGACTTTTTTGTAGGTCTTATTAAGTTGTACAACTCATACATCAACATAGAAAATATTCTTCTATCTATTTTCAATGAAGCAGCGTTCGTAAGAAACGTGTTTTTACGACCGTTTTTTTGCCGACTTAGGTTGCAAATTAGGTCTCCATGAATGTACCTTTGATTTAAACGGGATAATATATAGCCTATTTTCATTCCGAAAGTCCATTCTATGTGAAAGAATTTTATTAATCGGTTCAGTAGTTTTTGAGCCAAATCATTACAGACATACAAAAATACATAAATACAATAATACAAAAATACAAAAATACAAAAATACAAAAATACAAAAATACAAAAATACAAAAATACAAAAATACAAAAATACAAAAATACAAAAATACAAAAATACAAAAATACAAAAATACAAAAATACAAAAATACAAAAATACAAAAATACAAAAATACAAAAATACAAAAATACAAAAATACAAAAATACAAAAATACAAAAATACAAAAATACAAAAATACAAAAATACAAAAATACAAAAATACAAATGTTCTCTCTTTATAATATTAGTATACATTGATCTTACGGCAAGTGTGAGCGAGATAGAAACAAAGCCAGGATGAGTTAATTTGTCTTCACAGCAATGTTATATCTTGCAAGTTCTAGTAAGCGTGATCGCTTAACGGAAGTTTGTTGAATAGAATACTAGTATGCTACACAGTTGTCTAGATATCTTCTTCTGCGAGACGTTTGCCATTTCAAACTACTAGCCATTGCATAATCATGTTGAATAATGATCAGAGTGCTTAGTGCGAGTTTATATAGATTCATTTACTAACTCGATCACGTCGAAGTAAACGTAGATTGGTATAGGAATTACGATGTTACCTATTAAACTCACTAGGTGGCGCTTTTTAATTCCATATAAATCTGCGTCTAGGTTGACGTGATCGAATAAGTAAACCAAACTTAAAAACTCGAACCAGGCACCCTGACATGATAAGAGGTCACAATACGTTCATATGTATATGTATTATGTTCATAGGTACTGTTATGTTACTGTTATGAAAAAATGTAATTCCTTTAAAATAATACATCAGCATTTACATAAACCTGTAAGAGGGCCTGCCGCTATTTTGTAAGTGGCAGCGACCAATAGATACTTGCACAAAGTAGACGTGTGGATAAATATTTTAAAGTTCCAGCTAAATTAGTATTTTTTTTTTTAATAGGACCCAAAGAATCGTGTTCAAACAGTACGCCTGATTTCAATAAAGTTTTAGTCACAAAAAATCTCGTATGTGATTGACTTATAATGTGTTACGTAAATAAACACCAATATTATAAATACGAAAGTTTGTATGTTTGTTTGGGACTTCTTCACGGTCAAACGGCCAAACCGATTTAGCTGAAACTTTGCCTTTGAATAGCCAGTATTATGGATTAGGCTATAGGATACTTTTTGACGCGGGCGGAGCCGCGGGGCTTAGCTAGTTTATTATAAATCACTAAAACAAAGTGTTTAGAAGTTTAAACTTTTATTTGCTTAATCATTAATCAACAATTTACTAATCCAGACTAATATTATAAAGAGAAAACGTATTTAAACGAGTTCAACTTTTGAGATATTTAAACACGAAGCAAGTGCATCAGTTTCAATATCGCGGAAAATATCGTTTGTGTGATGCAGGATCTCATACATTTAGGCAATATTTAAAGGAGAGCTATTAAAATCTACGCTAGCGTCATCTCTGGGTATTATTTGTCCTTACTGTATAATAGAAAATAACTCTGTCTGTCTGTCTGTCCCGCTTTCACGCTAAAACTACTGAACCGATTTAATTTAAATTTGGTACACAGATAGGCTAGAGCCTGAGAATGGACATAGGCTACTTTTTAATGCGAAAAGAGGGTTTTAAGGGGATGAAAGGGGGGATGAAATGTTGTATGGAAGTATCGTTATTTTTAAAGCTAGAAGCTTGAAACTTATTTTTTAGGCTGTTGATATAAATAAATATGACATTCAAAGTTTGTAAAAGTTGTACCCTTAAGGGTGTAAAATAACAATAGGGGATGAAAGTTTGTATGGAACTATGTAAGGTTTATGTAAATGTTCTACTGAACCGATTTAAATGGAATTTGGTACACAGATATTCTAGAGCCTGAAAAAGGACATAGGCTACTTTTTAATGCGAAAGCGAAAAGAGTGTTGCAAGGGGTTGAAAGGGGGTATGAAAAGTTGTATGGATGTGTCGTCATTGTCAAGCTAGAAGCTTAAAAGCGTGGTACGGTCGGTGTAGGTGGGATACGCATATGTTTCTTATTTGAAAAAAAAAATAGCCTAAATAATTAAAAATGCTACCCAAAGACACTATTCCACGCGGACGAACATTTCTATCATGATTTAGCAGGAAAAAAGATTTTTACATAAAATTTTCTCAATTTAGTATTATTTAGGTTATTCGTGATTTTTATATGTTAGAGCAACAAAAATACATTCATAGAATAAATACTTTTTAGAATAATGTTCAACAACTTAAATATCTACCATAAACTACGTATATGCATGCCATTAACCAAAAACTCCATGGTAAACACCTTCTACCCTCTGAGTATGGGCTACTATCTGTCAAGCCGTATAAGTAGGCAATTCTAAATCAAATAGGAACTAATTGTTTATTTTAGTATATTATAATAATTATAATTAGCTACTTACTTGGTACTTGGTGCGCGGGCTGGTTTCCGCAACTAGGCCGTTTATCGGCCCTTTTTGCGTGAGGTTGGTCGCGCTTATTCAAGCCACCCGATGTCAGCGAGGAATGCCAGCAGCTCGCTGATGCCGGCGCAGGCCCCTCGCATCGTCGTCGGTGACCCGAGGAGTGTCCTCCGCTGTGACGCCACGCTACTGCGCTCCAGGAGTACATGCGCGGCCGTTTTCTCGGCCTCCATGCAGCCTCTGCATAGAGGACTGTCGGTGACACCTATGGTAAATAGGTATTTATTAAATGAGCAGTGTCCGGTGACTACCCCGACGATCTGTCGGAGTTTGTCACGTTTAAGGTTGAGCAGTTTACGGGAGTATCTCGGATTTAGGTCAGGGAATGCCTCCTTCGACTGCCGACATTCCTTAATACCTGCCCAGTAGTCTTGATGTTGTTTCCTGATGTTTTCTCTGATCCAGGCTTTGATTTGGCTGAACGGTATAGGTATCATTGGTTCTACTCCTGCAGGGTGCAGGTTAGAACCTCTCCTTGCCAGTTCGTCTGCCGCGTCATTACCTCTGGATCCACTGTGGCCCTTTATCCATTGAAGAATGATACGGTTGTGTTTACCCACCTCTTGCAGAAGATGATGGCACTGTATGATCAGCCCCGTCGGGAAGTCATACCTTTGCAGGGCTCGTAGTACAGCTGCGCTATCGGAGAGAATTCTTATGGTTTGATCATATACCTTCCTTTGTAGCAAAGCTGAGGCCGCCTGGATTATACCTACACATTCCGCTTGGAATATGGAGTTGTGTGCGCCCAGGGGTGTTGATATATGGATGTTGAGGTCGTCTGAGAATGCCCCCGCACCTGATCCTGTATTCATTTTAGATCCATCTGTGTATATCCTCACTTCATGTATATTAGAGTAATCACTGGGATCTTCGTGTAGTTGTATGGTATAGTGTTTTGTGAAAAAGTATTGTTTAGGTACCCTATCATATATAGACTTCATCATTGTATTAGATGTGGCGATGTCGTTTATTATATGTGTGTGGGTTGCTTGGTAATTTATTTCCCAGAGATTTAATGCTTTAAGCCTGTAGGCAGACGCGGCTGCCTCTTGTTGAATGTGTAGGTGGAACGGGGCCAGACCCATCAAAACCTCAAGCGCTGCTGTCGGGGTGGTTCACCACCCGTTACCGCTACACAAGCTAATCTCTGGAATTTTAATAGTTTGTTTATGCAGGTGTTTAATTTAGTTCTAGGCCACCATACCAGGGCTCCGTAGGAGACAGACGGTCTTATTACTGTATTGTATAGCCATAGGGTTATCTTTGGGCTTAGTCCCCATGTCTTACCCATCATTCTTCTACATTGCCAAAATGATATGGTGGCCTTATTTATTTTGTTATCAATATGTTTCGCCCAATTTAGTTTGCTATCGAGGGTGACGCCCAGGTACCGCACCTCATCTGACAGTTTTAGTTCGGTGTCGAAGAGGTGCGGTAAGGCGTAGCTGCCCAGATTTCTTTTATTCGTGAATATGACCAGTTCTGTTTTTGCTGGATTCACGTTTAGTCCGTAGTCTATGCACCATTTTTCTACGATCTTAAGTGCATTGTTCATTAGATTGCATGTTACGCTAGCAAAATGACCTGGTATTAGTATAGCTAGGTCATCTGCGTATCCTATTGTGAGAAAGCGTTGTCTGTTTAGTTTAGTGATGAGGTCGTTTGCAACTATGTTCCATAAGAGCGGTGAGAGGACGCCTCCTTGCGGGCAGCCTTTAGAGACCAGCCCTCTGGTGGCGCCTCTTGTCTCTACTTGTAAAGTTTAGATTTAGCCATACACAAACTAAACGAAGACTTAGACAGGATAGTGAAATGGTCAACAAATAATTGCCTCTTACTAAACCCAACTAAAACTAAATTTATGGTTCTAGGCAGCAAACACAAACTGTCATTGTTGCCACATACCATCGACATAACCCTCATGGGTGAGAATGTTGAGAGGGTATACGTGGCCCGCAACTTGGGTTTAAAGATTGATGTCAACTTGCGTTTCGAAGAGCATATACCGGAGTCAGTACGAAACTGCTTTTACAGGTTGAAAACATTATATAAACTCAGACCGTACTTAAGCTAAGAACTTCGTATAAGATTAATAGAATCTCTTGTACTTTCGAAGCTCAATTACGCTGACACCGTATACGGTTCTCGTTTACTATCTAGAACCCAACATCTAATCCAGAGGGTACAAAATGCATGTGCAAGATTTTGTTTTAATATTCCTGCCAGAAGTCATATAACACCTTTTTTGAACAAAAACTATGCCCTTAAGATGAAATCGCGTCGTAAACTTCACCTTGCTTCTCTACTATTTGGCATAATTAACTTTAAAGAACCCCTATATTTGCACAAGAAGATTAACTGGATGTCTCAAAGGAGGTCATGCTCTCTCAGGTATGTCTCTCAGCCACTATCCATACCGCATCACCGTTCTGTCGGCTTTCGGGGCTCTTTCCGCTACTCCGCTACCAAGTGCTGGAACAATATTCCACCGCCAATCAGGAATGTAAAAACTTTAAGCTTGTTTAAATATAAATTGAAACAGTACTTGGTAGTCGAGCAAAATACGGTGATATAAATAAAGATATGTCATTCATCTAACATAATTATATTATGACATCTTGTCCACTACTTAAATATTTCCTTCTCTTACCATAAGCCATAGATCACATTTTGCATTTGTATCCAGCATTCGTATGTATGTATCTATTTATTTCTCCTTATATCTATATATATATATATATATATTCTATGTATATATTTAACTTACTAATATGTATTGTATTTATATTATATTACATTGTATATAATATTTAAATTTAATAAAAATATTTTCGCGCTAGTTCATCACCCGCAGGCTTAGCTGAAAACCAGCGTCTAGGTGTGTAACCCCAGACATATGTGCTGAGTTAAGCCTTTTTGGCACCTCACTTCTCATAAACTTATTTTAAAACCTGTGTTCTTTCTTCTTTTTATGTTTTACATTATTATTATAATTAATTAAATTTGTTACTATGTGAGTTTTTGCCAAATAAACGATTTTCTTTCTTTCTTTTCTTTACTTGTAACACTCTTAATTGAAGCATGGTGATGACCCATTCTACTAGTGTTTGTTCTACCCTGTGTTTATCTAGGGCTGCTTTGATACTACTGAAGTTAGTCTTGTCAAAAGCTCCTTCTATATCAATGAAAGCGCCTAGACACAGATTTTTGTTATTAATATTGCATCATAGAAAAGATAATAATACTACGTATAGAACGGACACTCTGTTCCCCCCACCAATTCCGGGCTTCCTCACCCCGCCACCGACTTGGAGCTGTCGAGGAGCTGCGCTGAGCAAGGACGCCACACGCTTACGACTATAGAACAATTACTACTCACGGAGAGAAGAACATCAACTTCATACATTTATGTTGGGACCAGTAGACACTGGAAAAAACTGAAAAAAACTTTCACGTTTAAACATTTTTATAACACAGCAATTGGGAACTTGATGTAGGTACGTAGTATTTATATTCTCTTTACTTGATGTCGCTCTAACGTGCGAGCAAGACACACGACATTGTTTCGTACAGCTCTGGCTGGCCGCCCAACACAGAATAAAAAATAGTTACTGTGGTGCAGTTTGTTCTATGCAAGTCGACTGGACCTGGAGATGATGGTTTACGAAATAGCGACTAATATTTTTAGTGTTAAAAGCTTTTTGGGTAAGTGTACAAAAAATATTCATACGGTCAGTACGTAGTACGTATGTACGAAGTAACTATTATATAATCTGTGATACGGTGATTACAGGCGACAACCTTAGACATCATTCACACAAATGCACGTATAGAAAAACGACCCGTGTGTAGTGTCTGTGTCGGTGTCACAGTGTCGGTCGTTAAAACGCTAGTTTGTATGGAGATTTAGCGAGTGTCCGGGGTGTGATTGCATTCTATAGTTTTTACCACTTGGTGCAAAGCAGACTCAGTTGATTTACCCGAGCTGTAGGCGTGCTGGTTTGCATGAAGTGGAATTGTGTTTAGATAGTTGTCTCTGATGTACCGGTCACATAACCTTTCCAGTGTCTTGAGAAGGAAGGATGTGAGACTTATCGGTCGGTAAGATTTTGGATTAGTATAGTCGCTTTTGCCTGGTTTGGGTATGAATAAGACTCTGACTTTACGCCATCCTTTGGGTATATATCTATGAGCGATACAAGCCCTAAAGATACTTGCCACTGTACTTATTATAAGTTCAGCTCCCCATTGGAGAAGTCCGGGGAAGATCCCATCCAGGCCAGCAGTTTTATAAGGTTGAAATGTGTTAATTGCCCACCCAATTCTGTCTTCCGTCACGACCCGTTTCGCAACGCTCCAGTCGTCGTCGCGGGGGTCTATCCGGTTCGTGGTTTCCCATGTAACGGTGTCTGTGATGAGACAGCCCGGAAAATGGGTTTCCAAAAGTAGGGTGTTAGTTTCAGTTTCTGTCTTGGTGTATGTTTTGTCATTGCGTTTGAGTGTTCCTATGCTGCGATTTGCATCTCGGGATAGGATTTTCCTGACTCTATTCGCTTGTGTATTATTTTCTATGTTTGTGAAGTAGTTTTTGAACGACCTTCGACTTTTACGCCGTATTCGGTTCGGTTCGGTCGTTCTTGTATTCGGACTGTGCTTTTCTGTACTTGTCCCAGTCTTCATCGTCGTAGGTGTTCATGGCTCTGTTGAGGCATTTTCTTACCGTAGCTCTTAGTCTGTCCAGGTCTCTAGTCCAGCCTTGATTCCCTGTAGTGGGCTTAGGCGTGGTCAGCGGACATGCGACTTCAAAGCTTTTGGTTAGACTGTTGGTTAAGTGTGTTACTGTTTGTTCTATCTCTTCCGTGTTTGTTGTGTGTGTACCTTGTGTATGCCGAGTTAGGTTGTGTTCCAAGGAAGATTTGAAAATTACCTTGTCGGTCTTACGGGGGTTACGTCTGGGTACTGTTGGCGTGTTGCTTACTTTTAGTTCAAATCTGATCCATCTGTGGTCCGAGCACAAGGATTCCTCCGACACCCTCCAATTGTTGACGATGTCTTGAGCATTGCTAGTTACCAGAGTTAGATCTATGATGGTACTACACCTTTTAGTCACAAAAGTAGGTTCTGCACCGATGTTTGCTAGAGTGAGATTTGTAGTAAAAAGATAGTTTACCAGTTCTTCTCCTCTGTTGTTTGCTGCCGGCATACCCCATAGGGGATGATGAGCGTTGGAGTCAGTAGCTAGGATAAGTTTAAATTTGTTTAGTTCACAGTATCTTACCAGGTCGGTGACGTTTTTCGGTGGGATGTCCTCGTCAGCGGGCATGTAGGCTGACGCCACGATCACCTCCTTGTCCTCCTCGCCAGTGTTCCTCAAGAGTCTGGCGGTGGCCAGATCCCTGGAAAGGTACTCAGTGAGGGGCAGTGCTGTTATATTCCTGGGAATGTAAATGGGGCTCTCTAAAGCTCTGGGGTTAGTGCAGTTTGAATCTAAAACCAACTTACCGCCTAAGCTATTGAGACAACACACACGCCCTGCCCTAATCCACGGCTCCTAAATTAAGGCGACGGTCTCGTTTTTGTTTGTTACCCCCAGCACTCTGCGCAGGTTAGCCGTAGCAGTGAGGCTATGCTGGAGGTTGCATTGGATGACGTTACTGTAAGTCGAGGGTGTCTGGGTCGCCATCATTTAGGTTCCCCTCATCCTCGTCCTCGTCAGTCTCTCCTAGCACATCCTCATCCTTCCTCCAAATATCCGCCCTGGGTTCAGCGTCAACAGTCATGTCTTCGGCTGTTTCCCTAGAGCTGGAAGGTTTAGGAGAGGAGTGTGCCGGAGTGGCTGCTTTTGCCTTGCCTCCGTCATCAGTGTTTTGCGAATCTGGTTTGGTGCTCGGTCCCGGCTGGTCACTTCTCGCGCTGTCTTTATTAGTCGACGGCGGCTCTTCTTGCAGCGACCCATCTGCCGCATAGAACCGCACGTAGACATTTCCGAGGTTGTGTCCCAGACGGCGCTCGTTGTCTAGGAGAATGGGAACAACAGTCTCTGGGATCCCCAGGGTCAGGAAGAGGCTCCCATCCTCTTGTGCAGTGTGGCTGTACACCGTCCAGGTAGGAATCATTGCCCACTTATTCTGCTTGTTGAGGACTAAGCTTGTGTGCGTTGGCTTTACAGTCTGGCAGGAATAAGGCGGCTCTGACCCTCCTGGTCAGTTCGCTCTGCTTTTTTTGACAACAAGCTTGGGGCCTGTCGTCTCCGGTATTCGGCTTAGGGCCGTTCGTAGCCACTCCAGTGAGACAGCGTTCTCGCACCACAACTTCAGAGCCCCATCCCCTATGATGGGTTTACCTCTAAAATTGGGAGCGAAATCGTTATTAGGGTCCATGACGTCCTCCAGAATTTGACGGTTCAGGAACTCCTTCACTGTGGTCGCTTGTTCTACACTAAGTGGTCTGCTGTCCGTCCGCGTGACCGCCACACAGAGTTCGTTCGTGACGATCTCCGAGTAGCTGATCGCGGTCCGGCGGGAGCTGTCCAGCTTAGATTTCTTACGTTCCCTCGGTGACACCGTGTCGTCCAGTCGCGTCCGCTTGCTTGGCTCGTTATGAGCCGGAGCCTCCGCTGAGCGTGCGATCGCGATGGCTGCTCGCTTTTTGCGGTTGTAGCGATTGTCACGTTTGCGCCTGTACTTATACCCTTTGCCTGTATGTGCTCCTTCAGCTGCTACGTCAGATGCCTCCGACGAGCTCGCTTTGGAGGCGACAGGTTTGGGGGCTTTGTTCGGTTGCTGGGATCCACGCTCCTCGTCTCGACCCACGGATCCGGCTACTGCCACGGACTGGTCCGCGGAATTTGCTGGCGGGCAACCAACTTTGGAGCAGTATCCCTGCTGTTTTGCCTGTTTTTGTAGAAGAAGCTGGGTCCTGGCGTGTTCCTCTTGGGTCCCTCTGCCACTGACATCGGTTCCCTGAGTTTCACCTCCCTTGCTGCCTCCCGTTTTCGTTTCTGTTTAAGTCGTAGTTTTTGACTCTTTGTTAATTTCCCTCCCGAGGCTTGAACAGCCTGAGAGGAGGCGACTCCTGAGTTTGAGGCTTCAGCTGTGGGCTGTTTCCTCTCCTTCCGGGGTCCCTTATTCTCTTTGCCCTTCGGCCTAACGACCCTCCAGGCAGCAGTGTTTTCCTCCTCCACGGCAAAAGCCGCAGCAAGGTTTTCCACCGCCTCCCCAATTGGGGGTAAACATAATTTCGCGGCTGCGCTTGTTTGGTTATTCGACTCGATAAGATCCATGTTTAGCTTAATTCAATTCATCTTCTCGGCTCCCCACCCTGCACGGAGCCCGCACCTTTGGGGATGTTGTAGCAACACCGAGGGCTACCGAGAAAGATATAGAGGTGGTGACCGCGTTACCCACGAGCCTAACAACACTAACCAATCCGACGCCAAACCCGCCAAAAACAGCGAGCATCGCCGGCTGTAGGCCCCATCGGTCCCCCCCTCTAGCCAGGCAAAGCTGAAGGCTGTCGCCCATACTGAATAGGCAAAGTCGGCTAACCTCTGCCTTCCCGTTTTGGAAGAAATCCGCACCAAAGAGGAGTGTTGCTAAGGGAGCGGTACCAACCCTGACCAGTCCCCGCTCAGCCACCAGGTTTGCTTCATCCTTTCATACGGGGCACCACGTACAGTACAAAATATGTGGGTGGTCACCCCCCGCTTGTTATCACTCAATTGGGGATAACAAGCCCACAGAAACAGAGCACGTTGTTCCCGTAGCGGACTTGTTGGGATGTTTGGTAGGAAGGTAGGATAGGAAGGATTATGGGTGGGTGGGAGTCTCAAGAATTACGCCTCGTAGTTTTTGTTACATCTGTTCCTTAGGGGACCAGATCAAGAACGGGGCGGCACCACGTGAAGGCAAAATAACGACCTAACCCCCCCTCCCCCCCCCCAAATATATATAATTAGCTAAAAGAGCTTGTAAATATCTATATTTAACTAGCTGACCCGGCGAACTTCGTACCGCAAATATAAATAAACTGTCTAAGTGCGAGTCAGACCCGCACACGCAGGGTTGCAATTGATCAATATTTTTGTAATTTCTTAAACACAATCCAAAATTTCATCGTACCGACGGGACTTGAACCCGTAACCTCCGGAATAACATGTTCCGGTGCTTTGCCAATTAAGCCACAGTGCGATGTATCGTTACGACGAAATTAGAGGATTGCATTTGTTAACCCAATTATGCATTGGTGGCGCCATCTATGACTACTTATTACGTAAGTTAATCATTCGGAAGAAATCATTACAGTTTTCAAATACGACGAGAGATGTTGCACTGCGTAAATTAAATATTATGTTTCTTTGAAGTGTTACACACTTTATATTTTTGTAAAATGTTAAATACAATCTAAAATTTTATATAACTTTCAAGTCTTTATCTATTGAGGTTTGTAAGGTCGAGCATAAACAGCCTCAAAACCACGTTTCTTGTATGGGACCCCCTTTATTATTTAATTTTATTTTGTTTTTATCGGTTTTTATACACAAATAGCGAATGTATGGTATCTATGTATGGAAGCGCCATAATGACAACCATCAAAATATGTCAATACAATGACAAAAATGACTGAACGAACCAACAATGACAACCATTAAAATTCAAAATATTAAAATTTAAAAACCTACTTAATTCGAGCATTGAGGATATATTGTGTTGTCAATTCAAAACCCTTAATTTAATACGTGCTTCAAATGTCGATTCGAGAGTGGAACGAGTCTACCCTACCGTACCGAAGGGACGAACGTCAAATGTTTGACAGGAAAGTAAGTAGAACAGTTTATATGGGAAAATTAAATTGTTGTTTTTACTATCTTCCTCGCAATTTTTCCATATTTTCTCACCGTTCAAACCTTCCCTGGACTACAACAAACATTTCAAAACCAAAATCAGCTAAATCGGCCCAGCCGTTCTCGAGTTTTAGCGAGACTAACGAACAGCAATTTAATTTATATATATAAGATTTTATTTAAATACTTACTTACCTAGTTATAATATCTGGTGAATTTATTTTTGTCAATGCCATTTAATACCAATAATAATGGCCTACCAATTCGTATAAACACTGTAAATATCATAGTTTTGTCAATTAGATCAACAATCACACTATGAATTGACATTCATTTTTGTTAGTAGGTACCTAGCTAAGTTTAATTTATAGTAAGCAAGCTGCGTTGGTAGGCACTTACGTGAATCATTGGAATCATATTCAGCATTCGCCTGCAACATATTTTTCGCAAGTTATTTTCATCAGAACACGCAGTAATTATCGCCACACGTACACCACCTTGTTTTTTTATCCAGTAATAATTACAACTCCTGCAGTCACTTCGTCAGAACAACGGTCTTTAAACAAAAAGATCACTATGTCGTGACCTCCGAAACTCCAACACAAGCTCTATTTAAAAAAGCGATCGAGCGAAACCGGGGGTCAAAATCTTTGTTCAAAAGCTGGGCCGAAGCTATCTGACGAAGGTGAGCACATCTAACGGGACTGTCGTTGCTTCTAAGCCGAAGATTTATTCATGGAAGTTAAAGACTTGTACGGTCATTTCAACCCTATTGCTTTTTTACACCCTTGAGGGTAAAACGTTTACTAACTTTGAATGTCATATATATTTATCAACAGCCTAAAAAATAAGTTTCAAGGTTATAGCTCTAAAAAACTGGCCAAGTGCAAGTCGGACTCGCACTCGTAGGGTTCCGTAACACAGTAGAGTATTCTATAACTATGACTTTTCGCAACCTAAAAATTAACTTTATTTTTCATAGTGTTTGTATGAAAAACAAAGTTATATTTGCGGTCGCTTTATCTCAAAAACTGCTGACTGTATCCAAATTCAAAGTCCTAACTGACTGACTGACTGACTCTTTTAAGAAGAGTAGGCATCCACTAAGAAAGGATTTTTCGAAATTCCACCCCAAAGTGGGTGAAATGGAGGGTTGAACTTTCTATGAAACTTTTTATTCTCTGGGTCAATTGTCTCGAAAATTGGTACACATGATCTATAATTAAAATAGTAAGTTACGGGTTTCACAGCTTTTCAAAAATCATCCCCCACACGTTTTTCTGACTAATTGAATGACTGCCTGATATATCAACGCACTGCCTCAACCACAACCACTGGTCTTAGAAACATGATATTTGGAAGGTGTATTCTTTGTAAAGTGCAAGTATCTACTAAGAAATAGTTTTTCCAAACTCCACCCCTAAGTGGGTGAAATGAAGGGTTGGACTTTCTATGAAACGTTTTATTCTCTGGGTCAATTGTCTTAAAAATTGGTACAAATACTCTTTATTTAAAATAGTGAGTTACGTTAGTTAAAATAACAAAGTCAAAGTCAAATGATTGATGGGTATCACAGTTTAAAAAAAATCATACCCCACGCGTTTTTTTGACTAACTGAATGACAGCCTGATATATCAACGAACTACCTAACACTGGTCTTAGAGACATGATATTTGGAGTGTGACGGGGCAGGGCAGGCTCGGTGGTGGGAGCCGCCCGGTGGTGGGTCTGAGCATAATGCTCGGACTAGTGGCGGGGCCAGTAACGGCCGCAAGAGGGCTGCTCGTATGCTTTGGTCATGCTGCCCTTCGCACACCTGTCATTAGAGGGACG
Source organism: Cabera pusaria (assembly GCA_954871355.1). NCBI lineage: Eukaryota > Metazoa > Arthropoda > Insecta > Lepidoptera > Geometridae > Cabera > Cabera pusaria. Next base: position 10,737,053 of record OX940913.1, on the reverse strand, counting down.
GAGGATGTGGGGCGTTGCTGAGGAGAGTGCGTGCCGCATTCCTCTGTTATTGAGGGGTGCACATTGTGTACCTGGGTCGTGGGCCCAATGGGCCAAGTGGTGGGGCCGGTGACGGTCGTAGGGTGGAGTCTCGCATGCCACTGGCAATGGCATGCGATTCGAACAGCGGACGGTGTGCGAGTAGGGGTATTTGCTCTCTTCGCACACCAGTCATCAGGTGTGGTAAGTTTGACGAGAAGACGAGTCACACTCTTCTGTCATTGTGGGGTAACTGTTGGAGAGTCAGGGGACTCTTCAACGGCTTGCACTATCCCACATGACATTGAGGGGTGACCTTGGTGAGCATGGTTATCCCTCCACAGCGGCAGAGGCCCATTTGGGTCTGCCACCGGGGCAAGGTGGTGAATGCTAGCGCGATCCCATCTTGCCTCACTACAGTGGATGACGGCTCACCCCAAGTTTTTAGTGCGGTATCCTGCCTTTAAGGCAGCGAGTCCCACATAATTATCTCACTCCCCCGGGCGAGTGTGGTATCCATAAAAGATTTCCCTGGGTCATAAAAAAAAGGCGTGTCTTTTCTCCGCCTAACGGAGCCCAATTCTTCTGGATCCTACTTTCCGAGATGTAACCGTCCTGATAAGTAACCATTTCGAGCTTCTTGGCATCTCATTAACATCAACTCTCAAATTCGGCTCTTATATTGAGTCTAGAGCCCAGCTAGCCTCAAAAAAGCTTAGAATTTTGGCCAAGGTGAGACAATACTTCACGCAGATGCTCAATCTTTACCAAGCACAAGTCCGATCGTGCTTGGAACACTGTTCTCACCTTTGGGATGGTTCTGGTTGGAAGCTATTGAGAGGACAGCCAAGAAGCTCTTTAGTGACGATCTACTAGTAAGCAAGAGACTCCAGAGTCTCGCGCATCGGCGCAGAGTTGCTTGTTTATCGGTTTTCTATCAGTAACATTTTGGAGAGCGTGCTATGGAACTGCATAATTTGATTCCACCATTTTATTATCGGACATCCAGAGACACCAAAAGGCACTACCGTTTTTTGGTGGTAATACCATCTACCCGAACGAAGCGATTTGCATCTTCGTTCATCATGCAAACCACCAGGGAATGGAATGCACTGCCTGAGCCTGTATTTCCGGCTGAATACTATATGGAGGTCTTCAAATCGCGAGTGAATAGGTATCTTTTGGGTAAGCGCGCTCCATCATCGACCGCATCATCACTAAACATCAGGTGAGATAGTAGACAAGTGCTGCCCAGTTCTATTTAAAAAAAATAAAAAAACATTGTTTGTGTCCATGGTCAGACAGACAAAAACCAAATCCTACTAATATTTAACTTTTAAGATATTTGATGATGAAGCAAGTGCAATCATCTGGTTCTAACCTTGCGGAAAATATAGTTTGCGTGATGCAGGATCTCATAAGGCAATATTTACAATGATACCTTCTTGATGCTTTTATTTTAAGTTAAGTTTAATTTAAGTTGATATAAAAATAGGTCGGACTCGCACTCGTAGGGTTCCGTACCACACTACAATATTTTATAAGATCGAGTAAAAAATACCTATACATTTTTCGCCAGCAAAAAAAAAAACTTTGTTTTTCATAGTGTTTGTATGACAAAGATATATTTGCGCTTTCGAAAATGTGCTATATCTCAAAAATTGCCGACTATATTTCGTTCAAACCAATTTTCGTTTAGTGTTTATTAAGATCTACAGCATATATATATTTTTAGAGTATTCACTCTCTTTTAAATTGTTACACACAATCCAAAATTTCATCGTGCCGGGGGTACCATATGGGACTCGAACCCGCACCCCCCGAATAACATGTCCAGGTGCTCTGTCAATAGGAAAGTGGGGAAATGGAACTGTCAATTAGTTCCGACTAGAGGTCGCTAAGCTTATGTTACAGAAAAAACTGTCAATATAGTATATCAGCCAACGTCGATATAAAATGTCTTTTATAAAGTATGACATGTAAATGCATGATGGTAGGACACTATCTAGTCTAGTGTCCACCTGGCCAGCTACCACCCTCGAGTTGGAAAATCTGTCGCCAATCATCTTTAGAGTAGTAGAGTTAGAAGCTTGGCTCTAAAGGCACGGCCACGCCGCGGCGTCCTGCGTCCTGCGTCCTGCGTCCTGCGGGCGCGATCTACTTGGGTGCAAACGTATTCACACCAAACGCGATCAGCCAGCGATCTATTTGTATTTGAAATGTTACATTTAAGCTTAGCGTGAGTTTGTCATAGATTCCATTTTTTTTTAGATGTCAAGGAGTGGTAAAGGATTGTAAGGTTTGATCCAAGTTTGTGGGGTTTTAACCCTTGTAAATGATCATGTAATATTTTAACATTCAAAATTGTACCTTGTACCAAATTGAAATGGATGCTTTGTATTGAATGGAATTAAACTGTCCCGCGGCCGCCATCTTGGAAAAAGGTGTGCAGATAATTTTATGGTTTATCTGGCAAAGTACTGGTTGCACAGAAATATAATAGGTATACTTTTTAATTTTTGGTACTACGACTAAAAGTTACATAATCAAAGTTGTAGAGAATTTAATTTGCGACAGAAAATGTTTATACTACTGCGCTATTTGAACGCGCCGAGATCGCGCACGCAGGACGCCGCGGTGTGGCCTTACTTTAAAGGTACGGACACACCACAGCGTCCTGCGTGCGTGATCTAGGCGGCGATCAGATAACGCAGTAGTATTTGTACCGACTGGTTCACACCAAACGCGATCAGAAAACAATTGAAAAGTACTGAGATTGCGCCCGCAGATCGCAGGACGCCGCTGTGTGACCGCATCTTAAGGGAGATCTGATAACTTTTTGACAAAGCAAGCGGTATGTTCACGTCTTGGCAACATTTTACATAAAAATATTTAGGTGGGATTTATATCTTAGAAATCACTCGTTTACATTGAATACTAATAACATTATGCTATTAACCTATCCGTTGATTTAAATATAGATATACCCGTTTAAACACTATCTCGGTGAATTTATGTAGATGTATTTATGACTAATTGTGCCCCGCGGCTTCGCCCGAGTTAAAAACTACTTTCATTAATTTTCAAAACGACAAAACTATTATTAGCGAAATCGGTCCAGCCATTCATGCGTGATGCCGTGACCAAGAGATATAGGGATTAATGTTTAACCAACTTCAAAAAATTATGTTTCTCAATTCAACCGTATGTTTTTTTTATGTTTGTTCTTTTGTGGTTTATGAAGCGATTTTGATTATTCTTTTTTAGTTGGAAAGGAGATATTCAAAATGTAGTACCATGGTAATTTCATTACGGTTTGATAAATATCTCCAGAGATATGGAGATAAACACCTCAAACTTGGTACTGAAAATTAATAGCGCGGCATTTGAAGTCGGTTCTTTTAGTTTCTTAAACTAACTTATATACATATAATACTAGCTGCTGCTAGCTTTAGCTGCTAGCGGCTTTGCCCGCGTTGAACTCTGGTTATAAACCTTCCTCTTAAACGACTATCTATTGCTGAAAATTACATTAAAATCCGCAATTTAGAAGATCCACCGTACAGAAGGAGGAAGCGACCTTGTACTATGTAAACATATTGTTATAGATTTAGATAGTAACTACTTATCTGCATTGATGATTTTCAGACCATGTTACCCCATTTCACCCTATTAGGGGTGGAATTAATAAGAACCACAGCTGGGTTGCATGAGCGTGACCCGGATGCAGTGTACCAGTCGCAGCAGCAACAACATTTACAATCATCATCTTCATCATCACCATCTGCTTTAGCACTATCACTACATCCAAGTTCACAAACAAGCAGGCATACACACATACATTCGACAGCATCATCTTTACTATCCGATACAACATCACCATCACCATTGGAAGCGTTATGTCAGCAACCTAAAGCCGTGCTCCGCTTCGTCAAGGAGCTGGGATGGCTTGGGTGAATGCTGGCAGGGGGAAATGCACAATACACCCCAAGCGGGACGTCAGTGCAGGTCTTATCGCCCCCATTACCAATTAGAATTAGGGGTGGAATTTTAAAAAAGCCTAAAACACGTATTTGCTTATTTATTCACAAAATTACTTCTGTGAAGTTTCGAATAAAAAATATCAGGTATCTCATCTTGTTTCTCGATACAAACCCCTGCTTTACCCCCTTAAGGGGTGAAAATCCTTTCTTACCATGCCAAATGTCAGCGCTTTCCGTTAAGTGGTTTGAGCTGTGCGTTGATAGATCAGTCAGTTAGTGAGTAATGTTTGCCTTTTACATTATACATACTAGAAGTGCCCCGCGGCTTCGCCCGCGTTAAAGACTACTTTTATTAACTTAACATTTTATTTTGTAAAAACCTTTCTATCATAAAAGACAATCAAAGAAGTAAAAGCTAAATCATTTCACCTGTTTTCAAGTTATTGCGTGATCATATTGATTTTCAGACTTTTTACCAACCCCTTGCAAAAATCCTGCAACACGTGTTTTCTTATTTATTTACTACTGTACTTAAGTAAATCTATAAGTTTATATATATATAATTAAAAATAATAAAATTCCCCCCAGATAGTTGTATCTGAGGGGAATTTTTAAAAAACGCTTTCGAAGCGGATACCTACGTCATAACAACTATCTGCATTCTAAATTTCAGCGCAATTCGAAATAATATTGATTTTCAGACTTTGTTACCCACTTGACTTTAGGGTGGCATTTTGAAAAAGTGAAATACTTGTGTGAAATGTCGAATAAAATGACTATCCAAACTTTGAATCCCCGCTTCATCCCCTTAAAGAGTGAATTTTGAAAAATCCTTTCTTAGCGGATACCTACGTCAAAATAACTATCTGCATGCCAAATTTCAGCGCAATCCGAAACAATATTGATTTCAGACTTTGTTACCCCACTTCACCCTTTTAGGGGTAGCATTTCGAAAAAGCCCGAAACACGTATTTATTATTTATTTATTTACTGAAGCACTTGTGTGAAGTTTCGAATAGAAAAAACTATCTAAGCTTGTTTCTCCATACAAACTTAGAACCCCCGTTTCATCCCCTTAAGGGGTGAATCATTTCTGAAAATCATTTCTCAGATGGAATTAACGTCTTAATAACTATCTGCATGCCAAATTGCAGCGCAATCCGAAATAATATCGATTTGCAGACTTTGTTACCCCATTTCACCCTCTTAGGGGTGGAATTTCGAAAAAGTCTAATACTCGTATTTAGTTATTTTTTACTGGAGCACTTGTGTGAAGTTTTGAATAGAAAATACTATATAATCTTGTTTCTCGATACAAACTTAGAACCCCCATTTCATCCTCTAAAGGGGTGAATTTTGGAAAATCCTTTCTTAGTACACCCTTACGTACTAAGACAAATATACCCTCCAAATTTCAAGGCACTACGACTAGTGGTTTAGGCTATGCGTTGTCTGTCAGTCAGTCAGTAAGTATGTCAGGACAAAGATTCTTATAGTATTAGATATTACAGATTCAAGGTCTGATGACCATCATCATATATATTTTATTCATAATTATAAATACTAGTTCTTTAGTAATAAAAATATAGATGTTCTGCAGCCAGTTCATCGCTGTGGTAACCGTGATTTGAGGCCTACATTACAATAATTATTATTATTATAACAGTGAACACCCTAGATTTGTAAGTATATTTTCTATTTTAAAGCGACTTTACAAAAAATTAGGAGATTTTAAAATTCTTGGTTTTTTTAAATGTATGTTCGCCGATCACTCGAAGACGCCTAAACCGATTTGGAAAATTCTTTCTAAAAAAAAAGGTAAAAAAAGGAACCCTTGTAATATCACTTTCTTGTCCGTCTGTCTGTGCATCTGTCCGTCTGTCTGTCTGTCTGTCCGTATGTCACCATCGATTTTCTCAGGAACAGGTGGACCGAGCAAGTTGAAATTTATACCAGATACTGAGGTCTATAGGCTCTGTTAGGTGTATGAAAATCAAGGTCCTGAGTCAACACGATAAAAAAATATGGGCAAATTTAGATTCTCGCGAAAACTTGTAAGTGCCAAAATTTACCTTAATTTTTTTCTTATTTTATTTTTTTGAATTTTTGAATCATGAAATTTGGCAAGAAGTAAGGATTTACAGCACAAATAAAGGTTAAATTCAAAAAATAAAAATAAGGTTTTAAATTAAATTATACATACATAGTTACGCCAATCAAGATAGGCCTCTGAGTTATATGAGCGCTCATACAATTTAGAGGTCTAGCTTAATTGGTACCTTGGTACCAACGTTGGTACGGAAGCCTAGGTGGGCGAGTCTAACTCGACTTGGCCGGTTTTTATTTTGTTTGAAAGGGTTTCATGGACGGATGGGATAAATTTCATGGAGATATGTTTAGTATTTCTAGAGATATGGAGATACCTCAAACTTGGTATTGAAAAAAAATGTTATCAAAATCGGACTACTCTGTCAAAAGTTATACGTTCATACTTTAAGAAATATATACGCGTCGACTTGAGAACCTACTCCGTTTTTTTCGCTGGTTAAAAATGATTACCGCGACGTTTGCAGCCGGTTCTTTTCGTTTTTATGGTTCCGAACTCAAAGCATAGAAAAGATAATAATACTACGTATAGAACGGACACTCTGTTCCCCCCACCAATTCCGGGCTTCCTCACCCCGCCACCGCTCTGGAGCTGTCGAGGAGCTGCGCTGAGCAAGGACGCCACACGCGTACGACTATAGAACAATTACTACTCACGGACAGAAGAACATCAACTTCATACATTTATGTTGGGACCAGTAGACACTGGAGGTTCAAATTTACGTAGGTTCTTATTACGTAGGTATATAATAAACACTTAATTATATTAGTATACCTATCTACATATTCGTATTTTAGAATTCATTTTCATAAATGAAACAACGATATATATATACTCGTGCGTAAATAACGCTTAATTTGTAAAATATTAAAAAAACTTTCACGTTTAAACATTTTTATAACACAGCAATTGGGAACTTGATGTAGGTACGTAGTATTTATATTCTCTTTACTTGATGTCGCTCTAACGTGCGAGCAAGACACACGACATTGTTTCGTACAGCTCTGGCTGGCCGCCTAACACAGAATAAAAAATAGTTACTGTGGTGCAGTCTGTTCTATGCAAGTCGACTGGACCTGGAGATGATGGTTTACGAAATAGCGACTAATATGTTTAGTGTTAAAAGCTTTTTGGGTAAGTGTACAAAAAATATTCATACGGTCAGTACGTAGTACGTATGGACGTAGTAACTATTATATAATCTGTGATACGGTGATTACGGGCGACAACCTTAGACATCACGCACACAAATGCACGTATAGAAAAACTACCCGTGTGTAGTGTCTGTGTCGGTGTCACAGTGTCGGTCGTTAAAACGCTAGTTTGTATGGAGATTTAGCGAGTGTCCGGGGTGTGCTCAAAGGGTACCAACGGAACCTATTACTGAGACTCCGCTGTCCGTCTGTCTGTCTGTCTGTCTGTCTGTCTGTCCGTCTGTCACCAGACTGTATCTCATGAACCGTGATAGTTAGACGGTTGAAATTTTTACAGATGATGTATTTCTGTTGCCGCTATAACAACAAATACTAAGAACAGAACAAAGTTTAAAATTAAAGGGTTTAAAACAAAAAACGTGTTTTTTACGATACGATACGTATTATTATCTTTTCTATGACGATACGATACGAAATCAATTCACCTCGACGCAGCTAGATGGCAGCACAGGAAAATTTAGCACGCGCAAGCGTTTCATTTGTTAAATTTGTGGGCCTCGGTAGATTTGTTCACTTATTTTAGGATTAATTTCACACTATACAGTATTGAATTATATATCTTCCATTTTAGTACTTAAAGAGCTTCAATTAGTTAGAATCAGTTAAAGTTAGTCGTACAAACACTCGGTCTTCTAGATATTTAAGTATATTAATTACCTTTGTGTTAATATTTACTTAGTTGGTGATAGAAGTTCGTTCGTTCGTGGCGTTCGGACTTCGGAAATTCAGAACCCTCCGTGTGTGGGACAAAAGTCTGACTCGCACTTGGCCAGTTTTATTTTAAACTTTTTTTTTCATTCTTGACATTTGACCGTTATTTCACGTGATGCTAAGTAACGATGCGTTTTATTAAGTTTATTAAATAATATATTACGATACGTGTGACTTACGTAGTCAATTATTGCACGGCGTGAAGTTAACACCCTCGCTGCACTCGGGACTTGTACTATTCATTATTCTGTGGCTCGGGTGTTACGCCGTGCAATAATCGACTATTTAAGTCACGAAAAAAGCGTGCGTAAAGTGCTATAAAGATAATAAGCGGCTATAGTCCAATGGCTAACGGGTCGGCCTGGCGACAACTAAACGGTTACCTCAGTAATGCTGCTAGCACCGTAAAACGTTTTTTTTATCTTATGGGCTAGCGTTTGACTACTATCTCACCTGTTGATAAGTGATGATGCGGTCGAAGATGGTAAACACACTATGCCTAAAATGGGAACTGGCTCTCAAGGATAGCTGCCGGAACACATTAGATGTTTTGGCGACAGATTTTCTAACTTGAGGGTGGTAGCTGGCCAGACGGACACTAGATAGTGTCCTACTACCATGTAAAACGTATCTAGACCTGGCGTTATGAACGACTTTTTGTTTTACCCCGTTCTTCGTGTAGCTCTATACCTTAAAGTAAATGCATCTAGATGGTATCAGCTAGATGCATTATTATGATTAATTAATGACAATAATGTGCATTGCTGTAAAGGGTCAATTTGTTTGCATTGCTGTAAAGGGACACTTTGAACTTTTATTACAAATTTGACAAGAAAAAAAAGACAAATCTCTTCATTCGAGTTAATACTGTGAAAAAATATTACCGGAATAAATAATTTGAATATTAAAATCCTTTCTTAATTTCGTTAATTATGTTTTTAGACCTGAACCTCTTGTCGTAGCCGTATGAAATTTGGCAAGCAGCAGGTCCATAAAACAGACATATTTTTTAAAATCCGTTGTAACTTTTTTTATTCTGTGATTTTTTGGAAAAAAAGCCTTCCCAAAGAAAACGTTCAAAGATCGTCTAAACAAAAAGATTAATTCATTGTGCATAGTCCCACAAAAAAACTAGGGCTCTGGCCTTCATAGTTTGGGAGAAAATTTAAATAAATTGCAACATTTCGGGGACTAACTCGAAAACAAGTAAAACGCAATTTTCTCGAAAACTATAGATTTTCGCAGAACATACATCCTCGAGATTTAAATTAACCATGTAGTCCGTCTTTCGTTGATTCGCATCGTCACACTGTTTAAAGCACATAAAATAAAAATAAAAACATTAGTTACTCGTTCAATACTCACACACCAGCCAACATCTGACTGTGTACCTTCATTCGTGTTTGGTGTATCGCATCGTCCAGGTGTCAGACTGATAGTAATTTTATTATGTTAAAATGTTAAATGTATTTCCCATAAGTTTAAGTGTTTGTAATCGGTCGTAATCGGTACTTTGCAGCTTCGTTTACCCATATGGACCTTATCAGACGAGAATTTCACCGGATTTTTAGGATGCGGAGAAAAATATCCCGCTCCGACCAACATCTACCCACATTTTAAAGAAGAAAAAATGTTTTGAAGTTAATTCTTTATTGTCTTAACGTGGTAATACGTGATATTATCCCGAGAATAAACAAAAATTATTCCCTAAAGTGATGCTACGAGATATCATCCAGGAATTAATTTTATATAAAGCTGTGTCGAACCGTATGTATTCGTTACTAAAGTAACGAATACACTGCCTGACTCGAAGTACCGAATCGGTACTCTCGAATATGTTTCGTTACTCGCATCATTAGCATGTGTCAGTATTCGGAACAAGACGATACAAAATGTACGCCATACGTACGTCCGTACGATCTCCGTCTCTGTCTAACAGCCTATGAATGACAGAGCGGCAATTGTTTTGCAACATGTTTTCTGTGCAGTGAAAATATACGGTAACACTGCGTCTGTCATTTTTATTCTCTATCTGCACGACAGGATAAGTTTAGTTAGTAAAACACATTTTTATTTAACATAAAAAACTTACCTACTCATTTATTTTCGTACGACTAACCCATAACTAAATATACAAGTACATTTAACGAACCTATTAGTAACGTGCCATAATGATACTGACACATACAATTATACATGACAGCCGATTGTAACGAAAGTAACGAGTAACGATACGAAAGTAACGAGTTCGATGTTTTATAGTAACGAATTCATACGGGTATACATTTATTTGTTACTTTCACAGCTCTAATTTTATACTTTCTTAATGTGGTGGTACGCGATGTTACTCAGAAAGTAACTACCGCCTGTGTCGCATATATCTACACGGGACTTATTGGATTCTACAGATCTTTACCACAGATCAGATACTCGCTCCACTACGGTATCCGAGCATGAAGATACGCAATAATTATTGCCAAAAATCTTGCTACCATATGTCATACCGGAATTATAGGTAAGTAAGTAATTTAATCAACCAGTATTTGTCATGAACCTCTTAACAGATATATGGTACGCAACCGACCGCATTTTTAATCGAGTTCCTGAGATCGAGACTTGTATGGGGCTTGTATGGGGACCCCCTTTAATTTTTAATATATATAAATTATATATATTATATTATATATATATATATATATATATATTCAAAATATATATATATAAGAGTATGTGTACTTATGTACACGCGTTAGAAGTTATACTTATGTGGCGTATGGAAAAAAAACTAAAATGCAGTAGTGATTAACGATAAATATTAAAATTAATCAAAAAGATTTTATTTAAATAAAAAAGGTTTTATTAACGTAAAAATATGACGTTAAAAACGACATATACAGCTTGAACATAGTCATGCCACCTAGAACTAACTTCACGGTGTAGAATTTAGGTGTCGGTGTGCGCGCGCATCGTACCACCTAGAACAAACTTCACGATGTTAAATTTAGGTGTCGGTGTGCGCGCGCATCGTAAAAATTCACTCTCATCATTTTTCTCTATCGCGCCAAAAGAAGTATAACTTAAATAATATAATAAATAATTTAATTTAGTTTTCATTATTTGATCTTGCAGCCATTGAGTAAATTTCAATTCTCTATCCATTAAGGTTTGTAAGATCGAGCCTAAAAAGCCTCAAAAACACGTTTCTTGTATGAGGACCCCCCTTTATTATTTTATTTTGTTTTTATCGGTTTTTATACACATAGCGAATACCCATAAGCGCCATAATGACAATTATCAAAATATGTGAATACAATAAGAAAAATGTCTGAACGAACCAACAATGACAACCTGGGACAGGACAACCTTTAAAATTCAAAAGATTAAAATTTAAATACCTACGCGATAATTCGAGTAATGATGATATATTATGTTGTCGATTCAAAACCCTCCTCACCTGCTTTAAATTTCAATTCGAGAGTGGAACAGTCTACCCTACCGTACTGAAAAGACGAATGTCAAATGTTTGACAGGAAAGTATGTAGTAGTAGGTAGAACAGTTTGTATGGGGAAAAATGAAATTGTTGTTTTTACTATTTTCCTCGCAATTATTCAAAATGTTCTCACCGTATAAACCTTCCCTGGACTACGACAAAAATTTCAAAACCAAATTCAACTAAATCGGCCCAGCCGTTCTCGAGTTTTAGCAAACAGCAACTGATTTTTATATATAAGAAGAATAAGAGAAGAATATTTTAATTTTAAAATTATCGTGAATTTGTAACATTATTATTGTTATATACCGGCTGTAATTCAGTGAACATCGCGATCTCACCGCGTGACCTCACTCCCGAGGAAGAGCGACTGACTCGCTCGAAACCTAGGTCGAGAAAATTCGACTAAAGGTACGTGAATTACAGCCGGTATATAACAATAATAAGAGAAGAATAAGAAATAATAATCTTTGTCTTAACATACTGATTCACTGACTGACGAAAAAAACACCAACACCTAATGTAAAACAACTTTATTGACATAATATATACAAACAGATTTAATACATTACATTTAATATTATAAACTTAACATATATTTAGAGCTAAAACGAAGTATATCCTGTACAAGAAATAACAATAAAAACAAAATAGTTTAAAAAATAAAACAATCCATGCCCCGCGAGTCAGTTTCAGTAGCAAGTTTGAGATGTTTATCGTCATATCTCTGGAGATAATTATCAGATCTCGATGAAATTACAATGGGACCACCTCGGAAACGAACCCTACCGATTAAAAGAAGAATCATTCAAATCGGTTCACAATTGACGAAATAATCGCGTATTAAAAAGAACATACAGACGAATTGAGAACCTCCTTCTTCTTGGGAAGTCGGTTGATATGGTTCCGAATTTCCGAGATTAAAATAATAAATTACAGAGAAAACTCAGGCCGAGCGCTTTTTAGATAACTACATAGAACTAACTCTGAGTTGCTTATCTAACTTTAACTATAACAGACGTCAAAAATCAGTCAAACTCCATACAAAAGCACCGGTTATAGTTATGATAATGGTTAAAGTAAGATGATGCAACTCAGACTAAGTGAAGAAACTTTATTTAAGAGACCGGTGACTTGTTAATACAAATGTAAGAATCAAAAAGATAGTATTTAAAGCTTAAAAACGCTGCGAGCTATATTTAGTCTACAGTAAGTACCCTTAGTTGGAAAACTCCGTCGAGTCTTCTCGTCGCATATACCACAGTGCCTAAAGACAAAAGTCTTTAATCAGTGCGTCCTACCCGTCTTGACATACGAAGCCGAGACGTGGACACTCACATTTCGACTGGTCCACCAGTTTAAAGTCGCTCAGCGAGCTATGGAAAGAGCTATGCTCGGTGTTTCTCTGCGGGATCGAATCCGGAACGAAGTAATTCGCCAGAGAACTAAAGTGATCGACATAGCTCATCGGATTAGCAAGCTGAAGTGGCAGTGGGCTGGTCATATCTGCCGTAGGACCGATAACCGTTGGGGTAGACTGGTTCTAGAGTGGAGACCGCGAATCGGTAAACGTAGCGTAGGACGCCCTGTGACCAGGTGGAGCGACGACATTCGCAAAGCGGTGGGCAGTGACTGGAAACAAAGAGCCGAAGGTCGGGCTCAGTGGCATGACTTGGGAGAGGCCTATGTCCAGCAGTGGACTGATACCGGCTGATTATGATGATGATGATGAAGTACCCTTAGTACGAGTTTTTATACCAAACTCGATATCGTATATCGAGCAAATGTATGAAAAACAGTACAGCGCCTCCAGTGGTTACTACACGTAACTAAATGGAGATCAATCAGGGAGCTAGAATAAGTCAAAAACTATGTGAGATCTGCCAAAAGCGTTTACGATAAAAACTCGTACTAACGGTACTGAACACCGACAGTTGCAAACCATATTTCAGTATGGTTCGGTTCAGGTGCTGATTGGTGGATATGATGTATGACACCTAGGTCTAGCTGCTGTGATTGGCGGACGCTGCCGCAGCCATATTTGTATACATGCTAACGTGCCATGTCAACTGCTATCATAGTAGCTAGCTACCATAGCTACACATAAACAAAAAAGTTTTACTTGCAGCGTGGTTTCATAAAACCACAAGACACTTTTTAGGGTTCCGTACCTTAAAAGGAAAAAGAAACCCTTACAGGATCACTTTTTTATCCGTCTGTCTGTCTGTCCGTCTGTCTGTATGTCTGTCTGTCTGTATGTCTGTTAAGACCCTTTATCTCCGGAATGCGTAGAGGTATCTAGTTGAAACTTATATTAATACTTGGGTCTACGGTATTCCTTCGGCTGTGTAAAAGTCAAACTTGTAAGTCAACGCGATCAAAAGATATGACCGTTTATGTCGCATAATTCCGCATATTTTGCGATTTCACGAGGGAACCAATACTTCTCGTTGACCTAGAATCATGAAATTCGGCAAGAAGCAAAGTTGAACCACTTATATAGGAATAAATCTTAAAACCTTAAAAATGTAGTTTAATACCAAAAAATGAATTTTACAAACTTATTATTTGCGGTTGGTGCGGTACATTTTCTATGGATCGAACTGCAAAGTTAAGTTAGTCCTTTAACCTAGTTTGACAAGTTGGTATGGAAGCCTCGGTTGGCAAGTCCAACTCAATTTAGCCGATTTTATTTTTAATTAAAGCTGCTCATTTAAATTGATTATGATATTACGTTTCTATGGACAAGTTAGTTATATCGGCCTAATAATGCATCGTTAACGAGCGTTTATGATTACAAATACGTCCGAGAATATTGGTTTACCCATATTCTGGATGTTGACTCTTCATATGTCCTTTTAAACTGCAGTTTTGAATGAACGCTTGGCCGCAAATGTGACATCTGAAATAAAATAAAAATATGAATATTACTGTTACACACAATCCAAAATGTCATCGTACCGACGGGATTCGAACCTGCACCTGCTGGGAAACATGCCTATGCGCTGTAACCAACTAAGCCACAGTACGATCCTATCAATACGACGAAACTAATGGATTGCATTTTAACAAAAATATAAAGTTTCTCAATAATCCGGCACTATTAAAAAACAAAAGGGTGCCGGATTATTGGAATGTTTGGATTACTGGATTGTATAGAAACATTCAAAGTAAATAAAATAAAGCGTAAAGTAAATAGTAGCGGCAATAGCCCAATGGATAAGGTATCGGACTGGCGATCAAGAGCACGTCAGTTCGATCCCCACCCCACCCATTGCACTATTGACGTGAGCCCACTCCAGACACAAGTATATTTAGCTTAGTTGGAGGGGTTAACAAGACTACTAGTAATGTGCAACCCACATTGTGAATAATCTTTATTTAAAAAAAAAAGCATTTCATAAAGGCAATTTTCATGTTTTCTCCACTGTTTAACTTCTATAGTGTCAATTTTATGATTCAGACCTTGTGTTTCCGTTTCCTTAACATTACACAATCGCAGTACGTGGCGCGTGGATAGGCGGGGGAAGCGCGGGCAGAGGGTGCCGGAATATTGGACGTATCGGTCTATTGAAGTGCCGGATTAGTGAGATTGTACTGTATTTGATTAATATAATTATATACATTTCAGCGTAAGGGCACCCTCCAGCTAGGTGGAGCGATGAAACAAAGAGCTGAAAATCAAGCTCAGTGGCGCGCCATTGGTATGTCTAATAGTGAACGAATTATTATTATCAAAATATTAGCCGGTACCAGTC
Source organism: Cabera pusaria (assembly GCA_954871355.1). NCBI lineage: Eukaryota > Metazoa > Arthropoda > Insecta > Lepidoptera > Geometridae > Cabera > Cabera pusaria. The sequence continues at coordinate 10,721,771 of OX940913.1, read as the reverse complement.
CATAGTTGGACACAGGCCACTCCCAAAACCCGCCACTGAGCCAGATCTTTGGCACTTTTTTTCCAGTCACTGCCCACCGCTTTACGTATGTCGTCACTCCACCTGGTCACAGGACGTCCTACGCTACGTTTGCTGATTCGCGGTCTCCACTCTAGGATAAGTCTACCCCAACAGTTAGATCTATCAGCCCTGCGGCAGATATGACCAGCCCACTGCTACTTCAGGTTACTAAACCATTGAGTTATGTCGATCACTTTAGTTCTCTGATGAATTACTTCGTTCCGGATTCTATCCCGCAGAGAAACACCGAGCATAGCTCTCTCCATAGCTCGCTGAGCGACTTTTAAACTGGTGGACCAGTCGAACCGTGAGTGTCCACGTCTCGGCTCCGTATGTCATCACAGGTAGGACGCACTGGTTAAAGACTTTTGTCTTTAGACACTGTGGTATAGGTGACGAGAAGACTCGAATTAGCTCGAATACTGGCTGTTAATGATGATGATATATTTTTATCTTAAATTATATAAAAAAGAGGGTGCGTAGAAATCCACGGCTTATTCCACAAATCCATATTATCATTCCCCATCAATGGGGATTTGTGAACTTTTTTCCCAGAAATCCCCATTGCCACCACATGGCGCTCTTAATGGGGATTCGTGGAAAAATTGGTCCACTAACCCCCATTGATGGGGATTATCAATCGGGACTACGCGTTAGAAGTAAAACTTTCAAGTTCATTCAATTTATTTCTGTTGAACTCCATCTGTTGCACTTTAGCGTATACGTCTCCGTAGTAACGCCGTTCTGCAATAGAGGGCGTTTATAAATATAAAATATAACATGACGCTTACGTCACTTCCGCTGCCTTCGGACCATAACGCTACGTCACTTCCGTCAAATTTGAGTACTAAAGAAGTTTAACTTCATATAAATCTCTTATTTTTGTAGTGGTAGGACTTTTGTTACACCACCACCTGGGGCGGTACCACCACTTTGGCAATTAATTTTCAGCCGTGAAATAGGAATATTTTTCGGTAGAAATGGCAAGGTGTCCAGTGAAATTACTCAACATCTTTGTCTCAAAAAAAACAGGCGCAGTGCAGTGACATGCAAAATTCTGGCAGTCCAGAATGTTGCATACCGCTGTAACTGTAATAGGTAGACGTCATCGCTTACCATCAGGCGAGCGTTGTGCTTGTCCTGTTACCTTATATCTTAAAAAAAAATATTTTTTATGTACAACTCCATCTGTTGAACTTTAGCGAATACGTCTTCGTAGTTACGCCGTTCTACAATAGAGGGCGTTTATAAATCTATACTAATATTATAAAGAGAGAACATTTGTATTTTTGTATGTTTGTAATGATTTGGCTCAAACACTACTGGACCGATTTAAAATTCTTTCACTAATATATAGAATGGACTTTAGAAATGAAAATAGGCTATATATTATCCCGTTTAAATCAAAGGTACATTCGTGGAGACCTAATTTGCAACCTAAGTCGACCAAAAACGGTCGAAAAAACACGTTTCTTACGAACGCTGCTCAATTGAAAACAGATGGAAGAATAGTTTCTATGGAAGAGTTGTACAACTTAATAAGACCTACAAAAAAGTCCGCGACAGCATATGTCTATCTCTTAAGGTTGACTCACAGTAACCATTTTAATCTTTAATTTTTTGTTAAGAAATATTACATAACTTCCAGGGATATTTTCAAGTATATAGTATTAATCCTTATCCAAATAATTACGTTAATTAGCTTGGCCACATATTATAGATTAAAATTGTCCTTTACAGTATATAATTCAAATGAAAACTCTTGAAGATATCACGGATTTCACATACACGCATCGCAAAATTAATAAAATATTTGCAGTGAAACCACAGAATACGTCATAGTTACTGCAAACATTATAGCTTAGCTTTTCTGTAGATCCCCACCGATCACAATCAATTTGAAGTCAATATAGTATAATAATATGATCTATTGTATAAAATAATAATGATCTATATATATAATATAATATTTTAAACCAACCCGACTGATCTATGTATAATCTTTTCATTAAAAGCATTTCAATGACTCTAAACACGACATTTAAAATCTGAGCTGTAAGTTGGTGAGGATTTGAGTATTCTGTAGAGTCCAGGAGATGTCCCAGCATCAGGTCAATGCTTCCATGTTCTTACAATATCGTTGAAGAAGAAGATTTTCGAATTGATTAGAGCTATGATAGTTGATTAAAGCTCATAGTTTTATAACGATTGAACGAATTTTCACGAATCAAAGCTAAGAACACTCTCGATGAAGTCATCTATAAAAAAAACTATCAATAATAAAATGTAAAAATATAAATGTAGTCCAAAAAGATCTGAACCAGCTTCAGGTGTCCGACTGGCAAGAGGTCGCGCAATCCAGGGAGAAATGGCGTCTCTTAATTTCGGAGGCCAAGACCCACTTTGGTGTCAGCGCGCCAGTGCAGTAAGTAAGTAATAATAAAATCAAAATCGGTTCATCCGGTTGGGTGCTAAGATGCTACAGACAGACACACAGATACAGACGTTAAACGTATAATACCCCTACTTTAAATCAAAATCGGTTCATCCGGTTGGGTGCTGAGATGCTACAGACAGACACAGATACACACGTTAAACTTATAATACCCCTACTTTAAATCAAAATTGGTTCATCCGGTTGGGTGCTGAGATGCTACAGACAGACACACAGATACACACGTTACACGTATAATACCCCTACTTTAAATCAAAATCCGTTCATCCGGTTGGGTGCTAAGATGCTACAGACAGACAAACAGATACACACGTTAAACCCCTAATAATACCCCTACTTTTTGCGTCGGGGAACGCCGTAAGGTTACGGCGGCAGATGTTCTCCTTGGTGGTAAGCTACTTTACAACCGACTTCCAAAAAGAAGGAAGTTCTCAATTCGTCTGTATGTTTCTGTTTTCTTTCTTTTTTTGTGTGTGTATGTTACGCGATTACTCCGTCAATTGTGAACCGATTCAAATGATTATTTTTGTAATCGGTAGGGTACGTTTCCGAGGTGGTCCCATTGTAATTTCATTGAGATGTCATAAGTAGCTTCTGAGATATGACGATAAACGTCTCAAACTTGCTACTGAAATTGACTCGCGGGGCATTGAAGTCAGTTGTTTTAGTTTTTAAACTATCTTAATTATTGATAGACTTAATGATCCCACGAAAACCCATGATTCATGAATGCACATTAAACTTTCATTGGTAGGTATAGGTATAGCTAGGATTAGAACTAACGACCTTCGGGTCAGAATCAGGGTAACTTTTACGCCAAAGGGCCGTCCAATATCACTACGTAAGTATTATAAAACAATGTCCATCACTGCGTCTGTCTGTCTGTTCGCAATAATCTCAATACCTTCTGAACGGATTACCATGCGGTTTTCACCAATAGCCAGAGTGTTTATAAGGAGGGTTTAGGTCTTAGGTGCATAATTCGTTAAGGTTTTGTGTAAATTGGTTGAAATATGACGATGATTGTTAAATATGTTAATATTTTATATTCCATGCAACAAACTGATGCAAATTTTGTAGGCATATATGTTCTACCCGTGCGAAGCCGGGGCGGGCTGCTAGTATAAAATATAACATGACGCTTACGTCACATCCGCTGCCTTCGGACCGTGACGCTACGTCACTTCCGTCAAATTTTACCCCAGTGCGTCTAAAAAATGCTCACTTCAAAAAAATATACATATCTCACCTATATCTCCGGTCGTTGCTGTGAATTCGCATATGTTCTTTGAGAGTCTTCAGTCTAGGGTATGACTTCTGGCACACTTTACACTTAAAGTTCCTCTCGCCCGTGTGTGTCGGCATGTGGTTGTTTAACGCGAAACGAGTGAAGAACTTCTGACCGCAGACTTGACATTCGTATCTAGAAACAATATGAAGTCCACATCACTGTATATTATAAAACAAAGTCCCTCGGCGCGTCTATCTGACTGTCAAAGTAATAGTATCTAGTATCAAAGCATTTATCTATACGAATAATATAAAGAGATAAACATTTTATAAAGAGAACAAATTTTAAGATGTTTAATGACGAAGCAAAAATTGAGGAAAATATTGTTTGCGCGATGCAGGATCTCATACATTTAGGTAATATTTACACTTCGAGCATTTACCAATGGAGATGTTAACGTTGTAATCCGCAAACATTTTTTTCTGCCGATACTTACGGGGGACGAGGTAAACACGCATTGCACACACACAAATCAATCACTTTAACGATCCCGCACACTAACTTGAAACACGCACACAGTATTAAAAATACAGCGTAGTTACGCACGCTCATATGGCCAATAATGGCTATATGGCCAGCAGAGGGGTACGCCTCGCATTGACATCTCCATTGGTAAATGCTCGAAGTATTTACAGGGAGAGCTATTCCACCTACTCTAGCGACATCTAGATGTTTTTTTTTTTATATATCATATAGACTAGCGTTTGACCACTATCTCACCTGTTGATAAGTGATGATGCGGTCTAAGATGGTGAACACGCTAGACCTAGACTGGGAACTGGCTCTCAAGGATAGCTGCCGGAACACATTAGATGTTTGGCGACAGATTTTCTAACTTGAGGGTGGTAGCTGGCCAGGCGGACACTAGATAGTGTCCTACCACCATGCGGGGGTTGTTGGTTTCTTAACGATGTATTTTTTTCCTTCACCGGAGGGCCACTGAAAAGTGCACATACATTTTTCGATAGAAAAATCCATTGGTGCACGGTGGGGATTGAACTCGGTAAGTCTGGCATCAAAGCCGACCGCTCTACTGATTACGCCACCGGGCCCTTAACATTTTCTAAACTAATGTTATAAAATGGAATTGTATGATTTTCTGTTTGTTTCGATTTAACTCAAAAACTACTGAACGTATTTTAAAAATTCATTCACTAATGGAAAGTTACTCGCTATTTATCAGCGAGTAACTTTAGCTATACATAAGCTATGTTATAATATTTCACAATTTTTTGGATAAAAAATGTCTGAAGTACTAAAACATGCACAGGGTTGGGGGTGCACGTAATAGTACGGTTGGCAACCCTACATTAATCAGGGGAATTAAACATTTGTTTTAAGTGCGACGTTCGACGTCTAGATGAAAGCTGAATGGCTCAATACTTATGTTTTTTTTTTGTAAATTCAAAGCAATAAGTTATGTTTCTATTATAGTATTTAGAATAATAATTATTGAATATGATCTATTTAATGTTATTCGACGTGTGTAAGTGCAAATTTTTAATTTGCCCTTTACTGAATAAATGCTTTGACTTTTGACTTATATTTCAATCCCGTATTCTAATGGGAACAAGAATTACGCGGGTGAAATTGCGAGGCGCTGCTATTAGTCTGTATAAATAAATATCAAACGTTACTGACTGAATGATCTATCAACACACAGCTCAAACCACTGAACGGCTTGCGCTGAAACTTGGCATGCGTTATTATGACGTAGGAATTAATCCGCTAAGAAGGATTTTCCACAATTCACCCCTTAAGGGTATGAAACGGGGGTTCAAAGATTGTATGGATAAACAAGAATAGATTAGTTTTTTTTATTCGAAAATTCACACAGGTACTCTTGTAAATAAATAATTCCACCCCTAAGAGAGTGAAATGGGGTAACAAGGTAAAAATCAATATGGTTTTTTGGGTTTTATAAAAATGAATTCCTATATCCCTTGGTCACGCCATAACATGAAAACGGGTGGACTGTTTTGGCTAATTATTTTTATAATTACATTGTTTCTAATGTTTGTTTTTTATAAAAGTTTAAAATAAAAGAAGTTATTAACGCAGGCAAAGCCGCGGGGCACTTCTAGTCAACACCAATATTATAAATGCGAAAGTCAGTTTGTTTATTTGTTTGTTTGTTTGGGACTTCTTCACGGTCAAACGGCTTGACCGATTTGGCTGAAATTTTGTACAAAGATAGTACGTAGGGCAGAATAGGATATAGCATACTTTTTTTGGCTATCTAGTCTATTTATAATCTGTTAATTGAGACCATTCCAATGCATTAACGTGCAAAATTGTCTATGCAGAATTTTGCATGGTGTATCTGTAATAGACAGTTTTTCAATCAGACAAAAAATATTTTATGTTTACTATGATAATCAGTTTTAATGTAATTAAATAAGAAAAAAATATGGATTTAATATTTAAAATAAATTATTTAATTAAAAAATTAAATATTTAATATTTTTATAAATATTATACACACACAATAGCACGGGGCACAGTTAATAACTAAGTAAATGTAACTCACCGATAGTCTTTCAGATGTTCTTTCCTCCAATGTATAGTTAGCATTCTGCGAGATTCAAACACCTGAAAACAAAGTTGTACCGATTTAAAAACTCAATATAGTTTCCTTCATCAATTTTTATTTTATTTATTGAGTTTGTATTTTATTCATTATTATTTTATTTTTAAAAAATGCATTTATTGTGAAATTTAGTGTAAATATACAAATTACAGCATGATATGAGAAAAAAAACACAATAAGCAATATTATGGCAATTAGGATAGACTCAGCACTGTACCAGCTAGGCTATTCTGTAAGCTATCTCGACAGTGGAATACGCGGTGAGATGTAAATTTCGTACTACGAAATTCAACCATATTACGAACGTGATACGATTGAATTTCGTAGTTCGAAATTTGAATCTCACCGCGGATTCCGCTGTCGAGATAGCTTACAGAATAGCCTAGCAGGCCTCCCTCACTCACCCATAGCTACAGCGCTTAATACCTAAACTTTTGACCAGCGCCGGCGTTGGTAACCGCCAGTCGGTTGTCACAGCTCACGCGCGCGCAACGTATTATTATTCAAATGACGGGATAACTGCGCATTCGTATTCTATATTAAAAACTATTTATGTTTTTCATAGTCATTTTGCGGGTTTGACAAAAAACAAGCATAATATTTTTTATTTTCTTATGTTAACAATACTAAAATGACATGAAGGCGTAAAATTCACTTTTTCGACTTAAAATTCGACTCTTAGTTAGGAACTTTGTGTTATTTTGTGAGGTAAATAAAAAGAATTCGTAAACTTTTTTTTATTTCATTGAGTCAACCCTTTACTGTATCGGGCGCGCGCCGGTAAATCGCACGCTGAACGAAGTAATAACAACGCTAAGTCGAGCGCCTTAGACACATTTTTGCTTGTATTGTCTGAAATAAGCGTTGGTATTGTAGCTCAAGTGGCTGCCAATTCGCCTTCGCCGGAATGCACATATATTGTCTCTTGTTTACAACATCCTATTTAATCCTACTTCCCCTCCTTACCTTAAGCTCATGTTCCAATTCCTTCGCGACTCCAATACCCTGTCTTTACGGTCATCAGAGAATCATACACTTTCTATGCCCAGCCATCATAGCTCATTCTATGACAAATCATTTGCAGTACAAGCTGTCAGACTCTGGAATGCGCTTCCATTGGAAGTAAAACGCTCACAAACACTTGCTACTTTTAAAGACCGCGTCAAGGCCCACTATCTCTCCTAAACTGCTACTGTTTTGTATCTAAGTTCTCTTATATATTTTATTATATTTATATATGTATAATATATATATGTATAGTATGTATATATGCATAGTTTTGTATATATATATTGTATTGTATACTTTTATTGTGTGTACGGTATTGTTATGTATTGTAATGTATAAAATATGTACGTACTTTTGTTATAATGTACTTATTACCTATTCTGATTTATTTATTTATTATTTTTGTTCATTTTTAACACCTATATACCGCCATGTATGTTAAGTTTTTCTTTCTCCACCCTAAGGTTGTCTGGAAGAGATCGCTTTAAGCGATAAGACCGCCTGTTGTTACACCTTTTGTTAAATGTTTATTTTTTAAGTTTTATTTGTTTGGTGTTCAATAAAGAGTTTCTATCTATCTATCTATCTATTGTGTTTTTGTAGGGGAGTGAAATATCTGTTACGTAGTAACTATTATATATGCTGTGATTGTACTGCGTGAACTGGGTCCACGCAGGGCTGATTTTCAGGCTACACCTTTGCCCGTACTGGGCCGGTAGTTTCTAACTATCTCCTTCTACTAGACGTTTGCGATGACAGGACACATTGATATCAATGTAGAGACTATTTATTTATTTGTTGTTATTTTGTTCATTTTTCCTTTATTTATTTTTTATTTTATTTATTGAGTTTAAAAAGACTCATTGATGGTCAGAGTATTTCTAGGCGTAGCGTGTTCACCATCCTCGACCGCATCATCGCTTACCACCAGGCGAGGTAGTGGTCGAACGCTAGTCTTTAACATATAAATAAAACTGGCCAAGTGCGAGTCAGACTTTAACCTTTAGTCTCGCACACGGAGGGTCCCGACCCAAACCGCAGTATAATACCACGGTAATATTATATTATATTACTGTGTCAATACTAAACATGCTTATTAACTACAACGCCATCTAACGAACTTCTAACACCAACTAAGTGAACGTTAACACAAAGTTGTTAGGTAGACAATTAATATTATTTATAATAAAGTAAACGATCGTTCATAGATGGCGCTATAGTAAAAACGTTACAGTAAATAACACGTTTTTTGTATGGGGACCCCCTTTAATTGTTTACTTTGTTCTGCTTATAGTATTTGTTGTTATAGCGGCAACAGAAATACATTATCTGTGAAAATTTCAACCGTCTAACTATCACGGTTCATGAGATACAGCTTGGTGACAGACGGGCAGACAGACAGACAGACGGAGTCTCAGTAATAGGGTTCCGTTGGTACCCTTTGGGTTCGGAACCCTAAAAACCGGGCAAGTTGAGTTGGACTCGCTCACCGAGGCTTCCGTTCTGTGCCAACTTCTCAAACGGATCAAACAAACAAACAAAGGACAAACTTAACTTAGTAGTTCGATCCATAGAAAATGTATTAAACCAACCGCATATAATAAGTTTGTCATAAATAGCAAATTCACTTTTTTATGTTATTTAACTACATATTTACGGTTTTCAATTTGATGATTCTAGGTCAACGGGAATTACCCTCGTGAATCTCTTGTTAAATCGCAAATTATACGAAAATATGCGACATAAACGGTCATATCTTTTGAGCGCGTTGACTTACAGGTATGCTTTTTAACAGCCAAAAAATACTGTAGACCCGAGTATTTGATATAAGTTTCAACTTGATATCTATACGCGTTCGCGAGAAAAATGGATCTTGATAGATGGACAGACAGACAGACAGTCAGACGTACAACAAAGTGATCCCCTATAAGGGTTCCTTTTACCAGAACCCTAAAAAATTAAAACAACAAAGCAGCTTGCATAATTTTGTGAATGAAGTATACATGTGTACAAACCTTATCACAAACTGTGCAGGGCAGTGTGGTAGGTCGCTCGCCGTGTACCTCTACTAAATGCTTCAGTTTCTGAGGATGTGACATCAAGCGCACGTCGCATTTAGGACAATACACCCGTCCACGCTTGTTGTGTACTCTAGAATCGAATGGAAATAACAATTTTACCTATTTCGCACACTAGATGGCGCTTTTCAAATCCATACAAATCTGCGTTTTGAGATCGAGTAAGCTCCGCACACGGCGTCGTAACGTAAGTGTACCGTATTTTTTTTATTTTATACAGATGACTGAATAATCGTTTGGCTGCAATCTCACCTGATGGTAAGTGACGATGCAGCCGTAGGTGTAGCACGATTGCTCAGTAGATACCTATTCACTCTTAAACATTCCGGGGTTGTATTTCGGAGGAAAGACCGTCGGGGGTAGAGTATTCCATTTTTTGGCTGTTCTGATAATAAGGTAGAACTGTAGTTAGGTATGTCTACCATAAATGGATGTTCTCACAAGTCCGCAGACGAAGCGGTTCACAATACGATTCTCTGCAACACCGCTTCGTCTGCAGACTTTTTACAACATGTACGTGCTCATATTGGGCTGCGTTCACGACCGACGCTCGGAGTGCAACCTGTGCTACCAAACGCTCTAACCTCTCTCTAACTCGGTTAGCGAATGTGAAGCTCTGAGGTCGTGAACGGGGTTAGAGCGTTTGGTTGCACTCCGAGCGTAGATCGTGAACACAGCCCTGGCCTCGTTGTACGCGCGTATTACGATACACTTACGTTACGAAGCCGTGTTCGGAGGGGCTTACTCGATCTCGAAACGCAGTTTTGTATGGATTCGTAGAGGGAAAATTAAATAGACAAGCCAATTAGCGTATGCGACTGAAATAGCTATAGAGATATAACCCGACTAAAATGATGAACACGTGATACATATGCCAGCTATAAGATAAAACGAACAACGTAATTTGGTCGGATCATACATGTCAGCGGGTGAAAGCCAATGGGTGCACTAGAATTGGAAGCCAGAGCTGGCTCCAAACAATAAAATCGCATATGCAGAGAAGGATAAAAAATTGTTGTCCATCTCGCTCTCTCATACTAGTGATTGTATAGTTTTATCCTACTCATATTATTATTGTTATTTTAATGCCAGGTTTACTTTTAACCGACGAAAAAAAACGGAGGAGGTTATCAAGTCAACGCGTTTTTTTTTTTAATGTATGATCACGCATAACTTTTTACAGAGTAGTCTGATTTCAATAATTCTTTTTTTAGTGGAAAGGGTATACCCCCAAGGGGGTCCCATTTAAATTTTATCGAAACCGGTCGAGCCGTTTTGAATAAATCAACAAAAATAATGGATAAAAGTATCATTATTTTGATTTTATCATATCATCAACGTATGTCAATAAACACTGGAAAAAACAAAGAGCCGAAAATCGGGCTCAGTTGCGTGTCTTGAGAGAGGCATATGTCCAGCAGTGGACTGATACCGGCTGATTATGATGATGATGATATTTTACAGGTGGTACCATTTAAATTTCATCGAGATATGTTCAGTATCTCCAGAGATATGAAGATAAACACCTCAAACTTAGTATTGAAATTGAATAGCGTGACGTTAGAAGTCGGTTTTTTTAGTTTTTTAAGTGATCTTTAGTTATTTTTATTCAATTTAACTCACGGGTCGTACACGCCCGGTCTTTTGGAGGGCATTGATGGAGCCGAAGCCAACATCAAGAGGCCCTTTACAATGTTTACTTAGGTATTATTAATGGATGAGGAGGAGATATGGGAAATAATATTATAAAAAGATGGTACATTATTTTATGAGACTATTGGGTGAGCTGATTAATGTCGGAGTGCTGGTCTATGGGATGAGGTACGGCACCCGCCAATTATGCCTCATTACAAAATATTTAGGTGGGTGGTGACTTGCCACCCACTGAATGGACCCCCTCATAAAGGCGGACCGTTATATCGGCGCCGAGGGGCAACATTGGCGTGGATAGCTAAGGGTGTTGAGAGGTGTGCTGCACTTTCACTAAACGCTACTAGCGGCTTTATGCCTTTAACACTTCCACCCTGGAGGTCTTAGCTCTTGCGGTTCCCACCACCGCCGGCCGGTCAAGGCAAGCCGGTGGTCAGAGGGTCTCATTTAGCCCTCACGGGATAGGGGTACGCGGTGTTGCCACTCACCGTCGGCTCGCCACAAAGCCGCCCCTGCGGGTTTATTATTATTATAGAGCATAAATGTTCTATATAACGTTTGTCTAGACCAGGGGTAAGCAATGACGCCTGCTTTTAACATAGTAGATAATGGCCACAAAAAATTATAAAATAAAACTTTTTAACAAAAAATTAAACCGACGAAAAAACTGAAAAGCAAAAAATAAGTAAACTTTTTATTTAAACTGAATAACAAAGTTCTTAAACTACTGTTAGTATACCTAAGTATATATTTTTGTAATTGATTATATACACAACAACCGGATACAGCCGAACATAGTTGTATCCGGACGCCTGGCAACCCTAGAGGCGAGGCGGGGGACGGGTGCTCTGTAACCTTAGTACATGTTTTCATAGTAAACGCTTTTGACATATCTCACATAGTTTTCGACTTATACTGGCTCTCCAATTGGTCTAAATTCAGTGCAATGTAGTTTTTTTTTTTTAACCGACTTCAAAAAAAGGAGGGTTTCTCAATTCTACCGTATATATATAATTTTTTTTTTTTTTTTTTTTTTTTTTTTTATGTTTGTTCGCGGATAACTTCGTCGTTTATGAACCGATTTCGATTATTCTTTTTTTGTTCGAAAGGAGATATCCCAAGTGTGGTACCATGGTAATTTTATCGAGGTATGATAAGTATCTCCAGAGATATTGAGATTAAACATCTCAAAATTGGTACTGAAAATGAATAGCGCGGCATTGAAGTCGGTTGTTTTTTAGTTTTTAAACGATATTATATTGTAGATAAGCAAACGTTTGACCACACTATCTCACCTTATGTTATGTGAAAATGTGCTCGACGATGTAGCACGCTTACCTAGAAGATACTTGTTCACTCGCGATTTGAAGACCCCCGGATTGTGCTTAACAGGAAACACAGACTGGCAGGGCTATCCATTCCCTTGCTGTGCGTATGATAAATGTTGATGCAAACGCTTTGTGCGACAGAATGGAATATCAACCATGTATCGATGGCGTATATCTGTGCGTCTAGTAACCACTAGAGGCGCTGTGCTGTTTTTCACACAAAATTTGTTCGATATACGATATCGAGTTCGGTATGAAAACTCGTACTAAGGGTACTCACCTGTGAGACAGTGGTGAAACGCTCGACTATTTACATAGAATATTATGTTTCTTTGAAGTGTTACACACTTATATTTTTGTAAATTGTTAAACACAATCCAAAATGTAATCGTACCGACGGGACTTGAACCCGCAACCTCCTGGATAACATGTCCACGTGCTCTGCCAATTAAGCCACAGTTCGATCTATCGATACGAAGAAATTATTGCAATCTTTAACCCAATTATGCATTGGTGGCGCCATGAACATGTTATCCAACAGGTTGCGGGTTCAAGTCCCGTCGGTACAATTAAATTTTGGATTGTGTTTAACAATTTGTTTACATAGAGTTGCTTACCTATCTATGTGTAAGTCCCGATTGTACTCCGCTTTGAACAGTTTCCCACAAGTGTCACACGGGTAGTTACCCTGTGCGTGCCGAGTCTGATGCATCAGGAAACGGTTTCTGTCCACGAAGCCTGCAACATAACAAAGACCACCATTATCACTAGCAGCCGATCATTGCGGACGGTTCCCCGACCCTCTAAAACGTTGACCATCTGATTCTGATTCAATCCCTTAGCACAGAATAATGAATAAAAGCATAATAATGAATAAAAAAAAAGTACAAGTACAGAAGCTGCACTCTCTGAAAGCAAAAATGCGAGATTAAACCTAGTTACTTCGTTGGTAACGTTCAAAATACGCTACACGCCTCTAGTAAATAAACTAATAATAAAGTAACTAGAAACCGCGTGTCGCATTTTGCGCGCCGCAAAATGCACCGTAATTCCGCGCTGCGAGAGTGTATCACTCGGTCAGCTCGCGGGCCGTCAGCCGTCTCTAACTAAGGTTGCGTGTTGTGAGAAAACAGATTGAATAGTAAAGTAAAGGCGCGCGTCCGATCCAGAGCGCGCGTTACACTACTGACTGAACTTGTAGCCGGCTGGCTGCCGCGTATGTATAATACTAATATAGTCATAGCTACAGCGCGGGCTGTATGCGTCAGGCCTGCTCTTAGATACAGTTTGGCAAACAAAAGTAGACTGAAAAAGCGCGGCAAATTAAAAAAATATCAGTATGGCAGCCCCAACTGCTAAGGAAATTTTGACTGACTCATTTTTATACTTTAAATTAGCAGAGTCCGAGAAGTAATTGTACAAAAAAAAAGTATCAAAGTATTTGCAGCATACTATAAAACCGCCATCTTGTGATGATTCTGACATTTATTCCACAATTATTTCACAATTTTTTGGATAAAAATTGTCTGAAGTACTGAAACATGCACTGGGTTGCGGGTGCACGTAATGGTACGGTTGGCAACCCTACATTAATAAGGGGAATTAAACATGTGTTTTAAGTGTGACGTTCGACGTCTAGATGAAAGCTGAATGGCTCAATACCTTTGTTTTTTTTTTGTAAATTCAAAGCGTTATGTTTCTGTTATATCTATATTTTTTGTTGAATATGATCTATTTAATGTTATTTGACGTGTGTAAGTGCTAATTTTTAATTTGCCCATATACTGAATAAATGCTTTGACTTTGACTTTGACTTTGACATGTACGACATTTGTATAATTATTGCCACGTAAAAATGCAAATAATTCGATTCTAAACTTTCACTAGCCAGACTCTAACCCCTTGTCATTGTAACGTACATTAAGGTTTGGTTTCATACGGTTAATAAACCTTGCTAACACTGCCATGTCGTCTTGTTTGGAATTCTGCGCATTCTACCCCATCTCCATAGTGATAATGGAAGAGAAAATATGATAGTGTTGACCCAATAGAAGGAACACTATAACCATCATCGAGGAGAAAATCTGCTGCCATAACTTTACAGTGTTCCAGCAGCACACATCCCTTGAGAGTCAGAGTATTCTAGGTCTACCGTGTTCACTATCTTCGACCACATCACTTACCAACAGGTGAGATAGTGTTGAAGCGCTAACCTGTAATATGACATAAAAAAGTCTACCTTTTAAGGGTCGGTTAAAGTTATAGTGTAAACTTACCCAGTCCACACGTCTCACACACGTAGTTACTGTAATGTTCGTTCATATGTTTGTTTAACGCGTGGAAGTATGGGAACACAGCGAGACACAGTGCGCAGGCACTCTCCTCTTTATTCAGACGGAACGGCAGCACGCAGTCCTTGGCTTCGAAGTAATATCTGAAATAAAATAAAAAAATTACATCTTTTAAATATTTAAAAAATAGACCACACAAAATAAAATCCTTTTAAAAAAAGAAAACAGACTTCACAATAATTAAGATCGTTGAAATAACTAAAATAATTGACTTCACATGTCGCACTACCTAGTAACTTTCAGTTTGAGGTATTTATCTCCATATCTCTCGAGATACTCATCAGATCTCAATGAACAACAAGGCCAAACGGTATCGAATTATTAACTCTCTCCTTTTTAACCGACTTCCAAAAAGAAGCAGGTTCTCAATTCATCTGTATGTGACCCAATTACTCCGTCAATTGTAAACTGATTTGAATGATTCTTTTTTTTACAGGTAGGTTTAATCTCCAACGTAGTCCCATTTATATTATATCAAGTTCTGAAAGTATCTCCAGAGATATGACGATAAACGTCTCAAACTGACTCGCAGCGTGGAAGTCGATTTTTTTTGTTTTTAAACTATCTTAATTACTATTTTTTTTAATATCATATAGGCTAGCGTTTGACCTTTATCTCACCTGTTGCTAAATGATGATGCGGTCGAAGATGGTAAGCATGCTAGGCCTATTTGAAGTGTGTTGAAAATCCAAAAGGAAAACTTACTTCTTCCCATGCACAGCAACAATATGCTTCTTGAAAATATCCAAATCATCGATACTCTCCGAGCACAATCTGCAATCAATCCTCGTAAGGTCTAACTTCACCATGTTTTTATGATCTGCCACTTTGAACCGTTTCGGATGGTGCGTCAACGTATGCTGCCTCAGTGTATCAGGGTCGGGGCAGTTCTGCCCGCAATAGTAGCAATGTAGGTTGTTGTGACGACATTTGAACGGACACGCGTAGGAATATTCCACTATTGAGATTATGTTTGTGTCTATCATGTATGTGAGGTCTTTTTCTCGTATCAGCTGTTGTACTTTTGATATTGGAAGCTCTGAAATTTTAGTGATGGTTGATTTTAGTGAAATATTCTTGTAGCATTAAGGGTCAGCTCACACCGAGACGCGTAGTGATGCGACGCGGAGTGATCTCATTTTAAGATAGTGATACAAGATAGAACTTTTTTAAGGCATATTTTTTCCCTATGGCTCCACACGATTAGTGTATTTAGCCAGTGTCAACTAATGAAATTCTTTTTTTTTTTATTCAATTTGTTAACATAGGTCAAGTCATATTTTAGGTCAAATTGAAGTCATAGTCTTGTCCAAATCATACCTTCAGTAAAGATGTGGACTTTACTGAAGATTTTCATTTTTGTGAGAACGCAAATACTTAGCATGTTTTTCAACATTGTGCTGTTTCCCTACACTCGCACACATTCACCGGCACTTAATGTAAATAATCCACATCGATTACACATTAACACAACTGTTAGGAAATACAAAGTGAGCACACGAACTTTCCACGTTCCCGCTTAAAACCAAAATTGAACTTTATTTATTACATAAAAAATACAAATTTCATTGCATTGAAATCATTCGGCGGAGTCGCGCTGCGCCCCACCGCGTTGCGAGAAACCATTTGATACTAAATAGAACATATGTTAATACACAACAAGATACACATTTCATTGAGATAATTCGGCGGCATCGCACGTCTCGCTGCACCGCGCTGCGCGGCACGCTACCACAAGCATCGTCGCATCGCGTCGCATCTCGGTGTGAACTGAACCTAAGCTCCTACGCACGCTACGTCGCAAAATAAGCAAAAATTTACGACTTTATGTCACGGACATCTTTTAATCGCATTGATTTTTGAATCTTTCACGGCTGAAAAATATTGTAGACCTGAGTATTTGGTATAAGTTTCAACTTGATACTTCTACGCGTTTCTGAGAAAAGGGTCTTGGCAGACGGACAGACAGACAACAACAAAAGGGTTACTTTTTTCTTTTTAAGGTACCTACTGAAACCTAAAATAATTAATTTTGAATTGTATATACTCACTATGCTTCTTAGTGGTCTATGTCTCAACCACTAGTTCCGGCTAGTTTTAGACACAATCTTGTCACTCTGCAGTTGTGCGTCTTAAGGTACGACTTGGACTTGACTATGACTACATCTTGACTTGAAAGTGACTTTGACTTGACTTTACGACTTTTTTAGAATGAAACTTAAACGTGTACAATACTTTGACACTGGCTAAATATACTAATCGTTTGGAGTTATAATTAAACTTAGAAAAACAAATTGTAAGTTCAAACCTAACCTAACCAGGGGTGGAAGTCTCTACATTGATAGCGATGCGTCTTGTCATCGCAAACGTCTGCTAGAATGAGATGCATCTAGACAGTTGTTATCTGCATCTCTTTTCGTATAGACAATTATCGCTTGAAATTCATCGCTAAGCATGTAGAGACTAACGGCCCTGAAGTCCGTGTGAAGTCATATGTCAATGACCTCAATATCAAAGGTCAATGACCTCGATATCAAAGGGTATTGGCCTCTATTAGTTGTGTTACGTTGGTTGGAATTGTAATTTACATATACTCACTAGGCTTCTCAGTAGTCTTATGGTGTCTCAACCACCATTTCTGGCTAGGTTTAGACACAGTCTTGTCACTCCGCAGCTGTGTGGCGATGCTCTTTAGCGGGAGATCATCGTTTGAGTTTGAATTTTCGTTCATATCTATCTTTATGTCGCTCTCAGGTGGTAAGCTGTCAAGTGGTAGGTCATTGTCTGAAACATACATGGAAATATTCAACTCTATACGCTATTATTCCGGTATCACAGACTGACCAGAGAAAGCACTTTTATTTAGGTTATAGTTTTTAGTTACGTTATGGAAAAAATTATAACTAAATTGGTACGATGCGTGCGATAGTATTTTTTTTAACTGCACCATGAAGTTAGCTGATAAATCTAAAGGAAGATTTATAAGCTTAATTCATGGTGTAAATGTAGTGTGAAGTGATGTTTATATTAAAGAAAAGATCTTATATATAAAAATCATCTGCTGTTTGTTAGTCTTGCTAGAACTCGAGAACGGCTGGGCCGATTTAGCTGATTTTGGTTTTGAAATGTTTGTCGTAGTCCAGGGAAGGTTTAAACGGTGAGAAAATATGGGAAAATTGCAAGGAAGATAGTAAAAACAACAATTACATTTTTTCCATATAAACTGTTCTACCTACTTTCCTAATTTGACGTTCATCCCTTCGGTACGGTAGGGTAGACTCTGTTTCACTATCGAATTGAAATTTGAAGCACGTATTAAATTAAGGGTTTTGAATCGACATCATAATATATCCACGGATTATCGCGTAGGTATTTACATTTTAATATTTTGGATTTTGATGGTTGTTGATTTTGTTGTAGTGACAAAGATAGAGAAAGGGATGCTTGGATGGTTTAGACATCTAGAGAGGATGGATGAAGAAAGATTGACGAAACAGATTTATGAGACAAGTGTGAATGGGCCAGTTGGTAGAGGCCGACCTAGACGAACGTATCACGACCAGATCGGAGACGTTTTAAAGAAAGGCCAAGTCAAAAGTACCTATAACAGGAAAGCATTTATGAACTATAAAGGCGTTCATGAAAGTGGAAGAAGCGAGGGAGGTATGTCAGGATCGTAGCATGAGGAAAAAAGTAGTCTCTGCCTACCTCAACGAGAAAAAGGCGTGAATGTATGTATTTTGATGGTTGTCCCAGGTTGTCATTGTTGGTTCGTTTAGAAATTTGTCATTGTATTGACATATTTTGATGGTTGTCATTATGGTGCTTCCATACATGGGTATTCGCTATTTGTGTATAAAAACCGATAAAAACAAAATAAAATTATATAATAAAGGGAGTCCCCATACAAGAAAACATGTTTCTTGTTTTTGAGGCTTTTTATGCTCGATCTTACAAACCTTAATAGATAGAGACTTGAAATTTACTCATGGTATGTATTACAATGGCTGCTATAAGATCAAAATAAAAACTAAATTAAATTAAAAATTAAAGAGGATCCTCATAAAAGAAACGTTGTTTTCCGGCAAATTTTGTTTATTCGGTACCCTAGGTGTCCGACGCGGATCCGACTCGCACTTGGACAGTTTATTTATATTTGCCGTACGAAGTTCGCCGGGTCAGCTAGTAATATATAAAAATAAATCCTTATTGCCCTTGGTCTATCTAACTTGAGATCGGGTGGCCATTTGGCTAATTCTTGTTTTTACGGTTCCGTACCGAAAGGGTAAGACGGGACCCTATTACTAAGACTCCGCTGTCCGTTTGTCTGTCTGTCTGTCTGTCTGTCCGTCTGTCACCAGGCTCATAACCGTGATAGTTAGACAGTTGAAATATTCACAGTTTTAGCGGCAACAGAAATACACCATTTCTGTTGCCGCTAGAACAACAAATACTAAAAACAAAATAAAGTTAAAAATTAAAGGTCCCCATACAAAAAACGTGTTTTTAAACGCCATCTATCTAATTAGTTTCGGCAAAATGACATAGATGGCGTTAGTAAACGAGCCCCGTCTTTCTAGATCGCGACCAAACCAAATATTCTTAGTAATATCAATTAATCAAATATATGAGGTTGAAACTCTGTTATGTTTCGTATTGTACGGAACCCTCCCTAAGTGTGCGATAAGAGACGCGATGCTGACTCGCACTTGGCCAGTTTTATTTTTTGTAGTGTTTGTATTGTCAGGACAAGGTTTTTATGAAGTAAACGTGGGCGAAACCACGGGTCACAGCTAGTTAAAGATATTTATTGCAGTTTATTAAAATATGATAAACAAAACACATGTTTTATACATCGATAGATCCACAGGTGGTAGAAGCATAGTATATCGATGTTCCGCCTGACTTGCTACCAAAAAGTAGCTTACCACCATCAAGGAAAAAATCTGCCGCCATAACCTTACGGTGTTCCGGCAGCACACAGCCCTTGAGAGCCAGAGTATTCTAGCCTAGAGTGTTCACCATCTTTGACCACATTATCGCTAACCTAGGCAAGATAGTGGTAGAAAAAAATAAACAACATTTTTAAGAAGATATTCTTAAAAAAAAATTACCAAGTGCATCGAGAGCATCAGCTGCAGTATCCAGGTCATCATTCTCATTTGGTTCTAATTTGACAATCTCAACTTCAAATTGTGACCGGAGTTGCTTCTTTATAGGATTGTTTTCTGATGACTGTATCTTCTGCTCTGAAATATTTTTTTTATGATATAAGGAAATGTACACACACAGAGCCACAGCTAAATTACACAATCGAGACAGATGTAGAACAAAAAAAATAGCTGATATGCTGCAACTTAGTTCATGTACACCAAGAATTTTATCACTGTAATCTGAATTACATAAATCATGTATAAAAATCATATTATTTTTACAAAAAGTAGCCTATGTTCATCCTCATGCTATAAAGTAACTCCTTGTTAAATTTCAGTAAGATCGGATCATCCGTTAAGGCGTGATGAGGTACCAAACAGACAGCGATAGAGTTACAATCATTTTTATAATATTAAGGGGTCAGTTTTACCGATCCCCGATAAAGTTTCAGATAGTTATCTGACAAATGACTCCATATAAAAACTGTCAAAAATCTGTCAGCTAAGTTCCCAAGGCTATCAGGAACCAGTGAAACTTGCCCTAAGGCTGAAGTCTGGATGTCACTAACGTACCTTCAGCAGAATACAGCTTACACTGGAGGAATGCCTCCTCAAACTGCAGCACTTGTTTCCGGAAGCTGAGAGCATCTCGTATCCGCACCACGCATGTTGCACACACCAGACGCTCTGATATCTTGTCATCTAAGTGGGAAAGCTGGAAATGTTGAGAATATCGACTCAGGAAATGTTGGGAAGCCAATTCTTCAGATTCTAATTATACAAGATCATAATAATTGGTGGTGGGGGCGATAAGACCTGCACTGACGTTTCGCTTGGTGTTGTTTGGGGCACAGAATAATGAATAGTACAAGTACAGAAGATGCACTCCCTGATAGCAAAAATATGAGATTAAACGTAGTTCCAACAACGATAAAGTTCACAATACGCTACACACCTGGGATGCGACCTTGAATTTGCCACACAGAATAAACTAATAGTAACTAGGAACTGCGTGTTGCGCACCATAAAATGCACTGTAAATCCGAGCGGCGAGTCTGTATCACTCAGCTCGCGGGCTGTCAGCTGTCTCTTTCTGTAGGGTTGAGTATTGTGAGAAAACAGATTAAATAGTAAAGTAAAGGTCCGATCGAGAGGGTGCATGACACTACTGACAGAACTTGTAGCCTACTGGTTGCCGCGTATGTACTAATATTTTCGTAGCTACACCGCGGAAAGCGACAGGCCTGGTTTCATACTGATTCATTATTATTAGTTTTGTCAGGATTTTATCCTTTCCTGTAAATATACCGTACACTGGTCATACTTTGTCACTGGCAGAAAAACATCAAGCGATTAAGAGCCATAACAAAAAGAAGAGCCAGTTTGACTCACATGATAAGGTTGAAAGTCGATGGCAACGTACAACCTGCTTCTGAGCAGACTGCACTCCTTCTTTAGTGGCGAGTATGACGAGTGCTTCACTGATACCGAGTATGAGTGAGGTTCTTGCCAATAGCACTCATCATCACATGAGTCTGGGGTTGCGGACATAAAGCTCCCAGTAAAGAAGATGTTGAAATTGTAGATTTGATTTCCAAAAAAGTCCAACAGACTCCCAAAATTCCTTAATTCATCTGTATGTTTATGTTCAGTATGTTTGTAACGAGATAACTCCGCCAATTGTGAACTGATTCAAATGATTATTTTTTAATTGGTAGGGTACATCTCCAAAGTGGTCCCATAGTAATTTTATCGAGATCTGATAAGTATCCCCAGAGATATGGAGATAAACACCTCAAATTTGGTACTGAAGATATCTAGCACAGCATTAGAATCCACGGCTGTTTACATAGGTACGCTACCGTTTGACCACAATTTCACCTATTCATAACTGATGACGTCGAGGATGGTAGCAGGGGCCTGCCAGCCTTGGTTGGGGACAATAACAACAATAAATAAAGATTTATCTCACCAAGAGGCCAAAGCAGTCCATAATCATGTCGGAGTAGACTTCCTTCTGTCCAGAACACTCGTATTCCACATTGAGAACTCGACATTTCTTTATATTGCCGCAGCATCTGCAAACACCAGGGTCGAACACCGGACCTTTTTTGTTTGTGGCACTCATTTTCGACACCTTTTTGAAGTGGTTTTAGCATTAAAATAATAGAGCAGTTTTGCACGTATGATTTTAATTTTTTTATTTATTACAATACATATACAAGCAAATTAATGAAGCAAATTTAGGATTTTTAAGAATTCTAGTTGATTTGTTATTTTGGTACTTGGTACCAGTACGACACAGATTACTATATGTGAATATGTGTCAGAGACACAGAACACTATTACTCACGGGGAGTCAGAGACAGACCACAGACTACCATGATACTACGTCTCTGACTCATATATAGTAATCTGTGATACTAAGTATAGACTGACTACCAAACAGACTACTAAAAGGCCTTAAGGGCCTTATTCACGATCCATCCCGGCTGTACGTCAGCTCAAGGCCCCGGCGCTGGATGTAGCATACTGACTGTCGTGCGAACAGAGTAAATAGAACGAAAAATATTTTAAATGATAAATGCATATTATACGTATATTTTAAATCTGCTGTACAGCAAGTCTATACAGCATCGAGCCGCACGATACTGGACTGCTTTGACGTACGTCCGCGTTATTCACTGTCTATCTGCCCGACGCTCGCGGTGGTGGGGGTGCTCGCTGGATGCAAAATCGGTCGTAGAAGTCCAGCAAACAATTAATAATTATTATCGACGTACGTCAAGCCTATTCACGGTACTTTTGCATCGTGCATCGAGCATGTCCTTGAGCTTACATACAGCCGGGATGGATCGTGAATAAGGCCCTTTATTCACGATCCATCCCGGCTGTACGTCAGCCCAAGGCCGTGGCGCTGGATGTAGCATACTGACTATCATGCGCGCATCAAGCGAGCAGAGTAAACCGAACGTAAAATATTTTAAATTATATATGTATATTATATGCATATGCTAAATCTGCTGTACAGCAAGTCTACACACGATCAAGCACGCACGATGCTGGACTGCTCTGACGTACGTCCGCGTTATTCACTATCCATCTGCACGACGTTCGCGGTGGTGGGGGTGCTCGCCGGATGAAAATCGGTCGTGCAAGTCCAGCAAACAATTAATAATAATTATCGACTTTTAAAGTATATTAAAGTATAAAAAAAAAAAAAAAATCGACGTACGTCCAGCCTATTCACGGTACTTTTGCATCGTGCATCATGCATGTCCTTGGCGGGACGTACAGCAAAATTGATCGTGAATAAGGCCTTTTAGGTCATCATAACGCCACGACGGTTATCTTTTTCACAGACTATACACACAGATTAGGATATATGTGTTTTGTGGCACACACACATTACTATATGGGTAAAACGTTAGCTAAACAAACACACTACCACAGTTTTACAAACACTAGCGGTGGTGGTCAGCTTGCGCCTTGCGGTCAGCCCGCGGTCCACATTCGAATTGAGGACAATCTCATTGTTTTCCATACATCAGGCTGATCGCCACCGCTAGTGTATTTGACGCTTTAACAAGTTTAGCTACTCCATAACAGATGGCATTACATTAGAAGTTTGTCGATCGATTAATATACTCCCCATGAGTATAATAGTGTTCTGTGATATAATTTGCACTGTAATATAATAAGAATATTACCGTGTAATTTGAATATCGGGAGTGTGAAAGTCTTTTGTTTATTATGAAAACCGTAAAATCAGATTTTTAAATTAATTTAAATGATTTGTTTATAATTGACATGAGTTCAAGATAGTTTACGACACGACATATAGTAATCTGTGGCTTACAAATCAAGCGGTTAGCGATGCGATCTAATCTGATAATAAACTCGCCAAGTGCGAGTCGACACGCACATGACGTGTTCCGTACCACTGTACAATATTTAACAAGATCGAGCAATTGCTGAAAAATCAAGTGATTTGTAATACCCCTCTCTTTTAAAATCATTTAATTCATGTTTGACACACTGTGTGAACATTTTAAATGTTGTGTTCATTAAAAACGGGGGGAAGAGCCACTAGAGCCACAAAAAAAAGTTTTTGTACATGGGGACCCGTTGTAATTTTTAAATATTACTTAATTTTTGAAAGTCGTTTTAAATTTTAAGTACCTACATAACGCTTTAGAAGATATAGCCCTGTAGCTGACGGATGGATGAACGGACGGACAGCGGGTAATTTAAGTATGGATACAGTCTCAGTAATTGTAAAACTGTGGCTCAGACTTCTCTGTGGTGATTGATTAGTCCGTGTCCCGTTGGCTAATGTCTTGGCAGTTGGCACTCTTAGGTACGGATCCCTAAAAAACAGTAAATAAAATAAATATTATAAACACTACAAAAACTAAGCCAAAGAGAAAACCTTTAGTTTTATTGATTTTTCTATCGATAATTCGATCTAATGCAAAGGGTATGAAGTAGATTAGTTCTAGGCTGAGTGAGTTTATTACGTACCAAACATAAAATGAGTGTCGCAAAATCCAAAAATGAAATACAGAAGAACTTAGTGTATAATTCTTGTTTATGTCGATTTTGTGGAGCCGTAACTCAATGCAGGGTCCTTACTGAAGAATATGATAATGGTGGACGTACAGAGGTGTATTGTGACATGGTCAAACACTGTTTTGGAATACAGGTAGGAAGTTGTTTTTTTTATTACTTAATAGATGTGCCCTGCGGCTTCACCCGCGTTAAAAAGTATCCTTACCCATAATACTGGCTCTAGCTGTGCAAAATTTTAACTAAATTGTCCAACCGTTTGACTGTGAAGAAGTCCCAAACAAACTAATATACCTACAAACTAACTTTTGCATTTACAAAATTGGTCTTGATTATAATGGGGAAATGGGTAGAGCTACACCACTATTAAACTCCTGATGTTAAGTGATGATGCGGTCGGTGATAAAGCATGCTTACCCAAAAGATACCCATATACTTGCAACTTAAACTTACCCCTAAACTGTATTTACTCAGAAACACAGACTCAGGCAAGGAATGTCCTTTTAAAGCGATTACATTTAAAATTTGCATCTCAAATTTGGGGTTGATACGGGTTGTTTTTTATATAGGTAGGTTGCCGAGATTGCATTTGAAATTCTCATCCTGATTTAAGGAAGCTACGTGTCTCCGCAGAATCTGGGGATGTCATTTGAAAGGGACAACCAACCTCTATAAAAAACAACCCTTCATCATCATCAACATCAGTTTAACTCTGTCCACTGCTGGACATAGGCCTCACCTATGGCACGCCACTGAGCTTGATTTTCAGCTCTTTGTTTCCAGCCGCTGCCAGCTTGCATGTATCATCACTCCATCTAGCACAACAATATCATCATCATCATCATCTAAAACAGTTAAAACAACCTTATCAATCCCAAATTCAAGATGCAAATTTTTCCTTCAATCCCCTGAAATACTATATTAGGTATTTCTTTAGTAAAAAGTGGTGATAAATAGTTTTACATCTATGTTTATATATATATCTTTGTTTTCACAGCTGTCAGAGTTAAATGGAAAAGCCATAGATCGTTTGATATGTATGTGGTGCGTTCACAAGCTGCGAAGTGCTCTGGACTTCAAGATGCAAGTGAAGCAGAGTGAGCAAAACCTGCAGCAGAATAGAACAGGTTCATAATCAAATATTATGTTTCTTTGAAGTGTTTCACACTTTATATTTTTGTAAATTGTTAAACACAATCCAAAATTTCATCGTACCGACGGGACTTGAACCCTTGGTTCATGGTCAGGTTCATAATCACATTATAATTGTTATGGCAGTGACCCAAAGCCCTGCTACGCTTCATTAAGGAGCTGGGTGGCTTGGTTAGTCGCTGTCAGGGGAAAATGCACAATACACCCCAAGCAGGACATCAGTGCAGGTCTTATCGCCCCTATGCCCAATTAGAATTAGACTCTGGCACAGGTGGCATGATTCATGACATTCCAGCAGTAGACTGACACTGGCTGAGTGATCATTCATAAAGTATGTCAAACTAATTTGTTGATTTTTTTACCCCTCCCCCGTCCATGTCACACTTGATCACATTTGACCCCTACCCCGTCCTTGTCACACTTGATCACATTTGACCCCTTCCCCGTCCTTGTCACACTTGATCACGTTTGACCCCTTCCCCGTCCTTGTCACACTTGATCACATTTGACCCCTTCCCCGTCCTTGTCACACTTGATCACGTTTGACCCCTTCCCCGTCCTTGTCACACTTGATCACATTTGACCCCTTCCCCGTCCTTGTCACACTTGATCACATTTGACCCCTTCCCCGTCCTTGTCACACTTGATCACGTTTGACCCCTTCCCCGTCCTTGTCACACTTGATGACATTTGACCCCTCCCCTGTCCTTGTCACAAATTTTACAATATTACATCTAGAAATTATTAAATTATAAGAGCAGTTCCGAAATCAGCCAACAATACAATTTAAACCTTATGCCCATACAAGAGATGGAAATGTTTTTTAAGTTTTTCATGAATAGTTCTAATTCTGCATTTAAACACTAATATGTATTCGATTTTGAAATGTGACATCACGAAACTTAGGACCCCTCCCACCCCTTGTCACATAATGTCACACTTCGTTGACCCCCTCCCTCCCCCTTAATGTCTGACATACTTTATGGATGGTCCCTAATGATGATGACAGGTGGCATTTAGATGCCGCTAAAGGCTCCAGTCGTGATGAATAACCAGAAGCTAACTATCAGTGGTGATGGGAGTGGGTAGTTTGCGTACATGCTGACATCCTTGGATGTTATAGCCGTTTCTAAGGCTCAGAAAAATGTATTAACCGACTTAAAAAAGGAGGTTTCTCAATTCGACCGTATATATATATGTTTTTTACTGTACCGTTTTTTTATGTTTGTTCGTGGATAGCTTCGTCGGTTATGAACTGATTTTAATGATTCCTTTTTTGTTGGAAAGGAGATATCCCAAGGGTGGTACCATTGTAATATCATCGAAGTTGATAAATATCTCCAGGGATATGGAGATAAACAACTCAGACTTGGTACTTAAAGTTGGTTGTCTTTGTTTTTTAAATATTCTTATTTTATATGTGTACTTGGCGTAAACATGGATCTTGCCAGTAGGTGATATGTTTGTCTCAATAATTAAAGACCATTTACAAAACCAAAAAAAAACTAATTTGATGCCGCGCGTGTCAGTGTCAGTAACAAGTTTGAGACGTTTATCGCCATCTCTGAAGATAGTTAACAAATCTTCAAAAAATATAAATGGGACTTCCTTGGAGATGAAACCTACCCATAAAAAATGAATCATTTAAATCGGGTTACAACAATTGGCACAGTATTTGACAAACAAAAAAAACTACATACAGACGAATTGAGAACCTCCTCCTTTTTGGAAATCGGTTGATAAAAGTATCTTCCGTATCTGACAGTTTTATCTCATTACTTTATTGTTTAAAATTTTTTTTTTAATATGTATTATTTTTGATATCATCATCATCATCATCAGCCGGTATCAGTCCACTGCTGGACGTGGGCCTCCCCTAAGACACGCCACTGATTTTTGATGTTTGTTTATATTTCAGGCAGCAAATTCCAGCTGAGAGCTAGAAGACCAAGTGAACTAATGGACAATGTCGATGATCAAGAAAATGATGGACTAGGTGAGCACAGCTCCGACGCATGGCTGGAGTTTACTTGTTACACACCATCCAAAATTTGATATTGGATTGGATTGTGTGTAATAATTTACAAAAATAATTTCGTCGTAACGATACTTCGCACCGTTGCTTAATTGGCAAAGCACCGGAACATGTTATTCCGGAGGTTGCGGGTTCAAGTCCCGTCGGTACTATGAAATTTTGGATTGTGTTTAACAATTTACAAAAATATAAAGTTTGAAACACTTCAAAGAAACATAAT
This sequence comes from Cabera pusaria, assembly GCA_954871355.1. Classification (NCBI taxonomy): domain Eukaryota; kingdom Metazoa; phylum Arthropoda; class Insecta; order Lepidoptera; family Geometridae; genus Cabera; species Cabera pusaria. Next base: position 10,693,831 of record OX940913.1, on the reverse strand, counting down.
ATTTGATTTACGCAGTGCAACATCTCTCGTCGGATTTGAAAACTAGTGATTTCTTCCGAATGATTAATTTACGTAATAAGTAGTCATAGATGGCGCCACCAATGCATAAGTGGGTTAACAAATGCAATCCACTAATTTCGTCGTATCGATGGTATCGAACCGTGGCTTAATTGGCAGAGCTCCCGGATAACATATCCATTCGGGGGTGCGGGTTCGAGTCCTGTTGGTATGATGAAAATTTGGATTGTATGTAATAATTTACAAAAATATAAAGTGTGTAACACTTCAAGAAACATAATATTAGAGTTTACTTCTTAAGAATGATTATTATTGTGGTCAAGGTCAAGGTCAAGGGTGCTAAAGGTCGATTCACACATATCAGTGAACCCACAGTTCCGGCACAGTACCGCATCAGTGATAATTATTCTTTTAAACATTCTCTATGGATGTATTCACACTTGTCAGTGTCAGTGTCGTCTCAGTACCGTCAGTGTCAGTGCCGGCACCGGCCGACGATATTTTATCACGGATCACTGACGCCCCTGCATCGAAAACAAAATGGAATTCTTTTTTTTCCTCGATTCTCTTCTTCTTGCAATGGCTATCATAGCTAATTCTGTGTTATTGAAGAGTGCCATCAAAACAATCGACGTCAACGCTAGTCTGAAGGGAACGTCGTGCACGAAGACCCGCAGAGAACTGTACTGTGCCTGATATGTGTGAATTGAAGCACTGACGCACCACTGTAGCACGGATACGGAACTGTAACGGTACTGTGCCGGAACTGTGGGTTCACTGATATGTGTGAATCGACCTTAAAAGTGAAAGTTGTTAAGGAGTAGTAGGTACACTCCAGAAACAAGAAATACATAATTAAGATAGTTTAAAAACTAAAACAACCGACTTCCATGCTGCGCGAGTCAGTTTCAGTAGGTAGGTTGAGATCTTTATCGTCATATATCTGGAGATACTTATCAGATCTCGATGAAATTACAATGGGACTACCTTGGCGATGTACCCGACTAATTAAAAAAAGAATCATTCGAATCTGTTTACAATTACGAAGTAATCGCGTAACATACATACAAAATAAACTGGCCAAGTGCAAGTCGGACTCGCATTCGTAGGGTTCCGTACCACACTACAGTATTTTATAAGATCGAGCAAAAAATACCACTATCCTTTTTCGCCAGCAAAAAATAATAATTAATAAACATTTTATTTCTTATAACGCCATCTAACGTCTAACAAAGGTGTTAGGGATCGACATTTTAATATAACGCCATCTATGGGACGTTTACCGAACTAAGCGTACATAGATGGCGTGAAATGCGGAAAAAACAGGTTTCTGTCCGCATTATTTATTCCATTATTTTAACTTTATTTTTTAGTATTTGTTGTTATAGCGGCAACAGAAATACATCATCTGTGAAAATTTCGACTGTCCAATTATCACGGTTCATGAGATACAGCCTGGTGACAGACGGACAGACAGACAGACAGACGGACAGCGGAGTCTTAGTAATAGGGTCCCGTTTTACCCTTTGGGTACGGAACCCTAAAAACAACAACATACAGACCAATTGCGAACCTCCTCCTTTTTGGAAGTCGGTTGATAATATATCATCATCATCTTCAATATATATTTTTTTTTTATATTATAAAGAGGAAAACTTTGTTTGCTTGGTTGTAATGAATAGGCTCAAAAACTACTGGACTGTTTTCTTTCACCAATCGAAAGCCACAGTATCCACGAGTATTATAGGCTAAATTTTATTTTGGAAAAAAATAGGGTTCCTTAAGATATTTGGGTTTTAGCAAAACAACGTTTGCAGGGTCAGCTAGTCTTCAATATATATAAAAATCAATGCCACTTTTCGTTGTAATTTTATAACTCAAGAACGGGCTCACCTATCTAAACCAAATGTTTAGGCTTTGTTCGGACTATTTAGTAGATGGTTTATGTGCAGTTTGCACAAAATCGATCGAGCGGCTCTTCATTTATCACATTTCACGAGGACTCAACGCGGGCAAAGCAGCGGGGCGCAGTTAGTTTTAAATAAAATTCAACACCTATATTATAAATGCGAAACTCAAGTTATATATTTGTTTATTTCTTTGGGACTTCTTCACGGGCTGGACCGATTTAGCTGACATTTTGCATAGGGGTAGCTAATATTGTAATAAATTTAATTAAATATAATTTCCCATATGCAACAACATAAATTTAAGGCAAATAGATGTGATTTTATTGCAAGTTTTGCTACATACACTCATATTTGTGCATTATGCATACTTTTGTTTAGTAATCGTACCACTTTATTTAATTTTCAGATGACGAGTTAGATGCAGACCAACTGAAAGAATATTATGCGCTTGATAGGTTACTCAAATCTGCTGAAAACTTTCCTGGAGATATAAATAACAGCCTATTAGTACTAAGTAAACCAAGTACGTACATAATATTAATAAATTGAGTATTACACCCATTCTTAGCTTATTCGTTCTTAGGGGTTAGGGTCTTAGAGTAATCACGTAACATATATGCTTCGGTCAAACCGTTTGACTGTAAAGAGGTGACAAACGGCTTGACCGATTTGGTTGAAACTTCATAGCCAGTATAGTGGATTAGGTCGTAGGATATTTTTTAACGCGGGCGAAGTCACGGGGCAAGCTACTACAATATAAAAAAACTGGCCAAGTGCAAGTCGGACTCGCACTCGTAGGGTTCCGTTAACACAGTTAAGTATTCCATAACTATGATTTTTCATAGTGTTTCATAGTGTTTGTATGAAAAACAAAGTTATCTTTGCGGTCGCCATATCTCTAAAACTGCTGACTGTATCTCGTTCAAACCAATTTTCGTTGTTAGTTTTTATTGAGATCTACAGCATATTTTTTTTTTAGATTTTTCACTCTCATACTTTAAAAGTTAGAGGGGGGGACGGACACATTTTACCACTTTAGACGCGCCTATCTTTCAAATGATTGACTTTGAGAAAAAATGATTTTAGAAAGCTCAATGTCATTTTTGAAGACCTATCCATAGACCCCGCACGTATAAGTTTGAAGAAAAATTTTTTTTTGTTTCAGTTCCATGTATGGGATGCCCCCCCTTAAACTTTTATATTTTTTATTTTTGTATAAAAATCGGAAAGCGGTTCACAGAATACATCTACCTACCAAGTTTCAATTCTGTAGCCCTAACATTTTCGGAATAAAATGGCTGTGACATACGGACGGACAGACAGACACACAGACATGACGAATCTATAAGGGTTCCGTTTTTTGCCATTCGGCTACGGAACCCTAAAAAACTAGCTGTGCCCCGCGGTTTTACCCGCGTAGACATCGATCCCGTAAGAATATCGGGATAAAAAGTACCCTGTGTGTTTATTCCAGGGTCTAAGCTAACACTAGACATACCAAATTTACATCAGCTCAATCAGTCGAGTAGTTTTAGCGTGAAGAAGTAACAAACAGACGCGCAAGCTTTCGCCTTTATAATATTAGTAGGATTACATTATACAATATTTTCAGGTCAAAACTCCAAGTCGATGCGAGACGATTGCTCGAGCAATGAGAATGTACCACTAACTGACATACGGAACATGCAAGCTAAAAATACTACTATTGCGAAGAAAAGAAATACCAAGTTAGGTAAGCTAGAGTTCAATTTTAACAAGTAAAAATAATTTAAAATTGAAAATACTCACAACTCTTTCAATAATGAATGTAACAATATAGTCTGTGCAAAATGAGAACCGTCGTGGCTTTACAATGAACTAACATTCAGGAGGCAGGTGTTTACCTACCTAGTAACCACCCGATAATGATAATAGATAGGTATCTAGTCAAATTGGGGAGCACTCTAAAGACTTTTTAAAAACTAATTAAAATCAAAATTAAAATACGTGTTGCCGATCTAGAGGCTTTAATATTAATGAATTAAATCTAGTTACAATATCTCTTAGCTAAGCTTAAGTCTACTTACATCTCTTGGAATACTTGCTCAGCATTACAAGAAATGCATCAGCTTTTGCTGAGCAAGCTGTCTCAGTCTAACACTGAAGGGTGAGGGGTAACCATAACTCCTCCATCCCTAAGAGCGAAATTATCGGAATTATCGATTTGAGAAGTTTTCCGATAATTTTGCACAATTTTCATGATATTTAAACGATAAAAATGCAATAAAGTTACAATTAAACATATGATGACAAGGCCTAAGGTAATATAAAATAAAACACTGATTTTAGAGTCTGTTTCCCTGTCAATAGCACTATTCAATATTTCACTATTCTGTAACGCGTATGACATATGCTTCACTTCATCCAGGTTGACCGCGTGCATGTTAAGTGCGCGTGCACTTGATAGACTCACGTTACGCAGTGACGGTAGGTTAATCATAGGAATTGGAGTTAAGTAGTTCGTCTCAATGTAGGTGCGATGTGAACGCATCCAAATTCCATGGATTTCTAACTTGCAGGGCTCGTCGAGAGTTACGAGATAGGATCCGAATACAGGGTGCTTACTTATTTCGTTGTTACACTGTTGAGTTATAGTTGTCCTTAGTCTTGTATATAGTATCCAGTTTGCAGGATCGACCTTTTGCACCTTAACCTCTTCAATGTTAATCTGATGTTGCAAACAACAGGTAAGATTGTTGCTAAAATTCATAAGTTGCTGCACACAAGTGACTCCAGGATTCATAGGTATCTCCTCATCAGTGCACAGGAACTGGTTTCTAGCGGCGAGAGAGCGACATGGTTTCGAGACCGGTAGGTATTTTATTCCTTTCGCCAAAAGGTAAGGGTACTTAGGAAATATGGATAGGGTTCTATTTTCGGTTTCATTGAATATAGGTAAGGAATATATTTTAAAATAATTATAGGTACTATTATCTGTAAGAGGAATTTCCATAATGAACGTGACTCGGTTTCTCTTAACATATGATTTTACACAAATATTTTGTTCTAATTTTACCAAATTTTCTTCAGTAGGTAAATACATTAGGTTTTCAGAATTAGATATGAGTTTCAAATGAGTTAATAGCTCAGTAGAGTTTATAATAGACATATGTAATATAGAGTTCTTACTTAATGCTAGAGCGGTTTCAATTTCGCTTAGCCTAATGTAAATGGTACGAAAACTGCTTATAAGAATGTTAAATAAACCTAAAATGTATGTGGCATATACCCAATTGTCCTCCTTTGCAGCTAAATCTATTAACATTACTTCAATTCTTTTTAAACGATCATTAAACATTGCTGAATTATTAGTCATAGTTTCTGTAATATTTATAAAACTACTAAACATTTTGGAGACCAATGTAAGTTTCTTAGATATAATTGTTTGATCATATTTTAACTCAGTAGTCAATTTATCATATTTTAAAGCGTCAGCATGATCGAGGTTGCCTGTGATAATTTTAATTATAGAGCCCAGTGGATTAACCAGACCTCTCCTAAAGCGTTGTTGCGGAAAGAGTTGCCTATATTTATCTGTAGTTAAGTCACGTATGAACTCTGTATGCATTCTTATATTTAGAAATTCCTTATGATATGGCTTTTTCCAATCGATTAATTCGCTTAGTTGGTTTAAACTATTAACTATGTAATTTAAATCCTTATAAATCGTTTCTAAGTTTATGACCTTGATTATTGTCCAATGATCGACTTGAACATATGCTTGACCTTCCTTTATTGGTAGTATGCCTGGGTTTCCCTCAAGAGCCTGAAGATGAAGGGCCTGCGCCGGCATCCCTATCATGAGCAGAATGCACCACCTGTGGAGGGCGTTTAATGTTTATAATGGGCGCTTTTGTATTTCTTTCACCTATCTTGATCGGAACTATATTCCTTTCAACCTGATCTACTACTTCTGCTTTAGTATACCTTGGCTTGTCTTTACTTTTTCTTTTATTGACTCCTTTTACAAACACGGTTTTTCCTATTGGAAATTCCATTTCCACTTCACCACCTCTCTTTTCTCTAGCCTTTTCTTTGTTAATTGCCATCTTTTCAGCTAAGTGTTTGTATAAACATTTAGTACGCTTTTCATGATCTTTGACTAACTGTTGCATGTACATCTTTTCAAAATCTATATTGTAAGGACTATTTGTATCCGTGTGTCCAAAAACTATTTCGAACGGGGTTAAGCCGGTAACGGAATGTATGGTATGATTATAAGCCATGACCGAGTATGTCATGACTGAGGCCGCGTCTGTACACCTTTTTTCGTATTTCGCCAATCTATAAATTTCGGTAATAGTCGAATGGAAACGCTCTATAAGTCCCATCGAGTTGGGGTTGTTGATGGTGCCTATATGTATTTCAATTTTGTGTAAGCTTAAGAACTCCTTCATCAACTCGTTATTAAATTCCATTCCTGGGTCTGAGCTTATCTTTTTTGGAATTCCGTAAAACGAAAAGTATTTCATAAGTGCTCTTATTACTTCAGGTGTTGATTTATTGGATACTTCAACAGCCTGTCCTAACTTGCTAAATGAGTCGATGAGCGTCAAATAATATTTACCTTCTATTGAAAAGAGATCGATAAATATCTCTTGAAACGGAGCATCTTGCGTCTGAGTCAATTGAATAACCGGTTTGATGGGCTTTCGATCATATTTCATTTTACTGCAAGCTTCGCACGCGTTAATAATCGCTGTAACCGTTTCATGCATTTTATCCCAACAGTAACTTCTACGAAGCCTAGTTAAAGTTTCTTTAATGCCGCGATGACAAGTCTTACCCTCATGATACTTTAATACTATGGCCTTTTGTTCATGCTCTTCCTTCACGAATACTACACGTTTAGTACACTCATACAGTTGTACCATATCTTTCTTGAACAGCTGAATAACGATGTTACTAAATTGTCTACGGTGTTCGTCCTCTTCGAAATAAATAAAATATTTAATCTTTGGTCTAATGTATTTTTTTAGGAATTCTTTGATAAGTTCAGGGTTGTTTGTAGGTAGAAATGCTTCTAAAATTTTATGTCTATCTCGAGAAATGTCCTTGACATTCAACTCATTTCTGAACCATGAAAATACTAGTATTTGATTTGGTTTAGTGTCGATAGCCTCTTGCAAAATTGGTATCCCCGTGGATTCCATATCTATAGCTGAGTGAATAGTTTCGGATCTACTGCTTCCTGAAGCGGAAGGTATTACAGGTTTTTCAAAATCAGATATTCGTTCTGTATTTGAGAACGTTGACGCATCAGAAATAGACTCGTTCCCTGCGGAATCCGTACTGCTATCCGAGATAGTCACGGTTGCTATCTTGTAAGTATCGTCTTCGTGTGCTATCGGTTTTTTTGTTGTGATCTGTCCTATAGTTTTAACTACATCATTTAAATGTTCCTGAAGTCTCTGTTCCCTATCGTCTACGTTAACCATCATCGAACTTCCTTCATCATCTGAATTTAAGGCGTTAATTTTTATTCTTGATAGAGCATCTGCGTTGGTGTTTTGCTTGCCATTTTTATAAATGCTTTCGAAATCGAAATCCTGTAGGCGTAACCTCCAACGGGTAAGTTTACTGTTTGGATCTTTCAAGGAGTTAAGCCACGCTAAGGGGCGATGATCAGTATAAATGTAAAACTTTCGACCGTACAAATATGGTCTGAAATGTTTTGTTGCCCAGATGATTGCAAGTAATTCCCGTTCTATCGTGCTATAGCGTGTTTCGGTATCACTTAACGTACGGCTGGCGTACGCTATAGGTTTGTCGCTTCCTATTTGGCCTTGAGACAAGACGGCGCCTAAGGCTACATTTGAGGCGTCGGTAGTTAGCACGAATGGTTTTTCATAGTCGGGGTATTGTAACAATGGGGCGTTCGTCAAGAGTTCTTTGCATTTGTTGAAAGCGTCAATGTACTTTTGGTCAATAATAATTTTGTTTCTTTTCTTTAAACAAGATGTCAGTGGTTGCGTTATTCTGGCGAAGTCAGGTATGAATCGGCGATAATATCCTACTAGTCCAAGAAAGCTTTTGATGTCAGTTGTAGTTTTAGGTAATGGGAAATTCAGTACAGCATTAATTTTGTCATCGTTGGGTTTGAGTCCGTCTTTTGTAATAGTGTGACCTAGGTAAAGTACTTCCTTTCTTAAAAACTCGGATTTATCAAGTTGAACCTTCAGATTAGTTTGTCGGAGTCGGTCAAAAATTAGTCTTAGTTTCTGCAGGTGTTCGTCTAGGCTGGATGAAAATATTATGACGTCACCCAGATACACCATGCAGTGCAGTCCTTGTAGTCCTCTTAGTACATTGTCCATAGTGCGTTGAAAAGTTGCGGGTGCGGTCTTAAGTCCAAATGGCATTCTGAGGAACTCAAAATGACCATTTTGTGTACTAAAAGCTGTCTTTTGTCTGTCCTGTTTTTCGACTTCAATTTGGTGATAGCCACTGGCTAAATCTATCGTGCTGAAGTATGTACTTTTACCTAACTTGTCGAATAAGTCGTTAATGTTCGGTAAGGGATATTTGTCATCTATCGTTATGTCATTAAGTCGCCTGTAGTCAATTACCATACGAAATTTCACTTCACCGGATGCATCTGTCTTTTTAGGCACTAAGTGCACGGGTGCATTCCATGGAGAGTGTGATTCCTGTATGACGTTGTCTTGTAATAGTTTATGCACTTGGTTATTTATTTCATCGGCTTGTACCGGTGCTTGTCTGTAAGGTTTGACAAAAATCGGGTCTTCATTTTTCGTTCGAATTCTATGTTTAACTTGGTTGGTAAAACTGAGAGGCAGTTGGTCACAGTGAAAAATGTCCTTGTACTCTTGGCACAGTCTGTATATTTTGTTGTGTTCCTCGTCATTAGTATGGTCTAGTCGGAGTTTATTTAAATTTTCCTCAAGTAACTTGTCGGTCTGTATGTCTGTCGTGTCTGTAGTAAAGTTTAAGTCACATTTAGTATTCAAATGTTTAGTTACCGCTATAGGTTGTGTTATGGTCAACGCTAGGCGTTTTTCTGAAGTATTCTGTATAACAGTTGAAGCGTATCCATTTATACAGTTTACTAACGCGCTTGGCGTGCGGATGCCAGGTCCAAACTCTATAAAATCAATTATAGCTTCTCCCGAATATTGGTCGGTAGGTAACTTCACGCGCTGTTCACAGCGTGGGTTTAACTCAATAACATAATCCAGATTGTTATTAACAATTGGAATGCAAGTGGTTTTTGTTTTTAACACCAGGTTCTTAAGGTCTATAATTGCATCCAACTGTTGTAAGAGGTCATTACCTATAAGTCCGTCAAAACGAGAATCAACATCATACAAGTAAAACTTGTGGTACTCACTACTTTTGAATGTTGGTAGAAGTGGTATCACTATGACCTCGTTGTGTCTACTAGATGCGTGCGTACTGACAACTTCGAATGGTTCTTGCTGAATATTTTCTTTAAATATTTGGTAAGCTTTTTGAGGGCTCAAGAACGACCTTGTACTACCAGTATCTATCATCATTTTTGAGTTGATTTCGGGTATATAGATATAGGGTAATTTGAGATTAGGGTCACAATTTAACTCTATAATTTCTTGTTTTTGGTCGAGGCACGCATAGGACAATTTTCAACTGCTTGACCTTGAGAAGAATCTGTTTGAGTTGGCATATACGTCATGTCTTCATTTTGTCCGTCATAAGCTGAAGCTGAAGGCATCGAGTTAGAGTCATCATAACTACCTAAGTCATAACCGTAAGCGTCGTTGTCGTATGCGTCATATTCGTAGTCGTCACAAGTATCCTGATCCTGATAACACTGTACTACGTCACCGTTATCATTCAAGGTTAGCTCGTTAAGTCTAAAACCTTGAGGTCTAGGCGGGGCTGTTCTCATCGTTACATCTGTCGATTGAAAGTTTGGTTTGTTAACCTGAGGAGGCCTGTAACCAAATTGCTGTGTTCCAAAATTTGGTTTATAACCGAATTGTTGCGGGTTGTTTCCGAATTGGGGGCGGTAGCCCTGTTGTGGCTGATAACCTAATTGCGGGCGGTAACCGAACTGTGGCGGTTGATAGCCTAGCTGAGGACGGTACCCGAAATTTTGTGGTTGACCTTGAGCCAATTGGGGCATCCTATATGGTCTTGGTTGAACACCAAAATTAAATTTGGGTGCCGCATTGTTATTAGCAAACAGAACCCCAAATCTAAACCCAGTGGGTTGCTGACTCGGCTGTGGATTACCACCAAACTTAAAACCTTGACCCTGAATTGCCGGTAATAAGGGTCGTTGCACACTACCACTACCAAAGATACGATTCCGCATGTTATACTGATCGTGGAAGTTTACTTCCTCCAGTACTGTACTAAGTGCATTCTCCAAGGTCGAAGTGGATTTAAGTCTCACTATCCTAACCATATTTTCAGGCAAATTGTATAAGAACACATTCAAGGACATGTTATTATATATTGCAATTTTAGCTCGTTTTAAATCCACATCATTTAATAGATTAACTTTTGAAATTAATAATGATCGAACAGATTGAATTCTGTTACAAAAATCTAAGTAACTTTCCCCGGATTTTATTTTTAATGATTCTAATTCAATACTAATACACTGTTCACTACGCGGATCTCCAAAGTGCTGTTCGAGCAGTTCTTTTAACTCGGACCAAGACGCAACATCATCACGCTCCGATAATAGCGCAGATGCGTTATCCGTGAGGCGACTAGTTATCGCATGATACACATATAAATTTTGAGCCTCATTGCCTCTATACCTGGTAATTACATACTCACTTTTTCGCAAAAATAGATTTAATTGTCTCTTATCTCCTCCAAATAAGGGGATCAGACGTAACATTTCATTCGGAATAGCTACGATTTCTTCTGCCATTTTTAGGTAGAGTAATTAGCAAGTCAGAGATTACACACAAGTAAATTCACACACAATAAAATATAGCGTAATACACACACAAATATAATATAGACACAGCTTATAAAGTCAATAAACAATAATTAATTAATATACACAATTTTTGTAAAAGTTGTAGAAATTTAATAGAAATATTGTCTATTTAATACATTTATTTTATTCCTAAGAAAAGTTTTATTCACCAGATTAGTAATTAAGATCTATATAGAGACCAAATTTTATGATTATACACTATTCTATAATTATTACAGATTAATAATTTTCTGTATTCTCTACATTACACTACTCTATGTTATATGTATCAGCTTACACTGATAAGAAGGCACGGTAGAGTTTAATACCGAGAAACCAGTCACGTTATAATGAGCGAAGATCTATCTCAATAATAACACAATATGAAAATGAAAAATATGGGAAGGAAAATTAGGATGGCGAAAATTTCACTCACCAACCGGTCGCTCCCATACTCAGCTCTCTTAGAGTCCCTTTGACGAATTTGTTTTGGTTCGAGGATTTGCCTTGCAGCTATTCGCGCCGTAATCACGGAAAAGGTAAATTTGGATACCTAAAATCACGAAAAGACGGCACAGCCTTTAATAGCAAATCCTACCGGCTGCGCCAGTCAAATTGGGGAGCACTCTAAAGACTTTTTAAAAACTAATTAAAATCAAAATTAAAATACGTGTTGCCGATCTAGAGGCTTTAATATTAATGAATTAAATCTAGTTACAATATCTCTTAGCTAAGCTTAAGTCTACTTACATCTCTTGGAATACTTGCTCAGCATTACAAGAAATGCATCAGCTTTTGCTGAGCAAGCTGTCTCAGTCTAACACTGAAGGGTGAGGGGTAACCATAACTATCTACCAAGGTATCAAACATTTTTAGTCGTATTGGCAATGACAGAGCAATGTTGTCAACGCAACAAAAACAGTAAATTACCATCAACACGCGCGCCCTCAAATTCTGCAACGGTTCTCTTTTTGCACAGACTCTAACATAATTTAACGTTCTGACCCTTATATACTTATATCTAGAGGTTATTATCTAGAGGTCAAACACCATCTTGATAAGCATCCATTTATTATACTTGATAGCGTATCTTCCAGATAGTTTATCAGGAAGAAAATCTGCCGCCATAACCTAACGGTGTTCCGGCAGCACACAGCCCTTGAGAGTCAGAGTATTCTAGACCTAGAATGTTCACCATCTTTGACCACATCATCGCTTACCACCAGGCGAGATAGTGGTCAAACGCCTATCAAATCATAATAATAAAAATCTAACATAATTTCTGATCGTACAAAACGAAAAAACCGACTTCACATGCCGCGATAGTGAAAATATCCACTAGCCATAATCATGTCATCGAGGTATCAAATTTGTTTATATTGTTTATCTCCATATCTCCGGAGATTATTATCAGATCCCGATAAAATTGGAATGGGACCAAACGGGAGGCATAATCATAATAAAATAAGAATTTTTCAAATCGGTCAAGATTTGACGGAGTTCTGAGGTAAAAAAAAATACAGTCCAATTGAGAACCTCCTCCTTTTTGTGAAGTCGGTTAAAGGTAAAAACAATCTACTTAATTCATTCCTACACTAAAACACACTGTACTTAATCATTTTTTAATACAAACCTAAATGTGATTTCATAAAGTTTACATACATACATACATACAATCACGCCTTTTTCCCGTTGGGTTAGGCAAAGACTCCTTCTTTCCATAAGCTACGATCCTGTACCCCTAGTACGAGTTTTTATCGTAAACGCTTTTGACAGATCTCCCATAGTTTTCGACTTATTCTGGATCTCTGATTGGTCTAAATTTAGTGAAGTATAGTAACCACTAGAGGCGCTGTACGGTTTTTCATACAAAATTTATTCGATATACGATATCGAGTTTGGTATGAAAACTCGTACTAAGGGTACTGACATACCTCATAAAGTTTACCTCCCTCTATTCAATTTTTACAATGAGACCAAACATTACCAATTTTAAAGACTTCAAAACACATTGTTGTTCCAGGTAAATCCGACCTACCATACCTCAGCGCTTCCAACACAGCTACCATAGTACGTAACTCGTACGCGTGTCCGTTTACCTCCCGGTTCAACCACATCAAGTGTTATTACTGCAAGCAGCACATGCTGACCCCGACTGAGCTCAGGGGACATGCGGTGCTGCACAACGTCTGCCACTTCACTCCCCACAGATACAAGTAACTACCCAACACTCCGCACAGAAACAACCATCTACCTAACATTCCGCACAGATACAAGTAAAACTACCCAACACTCCGCACAGACACAACCATCTATCTAACATTCCGCACAGATACAACCATCTACCTAACATTCCGCACAGATACAAGTAAAACTACCTGACACTCTGCACAGACACAACTATCTACCTAACATTCCGCACAGACACAACCATCTACCTACCATTCCGCAAAGATACAAGTAACTACCTAACACTCCGCACCGACATAACCATCTATCTACCTCACATTCCGCAAAGATACAAGTAACTACCCAACACTCCGCACAGACACAACCATCTACCTAACATTCCGCACAGATACAAGTAACTACCTAACACTCCGCACAGACACAACCATCTACCTAACATTCCGCACAGATACAAGTAACTACCTAACACTCCGCACAGACACAACCATCTACCTTACATTCCGCAAAGATACAAGTAACTACCTAACACTCCGCACCGACATAACCATCTACCTCACATTCCGCAAAGATACCAGTAACTACCCAACACTCCGCACAGACACAATAACCTAACACTCCGCACATATACAAGTAACTAACTAACACTCCGCACAGACACAACTAACTACCTAATACTCCACACAGACACAACTAACTTACGGTTACTAACGGTATTTAGTTGTGTCTGTAGCGCCCCGTGGGGCGCAGCTAGTAATATTATAATACCTGCCTGTTACAGACACACAAAAGTGGACATCTCACGTATAGACTGTCGACTTTGCCCTGAAAAAATCGACACATTGGAAGAATTCACCCATCACATATCTACAGTGCACAAAAAGAAGTACTACCATAATACGAGACATTCAATATTTCCGTTCAAATTGTCCGGAGACGAAAACAAGTGCGTCGTATGCAATGAGACGTTCCCGTTTTTCTACAACTTGAGTGAACATGTGACGCGGCACTTCAGTCAGTTTGTGTGTCATCGTTGTGGAATGGGTGAGATATTTATGATGATATTTGTGGTATCTATCTAGTCATAAAAATAAACTGGCCAAGTGCAAGTCGGACTCGCACTCGTAGGGTTCCGTACCACACTTCAGTATGTTATAAGATCGAGCAAAAAATACCACTATATATTTCGCCAGCAAAAATAATAATTAATAAACATTTTATTTTTTATAACGTCATCTAACGTCTAACAAAGGTGTTAAGGATGGGCATTTCAATATAACGCCATCTATGGACGTTTACTTAAGCTTTCATAGATGGCGTTATATTGAAATGCCGAAAAAACACGTTTCTTGTATGGGGACCCCCTATTATTTTTAACTTTATTCTGTTTTTAGTATTTGTTGTTATAGCGGCAACAGAAATACATCATCTGTGAAAATTTCAACTATCTAACTATCACGGTTCATGAGATAAAGCCTGGTGACAGACGGACAGACAGAAAGACAGACAGACGGACAGTGGAGTCTTAGTAATAGGGTCCCGTTTTACCCTTTGGGTACGGAAGCCTAAAAATATAAAATGCGTAACACTTAAAGAACCATAGTATCTATCTAGGTTTAGAACAATTTTTCTTATTATGATTTTTGTGGCATTTAGATTCAGATTGTTGGTTCCCACACTCATGTATGGAAGTGAATGCTGGGTATGGCAGAAGAAACATGAAAGTAAAATTAATGCTGTAGAAATGAGCAGTTTGAGAAGTATGATCGGAGTGACTCTGATGGATAAGTTGGAGAACAGCGTGATAAGGGAATGTTGTGGTGTGGTAGAAGATGTTGAGGGATGCTTCGATGGTTTGGACATCTAGAGAGGATGGATGAAGAAAGATTGACGAAACAGATTTATGAGACGAGTGTGAATGGTCCAGTTGGTAGAGGCCGACCTAGGCGAACGTATCACGACCAGATCGGAGACGTTTTGAAAAAAGGCCAAGTCAAAAGTACCTATAACCGGAGAGCATGTATGAAGGCGCTCATGAAAGTGGAAGAAGCGAAGGAGGTATGTCAGGATCGTAGCATGTGGAAAGAAGTAGTATCTGCCTACTCCAACGGGAAAAAGGCGTGATTGTATGTATGTATGTAGATTCAGATGATTTTTGTAGCATTCTCAAAAAATACCTATACCTATATCTATCAGTTATTTTTTGAGGCATCTATATTTATTTAGATAGTTATTGTGGTGGTATTTTTAGACGATTTTTTGTCATCTAGATTTTGAGATGTATATTTAGATGGTTTTGTATCATTTAAGTTTTGATGGTTTTTGATGCATCTACATTTACATATCTTGTTAGTGTCTGGATTAGGAACCTCTGTATTATCCAGAGTTAGATAATTCTCGTGTCATCTGAAATCCGCCCGCACACAGTAAAGTTAGCACGCAAGCACTAAATGTTCACGCTCAAATTGTCTGGAGACGAGAACAAGTGCGTCGTGTGCAATGAGACGTGCCCGTTTTTCTACAACTTGAGTGAACATGTGACGCGGCACTTCAGTCAGTTTGTTTGTCATCGTTGTGGAATGGGTGAGATTATTATGTTTATTTCTGCTTAAATAGGCTTTTGCAAATGTTTTTTATTTAGATGATTTTCAAGATAATATCTAGATTTAGATGATTTTTGTGGCATTAAGAATGCTTTCAAAGTGTCTATGTTTTAGATTATTTATGTAGAATGGTGTTCTTTTGGTTTGTAAACCGTTAGATTATTTTTGTATCATCTCGAAATTAGATGTTGGGGGGGTTGAAGGTACCATATTTCATGTTGTTATATATATTCATATGTCATATTCAATGTTGCTCATATCTCGAATATCTGTATAAATAGCATTATGATTAAGAATAATAATAAAGCTTTATTTATTCCTTACACATAGTTTACATTAATTCTAAACATGATTTGTAGTGTTAGTATTATACTTATTCTAGTTTTTTAAAATATTTTCATTAAACTGCGTTAACGCGTTTTGTTGTAAGGACCGCTCTGGCGGTGAAAGCCTCCTCTCTTTCCTTCCATTTCGCTCTGTCTCTTGCCAGTCTGCTCCAGGTATTTCCCACCGTGGCAACTATGTCATTACTCCATCTTTTGAATGGCCTTCCTTTCCGTCTTTTCTTGTGAATAGGGTACCAATTAGTGACAATTCTGGACCATTTGTTCCCTGATGATCTTTGGACATGCCCAGCCCATTTCCAGTTTTGGGTCATTATGGTATTTGATATGTCTTTTACCTTGGTAATTTTCCTGACGTCTTCATTTCTCACTTTATCGCTAAGTTAAGGCCCAAAAGTCTCCTTTCCATGCTATTTTGGCACACTTTGACCTTATGAGTCTGTTTTGTTGACAAAGGCCATGTTTGGGAAGCGTAAGTGAGACAGGGTACTAAACATGTCTGCATGGCTTTATTTTTTAATGTAACTGGTAGATTACTCTTGAATACCTCCTTCATTGCCCAATACTTGTTCCAGGTTATTTTTATTCTTCGCTCTACTTCTTTATCATTGCATGACTTGAAGGATAGTAAATGTCCCAAATAAATATAGTCTTCGGCGTATTCGATTTCTGTTGAGTCTGACTTTATAATTATGGTTTGCTTATTTGTCATTAATTTAGTTTTCTCGCAGGCAATTTCTAGACCTACTTTTCTGCTTTCTTTTTCGAGTGACTGTATCATGAATTCCATTTCTTTTGGATCTTCCGAGAGCAGTACTATGTCATCCGCGAATCGCAAGTGCGAGAGGCGGTTGCCATATATGTGTATCCCTCTATCTTCCCAGTCAAGTGATCTGAATATTTCTTCGAGTACTGCAATGAAGAGTTTTGGAGATAAGGGGTCGCCCTGTTTCACTCCTCTTCCAATTTCAAAGGCTGAGCCATACTCATTTATTTTAATTCTAGCGTTCCTTTTATTGTATACTAGCTGGTCCGGCAAACTTCGTACCACCTAACAGACAATGAATGTCGTGTTACCTTTGAGATGAGCTTAGTTTAGGCTTTTAAGAACGTAATAAATGAATAAAAATGAGATATTAAGTTTATTAATGTATTATGGCAATACAGATATAGAATAAAAGTTGGTAAAAATGGTTTTTGAAAATATATACACTTTCTTATGTTGCTTGTAAGCATACATTTCTGAACGCACGCATATTGGACAATCAATAAATATGTCAAACAATTATCATTACTGACAATATTTACATTTTTAAAATCTACATGACTTGAATTCATAAAAACTTAATTTTTACTTGACTTACTACTTGATACTGGCTAAATACACTAATCGCGTGGAGCCATAATTATACCAAAAAAAAAAACGCGGTAATCCGTATATTGTAATGCTATCTACACATGGGAAGAAATTTTATACTTGACACTGGCTAAATACACTAATCGTGTGGAGCCATAATGACACAATAAAAAATACGGCGGAATAAACAATTGAACATCAAATGATTGGCAGTTTTTAAACCCACAGGAACATTTTGGCAAAATATTTTATCCTATATAATTTTTTTAAGTCCATTATTCATTGTTTTTAATACTTATTATCCTATTCCTGACAAAGATAATTCCAAAAATACAAAAATCATAAAAATTGGTCCAGCCGTTCTTGAGTTATAAGTGTAGTAACTAACACGACTTTCTTTTATATATAAATAGATTTCCTTCAATATATTGATATAGTCATGGTTCACTCCTTGCTTTGATAGAACTCGCCAAATTGCACTGTGGGATATAAAGTCAAATGCTTTGCTATAGTTAATAAAACATATGTAGAGAGGTAGGTCGTATTCGTTGTATTTTTCAATGACAAGTTTCAAAGTGTGGATGTGATCTGTTGTCGAAAACCCCTTTACAAAACCTGCCTGTTCTACTGGCTGGTGTTCATCTAGGATACCAGTAAGACGTCGGAGTAGAGCCGATGCAAACACCTTGTAAACGCACGACGTGAGGCTGATTGGTCTGTAGTTTGATATTGATTTCGGGTCTCCTTTTTTGAAAAGCAAAACGATATCTGAGCACGTCCACTGTTTAGGTATTTCTTTTGTTGATAATATTAAATTGAATAGGTTTGTTAGTGGTGAAGTGAGAGCGTTTGTACCGGCAATTAGCATTTCATTTGTAATACCATCAGACGCTGGGCTTTTTTCGGGTTTTAATAATTTTAACGAGCATTCGATTTCATTTATATAAAATATTGGTACTTCGTCATTGTTTTGAGAAACTCTTTCCTCGGCTAGTTTTTCCTGATTTGTGATATCTTGTGATGCGTACAATTGCTGGTAAAAGTTTGTGACTATTTGCATGATCCCATCTCTGCTTGTAACTGTAGATTTTTTCTCGTTTTGAAGCTGGTTCACCACGTGTTTTGAGGTAGTTAGATATTTATACGCCCTTTCAACTGCTCCAGATTTTCTGATGTGATTTTCTATAATATTGACTATATTGTCTCATATTTTTCTTAATCTGTTTATTTGTCTGTCTATATAACTTGCTAAGTTGAGTTTTTTGATTAGCATTTAGCATAGCATTATGATTACTTCTGACAAAAGTTTTCACACAAAATTTACTACATATTTGATTATAATTATTTTTGCTCTACGATCAATACTTTAGGAGCTACAGGGTGCTAGTTAACAAGGAGATAAATTATAGAATTTAAGGAGTAAAAACGAGATAGGTTATTGTATTTAAAAATAAAATAAAACTGGCAAAGTGCGAGTCAGACGTTTGTCCCGCACCACACGGAGGGTCCTGAACGCAATCTAACTAATATCTAACGACCAACAAAGCGAACGTTAACACAAAGGTGTTAGTAATTAATATTATTAATAAGGTAAACAATCGTTCATAGATGGCGTTACAGTAAATAACACGTTTTTTGTATGGGGACCCCCTTTAATTTTTAAGTTTGTTCTGTTCTTAGTATTTGTTGTTATAGCGGCAACAGAAATACATCATCTGTGAAAATTTCAAACGTCGTAACTATCATGGTTCATGAGATACAGCCTGGTGATAGACGGACAGACAGACAGACTTACAGGCAGGCGGACAGCGGAGTCTCAGTAATAGGGTTCCGTTGGTACCCTTTGGGTCCGGAACCCTAAAAAAGCAAATCAGTTCGTCTTTATTATGTTACTCGTCGTCTTCTACATCGACATCTTCGTCTTCTCCATCTATGACATCTACAGGACATCTACATCTATCTATCTACAATCCGCTTGTACATGAACCCAAGCAGCAGAAGCATACTATTGCATGAAATACCCCCTTTTCGGCATCTGCATTTACCAGTGCAACCACTTTTGCAGGAACAAAAAATTTAAGTCAGCACGGTATCAGGAGCTGATTGATAATTGGTTCGAGGGTTCCATCAGATCCTCACTTCCAACCCCACATTTCAGGAGGCAATTCGTTACCAAGCCACATTTGTACTTGGCGGAATACTCGTAATTCACAAGCCTGAAATAAACTGGTCAAATGCGAGTCGGACTCGCACACGTAGGATTCCGATTGAACAAAATTTGCCGGAAAAATTAAGTACATAGTTTTACATCGATATATACAAGGTGTCGGGTTTCATATGGTCCACACGAAAACCATCGATGGAGGACTCCAAGGGCTACCCAAAAAACCCCCATGTATGTTCCGCGAAAATTTATAGATTTCGAGAAAATTGCGTTTTACTTGTTTTCGAGTTAGTCCCCGAAATGTTGCAATTTATTTAAATTTTCTCCCAAACTATAAAGTCCAGAGCCCTAATTTTTTGTGGGACTATGAACAATGAATAGGTCTTTCAGGGAAAACTACATTCTTAGGGTTCCGTAGTCCTGACAAGGAACCCTTATAGTTTCGTCATGTCCGTCTGTCTGTCTGTCCGAGGTTTTGCTAAGAGACCGTTAATACTAGAAAGCTGTAATTTTGTGGTGGTATGTAAATAAATGACGCCGACAAAGTGTTGAAATAAAATTTTGAAAAATATTTTTTTTTAGGGTAGCTCCCCTATATGAGAAGTGGGGATGATTTTTTTTTTCATCATCTACCCCATCGTATTGGGTATCGTTGAATAGGTCTTTTAAAATGACTTAAGGGTTGCTAATACCATTTTTAACCGACTTCAAAAAAAAGGAGGAGGTTTCTCAATTCGACCGTATATATATATATTTTTTTTTTTTTTTTTTTTTTTTTATGTTTGTTCGCGGATAACTTCGTCGTTTATGAACCGATTTCGATTATTCTTTTTTTGTTCGAAAGGAGATATCCCAAGTGTGGTACCATGGTAATATTTCAATTGAATGCTCCATTTACGAAATATTAAACTTTAAAATGCAAATTTTTGTTCCAGTAGGGCGTCCCCCCCCCCCCCCCCCCCTCTAAAAGCTAAACTGCTGGCTTGAAAAATTAGTGATTATTATCACGAATTTTTTTTGTTTTTGAAATGAAATGTTTCAACTTTAAAGGAAAATTATAGCGGTTAAGATAACTTTATTAGTTTAGCAGTGGCTAAACGTGGCCTGACACGCACTTGGCCGGTTATTTTTATTTAGGCTTATTATTTTGTGCCAAAAAAAATAAGATAATTTTTTTTTTTATTTAGACGATATTTGAACTTTTACTTTGGGCAGGCTTTTCTCCAAAAAAACACAGAATAAAAAAAGTTACAACGGATTTTAAAAACTTGTCTGTTTTATGGACCTGCTGCTTGCCAAATTTCATCCGGCTACGACAAGAGGTTCAGGTCTAAAAACATAATTAACGAAATAGAAAGGATTTCAATATTCAAATTATTTCTTCTGAAATACACTGGTAATCTCTTTTTTTACAGAATTAACAGCTCAAATGAAGATAAGAAGTTATAAAAGCCCAATATCTTTGAATTAAAAGGTTTTATGTTGAAAAATATCGACAATTTTCTTAATTTTCTTGTCAAATTTGCCTCTTGTCGTAGCCGTATGAAATTTGGCAAGCAGCAGGTACATAAAAACAGACAAGTTTTTAAGTCGTAACTTTTTTTATTCTGTATTTTTTTGGAGAAAAGCCTGCTCAAAGTTAAAGTTCAAATATGGTCTAAATAAAAAAATGTGATGTCTTATTTCTATTCTCTGAAAATAATAAGTCTAAATAAAAAAATTGTAGTTTTCCCTGAAAGACCTACTCATTGTTCATAGTCCCATAAAAAAACTAGGGCTCTGGCCTTTTTAGTTTGGGAGAAAATTTATAATAAATTGCAGCATTTCGGGGACTAACTCGAAAACAAGTAAAACGCAATTTTATCGAAAACTAAAGATTTTCGCGCAACATACATGGGGGTTCTCAGGGTAGCCCTTGCAGTCCTCCATCGATGGTTTTCGTTTGGACCATATGAAACCCGACTCCTGTATAAATACCGTGTCAATACTAAACATGGTTATTTACTACAACGCCATCTAACGAACTTCTAACACTAACTAAGTGAACGTTACACAAAGAATAATAAGGTAAAGGTAAACAATCGTTCAGAGATGGCGCTATAGTAAAACACGGTTTTTGTATGGGGACCCCCTTTAATTTTTAACTTTGTTCTGTTTTAGTATTTGTTTTTATAGCGGCAACAGAAATACATCATCTTTCAAAATTTCAACCGTCTAACTATCACGGTTTATAAATTACAGCCTGGGGACAGACCGACAGACCGACAGACAGACAGAGGGACAGCGGAGTCTCAGTAATAGGGATAAATGGGATCGTCCTTTGTACAGAGCTTATGTGAGCGTCCCAGTCACAGCACACCCCCCACTCTTGAGGACTTTTAGTATCTTCATCTGGATACCGCAAGGTATAAATAGAATAGAATAGAAAGTTCTATATTCAGAATAGTTTATGTGATAGTACATAGTTTAAAATATGCAACTTAATGATAATAATATCGTTTAAAAACTAAAAAAGAACCGACTTCAATGCCGCGCTATTCATTTTCAGTACCAATTATGAGATGTTTATCTCAATATCTCTGGAGATACTTATCATACCTCGATAAAATTACCATGGTACCACACTTGGGATCTCTCCTTTCGAACAAAAAAAGAATAATCAAAATCGGTTCATAAACGACGAAGTTATCCGCGAACAAACATTAAAAAAATATATATATATATATATATATATACGGTCGAATTGAGAAACCTCCTCCTTTTTTTGAAGTCGGTTAAAAAGACAATGGTTGTAACTTTGGTGACCGCTGTACCCTGCACTAGGTCTAATAAGCCTGTATTGCAGGTTAGTGTCACTCCGCTGGTCAGTGCCATTCTTCACTACCATTATTTTCGATAAGTGGTATTTTTAACCGACTTCAAAAAAAGGAGGAGGTTTCTCAATTCGACCGATTTGTTTTTTTTTTAAATTTTTGTTCGCGGATAACTTCGTCGTTTATGAACCGATTTTGATTATTCTTTTTTTATTCGAAAGGAGAGATCCCAAGTGTGGTACCATGGTAATTTTATCGAGGTCTGATAAGTATCTCCAGAGATATTGAGATAAACATCTCAAAATAGGTACTGAAAATGAATAGCGCGGCATTGAAGTCGGTTCTTTTTTAGTTTTTAAACGATATTATCTTAATTTGTATTATAATCTGAAGGATAAAAGCCAATGCAATGGTTGTACCTTTGTTGACCGCCGTTGGAAATGAACCAATTAATAACACTACATGAGTTATTTCCCCTGATTTTATTAATTTTCTTGGACTAGTTGTACAAAAAATTTTGATATTGAGATACACAATTGGTGATGTTGAGATACACCTCAAACTTGGTACTGAAAATTTTAGTTCTGGTTCTGGTAGGTTCTTTTTATACTATCTTAAATTATCTATTAAGATATGGCAATTAGCGATGAGACCGTATATCTATGAATTCTACTTTCTACTAATATTATAAAGGCAAAAGTATGTATGCATATTTGTTACTTCTTACTTCTTCACGCTAAAACTACTGAACCGATTGAGCTAAAATGTTGTATATAGAAAGCCTAGACCCTGGAATAACACATGGTGTTCTTTTTATCCCGATATTCCCACGGGAACGATGATTACGCGGGTAAAACCGCGAGGCACAGCTAGTTAACCATATAATCAGTGTGGGCTACTTTGGTAACTAAGTAGCCCACAATCAGTTATTTTATAATATGGGTTGAATTTCAGCGTTTATAGACGAGCCGACTTTACAGAAGCATGTCACGACTCACGACTCGAAGCGGTATCCGTGCGACATTTGTAAAAAGTCGTTCAAGTCGGACTATTACCGGATACTACATACTAAAAAGTAAGTTCTTTACAGGTGGTAGGTACATATTATATCGATGCCTATTGAAAAATGTATGTGCGCTTTCACAGTGGTCCTCCGGTGAAGGAAAAACAGCTACCACCCTCAAGTTAGAAAATCTGTCGCCAAACATCTAATGTGTTCCGGCAGTTGTCCTTGAGAGCCAGTTCCCATTCTAGGCCTAGCGTGCTACTAACCTCGATAGCATCATCACTTACTAACAGGTGAGATAGTGGTCACACGCTAGACTATCGCCCATATAGCCTTCCGTACCAACTTCTCAGAATAGGTTAAAGGACAAACTTAACGTTGTAGTTCGATCCATAGAAAATGTATTGCACCAACTACAAATAATAAGTTTGTTTTAGTAAAATTACCTTTTTTTGTTATTAATCAACATATTTATGGTTTAAGAGCTTGCTTCTTGCTAAATTTCAATGATTCCGGCAGCTATCCTTGAGAGCCAGTTGCCATTTTAGGCTTAGCGTGCTTACCATCTTCAACCGCATCATCACTTACCAACAGGTGAGATAGTGGTCAAACGCTAGCCTATAAGATATTTAAAAAAAAGTCAACAGGAAGTAACCTAAAGGTTTTCGATCCAAAACCTACAGGGTACTTCCGGTTGACCTAGAATTGTCAATTTTAGTTGTTTATGTCAAGGTCTTACAGCACAAGTAAAGGAGAAATTCCGAAAAATAAAAAAAACTTGAAAATTAAGGTAAACTTTGGTACTTACAAGTTTTCGCAAAAATCTAAATTTTCCCATATCTTATCATGTTGACTCAGAACCTTGATTTTTATACACCTAATAGGGACTATAGACTTCAGTATCTGGTATAAAATTCAACTTGCTAGGTCCACCCGTTCCTGAGAAAATCGGTAGTGACACACGGACAAACGGACAAGAAAGTGATCTTATAATAGTTCCTTTTTAGGGTTCCATACCCAAAGGATAAAACGGGACCCTATTACTAAGACTCCGCTGTCCGTCTGTCCATCTGTCCGTCTGTTACCAGGCTGTATCTCATGAACCGTGATAATTAGACCGTTGAAATTTTCACAGATGATGTATTGCTGTTGCCGCTATAACAACAAATACTAAAAACAGAATAAAGTTAAAAATTCTAGGGGGTCCCTATAGAAGAAACGTGTTTTTTTCGCCATTTCAAAATAACGCCATCTATGAACGCTTAGGTAAACGTCCATAGATGGCGTTATATTGAAATGCCAATCCCTAAAACCTTTGTGTTAACTTTCACTTAGAAAGCGTAGACGATAGATGGCGTTATAATAAATCAGCACGCGGCTTACAACTATGTTTTGATAAAATGTTTATTAATTATTATTTTTTGCTGGCGAAATATGATATTGATTATTTGCTCGATCTTATAAAATACTGTAGTGTGGTACGGGACCCTACGAGTGCGAGTCCGACTTGCACTTGGCCAGTTTATTTACCTTTTTTTATTATCATAGATCATAAATTATGTCCGTTTCAGGATTCACGAGAAAGACTCCCATGGAGAATTCTGTCCTATTTGCGAGATGTTCCTCTTGTACAGTGACAAATCTAAACATATGGCAGAGGTTCATGGGACTGCCGCTTCTGTACCGTGCCATGCGTGCGATCAGGTATGTTAGGTTTTTTTAACCGACTTTACAGATAATTTATCATCATCATCATCATCAGCCTGTATCAGTCCACTGCTGAACATAGGCCTCTCCCAAGATGCGCCACTGAGCCCGATCTTCGGCTCTTCTCTTCCAGTCACTGCCCACCGCTTTGCGTATGTCGTCGCTCCACTGGTCACAGGACGTCCTACGCTACGTTTGCCGATTCGCGGTCTCCACTCTAGGACAAGTCTGCCCCAACGGTTATCAGTCCTGCGGCAGATATGACCAGCCCACTGCCACTTCAGCTTGCTAATCCGTTGAGCTATGTCGATCACTTTAGTTCTCTGGCGAATTACTTCTTTCCGGATTCGATCCCGCAGAGAAATTCCGAGCATAGCTCTCTCCATAGCTCGCTGAGCGACTTTAAACTGGTGGACCAGTCGGACTGTGAGTGTCCACGTCTCGGCTCCGTATGTCATCACAGGTAGGACGCACTGGTTAAAGACTTTTGTCTTTAGACACTGTGGTATAGGCGACGAGAAGACTCGACGGAGTTTTCCGAATGCTGCCCAGCCCAGCTGAATTCTTCTCTGGATTTCCTTCTCGAAGTTATGTTTGCCTAGTTGGAGCGTTTGCCCTAGGTAAACATACTTAGTGACAACTTCGAGTGGGATTCCATCTACGGCAATCGGTTCCGGAACAACGTGCTCGTTGTACATGACTTTGGTTTTGTCCAAATTCATCCGGAGACCGATGCTACGAGAAGAATCAGATAGACCATTCAACATCCTTTGTAGGTCCTGCAGCGTCTCTGCCATAATGACGATGTCATCTGCGAATCGTAAGTGAGAGATGTACCCCCTAATTTATGATCGAAACGAAACAACACGAAAAAACGAAAAAACCGACTTCAAATGCCGCGATAGTCAAAGTACTGGCTAGTTATAATCATGTCTTCTAAGTACAAGTTTGCTTATATTACTTATCTCCATATCTCCGGATATAATTGTCATACCTCGATAAAATTTGGGACCAAACGGTAGGCATAATAATAATAATAATTATTTTTTCAAATCGGTGAAAATTTAACGGAGTTCTGAGGTAACAAACATAAAAAAAAATACAGTCGAATTGAGAATCTCCTCCTTTTTTGTGGATTCTGTTAAAAAAGCGGAGGTTCTCCATTCCTTTTTTTTGTGGAGTCGGTTTTTTTGTTTGAGACATTATGCCTCCCGTTTGATCCCATTCAAATTGATTGAGATCTGTTAATAATCTCTGGAGATATGGAGATAAACATCTTACACTCGAAATCTATGCATTTGTATACCTTGATGACATGATACTGCCTACTGGCTTATTTTACTATCGCGGCATGTGACGTCGGTTTTTAGGGTTCCGCACCCAAAGGGTAAAACGGGACCCTATTACTAAGACTCCGCTACCCGTCTGTCTGTATGTCCGTCTGTCACCAGGCTGTATCTCATGAACCGTGATAGTTAGACAATTGAAATTTTCACAGATGTACTCGTATTTCTGTTGCCGCTATAACAACAAATACTAAAAACAGAAAAAAAGGTAAACGTCCCATAGATGGCGTTATTTATATTAAAATGTCGATCCCTAACACCTTTGTTAGACGTTAGATGGCGTTATAGGAAATAAAATGTTTATTAATTATTATTTTTGCTGGCGAAAAATGATAGTGGTATTTTTGCTCCATCTTATAAAATACTGTATTGTGGTACGGAACCCTACTAGTGCGAGTCCGACTCGCACTTGGCCAGTTTATTCGTTATTTACGATCATAATTTATTTTATTTGTATAGGCTAGCGTTTTAATTAACACTTTCTGACCTGTTGGTAAGAGATGCTGCGGTCGAGCATAGTGTCTTACCACCATGCGGGGGTTGTTGGTTTCGTAACGATGTTTTCCTTCACCGGAGGGCCACTGTGAAAAGCGCACATAATTTTTTTCGATAGATAAATCCATTGGTGCACGTCGGGGATTAAACTCGGTACCTCTGGCGTCAAAGCCATTCAAGAACCATTCTCCCACTACACCAATGGACTCTCAATATATGCACGACTAGCTTATCCCCGTGACTTCGTTTACGTACACCAAGAACTTTATCACTGTAAAGCTCTGTCAATCAACTTCTAAATAGTTTCCATTAGTTTCGTCGTATTGATTGGATCGTACTGTGGCTTAGTTGGTTACAGTGCCTGGACATGTTTCCTAGCAGGTGCGGGTTCGAATCCCGTCGGTAAGATGACATTTTCGATTGTGTGTAACAATGTAAAATAATAATTTAAGTTCGTTTACAAAACGAAAAAAACCGACTTCACATGCCGCGATAGTCAAAAGAATAGCCAGTAGTATCATGTCGTCAAGGTATACAAATGCATATGTCGTCAAGGTATGTAATGTGATCTCTATATCTCCGGAGATCATGATGAATAGTCAAAATTTGACGGAGTTCTGAGGTAACAAACATAACAAAAATAATAATAATACAGTCGAATTGAGAACCCCCTCCTTTTTTATAAAGTCGGTTAAAAATAAATACAATATTCTTTATTCATATTTACAATGGATATGGCACTGTTCTATATATATTCTAGCATTAGCATATTACATCACTGTCCTTGAATAGCACCATCAATGTATCCTTGCACCCACACTAGGTCACAGAATAACGAATAGTACAAGTACAGAAGATGCACTCCCTGATAGCAAAAATGCGAGATTAAACCTAGTTACAACGACGGTAACGTTCAAAATACGCTACAAGCCTCGGACGCGACCTTGAATTTGCGACACAGAATAAACTAATAGTAACTAAGAACCGCTCGTTGCGCAACGTAAAATGTACCGTAAGTCCGCGCGGCGAGAGTCTGTATCACTCGGTCAGCTCGCGGGCTGTCAGCTGTCTCTTGACTTAACTTGAGTGTTGTGAGAAAACAAATTGAGAGAGCGCGTGACACTACTTACTGAACTTGCAGCCCACTGGCTGCTGCGGGTGTGCTAATATTTTCATAGCTATAAGCGCGGAGTGCGACAGGCCTGACTAGGTCTCTTATGAGCCTTAATTGTGGTGTATAAAATGTGTAAACACTTCAAGACACATAATATTTATCTTAATTATGTTTGTTCTAGTCATTCAAGTCTCGAAGAATGCTGACTGTCCACGTCCGAAAGGAGCATATGAAAGATTTCAGGTAATATGTATATCTTTTTGTAAAGTTTACTAGCAATGTGTGTTTGCACATTACTAGTAGTCTTGTTAACCCCTCCAACTAAGCTAAATATGCTTGTGTCTGGAGTAGGTTCACGTCAATAGTGCAATGGGTGGGGATCGGACTCACGCTCTCGATTGCCAGGCCGACCCCATTAGGCTATTGCCGCTTTTTATGAATCATATGAATAAACCAGCAGCGCCTCGCGGTTTCACCCGCGTAATTTCCGTACCTTTGAGAATACGGGAATAAAATATAGCCTATGTTACTCGCTGATAATGTAGCATTCCATTAGTGAAACAATTTTTAAATTCGGTCCAGTAGTTTTTGAGTTAAATCAATACAAACAAAGAATGTCCTCTTTATAATATTAGTTTAGATAAAAACATCTAGATGGCGCTAGAGTAGGTTGAATAACTCTCCTTGTAAATATTGCCTAAATGTATGAGATCCTGCATCGCGCAAACGATATTTTCCGCGACGTTGGAACCTGATGTACTTCCTGCGTCATCTATCAACTTAATATTTGAGCTCGTTATAAAATGTTTTCTCTTTACAATATTTTGAAAGATTTGAAAGATTTATTTTCCAAAATATTAAACTAGTTATTACATTAAGTCTTATATATATGAAACACAAATTAACCATCATTTTGGCACTCTGAAATTCCACACTAGGAAAAATCCTGTGTTGTGGAATTCAGTAAGATTGACACAAAGAAATGTTACAAATACATGTACCGTGGGTAAACTTATACATTACTACTTTTTAACTATTTGTGCATAATTGATATGCCTAACTTAGACAATAACTTATGAAGATTCTAACCTACTAATAACACAAATTGTGTGTATTTGTGTGTGTGTGTGTGTTTGTTTGTTTGCGTGTATGTGAGTGTATTGTTGAGAATGTGTAGCTATTTATGTAATTTCCTGTAGGTATATAGATATAGATATATACATATATATATATGTATATATATGTCATCAAAAATAGGAACAGAAAATTCTTCTTTTATTATATATAATTCTTCCTTTACTATATTATTATCATTAATTATTATTATTAGGGGCCTGATTCTCAACTGACTGTTTTTACTGCCGTATTTGCTATATTAGGTAACGATGTTCTAAACATTTTGTAGTAATATTATGCTGCAAAAATCCCAAACAGCTGAAAACAGAGGAGAAAGCAGGCCCCTCAACGTCAGGATATAGTTGTTATGAGGCTTTCGGTCTCCGAATAGTTAAGAGACGCTAGCCAAGATAAAATCTTGTTCTTGCAAGTATGGCGGGGAAATTTGACAATATTGAGTGTCCTGTCTACACGTTGATATATGTTTGGACCCTTGTAGGAGTAGGCTCGTTTACCAAGTAACGTTTTTCGACGGGGGACCTCCCAGGAGTTCTTCAGCGTACGTTTATTTGTGGTGTAACCGGTCAAAGAATATTTGTGGAATCGTAGCGATACTGCAAGTATATAAAGTTGCCTTACTCGTAACAACTTTGTATCATTATATAATTGGTCAGTCGAGTACCTAAAGGGTTTGTTGTGTGCTACTTTTAAAAGGGCTCTTTGAGCTCTTTCCACTTTAATCAGCGTCGTTTTATTCGCACTACCCCATGATACGATACAGTAATTTAGAATTGATTCACAAAGGGCCTTATACACCAAACGGAGCGTATCTGGATCAGCTGATGCTCTCAAACGCTTGAAGATAAACATCATCTTCCTCAGACGGCCACACAGAGCTCCTGTGTGCTTATTCCAGGAAAGCTTATGATCTATCGTAACGCCTAAATATCTTATGTCATCTACACGCTGTAACTTGGGACAGGGGCAAGTAGAGCTAGAGGAGTTACCACATGTGTGAATTTTCAATTCAACATTATTAGATTTGGTTCTAGTAGATATGTGGAAAGTCATGAACTTAGTTTTTGATGCATTTAAGGTAAGTAGATTTTGTTGTAACCATAGGGCGATTTTTGTTATACCTTGTTGTGCTGTATCGGTTACGGTATCCCAGCAGTCACCATGGAAGACCAGAGCTGTATCGTCAGCGAAAGTAAATATATTAGTGTTTCTTAATTGAAGCTGGCACAAGTCATTAATGTATGATAAAAACAGAGTTGGTCCAAGCACGCTTCCTTGAGGAATCCCGTATGAGACATTAGTGTAGTCACTGTATTCGTCGGATATACGGACTCTTTGTTTCCTACCATCGAGATACGATTGAAACCATTTTAATGGTAGTCCACGCACTCCAAGATATTCAAGCTTTTTGAGAAGAATAGGCCAAGACACTGTATCAAATGCCTTGGCCAGATCCAAGAAAACACCTATACACCTTTTGCCTGAGTCAAGTTTTTGTGATACTCTGTCTACCAAATCCGTAACTGCATCCTCTGTAGACTTATTCGATCGAAATCCATATTGGTGCGGCGATATAATGTTGTGCTTTTCGAGGTATCCTAAAAGTCTTTTATTCATAATTTTTTCCAGTATTTTTGATACCGATGACAGTAGTGATATGGGTCTATAATTAGATATCATTGTTGCAACACCAGACTTATATATAGGACAGATATCAGCAGATTTTAAGTTATCTGGAACTACGCCTGACAGCAAACTTAAGTTACAGATGTGAGCAATTGGAGATGAAATTACATGTCTAGTCTGTTTAAGTATGCTGTTACTAATTAGATCACTACTAGGGGCTGACGCAGTTTTGAGACCAGTTATTATTTTATTAACTTCGTACACATCAGTAGGTGCTACAAAGAAAGATTCTGCCCTGGAGTGTTTGCTACACGTAGAGTCAGCGAGCTCCGATTCTGTCTTCTGCAGTTGAGCGAGGATGTTATTTGCTAAGTTTGCCCCAACTGAAGAAAAGTAATTATTTGAGTGGTTTAGTGAATCAATATGGGATGGTTTGGCCGAGAGAAGTTGATTAGAATTTGTGTTTACTGGATTTATATGACATATCTCTAACGGCTCTCCAAAGCTGTTTACTATTGTTTTTATTAGCCGCAATTCGTCTTGATTGATATTTGATTTTTTGATTGTGTAAAAGGAAATGGCAGTGGTTTCTGAGATGTTTATACCTGGTCTGCATTTGGGCGTTATTCGGATGCTTTTTAGCCTCAAGGTGTAGAGAGTCTCTGCTTCGAATCTTTTTAATAAGTGATCTCGTCATCCATGGCTTCGTTATTACATCAGCATTACGGATCTTTCTTTTATCTGTTATTTCGTATAGCAGCAGTTATCCTCTCAACTAAAAATTGGGTAGCAATATTGACGTCGGTTAAAAGATAGAAGTTAGTCCAATCGATATTTTCTAGATAGCTTATAATACCGTTTATATTTATGTTTGGTTTAAGTTTGTAATTCGGTGTACATTTTGTAATCTTATGGTCAATTCCAGTTATGACTGTGTCGTGGTCAGTAATATCAGAATCACATATCACTACTCGGCCAGCCTTTTTTGTCTTAATAAGTGCGTGATCTAGGCAATTAGGTCCTCTAGTGGGTAAGACATGGCCAGGGGTAAATCCGTGATATGAAATCAGCTCTATATAATCTAAATATTTAGGATCAGTTGTATTAGGCTTGATGTCAATATTTATATCACCGATTATGAGACAGGAGTCAGTTGTGATACTTGAAATAGTTTCTTCCAAGGATTTTATGAAGTTAGATACTTGCTTATTTGAGGGAGACCTATATAATGTTATTAAGCTGAGATCTGAATCAATTTTTAATATTAGGCAATTTGCATCGTTAAATTGAGGCTCATGAATTTCGACATTTAATCCTTGTTTTGCAAATATTATTATACCATCGTTTTGGTTCCTAAACAGAGTAGAGGAATGGCAATCATAATGAGGTAGATTTAATCCGTGAAAATCACTGTCAATCCAGCACTCAGTAAGTGCTATTATGTCCGGGAGAAAGCCTAAGCGATTTAAATATACTAAAAATTGATCGAAATTTTTTCTGACGCTTCTGATGTTTTGTGTGATTATCGTTGTTTGAGTCTGAGTATTACCTAGTTTATCCTTGCATTCTTCAGCTGAAGATACTCTAAAGCTGTCTACTAAACTAATGTTGTCAATGCATTCAATCAAATCTTTATTATTCATTGTCATTTTGTTTGCAGGTCAAGAGTCACGCAGAACCACTCTGCGTGTTACGTAAAATTTATTTTTGCATTGACAAAAGAAGACTTTTAGACATTTTGCCTCTAAGAAGTATCTAAAGCCATTAGTGGCTATGCAAGTCATAGTAATACATTGTTTCTGGGAGAAGTTAGACTCAAACTTGTGACTCAGCTTGAACGATATGATTTTTGTTACTAAAAAAATTATGGGGATAGATCCAGTTATGTACCAATTTTTGTCATTGGATGTGTATTCAATCGATTTGAGTGTTTTAGTTATTCGCGTCAGAGTGATATATTTACTGGTAAAAAATAATGTATTGTTTCGTATTGTTATGTCCAGTATATTTTGTGCATAGTTGAGTAGTGATATGTGAATATAGTTTACAGGATGGCAAATGGTTTGTGAAAATTGAAATAAGTGATTCTTATTTTTTAGTTCAGTGTTTAGTGTTGGTGTTATTGTGTAGCTTATAATATTATTTTTTCTTAATAAATGCTGGCTATATTGTAGAGAGAGTACAATAATAACAATAAAGAATAACAATGCTATAGCAAATGCTTGGCTGAAAGTTGAGCTTCTGATATGATCATAGGCAT
Organism: Cabera pusaria; assembly: GCA_954871355.1. NCBI lineage: Eukaryota > Metazoa > Arthropoda > Insecta > Lepidoptera > Geometridae > Cabera > Cabera pusaria. Next base: position 10,660,770 of record OX940913.1, on the reverse strand, counting down.
AGCATGAGCAATGAATTGACTTTATGATCAGTTCTAAGTTGACGGGGGCTGTATCTAGTCACTTTTGCATACGAGATAGTTCTTCAAGGTCGCTTTCACTATTTATGCGAATTTGCGGCGTTCCTTCGGCCTTGCGCATAAATATCCTTCCAAAGGACGTCCAACAGAATGCAAAATTATTATTCTTCGCGAAGTCACGGGAAAGATAATATAGCTTCCGTTCTCGCTGCGTAAGGTTCTCGGAAATATACACTGGTTTACTAGGGCCATCGCCATTTGATTCTGTTTTAGAGTTAGCACGGAAGACATCCTTTATCTCATTTGTTTGGATTGAGATGTTTAGTAGTTCAGCTGTTTTGCTAACTATATTTTTTAAGTCTTCCTTAGACTCTTTTTGGAGTTGTGAAATATTTCTTATCTCGATACTAGTGGAACACGAGTTGTGCTGCAGTGCCTCAAGCTGGTTCTGTAAGTTCTGGATGAGCTCTTTATCACTTTTACGTTCCCTTTCGAGAGTATCAATCCTATTTACGGCATCTTCGTACTGAGTGTACAAGGTGCTCATCGTTACCTTCACATCGTTTATAGAGTTGAGAATGATGTCCGACTTTTCATCCTGCCGCATTTGAAGTAATTTGAACATTTCCATTACGTCCGCTTTTGAGATTTCCTCCGAATTGTCGTGATCGTCATTTTTGATGTCATCTCTTTTACGCTTGGATGGGTTTCGGGAGCCAATATTAGACAGAGATGACGCGGCGCTCATTCCTGCTTCTTGACCAACTTCGGAAATATTTGAGTCAGAAGAACAGTGCTGAAGGGGAGTTGCAAAGGACGCCGACGGTGGACATAGCTGTCTTGGAGGAGTACGTTTTAACGGCATTTCGCTCTTATTATGTTTAGCAATACGCTTTGAAAATAGATAACACAAATAATGTATAAATGTACTTCACTTAATATAAGTAGCTATTTATTGCGTATTACTTAAGTTCAAGTCACGTAGGTAGCAGAACACAAAAATACAGTGAGATAGATTCTCGCGCCCAAAAGGTCGTAAGCGCCGCCAATTTCGAAGCCGCTTACGCGTTTATGTCGAAAACCTCTCGGATGTTTATGCCGAAATAGAATATTTACAGATTATACTAATATTATTAATTGTTCGAGTCTTTCTGATTAATTTTATCACTACACTATAAACACATACTGATAGATTTATGTATAAAATAGAAAAGTCCGTTTAAAAGTCACGTAGGAGTTTTAGAATAAAAACAGGGGAGCAGACTAGTTAGGAACGAAGTTACCATATTAGTAGATCAGTATATAACACTGACGGACTAATAAACTGCATCAAAGTTCAGGATTACTTCCGAATTAATTGAATGGTCCTTTCTAGTAAACAAACATACACGTAAGGATTTACTATGCTGTTATGAAGTTAACAAACCAAACTATAGGTTTCAATTTAAATTTGTATAATTTGTAATAATATTTATAGCACAGTGCGACCTAAACCCGCACTTATCGCACGCTTTTCCGTGACTTAAAAAGTAGATTATTGCACGAAGTTTAGCACCCTCGCTGCGCTCGGGTGCCAACTTCACGCCGTGCAATAATCTTCTATTAGACGGAAAAGCGTAGCAAGCGTAAAGTGCGGGTTTATGTCACACTGATTGTGCATGGTATCAATAGTTCCAAATATTTTATGAACAGATATGACTAGAAGGGTTATTTTGATAATATCCTGAAAAGCACCCCACGCTTTTTTTTACAATACAATCATTTTTTCTTACACTATTTTTAATTCAAATTTATTAAAATTTATTTTCTATTTTTTAGTTGGATTTTCTATAAAAGCGTATTTTTTAAACTATTATTTATTTTTCATTTTTTAGTAGATTTTTTTTTTAAATTTATTTATTGTCATCTGTCCTTAATAAGTATGCCAAATTTCGAGTTAATCCGACGTTTTGAAGGGGGTTAAAATCATGTTCAAAGATTCCGTTACATACTAACATACAAACATACATACGTCTGAAGCTATTAAAAGAGTAGATTATTGCACGAAGTTTAGCACCCTCGCTGCGCTCGGGTGCCAACTTCACGCCGTGCAATAATATTCTATTAGACGGAAAAGCGTAGCAAGCGTAAAGTGCGGGTTTATGTCACACTGATTGCTATAAAATAATATACGATACTCGTGACTTAAGTTCTCTATTATTGCACGGCGTAGTATCCGAGCGCAGCGAAGGTGCTAACTTTACGCCGTGCAATCGACCACTTAAATCACACCAATCGTAATATACTATTAATGTTTTATTTCAAAGGCGTCTTGAACATTGGTGCAGTTTATGAGTCCGTGGGTGTAGTATAAAAGTATAAATGAATTGAATTCGACAGATATTCATGCAACATATGTGGGAGGAAGTTCTTCGTTCGTTCAGCGTTGAATCATCACATGCCGACGCACACGGGCGAACGGAACTTTAAGTGTAAAGTGTGCGGGAAGTCTTACCCCCGGCTGAAAACTTTACAAGGACACCTGCGGATACATAATAATGATAGGAGATATAAGTGAGTTTCATTTATTTAATACCTTTTAAATACTAATTAATATTATAATAGATGGCGCCACCAATGCATAATTGGGTTAAAAATGCAATCCACTAATTTCGTCGCATCGATAGTATCAGACCGTTGCTAAATTGGCAGAGCACCTGGACATGTTATCCGGGGGGTGCGGGTTCGAGTCCCGTCGGTACGATGACATTTCGGACTGTGTGTAACAATTTGCAAAAATATAAAGTGCACATCAAGAAACATAATAGTATCCCATGTGTAAATCCAGGTTCTAAAGTATTTTTATGCCAAATTTCATCCTAATCCGTCAGCCATTTTTGCGTGACAGGATACAAACATACATCCATCTATACTCATTACTCACCAACTTAATATAATATAGTTTATGGTTTATTTTGTTCTACATACATACATTAAAATCACGCCGTATTCCCGTTGGAGTAGGCAGATACTACTTCTTTCCACATGCTACGATCCTGACATACCTCCTTCGCTTCTTCCACTTTCATGAGCGCCTTCATACATGCTCGCCGGTTATAGGTACTTTTGACTTGGCCTCTCTTTAAAACGTCTCCGATCTGGTCGTGATACGTTCGTCAAGATCGGCCTCTACCGGCTGGCATATTCACACTCGTCTCATCAATCTTCCTATATATTTTTTTATATCATATAGTTTGACGTTTGACCACTATCTCACCTGTTGGTAAGTGATGATGCGGTCGAGGATGGTAGCACGCTAGGCCTAGAATGGGAACTGGCTCTCAAGGATTTTTTTTTATGCTGTATAGGCAAGCGTTTGACCACTATCTCACCTGATGTTAAGTGACGATGCGGTCGACGATGTAACACGCTTACCTAGTAAATACCTGTTCACTCGCGATTTAAAGACCCCCGGGTTGTAGGTATCGGGAAACACAGACACCGGCAAGGAATTCCATTCTTTGGCGGATCGTATTATGTAGAACGAAGCAAAATGCTTCGTGCGTGTACATGGAACGTCCACTGGGTAGCTGCCGGAACACTGTTTGCCGACAGACTTTTCTAACTTGAGGGTGGTAGCTAGCCAGGCGGACACTAGATAGTGTCCTACCACCATGCGGGGTTGGGGGTTACTTAACGTAGTTTTTCCTTCGCCGGCGGAGGGCCACTATGAAAAGCGCACATACATTTTTCTATATTATTATATAATCCATTGGTGCACGGCGGGGATTTAACTCGGTACCTCTGGCGTCAAAACCGACCATTCTCCCACGACACCACCAATCTCATCCATCCTCTCTAGATGTCCAAACCATCTAAGCATCCCTTTCTCTATCTTTGTCAATACATTTTGTTCTAATTATAATCTAATAAAACAGGTGCAAAGTCTGCGGTGCGGCGTTTGTGCAGAACTGCAGTTTAAAAGGACACATGAAGAGCAAACATCCAGAGTACACCAATGTTGTAGCACCGTAACTTAAATAATAAAAAAATATATATTTTCATTGTGTTTTTTAAATGTTTGCATTTTTTATGCTTTATCTAATATAGGATGATATTTTTGACAGCTCACTGTATGGATGAGGTAGTTTATGATCGTTAATTAATTTATTCGACTATCGATTATTCTCATGGAACTTAGAATCGATAGTTGCGTGGCATGCCGTACGATAATGTTATAGTAGATTATACAACAAGTGAATAAAAAGGCAATTTAATTCGAGGGACTAAGTTGGATCCCGGGAGCAGCGAAGGATTCTAGATTAGAATCCTGAGCGGAGCGAGGGATACAAGGTTCTACGACAAAAATTGACGAAGTTATGACCGAATTATTAGATAAGTTTGCTGAGTGGCCGGCGCAGTACTTGTGACGTCACTGTGAGGGTTTACCGCCACTCGCCAGTTTTTTTATTTATGTATGACGACGCATAAGTTTTTACAGAGTTGTCCGATTTTGATAATTCTTTTTTTATTGGAAAGGGATATATACCTCGAAGTTGGTCCTCTATAAAATAGGGATAAATTCCATCGCTAAAGGTAGGAAAACAGGGGATGATTGATTATCCACTCACTGATTGTAATGAATGACCACGCATAACTTTTTACAAAGTAGTCCGATTTTGATATTTTTAGGGTTCCGTACCCAAAGGGTAAAACGGGACCCTATTACTAAGACTCCGCTGTCCGTCTGTCACCAGGCTGTATCTCATGAACCGTGATAGTTAGACAGTTGACATTTTCACAGATGATATATTTCTGTTGCCGCTTTAACAACAAATACTAAAAACAGAATAAAGTTAAAAATAATAGAGGGTTCCCATACCGATGAGAGAAACGTGTTTTCTTCGGCATTTCACGTCATCTATGAACGCTTAGTTAGGTCCCATAGATGCCGTTATATTGAAATGTCGATCCCTAACTCCTTTGTTAGACGTTAGATGGCGTTATAAGAAATAAAATGTTCATTAATTATTATTTTTGCTGGCGAAATATGATAGTGGTATTTTTTACTCGATCTTATAAAATACTGTAGTGTGGTACGGAACCCTACTTACTAGTGCGAGTCCGACTTGCACTTGGCCAGTTTTTTTTTTATCGAAGTTGTGCACATATTCATTTGGAAAAAAAATCTAACCCTGAGGCATAGAAAAGATAATAATACTACGTATAGAACGGACACTCTGTTCCTCCCACCAATTCCGAGCTTCCTCAAACCCGCCACCGACTCTGGAGCTGTCGAGGAGCTGCGCTGAGCAAGGACGCCACACGCGTACGACTATAGAACAATTACTACTCACGGAGAGAAGAACATCAACTTCATACATTTATGTTGGGACCAGTAGACACTGGAGGTTCAAATTTACGTAGGTTCTTATTACGTAGGTATATAATAAACACTTAATTATATTAGTATACCTACCTACATATTCGTATTTTAAAATTCATTTTCATAAATGAAACAACGATATATATACTCGTGCGTAAATAACGCTTAATTTGTAAAATATTAAAAAAAACTTTCACGTTTAAAAAATTTATAACACAGCAATTGGGAACTTGATGTAGGTACGTAGTATTTATATTCTCTTTACTTGATGTCGCTCTAACGTGCGAGCAAGACACACGACATTGTTTCGTACAGCTCTGGCTGGCCGCCCAACACAGAATAAAAAATAGTTACTGTGGCGCAGTTTGTTCTATGCAAGTCGACTGGACCTGGAGATGATGGTTTACGAAATAGCGATTAATATTTTTAGTGTTAAAAGCTTTTTGGGTAAGTGTACAAAAAATATTCATACGGTTAGTGCGTAGTACGTATGTACGAAGTAACTATTATATAATCTGTGATACGGTGATTACGGGCGACAACCTTAGACATCACGCACACAAATGCACGTATAGAACAACGACCCGTGTGTAGTGTCTGTGTCGGTGTCACAGTGTCGGTCGTTAAAACGCTAGTTTGTATGGAGATTTAGCGAGTGTCCAGGGTGTGCCTGAGGGTAGGAAAACGGGGGATGATTGATTGATCTCACTCACTGATTGTAATAAATGGCCACGCATTACTTTTTATAGAGTAGTCTAATTTAGTTTTTTTTATTGTTGGATACTGGATAGTGTATACCTCAAAATTGGTAACGTATAAATTTGGAAACAAAAAATCCGGTCACATCTAGTCTAAGATCGAACAGCAAAGTTATGTTTGTCCTTTAACCTAGTTTGACAAGTTTGTACGGAAGCTTCAGTGCACGAGTCTACCTCGCACTTGTCGGTTTTTAGAATCGATTTATAATATAAGATCGTTTAAAAAACTAAAAGAACCGACTTCTAACGTCGCGCTAGTCAAAGTAGCCAGTAGACGCAGTAACTATTATATAATCTGTGCCAGTAGTTAGTGCATCGTTATACAAATGTTGATAAATTAAAAACGCCTCGGTCGATGCCGTTAAAATTTAAATGGGACCGCCTGTGAAGGGAACCCTTTGAAACAAAAAAAAATAATTTTCCAAATCGGTTCAGGCATCTCTCGAGTAATCGGCGAACAGTGAACATACAGTAAAAAAAACGATTCCGACGAATTGAGAACCTACTCCTTTTTTGTGAAGTCGGTTAAAAATAAAACAAAAACGTCACACTAAAGCTCTGTAATCCATAAAGTTTTGTACAATATATTCTCTAGCAGTGTATCCAGGACTGGTGGTATCGTCTTGTATCGTATCTTCTAGGGGGACGGGAGACCGCGGCGTGCACTCGTTGTATCGGTGTACTGGTGAGATTACGTCGTCGTGACTAATGGCTATGTTGTGCAAAGCTGCGCATCCGCATATTACTGCTATCACTGTTTTCAGCTTTATTTGCATACCCACCTGAAAATATAACAAGATAAACATACCTAGATATAATAAGATTGTATAAAAAACTAACAGAACCGACTTCAAATGCCGCGCTATTAATTTTCAGCACCAATTTTTATTAAATTACCATGGTACAACACTTGGGATATCTCCTTTCCAACAAAAAAAGAATAATTGAAATCGGTTCATAAACGACGAAGTTATTCGCGAACAAACATAAATATATATATATACTATCTGACCCGGCAAACGTTGTTTTGCCATATAAATAAATGGCTATTAAAAAATAAGGGTTGATCGTAGAAGGGTGAAAATTGAGGAATGTATGTATTTTTGTATGTTGTATCATAAAAAAATAGAAATTAAAAAAATTGTCTAAAAAATAAAATAAAAAATTTAGGGGTGGACTACCCCTAACATTTAGGGGGATGAAAAATAGATGTTGGCCGATTCTCATAGATACCGGATAAGCACAAAAAATTTCATCAAAATCGGTCAAGCCGTTTCGGAGAAGTATGGCAACGAAAACTGTGACACGAGAATTTTATATATTAGATATATTCGAGATTAGAGTCGAATTGAGAAACATCCTTTTTTGAAGTCGGTTAAAAAGCAAGATAAATAATATAATATAAATATATATATATATATATATAAATAATAAAATAAATTAAGATTAGATGGTACGAGCAGTGAGCACATTATCTCGATGTTCCGCCTGCCTACCATAAAGTAGCTTACCACCATCAAGGAGAAAATCTGCCGCCATAACCTTACTGAGTTCCGGCAGCACACAGCCCTTGAGAGTCGAGTATTATAAGTCTAGCGTGTTCTCCATCTTCGTCCACATCATCGCTTCCACAAGCGAGATAGTGGTCAAACACTAGCTTATCAGATATTTTAAAAAAAGTTAACATACAACAAAACATCCGAAAACAGCTACATAATATAAAGGAATGCGTGTGTAATGCGAATTAGTGAGTGTGTGTGTGTGAACTGCAAATGTGTGTGTGTAATGCGAGTGTGTGTGTGTGTGTGTGTGTGTAATTCGAAAGTGTGTGTGTGTAATGCTAATGTGGGTGTGTGTAATGCGAATAATGTGGGTGTGTGTAATGCTAATGTGGGTTTGTGTAATGCGAATGTGGTTGTGTGTAATGCGAATGTGGGTGTGTGTAATGCTAATATATGTGTGTGTAATGCGAATGTGTGTGTGTGTAATGCAAATGTGTGTGTGTGTGTGTGAATGCAAGTGAGTGTGTGTGTGTCTGTGTGAAAGTGTGTATGTATTCTCACCTCAAGGCAAGGAAACCTTCGCTTCCAGACTTCGAAGGCCTGCTCCACTACAGTCCAGGTCTTGCAATGACTCTTGTTGTACCTCTCCTGTGCTGGGCTGTTCGGATATTGGAATGGAGTCATCAGGACATTACCTACTGGATACCTGCCAATAAATGTCTGTTTATTTTTCATTGTTTATTGACAAGTAAGCGATTACTATCGCAGCTAATTTACTGTATCTACACTTTATATTTTTGTTTGTTTATACACAATTTGACTTCGTCCGCGTGGTATAGTGCTTTGAGTAGCATTTTTAATTATTTAAGCTAATTACTTTACAAATAAGACACATACATATAAATACTTTATCGTCGCCCGTCCGCCCGTTCGGATAAGTACACTTAGGTATATTTTGTATTGACACCGTAAACACAAACGCACGTTACATCAGGATAGCTCTAATATTTGTCTCTTGTCGCAAACTTATAAAACATTTACATAAACCTTAAATATTTCCATACAAACTTTCATCCCCTATTCCCTTTTGTTATTTTACACCTTTGAAGGTAAAACTTTCACAAACTTTGAATGTCATTTTTATTTTTTATCGAATCAACAGCCTAAATAATAAGTTTCAAGCTTCATCTAGCTCTAAAAATGACGATACTTCCATACAACTTTTATCCCCCCTTTCAACCCTTTACAACCCTTTTGTCACATTAAAAAGTAGACAGTGTCCTTTCTCAGGCTCTAGACTTAAATTTCATTTATATCGGTTTAGTAGAACATTCATATAAACCTTACATATTTCCATACAAACTTTTATCCCCTATTGTTATTTTACACCCTTAAGGGGAAAACTTTTAGAAACTTTAAATGTCATATTTATATAGAATCAACAGCCTAAAAAAAGTTTCAATTTTCTAGCTCTAAAAATGACGATACTTCCATACAACTTTTCATCCCCCTTTCAACCCCTTACACCTCTTGTTTCGCATTAAAAAGTAGCCTATGTCCTTTTTCAGGCTAAAGACTACCTGTATACCAAATTTTATTTAAATCGGTTCAGTAGTTTAGGCGTCAAAGCGAGACAGAAAGAGTTACTTTCGCATTTATAATATTAGTAAGGAAGTAAGGATTGTAATGTGATACGGAAGTACCCTACGAGTGGGAGTTTGAATTGCACTTGACCAGTTTATTACTTTAGTTAAGCAATTAAATTAACTTACTTACTACTACTAATACTTACCTGTATAGAAACGTCAGAATGAGCCAAGTTATATATGACTTAACCTAATTACTTTATTTAGTTTCTATTTAATAGACAATTACTTGTATTATTATACTACTTGTATCTACTTTAAGCACATGGATTCTTCAATTTTATTTTGTAAATTTTGGAGGCCAATTAAACTTTATATTGTTTTTATTATTTCTTTTATTATATTATTTCTCGCGTCGTATACCTACGCCCGGTCTTCTGGAAGGCATTGATGGAGCCGAAGCCAACACCAATGGCCCCCATGAGGCCCTTAATAATGTTACTATGATATGTAGATTGATGGATATGGGAAACTGTATTATAAAAAATATTATTAAACTTACACGCTGTCACCAAGTAAAACTCCTTGGAACTCTCCACTTTCCATAGTCTTCTTCAAATAACTGCTATTAAAAATAACATTATCTGGAGTACTGCCCGGCCATCTCGCAACCAAGTTATAAAACTGTAAGTCCGGCCCTGCCACAGCTTGAACCTTAACTGAGTACCAGCCGTCTTTATTCTTGTATACGTCAGACCCTTTCCCTTTACCGGGACACTTGATTTTAACGTGGGAGCAACCGATACAACCTACCACCTCCGGGAATTCAGCTATTTCATAGAATTTCTGCCTGAAAGTAAAAGATTAAAGCGTTTTATAAACATTTTTGATCGTTTAAAACTACGAATAAATAATAAGTCAGGAAGTCTAATTCAGAACAAATTCCACACAAAAAGTGGCCCTCCCAAATATATAATATATATATATCTAATACTATAAGAATCTTTGTCCTGACTCCTGACATACTGACTGACTGACAGACAACTCACAGCCTAAACCGCTGGACATAGAGACTTGAAATTTTGAGGGTATATTTGTCTTAGTATGTAAGGGTGTACTAAGAAAGGATTTTCTAAAATTCACCCCTTTAGGGGATGAAATGGGGGTTCAAAGTTTGTAAGGAGAAACAAGAAGACTTTTTTATTCGAGACTTCTTACAAGTGCTTCAGTAAAAAAATAAGTAAATATCTATTTCAGGCTTTTTTTTTAATTCCACCCCTAAGAGGGTGAAATGGGGTAACAAAGTCTGAAAATTCAATATTGTTTCGGATTGCGCTGAAATTTGGCATGCAGATAGTTATTACGAGTATCACGACGTTAGATCCCTCAGAGAAATGATTTTCTAAAATTCACCCCTTAAGGGGATGAAACGGGGGTTCAAAGTTTGTATGGAGAAACAAAATTAGATGGTCTTTTCTATTCGAAACTTCACACAAGTGCTTCAGTAAATAAATAAGTAAATACGTGTTTCAGGCTTTTTCGAAATTCAACCCCTCAGAGGGTGAAATGGGGTAACAAAGTGTGAAAATCAATATTGTTTTGCATTGCGCTGAAATGTAGCATGCAGATAGTTATTATGACGTTAGTATCTGTTAAGAAACGATTTTCCAAAAATCACCTCTGAAGGGGATGGAACGGGGGTACAAAGATTGTATGGAGAAACAAGATTAGATAGTCTTTTCTATTCGAAACTTTACACAAGTACTTCAGTAAATAAAAGGGTAAATACGCGTTTCATGCTTTTTCGAAATCACACCCCTAAAAGGGTGAAGTGGGGTAACAAAGTCTGAAATCAATATTGTTTCGGATTGCGCTGAAATTTTGCAGATAGTTATTTTGATGTAGGTATCCGGTAAGAAAGGATTTTTCAAAATTCACTCTTTATCAAGGGGATGACGCGGGGTTCAAAATTTAGATACTCATTTTATTCAAAATTTCACACAAGTAGTTCTGTAAATAAATAAGTAAGTACGTGTTGCAGGATTTTTTTAAATGGGGTAGGTAACAAAGTCTGAAAACTTGGGTTTTTCGGGTTTTATAAATATGAATCCCGATTTGCCTTAGTCACGCGATAACATGAAAACGGGTGAACCGATTTGGCTAATTCTTATTTGATGTCTTTTATGATAGAAAAGTTTTTACTAAAGAAAAGTTTTAAGTATATAAAAGGAGTTTTTAACGCTGGCGAAGCCGCGGGGCACTTCTAGTATATATATATATATATACTAGCTGTGCCCCGCGGCTTTGCCCGCGTTAGAAAGTATCCTATAGCCTAATCTATAGTATATAAACTATCCTATCTCTCAAGTTCGATCGAACTGCACATGGTGTGCGAATTTTATTATAATCGGTTAAGTGGTTTAGGAGTCCATTGAGGACAAACATTGTGACACGAGATTTATATATATTAAGAAGATATATATATATATATATATATCTGTGGGCCCTCCTATAAACCAAAACGACGTAGATTCAAAATAAGAATGACTTCCGACGTTACAAATGGATATGATTGGTGATTGATTTAAATTCGGAACAAAAGCAGGGATTGGTCTGAGTCAAACAAGACAAATGTCCGAATAATGACGCGCTGGATACGACTCTTAACCCCGCCTATTTACTTGGACACGACTTTTGTTGGGTCATTTCTTTTACGCAGTTACATTTCCTAACTTATTATTTATTCGTAGGTTTAAAAACTTAAAAAAACTGACTACAAATGCCGCGCTATTCGTTTTCAGTACAAAGTCAGTTTCAGTAGCAAGTTTGAGGGGTTTATCATCAATTTCTGGAGATACTTGATCTTGGTAAAATTTAAATGGAAGCTCTTTGGATATGCACAATACCTATGAAAAAAAAACCAGTCAAGGGCAAGTTGACTCGCTCACCGAAGCTTTCGTACAAACTTGTCAAAACAAACTTAACTATGCAGTTTGATCCCTTGACACTGTAAATGAACCAACCGCAAATAATAAGTTTGTAAATTCACTTTTTATTGTCATTAAACTATTTAAACTACATATTTATTAGAGGTTCAGAAATGACGGAGTTTTGAGGTAACAAACAAAAAAACAGGCCAATTGAAAACCTCCTCCTTTTTTGTGAAGTCGGATTAAAAATATTCTACCATACACCATTCCTTGAGAGTCAGTTACCATTTTAGGCCTAGCATGCTCTACCACCCTCGACCATATCATCAACTTTTTTTTTAAAAAGCGTACTAGCTATGTAGGTTTTACATTACTAGTAGTTTTATTAACCCCTCCAACTGAATTAAATATGCTTATGTCTGGAGTGGCTTCACGTCAATAGTGTAATAGGTGGGAATCGAACTCACGACCTCTCGATTACCAGTGCAACGCCTAAGCTGTTATGTTTATGTATTATATAGATGGACTATTGCCGCTTACTATCTTAATATATAAGTAGTGTTAAGTATTGCTTACTTGAGTTGTCTGATATCCTCGGCAGATGGTGGAAACTTCACCACTTCCCTCATCTTCCGTGCGATGGCGACAGATACCTGTGTGATGATCCGAGACATGGAAGGCTGGGGTATATTCATGCCTCCGCCTAATTTCTGAAACATTTCAGTGAAAATAATTAAGATCCAAGCCACGCGAGTCGGTTTCAGTAGCAAGTTAGAGACATTTATTGTAATATCTTTGAAGATACTTATCAGATTCAATGTCTTTGTCATTTAGTAATTTATTAAAAATAGCAGGTGCCATGCATATGACACTTTCTTATATGGCTGGTTTTAGCCCCATGTATGCATACTTTGCTGTCTACCTAGCACAACTCATTATCATCATCAGCCATTGTTATCCACTGCTAGACATAGCCTTCTCTAGCAGTATGCCACTGAGCACGCTCTTCAGCTACTCTCATCCAGCTCTTGCCAGCCACCTTGAGAAGCTCCACCTAGTCTGAGAGTGTCCTACGCTACTCTTGGAGATTTGCAGTCTGCACTCAAGAATTCTGTAAGGGAGGACAAATACCACCTCAGTTCTCCCAGCCAACCTCACCTCCTCACCGACCCGTGGTGCATCTTGCTGATTGCTGACCAACAAACTAGGCACTGGCAACCAACAAATGGCAGTATAACCATTTCAAGTTATGGTGTAGCTAAATACTACTATAGGCCGGCGACGGGCAGCAGTGTCACCGGTGCGAAGAGCTACGTCCTGCGTTCGCCAACCCACCTGCCCAGTGTGGCGATTAGGGTATATCCCTCCCATGAGCCAAAGATCGGGTTCAGTGGCGTATCTTGGGAGACGCCTACGTCCAGCAGTGGACTGACACTGGCTGATTATGATGATGATGACTCTAGAACTCGTTTACCTCGACGGTTGTTGATTCTTCGGCTGATATGACTGGCCTACTGCCACTTCGGTATGCTAATCTGGTGAACTAGAGTGATAGTAGAGCCGAGACAGTGACGTTAATGACTTCAGTTATATATCAGATCACCTAGCGCAAGTACCTCAACCAAAATATTCATTGGACTTACCTGGAAGTCTCCTGTAGCATAAAATCTTAATGTAATTAAAACCATAGTTTCAGGTGCGAACGGAAGGCCTCTTTTTGTAGGTCTCTTCAATTCAGGTTCTAGCAATGGTATGATATGGTCTTTAACTACCCATGGCATGAATTTGTACAAGGAATAAAACTCCTGTGGGCTGCACTTTGAGAATGGGTCAGAGTAGTCGCGCAAGTAACGCTTTGGACCTCGTCTTTTACATCTTCTAGAGAACTCCGCGAAGTCTTGGAATTCCTGCAATTCTGACATTTTTCACTCTCACAGCACACACACTTTTTCACGTTCCCGCCAAAACTCCGTATTATTTGCCTTTGTAATGAAATGGAGTATTATACAAGGTATTCTGTGTGAAATGGTTTGGGGCACATCGGATGGTTTTCGGAAAAACACAGACCTAAGTAGTTACGTCTGCCGACTCTACAGATAACACGCGTCAGCGTTCTATATTCTGAGTAACGTAATCAGACACCAGACGCTGAATGGACAAACAACAGATAAGAGCATCCGTCCCACGGTGGTCTGATATCGAAGCTCTAGATTTAATTTATATTTAAGTTAGTCTTAGACGAGCTCTTGTAGAGAATAAACGTCTTGAATTAATAAAGTTTTATTTTTTAAAAGCTCCTTCGGCTCGCTCAGCTCTTGACTGGCGCAGCCGGTAGGATTTCCGCGTCGCGAATAACTTCACTTTAGTAACGCGCTACGTACGTTTTCACGCGTTTTACGGAAATCCACGAACCAAATAAATACGTCGAGAGCACCGTTGGTGCTATTGCTGCGTTCCGGAGGACAACGTTTAAGGCTCAACGAGGGACATGGACAGTCTGTAAGTAGACCCAAATCGCTATTTCCAGTCTTATTCCAATCCTATTCACTGTTTTAGTTATATGTGTCTAGAAATCAGAACGTTATTTCCAAACATTGAAGTGTGTTTTGTGATTTCTTTTAAATGTGTTTAGTGTTTTATAATAAATAAAGTGTTAATCGTAATAAATAAATAAATTAATAAGTATATTAATTAAAAATAATTAATTAATTAAATTAGTTAATATAAAAAATTAAAGATGGAAAATATAGTGCAAGTACCCCGCGACTTTGCTAACGTCATCCCCAAATTCGACGGTGACGAAAAATTACTTAGTTTATTTATTAGGAAATGCGAGTACTTGATTAGCTGCTGTAGAATGGAGGGAAATCCACAGCAGGACCTGTACGTTTACCATCTTATAACATCCAGACTTACTGGTAGAGCAGCCTCTCTCATAAGCGAACGACAAGATTTAGATACCTGGCCTGATTTAAAACGGGCATTTGAACAGCATTTTGGTGATCCCCGTTCGGAAGAATGCATTTCAATAGAGTTAGAAAGTTTAAAAATGAACAATGGCGAGTCATATCTGGATTTTTGCAACAGAATTCAACACGTTAAAAGCACACTGATTGCCAAAGTCAATTTAATTGAGGACGTAAATCTACGTCGTAGTAAGATAACGATATATGACAACATGTCAATGAATGTGTTTTTATATAACCTGCCGGAAGAGTTGCTTCGCATTGTGCGTCTTAAGGGTTCCGTTTCACTAGAAAATGCCTTAAGCATAGTGCTCGAAGAAGTAAACTTTATGTATCAATATAATGCGAAAAATAAAATGCTTAGATCACAGAATCAATTACAGCCTAAGGCTCAAACTACATATCAAAATCCTTTTATGGATAAATTTGGAATGAAGCCTTTCTTCACTTCAAATCAACAACCTCAGCAAAACTTTAAATTTGGAATTCCCCAAAACAATGCTGGTACTTCAAGTCCTCACACACCACAAACAAACTTTAAATTTGGTGTACCACACGCTAAACAAATATCTCACTTACCTTTTTCACAACCCCAACAAGCTGGATATAGACCACAGCTTCCCCAACAATTGGGCTATCGACCACAGTTCAACCAAGGACAACAGCAGTTTGGTTATAAGCCTTCATTTAACCAAAGTCCACCCCAATTTGGCTACCGACCTCAACTCAACCAAAATCCACCCCAATTTGGCTATCGACCTCAATTTAACCAAGGACCACAGCAGTTTGGCTATCGTCCACCTTTTGCCCAAGGCCAACAACAATTCGGTTACCGCCCCCTACAAAGATTAGCGCCTCAGCTATCTACTGATGTGAGCATGCGTACAGCTCCCCCACTGAAACCTCAAGGTTTTAGAATGAACGAACTGTACAGCCTAAATGAACCTGAAAGTGATGACCTTACTTTTATGCCTGAAAATCCTGAAACTGACTGTTACATTGACTACAATGATAACTCCCCGACTGACAACGTCGACACTTACGAGACTAACGCTGGACAAGATGACCAAGCCTCAGCTGTTCACAGCATTGAAAATTTTCACATCAATGCCTCCAACAAGCCCCTGAAATAATACAACTTCATTATAATACATTGAAATTACCACACGTAATAATACCCGAAATCAATTCTAAATTTATGATTGATACCGGAAGTTCGAGATCATTCATTTCACCAAAAATGGCTAGTGAGTATTTTAACGATTTCAAACACTACGAGCCGTTTGAAGTTATAAGCACCCACGCATCTAGCCAACATAACGAAGTTGTAGTAATTCCGTTATTCCCAACATTTAACAGCACTGAAACGCATAAGTTTTATATTTATGATGTTGATGGCTGTTACGATGGACTCATTGGCAGTGACCTTCTGAAACAATTGAACGCAAAAATTGACATGCAAAACCAAATTCTCTATACCCAATCATCGGCTATTCCTATTATATACAATCCTAATAATGAAATAAGAATAAGCCCACGTTGCGAACAAAGAGTGAAATTACCGACAGACCTACAAAACGGCGATGCTATATTAAACTACAAACTATTTTGTGAAGGTGTTAGAATGCCTACCGCTTTAGTTAAGTGCGAAGACGGGTATGCAACAACGATCATACAAAATACTTTGGATACTGAAATGACTCTAACAGTTACACGACCTTTTGAAGTAACTAAACATGACGGTGAAAAATGCAATTTTCACAAATTAGATGACCGAAATAACATAGAGATTGACCAGATATTGACAGAAAATGTTAGCAACTTGCGTTTAGACCATATGAATTCAGAAGAAAGAGACTCAATTAAAAAGCTTTGCCTTGAATACAAAGACATCTTTTATACCGAAAAATTACCGTTGACATTTACTAACGAAGTTAAACACCACATCCGCACGCGAAACGAAGACCCAATATACATCAGACCCTATAGGCAACCTCAAGTAATAAATGATGAAATAAATAAACAAGTTACTAAAATGTTGGAAAATAATATTGTAAAAGAGTCGTATTCTCCCTGGAGTGCCCCTGTGCACCTAGTGCCAAAGAAGTTAGACGCGAGTAACGAAAAGAAATATAGACTTGTTATTGACTACCGAAAACTAAACGAAATTACAATAGACGACAAATACCCCCTACCAAATATTACAGAACTATTTGACAAACTAGGACGAAGCTGTTACTTTACTACCCTTGACCTAGCCAGTGGCTATCACCAGATAGAAGTCGCTGAAGAAGACAGACAGAAAACCGCATTTAGTATAAACGCAGGACATTATGAATTTTCCCGTATGCCGTTTGGATTAAAAACGGCACCGGCAACTTTTCAAAGAACGATTGACAATGTGCTACGTGGCTTGCAAGGAATACACTGTCTTGTGTACTTGGATGACATAATTATTTATTCGTCCAGCTTGCAAGAACACATAGTAAAACTACGGACCGTTTTTGACAGATTACGACAAACCAATTTAAAAATTCAGCTAGATAAGTCCGAATTTCTTAGAAAGGAGGTCTTATACTTAGGTCACACAATAACTAGTGACGGCTTAAAACCTAACAATGACAAAATTAAAGCCATCCTAGAATATCCCTTACCCCGAAGTACAACCGAAATTAAAAGTTTCTTAGGACTTATTGGGTACTACCGTAAGTTCATTAAGGACTTCGCTAAAATCACCCAACCAATGACAGCACGACTAAAACAAAAGCGCTCAATGCCTATCGATGATGACAAATACATAGCAGCCTTTGAAAAATGCAAAGAACTTCTTGTAAATGCCCCAATTTTACAATACCCTGATCCTGACAGGCCTTACATACTGACAACGGATGCTTCAGAATTCGCTCTTGGAGCAGTCCTTTCACAAGGTCCTATCGGTCAGGATAAGCCCGTAGCGTATGCCAGCCGAACACTAAACGATGCGGAAACGCGTTATAGTGTTACGGAGAAAGAACTGCTCGCAATAGTCTGGGCAGTAAAACACTTTCGCCCTTACCTCTACGGTAAGAAATTCACCATAGTAACAGATCATAAGCCGCTAGCCTGGCTTAACTCTCTAAAAGACACAAATAGTAGATTGACACGCTGGCGATTACGATTGTCTGAATACGACTTTGAAATAGTTCATAAAAAGGGCACACTTAACGGTAATGCCGACGCATTATCGCGTATTCGAATAAACGCATTAGGTAACGATGACAATATATCCACACAAGTGAATATTGACTCAGACGAAAATAAAAACCGCGAAATAAGACGACTGACAAAAGAAATAGAAGCATTAGGAAAATTACGAAAGAAAACCTTAGCACAACCAGATAACATAATATCTCTAATATCTGACGACGAAAATGAATCGGCTATATCAGATTCAGAAGAAACGGTTAGATGCCGTTCCCCCTACTCGATACAATGCCCTTCGAGTTCAACTTTGACAGCTTCTGAAAATTCTTCTAGTACTGAAACCGCTCATTCAGGACAAGATACCGAATCTAAAGGTATCCCAATCCTGCAGGAAGCTATAGACACCAAGCCCAACCAAATTTTGGTTCATTCTTGGTCTATTGATAAATTAGCAGTTAAAAGTATATCCCGCGAAAAACAGAAAATTCTTGAAGTACACTTACCTTTGAACCGAACTGACCTTGTCAAACAATTTCTAAAGGAGTATATAAGAAACAATACCAAATACTTCATTTAAAGAACAGCATAGACAACAATTCGCACAAATGGTAATATATTTGTTTAAAAGAGAATCTGTACAATTTTTCGAGTGTACCAAAAGAGTAGTATTTGTAGAGGATGAATTAGAACAGAAAGAAATTGTTGCCAAATACCATACTGGTAAAACATGCCACCGTGGTATTAAAGAGACCTTACTGCACATTAAGCGCACCTACTTTTGGCATAATATGGAACAAACCATTTCAAGTTTTATAAACTCATGCGAAACATGCAAACGCAT
This sequence comes from Cabera pusaria, assembly GCA_954871355.1. Classification (NCBI taxonomy): domain Eukaryota; kingdom Metazoa; phylum Arthropoda; class Insecta; order Lepidoptera; family Geometridae; genus Cabera; species Cabera pusaria. The sequence continues at coordinate 10,641,621 of OX940913.1, read as the reverse complement.
GAAATACGACCGGAAACCGATTAAGCCTAAGTTACAACTAACACACACCCAGTCAAAACCTTAAGAGGAAATTTTCATTGACCCATTTACAATTGAAGGACGCTATTATTTGACTGTAGTTGATGCCTTTTCTAAAATCGGTCAAGCTCTCGAAATACCTAATAGATCAACACCGGAGGTTGTAAGAGCCCTCATTAAATATTTCTCCTTGTATGGCGTACCCCACAAAATCAGTTCAGATGCTGGTTCTGAATTTAATAATGCTCTCTTGAAAGAACTTTTAGCTCTTTACAAGGTAGATCTTCACATAGGAACCCCTAACAACCCGAATTCTATGGGCGTCATAGAAAGATTTCATTCTACTATCATTGAAATCTACAGGTTGGCTAAGTACGAGCATAAGTACACCGATGCCGCTACCGTAATGACATACTCTATCATGGCGTATAACCACTCTATACACTCAACCACTGGTTTTACCCCATTCGAAGTTTTATTAGGACACACTGATTCTAGAAATGTATTTAATTTAAATTTCGAGAAACAGTACATGCAGCAACTGATCAAAGAACATGCTAAAAGAACTAAGTTTCTATATGATCATTTATCAGAACAAGCCATTAAACAAAAGGAGAAAATAATAGAGAAAAGAGGAGGAGAAACAGTAGTCGAAATAAAACCCGGTGATGTAGTATTCACTAAAGAAGTTAATAAAAGGAGTAGCAAAGACAAACCACGTTTCCAAAAGGCTATTGTTGCTGATGAGATTAGTAGAAACGTAGTTCCGATTCAAGTTAAAAATCGAAACACTAAAATTCCATTAAAGAATGTTAAACGCCCTTCACAGGCACCTCCGCATCCTCCTGGTAGTAGCCATGGTGACGCAACTGCAGGCCCTTCAACTTCAGGCACTAGATAGAAACCCTGGAATCCTGTTTACGAAAACTGGCGTTGCAGTAATTAGTAGTGACAAGTGGACTATCGCAAAAGTATTAGACATTAAACCCCTTGAAGAAGATTTAAGGTTTAACGTTCAACTACTTTCTGAGTTAGATAAGTTAATTAAGATTTATTTTAATAAGAACTTTACGGATAATTTTGTAGATGTTAGAAGTCAAGTAGCATACATTAAAAATATAACTCTAAACAAATTTACCCAAATCTTTCCGAACATTCGAATCAAACGAGGTCTAATTAACCCACTAGGTTCACTTATAAAAATGATAACCGGAAATCTAGATAATGACGATGCCATTCAATACGATAAATTAATTAATGAAATGAAAACGCAACAAAATCAAAATAACAGAAAACTAACGGTGATTACCGAAATGGTGCAACTTTTGACAAATTCCACTATTATATTAAATAATAATCTTGCTCAAATAAATAATAAAATTGAAATGATGGCGCAAAATCTAATGGAGTCAGAATATTTAGGAATACAGTTCATTAATACATATAATCTACTAATCCATAATTTTCAAGTTATTTACACCTATTTGGATGAAATAGAAACTAGTTTATCGTTCAGTAGGTTAGGAGTTTTACATCAGTCTATAATAGAATCAAATAAGTTGTTACAGCTACTTGAAAATATTAATAATAAAGAAAAATTAGTTTTTACGCCTAGCTTAGAAAACTTAGTTAAGATAGAGCAAGTTATAACACTTAAAGCCTATTTGAAGGAAAATCAAATTACTTACCTTTTGGAAATACCACTGATTGAAAAAGATACATATATCTATTATAAATTGATTCCTTTACCTGTATTATCCTTTAACTCCACCGTCGTCATAATACCCAAGTATCCTTACCTCTTGGCGAAAGGGTTGAAGACCAGACTGTTCACTCATCCATGCCAAGAAGTCGACGAGTTCAGATTCCTCTGCACTGATGACGGAATGCTTCAATATATTCAAGACCCATGCATCACCGACCTGATGACGTATGCTGAAAACGTAACGTCATGCATCCAAATTCCCATAACCATTGAGAAGATCAGAATCCAGTTCCTGCAAACAAATAGATGGATCCTGTACAGTAGAGATGAAGAGCTGCTTACAAAGACATGCGATGGTGAACTGCTTCATCATAAGATCAAAGGCACCTATATAATGACCTTAGATGATCCCTGCGAGGTGAAAATTCAAGACATCATATTGAAAAAGCGGCAAATGTACATTGAAAATATAACATATTATCCAGAGCTACCGATCCTGAACTTACCTACACTCTTCTTACCTGACGAAAGGAAACCCGCTCCACCTGTAAACCTGGAAGGCTTGGACCTGATGGACCTGAAACTATTGTCGTTAGCTTTAAAGAAAAGTGATACTGAAAATAGTGAAAGTGTAAAGGCAATTATTGAAGTGCGTAGTATAAGCGTTTGGACTCTCGGACTCTATATTTTAATTTGTATAATGCTTTGTTACCTGGTCTATAAATATCATCCAAAATTATTGTTAAAAACATGTTCTCGAAGTTCTCCCAAAAAAGATAACTTCGAACTTAAGGAGGGAGGAGTTACGTCTGCCGACTCTACAGATAACACGCGTCAGCGTTCTATATTCTGAGTAACGTAATCAGACACCAGACGCTGAATGGACAAACAACAGATAAGAGCATCCGTCCCACGGTGGTCTGATATCGAAGCTCTAGATATAATTTATATTTAAGTTAGTCTTAGACGAGCTCTTATAGAGAATAAACGTCTTGAATTAATAAAGTTTTATTTTTTAAAAGCTCCTTCGGCTCGCTCAGCTCTTGACTAAGTAGACATGAAAAACACAAGTTTTTATGTTTTATGAATAAATTGAATAAAATATACAATGCGAGCCGAGTCAGCCGAGCAGACGTGAGGCGAGTACAGACACAGATTACTATATGCTCCCCACAGAACACTATTACTCACGGGGAGCATCTTCCCGTGAGTAATAGTGTTCTGTGACTATATGTGTCAGAGACACAGATTACTTTATGTGTCAGAGACAGATGCGACAGTGAACATGATTTACATGATCGGACATGAATGAACGAAATTCAGGTTGAAATTGAAAATTCAGTTTGAGGTCAGAGAGAGAGTACACACACACACACTTAGTTAGTACCCACCAGTGTTACCAGATTAAAATTATAAACTACCGTGGTGACAACTTAAAAGTACCGTTGAAGTAGGAGAAGTTATACTTTTACGTTAACGTGTGCTTATAATGTAATTGCTATATAGTTTTAAGAGTTAGTAATAACTCATACGTCGTAACGAGCAGTCGTGTATATTATTCTTTACGCCACCTCCCCGCCTCACCTCATGGCGACCTTGCCATGCGCAAGCGCTGTGTCGGGTTCGAGTGGCCGAGTAAAAAGTGCAAGCTAGCGGATTCCTGTGTGCCTCGATGCAACGATTAAGACATTTATAATTGGAGTTTATTTTATGCATTATAAGAAAGAGTGATTATGTGTCAATCAAAAGTTGAAAAAGAAGAGGTTTTCTTAAACCAAAACTCAAATGCTGGAAATGATGCCACATTGTCTACCATCAAAGGACAATTGAGTAACATGAACATCTTTATCATCGCAATTCTGTGCATTATAATTCTTTTGCTGCTGTATTTTGTATTCAAAAAATACAAAGAAACCCACTTAAATTGGGTCAATGAACAGATGAGTCGAGGAGCCATCCAACGCTTCAGGGAGTCTTTGAGAAGGCGAGAAACGTCAAATGACCAGTAGACCAGATGTGATATTAGTAGCAGGCAGCCGGGCGAGTACTAGTTCAGCTAGGCTATTCTGTAAGCTATCTCGACAGCGGAATCCGCGGTGAGATTCGAATTTCGTACTACGAAATTCAATCGTATCAAGTTCGTAATACGGTTGAATTTCGTAACACGAAAGTCAAATCTCACCGCGGATTCTGCTGTCGAGATAGCTTACAGAATAGCTTACCAGATGGAAGGTTAATACCAGGCAGCAGGGTGAGTTCGAGTCCAGAAGGAAGGTTACTGGCAGGCAGCTGGGGGAGTACGAGACCAGGAAATGGCACCAGCCGGGAGATTGAAAATGCCTAAAGTGTGGAACAGTGCGGAACGGTGCGTTGAACGTGTTTAAATACGGTAATAAATATTATTATTGGAAAACTTACATTTTAATGGAACAGTTAGAATTAATATATCAAAGTCTATTACAGATAAGAACTTATTTAGTTAAAATCGGTCCGAGTAAACGTCAAGGACAAGTTTTAGAAAATAAGATTGTAGAGACGAAAAACTTAATCAAAGACTATAAAACTTTATTGGTTTTATTAGACAAGAGTATAAGTAAAGCGGGAAATTCTGAAGACTTTGAATTAATTTCGGAATCTACACAGAAAATAGATAGATTGTATAACGAGATTCTAAGTTTTTCGATTTCTAATACAAGTAGTAGTGTTGTAAAAACCGATACCATGGACAAGTTCGATTTTAAAACAGCGGCCTCTCTTGTGCCGGTCATGGACGAGAGCAATGACTCTATTGAAAAAATAATCCAAGGCATAGATATGTACAGTAGTTTTTTAAACGCTGAATCAGAAGCTCTTTTAGTAAATTATGTGCTAAAAACTAGATTAACAAAAGGTGCGAAATTGAAATTGAAGCCATCGTATGCATCATGCGAAGCGCTAATTAGCGATATGAAACAATATCTATTGCCAAAATTTTCGTCAAATTCGTTGTTATCACAACTAAATAATGTGTCCCAAAATGAAATGACTATTTCGCAATACGCAGACAAAATCGAAGATCTTTTTGTAAATCTCACTATTTCACAAGCAAATTCGAATGAAACAGCATGTGAAATATTGAGGCCCATAAACGAACAGCTGGCAATCAAAAAATTTGCTGACGGATTGCGAAATAGGCGTTTGAGTACGATAATAGCAGCCAGGGACTACTCGAACTTCAAGGTCGCAGTGCGTGCGGCGGCAGACGAGGAACTTGCAAGTCCTAATAGTTCCAATACCATTCTCAACGTGAGAGGTAAGTCCCGAAATAACTACTATAAACCTTTTAATAGAAACTGGAGCACTTACAATCAGCGAGGTGGTTATAATCAGCGAGGTGGTAGTAATCAACAAAGTCGAGGAGGTTACAAATACCAAGGTCGAGGAGTTCACCACTACCCAGGTCGAGGTCATCAGTATCAGCGAGGACAAAATTATGGAATGAGAAATACACACGGAAATTTTGTGAGATCGAGTCGAGGTCGAGCTAACTTTAGTAGGCCCCCACAACGATCTATGTTCTCAGCGGAAACTTCTGCTGAAAATACTGCTGAAAATGATGTTGGAAATTTAAATCAGTTTTTTCGTGAATAAACATTACGCGTTAACATGCAATGACAATGTAAAATACATATATTTAGACCTATTAAATAAAAAATTTTCGTGGTTAGTCGATAGCGGTGCGTCATTATCAGCTGTAAGTACAAAAGCATTATCAGAGTGCATTCCAATTCACAGGGACCCTATCGTAATAAACGGTATAGGAGGTAAGACTTACTCGGAAGGATTTGTTTACCTTACACTGCATGCCGAAGACGGAACAACTTATAAACACAAGTTTTATTTGTTCGAAAATTTACCTTGCAAATCTAACGGTATAATAGGATTAGACTTTTTAAATAATTTTAATGCGATAATTGATTTAGAAAAAAATATATTAACATTATCTAATGAAAAACAAAATGTTTTATCTTTGTTTACGCCACCTCCCCGCCTCACCTCATTTGTTTACGTCACCTAAAATATGTACCGAATTTTTAAACATACCAGCACGATGCGAGACCATTCATTATATAAAAATTGAGTTAAAATCAGATGCGAATGATGATTATGTGATTGTTCCGAAAGAATTGAAAGAAAACGTATTTTTGGCAAGTTTAGTAGTGAAACCTAAAAATAAAATTATTCCGATTCGTTTATTAAATACCAATGACCATTCGATTACTATTCCAGTATTTCAACCAGAATTATTACCTTTAAACAATTACTATATTTGTTCTTTTAACAAATGTGAATCAAATGCAGAGCGAGCAAAAACATTGTTGCAAACATTGAAACTTGATCACTTATGTGCTAGTGAACGTGACACAATTAGTTCAATTTGTTCTAAGTACGCCGATATATTCCATCTACCTGGCGATAAGCTTACAACAACAACTTTATGCGAACAAACGATATCATTAAAAAAAAACACCAGTCCTGTTTATTGCAAGCCATATCGTTTACCGAATAGTTTGAAGTCAGAAGTTGATAAGCAAATTAAACAAATGTTAAATGACGATGTAATTGAACCATCTAAAAGTGAGTGGTCAAGCCCCATCTTATTAGTATCTAAGAAGTCTGATGATCCAAAAAATAAAAAGTGGAGATTGGTCGTAGACTATCGTAAGTTGAACGAAATTATACAGGATGATAAATTTCCTCTGCCCAATATTACAGAAATTCTAGATTCACTTTCTGGGGCCATATACTACTCTCATTTAGACCTCAGTCAATCATATTTTCAAGTGACCTTGACCCCTGAGTCACGTAAGTTCACATCTTTCACAACACATACCGGCCAATACCAAATGAAACGTATGCCGATGGGATTAAAGACCAGTCCCAGTTCTTTTTCAAGAGTTATGACTGTGGCTCTATCAGGGTTAAACTACGAAAAATGTTTTATTTATTTGGATGACGTCATTGTTTTTGGACGTAATATTAATTCGCATAATAAAAATTTAATGGATGTGTTCGAACGACTTAGAAATGTTAACCTGAAATTAAATCCAAACAAGTGTCAATTTTTGAAAACAAAATTATTGTATTTAGGACATACTATATCTGCTAATGGTATACTACCTGATCCTGAGAAAACTAATATTAATAAAACATTTCCGACTCCTAAAAATGTAGATGAGGTTCGACGTTTTGTGGCTATGTCAAATTATTACAGGAAGTTTATACCCAATTTTGCAGACATTACTAATCCTTTAAATAAACTTTGCCGAAAAAATGTACAATTTATATGGTCTTATGAATGCAAAAAATCGTTTGAAAAATGCATTAGTTTCTCCACCAATTTTACAATATCCAGATTTCTCAAATGAATTTATACTACAAACAGATGCATCTGGAACGGCTCTTGGTGCCGTCTTATGTAATAACGACATGCGCCCAGTAGCATATGCAAGCAGACCTTTGAATAAAGCCGAATTAAATTATCCGACAATTCAAAAAGAATTAGCAGCTATAGTTTGGGGAGTTAAATACTTCCGACCATATCTTTTTGGTAGAGTTTTCACAATTATGTGCGATCATAAACCATTAATTTATCTATTTGGCATGAAAGACCCATCCAGTCGATTATTAAAATTCCGTTTAGCTTTAGAAGAATATGACTGTAAAATAGTGTACGTAAAAGGAAAGGATAATACAGTAGCAGATGCTCTCTCTAGAGTACGCGTGACGTCGGATGAGTTAAAAAGTATAATGAGAAAATCATAGCTGTAACTACACGAGCGCAAGCTAAAAATATAAAAAAGGAGGAAGAGAGTGATAGAAATCAAAATGAAAGGAGGAAATGAACGATGATGTCGATATCTCAAGTATTAACACCGACAATTGGCTTGATCAACCAAAAGTTGTGGAAATACTTAGGATACCTGACAGTGCGATTGAAATGAGTTTATTGAAAGGAGAAGAAATAATGAAGTTGAGAAAAAATAAATGTATAGATGTTGAAACTGAATGTTTTGCATTTGTAGTAAATAAAAAAATGTTATACGTAAACCTTGATTATAAAACACAATATACGCGAGACGTTTTTGTGAAAAAATTAAGTGTTTTTTGCGAAAAAATAAATATAAAAGAAATATGTATAATAAAAAATGATGATAACGCGTTATTCATTAAAAGTTTGATTCAAGAAATAAATAATACAGAAAAGTGGTCCGGACCACGCGTTTGTATATTACGAGGAGTAAAGAGAATTGACAATGACGAAGAAAAGAATTTTATTTTAAACGATTATCACCTACTACCGACCAGTGGACATGCTGGAGTTCGTAGAATGGTAAATAATCTAAGACGGAGATTTTACTGGCCAGGAATTGAAAATTACGTTAAAAATTTTGTTCGTAAATGCGAAATGTGTCAAAAAATGAAACACTCGCGAAGTATTATTGAGCCTATGGTTATTACCACCACAGCAACATCAGCCCTAGAGAAAATTTATCTCGATATTGTAGGGCCTATGGATACAGATGTAGAAGGTAATAAATATATATTAACTCTACAATGTGAGTTAAGTAAATATATAGAGGCATACCCTCTCAGGAATAAGGAAACAATTAGTGTTGCTAGGTCTTTAGTAAATAATTTTATTTTAAGGTATGGTATTCCAAAGACAATAGCAACAGACCGGGGATCGGAGTTCATCTCGTCGACTATGTCAGAGGTATGTAAACTTTTAAATATTGAAAAACTCCATTCAACGGCCTACCATCACGAATCAATCGGATCTCTCGAGAATTCCCACAAAGGTCTAGGTGCGTATTTAAGGATACAATGCGATAAAAATCCCGATACGTGGAGTCATTGGCTACCATTTTGGTGTTTCACATATAATAATACAGTCCATACTTCCACAAAATATACACCTTACGAACTTGTCTTTGGTAAATCCTGCGAACTACCTAGTAGAATAAGTGTAGACGTAGAACCATTGTATAATCAAGATAATTATAGTTTAGAATTAAAGTATAGGCTACAAATGGCTCAGAAAGATGCTCGTAACAATCTAATACAGTCAAAAGAAGTTAGAAAACATAACTATGACAAAAATGTTAATAATATCAAATACAAACCTAATGATATGTTACTTGTAAAAAATGAAACGCGTAGCAAATTACAAAGTCTATATAATGGTCCGTATTTAGTTATAGAAGAACAAGAACCAAATGTAAAGATTATGAGGGATAACAAAATAGAAATAATTCATAAAAATCGAACAAAACCATTCGTAGCTAATAATTAAGTAACTAGATATGTAAGAAGATAATACGTGAGTATTCATATGTATAGTCTTAAGAAAAAGTAAATCATAGTTTATTTTTCTTTTTTATAAAAGCCCGTAGATGAAGTAGGAGAAGTTATACATTATATAATGGATTTCGTGATACGGGTGCTAGTCACACTTTTTGTTGTTTAGTTTCATAATGGCTCCACAAGATTAATGTATTTAGCCAGTGAAAAATTGTTCAAGTTTTCGTAAATTCAAGTGTCACAAAGTGGAGTCAAAGTCACACTTCAGGTTAGTTGAAGTAACATTCTAGTCCAAATCATACTCTCAGTAAATTTAGAAAAAACTTCAATGAGGCACACCGTAGGCACACACACTTTTTCACGTTCCCGCCAAAACTGTCTGCTTGCTACACATATTAGTGATCTGTGGTGTACATAGATAATCATCATGATCACAAACTCAAACAACGTAGGTATGTTATCTGTGAATGAACAAAAAATGGAGATTGATTGAACAGCAAACAAACAGCTGCTCTGCACTCCTATTCATAAACGCTTCATACACTCATTTTAAATAAAGTAATTTTTCTTATTTAACGAGCTGCATCAGCAATTTCAATTCATTGATATATATAAGTGTTAAACTGGCCATTTACGAGTCTGTAGAATGTCAGAAGTAGACGAAAGCTACTCGGATAATGAACAGGTATAAAACATTGCGTATGTACATTACAATACAATAACTAAATAGCATGCATGTATTCAATTTACCGGCAACTTAGCGCACTTGTTAAATAATATACTTAAATTAATCTGTGACTTGTTAAAAAAATAGCTATTATACCTAACTACCTACTTAGATTGATAAATTTATAATATACGTCTTAATTACTTACTTAAATTGAATAGGTACTTTTAATTTTAATACATAACATAGGTAGTTACTAACTATTTATTAATATGCAAATTAGTAATATGTCAACTTTAAACTATGGCTATATAACTGGTTCCGTACCACCATAAAATATTGTTATAAGATGAGCAGAAAAAAAGGTTACTTGTTTGGGTTTATTTATTATTTTATTTTAATAAGTACACACGTTGAATAAATTGTAAGTGTCTATCCATTATCGTTTTTATAATCGAGCTAAAAACGCCAACAAAAAGCAAAAACAAAGTTTCTTTTTAAGCGACTTCACAAAAATGGAGGAGGTTCTCAATTCGACTATATTTTTTTTGTTACCTCGGAAATCCGTCAAAGCTTAACCGATTTGAAAAACTCTTTTTTCGTTTGAGATTATCCTGTTTGGTCTCCTCTTAAATTTTATCGATATCTGACAATTATCTCCGCAGATATAGAGATATACAATATAAGCAAATTTGTATACTTTGATGACATTTTTATAGGCAGTACTTTGACGATCGCGGCATGTGAAGTCGGTTTTTTCGTTTTGTACAATCATAAATTATTTGTAATACAGTGGAGTCTTCTAGAGTGGAGACCACGGCTCGGCAAACGTAGCGTAGGACGCCCTCCAGCTAGGTGGAGCGATGGTATACGCAAGCTGGCTGGCAGCGGTTGGAAACAGAGAGCTGAAGATCGAGCTCAATAGTATGTCATAGCTTAAGACATACTATTGAGCTGGACATAGGCCTCACCTATGACTTATAGGTGAAGCCTATGTCCAGCAGTGGACAGAGACTGATGATGATGAATTTGTTACAAATAAAATATCACGTCTTTTTAACCGACTTCAAAAATAGGAGTAGGTTTCTCAATTCTTTATCTCTCAATTTTATATATATATATATATATATATATATATATATATATATATATATATATATATATATGTATATATATTATGTTTGTTCGCGGATAACTTCGTCGTTTATGAACCGATTTTGATTATTCTTTTTTTTTGTTGGAAAGGAGATATCCCAAGTGTGGTACCATGGTAATTTTATCGAGGTCTGATAAGTATCTCCAGAGATATGGAGAGGAGATAAACAACTCAAAATTAGTAATGAAAATAAATAGCGCGGCATTGAACTCAGTTCTTTTTAAGTTTTTTAAAAGATCTTATTATACTCCTTTTCCAGAGTAATGATGGATCAAGCAAACGTCGCCAGAGAACCAGAGTCCCAAATTTTACAGAAAAAGAGAAAAACCTGCTTGCTAGAATAGTTGAATCAAAAATGCATATAGTAGGGTCTAAACTCACCGACACAGAATCCTGTGCGAAGAAAAAAGCAGCATGGGCGGCCGTAGCGGAAGAATTTAACAGAGAAAATTATGAATATAAGGTAAAACATTTATGACATGTATAAGGTAAGAGAACAAGCACGATGTTCGCTTGATAGTAAGCGTCTACCTATTACAGATACAGCGGCATGCAAAGTTCTGGATAGTCAGAATTTAGCATGTCACTGCCACTACTCCTGTTACCTCGAGCACAGACCTGCTACATATTAAACTCGATCGCGTACACCGGCCCCCCATGAGAACGACCTTGAACGGAGTTTGTCCCTTTCTTTTGTTTGAACAACTTATATACAGTGCAACTTCGATATAACAAATCGGAGGGGAACAAGAAAATATTCGTAATATCAAGTAATTCGTTGAACTGAGGTTTGTTATGTTGAGGTTAGATTGGTCTAAAATTCGTTATAAAGAGGTAAAAGAATAGTTTTATTCACCTCAATATTACGTACTTATCTTGTTATAGCGAACAACTTCTACTAATAAATGATAACACATTTTCACCATCATTTCAACATAATTTACAAACAAAAGCGTGTCGAAACATGTCGAAACATGTCGAGACATGAATCACATTATAAGATTAAGAGTTATATTATTGGTGGAAACTTTATATAAAGGTTTTGGGTCGGCAAAATTCGTTAATTAGAGGTATGAATACTTTTTCTTGATAGTTGAAAATCGTTATAAAGAGGTTGTACGCAAAGAATGTTCGCAATGTAAAGGTATATTTTATATTGAATCTTATGAACAATTCAAGGGGATTACGAAGAATTTGTGAAATCGAGGAATTCGTTATATTGAGGTACGTTATATTAAGGTTGCACTGTATTATACCATACGTATACCATACATATAGTATAGAACATATATGGGACTATAAGGTTGTTCGACAAGGACACACTCCCACCCTGGTGTCTCTCAATTGGGTCGTTTTGTTCTACAAAGCAATTACAACCTTATTGTTAAAGCATAAGGATTAAATTGAATTTGTCAAAACATCTGCAGTGCACCATCCTTTTTATTACGTCTATGACCTCGAGACATAAAGATTGACAGTTCAGCAACGCATGAGTGACACCTCTAGTGTTGCAAGTGTTTATAGGCGACGGTGACCACTCTCCATCAGGTGGGCCGTCTGCTTGTTTGCTACCTATATTATAAAAATAGCTTTTCAACCCACTTCCAACAACCCAAAAAGGAGGATTTTTTTAAAGCTTTTTTTTGTCTGTATGTTACGCGATTACTCCGTCAATTGTGAACCGATTCAAAAGATATTTTTTTTAATTGGTAAGGTACATTTCCAAGTTGGTCCCATTGTAATTTCATCAAGATATGTTTAGTATCTCCAGAGATATGACAATAAACATCTCAAACTTGCTACTAAAACTGATTCGCGCGGCATGGAAGACGGTTGTTTTAGTTTTTCGGGTTCCATACATCGAAAGGTAAATAAACTGGCCAAGTGCAAGTCGGACTCGCACTCGTAGGGTTCCGTAACACAGTAAAGTACCTATTCTATAACTATAATTTTTCGCAACTAAAAAATTAACTTTGTTTTTCATAGTGTTTGTGTGAAAAACAAAGTTATCTTTGCGGTCGCCATATCTCTAAAACTGCTGACTGTATCTCGTTCAAACCAATTTTCGTTGTTAGTTTTTATTAAGATCTACAGCATATATTTTTTTTAGATTTTTCACTCCCATACTTTAAAAGTTAGAGGGGGGGGGACACTCATTTTACCACTTTAGACGCGCCTATCTTTCAAATGATTGACTTTGAGAAAAAAATATTTTAGGAACCTCAATGTCATTTTTGGAGACCTATCCATAGATACCCCACGTATAGGTTTGAAGAATTTTTTTTTGTTTCAGTTCCATGTATGGGATGCCCCCTTAAACTTTTATATTTTTTATTTTTGTATAAAAATCGGAAAGCGGTTCACAGAATACATCTACCTACCAAGTTTCAATTCTGTAGTCCTAACAGTTTCGGAATAAAATTGCTGTGACATACGGACGGACAGACAGACAGACAGACATGACGAATCTATAAGGGTTCCGTTTTTTGCCAAACGGCTACGGAACCCTAAAAAGGAACCCTCTTCATAAGATCACTCTCTTGTCCGTCTATCTGTCTGTCCGTGTGTCACCACCGATTTTCTCAGGAACGGGTGGACCTAACAACTTAAAATGTATACCAGATACTGAGGTCTATAGTACCTTCTTTACTCATGTGTCTATAGTCCCTATTAGGTGTGTAAAAATCAAGGTCCTGAGTCAACACGATATAAAGATATGGGCAAATATCACACAAATGTTGATTGACAGAGCTAAGTGGTGTAAAGTAAAATTCTTGGTGTACGTGAACGCAGTCGCTGGTATCGAATAGTTGTACATAATAGGTATGACGACACTATCAAAAAATCGAAGATTTGATGATTTTAGGGGAAAATACCATATTAAAACAATTAAAAACACTAGTGTAGTTCTGTATAAAAATTGAGATTATTAAGATTTTCATTAAAATAAAACATTAAAATACTGCAATCGGCCATTTTGATTGAAACACCAATCACAGCGCATGACGTCACGCCTAGATCCTCTTATATGAGGTTTTCTTGAAAATGTTATTGAATTTTGGAAAACCCATGTGTATTCATTGTCTCAGATTATGTAATAGTTACAACCTTAAGTATGTCATTAACCTATGCGTGACGTCACAGCCGACGCCATGACACATGTGAGCTGTTTTTGCGCACTATTGAAAAAATATTAGAAAAATTGCTTTAAACTTCGTTAAACTTAAGTTAATTACTGAAATATAGGTTTTTTCGTGAATAGTAAATGTGTTCCCACATTACGGAAGAGGATTTCAAAATCTTTCGTCACGCCTATTATCTGCACGTTTTCAGCGTGAAATCACCTCTCTGCGAAGACTGTGGGATGCTATGAAGATAGCCAGGCGGAGAGAGAGCGGCCTGATCGGAGATTCCAGTCAGGAGAGCACGGGGAAGGATAGGGCTCCCAAAGTGCCCCGCACCAAGGAGGAGATCATTATGGTAACTATACACCTTATTTTTACCTGATGACGAAGCAAAAGGGAGTGTTATGTTTTTGTCCAGTATGTGTTTGTGTGTATACAGTATGTTCATCTGTTCTCTCATAACTTCTAAACTTAGGGCTGGCTTTGAGGGCCCAGTGGTGTAATGGGAGAATGGTTGGCTTTGATGTCAGAGGTACCGTGTCGTATCCCCGCCCTCAGACTATCATAAAACCTTTTTAACCGACTTCAAAAGAAGGAGGAGGATTCTCAATTCGACCGTATATATATATATATATATATTTATGTTTGTTCGCGGATAACTTCGTCTTTTATGAACCGATTTTGATTATTATTTTTTGTTGGAAAGAAGATATCCCAAGTGTGGTACCATGGTAATTTTATCGAGGTCTGATATGTATCTCCAGAGATATGGAGATTAACACCTCAAAATTGCTACTGAAAATTAATAGCGCGGCATTGAAGTCGGTTATTTTTAGTTTTTTAAACGATCTTATTATTTATTCGTATGATAGTTTGAGTCCCCGCCGTGCACCAATGGATTTTTCTATCGAAAAATGTATGTGTGTATGCATTTTACAGTGGCCCTCCAGTGAAGAAAACATTGTTAAGAATCCCACAACTCCAGAATGGTGGTAGGACATTACAGCGTTGTTGCAATAGTCGATAGTTTCGCTATCGATAGTTGACCTTGAAAAATAGTCGATAGTTCGATAGTCCTATCGAAACTATCGAAACGTGACGATACTATCGATAGTATCGATAGAGAAAATTAGGCGATGCTATTGAACTTTGGCAATACTATATATACTATCAGAATACGATACTATCAATAGTATCGCGAAAAAATAGTCGATACTATCGATACTATCTATGACCTATCGACGCCTTTCGATAGTATCGATAGTATTGGTTTAGTAACTATCGACGTGATTTCGATACTATTGACTGGGAATAAAACAACAACTGGTCGGTAACACAGGGACAGAAATATACGGCATGTTTAATGGTTGCGAAAGTATATCACACCCGAATATTATAAGGTAGCGCGTGACGTATTGTCATCAAGCAATTCTATCAAAAAACGGAGGAGGTTATCAAGTCGACGCGTATATATATATATATATATAAGTATATATATATATATACTTATATATATATATAAATATATATATATGTATTTTATATATGACCACGCTTAACTTTTTACAGAGCAGTCTGATTTCGATAATTCTTTTTTATTTGAAAAGGTCCAAGGGGGTCCCATTTAAATTTTAACGAAATCGGTCGAGCCGTTTTGAATAAATCAACAAAAATAATGGATAAAGGTATCATTATTTTGATGATTTTATCGTATCATCGATGTCTGTCAACAAACACTGGAAAAAACAAAGAGCCGAAAATCGGGCTCAGTTGCAGTTGAGAGAGACATATGTCCAGCAGTGGACTGATACCGGCTGATTATGATGATGATGATATTGTACAGGTACCATTTAAATTTCATCGAGATATGTTCAGTACCTCCAGAGATATGAAGATAAACACCTCAAACTTAGTATTGAAATTGACTAGCGTGACGTTGGAAGTTAGTTTTTTATGTGATCTTAAATTATTTTTATTATTATTACAGAGCATAAATGTTCTATATAACGTTTGTCTAGGCCAGAAGTAAGCAATGACGCCTGCTTTTAACATGTAGATTATGGCCACAAAAAATTATCAAATAAAACTTTTTAACAAAAAAATTAAACCGGCGAAAAAACTGAAAAGCAAAAAATAATTAAACTTTTATATTTAACCTTAATAACTAAGTTCTTAAACTAATGTAAGTATGTATACCTAAGTAATTTTGAGTCGGCGCCAAATAATCAATAAGCAAAGATCACTAAATAACCTCTGAAATTTAAAGAAATAATCAAATCAAATTAACAGTGCAACGTGAAATCTCCAGCGATGAACATAAACATTCCAAAAAATACGCTTCCACACGACCCACAGACTAAATAGAGATGCACGACCACTCGCAACGACGTGTGCCGACGACGTCACGGGCCGTCACAGATTACTCTATGTGGTGCCTGTTCGGGTTGCAGTCTCGCTGACAATAACTTCGCCAACACTCGGCATTTTCCGGCGAATTGACGCCATGCCTCCGCCGCGCACACGCTTTACGTAATTAATTAATTTGCCTGTTTGGCGCTGACTCAAAATTACTTAGGTATACATACTTACATTAGTTTAAGAACTTAGTTATTATGTTTAGTTAAAAACTCAAAACAATTACAAACATATATACTTATGTATACTATCAGTAGTTTAAGAACTTAGTTATTAAGGTTAAATATAAAAGTTTAATTATTTTTTGCTTTTCAGTTTTTTCAGCGGTTTAATTTTTTTGTTAAAAAGTTTTATATAGTTAAAAAATCATTCTAAAAATGTTTTGTAAGTTTTTTAGGCTTTGTAGCGCATTTTTTAGATAAGGTAACATGGCAAGCACAACGCCCGCCTGATGGTAAGCGATGACGTCTACCTATTTACACACCTACTTACACAGTGGCAAGTAAAATTCTTGATATCCAGAATTTTGCATGACACTGTACTATTCCTGTTACCTTGAGACATAAAGATGTTAAGTCTCACATGCCCTGTGATCTCACTCACTGGACACCTTGCCATTCAAACTTGGCCCCATTAAAATTTAATTAAGATTTGATTTCTATAGAGATTGTTAATTCTCCTTGTTTCTACCCTTCATAACAAGAAAATGGATTTTGTCTAGGGGTAGGGACAGGTTGGGGGAAGGACGGGTAGAGGCAGGGGGGGAGGGAAAGGGAAGGTTAGGGGGTTCAGTGCCTTATGAAGATTGTTGTCTTAGGTGCGAGGAGTGCCAGGAGTTCTTTTTGAGACGGAAATTGAGTACGACAGCGAGGGTACTCCCGCGAACGAAGCCGGGCGACACAGCAATACCAGACGTGCCTGCAGACAAACGGATAGAGACGATAATAATACCGGTGAATATCAATCAATCATCTTCATCATCAGCCTATCTCTGTCCACTACTGGACATAGGCCTCACCTATGGCACGGTCACTCTCGATCTTCAGCTCCTTGTTTCCAACCGCTGCCAGCCAGCTTGCGTATATCATCGCTCCACCTAGCTGTACCCTTAGTACGAGTTTTTATCGTAAACGCTTTTGACAGATCTCACATAGTTTTCGACTTATTCTGGCTGCCTGATTGGTCTAAATTTAGTTATGTGTAGGAACCACTAGAGGCGCTGTACTGTATTTCATACAAAATTTGCTTGATATACGATATCGAGTTTGGTATGAAAACTCGTATGAGTTCTGGAGGGCGCCCTACACTACGTTTACCGAGTCGTGGTTTCCAGTCTAGAACTCGTCTACCCCAACGGTTATCGGTTCTACGACAGATGTGATGTGACCAGCCCGCTGCCACTTCAGCTTACTAATCCTTTGAGCTATGTCGATAAATTTGGTTCTCTGACAATAATAATTGATGATTTTCTACCGACTACCAAAAAGAAGGAGGTATAAGAACCTCCTCCTGGTTTTTGGAATCTTCTGTATGTTTTATTTGTGTATGTATGTTACGCGATTACTCCGTCAATTGTATACCGATTCGAATGATTTCGAAGTTTTTGAAGATTTTGAGGGTTCCGTACCCAAAGGGTAAAACGGGACCCTATTACTAAGACTCCGCTGTCCGTCTGTCTGTCTGTCTGTCCGTCTGTCA
Source organism: Cabera pusaria (assembly GCA_954871355.1). Lineage (NCBI taxonomy): Eukaryota > Metazoa > Arthropoda > Insecta > Lepidoptera > Geometridae > Cabera > Cabera pusaria. Next base: position 10,623,493 of record OX940913.1, on the reverse strand, counting down.
CCAGGCTGTATCTCATGAACCTTGATAGTTAGACAGTTGAAATTTTCACAGATGTATTTCTGTTGCCGCTATAACAACAAATACTAAAAACAAAATAAAGTTAAAAATAATAGAGGGTCCCCATACAAGAAACGTGTTTTTTTCGGCATTTCACGCCATCTATGAACGCTTAGTTACGTAAACGTCCCATAGATGGCGTTATATTAAAATGTCGATCCCTAACACCTTTGTTAGACGTTAGATGGCGTTATAAGAAATTAAATGTTTATTAATTATTATTTTTTGCTGGAGAAAAATGATAATATTTATTAGGTATTTTTTGCTCGATCTTATAAAATACTGTAGTGTGGTACAGAACCCTACGAGTGCGAGTCCGACTTGCACTTGGCCAGTTTATTTTAAATAGCTGGTTACATTTCCAAGGTGGTCCCATTGCAATTTCGTCGCGATCTCCGGAGATATGACGATAAACGTCTCAAACTTGCTACTGAAACTGATTCGCGCGGCATAGAAGTACCTAGGTTGTTAGTTTTTAAACTATCTCAATTATTTTAAACGTATTCACAGCGTTTGATATGACCACTATCTCACGTACATAATTATTTACGATCGAATTAGTACAGCACCTGCCAGGCTATTCTGTAGGTAAGCTAGTTTACGCATCTTGCAAGCGGAATCCGCTAATTATGATTACTACGAAATTCAAATCGTAACACTATTGTAATACGGTTGAATTTCGTAACACAAAATTCAAATCTCACTGCGAAGTTCGCTTCCGCGATTAGCTTACAAAATAGCCCTACTGGGCATGTTTCCAGGGAGGCACGTCTTCGAATCCCGTACCCACGATGACATTTTGGATTGTATATACCAATGTCAAATCAAATCTGTCCTTTTTTAAACCGACTTCACAAAAAAGGAGGAGGTTCTCAATTAGTCGCAAACTTTTTTCAAATGTAAATTGTTAAACACAATCCAAAATTTCATCGTACCGACGGGACTTGAACCCGCAACCTCCGGAATAACATGTTCCGGTGCTTTGCCAATTAAGCCACGGTGCGAAGTATCGTTACGACGAAATTAGTGGATTGCATTTTGTTAACCCAATTATGCATTGGTGGCGCCATCTATGACTACTTATTACGTAAGTTAATCATTCGGAAGAAATCATTACAGTTTTCAAATCCGACGAGAGATGTTGCACTGCGTAAATCAAATATTATGTTTCTTTTGAAGTGTTTCACACTTTATATTTTTTCAAATGTTTGTTCACCGATTACTCGAAGATGCCTGAACCGATTTGGAAAATTCTTTTTTTGTTTCAAAGGGTACCCTTCATTAACCCTGGTCGGTCGAGCGCTTTTTAATTTATCAACATTTGTATTACGATGCATTTTACATACCTCGATGACATGCTAATATGATGCTACTTACTGCTGGCTACTTTGACTAGCGTTTGAAGTTTGAAGTCGGTTCTCTTAGTTTTTAAATGATCTTAAATTATCTTATCTTAATTATGATACTTATTTAGATAATTAAATAGTATGTATGTAGGTAGAAGAAGGACCTCCCCCCGCGTCCCCCCCGCTGCCCCCCCGGTCCGGCGCACCCACGACTACATGCGCAGAGAGGCCATGTTACGGATCAAGTCACTGGAAGCTAAGAAACAGATGGAACTGCAGATATTGAAGGAAAAGGTGAGAAAATTGGAAGAGCTATATCATGGAATACCATTGAACTCTCATATGTTACGTATGGCCACAGAACAGATAGTAATACTACGTAGGTTCTTACGGTGACAACATTAAAGTATTAATGGATGATCGAACCGGTGCGACCGAACTAACGGACTGGTACGGTGCGCTCGACACGCCACACCACCGCACCGCACCACAGACGATCCAGTGTTTTCCGTGCTACTACACTTGTGATCACGTCGACATGCCTTCAATTTATGACGCCTATATATGCAGCTCTCAGCTCAGATGTTATTTATTTTTCCCAACGTTGTATCTGGTGGCGAGTGGGTAGCACGTTTTATATTTTTCTAAAATGACATCTAACGCTTGATAGCGGGCATCTTTATTACAATATAAATTGTGAGGCGTATCCCACAATCACGGGAAATGATGAACTGATGAAATGATGAACTTTATAAAGATAAAGTTCTAAAACTTTCACAATTAATCGGTTTTCCGTAATATTTACGACTTCGTGGTCGGACGACATTGAAATGATGTCACGGTCGGGTGTGATTCGGCCACACGAGCGAACTTGGTGCGGACCGCACCAAATCCTTTGGAAAAACCATCGAACCGAGCGCACCATCAATAATAATGATATGCGGTGGACCGCTGAACACATCATCGAATATGGTAAGTACGGAGCGCACCAAGTTTGCGGTGCGGACCGCACCATATTCGGTCGTCTGTTAATGCTTTCACGCAAAAACGAAATATGTGTAAGTGTCCGTTTAATAGGTCTTTAGAATGCGGCTTTATATGGGGATTTAATCGAGTGTCCGGGGTGTAGTATGGCAGGTCCCACAAGCCTCAACATCAATCAATCACTTGAGATCGATGTGTTTGCAACAGACTGTGTAAAATAATGTGTAAACCTTCAATTCATAAAAATAGAAATATCAAACTACCTACATTGGAAATAATAGAAAATCGAACTTGCGTTTTGGGACTAGTGGCGACATCTGTTTAATATTAAGGTAATGATTGATAAGCAGCTCCAATACCATCGTCAAATTAGCTATAATCATCTCAAACTATACTCGTATGTGCAGAGCGCGAATAGAAAAGCTTATTTACAAACTTAATATATGCGATTGGTGCAATAATTGTGTCCTATGTAACGACAAAGCTAAATATGGCGGAATTTTAGCGCAAAATAGTTATACGTTAAAGAAAACCAAACTTATCGAGAAGGGTATCAAAATAAAGAAAATTAATAAAAGATTACAAAAATGTATAGTTACTTACCTAAGTTTTATGTTTAAATTTAATTAGAAATGAGAAACTTAGAAATGCCAAAAAACAACAATAAATTCAGTTTTCATGCAGTCGAGCTTTTTGTTCTTTTTAACCGACTTCAAAAAAAGGAGGAGGTTTCTCAATTCGACCGTATATATATATATATATTTTTTTTGTTTGTTCGCGGATAACTTCGTCGTTTATGAACCGATTTTAATTATTATTTTTTTGCTCGAAAGGAGATATCCCAAGTGTGGTACCATGGTAATTTTATCGAGGTCTGATAAGTATCTCCAGAGATATTCATCATCATCGTACTGAAAATGAATAGCGCGGCATTGAAGTCGGTTCTTTTTTAGTTTTTAAACGATATTATCAATAAATACCTTGTTTAAATTTTATTTAACTTATTTGTTGATTTAACTTTTCAGTTAGAAAAAGAAGAGATAAAGAAAATGGCAGCAAAAGTGGAACTCGAGGCAGCGGAGGCAAAACGAGAAGCAGCAAAATTAGAACTGGAGTATCAGAAGAACAGACTCAGAGGACAAGTCGGGCCGGCCAATATGTATTATAATTAACACAAATTTAATTAATATTTGCAATAATAATACCGTACCTCATCCCATAGACCAGCAATCAGCTCACCCAATAGTCTCATAAAATAATGTACCATCTTTTTATAATATAGTTTCCCATATCTCCTCCTCGTCCATTAATAATACCTAAGTTAACATTGTAAAGGGCCTCTTGATGTTGGCTTCGGCTCCATCAATGCCCCCCAAAGGACCGGGCGTATACGACCCGTGATGTTAAATTCATAATAAAAGAAAATTATTAATAAAATTAAAAAAGCGACAATAGCCCAATAACTAAGGCGTCGGCCTGGCGATAGAAAGGTCGTGAGTTCGATCCCCCCCCCCCCCCCCATTGCACTATTGACGTGAACCCACTCCAGACACAAGCATATTTAGCTTAGTTGGAGGGGTTAACAACACTACTAGTTAAAGTTAAATACAACACATTGCTAGTAAGCCTTTTTTAAAATTAATAATTCCTTTAAACGAAAGTTGTTAAGAAATGTAAATAGAAAAATAATTAAGTTCAACTAAGTTAAGTAAGAGTGTAAAAATACACTATAAGTTTTTAAGTTTTCATGGACACTAAATACATGATTTATACAAAATAACAACACTTTTATTTTACTCTATAGCATACTAAGGTCAGACTGTTCCCAGTGGTCCCCTCTATTTTGTTCCCACTGGTGACAAATGGGAAAAAAAAAATCCCAGACAGATTTTGTTCCCAGATGTCCTAAACTTTTTTATCTCGCTTCCTCGGGCGAGTAGTATCCATAAAGTATTTTCCTGGGTAAAAAAAACCTTTTATAACATGTTCCCAGTTGTCACCACTGAGGACGAGGCTAACATGCCAGGTCAGACAAATTACAATCTCACGTGATTCTAAATCACAATCTTACGTGATTATAAGTGACAATCTCACGTGATTATAAGTCACAATCTTACGTGATTATAAGTGACAATCTCACGTGATTATAAGTCACAATCTCACGTGATTATAAGTGACAATCTCACGTGATTCTAAATCACAATCTTACGTGATTATAAGTGACAATCTCACGTGATTATAAGTCACAATCTTACGTGATTATAAGTGACAATCTCACGTGATTATAAGTCACAATCTTACGTGATTATAAGTGACAAGCTCACGTGATTATAAGTCACAATCTCACGTGATTATTAGTGACAATCTCACGTGATTATAAGTCACAAACTATCGTGATTATAAGTCACAAACTAACGTCATTATAAGTCGCAAACTAACGCGGTTATAAGTCACAAACTAACGTGATTATAAGTCACAAACTAACGTGATTATAAGTCACAAACTAACGTGATTATAAGTCACTAACTAACGTGATTATAAGTCACTAACTAACGTGATTATAAGTCACAATCTCACGTAATTGTAACGTTATAAGTGATGATGTGGTCTCAGATGGATTCGTGCTGGGCTGGAAATTGAAGACTTAGACGAGGTGCTGGGCAAGTGACTATAGATTTATCCATGTAGATATCAAGCGATTTTTTTTAATATCTGATAGGTTAGCGTTTAACCACTATCTTACCTGGTGGTAAGCGATGATGTGGTCAGGATAGTGAACATACCAGCCCTAGAATACTCTGACTCTCAAGGGCTGTGTGCTGCCTGAATACAGTAAGGTTATGGCGGTAGATTTTCTCCTTGATGGTTGTAAGCTACTTTTTGGTAGCAAGACAGGCGGAACATCGATATAATGCCATCTGTTTTTAAGTTTATCTGATCAGGTTTAATGTAATTTTAAAATTAAACACATTTTAAACTGTTGTTATAATTTATAATACATGTTTGCGGTATTAGTTTGCCCTCGAAGTCTGCTTTTTTGGAACTCTAATTCTAATTTGGCGGCTTCTCGTTTTGCTTCTGCTATTTCCATCTCAATTTTCACTGTAACTTTTCGTATTTCTTCGGAAGCCAGCTGTAACAAACAAAAAACCTTCAAAACATGCGTGGAAATATTTGAAATCTTTACATAGTATACCTAATTATGATAGTTTAAAAACTAAAACAACCTACTTCCATGCCCCCAGTCAACTTCAGTAGCAAGTTTGAGACGTTTATCGTAATATCTCTGAAGATACTTATCAGATCTCGATGAAATTACAATGAGACCACCTCGGAAATGCACCCTACCGATTAAAAAAATAATCAATCGAATCGGTTTACAAGTGACGGAGTAATCACGTTAACATACATACAAACACAAACTGGCCAATTGCAAGTCGGACTCGCACTCATAGGGTTCCGTACCACACTACAGTATTTTATAAGATCGAGCAAAAAATACCACTATCATTTTTCGCCAGCAAAAAATAATAATTAATAAACATTTTATTTCTTATAACGCCATCTAACGTCTAACAAGGTGTTAGGGATCGACATTTCAATATAACGCCATCTATGAGACATTTACCTAACTAAGCGTTCATAGATGGCGTGAAATGCCGAAAAAAACACGTTTCTTGTATGTGGATCCTCTATTATTTTTAACTTTATTCTGGTTTTAGTATTTGTTGTTATAGCGGCAACAGAAATACATCATCTGTGAATATTTCAACTGTCTAACTATCACGGTTCATGAGATACAGCCTGATGACAGACGGACAGACAGACAGACAGACAGACGGACAGCGGAGTCTTAGTAATAGGATCCCAATTTACCCTTTGGGTACGGAACGCTAAAAAAACATACAGACGAATTGAGAACCGCCTCTTTTTAGGGTTCCGTACCGAATTGCATTGAAAAAATCTCGGTGCCGGTGACGTCTCGGTGCCGTTGCTGTGGACAAACGCTTAGTTAGAGTTTTTATCGTAAACGCTTTAAGCAGATTGTACATAGTTTTCGACTTATTCTGACTCTCTGATTTGTCTATATTTAGTGAAGTGTAGTAACCACTAGAGGCGCTGTACTGTTTTTCATACAAAATTTGTTCGATATACGATATCGAGTTTGGTATGAAAACTCGTACTAAGGGTACTGATCGGATATTCATGCGGTTTTCACCTATAGACAGAGTGATTCAAGGGGAAGGTTTACCTAGGTATAATAATTAATAATTGGTTAAGGTTTTGTGTAAATTAGTTGAAATATGGCTATGATCGTTGAAGATGTTTATTCATACTCGACGACACAAACGGATGTAAAAAATGTAGGCACATATGATCTACCCGTGTGAAGCCGGGACGGTCTAGTATACATACACAAAAAAAGCTTTAAAAAAACTAACCTGTTCTCGCAATATTTGTGTTTCCAGCTGCTTTTTCGCTTCAAGCGCTTTAATTCTAATAGTTGCTTCTCTCCTCATGTAATCACTAGCTTTCCTTCCAGAGGGTTTAATGTCTTCTTCTACAGTTTTATCTGAAATATACGAATATAATACCTTTCAGACTAATTTTAAAAACATAAATAAGAACAGTAAGTAGTAAGTGGTGGTGGTATCATGGGAGTATGGTCGGCTTTGATGCTAGAGGTACTGAGTTCAATCCCTGCCGTGCACCAATGGATTTTTCTATCGAAAAATGTATGTGCGTTTTCACAGTGGCCCTCCGTTGAAGGAAAAACATCGTTAAGAAACCAACAACCCCCGCATGGTGGTAGGACACTATCTAGTGTCCGCCTGGCCAGCTACCACCCTCAAGTTAATCTGTCACCAAACATCTAATGTGTTCCGGCAGCTATCCTTAAGAGCCAATTCCCCATTCCAGGCCTAGCGTGCTTACCATCTTCGACCGCATCATCACTTACCAACATGTGAGATAGTGGTCAAACGCTAGCCTATTAGATATTAAAAAAAGTAACACCTATGTCATCTGCCCCCAAGACGTAAAGGATATTGACACTGACTTGACTTCTAAGCGCGAGAGATCGCCGAGTAGAAAAGATGTCATCTTATTCCCAGTTCGCAATTTTTTTAATAAGCTTGCTTCAAAGTAAGAATGTGAGTTACATTATTATAACAATTGAAAACTACACACGTCTAATTTCAAGCAAATGTGTTACTGCAAACTAATATAATTTATGTATAGTACGAGTTTTTACTGTTTTCACTTAGAGTTTGTAGCTCTAGCTAGGTATTGTACCTAAAAACATTGTACTATTAAACATGACTGTGTAGTGTGTACTAGGCGCAGAAAACTGGACTGAAAGAGACCGACGCTTGCACGGTTTTTTAGGGTTCCGTACCCAAAGGGTAAAACGGGACCCTATTACTAAGACTCCGCTGTCCGTCTGTCTGTCTGTCTGTCTGTCTGTCCGTCTGTCACCAGGCTGTATCTCATGAACCGTGATAGTTAGACAGTTGACATTTTCACAGATGATGTATTTCTGTTGCCGCTATAACAACAAATACTAAAAACAGAATAAAGTTAAAAATAATAGAGGGTCCCCATACAAGAAACGTGTTTTTTTCGGCATTTCACGCCATCTATGAACACTTAGTTAGGTAAACGTCCCATAGATGGCGTTATAAGAAATAAAATGTTTATTAATTATTATTTTTTGCTGGAGAAAAATGTTAGTGGTATTTTTTGTATCCGATAGACACCTAACCTATTCGTAAATTACAAAGTAAAAAATACCACAACACTAGTAGGAGTAAGTAGGTACGTCACACGATTCTTGTACAAAACTGGTATGCAATACCTGTGGCACTAGCAGCGTGATATTTGTGACAACTGATAAGAAAACTGGACCTTTATTTTCAATTGATATTTAATTATTAAATTTAGGTACTGGCTTACATTTCTTTACTAGTCCTACCCGTCTTGACATACGGAGCCGAGACGTGGACACAGTTTTCGACTGGTCCACCAATTTAAAGTCACTCAGCGAGCTATGGAAAGTAAAATGAACTAAAGTGATCGACATAGCTCAACGGATTAGCAAGCTGAAGTGGCAGTGGGCTGGTCATATCTGCCGTAGGACCGATAACCGTTGGGGTAGACTGGTTCTAGAGTGGAGACCGCGAATCGGTAAACGTAGCGTAGGACGCCCTGTTACCAGGTGGAGCGACAATGTTCAGTTGTACCCTCATATTAGATAAATTTATTATTAAACATTATTATAAGATATATTTAACTGCACATTGTATATTAGTGATTGTATTTATTATTATTATATTTTTATGGTACATAGGTTTAAGGTACATGTACTTGATTTGTGTTATTTACTGAATAAATATTTTATTTATTATTTGCTGATCTTATAAAATACTGTAGTGTGGTACGGAACCCTATTAGTGCGAGTCCGACTTGCACTTGGCCAGTTTATTCATCCCTTACTATTGTGGGGACCACACAAATATTTATACTATACAGTGCCACAAGTATAACTTGGCGGTGGTGGTTTTTGGAAATAATTCCGCTCTCTTGAAACTGTGAGTTTGACGTTTGAGAGATTACCGCGAAATTGTTGTTGATAAATCTGCTACATTAAAATAGTTCAATAATGCCATAAGTAATTAAAAGAGGTTTAAGAGAAACTGTTTTCAAAGTACAAAGTAAAAGCACAGTGGCGCACAGGCACGCCAAGTTATACTTGCGCCACTGTACATATAATCATATTTTGCACTGGCAGGTTGTTAGACAAGGACATACTCCGTTTTACAAACCTCTCAGTCGGACCGTTTTGATGTATCATAGCAATTACAACCTTATGTTCAGATTATACAGATTAAATTTTAACTTGTCAAAACATCTGCTGTGCACAGTCATATCATGTTCATAGAATAATGTCTTTGATTATACCTCAATGATGTACTTAGATTAATGACTAAGGGTGAGGACATGACAAGACATGAGGTAGTGACAAGATGCGGGTTCCCGGTGCAGACAAACCGGTACCGATCCGCACCGGTAAAATATTCCAATGTTGTCAAATGCGATCGCGCATAAAGAAACAGGTTAGGACTAGAGACGGAGCGCATATAATAACATTGGAATATTTAACCTGTACGGATAGAGATACCTAGCCGTACCGGTTTGTCTGCACCAGGAACCCGCCTCTTTATGTCCTCACCCTTAACCATAATTTTTCTGAGATGCTGTAGGCAATGTCATACATAACTACCTACTCACCTAATCGATCATCCAAATCGTCGACCAGTGTATTATCTACTTCGTCAGTGTTGTCATTCTCCACTGTGTCACAACTCTCGGCAGGTTTCAATGTGACACTGTCACTGTCAAACTCATTATCTATCTCACAGATTATAGATGGTACTCCTCGCACCTGTAATACGGACGAAGCGATTAGCTTAATACCCTCTTCTATTATAATTAAGGATAATTTACAAAAATTTTACATTTGTGGTGTGGTAGAAGATGTAGTGAGACAGATAGAGAAAGGGATGCTTAGATGGTTTGGACATCTAGAGAGGATGGGTGAAGAAAGACTGACGAAACAGATTTATAAGACGGGTGTGAATGGGCGAACCGGTAGAGGCCGACCTAGGCGAACGTATCAAGACCAGATCGGAGACGTTTTAAAAAAAGGCCAAGTGAAAAGTACCTATTACCGGCGAGCATGTATGAAGGCGCTCATGAAAGTAGAAGAAGCGAAAGACGTGTGTCAGGATCGTAGCATGTGTAAAGAAGTAGTCTCTGCCTACCCCAACGAGATAAAGGCGTGATTGTATGTATGTATGTATTTATAAAACGAACAAAATCTCGACTTCTAAAGCCGCGCTAATAATGTAAATACTAAGGCCGCGCGTTGCACCATCTTACTTTAACTATAACAAACGTCAAAAATCTGTCAAACTCCATACAAAATCACCAGTTTTTTTTTTTAGTTTCTTTATGGCTCTACACGATTAGTGTATTTAGCCAGTGTCAAGTATTGCAATTTTTCAAGTTTTTAAGAATTTTAGTCGTAGTGATGGGTCAAAGTCACATTTCAGGTCAGTTTTCAAGTAAAAGTCTAGTATAAGTCATACCTTCAGTAAAGATGTGGTATTTACTGAAGATTTTCAGTGGAATTTTGGTGAGAACGCAATATTTTTCAACATTGTGCTGTTTCCCTACACTCGCACACATTCACCGGCACTTAATGGTTAATAATCCACATTTATTACATTAACACGCGGAAGAACACAAGTTTTAGGAAAAAATACAATGAGATCACACACACTTTTCCACGTTCCCGCCAAAACTCCAAAAAACACCAGTTAATAGTTATAGTAACGGTTAAAGTAAGATGGTGTAACTCAGCCTAAGTTTACCTCAAACCACAGAATAAATAATACTCAAACTCAGTTAACCCAGGATTCGCACGGGTAGAGCATATATGCCTGCTATTTTTTGGATGAGCTTGTTGCGTCCAGTATGAATTAATCTTTAACAAAAAAAATATCCCGACGAATTGAGAACTTCCTCCTTTTTTGTGAAGTCGGTTAATAAGCGTCATATTTCAACCAGTTTACTTGTGTAAACTGGTTGAAAACCTTAATACCTTAACATATTTGAACGTTCCTCATGAATCGTGCCGTCTGTTGGTGAAAACCGCATGAAAATCCATTCAGTAGTTTTTGAATTTATCGCGAACAAATAGACATACGCGGCGGGGGACTTTGTTTTTAACCGACTTCACAAAAAGGAGGAGGTTCTCAATTCGTCGGATTTTGTTTTGTATGTTCACCGATTACTCGAAGACGCTTGAACCGATTTAGAAAATTCTTTTTTTAATTGAAATGGATACTTCACAAGTGTTTCCATTTAAATTTCATCGAGATATGTTCTGTATCTCCAGAGATATGGAGATAAACATCTCATCTTGGTACAGAAAATTACTAGCGCGGCATTCGAAGTGGGTTCTTTTAGTTTTTTAAACGATCTTAAATTATATAATATGTAGTAAAGATAATAGGATACCTACCAAAAATAGTGTATTACGATACGTGTGACTTAAGTAGTCGATTATTGCACGGTCTGAAATTAGCAAGTTTAGTCTGAAGTTGCTAAACGCCGTGCATATCGACGATAAAGTCACGAGTATCGATATACTATACGATATACTATTTTATAGCAGTGTGACATAAACCCGCACTTTACGCACGCTTTTCCGCGTAATAGTCACATAGAAAAGCGTGCGTAAACTGCGGGTTTATGTCACACTGTGCTATAAACGTACATACCATAACAATCTCCTGTTTGGGTGGCCTAGCAGGCGGCGGCGGCACCAATTTGGGCGCCATTTTCACCGGCCGCTCAACTTTGAGAGGCAAGTGATCGACGCCACGCTCCCGTCGATGTGCTGCCTTTATGTTGTCCCATGCTCTCTTCAGAGTTTTCTTGTTACGCTACAAATTAAGTTTTTGATTGAACATCTATACTAATATTATAAAGAGAGAACATTTGTATTTTTGTATTTTTGTATGTTTGTAATGAGTAAGCTCAAAAACTACTGAACCGATTTAAAAAATTCTTTCACTAATACATAGAATGGACTTTCGGAATGAAAATAGGCTATATATTATCCCGTTTAAATCAAAGGTACATTCGAGGAGACCTAATTTGCAACCTAAGTCGGCAAATAAACGGTCGAAATAACACGTTTCTTACGAACGCTGCTTAATTGAAAATAGATAGAAGAATATTTTCTATGCAGGAGTTGTACAACTTAATAAGACCTACAAAAAAGTCCGCGACAGCATATGTCTATCTCTTAAGGTTGACTCACAGTAACCATATTAATCTTAAAATGTTTGTTAAAAAATTACACCCCGACTGATCTATGTATAATAGCTTTTTCCAATGACTCTAAACACGACATTTAAAATCTGAGCTGTAAGTTGGTGAGGATTTGAGTATTCTGTAGAGTCCAGGAGGCTTCCATGTTCTTACAATATCGTTGAAGAAGAAGATTTTCGAATTGATCAGACCTATGAAAGTTGATTTCATAGCGCAATTAACTAGAAAAAATCTCATAATTTTATAAAGATTGAACGAATTTTCATGAATCAAAGCTAAGAAAACTCTCGATGAAGACATCTATCAAACAAAAAAAAACTATCAATAATAAAAACAAAATCGGTTCATCCGGTTAGATGCTACAGACAGACACACAGATACACACGTTAAACGTATATTACCCCTACATTTTGCGTCGGGGAACGCCGTAAGGTTACGGCGGCAGATGTACTCCTTGGTGGTAAGCTACTTTTTGGTAGATTTAATGATTCCACTACCACTGTACGAAAACTCATGATTCATGAATGCACATATAACTTTCATTGGTAGGTATATAGCTAGGATTAGAACCAACGACCGTCGGGTCAGAATCAGGGTAACTATCCTTTACGCCAAAGGGCCGTCCAATATCACTACGTAAGTATTATAAAACAATGTCCATCACTGCGTCTGTCTGTCTGTTCGCAATAATCTCAATAGCTACTGAATGGATTATCATGCGGTTTTCACCAATAGCCAGTGTTTATGAGGAAGGTTTAGGTGCATAATTCGTTAAGGTTTTGTGTAAATTGGATGAAATATGACGATGGTTGTTAAATATGTTCATATTTTATATTCGATGCAACAAACTGATGCAAATTTTGTAGGCATATATGTTCTACCCGTGCGAAGCCGGGGCGGGCTGCTAGTCCTAAATAAACTGGCCAAGTGCGAGTCGGACTCGTACACGTAGGGTTCCGATTGAACTAAATTTGCCGGAATTTTTTTTTGTTTGGGCCTACCCTTTAATTTTAATTTTATTTAGTTTTCAAATGACTTCCAAAAAGAAGGAGATTCTCAATTCTGTATGTTACGCGATTACTCCGTCAATTGTAAACCGATTCGAATAATTCTGAGATGGTCTCATTGTAATTTCATCGAGATATGATGAGTATCTCCAGAGATATGACGATAAGCGTCTCAAACTTTGACTCGCGGGGCATGGAAGTCGGTTGTATTAGTTTTTAAACTATCTTAATTATTATTATTTGATGTTATAGCAACAGTTGTAATACACACTATGAGCAAATGTCAAGTCTTTATCTATTACAGTTTGTAAGATCAAGCATAAAACGCCTGAAAAAACACGTTTCTTGTATGGGGACCCCCTTTAATATTTAATTTTATTATGTTTTTAGTAATTGTTGTTAAATCCCCCATAGTCATACATACTTAGTGAAAATTTCAAGTATATACCTATTACGGTTAAGGAGATACAGCTCTGTAAAGTGCGAACAGACAGACGGACAGACAGACGGACGGACGGAAAGCGAAGTCTCATTAATAGAGTTATCTACAATTTAATTCAAATTAAATTTAATTTAAACTATGACTACAATATGAAGTACAACAACCCCTACATTAATCAGGGGAATTAAACATTTGTTTTAAGTGTGACGTTCTATGTTTATATAAAAAACTGAATGGCTCATTACTTTTGATTTTTTTTAAATCAAAGCAATGAGTTATGTTTTTGTTTTATTTAGAATAATTATTATTGATATGATCTATTTATGAAAATTGTTAAACACAATCCAAAATTTCATCGTACCGACGGGACTTGAACCCGCAACCTCCTAGATAACATGTCCAGGTGCTTTGCCAATTAAGTCACAGTGCGATGTATCGTTACGACGAAATTAGTGAATTGCATTTGTTAACCCAATTATGCATTGGTGGCGCCATCTATGACTACTTATTACATAAGTTAATCATTCGGAAGAAATCATTACAGTTTTTCAAATCCGTCGAGAGATGTTGCACTGCGTAAATCAAATATTATGTGTCTTTGAAGTTTTACACACTATATTTTTGAAAATTGTTAAACACAATCCAAATTTCATCGTACCGACGGGACTTGAACCCGCAACTAGAACTACTCCTAAAACTATTATCACAGAACAGATAATAATATATACAGACTATTTAAAATCTAAGTTAAGCTTGAATTATTAACCGACTTCAAAAAAGGAGGAGGTTCTCAATTCGTCGAAATATTTTATTTTTATTATGTACACCGACTACTCAAAGATTCCAGCCAGACTCACATTTAGAAAATTCTTCTTTTGTTTCAAAGGGTTCTACTCCTACTTCCTAGGTTATACTCCCCAGGTATACTCCCCATTTAAATTTTATCGAGATCTGATGAGTATCTCCAGAGATATGGAGATAAACACCTCAATCTTGGCACGGAAAATGACAAGCGCGGCATTTGAAGTCGGTTCTTTTAGTTTTTAAACGATCTTAAATTATATATATTAAAATACTATACGGGACGTATCGCGCTTAAAACATTAATTTTTATTTATTACTAATGAGTTAACAAAAATTTATGTTTGAAGTGCGATAAGTCCCGTGTTTTAATATGAATAACAATGTGGTCAAATCGCGAAAGTTTAAAGCTTACGATCTTAAATTAATTACTACAAATTCAATTTAATTAATTCAGACGGCAGACGGCAAGGGCATGTGCCGCGACGGCAAAAGCCAATGGCATTACTGTGAAGTATTTATTTGTATGAGACCGATTCCGGCATACGACTGCAACTGCAGCGCGTCATGTCGTAAATTAAATTGCACACGTTTGCCGTCGGCCGCCTGCCGCTGTCGAAAGTTTTTTAAACGATCTTAATTAAAGTCAAGAATTTTCTTAACATCATAAAGGCTAGCGTTTGACTACTATCTCACCTGTTGGCAAGTGATGATACGTTCGAGGATAGTAAGTAGCACGCTAGGCCTAGAATGGGAAGTGGCTCTCGAAGATAGCTGCCGGTGCCGGAACACATTAGATGTTTGGCGACTGGTTTTCTAAAATCTAACTTGAGGGTGGTAGCTGCCAGTAGCTGGCCAGGCGGACACTAGACAGTGTCCTACCTACCATGCGGCGGTTGGGGGTAAAAATAAACCTTCAGCTTGGTTGATATTGGAGGACCAACCTTATGCTCTCGAGCTCCCGCGTTAAACTCAATTGTTATAGATGTCCAAGCTGCGTTTTTCTTCGCCAGTGACTTAGCGTCAGTGAGCCTCGGATCCAATACATCCATGTTATCATCACATAGCCTGGAAAGTAACGCTTTCTCTTCAGCTGTGAAGTTAGGCTCCCGTTTTCTTTTACGTTTCTCTCGCGTTTTTTCATTCTGAAAATGATTTTTTAAAAGAATAAGAAGAAATTCGTCGTAATCTTTTTTTAAATTTTTTATGTATGTTCACCAATTACTCGAAGATGCCTCAACCGATTTGTCCCAGGTGGTCCCATTTAAATTTTAACGAAATCGGTCGAGCACTTTTTAATATATCAACAAGAATCATCGATGCATTTGTATAATTCGATGAGATTAAACATCAACATACATCATACTGGCTACTCATCGTCTTGGGAGAAGCCTAGTCTAAGTCTAACACCCATATGCATAGTCGGTTCCTCAAGATTTCCTCCACTCGAATGTAACTTGACTCAACCTCAAGGATAAAATCAGTATGCAGAATTAAAAAAAAAATCCTCGACTTGAGCAAATTCCTCAGTCGAGTCGAGTGAAAAACTGTCAAGCTCAAGGTACGTCGCGATCTACCTTAAGGTCTCCTCAAAGCTTGTTATCAGCGCTTTGTATGTTATTTCTGAGGTTATTTCAAGTTTTAATACATAATAAATATCGTCCCATAAAGCTGATGATGAGGAATTCCTTAGAAGATTTCGATTTAGAAAAGACAATAATAAATATCTCGAATGGAGGTTCCTCACTGGAGGGTGAAGCCGTAACTGAACATACTAATTTCAAGGGTGTTTTCAAGAATACCTTGAGGTAAACTCGACTAAGGTCGAGTGGAGGAGGTCTCAAGAAAATAACTCTGCATATGGGTGTAAGTCCAGCAGTGGACTGATACCTGATTATGATAATTATGGTGATATTATTTCACAGGTGGTACCACTTAAATTTCATTGAGATATGTCCAGTATCTCCAGAGATATGAAGATAAACACCTCAACCTTAGTATTGAAATTGAGTAGCGCGACGTTTGATGTCGGTTCTTATAGTTTTTTAATTGATCTTAAACTATTTACAGTATTTAAATCAAATTTATCTTAAAAGTGGACTTTCAACCGACTTCCAAAAAGGAAGTTCTCAATTCGTCTGTATTTTTTATTTTGTATGTTCGTTAGGTACGCGATTACTATGCCAATGTTGAACCGATTTGAATGATTATATATATATATATTTAATGGGTAGGGTACATCTCTAAGGTGGTCCTATTATACAATTCATCGAGATCTGATGAGTATATCCAGAGATATGGAGATAAACACCTAACACATGTCACTGAAAATGAACTGATTTTAATTATTCACGAGTGGTAATGATTCCTGCCCTACAGTCCGGCGCCATCATCAGGTCAGCTCGATGGTACCATGTCATTGTATTGTCACTGAAGATACGCAACTATACGAAACTTGAGCAGGCCTCCCTCACTCGCTCATAGATACTGCGATTTATACTTTTAAACTTTCACAGAATAATGAATAGTGTTATACATACTCTAAATGTATAACACTATTCATTATTCTGTGGTATAACCAAAGTAGGTAAATAAATACTCAAGACAGTGGTTCCCAATTACTTTTGCTTGCGCACCCCTTCAAATACCGACTCATCTCGCGTACCCCTTAAGATGCGTAGCATCACCAACGATATCAACTTCATATTCTAGACCTAGCGTGTTACCATCCGGGCATCCTCGACCGCATCATCACTTACCAACATGTGAGAGAGTCGTCAAACGCTAGCCTATATGATATAAAAAATTATTTTTTTTAGTTTATAAGCAAGCGTTTGACCACTATCTCACCTGATGTTAAGTGTAGATGTGATCGACGATGTAGCACGTTTGCCTAGTGACCTATTACCTGTTCACTCGCGATTTGAAGGAAGACGCCCGATTTGAACGAAGAGAAATTGTACTATGATTGTAGGTACTGATTTATTGTGTCTCTACTTAGTCTGTGCCCTTAAGCTACAAAATGTAGGCCAGCAGTCTGCAGGCCACACAACAGCTTCTATAACCTTCGGACATACTCGTAGTAGTCAGCACCCGCTATCACTGCCTAACCGCTAGACTAGATAGCATCCAGTTTTTGGCCAACTGTCGACGATGTAGCACACTTGGGTAAAATATAGTCAAGCAATTACCTATCGCACGTACCTCCGAGTTCACACCAGGTGATTTTTGTTGTTTAACTTCCTAGAGATGTAGGTACTTTTCTTTCGATTCCAACTAATTCCAAGTAATTTTAGTATCGATACTTTGAAATCGATACTGAGTGAGTACCTAGTTAGGTACTGGTTAAAAGTACTCGTCTCATTACTCAATTATTTGTCTCGGAAGAGCATTTAGGCTGGCATTATAGAGCGATAATGAGGTTTAGAAGTAAGGCTATTTGATTTACTAATCAAGCGCGATTTAATCTATAGAAAAGTATTTAGTATAGAATAAGTATTTACTTACTTTACGTACCCCCAGGGGTACGCGTACACTAATTGGGAAATACTGCTCTAAGCCACATATAACTTGCTAGTTTTTATATAGCACGTTATGCTACCGAGATTTGACCCACAACAAACATACTAAATAAAACAACGGCAATATAAAGGTACAGTAAAAGCTTAAGAACATACATGTAACACGTAAATGTACGTAGTACATTCATATCGATGCACAGACACACACGAACATACCTATTTTGACTGCTATTCCCTTTTTGGAGTCGGTAAAAATGTAATGAATTTAGGTATCTAGCAAGTACCTACACGTAAAACTATCGAATTTCTGCCACTGATATATTGTACACACGAATCAGATTTAACATACCAACAAGATTTTGACGAAAACGTACCGAGATAAAACCTACTTTTTAATAAAATTCAATAAAGCTTGTTGCATTAAGCCAAACAAGCTTTGATACATGAAACTGCTTAGCAGTTTATGTTACTTAGCATGCATCCACTCACCCTTTGAATCGAACTTAACTTGAGATAAAGAGAACTGACTATAAATAACATTTAGCTAATTAATATGCACATCTAAGTAATACCTGTTCGTTATCAGAGAAGCTATCTTCCATTTCAGACATCTTGTTGATCTCTAAATCGACTATAGTACTAAAAAGATATCCTAAATGTTTTAGTTATCGTAGAATAGTGGATAAACAATTAATCTTTCATTAAATAAGGTTTAATCTATGTTTATGAATGCAGCAAGGAACTGTGAATTTCGCGATCACCATTTTTTCTTGTTGACTTACTAATAGCCACAGATAGTATATATAAATATAGTAAGGAGAAGTATCACGAAAACCATTGAATGAACGAAATGAACTAAATGACGGGGACGGAGCTATACAGCCTACATAGTTGCGTCCCCGTCATTTCAGCAGCCAGCCCCAAGATCTTTCTTTGAATGAACTACTTATACGCTATCTGTGGCTTTATTTTGGAGAAATTCTTTAGAGCGATTGACAAAATCTTTGTTATCTATGTTGTTTCGTGTCGTTTTTGTACCGCTATTTGCCGCCAGATGGCCAAAGGGAATATAATACTAAGTACAGAGCTGCGTTCACGACCTACGCTCGGAATCCAACCAAACGCTATTAACCCGTTCACGACTAGGCATGCGCAAAACGGTACATCGAAATGTAATGCAACATTACTCATTACTTTCGAAAAAGTAATATTACTTCGAAGCATCACACATCACGCATTACACTTAGCGTAACCATTACCTACTCCATTCTATTACATTGTTAAATGAGTCTCACAAAAATAAACCTTGCCTGTAACGAAATACTTTTCAAATTCCAAATATCACACTTTCATACACGCTCGTCAAGTATTATCTTATTATACTTAGGTCTCGCTTACTCAACATGAAATGAGTATTGTTGTTTCTTTCGTGCCATGATCGCACTCGTGATGTGTGTGCAAGCCATCTCACTCACGCAAAGCTCACGGTCATATTAGTGTCTCTCTCTGCTCTGCAACAAACGAACTTTTTTTATTATTACTTGGCCGCGTGATATTACATTTGTAATATTACATGGATTACCCTACACATGTCTATTCACGACCTCAGAGCGTCGCACTCGGTTGCAGCAACTGTGTCGTTCACGACCTCGGTTGTTTAACTCCGGTTACAACTTTTTAACCATCAAATTCGATGGTTAAAAAACGCTCTGACGTTTGTGACAGTAGATTTGGCGGGAAAAGATGTAATTTTATTTACAGATTAAGATTAAGAGGTGATCGGAAGAAATTGGCATTGTCGAGACCAAGACGTGACATGACGAGACATTAATCGTAAAAAGAAACGGAAAATATTCAGAACAAGAAAAATAAATGAACATAACCTCGTAATTCGTGTCTGCGCAAAATGTCAAAGTCACAATTTGAGTGAAAAACACCCGTGGTCGTTCCGGGCCTTCGAGCGAGTTGTAAAACAACCAAAAACCTACTCCGGAGGACATGAACGCAGCCCAGATGGCGATGAACAATGCTGAGCTTAGAGATGTGCTTAATAATAAATAATTTAAATATAATCGACTTATCGATAAATAATAATTAATTATTGTATTTTTTTCCCCCAATAAATGACGCATTTTGTTTGTGTGAATTGACGAATATTTATCTGCTTCATCTTCATTTTTACAGGAAAAATTACTATAATCCGTTTAATAACAAAACTAAGGAAAAATCAATGCACGGCTATCTACCAACATGTAGAAATAAATTTTATCGAATCTGAGTGTTTCAAGTGTTTCAACTCTAGCCACGCCCGCCGCCATTTCCTTCTGTTCGTTTGTTGGCTTATGGCGTCGTTCTCCCGATTTTCGGCAGATTATCAGTTATATCATCGATAAAATGGTGTTAATTCCTTAGCAACTTAGTTAGAACTACATTAGGTATTTTCGTTTTAGTTTTTAAGTTGTTACGCTATCCATTGTGATAATGGACGCGAAAACATCGGACTGGCGACCCGGTCCCACGGTGTGTCGTTGTTGCCTCACTGAAGGGTGCTACAAGGATATATCTACAGAATACTTCTGGATGGGAAAACGTGAAGTTTACTCCGAAATGTTATCAGAAACTTTAAATGTTTCCGTAAGTATCATGCACGCTACATTATTGATATAAGTGGGTTACGCCATCTTGAATTTGTGGCGTACCCGCGATTGCCCGTCGATAATGAATGCTTTTGTTTTGTGTGAGAATATGCGCAAACTACAAGCAATTCTACTTGGTTGGTTGGTTTATAAAATCAATAGACCCCGGGTAACGCGTACTTGGTGTACTTATAGGAAGTTCATAATGTTCATATGGGTCTCACTATCATGACATGTATTCCTGGTAAAAATGAATTTGGTTCTGCTATTGTCATGAGAAAAAGGCCCTGCTTAATTTCATTCTGATGGTCTGCAAATGTTAGTTTGTGACTTTAGGTCACGTACTTGAGAGCCAGTTACCATTCTAGGCCTAGCGTGCTAATATCGGCATCATTATTTACCAACAGGTGAGATAGTGGTCAAACGCTACACAAAAAAAAAACAAATCAAGAGTATCGATTTAGGTGTGCTGTACTACATCTCAATAAACTATGTAGGCATTGTGACCGCCAAGCTTTTAAAGCTATGGAGCGTATCATTAGGCTTCATGTAATAGATGGAGACATCCTTTCATCCTGAGACTTGATCTTGTCTCACTAGCTCTCGAGTTATTCTATTGTATTCATCGATATAAAAAAGGGAGATAAGGGACCCCGCTCCTCTATGTGGACCATATGAATTAGGTTTGCAAACCTAATTTCACTTTGTGACAATCGAACTGGCGTTTTTGTAGCACGTACAGAATTACATTTGCAATCATCGCAGATCCATTTAAATAATTGGCAACAATGCCTTCCTCTGTTCTTTATGCACATCAACCTCAAATATTAGAAATTTGTATTTTCATGTAGTTGTTTCTAGTCCCACTATGTTTACGTGGCATAAGACTGAGTACCATATCTACCTTTTTATATCGATGATTGTATTGGTAGGATTCTATTATTTTGGTTGGAACATATAATATATCGATGTTCTGCCTGACTTGTTACCATTTTCAAGCAGAAATTCTGCTGCCATAACCTTAGTGTTCTGGCTTGTGGCTTCTAGGCCTAGTGTGTTCACCATCTTCAACCACATTATTGCTTACCACCAGGAGAGATAGTGGTCAAACGCTTGCCTATATAAGACAAAAAAAATACATCTTCAGATGCATGATAGCAATATAAAACAGGGTTAGAGGATGTATATCAAGATATATATCCGATATATATCAAACTGGATTTGACGATATATATCAAATATTTTCTTTATAATATATTGCATTACATAAATGGTTTAATAAATTAATATTATTTAGTAATTTTTAGCGTTTGTTTCTACCACCTGTATCTACCATTTTTACTTCCTATTTTGTGTTTTTTGGTTGATTTTGCCTTATCTGAAAGAAGATTTTATGTTTTGGTTTAATTTGTCTGATTTTAAGTACATACAAATAAATAAAACATTGCAGTTTTTATTTGATAATTTTAGTATGTTTATGTAACACATATGCAAATAGTATTCATGAATAATACAATAAAATAATAATATGGCTTTCATACATAATGGATATATATCATAAATATCCGGTATTTTGATATTTATAACAAATATCGGATATTTTCGAACCCTGATATAAAAACATACATACAAAAAAACAGACGAATACAGAACCTCCTTCTTTTAGGAAGTCTGTTGAAAATAGTCCCTTTGTTCTGTTACCTCCGCTTCTGGCATTATTCTCAAGTGGTAATATTTAGCAACAGTGATTAAGTATTTTCTCTCTAGAGAGAAAATATGTTCACTCACTGCATACATGTTTGCCGGTTATAGGTACTTTTGTTTCGGTCTTTCTTTAGTACATCTCTGATCTGGTCATGATATGTTCGCCTAAGTCGGCCTCTACTGGCTGGCCAATTCACACTCGTCTCATAAATCTGTTTCGTCAATCTTACTTCATGCATCCTCTCTATATGTCCAAACCATTTTAGCATCCCTTTCTCTATCTTTGTCTCACATCTGCCACCACCACTACAACATTATCTTATCATGCTATTATCCACCTTATCCATCAGAGTCACTCCAATCAGTATGATTTGAGTGACTCTCATACTTATAATTTCTATTAAAAAAAGAGTAACTCAAAATAAAACAACAGAAAATATTTCATTAGAAAACAATGGTAATACAATGGGTGCTCTTATTGCTTGGAGCAATCTGTTATCATCATCATTATCAGTCAATTTCGGCCCACTACTGGACATAGGCCTCTCCTATGGCATGCTACTGAGCTCAATCTTTAACTATTCCTTTCCAACCGCTGCCAGCCAGCTTGCATATATCATTGCTTCACCTAACTGGGAGTGTCCTACACTATTTAAATATTATAATTAATTATAATATTATTATTGCCCTTGTGAATGCCACGCTACAAACGCACGCCCGGTCCCTTTACGCCAAACGGTATGGTTTTGTACTTCTATACATGTTGTTGGCGTATGGGGCTCGCAAGTGCTTGGCACGTATATGTGACTTTGGCGCTCAAAAGGTTAAAGAGTATCAAATAATTAGGTCTACGGTCCCCTGATTTTTGATATACTTTTAATAAAATCAAAATGTTAATTCATGCTATATATTTTGTTTCTAATTAAATACCTTTAAAAATATATAAAAAAATAATATTTCCATGCCTCAACAGATCGCATACTCCCAATCTACGGGCCCGAATAGCAACAGCCGTCTGATCTGCGAACCGTGCATCTCCCGTCTTCGAGATGCCACCGACTTCAGGCGCCAAGTCCTCGAGTGTGAGAAGACATTTATGAACCATTTGGATCCCGGCAGTAGCATCCTGCAAAATGAGTGTATGTATTGTATACTACTATTGTATTGTGAACTAACAAAATTAACAGCAATATGAGATTTGGTTCACAAATTGATAAATGCAGAATACAAACTAATTTGGTTTTTAACCGACTTAAAAAAAGGGTGGCGGTTCTCAATTTGACCGTATATGTATATGTTTGTTCGCAGATAACTTCGTCGTTTATGAACCGATTTTGATTATTCTTTTTTTTTGGAAAGAAGATATCTCAATGGTAATTTTATCGAGGTCTGATAAGTATCTCCGGAGATAAACACTCAAAATTGGTAATGAAAATTAATAGCGTGGCATTAAAGCGGTTATTTTTAGGTTTTTAAACAATCTTATTATTTTTACAGTCACATTCATTTTGGGGCCCTCTGTAAACTGCTTTTCATGAAATGAAGTTCTTTCACATACAAAAGAGTAGTTCACTCTCAACTTCTAGTTTTGGATGAAAACTATAACAATTATTTCTCTACCAACATTCAGTTAGCAGACACAATGGAAAGCTTGCTTGGACGACCAATTAACCAACATAAATAATAATTGAGGTAGTTTAAAAACTAAAACAACAGACTTCCAAACCACGCGAGTCATTTTCGGTAGCAAGTTTGAGACGTTTATCGCTATATCTCTGGAGATACTTCTCGGCCCGGCCTTTGATCTGGTGATACTTATCAGATCTCAATGAAAAAATTACAATGCAACCACCTTGGAAATGTACCCTACCAAATAAAAAAAGAATCATTTAAATCAGTTTACAATTGACAGAGTAATCGCACAACATACATACAAAAAATAATAATACATACAGATGAATTTTTCCATTTTGAGAGCATTTATTGAAGTCTGTTGAAAATGGATTGTCGGTTGAAAATGGTTCTGAATGATAAGTGAAAGGAATATATAATCCAGAATAATATTATAAAGAGAAAACATATTTAAACTAGTTCAACTTTTGAGATGTTTAATCTCGAAGCAAGTGCATCAGTTTCGATATCGCGGAAAATATCGTTTGCGCGATGCAGGATTTCATACATTTAGCAATATTTAAAGGAGAGCTATTAAAATCTCCGCTAGCGCCATCTCTGGGTTTTATTTATCCTTACTAATATTATGAATGCGAAAGTAACTCTGTCAGTCTGTCTGTCTCGCTTTCACGCCAAAACTACTGAACCGATTTAAATGAAATTTGTGTACACAGATAGTCTAGAGCCTGAGAAAGGACACAGGCTACTTTTTAATGCGAAAAGAGGGTTGTAAGGGCATGAAAAGTTATATGGAAGTATCTTCATTTTTAAAGCTAGAAGCTTGAAACTTATTTTTTAGGCTGTTGTTACGATATAAATAAATATGACATTCAAAGTTTGTGAGGGGGGAGTGGGCGGGGATGGGTAGGGGGAGTGGAGGTGGAGAGGAAGAGAGCTGGAGGGGATGTGGAAGTGAGGGGAAGGGGAGGGGAGCGTATGTGAGGGGAGGAGGGAAGGGGGGATTAGCGTGGCGTGGTACGGCGCGGTGTAGTTGGGATATGTATGTGTCTTATTACTTAATGCTACCCAAAGACACTATTCCATGCTAGTAAAGAATGATAAGTCTACACTAATATTATAAAGAGGAAAACTTTGTTTGTTTGGTCGTAATGAATAGGCTCAAAAACTACTGGACCATTTTTAAAAATTCTTTCACCATTCGAAAGCCACAGTATCCACGAGTAACATAGGCTAAATTTTATTTTGGAAAATAGGGTTCCGTAAGATATTTGGGTTTTAGCAAAACAACGTTTGCAGGGTCAGCTAGTGTAAAATATAATGAAAATGTAACGTTTCCTCCGCAGTACAATTGTCATTGCATGACGTGAAGTTGGAAAGTGTCAAGCAGGAGAAGAAGAACAGCGATGATGAAGACTTCGACGAGCGAGTCGACTTCATCGTGGACAATGATGACGACGATGATGATGACCGTAAGTTTATACATATTTATTATGGTATCTATTCCATACCTCAAAAGGAAAAAAAGGACTTCGACCGCATCTTCACTTACCAATAGGTGAGATGTGGTCAAATGCTAGCCAATATATTAATTTAGAAAAAAGGAATCTTTATAGGTTCACTTTGTTGTCCATCTGTCCGTCTGTCAAAACCCTTTTTCTCCGGAACAGGGAGAGCTATCAAGTTATCAATAAAAAAACTTATCAAATACTCAGGCCATGGTCTCTTAGCTGTGAATAATTTAAACATATGATCAAAGAATATGACTGTTTATGTTGCATATTTTCGTATATTTGCGATTTCACAAGGATATATAGGATATAGGATATAGGATACTAATTCCTGTCGATCTAAAATCATGGAATTTAGCAGAATCTTTCATCATTTATAAAGGAAAAATCCAAAAACCGTAAATAGATACATAAAAACTTTATCGAACACCTTAAAACTTACAAATGAAAATTAGTTTCTAACAAACAGTGTAACAATAATATATAATATTGTAGTTTAATGACAAAAATAGCACATTTAGGCCAAGTTTCACTGGTTCCTGATACAGTTTTAGATAGTTTACTGACAGATGATGCCATACACAAGTTGTCAAAAATCTGTCAGATAAGTTCCTAATAGCGTTATCAGGAACTGGTGAAACTGGCCCTTAAGCGGGTCATCCATTGGCGAGTCGGCGAGCTAACGGTATAAACTGTAGGCTCGTTGGACTGTCGACTCGCGGTGGTGATCCATTAGCGTGCCAAACAGACTACTCTCATCGTTGGCGAAGTCATGTTGTGGTCCCAGAAGATTATACGATCGTAAATCTGCCATTTTTCTATTTCGGTAATACCTACGTACCGTTCGGCATGCGTGTGTTCGCTACAGCATCGTGAAAAAGACTGTCGGCTCGCAAGCTCGGCTGATCCACTGACGGTTTATTATACCGCGGTCTTAGGATTTCAAGCATGCACGAAGAGCCAATGAGCCAAACCGCGAACTTTAAAACCGCGGTTTTGTAGGTGTTTCATTGGCGGTTTATACGTTTAGCTCGCAGGCTCGTGGCGTCCCAGCGGTCTTAGCTCGCCAATGGATCACCTGCTTAAGTATTACAACCACCTTGGAGATAAACCCTACCTATAAATCTAATCCATTGGTGCACGGCGGGGATTGAACTCTGTTCACTTCTGGCGTCAAAGCCGACCGTTTTCCCACATCACACAGGGCCCTCAATATATTTGTCTGTGACAAGTTCTCGGCAGGTCAGGCATACGGCTGTGTGAACTTCTACTGTCTACTATCATATCGCTGCATTTGCTTACACAGCCAACTGACACAGAGCAATATGGCGTCCACTGTGTCCTTCGTTTTCGTCAATCAAATTACACGCGATATTTGAAAATGCAAAATTTAAATGCATTTTTATGGCACTTAACAATTGAATAAGAAACACTTAACTATAGAATCTAATTATATAAGGCGGCAATAGCCCAATGGATAGGGTGTCGGCCTGGCGATCGAGAACTCGTGAGTTCGGTCTCCACCCCACCCATTGCACTATTGACGTGAACCCACTCCAGACACAAGCATATTTAGCTTAGTTGGAGGGGTTAACAGGAATACTAGTAATGTGCGACCAACATTGCGAGGAATCGTTATATTTAAAAAAAAAAACTGGCCAAGTGCGAGTCAGACTTTTGTCCCGCACACGGAGGGTTCCGAATTTCCGAAGTCCGAACGACACGAACTTCTAACACCCAAATAATCAAATATTAACACAAAGGTAATTAATATAATTAAATATCTGGGACCGAGTGTGTTCGTACAGCCGGGTTCCCACGGCCCGTTGTTTTATAGATCAGATCGCGCCTTTACAGGCCGACAGATCGTGGGAACGGTGGCATCCGATGAGGCCTGTGGTCGCCTGTCGTCGCCCGTCCGATCCGTCGGGAGTCGGTAAGTTCAAAGGCGCGGCGCGGCGCGGCGAGATATTTTCGCCCATTTTCAACAGGCTTCATCGTATGCGACCGTTCCCACGTCCCGTCGGTCCGGCGCGGCGCGGACTGGCCCGCTATACAACGCGCCGTGGGACCCGGGCTGCACGGGTATCAACAGGTATCAACAGGCGTGGTACGGTCCGGTCTGGCCTGTGATAACACGGGCCGTGGGATCCCGGCTTTTAAGCCGGGTTCCCACGGCCCGCGGCCGAATATAGCGGGCCAGTCCGCGCCGCGCCGGACCGACGGGACGTGGGAACGGTCGCATACGATGAAGCCTGTTGAAAATGGGAGAAAATGTCTCGCCGCGCCGCGCCTTTGAACTTACCGACTCCCGACGGATCGGACGGGCGACGACAGGCGACCACAGGCCTCATCGGATGCCACCGTTCCCACGATCTGTCGGCCTGTAGAGGCGCGATCTGATCTGTGAAACAACGGGCCGTGAGAACGCGGCTTAACTTTCTACTGATTCTAGCTAATTGAAGCTCTTTAAGGCCGCTTTCTTTCTATGAAAAATATAAAATCACGCTCGACGTGGCGCCACAGAATACATACCAGTTTTGATCTCTTTGCTCCCTCTGCGTGTACTCTCGCTACCCCGTTAATCATAATGAAATAAATGAAAAGTTTACTGTTGCTCTGCTTTGTAATTGTTATTTTATATTGTTTGTAACGTAAAAGCTAAAAGCTAAAGGTAGGCTGAATTGTTACTGTTTCTAAACCGAATTCACAAAAAGGAGGAGGTTCTCAATTCGACTGTATATATATTTTGTTTTAATGTTTGTTACCACAATAGTCGATCAAATTTTGACCGACTTCAAACATTTTTTTTTAGGGTTCCGTAGCCGAATGGCAAAAAACGGAACCCTTATAGATTTGCCATGTCTGTCTGTCTGTCTGTCCGTCCATCCGTATGTCACAGTAATTTTATTCCGAAACTATTAGGACTACAGAATTGAAACTTGGTAGGTAGATGTATTCTGTAAACCGCTTTCCAATTTTTATACAAAAATAAAAAACTGGCCAACTGCAAGTCGGACTCGCACTCGTAGGGTTCCGTAACACAGTAAAGTACCTATTCTATAACTATAATTTTTCGCAACTAAAAAATAAACTTTGTTTTTCATAGTGTTTGTGTGAAAAACAAAGTTATCTTTGCGGTCGCCATATCTCAAAAACTACTGACTGTATCTCGTTCAAACCAATTTTCGTTGTTAGTTTTTATTGAGATCTACAGCATATATATTTTTTAGATTTTTCACTTCCATACTTTAGAAGTTAGAGGGGGGGGGGGGGGGGGGGCACATATTTTACCACTTTAGACGCGCCTATCTTTCAAATGATTGACTTTGAGAAAAAATAATTTTAGAAACCTCAATGTCATTTTTAAAGACCTATCCATAGATACCCGACACGTATAGGTGTGAATAATTTTTTTTTTTGTTTCAGTTCCATGTATGGGATGCCCCCCCTTAAAATGTCTTTTTTTTTATTTTTGCATAAAAATCGGAAAGCGGTTCACAGAATACATCTACTTACCAAATTTCTATTCTGTAGTCCTAACAGTTTCGGAATAAAATGGCTGTGACATACGGACGAACAGACAGACAGACAGACATGACGAATCTATAAGGGTTCCGTTTTTTGCCATTCGGCTACGGAACCTTAAAAATATAAAAGTTTAAGGGGGGCATCCCATACATGAAACTGGAACAAAATTTTTTTTTTCTTCAAACCTTTACGTGTGGTGTGTCTATGGATAGGTCTTTAAAAATGACGTTGAGTTTCCTACAATGTTTTTTTCTCAAAGTCAATCATTTAAAAGTTAGGCGCGTCTAAAGTGGTAAAATGTGTGTCCCCCCCCCCCTCCCCTCTAACTTCTAAAGTTAGGGTGTGAAAAATCTAGGAAAAATATATTCTGTAGATCACAATAAAAACTTTCAAAGAAAATTGGTTTGAACGAGATACAGTCAGCCGTTGTTGAGATATAGCGACCGTAAGTATAACTTTGTTTTTCATACAAACACTATGAAAAACAAAGTTATTTTTATAGTTGCGTAAAATCTAAGTTATAGAATACTACTGTGTTACGGAACCCTACGAGTGCGAGTCCGACTTGCACTTGGCCAGTTTTATTTGAGAGATTATGCCACCCGTTTGGTCCCATTTCAATTTGATCGAGGCGAGGTATGACACTTATCTCCGGAGATACAGAGATAAACATCTCAAACATAATACATACCTTGATGACATAATTTGTATACCTTGACGACATGATACTACTGGCTATTTTGACTATCGCGGCATGTGAAGTCAGTTTTTTTTCGTATCGGCTCACCCGTTCTAAAGTTATGGCCTGACCAAGGTAAATAGCCAGACGATAAAAACCGAAGACTTATTTGTCTTGAGAAACAAAATTTTATAAGCGCTCTCACTTCCTCTATATTAATAAAAAAACTGGCCAAGTGCAAGACGGACTCGCACTCGTAGGGTTCCGTAACACAGTAGAGTATTCTATGTATATGATTTTTCGCAACTACAAAAATAACTACGAGGCTCGTTCAATAAATACTTAGCCTACAAAAGAAAAACGAAAATTTTCGAAAAGTGCCGATTTATTTTTCTACATAATCTCCTTTTAACTCAATACACTTGGCCCAGCGATGCTCCAACTTTTTTAATCCGTCTAAAAAATACGTTTTCCTGAAGTCTGCAAAACAGGCCTCCGTGGCGGCGATGACCTCATTCGACCCAAATCTTTTTCCGGCGAGTGACTTTTTCAGGTTTCGAAACAAAAAGAAGTCACAGGGGGCCAAGTCTGGAGAGTAAGGTGGATGGGGCAGCAATTCGTAGCGCAATTCGAATAATTTGGCCATGGCGACGGCAGAGGTGTGAGCCGGCGCGTTGTCGTGGTTGTTGTCCAGTGTGAGCAAACGCGGCACCCATCGCGCTGACAGCTTTCTCATGCCCAGTTCTTGTGGAGAATATTATGCACCGTTCCTTCTGCAATGCCCACAGTGTCGGCTATCTCGCGAACCTTCAATCGGCGGTCTGCCAACACGAGATCGTGGATTTTTTTTATGTTTTCCTCCGTAGTAGCCGTATTTGGGGCACCTGGGCGTGGCTCATCAATAACCGACTTGCGGCCACGAGCAAACTCGTTAAACCAATTCTTGACGGTTGCCATCGAAGGAGAAGAGTCACTGTACACAGCATCCAAGCGATTTTTAATTTCACTGCGCGTTTTCCCTTCCAAAAATAAAAATCGAATCACCGAACGATACTGCTCTTTTTCCATTTTTGTTAAACTGACCGACACGTTCGCTTTCAAAGGCTATTAAAACAAAACTAATAGAGGTCATTGTTTAAAACTTTGACAATAGGCTTCAAAAACATTGCACTGTACTATGGTAAATTTTTTTTGTAATCGCAGTGCCATTGGGCGATGAGGCTACGTACTTGTTGAATGACCCTCGTTATGTTTTTCGTAGTGTTTGTATGAAAAACAAAGTTATACTTGCGGTCGCCATATCTCAACAACTGCAGAATGTATCTCGTTCAAACCAATTTTCGTTGAAAGTTTTTATTGAGATCTACAGAATATATTTTTTCTAGATTTTTCACTCCCTTACTTTAGAAGTTAGAGGGGGGGGGGGGGGGGGGGGGACACACATTTTACCACTTTAGACGCGTCTATCTTTTAAATGATTGACTTTGAGAAAAAATGATTTTAGAAACCTCAATGTCATTTTTAAAGACCTATCCATAGACGAATAGGTTTGATGAAAAAAAAAATGTTTTGTTCCATTTCATGTACCCTTAAACTTTCATATTTTTTATCATTGTATAAAAATCGGAAAGCGGTTCACAGAATACATCTACCTACTCAGTTTCAATTCTGTAGTCCTAACAGTTTCGGAATAAAATGGCTGTGACATACGGACGGACAGACAGACAGACAGACAGACAGATAGACATGGCGAATCTATAAGGGTTCCGTTTTTTGCCATTCGGCTACGGAACCCTAAAAACTGACAATATTTTTTCCCATTTTAAGTCCGTTTTAAAATGTGTCTACCGTATGTGTCTTACCCTCTTAGGGATGGAATTTAAATAAACCCTTTTTTTCCTTTCTGAGTGGAGAGTGGAGAGTCCTTGGTGAGTGGTCCTTTATGTGCGGGTTATCTTTAGATAGGTCTTTAAAAATGACATTGAGGTTTCTTAAACTATTTTTTCTCATAGTCAATCGTTTTAAAGACACTTTTTATTCCATTTTCATTCCATTCTATTTCCATTCCGTTTCCATTCAGTTTCCATTCCGTTTTCATTCCGTTTCCATTCCGTTTCTATTCCGTTTCTATTCCGTTTCCATTCCGTTTCCATTCAGTTTCCATTCCGTTTTCATTCCGTTTTCATTCCGTTTCCATTCAGTTTCCATTCCGTTTCCATTCCGTTTCCATTCCATATCCATTCCATTCGGAAAAAAAACGTTACGTTTATTTATCACAGAGATCCCGTGGCCTCCTTCCAGCTTCATCATCAGACCCTGAATATCATCTAGATGTAAAGTCCTCCTCACTACGAATCAATCGAGCCCAAGCTCGGTGGGGTTATGTTGTTTTATCAAAGAGATGCCGTGGCCACCTTCCGGCTTCATCATCAGACTCTGGATAATATCATCTAGGTATATAGTCCTCCTCAATACGAATCAATCGAGCCCAAACTTGGTGGGTTTATGTTGTTTTATCAAAGAGATGCCGTGGCCACCTTCCGGCTTCATCATCAGACCCTGGATATCATCTAGGTGTAAAGTCCTCCTAAAGACAAATCAATCGAGCCCAAAGTCGGTGGAGTTATGTTGTTTTATCACAGAGATGCCGTGGCCACCTTCCGTCTCCATCATCAGACCACACAAGTTGTAACTTGCATTTTAAAAATAATAGCATGATATTGCAACTTAAAAATAAAAGTTTGTAATTTATTATATCATAATACCTAATATTTGTTCAGTTTTAGAATTTTATTAAAGTAGAGCAACTTTAGATGCGTAACAAAGCTTGAGCAAGGTAAATCGAGAGTAATGATAGAGCGAGAGGTACGCTCAAAATTCGGCATGGATCATACGTCTGATCGAGACGACTGCTTGGCCGCCACTGAGGAATTTTTCACGCGATTCTTGTTTATAAACTGCATTTTTTAGTTTTTCTCCATGTTATTATTATTTGAGTAATAATCAAATACGAGTGCTACTTTTTACATGGTTATTGAATTAAATCATAGGCATTTTAAAACATAATATTTTACGTAAATGCGTCACTTTATTATCAAGAAAAAAACAGTTTAAAAAACAACGAAATCTTAAAAACTTTACGATTTTGTAACATGTGAATTAAGAATATGATAGATATCAAGAAAAATCTATCCAGTATACATTCAATAAGAAGATGTTTTTCAAGGTATGATCTGAAAAGTTTTGCTATTTCTTTATTTATTTCCATATACTAGGTATTCAAACCTAACCCGAAATGGTGTTAGGCACGGCAGAGTCCTGTTTAGCGTTTGATTTACCAACCATATTACTTCGTGATGATTCTTAAAAAAATATGTAGCGATAACTTATGTCCAGAATATTTATGTACATCAATTTTTATTTGTTCATATTATTCCGATTCCTCATTTTGATGTAGACGCTTTTATTTCCGATGTCGAAGAGCGACCCGCTATTTGGGAAGTGGCAGCCACTGGTGGCTTGATGCGGCCACTAGTGGCTGCCACTGGTGGCGGCGTGTAGTGGTCTAGCCGAACTACTGGTGGTCGCGTTTAGTGGCGGCGACTGGTGGCCGTAATGTGCGAGGGCTCTAAGTGGCTTTGCTTTAAAAAAATAGTAACGCTGCACAAATATTTTGCCGCGAGTCAATTTTCCAAGACAACGGCCTTAAGTACAAAAATTGTAGATATATTATTCAATACTTTACACCACATTTCTGCACATAAATTTTAACTAAGTAAACAAATCGACCGAGGCCCACAAATTTAACAAATGAAACGCTTGCGCGTGCTAATTTTTCCTGTGCTGCCATCTAGCTGCGTCGAGGTGAATTAATTTCGTATCGTATCGTATCGTAAAAAACACGTTTTTTGTTTTAAACCCTTTAATTTTTAAGTTCTGTTCTTAGTATTTGTTGTTATAGCGGCAACAGAAATACATCATCTGTGAAAATTTTAACCGTATAACCATCACGGTTCATGAGATACAGCCTGGTGACAGACGGACAGACCGACGGACAGCGGAGTCTCAGTAATAGGGTTCCGTTGGAACCCTTTGGGTTCGGAACCCTAAAAAATTGAGACACTTTTCAAAAATGGCTGTAATATACCTTATTAATTATAAATTAATAACTAAACAAAAACTAAATGAAACTAAACTAACTAAACTAAATTAATGACCTAATTATAACCTTATTGGTTTATTTCTATCCATCAAGTAACTACAAATATATGCAGCATGGATGTTCACTATAATTCGAAAATAAATTTCGATTCGGAAACTGCCTCTGCTTTAACTAGGATCCTGGAATTCATAATTTACTAAATGTGTAGGGGCATCATATTGATGTTTTGGCTGACCTTGCTACCTAAAAGTAGCTTACCACCACCAAGGGGAAAGTCTGCCGCGATTACGGTGTCACCGGCAGCACACAGCCCTTGAGAGTCGGTGTATTCTATTTTGATAATATTAGCTTACTAGCTATGTGGGTTGCACATCACTAGTAGTCTTGTTAATCCCTACAATTAAGCTAAATATATCTGTGTATGGAGTGGATTCACATCAATAATGCACTGTGTGGGAATCGAACTCACGACCTCTCGATCGCTAAGCCGACGCCTGCTTATTGTTATTCTATACCTACCGCCTTCTACCGGCTAGCGTTTAACCACTATCTCACCTGTTAGTAAGTGATGATGCGGTCGAAGATGGTAGCATGCTAGGCCTAGAATGGGAACTGGCTCTCAAGGATAGCTGCCGGAACACATAAGATGTTTGGCGACAGATTTTATAACTTGAGGGTGGTAGCTGGCCAGGCGGACACTAGATAGTGTCCTACCACCACGTTGGGGTTGTTGGTTTCTTAACGATGTTATTCCTTCACCGGAGGGCCACTGTGAGAAGCGCACATAATTTTTTCGATGGAAAAATCCATTGGTTCATGGCGGGGATTAAACTCGGTACCTCTGGCATCAAAGCCGCCCGTTCTCCCGATTACGCCACCGGGCCCTCAAAGTGAGTTAGTGGTCAAACGCTAGCCTATCAGATATATAAAATAAAATCTCAAATTTAACAACATTTATTGAAAATAATATATCATACTCTCAATAATCTTTATTCAATTCTAGTTGACGACGAGCCACTTATGAAGCTTGCCACAAAGGTCCCCAAGAAAGAAGACAACCTCATTAATTTGCTGGACAAATCTCAGATTACCGTTAAACGTAAAGCTGCCGCTAAAGGCAAAGAACCCCCCGCCAAGAAGGCGAAGAAACAGATCATTCTGAAGCCTACCTCCAGCAAAATTGTCACTAAGACTGCCAAACCCACAGCATCTGCCTCTAAAGCACCAGAGAAGAAGAAAAAAGGTAGGCATTTATTTGGATATCATGGTTGGATTTTACTGAGCTGCTGTGTTGGTAATTTTATTTAAAAGTTGTTATTTTTTATGCTGTGAATTTGTGTGAAAGAATATGCATTATTGTGATCATAAAAAGTCTGTAGAGGGTAAAAAAATATAAATAGTTGATAGGTGAAACCAATGAGAGTTCCTTTTCCTTATTGTTATTAAACCTTTATTGTCAACATAGATTTCACAATATAATTTTACAATAAAAATAATGTTGTAAAAGATATATGTTTTTTAAAATCTAATTCAATAAGTTTAATCAATAAATCTAAATCAATAAGTTGAGTTTATTAAGTTGACTATAACATTATTGGTTATTGGGCGTTGGCGTGTCTTTGCGACACGAAAGTCTGAACAAAGGAAAAACAAATAAAATATGAATAAAATAAATAAATAAGCTAATAATTTGTATAAAATTGTAATTGTCTACGATGAAATAAGTGAATAACTGAATGTCCAAACAAAGTTTTTAAAAGTAATAGATGGACATGTCGATCACTAAATTATTCTTCAAAAGCTTGATTGAATGCTTCGAAATAAAAATAAAAACAAGAAGTAAACAATTCAGCTTAAAAGATGAATTGAATCCAAGGATTGATGGGTTTTCTTAAAAAAATTGTTAATGGAAACTTAAGAGATGGCATACAT
The DNA here is from genome assembly GCA_954871355.1 of Cabera pusaria. NCBI lineage: Eukaryota > Metazoa > Arthropoda > Insecta > Lepidoptera > Geometridae > Cabera > Cabera pusaria. The sequence continues at coordinate 10,587,648 of OX940913.1, read as the reverse complement.
TAGAATACATGAAATACATAACACATACATCTTACAAATTCGTTTTAGATTGATGTATTAATATTAATCGCTTTTATTCCCTATATTTGCTTTAGAACATTTTTTTTCACTAAACAATAATATAAAAAACCGGCCAAGTGCGAATCGGACTCGCGAACGAAAGGTTCCGTACCATTATTTATAAAAACGGCAAAAATACATGTTTGTTGTACGGGAGCCCCCTTAAATATTTATTTTATTTAGTTTTTTTTAGTATTTGTTGTTGTAGCAACAGAAATACATCATCTGTGAAAATTTCAACTGTCTGTCTATCATAGTTCATGAGATACGGCCTGGTGACCGACAGACAGACGGACGAACAGTGGAGTCTTAGTAATAGGGTCCCGTTTTACCCTTTGGGTGCGGAACCATAACCGGTTGTTAAAAAAAAACTAAAATGATTCAAAAAAGATAAAAAAGGAATGTATTACTAACTAGCGATGCATCGCGGTTTCACCCGCGTAGTTACCGTACCCGTGGGAATACGGAGATAAAATATAGCTTATGATACTTGCTGATAATGTAGTAGCTTTCCATAAGTGATAGAATTTTTGAAATCGGTCCAATAGTTCTTGAGTTAAATTGCTTTTAAAAAACTAAGCTTTCCCCTTCATATTATTAGTTTAGATAATACTAATACACGGCAGCTCTGTAAACCAACATTTACTTTGACAAGATTTCTACAGGAGTACATTGACACACCACATTTACGCCCACACGCTTAGGAAAGAGATGAAACAGGAAGAGACTTACACCCAGCTGTGGATAACATTGTTTTATCCTGGACTTATCTCAATAAAACATTTACAATAAATTTAGGAAACTGCAGCTATAAAGGGTTTTAAAAAATTAGAGAGGTAGAGGTCGACCTAGGCGAACGTACCACGATCAGATCGAAGACGTTTAAAAAAAAGGCCAAGTGTACCTGTAACCGGCGAGCATGTATGAAGGCTCTCATGAAAGTGGAAGAAGCGAAAGAGGTACGTCAGGATCGTAGCATGTGGTAGTCTCTGAAAACAACGACACTAGGTAATATTATCGCTGAATGAAATCGCTTTCAGACAACAGTTACATCAGACTGGAGATGTTAATGATATTTAGTGTGTTGGTAGGAACACCACAAGGTGGTAGGAGCATTATATCAATGCCTTATTTCCTTCCAAATAGTAGCTTACCACCATGAAGGAGAAAATCTGCCGCCATAACCTTAAATATTCCAGCAGCACGCAGCCCTTGAGAGTCTAGAGTATTCTAGGAATAGCGTGTTCACCATCCTGACCACATCATCGCTTACCACCAAGCGAGATGTAGTCAAACGAGATAGTAGGAAAATGCTAGATACTTAAATAGGGGTGACAAGGCAATCGAGACGCTCGCCTAATGGTAAGCGATGAAGTCTACTTCTAGTACATTACATATGCGTAGTAGGAAAGTTTTAATAATTTATTAAATGAAATATGAATTGCCTGAAGGGCCCAGTAGTGCAGTGGGAGAAGAGACTTACGCTATAGGTAGCGGGTTCAAATCCCATGTGTATTAATGGATTTTTTTTAAATTGATAAATGTATAAGCACATGATGTGACAGTGGCCCTCTGGTGAAGGAAAAACATCATTAAGGAACCTGAATGGTGGTACTGTCTAGTGCCCAACTGGCCAGATACCACCTTCAAGTTAAAAAAATCTGTCTCCAAACACCTAATGTGTTCCGGCAGTTGTCCTTTAGAGCCAGTTCTCATTCTAGGCCTAGCGTGCTACCATCTTCGACCGTATTATCACTTAGCAACAGGTGAGATAATGGTCAAACAGAGAAGATATAGAAGGCAGGGACTCATTTACTTGGCTAAAGACTTGTAGAAAAACTAGGAGTTCAGGATTCTGATGGTGACCTTTTATGCTCTAGGTATTTTAACCAACTTCGAAAAACAGGTGTACAGAACCCGAAATAGATTAATTTGATGCTACACTATTTGTCCGCCAATTGTTGCAGTCATTTTAATGTTTTTTTTTTCATCAGTAGGTTTCATTCTAAGAGTGGTTCTTTAATAAATTTTCTCAAGATGTGATGATTGAGATAATGCAGATATACTACCTTGCTACTGTTATTGGAACGATATTATCTTTACATTCCTTTATCAAAAGTTCAAGTCAAAATACCTATAACTGGCGAGCATGTATGAAGGCGCTCATGAGAGTGGAAGAAGCGATTTTAATGCAGATTCCATCAATAGATAGTGATTCAAGGGGAAGGTTTATAACCAGGATTAAATGCGTGCAAAGCTGCGGGCGCAGCTAGTATTGTATAAAAGAGAGAGGCCAGCATCAGTAGTGCAACAGATGTAAATATAATTAGGAAATAGGTCATATATTAAAAAAATGGTGATTATTACATCCTTAAAATAAAATTAAACTAACTAGGAAATAGGCTGATTTTTGTGTATTCTACAAAGGTCTGCTCATGCTGTAAGAAAAGTGAAGAGGTCTAAATCCAGTTTTGGGAGCAAAATAGACTGAATATTTGAATATTTTTTTATTACACACGAATATTTGAATGGGACCAATTTTCAAACCCTACGAAACTAAACAGGTAGATTCATGAAAGAGGTCTTGTTATATTGGTCCCAATTTGCCTGAAGGTTTCGAAAACTAACCGTAATTTACACTCCTTGTAGAGATGTTGTCAAAATATTGTATTTCACTATGCATGTGTGTTAAGTTAAGAAATCACATGGACATGTCTCTTTAAGTAAACACTATTGCATAGACTTATGTTTTGACCCCCTAGGTAAGATTTTTAGACTAGATGACAGAAACATAATTTTGTTATTTTGTTTTTTTTTTCTATTTTGTTCTAATAGTGTGGAAATTTCTGTAGCGTGGATTTACATAACAATTGTTGCAAAAAAATATAACGCCATTCTTGCTTCGTAAAAGTTGGATTCTAGAGTTGTTTGATAAACTTAGTATTTTAATAAAAAAAAACTGTCTGAAATTGTAATACAATTTCAACAGCTCCAGCCATTCCAATTGAAGTTTCTTCCATTGATAGATAAATAATATTTAATGTAGATTAAAAATAATACACCCTTATGAAGTTAGGTCGGCATTGTGAGCTAATAACTGGCTATAGAAATGCAATGCCATCGAGTTCTAGTTTTTCAATCTAACTTCTTATCTTAGACAAAAGATTGCTTATTATAGAATGCATAGAAAATGGTCAAATTAAGTGATATGCAATACTGTGACAGAGCTCTAGTTTTACGCAATTAGTAGATTTTATATATATTGCTGTGTATTTTCTGTGTTGTTTTTCCTACAGGATAGGTTTACAAGTTTGGAGATAAATAGTAGAAATATAAAAGTTAGAATGAGAGTTAGAGGCTAGGATCACAATTATATCCATAATTCAAAATGAAGTAAAATGTAAATCTTTATTAAAATGTTAAGTTCCTCAGTTTAGAATACTACATAATGCAGTTCATTTCTTAGTTTGCATTGAATAGTATACGGTAATTCTATATACAGCTATTTAAAGAATAAATACAATACGAAATCTTAATTCTACGGTGGATTAAGTTGGATATAATTCAGTCAGAACAATAAATAAATAGGTGATCAGTTCAACTTATCAAAAAAGTTAATCTAGTAGTGACTATTTTCTTAGTTAAGTGCTTAGGAAAATGTTTAAAACCCATCAGAATAGCGAAAGAAATGTTTCTCAGTTCATAGTCAGCAGTAAATAGGATATGAAGACAATCAGTTTCAGACTAGCAGTGAATAGGATATGTATACAATCAGTTTCAGACTAGCAGTTAATAGGATATGTAGACAATCAGTTTCATACTAGCAGTAAATAGGATATGTAGACGATCAGTTTCATACTAGCAGTAAATGGGATATGTAGACTATCAGTTTCAGACTAGCAGTAAATAGGATATGTAGACGATCAGTTTCATACTAGCAGTAAATGGGATATGTAGACAATCAGTTTCAGACTAGCAGTAAATAGGATATGTATACAATCAGTTTCAGACTCGCAGTTAATAGGATATGTAGACAATCAGTTAGACAATCAGTTTCAGACTAGCAGTAAATAGGATATGTATACAATCAGTTTCAGACTAGCAGTTAATAGGATATGTAGACAATCAGTTTCATACTAGCAGTAAATAGGATATGTAGACGATCAGTTTCATACTAGCAGTAAATAGGATATGTAGACAATCAGTTTCAGACTAGCAGTAAATAGGATATGTAGACAATCAGTTTCAGACTAGCAGTAAATAGGATATGTAGACTATCAGTTTCATACTAGCAGTAAATGGGATATGTAGACAATCAGTTTCAGACTAGCAGTAAATAGGATATGTATACAATCAGTTTCAGACTAGCAGTTAATAGGATATGTAGACAATCAGTTTCATACTAGCAGTAAATAGGATATGTAGACGATCAGTTTCATACTAGCAGTAAATGGGATATGTAGACTATCAGTTTCAGACTAGCAGTAAATAGGATATGTAGACAATCAGTTTCATACTAGCAGTAAATAGGATATGTAGACGATCAGTTTCATACTAGCAGTAAAGGGGATATGTAGACAATCAGTTTCAGACTAGCAGTAAATAGGATATGTATACAATCAGTTTCAGACTAGCAGTAAATGGGATATGTAGACTATCAGTTTCAGACTAGCAGTAAATAGGATATGTAGACGATCAGTTTCATACTAGCAGTAAATAGGATATGTAGACGATCAGTTTCATACTAGCAGTAAATCGGATATGTAGACTATCAGTTTCAGACTAGCAGTAAATAGGATATGTAGACGATCAGTTTCATACTAGCAGTAAATAGGATATGTAGACGATCAGTTTCATACTAGCAGTAAATCGGATATGTAGACTATCAGTTTCAGACTAGCAGTAAATAGGATATGTAGACGATCAGTTTCATACTAGCAGTAAATGGGATATGTAGACTATCAGTTTCAGACTAGCAGTAAATACGATATGTATACAATCAGTTTCAGACTAGCAGTTAATAGGATATGTAGACAATCAGTTTCAGACTAGCAGTAAATAGGATATGTAGACAATCAGTTTCATACTAGCAGTAAATGGGATATGTAGACAATCAGTTTCAGACTAGCAGTAAATACGATATGTATACAATCAGTTTCAGACTAGCAGTTAATAGGATATGTAGACAATCAGTTTCAGACTAGCAGTAAATAGGATATGTAGACAATCAGTTTCTCGTCATCTTAGTAGATTATAATACACTAGGAAATCTGAATGAATTGGGTATGAAAAAAGATTCGCAGTTCTGCAGGGTTATTCTTAATCATTCGAAAGTAAATTCGGATTCGGAAACGGCTTTTGTTTTTACTTGGTCTTGATCTTGATCTTTGCAATTCACACTGCTCCGATCGTTTGATATTTCAATTCGAAAAAATCACATATTCTAATTGGAAAGGTTTTCGCGACAAAATAGCTCACGGATTTATCAATATTCAAAATTAAAAATGAAACCTCTGATCTTAATTTTCGAATGATTGAGAATCTGGGGGCAGTAGTGCATAGGTTAAAAAATCAGTTTTATAATTCATCTAACACTGATATGGGAAGGATATCAGAATGGATAAAACATGAAATCTCCCTTAGTTGAGGAATGAAAACTGTATAAACGGTAAAATATGTTAACTCTAATAATGGTATAATAATAATAGCAATTAATGCTACAGATAATCAGGTTGCACATTGACAGTGAATATGATATGGTGGCAAATCAAAATAAATAACGTAGGGTAGGGTAATTACTTTCCTCAGTTCATCAGTGAATAGGCTTAGAAATCAGTTTTTCATGACACTTATAAAGTAGGAAATCAGAATGAATACAACAAAATTACTATCAATTTCAGAAGTGAATATACGGTAGGTAACTATTTTTCACTATAGCATTGAAAATAATAAATAATAAGGTATAGATTTTTTAGGTAAGTATGCGGTACTGAAAACTAATTAAGAATTGCAATTGATTTTCTTAGTTCGGCTATTGGAGTAGGGCTCATTTAGTTTTGCTCAATCACATTGACTATTCTGAAGGGTGAAAACATTTTAGAATAAAAAAAAAACGGAAAATATAGGATTCGAAATAATAGAATTGGTAAACTTAGATATTATTTTGCTAAATATATTCAATTTAATGTTCTTCGTAGGTATGTAGGGTTTTCAGGTCTGTGGAAGAAATTTATATAAATATGTGTTTACTTATTACATCAATACAATCCCTAGAAAACCTATAGCGAAATGAATACTCTATTTCCAATATATAATACGGTCTTGTTAAATTCTTTCACAAATGAATAGTAATAGAATATATAGTCGTATTACTTGATTGGTCTGTAATAAATAAAATATTATTATTAGTTAAGTCTTATGAACACAACTGCGATTATTTTTCATACCATGTTCAAGCAAAGCAAGGCTTGCATGTGCAGGCACGCTGTCGTTAAACATATTCAAAATACAAGTGAATTATTGAATTTAAAAAACCCTTTATTGCATTTCTCATTCTAAATCCAATTAATCCAATTTTAAACATCTAAGTTGTGTATATTTTTAACCCTTTATTTTGATACCCCACTCGATAGGTTTTGAGCAAAAAATATTTTAAAGACAATATGGCGCCATAAATCGACCGTTTTTAAACTATAATTTTGATATACGCAGTGTCACTTTCACAATTCAGACGAATCTAACGAAGCAAAAATCTATCGAATCGTTTAAGCTACAGTGTGTGTCAAAGAATATAAAATACATACACTCAAATATAACTCTTCTCCTGGATTAAAAAATACGTTGCATTTTATATGATTTATATGTTTAATGTTGGTAATAAAATCTTCATATTTCTTACGTACTTAGCAATTTTATATACCTCTAATATACTATGATAATGACCTACTAATAAAATAAAATATATTAAAATGTACGATGTACTCGTATTTATGATACATGATAATAAATAAAGGGATGTATTGATGTAAAGAGGTTCCAGCTTACTTTCCCGACTCCAAGCTGTGCAGCAGTCGTCGAGAACTACGCGAAATAGAACGATTTTATACGGGTTCGATCCCCGGCAACTTGGTTCCCATATAGGTACACTTTGTAAATAGGGCTTATTCTATCCACTATGGATGCTTCTACACTTTGCAAAAAGGACTTATTCTATCCACTAAGGAAGGTTCTACACTTAAATGGGACTTATTCTATCCACTAGGGAAGGTTCTACACTTTGCAAATAGGCCTTATTCTATCCACTAGGGAAGGTACTACACTTTGCAAATAGGACTTATTCTATCTTTCGTAAAAATTGATGTCAGAAAAATGTATCTAGACTAGACGTTGTCATCAATAGAGTAGTTCAGTTAGTACACGTTTGAAGTCGATTTGTAGGTACATAAAAGCGTACCATAGATCTTCAAAGATATATTTGGTTTTACTTGCGAAAAATATTAACAAGATTTTTCTGATTAGCATTGTAATGTGACAGTTTCTCGCCGCCTGATGGTAAGCGCTATGAATTGAATAAATGTCTGTATGAAAATCTATAGGATTTACACTTATATTTTACATTCAAATAGGCTTCTAATATACATTTTTAGGCCACATATTAGAAAAATAAAAAACATTTAAATTAAAAGGTGGCGGGTTCGATTCCCGTTCAATTTTCGTCGTGGTAGATGCAGCATCAAGATAGTAAGTACTTAGGCTGAAATAGGGACGGATTCGATTCCCCTCCAATTTTTCATCGTGGTAGGAGCAGTATTAAGAGAGTAGTCTGAAAAAGTGGCGGGTTCGATTCCCGTAAAATTTTTCATCGTGGTAGAAGCAGCATCAAGAGAGTACTTAGTCTGAAAAAGGGGCGTGTTCGATTCCCGTTCAATTTTCATCGTTGTAGGAGCAGTTTTAAGAGAGTAGTCTGAAAAAGTGGCGGGTTCGATTCCCGTAAAATTTTTCATCGTGGTAGAAGCAGCATCAAGAGAAAAGTTTAAATCTCACACATCCAGACACGCTCGATTCCATCTTAGACATTAGGAAAACTGACGCAACATACAGTTGCAATCTGACCTAACGTGATTACTTTAACTAGTCAGTTACGTCAAAACATAACATGGGATTCTGATTCTGACCGCATCGTCAATTTCCATCAGTTCGTAACGTGTTCAAGATGTCTTAAATTTTTGCGACGTCACTTAATATGTCAAGTAGATGACAGATTATCCGAATATTGTCGTCATTAGGTTTTGCACAAATCTCGAGAAATATCTGCGACTATATCAAAAGTAGTCGCATAGTTTTTTTTTAATGGGAAACCAAGCCTTTTTCAAATCATCATTGGATGTCGCGCCGTGTCTTCGAAAGGTAAGTGATATTTTTTGTAACAAAATTAAATGTTGTTTTTGTTTTCAATTTGTTCTATTCGATAATCTTTATTACGTATTATATTAAAAAAAATCTGTTTTAAAATTGAACAACATTTGATTTACAATTTGCTATATAAGATTACGCTCTGAATTTTGATGAAAGTATGAGACATATCCATGTGACGGGTGTTTTTTTAACCCTAAGACTTGATAAATTGTTTGAACTGTTTCTGAAGTTGTTTTGACACACTAAAAAAAAACTGAGCCCAGAAGACCGTGTTTCTTATGTATATTTTAACTCAGCTCAATAATAAGAGTTTACATAAAATATATCAAGTTCAAGCATTCGATCATGTTTTGTGCAATACGCATTGTTTTGTGGAGATAATATAATTTAATGTTTACTTCACATAATAATGTGGTCAGTTTTAATTCAAAAATATCCCACGACGGAAATGTGAGAAACACTCATTTTGTATTGACATATTCATCGAAACCTTGCTTATATACGAACAAGTATGTTCCGATACAAAATTAAAAAGTAAATTTTACATTTTCTTTAGTGAAATATTGTTGGACGAGAACCGCAATGTGTGAAGAAAATTCAGTTGTATTTTGCTGTTTTGCTTAGTTAATGATTACGCGACTAAAGCGTAAATTTGCAACTGATTTTTCATAGTTTTTAGATCAATTTAGTATTTAAGCCAACGGAAATGAAAACTTCATTTGACCCACAACTTTGTTGTGTAACACTTGAACTGAGCTTTTGCTCCCAAAACTCTTACGCTCAATCATCAACTTAAAACATAAATTAACCATTAGCAGTTCGTCTTATTAAAACTACTAGAATTAACTAAAATAAAACTAACGGGAAAGAAGTAAATTGTCGAATACGGAAACGCAATCGCCGCAGCACAGGAACGGAACTACAACAGACACTTTTTCTTTTTTAGCGGATTATGATCCGACGCGCAGTAACGCCGAGACGCTACTGCGCTGCACGACCGCGTGCCCGTTCAGAGTCAACGATAAGGCAATACTGTGCGTTTATTGCCACGAACTGTACGACGACCCTGTACCGTTCAGGGATCATATGGAGCAGGAACACGCCGACTGTACCTTGAAAATCGTGTTTCACGGCCTTCCCAAAACGGAATTCATTAAAGCTGACCTGACGAACTTACGCTGTAGAGCGTGCTCGCAATGCTTTGACGATCTCGACGCGGCGGCCGACCACTTGACTTCTCTGCACGGGGAAATGATCGACCCGAACGGCAAGCTTGGCGTCATGCCCTACAAACTTAAGAAGGATTTATTCAACTGCGCCGTCTGCAACAAAAACCTGCCGTCTTTACACCACCTCAATAGACATACGATTACACACTTCCTGAGCTTCGTATGCCACGTTTGCGGCAGTAGCTACATCGCGTCCACCGGCTTGCTCAGGCATCTCAGGACGAAGCACCAGGTTTACGAAGTTTGGTGCAAAACTTGCAGGAATAAGTTTCCCAATATGGAGGCGAAAGAGCGTCACAGAAGGATAGAGAAAAGTTGCATGCCTTACTCGTGTCCCAAATGCAGCGAGAGATTTCCAGATTGGAAGGTGCGGCAGCGGCATTTGGAAATGAAACACGGTCTAGCGAAGAAAACGTTCCGTTGCGGCGATTGCAATATAGACTTTACTAGTGATATAGCATATTACGGACACTTTAAGCTTCAGCATTCGGATAATTGCGCCGTGTGTAAACACTGTGGTATGAAATTTATCTCTCCTTACCGTCTGAAGAGACACCTTGCTAAACATAGCCTTTGAAAATATAACTATTATGTACGCTGGCACTTACATATGATTCGCCTAAGATTCTCAAAATATCCAAAATAAAAATAACATCGATATCAACATTCAAAATATAGGTAAATATTATAGGCTAGTGTATCTACTATATACATGTATATGTATCTATATTTTGCGATTTTGAATTGCAATGTTGTTTTATTTAGATTGATAATCTTAGGCGATTTACGTTTAGTTAGTGCAAACGGGCGTTAGTCGTTTAGATAGATAACTCTGTACACGGTTCACGGTCGCGGCCGTAACAGAAACACGATATGTGTGAGTCTGAAGATTTATACTACCATCTTTCTTCATTCGGCCCTCAAAATAGTGCGAGCGAGTTAATTATAGGTAATGCGTTTGCAACGTCGATAACACACTGACTATAGCTTAATCGCCTTAATCTTATCATAATTTTATTTGTATTGGCTGCCATTCACTTATCATTGTAGGCTTTGCCAATTCGAACTTTGAAAAATATGAGCTCATAAATTTACCATATTTTATTAACCGACAAGCGTTGTCTCACAATCGCACGGTAGGAATTGACAGCTGCGGTGTGGAATAGAATATGCTTGACCGCAAAAAGGTGCCTAGAACATTTGACTTTTAGTCCAATTTACATGTATATATATATATATATATATTTATATATATATATATATAATTGTATATATTATATATAATCGTATATATAATTGTGTATATATATATATATATATATATATATATATATATATATATATATATATATATAATTGTATATATATATATATATATATATATATATATATATAATTGTATATATATATATATATATATATATATATAAAAAGGGGTATAAGGGACCCCGCTCCTCAATGTGGACAGTATGAATTAGGTTCGCGAACCTAATTTAATCTTAGTCACAATCGAATTTGTGTAGCACGTACAGAATAACATGTGCAATTATCGCAGATTAAATAATTAGCAAAAATGTCTTCTCTGTTCTTCATGCACATCGAGCTCAACATTAGAAATTCGTGTTTTCATGTAGGTTTCTGGTTCCATTAGGTTTACGTGGCATAAGAGAGAGAGAGAGAGTAAGTACCGCATCTACCTTTTTATACCGATGTGCGCAATAGGGTATTTTACTCTATATGAGAAAAAAACTAAAGATATAGAAGTCGCCATGTTATTACGTCATACGGTTAAGTAAACTTAAAAGAGTAACTATCATATCACTGCATTTATTTACTTAGCCAACTGACGTCATGACCACAGAGCAAAATGTCACAGAGTGTCCACTGCGTCCAGCGTTTTCGTCAAATTTCGCGCGAAATTTGAAACTGCAAAATTTAAATGCATTTTTATGGCACTTAACGATTAAATAAAAAAATTGTGAATTTTTTTGTGGTTTATTGGCACTATAGAATCTAATTGAGACTTTTCAAAAATGGGTGTAATACTCTTATTGTCTTTGTCATCATAGTCTTTTCAGCATATTTCTACATTATTACAAAATAGCGTTATCATTGCCTTAATTGTTTTGTCTTAAGTATAAGAATTCGTGTTTCAATTCTATTATTTATCTAGAACTCTGAGTAACAATTACTAAAGTATAGTAATTGTTACTCTGAGATCTAGAATATTATGCATCCATGAATTGAATTTACGGAAAGGGATTTTTAATGGAAGTACACTGATTGTAGTGCCGCGATTTTCTGAGTTTCTAAAGGTAGCATTCGGATCACAGCAGTAGCGGCACGGCAGCCGCGGCCCTGCAGCCGCAGCCGTGGTCGCGCCGCACTGCTTTGTAGGGATTTATAGGCGCTAGTTTCCGACGCAAGCGACCGAGCAGCGCGGCCGGGGGGCGTGGCCTACGCGCGACCTTGGCAGCGCCGCCGAGCCGCTCCGGAGGCAGTACGGTCGCGCTGCCCGCTCGCAGTTGGTGACAAAATGGCGACGTGGTGCTGTGGACTGCGCGTGGCAGTCGCTGCCCGGGTCGAAATCCGAAAGCTTCTGGCAGCGCCGCACAGCAGCGACAATGGGCCGCGGCAGTTAGCCGCCACTGCCAGGTCGCGACTGCCGTGATCCGAATGTCACCTTAAGCCTTCCTCCGTTTATTTGCGGTGAAGGTTTAAGTTGTATAATATGCAGCTGCTAGGCATTACGATCGTTTCATTGATATTTTGGAATCGTAATCTGATTTGTACTGCGTTCAGTATTGGTTTTATTTTGTGTTTCGTTATATTATAGACATCATTGTTTTTTTTAAATATAATAACAAAAATGACTTGTACGGTTGGCAACACTACATTTATAAGGGTAACACATATTCTTAGCTTGACGTTGACGATTGGATGAGAGCTGAATGCTCATTTTTATTTTTAACTCAAAGCTTTTTCAATTATGCTTGTGTTATTTAAAAAAAGTTAATAATGGTTATTATCTATTTAATAATACGGCCAAAATAGTGATCGCCCAGTAGTCGAAATTCAATCATAATTAATTTAATTTTTAACTTCTCCATGTAGACTATATTTAACTGTAAAATTTCACGTTCACCCGCTCACGCAATATTCTTCAAAGGGTATAGGTAATAATACCTTTGACTTGTATAAGTGCATATTTTATTACTGTTTGTCTCTGTAAATAATAAGTTTTGATTTTTGTTATGAGTTATTCTTCTACTGAACAGAAATCAAAATAAATGCAAAGTTAAACTTTCTAATCATTCGGAAACGGTAGTTTTAAGTCTGCCTGACTTGCTACCACAAAACCGACCAAGTGCGAGTTGGACTCGCGCACAGAGGCTTGCGTACTAACTTATCAAAACAACTCAAATTTTGCAGTTGCCGATGCCTAGACACAACCGCAAATAATACGTTTGTATTAGTAAATAATATTCATATTTACGGTTACCACATTTTTTTCCTTTATAAGTGCTCTGAAGCACTTACTTACCAAATTTTATGATTCTAAGGGCCAGTTTCACCGGTTCCTGATAATGTGTTAGATAGTTATCTGACACATGGCGCCATATAAAATCTGTCATAAATCTGTCAGATTTCTTCATATTAGCGCTATCAGAAACCCGTGAAACTGGCCTTAAGTCAACGGAAAGTATTCCGTTGTAAAATAGCAAAATATGCTACCTTATGTAGGTAACTATGATAACTTTTGATCGCGTTGACTTAGAAGATAGATTTATTCATAGCTGAAGACTCGAGTATTAGGAGATAAAGGGTCTTGACAGACGGACAAAACGTGGATCCTATAAGGGTTCCTTTTTTCCTTTTAAGGTACTGAACCCTTCAAATATTTATACAGGCGAATTGAGAACCTCCACCATTTTTGTAAAATCGGCTAAAACTACAGAGACCACAAACACTTTTTCACGTTCCCGCCAAAAACCCCACGGTTAGTACCGGCACAGTCTAATTAAGTGAGAATCTCCTCATTTTTTTTGAAGTCTGCTCAAAACAGAAGCCGCTCGTGCGAAATTTGCTACGAGATTTACGAAACTAGACCGATTAAACTGAGCGCAGACCATACTCACGACAGTCTTAAAACAGACTATTGCTGCACAAGACATATGAAGACGACACTTTTTTTTTAAATATCTTATAGGCTAGTGTTTGACCACTATCTCACCTGTTGGTAAGTGATAATGCGGTCGAAGATGTTCATATATATAGATAGCTTAGCTTCTCATCCAATTCACATTCATTTGATCATCATCATCAGCCTGTATCAGTCCACTGCTGGACATAGGCCTCTCCCAAGATGCGCCACTGAGCCCGATCTTCGGCTCTTCTCTTCCAGTCACTGCCCACCGCTTTGCGTATGTCGTCGCTCCACCTGGTCACAGGACGTCCTACGCTACGTTTGCCGATTCGCGGTCTCCACTCTAGGACAAGTCTGCCCCAACGGTTATCAGTCCTGCGGCAGATATGACCAGCCCACTGCCACTTCAGCTTGCTAATCCGTTGAGCTATGTCGATAACTTTAGTTCTCTGGCGAATTACTTCGTTCCGGATTCGATCCCGCAGAGAAATACCGAGCATAGCTCTCTCCATAGCTCGCTGAGCGACTTTAAACTGGTGGACCAGTCGGACTGTGAGTGTCCACGTCTCGGCTCCGTATGTCATCACAGGTAGGACGCACTGATCATTTGATATTGATTTATCATTAAAAAAAAAAACAAAAAAAACAAAATTATTATTAATAATATTTAAGAAAAATGTCAATACATATAATATTATTACAGTATCAAATAAGTAGTAAAAATATTATAATTTGCATTCAACAAATTCATCATAGCTATAGAACGTCTGCTCGATAAGCCAGTATTTAAGCCGCCGTTTGAAAATGGTCAAACTCGGCGCTGAAATTATTGATTCAGGTAGTTTATTGTAAACTGCTGGTCCCATAGCATGAGTCACCTTGGAAGTTTTTGTGAGTGTCCGAGCCCCTGCATGTAGCTTGTCCCTGCCACGGGTGTGGTGATCGTGCACGCTACTGCTTTTTGTGTAAGAGTCTAGGTTCATCCTAGCGTACACAGCTACTTGAAATACAACAAGCGCCGGCAGCGTTAGAATGCATTTGCAAGCTGCTGTCGGAGAGACTGTCGGAAATTTCTCGCGGAAGTTTTCTTGCAGATGTAAACGCGGGCTTACGCAAGTCGTCCCGAAGAGAACTTGATCAGTACATTTTTTTTATATTAAAAAGTATCTAAACGAGACAGAAGACAAATTCACAACCGACAATTCGTTTGTGTTCTAGAACAATCTCCTAACACGCCACTCTGTAAGCAGTACACCACTGCTTATCGGTTTTGACTGCCATCCGAAGATGTCCGTTGCATCGTGTGCTCCAAGGACTTCCCAGATCCACAGGATTTTAGAGATCATATGGAACGAGACGACCATAAGACTCCACACAAACTATTGAGTCTCTTGAATCAGACGGTTCCTTTAAAAGGGGAACATGACATATCTCCGATGTAAAATCTGTTCCCAAACGTTCGATAAACTAGAGGATATTGCTACTCATTTGACCATTATACACAGCATTTCCGCCCTCAATCGTGACTATGATTTAGGCGTACATGCATACGAGTACATATACATACATAAAATCACGCCTTTTTCCCATTGGGGTAGGCAGAGACTACTTCTTTCCACATGCTACGATCCTGACGCACGTCTTTCGCTTAGGCGTACGTACACCCTTTTAAAATATACAAGGATACCACCTATGCATATATGTCGTGCCCCGATAAATTTGTAACTCTACGCAATATTAAAGATAAATTGAGCAGGCACACTCAGACCTGTCGTTTATGGACCGATTTTGATGATTCTTTTTTTTTTGATAGGATACATTTCCAAGGCGGTCCCATTGTAATTTAATCGAGATCTGACAAGTATCTTCAGAGATATGACGATAAAAGTCTCAAACATGCTACTGAAACTGACTCGCGTGGCATGGAAGTCGGTTGTTTTAGTTTTTAAACTATCTTAATTATTTAGTAAGTATACGATTACATATTCCGCGTCGGCGGGAAATGCGCACTCGGCGGTGATTTTATTTCGGCTGTCAATGAACTAAGTGAACTGTGCGGTATAACTAAGACGTGGTGGGTTTGGCAACCCAATTTTGGATTGGACTGGATCCTGAGCAGCTCATTGTTGCCTCGGTTACGTTGAGCACTCGTGGGAGCTGGTATTATTTGGAGTTATCCTAGGTCAGTGTTGGTTATACGATCTCCTCTTGCTAACCGGAGGGACGAAAATCTTATGGGCGCGTTGTCCCTACATTTTTGCACTAAAAGGTAAGAAGAGAAAGTAAAAAAACGTGAGTAGGTATGCATACAAAAGTATTGTAACAAATAATTTTAGAACACATAAAGAAATTCCTTATCGTATTACTCTATAGGTATAAATAGCATAGGGTTTTTATACAACAATTATCCGTGACTGCATTTACGTACACTAAGGATTTTATCATTGTTAAGCTTTGTCAATCAACATCTGAGTTATTTAAATTATGTGTATAAATCATGAATTTATTTTACCAAAAAGTTGCTTATGTTAATCCTCAGCTATAAAGTATCTTCTTGTAAAATTTCAGTAACGGCCCGTTCACACATGGGAGTCCGTTTTACTGGTACGTTTTTAACGGATACGTCATAAATTTATGCGCTGTTCACACATAGGCACCGTATAACGTTCAACGAATCCGTCATTACTGGATGCGATGTGTGAACAGAAAACTCGCAGTATACCGCCGCTATACTGCGAGCGCCACGCACACAGTATCTATCCGTTAAAATTCTACGTGTCCGTATATTTTTACTGTTCCGTCGTCCAGTATTCGATGACAAAACGGAATGTAATTTTTTTACGGAACGATATTTTTTACTGTATACAGAATACTGTGCCATGTGTGAAGGCGCTCATACAACTACATACGCCATCGACGAAAAAAAAACGTACACGATAAAACGGAACAGTAAAACTGAGACATGTGTGAACCGGCCGTAAGATCGATTTCAGTAAGAACGTTTAGGCGTGATTAGGTAACAAATAGAGAGGGTGACAGAGGTACAAACGTTTTTATAATATAAACCTGGATAAGTACTAACTCTATTATCATAACATTTAGATGGGTAAAAGATTCATTATCTACAACGGTCGACGAGAGCCATCGAGCAAGTTGTGACCAAGAACATTTCTTTTTGTTTTAGAAATGAATTGCCCGAATAAGTCTGCGAGGCGGAACGCGGAAATCATACTGAGATACTCGACAGCTTACCCATTCAGGATACCAGAGTCGACATTAGTCTGTGTGTTTTGCTGCGAAAGTTACGATGACCCAGTCACCTTTAGGAACCACATGAGTGTCGAACATCAGACCTTCTCGGTTCGCAGCGCGTTCGTACATTGCAGCGAGCGCTATATCAAAGCAGACTGCATGGACATTCGCTGTCGACTCTGTACCGAGCCCGCAGATTCTCTAGAAGAGATTGCCATGCACTTGCACATGAAACATAAGTTCGAAATAGACTTTACTGTCGGTTTAGGGATACAACCTTTCAAACCGGACAAACTGACTTGCGCGATCTGCGACGCTAAATCTGTAAACTTGCGGCAGTTATGTCGACATACACAGACGCACTTCCAACGGTTCACGTGTGACTCCTGCGGCAAATCGTATACTACAAACAGCTCGCTGAAAGTCCACATCAATTTCTCGCACACGCAAAAAGATTTCAAGAAGACGTGTAGAAAGTGCAAGATCACTTTCACGTCTGTAGAAGCGTTGAAAAAGCACGCCCGAGAATCTTCTAGATGTTGGCTCCATGTTTGCCATTTGTGTGGACAGAGGTTCATGTCGTGGAACGTTAAGCAGATCCATTTGACTGAAGTTCACGGTGCTAAGAAAAAACGACACGTATGCCCTGAATGCGGAGAAGAATTCTCTGATGGTAAAGCCTGTCGTGCTCACTTCAAGCTGTCTCATACTAACGATATCTTCGTATGCTCATGCTGCGGCATGAAGTTTGAAAGCAAAAGGTCGTTTGAGGAACACCAAGTTTCTCACACGAAAGAGAAAAACTTTCCGTGTAACGTTTGCTCGAAATCTTTTTCCCGCAAGAAGAATCTGATTCAGCACTTGTGGATTCATAGCGAGTACAAGAGATTTGAATGTAAACTCTGCAACAAGAAATTCAATCAAAGGGTAACTTGGAAAACGCATATGAAATCATACCACCCGGAATTGGATATCGAGTCGCAAGCGAAATAACGAAATAAGACTGTACATAGCTAATGCTAATTTAGTTTGCTTGCTTATTATGTGCAATAATAATGACACTTTCATCACAAAAATCATTTTTCTTGTTTCATTTGAGATTTCCTTGAACGTAAGTACAGCATGTTTTTATGGCACTGGCAATTTTAAGTCCGTCTTTAGTTAATGTATGTCCTAGATACTGTACTTCCTTGCGGATAAATTCTGATTTATCTAACTGTACCTTCATGTTAGTGAGGCTCAGTCTATTGAAGACTGTGCGTAAATTCTCGAGGTGCTGTTGGAGCCCGTTCGAGTAGATGGAGTATTAATAGAAATAGTATTTAATGATGGACTTATAAACTTCAAGTACCTAAAATTATAAGCAATTAGTATTTAACCTTTTTGGGAGTTAACTAATATATTTATATATAGATCTGTTGTAAATTGAAACAATGAAGTCGCAGTGTATTCGGTGTCCAAGGCAGATGTGGAATGTTATACGACTTTAAAAGCAGAAATAACTGTCAATAGGTGGCGTAACCACTCCACAGGTGGCTGAATTTTATTTTCTTGAAACATGTAGGAAATAAGATACGTAAAAACAACACAACACGTCACACAAGTCATGAAAGATCTTGATCAGAGGATTCGTGTACATTAATTTAAATTACTAAAGTCGTTAAAATCATCTTTAGAAGTACCTAAACAAGAGTGAAAACAACTGAACAACCGATATTTCTTTTGTTCTAGAACAATCTCCTAACAGCATCGCGCGGACAAACGCCACTCTGTTAGTGCAGTACACCACTGCTTATCCGTTTCGACTGCCTTCCGATGATGTCTGTTGTATCGTGTGCTGCAAGGAGTTCCCAGATCCACAGGATTTTAGGGATCATATGAAACAAGATGACCATAAAACTCCACACAAAATATTGCGTCTCCTGCATCAGACGGTTCCTTTAAAAGTGGACATCACAGATCTCCGATGTAAAATCTGTTCCCAAACGTTCGATAAACTAGAGGATATTGCTACTCATTTGACCACCATACACAGCGTGTTCGGTATCAACTGTGACTATGATTTAGGCGTACATCCTTTTAGAATATACAAGGGCATCTATGCATGTATGTCGTGCCCCGACAAATTCGTAACTCTACGCGCATTGAGCAGGCACACTCAGACCCATTACGTAAAACACACTTGCGAAACATGCGGGAAATCATACTCAAATCTAGGTTCTCTCAAAGTGCACACGGAACGCTCACATCAAGGACCAAAAACTATATGCAAAAAATGTAAATTAACCTTCGATACGTTAGAGGCAAGACAAATCCATTTAGCCGACTCGACCGGCTGCTGGCTGTATACGTGCCACTCGTGTGGCGAAAAGTTCATGACGATGAATCTGCGGAATAAGCACTTGCAGGACGAGCACAAGCTCGAGACCCGATACGCGTGCCCTGAATGTCCCGAAGTGTTCGCCGACAAAGGCAAGCGAAGGAGTCACTTTGTGATCCATCACACGGATAAGTTTAAATGCTCCCGGTGTGACAAATCGTTCCCAACTAACACAATGCTGGTCAACCACTTTGTTGTACATACTGCTGAAAAGAAATTCCAATGCAACGTGTGCTTGAAAGAGTTTAGCAGACTGAAGAACTTGAAACAGCATATGCCTATTCATATGGAGGTCAAACCATACAAATGCTCTGCTTGCAACAAGCAGTTCAATCAACGTGTCAGTTGGAAGACTCACATGTCTTCGTATCATCCTGAAGTGGAAACACTGAAACCTAGTTCTAAATGCACAGTTAAATTAAATAAAAGTAACTTATAGGCAAAATTTTGTAATTACACAATTGTGATAATTACACATTTGTATTATGTATTTTATGTCTTTTTCATTTTAAGATACATATATATCTATATATATATAAATAGATAAATCATTGAAATAATTAGCGTTGAAAAGTATTTTTTTTCCTGTATCTTGCAATTCATCTGTGCGCAAAGACAAAGCAAGTTAGCCTTATCGAATAAGCCGTCGAAGTTTCGTCTTAAATGTGTAGTTTGATTAATCGAAAGCAATCTTGAAGTAAGTACTAATTTTACGTATATGTGTTTAGCTAGAGTTGAAGTTCATCAAAATACAAATTGAACACGTGGTTTTTCTATTGTTCTAGAAGTAACCCCCAATGTCGTCGCGCGGAGACACGCCACTCTGATAGTGCAGTACACGACGGCTTATCCATTCAAACTGCCGTCTGATGATATCTGTTGTATCGTCTGCTGCAAGGAATTCCGCGATCCGGAAGACTTTAGACGGCACATGAATGAGGACGACCATAAATTGTCTCAAAAGATGTTGCGATATATTCCCACGTCATACACTGTCAAAATTGATATCACCGAGCTTAGTTGTAGATTATGTTCGCAGAACTTCAACAGCTTAGAAGATATCGTCGCTCATTTGCCGACCGCTCATAATATATCGGGATTTGACTCTAAGGACGAGTTAGGCGTTCATCCCTTTAAAATCTACAAAGGGAACAATACCTGTTTGTTTTGCCCCGAAAAGTTTGTGAGTCTACGCGCTCTGAGCAGACACACGCAGACTCATTATTTGAAGCATACGTGCGAGACTTGCGGTAAATCTTACGGCAATTTAAATGCGCTCAAAGTGCATACGACTTTCGCACACATCGGTTCGAAAACTTTGTGCCGAACTTGCAAGACAACATTTGATTCTCTGGAGGAAAAACAAAAGCATACCGCGGAGTCCCGCAAGTGCTGGCTGCATTTATGCAGTATTTGTGGAGAGAGATTCAAGTCAAGGAATTTGAGGATGAAGCATTCACAAACTGCACACAACACGGATAATTACCATCCTTGCCCCGAATGTTCCGAGGTTTTCTCGGACAAAGCTAGGCGTCGAAAGCATTTCATCGCGACTCACACCCAGAAGTTTAAGTGTTCGTGCTGCGATAAAACGTTTTCTACTAATTTCGCGCTTAATAACCACCTCGCTGTACATTCTGCGGAAAAGAAATTTTGATTACAATGCAGTATTTATGCCGGTTGGTGAAAAAACTATTAAAAAAAATTTGTACATTGTTTTTTAGCCAATGTGGATAATGGCTAATGGTACGGGTTTCTCAATATGAATCTAAATTGATTCGCCGTGGCGATAATGTTACAAAGTTATTAAGTATAAATTAATAATGTCATAAGAATTAAATAGTCGGTACCTAAGGCTGAAGCTACATTGAATTGGCAGCGACGCGAAGAGCCGAGCACAGAGCTCGCGACGGCGCGCGTCACTTCGCGCCGTCTCGCGACCTGTATATTCTATGGATGCGACACTGCTCGCGACTACGCGAGACTGCTCTAGCCGGCGCGAGGCTTCGCCACATCTCGTTCATTCTATTAAGCTTTTCTATATAATGTAACATTATTTATACGGTTTATAATATCTTGTTATTAAAACTGATCGTCTCGTCGCGTTGCTGCCAATTCAGTGTGCATAGAGCCTAACTGTATAATAATTAATGTCCTTACTACTCAAGTTCTGAAAAATAAATGCAGTAATTCGATGATCTCAATTCGATGAACTTTTGGTTTTGGGGGTAATACTTGATCTTCTGTATTATCTTCTAAACTTATTGAATAAGCATTTTGTTATACGGTATTTAGATTTGTGACAAGGGATCCTTTCTTTTGTTCTAGAAATATCATCCAATGTTGCCGCACGAAAAAATGCTACTCTGTTAATGCAGTACACTACGACTTACCCGTTCAAATTACCCGAGGAAGAAATGAGTTGTGTCATTTGTTGCGAGCCATTTAACGACCCAGCCGAGTTTAGACGCCATATGAAATACGATCATACAAAGTCACCACACATTATGTTACGCTATTTCCCTGCCAGCCAACCTATAAAAGTCGATATTACTGAACTTAGTTGTCGCATATGTTCCAAAACGCACGATAAATTAGAAGAAATTGCCGCACATTTGTCCACAGTTCATAACATAGCAGGCTTTGATTTTAACTACGACCTCGGTGTTTATTGTTTCAAAATATACAAGGACAAAAACATCTGTATATTTTGCGGTGAAAACTGTTTCAGCTTGCGAGCGCTAAGTAGGCACACTCAAAGTCACTACTTGAAATATACCTGTGAAACTTGTGGCAAATTGTATGCTAACATGCGATCGCTACAATTGCACAACAAGTACACCCACGCTGATTCTAAATTCTTGTGCAGGAAATGTAAAATGGGATTCGATACCACTGAACAAAGAATGAAACATATTGCTGAAACTAGTAGCTGTTGGCAATACATATGCAAATTTTGCTCACAAAAGTTTATGTCGAACCAACTAAAGTTGCAGCACATGATATATTCTCATAAAATAAGTACCGATCAGACTTGCCCTGAATGCTCTCAAGTTTTCTCTAGCAAATTAAAGCTTCACGGTCATTTTGTCGTTGCTCACACTACTAAATATAAATGTTCCATTTGTGACAAAACATTTAGTTCAAAAAGTCATCTTCAAAAGCACATGAAGTCACATTCTTGGATGGATGATAATATTATAAACAAATAAATACACTGTTCATCAACAAACGCTTTAAGAGGGAACGCGGGGTGCAGTTTTCCATACAAATGTATTCCCCCGTTTCCTCCCTGGAAAATGCTTCTAGAGCAAAATTTGTTTCTACAAAATATCAAGATCTGCTGTAGCTATGCCCCTATCATTTACTTTTTTTGACCAACCAATCGCAAACAGAAATATAAGCCTTTTTATCTCCTCTTAAAGATTTTTGGAGGGTCACTATTTCTATTTGCAATTATTTGGTCAATAAAGCAAATGATAGGGGCATAGCTACAACAGACCTTGAAATTTTGTAGAAACAAATTTTGCTCTAGAAGCATTTTCCTGGGAGGAAACAGGGAAATACGTTTGAATGGAAAACTGTACCCCGCGTACGCTCTTAACAAATACAGTATAATTTTGCCAATAGTAAATTGCTTCCTAGGAAATAGTCTTGTATAATGTCTTTGATTATAAAATGTCAATGTTCCATGTACTGGCTAGACTATGTTTCTAGATGATGAATATTCCAGTATTTTATGTAACATTTAATTTTTTAATAATAATGTAAACCATAATAATATGGTGAATTTCACTTTAATTCTAAGTAATATAATGGAGATTTGTTCTGTAGAGTTCTATAGTCTCGTTACTAGACTGTAGTTTCAATATAATAAATATTTAAGGCATACATAATATATTTCTCAACCATCAGCGGTATTATATATATTCCTTACTTTATTTTCAAAGTCTGTCGATTATATACATACGATTATAACTAGCTTCTTCCCGCGGCTTCGCTCGCGTGGCATACAGGAAACAAATTACATATATTTCTTCAGATACAAATATTATATGCGCTCTCACTCCCTCTCAATTGAATATAAAAACTGACAATATCCTAAACAAATGCTACTCTGGGAGCTTACTTAGGAGCAGACCACGTAATAACCGACCATTTAAAAAGTAGTTCTCCCTATGTCTACCCCTATTACATTAAGATTTTGTCCTAGAGATTTTATGATCGTATATTTATGATCGTGGTGGAAAAGCAGACTTTGTATAGAAACAGCACACTTTTGAACTCGAAGGGGTAGTTCGATAAATTAGGGGTGTAGTCAAAGAATAGGTGGTTAAATAGTTTTTTAATTTTATTTCATACAGAAACAAATGTGTCAGATAAAGTTAAAGAACATTTATTTGTCCAAACATGAGTATTCAGGGATGATTTTGGAAAAACTGATACATGTGTCTCCAAATTTTAATCAAAGAGTATGTGTACCAATTTTTGAGTCAATAGAGCAACCCAGAGAATAAAAAGTTTCTCCGAAAATTTAACCTCTCATTTCACCCTCTTAGTCCTCTAGAAATGCCACCCGCATTTCGAAGAACCCTTTCTTAGTGGATACCTGCACTTTACAAAGAAAAAACCTTCCAAATTTCATGTCTCTAGGACCAGCGGTTTAGGCAGTGCGTTAATATCACACCAACAGATGAGATAGTGGTCAAACGCTAGCTTATATGATATAAAAAAATATATCAAACAGTCATTCAGTCAGTCAGTCAAACGCGTGGGGGATGATTTTGGCAAAACTGTGATACACGCAACTCATAATTTTAATTAAAGCGTTTATGTTCCTATTTCAAGACAAATTGATTGACCCAGAGAATAAAAAGTATCATAGACAGTTCAACCCTCAATTTCACCCTCTTAGGGGTTAGAATTTCGAAAAACCCATAGTGTATGTCTACATTTCATAAAGATCACACCCGCCAAATTTCATATGACTAGAACTAGCGATTTGGGCTGTGCGTTGATATATCAGTCAGTCAGGACTAAGATTTTATATATATAAATTTCAAATGTAGCGGAGATTTGAATGAACAAATTACATTTCTATTGTTCTAGAAATTACCCCGAACGTGATCGCGCGGAGAAACGCCACTCTAATATTCAAGTACACGACGGCATATCCCTTCAAACTGCCAGCCGACGATATCTGTTGTATCGTTTGCTGCAAGGAATTCCTCGATCCGGAACACTTTAGACGGCACATGATGGATGATGATCATTCATTCTCGTACACGTTGTTGCGCTACACACCTACATGTTACGCAGTAAAAACCGATATCACGAACCTTTCATGTCGACTCTGTTCTCAAAAATTCGAAGATTTAAATGAAATCGTGGTTCATTTACACAATGTTCATAGCGTATCTGATCTTGTTTTAAACTCTGAATTAGGTGTCCATCCTTTTAAAATCTACAAAGGAAACAACACCTGCTTATTTTGTCCCGAAAAGTTTGTAAGCTTACGGGCGCTGAGCAGACACACGCAGACCCATTTTTTGAAGCATACGTGCGAGACGTGCGGCAAATCTTATGGAAATTTGAATGCGCTCACTGTTCATTCGACTTTTACTCATATGATGGAAGCTAAAACTTTATGTAGAACTTGTAAAACGACGTTTGAGTCGACAAAAGAAAAACAGAAGCATTTAGAGGAATCGCGACGATGCTGGATGCACGTGTGTAAAATTTGTGGCGAACGATTCATGTCCCGATCTTTAAGGATAAAACACACACAATCTGTTCACAACACTGATAACAGTCACCCTTGTCCCGAATGCTCCGAAGTATTTCCTAACAAGTCCAAGAGGCGAAAACATTTTGTCGCTACTCACACTGAGAAATTTAAATGCTCTTGCTGCGATAAGAAGTTCTCTTCAAACTTCTCACTTATCAATCAAGTTGTTGTCCATTCTTCTGAAAAGAAATTTCAATGCGAAGTCTGCTCAAAAGACTTCAGCAGATTGAAATGTCTAAAACAGCACATGCCTATTCATATGGAGACGAAACCATATCAATGTATGGTATGCAGTAAACAGTTCAACCAACGCGTTAGTTGGAAAACACACATGTCGTCTTACCATCCAGAATTTACAGATCCAAAACGGAAGTGATAATTCGAATCTAAGCGATGTTATGCGGCAATACTTTTATAGTAGTAAAAGTAACAGTAGCAGTCGTGCTTTTTAACAATGATACGTCATTGTGACTTAACTAATGATGAGTATGATATAAAATTGGAATATAGCTAAGTGAAATCGTGGAACACCCCGAAATAATAATGTTAAGCTGTTGTGGTTCCTATATTCGAAACCGATGTAGTTAGTGTTAAGTGAAAGGAAATTGTTGATATGCAAATATTAATATTGATCAAACGATTTCTGTCAACTCTGGTCGATAACGGCGTGAGATTCGTGCTTCTCTCAAAGCATGTTTCTCTCAAAGGGCCACCTCCGAAACTGTGTCGCTACTGAGACATTCGCACGGAGCGGGACGGAGGCCGCGGTGCAACATTCTATCTTATATCTATAGTAGTAGTACGCGCGCTTTCCTCCGCTGCGTGCTTTCCGCACATCGGGTACGACACAGCTTATTCGGACGCCCTATAATATGGTTGTTTCTTTTTTTGTTCTAGAACTAAGTCCACCCGCCTTCGTGCACCACGCAAAAATTACCAGTCAGAGGATTAATACGAAGATCATGGTCCAGTATAGTACAGTGTATCCGTTCAAACTGCCCGCGGGTAGCATGGTTTGCTGTTACTGCGACGAGGAATTTGATGACCCGCCTGTGTTCCGTCAACACATGAGAGAAAAACACAAGTCGGGACATAACCTGACCTCTGCACTTTACTCTCGCTTACTCAAAGTCGATTGCACTGAGCTGAATTGTCGTGTCTGTTCCGAGAACTTTAACGACCTGGACAGTCTTGCAGCTCATCTAAAAGGCGATCATAAGTTGGGACTTCGCCTCGATATAAGCTTGGGATTAGTACCGTTCGTACTCCCCAGTAGCCAGTGGGTTTGCAGTATGTGTGATTCAAAAATAGCCACGCTTCGTTTGCTAAGTAAGCACATGAGTATGATACACTTCCCGGCTGTCACCTGCGAAGAATGTGGAAAATCTTTTTCAAATACGCGGGCTCTAAAAATTCACGTCGACAGTTTTCATAAGAAAATTCACCAATGCATCAAATGTAGACAGATTTTCCCGACCGCAGTCGAAAAGAGCACTCATTATAAATCATCTCCCTCGTGCTGGGTCAGCGTATGCTTTAAGTGTGACGTAAGGTTTTACAATTACTATGAAAAAATGAAACATCTGCAGGATGTTCACAACATTTCCAAAAGCGCGGTCTGTTCCGAATGCGGCCAATCATTTAATAATATTAAGAAGTGTCGTTCTCATTTCAGAGTTGCTCATACTAATGATAAATTTCCTTGTCCTTTTTGTCCCATGCAATTCGGTTTCGAAGGGCAACTGAAAAAGCACGTGGTGACACATACGAAAGAAAAGCCTTATACTTGTTCTGAATGCGATAAATCGTTTGCGACCTCTAGTTCTCTGAAGACGCACATGTGGATACATAGCGAAGTGAAACGATTTAAGTGCAAAAATTGCCATAATCAGTTCAATCAAAAAGTTACTTGGGAAAAGCATATGAAGACTTGTTTCTTTGGTCTGGAATCCGAATTTTCCAACTGAAGATAATTGCTCACTTGTGTTGCTTGACATTATGCTAAAAAGACATGACGTGGTTCGAGTTCGCATCGTAACATCATTAGATTACTGTGGGTCTGCGGTAGAAGACAGTTTCTTAATTATGCTTGTATGACTATCAAGCGGTAGTTCATTTTAGTTTGGATTATAATTATGACTCCAATAAATAAATAAATATTTGAAGTCTGGAGGTGATATAGATATAATAGCATCTATTGTTTGCTCCAAAACTTAGGACAAGATTAAACGAAGTGGATATTAAATATACGCATACGTATTATATTAAGGTCGAAAAGGGCAAGAAGAAAACTGGCCTTAGGCACTCATAAACAACAACATTGTTTGGCCTCGTTGGATTTCTCCGGGCCTAGATTATACATAAGCTTGTTTTAAAAAATCGTTTGTAGGATATGACTTATTTGAGGTGTGAAGTCAAGTATGAAAGACGCGAGAGCGAAATAAAGAACCCAAAATAGGCCAGAAATACGTTAATCACAGCGTAAGCTGGCGCACATTTATATTTCTACTACATCCAAACATGTAAGGTCAATGATAAAATAGATGCCAACTAACTCTACCCATCAATTCATTAAACACGAAATATACGACCGGATAATAAATATTCTCTTAACATAATCATCTCTATACGAGCTGCCATGGAAATAACTAATTACATTAAATAGCCTTTCAATCGAAAGCCAAATGTATCAAGGGCTTTTCTTTTTTGTTCTAGAACAAAATCCAACGGCCATCGTGAGGGTGAACGCCCATATCATTATGGAATCTACCACAGCGTACCCTTTCAAGCTGCCGGAATACATGATGGTTTGCTTTTATTGCGCTGATGAATTTGAAGACGCCAGTCTCTTCAGACAACACGTGTATAGCGAACATAATGACTTTAAAATCAGCACCGTTTACCTCCCAGTAGAATTAAGCATAAAAGTCGATTGTACCGACCTGACTTGTCGTATATGCAAACAGCCTTTAGACAATATCGAAGATGCGGCGAAACATTTGAATATTCAGCATCAAAAATGCATAGATTTCGATTACGACCTCGGTTTGATACCGTTCAAATTTCCGAAAAATAAATTCTCTTGCTTCATTTGTGATGAAAACTTCTCACAGATACGACTGTTGAGCAAGCACATGAACACACATTACGTTAAATACACGTGCGAATCTTGTGGAAAGTCTTACGTCTCGCAGACGGCTCTCAACGTTCATATACGGAACACTTGCCAACGTTCATCCTCTTTGCCTTTCTGTCGCCGGTGCAGAAAAAGTTTCACAACACTCAAGGATCGAATGGAACACTTGATGTCTTCTAAACGATGTTGTCGGCACCTATGTAACGTCTGCGGCGAGAGGTTTCCCACATGGTGCATGAAACAGACTCATATGAGGGAATCTCACGATGCGCCAGTGAAGAAATACCCGTGTCCCGAATGTGGGGCAATATTTCAAAAAAATCACGCGCTACACATTCATTTTACGATAGAACACACAAAAAATTACTTTCAGTGCAGATTTTGTGGGTTAAAATTCGCTGCAGAACACTATTTGAGAAAACACATCGTAGTCCACACCGGAGTGAAACAGTTTGCGTGCAACGTTTGCTCTAAAACGTTCCCTAGACGAAGTAGCTTGACTCAACATATGTGGATTCACAGCGATGTCAAGAAACATACGTGCAACATTTGCGACAAGCATTTTAACCAGAGAGTCAGTTGGCGGACACATATGAAATCACGACATCCAGAGATGTGCGACTGACCACTGAAACACAAAGTTGATTACTGGATAAGCGAATTGTCTCTCAGTATTTAAATAAAATACCTAACGAATAACGAAATACCACGAAGAACATCCATTAATCAACTCTTCAATCATAGATATAGAAAGCCAAATGTATCAAGGGCTTTTCTTTTTTGTTCTAGAACAAAATCCGATGTCCATCGCGAGAGGGAACGCCTACGCGATTGTTGAATATTCATCTGCGTATCCGTTTAGACTCCCAGACCACACCATTATGTGCGTGTACTGCTGCGAATCGTATCGGGACCCTGACATGTTCCGACAGCACATGAGGGACGACCATAAGGACTACAAGTCGCGACACGCCTTCCAACACGTCCACGAAGGGTACCTCAAAGTGGACATCACAGACCTGCGCTGTCGCATCTGCGACGAATCTTTCTACAAGCTCGACAATCTCGCCCTTCACTTGAGAGATTTTCACTACCGACCTATCGATACGGACTACGATCTCGGCGTGCTGCCATTTCGCATGGAGAAAGATAAACTATCGTGTCCTATATGCGAAGACAGGTCGGCGAATATACGCGCGCTCAGCCGACACGTTCAAACGCACTTTTTTCAATGTATTTGTGAGCATTGCGGTAAAGCTTACTCGACGAATACGTCACTCAACTACCACGTCAGGCACAGCTGCACCAAAGCCGGCATCGATCTGCAACGGAAGTGTCGGAAATGTAAAACGGTCATTTCGTCTCTCGAGGAGCATCTCCGAATCTCGAAGCTGTGCAGGCAACATATCTGTAGTGTGTGTGGCGAAAGGTTCGGCTACTGGAAGCTGAAACAGGAACACTTGGAATTGGCGCACGGCGTCCCTAGGCGAACATACAAATGTCCTGAATGTGATGACGTTTTCAAGACTGCTTCTAAACTCAAGGAGCATTTCAAAATATCTCACACGGACGATTACCTGGCGTGCATGCGTTGCGGCCTCAAATTCGATACTAGATACAGATTGGATAGGCACATGATCGTCCACACGGGAGAAAAGGCGTTTACTTGCACCGTTTGTTCCAAACGGTTTAATAGGAAGTCTACTCTAACTCAACACATGTGGATCCACAGTGACGTAAAAAAACACGAATGCAAGCTCTGCAATAAAACATTCAATCAGAAAGTTTGCTGGAAGACGCATATGAAAATGCGACATCCCGAAATGTACGATCCGATGAGTTAACAGACATAATATTACTTTTTAGTATTTTTACTTACTACCTATTCTACATAGTACGTACATGCTATGGATTTTTCTGTTTCTCTCCGTCCCTAACTCATATTATCTGAGTGTTTGCGTCATCGTTGAGTTTATAAGAGTTTTAAACTTGATCAGAAGTGTTTGTGGTGGGCCAATCATTGAATTTTGATCGAGATCTACCCGGGCACATCACGATACCACATAATAATGAATATGACGATATGCCGTTATTTCGTGATGTGCTGATAATGTACTATTAAGTGGCATCACAGTACGCACACATTACATTGCAAATTTAGAATAGTGCGCTAGGTAGGGTAACAAGTATTTTTTATATAATTTATATACTAGACGATATTATATTAAAACGCTCTTGCTATGGTTCCACACGATAAGTGTATTTAGCCAAGGTCAAAGTATTGGAATATTTCAAATTTGGTCGTAAAGATGAGTCAAAGTCAGTCATATCAAGTGATAAAAGTCATACTCTAAGTAAAGATGTGGACTTTACTGAAGGCTTTCTGTGGAATATTGGTGTGAACGTAAAGTGGCATGTTTGTCAACATTGTGTTGTTTCCCTACACTCGCACACATTCATTCGACACTTATCGGTTAACAATACACATTTATTACACAATAACACGCGGAAGAAAACACGTTTTAGGAAAATAGTACAATGTGAGCACATATTTTTCACGTTCCTGCCAAAACTCACGGATGTAATTAATGTAAATAATAATAAAAAAATCCAAATTTTCCAGTCACGGTCTAATTTGTATTAATTAGGCATCTAAATATTGTTACGGAAGTTAAATGTATATACATTATCATCATCATCATCATCAACCTATCCACTGCTGGAAATGACGCCTCACCTATAATTAGTATTCACCGCTAAACTTAGGTTTTCTTATGTAAAGTTACTTAATAATACTTACTTAATAATATCCGTTTTTGTAATAATCTGTCCTTTTAACAAGATATATTAAAATATCTTGTTGTAGAAATCGTACGTACAACGAAAAATAAATACACGTGATATCTAATTAAACCCCGCCCTTCTCCTTGTGATATTTCGCTGTCAAGCCTCACGTGATTAATGGACGATCCCTTGGGGGTTTATTAAATGCGTGGATGGAGTATTAAATGGATTTGGCATTTAAATAACAATAATAATATGAGAAGGATAAAACTATACAATCACTGGTATGAGAGAGCGAGATGAACAACATTTTTTTATCCTTCTCTGCATAAGCGATTCTGTTGCAGAGTTCTAGTGCACCCATTGGCTTTCACCCGCTGTCATGTATGACCCGACCAAATTACGTTGTTCATTTTATCATGTAGCTGGCATATGTATCACATGTCCATAATTTTAGTCGGGTTATATCTCTATAGCTATTTCATTCGCATACGCTAATGTTATCCCTGTTTAATTTTTCCTCTACGATTAAATGTATCGCGACACAATCGGTTACCCATCCTAACCATTTCATTATTTTAATTTTTGTCAAACTTACTTATTTTGATGAATTATATTAATAATATGTGTGACGGTAAAGACATTCTACTGTAAATAGGCAACCCATAGTTATGTAGTAACACGAGAATGATCGTGCTAAAACATTAATTTATTTACCTACCTCAACATTTCGATCAAGTTGCATTGACCGCGGTCTTGAGAAGACTAGATAACTATGTGTTCAGATTGCAAAAATGCGGAGTTTACAATAACCCAATTAAAAAAAACCTATGTAAATAGTACTATAAAATTTTTGTTGTGAGATTTTTGACGTCTGTCCATATGGTTCTCGTAATTTTTTGTTGATGTAAGATGTGTAAATTAAGATATTTTAGAATTTTAAATAAATAATAATTGTAAATTAATATGGTCTTTTTTCTCATTCTCTTTAACTATAGGACCCTTAAATTCAAATTATTTTGAGATCAATCTATTTCTAACGTACATTAGACATCTGGCATTATAATATTAGTGCAAATCAAGTAGGGTGGTAAAAGGCCTCGCAGAGTAATCAAGTAAGGTGATAATAGGCCTCGAAGAGAAATCATGTAGAGTAGGGTAATAATAGGCATCACAGAGTATCCCTTATATGTGTTGCCGGGTTTTTATTTGGGTTTCAAAATATTGAGTTTCTCGTCGATCGTTTTCTCGTATTTTTGAGTAATTTACAATCAATCACTATTTCCCTAACACGTAACCTTAGGATACGTAGTTTTATTGTCTGTTCTGTGCTTTGGTGTTGCCTTAAATTGTCAAATAAATATCTGCGGGAATTAAATATATATATATATATATATATATATATATATTTGGTTATATTGAGAATAGCCAATTTTTGTTTAGTGCAAATGATTATAACTACAATCAGTCATTTTGGGTACGTACTACCAAACATGCCACCTCATAAATCCAAATGCTGACATAATTTCCCTGTTGAATTACGAATTTCAACCAGGCTGCGGTAAATGTATATACCTAACCTACAATAATTTTGGTCTCGCTTGGAAGAGCTTATCCTTGCATTTGCTTTGAGCAGAATTATGCGTGAACACTGAACAGGTAGTTAAAGCATAATAACCAAATTGCACACACACACACATTAAACGTATTTTTTATTAATAAATAATTATTAGATATTCGTATTCTATCCCTGAGAGAAACTCCGAGCTTAGTTCTGCGTCGATCATTCCGAGCTTAAAGACCGAGTCTTACTGTGAGTATCTACGACTTATATCCAGTCTTTTCCATGTGTTGGATTTAAATTTGACGTGGATTATTTTGAGTAATCTGTGCTGTATTTTTATTATCACAGCTGTTTACTGCCACGAGAAAGTGCGAACCTAAATAGGTTTTCTTTTCTTTTTTCTAGACAGCGAGCGCCTAATGGCAAAACGGAACGCCGAGATTATATTAAAAATGTCAACGGTATATCCGTTCAGATTGAGAGGTCACAACATCATTTGCGTGTACTGCTTTGACGAAATTGAGGATCCAGATGAATTCAGGCGCCATATGGACCAAATGCACACGAAGGTCAGTGTCTTCACAGCCTTCGCACACATTCGTGCGAGAGTCTACCTCAAAGTAGACTGTTCTCGCCTGAAATGTAGACTGTGCTCGACACCATTCGATACGATCGAAGCCGTCGCCAAACACTTGAAATACGTGCATGCTGGTAAAGAAGTCAAGATGCTAGACCTGAACCACGAAATAGCAATGCATCCGTACAGGTTGATAAAGGATAAATGGAACTGTATGGTTTGTCAAATAAAATTTCCTAGTTTGACCAAATTGAGCAGGCATATGGCGTCTCACTATACCGAGTACACGTGCGAAGTGTGCGGCAGATGCTACGCGAACGCTGACAATCTCAAAAATCATATGAAGTTCAGCCATTCAAAGAAAATATTATGTCGAAAGTGCTTTAAGGAGTTTCCTACGGTGGAGGAAAGGAAAATTCACATTCGAAATTCCATCAAATGCAAGCCTTTTACTTGTGTCCACTGTGGTGATAAATTCTCGTCGTGGGAACAGAAGCAAAAGCATTTAGTGTCAGTGCATCATGCGAAAGCACATTCGTATTCTTGTCCAGACTGCAATGTAGTTTTCAATAGCAGGAAGCTTTTCTATGATCATTATACGACTGCGCATACATCTGACGGATTCATCTGTACTTATTGTGGATTATCGTTTAGAAATAGAGGCGACCTCGAAGACCACAAACTTGGACACACTGGAGAGAGGACCTTCCAATGCCCTATTTGCTCGAAAAGTTTCGTGAGGCGCCGCAATATGGAACAGCATATGTGGATTCATAGCGAAACTAAAAGATTTTCGTGCCTCATATGCGAAAAACAATTTAATCAAAAAGTTAGCCTCAATTGTCACATGAAATCACACCATCCAAACGTTCCTCTTTAAGTTTAGAAACATTTATTTGTAGTTTTATTTTTGTCTTAATAAATGTGCATGATTATACATACCTCATAGTGTTTCAATTTTAGATTAAACGCAAGCTGGGTATCCGCGGGCATGACATTGACAATTTTCTTTTTGTTTTTAGGGGCCGTATTGGAAATACGCGGACGTAGTGAGAGTGAAAGTGGTCGCAAAAAGAAAATAGTCCTTGTATGCCAGACACCTCAACGGCGCAATGCCGAACTCATTCTAAGATATTCCTCCGCATATCCTTTCAAAACACGATTTAGTCAAATTCTATGCGCTTTTTGTCACGAAGAATATAATACTCTGTCTGACTTAAGATATCACATGAAAATAGATCATATCAATTCAGATTTCAAAAACGTTTTCTATAGGATTAATGATAATCTAATCAAAGTAGACATTACCGATTTGAAGTGTTCAATTTGCTCTCTGGATATTCCCGATATTGATACGCTAATGTCTCACCTATCGAGTGAGCACCAGAAACCTGTCAAATTCAATGCACGTTTCGGCGTCCTGCCTTACAAGCAAAATGAAGAAAATCAGTGGATTTGTGTATACTGTCAGCGTGTTTTCGCAGAATTTGTTGCATTTAAACGACATATATCTACGCATTTTATGCAATTTATTTGTGATAAATGTGGCACTAGTTTCGTATCCGATCACGCTTTACGCGACCACCACCGACAAGTTAAGTGTTTCAGAAACACATACCACCCTCGCAACGGCAAAATTATGAGGTCGCGGAGTAACGCTGAAATAATTCTGCAGTGTTCGACAGTTTGTCCTTTTCGAACATGGAAGAATAATTTTAGCTGTGTATTCTGCCGCCTTCAATCGAACGATCCGACTGCACTGAGAATACACATGGCTACGCGGCATGCTAACTACGATGTGCAAGCTGCGTTTTATAAGAAATTAGGCAAAGATTTCCTCAGCATAGACGTAACTGATCTGCAATGCAAACTCTGTTTCATGCCTGTGCCAACTTTCGATACTCTCACCTACCACTTGAAAAATGATCATCAACAACCGATCAACCTAGACGCGCAGTTCGGGGTGCTGCCGTTTCGATTGAACGATGGCTCCATATGGAAGTGCACGATATGTCCGAACGAATTCAAAGACTTTATATCCCTAAAAAAGCACACTGCAGATCACTTCCAGAATTATGTTTGTGACGCTTGCGGTGAAGGCTTCATAACAGAATCTGCAATGGTAGCTCATACCAAAATACCTCACGAAAATAAATATAACTGTAGTAGATGCATCGCAACATTCTCGTCGCTGGACGAAAGAAATGTTCATGTTAAAACACAACACACATCTACACCTTACATGTGCATGTACTGTGCAGACAAACCGAGGTTTGCGAATTGGGAATTACGGAAGAGACATCTAATGGAAGTACATAATTACAAAACCGGCGCCGATAAATACGAGTGTACTACATGCCAAAAAACTTTTAAAACCAGATCGGGGAAGTTTAATCATATGTCCAGAACTCATAGGATGAAAAAAGATGCGGAACTGAACTATCCTTGTCCGAGTTGCCCTAAAGCATTCACGACTAAGTTGTTTCTAGATAAACATATGGCTAAGAAGCATTTTGATTTGTAATGGTGTTATTGTATGGTACTATTTTAAATCATAAATGCTTATTCCACAGTTTTATGTAGCGTGGAATGCTATAGCTTAGTGTGTGAGAAGTATGTGATACTGATGAAGTTCTTTTCTTTTTTAGGGCGCCGAAAGAACATTGGCGAATTAACTGAGAAAGAACGTAAACCAAAAATGAGCTTATTTCAAAGGCAAGTTAGCCAGAACCCGCAATGGAAAAACGCCGTTCTCGTACTTAAACACTCCACCGCATTTCCGTTCAAGACGTGCTTTAACAGAATACTATGTTCGTATTGCCAGGATGAGTTCGAACGCATGTCTCTGCTAAGAGAGCACGTAA
The DNA here is from genome assembly GCA_954871355.1 of Cabera pusaria. Lineage (NCBI taxonomy): Eukaryota > Metazoa > Arthropoda > Insecta > Lepidoptera > Geometridae > Cabera > Cabera pusaria. The sequence continues at coordinate 10,551,452 of OX940913.1, read as the reverse complement.
ACACTGTACATTCTAAGCCCGATTTCAACAGCGCATTTTATAAAGTCATAGACTGGCTCAAAATAGATATCACGGTACTAAAATGTAACTTTTGTTCTCAAGACATTTCCGACATAGATACCTTAATGAGCCATTTATCAAAAGATCACAAAATACCAGTCAATTTTGATGCTGATTTCGGAGTGCTCCCACATCGACAAAGCGACAAAGGTCTTTGGATGTGCTTGTACTGTGATAAGAGTTTCTCGAAATTTTCACAAATCAATGAACACTTACGTAACCATGTAAAAACTTACAGTTGTGATAAATGTGGCGCCACATATTTATCGGCCAACGGTTTGAGGCAACACGAACGTAAGTTCCAATGCTATAAGATGAATTACAAACCCCGTTTCGGCAAAACTTTAAAACATCGCAGAAACACTGAAATAATACTGCAGTGTTCGACTGCTTGCCCCTTCAGGACTTGGGGCCAAAACTTTAATTGCGTTTTATGTAGAGTTCAGTCTAACGATCCAATCGGGCTCCGTTCTCACATGGCTGCAAGACACGCCGAGTTCGATATCGACTTGGTGTTTAGCAGAAAGTTACGAAAAGAGTTCTTGAAAGTGGATATCACAGACTTGCAGTGCAAGTTGTGTTTTATGAGAATTGACTCAATCGACGTTCTCTTAACGCATTTGAAAAACGATCACAAACAACCGATCAACACGGACGTGCAAACCGGAGTGATACCGTTCAAACTAAACGACGGATCGCTATGGAAGTGCGCTCTGTGTCCCATACAGTTCACTGATTTCATATCCTTGCAGAAACACACCGTGGAACACTTTCAGAATTATGTTTGCGATACCTGCGGAGAGGGTTTCATAACTCACGCCGCCCTTCTGGCTCATACAAAGATACCGCACGACAATAAGTTTTCTTGCGGTCGATGTGTCGCCACTTTCTCCACCGTTGAAGAGAGAAGTATCCACATAAAAACACAACACACGTCATTGCCATACATGTGTGTTTATTGTAAAGATAAACCGAGATTTGCCACTTGGGAGCTCAGAAAACGGCACCTAATGGAGTTTCATAATTACACGCCAGGCGCTGAACACTATGAGTGCACAACATGCCATATGATGTTTAAAACGAGGTCTCAAAAGTACCACCACAATGTTAAAGCCCATCGAACTAAGAAAGAGTCCGAATACAACTTCCAATGTGGTAGTTGTGCTCGACAATTTGCGTCCAAGCTGTCTCTAGACAAGCACATGGCTAAAAAACATTTTCATGTGTGATAAGCCCATTCTTCCCCTTTTTTGGCCCAAAAAACCTTTAATAAGTAATTAATTAATTTAATAAATTTAGTAAGTTATGTTTACAAATATTGAGGCCAATAAAAAAGGTGTTACGATAAGTCTAAGATTGTCAAATTTTATCGACATCACATTAATTAAGCCGGTTGAGATTCTTATACTATGGTAGTTATCTAGGTATTTTAACTTGGGCGAAATTCTCAATTATGTCCCAAAGAACGTTAGACGGACTGTCCACTGTAGCGAATATGAGTGGAGCGGAGAGCGGAGCTGTGCCAATTAACCAATGGAATTGCATAAAATCTTCGTCCGGCTCCAGTGGACAGGAATTTGCGAAATAGTTAAAAAAAAAGTCATACAAAACCGGGAATCGCTTCCGGTGAGGAAGCTGAGCTGAGATAACTGAACTGATCTACCGCCGCCGCCCGCTCAAATTACTCGTTGCGTAAACTTGGTCTTGCTCTACACAGTCAGCAACTCCGCTCCGCACAACCTCGCTCCGCATCAATGGACAGACAGTCCGCTGCCTCGTTTCGCGTCAATTGACAGGCAGGCAGCCTTAGACGAAGAAATGAACTACACATATTTTGTATGAGCTGTATACATATAAAAAGTAATATACCGTCATCTGGCATTATTAATTCTCGATGTAGGGATAGTAGGTAGGTTAGTACGTAAAAATATATGTAACGTGAAATTGAGAACCTTCTACTGTTTTTTTTTCGTCGGTTAAAATGTAAGTAATGTACAGTGATTTTCTGGAAGATAATATGTGTCTCAATGATTTTGTATATTGATCGCTACATTTTCTATAAAAAAGTAATTATATTCTGTATTGTTTTAGTTCGTTTCTTGTATATAAATAACTTATTGTGAAATATTAATCGATAGCATAATATTCATATTGTATATCAATCGACACCAATATTATAAATGCGAAAGTTAGTTTGTTTATTTGTTTTTTTTGCCGGGCAAAAACTTATTTGACTTTTCTAACTGGCCCACAGAGATATAACGTCACCAATGGCGGGTATAATTGCACCGTTTCGTATACCAATGCATGTATTTTTATAACATCTTTACTTCTGTAATTGTCATAATTTATTAATTATTTTCATCTTTTGATGAACATATGACTAGATTAAGTACCTTATCTAAATAAGATTGCTGTGACTCATTCAACGATAGCAATATCTGAAATAATTTACACCAGCCATTTTTTATTATTTATTGTGGTATAGATTAAACATATGAAAATATAACAAATACATTTAAAGTTCCGACTTTTATTCAAATCCAAATCCATCCAAAGTGTAAATATCCTAGATTATACCTATTTAAGTTGTCATCGTCAGAAATTACTTTATAGCTATATTGAAGTGGAAGACAAGTGCTAGTCGGAAAAATTGCATTTAGAATTAATATGATTTAATAAAAAGATACGGAGAATTTTAAAAGAGATAATACGTAAAGGCATACCATTACACCGGTCCAGAAATGAAGAAATCTGATACTTACTGAAATTTTCTATTTTTAGGAAGAGAGGGACATAGCGGCATTGAATCAGACAACAATGTGTTTCAATTTGAGGATTCTCACAATACTGAGAAAATTCCTGAGGTGAAGAGCAAATCCGGATACCAGAGGAGTGCTAGAGCCGAAGCAAGAATTGCCACAAAGAAGAATGCTGGCTCTATATTAGAATGTTGGACATTCTGTCCTTTTAGATGGATAAAAAATAGGTTCATATGCGCGTATTGTGAAGCAAACTTCACTGAGTGCACCTCTCTTCGAGACCACGTCCGTATTTGCTCAACCCAACACAACGTAAACGACGTTTACAATAAGTTCAAAGAAATGTCGATGATCAACATCGATATCACAGATGCTATTTGTCGTATATGCTTCACCCCCTTTGAAAACATATCTCAGATGCGCGACCATGTCGTGCATCACGGGTTAGAATACGACCTTAAACATCCAGATGGAGTATTGCCTTTTCTACTCGACAAATCCTCTTGGAAGTGTGTTATTTGTCAACAACAGTTCAATAATTTTCTCAAATTGTATGAACATATGAACACGCATTATCAAAACTATATATGCGCTACGTGTGGAAAGGGATATATGACGGCGCTGCGTTTGAGAAGGCATTTGGAAGTACATATATCTGGGTCATTTCCTTGCAACGAATGTGGCAGGATATTCACAATGCGCGCCGCAAGGGACGCCCACAAAGCGACCTCGCATCGGAAATCGCCCCGATACGAATGCCCGCACTGTTATATTCGATTTCGTAGTTACTACGATAGAATGACACATTTAAAAGAAGCTCACTCTGAAAGAGAAGTTCTTTATAATTGCTCACAATGTGATATGTCATTTAAAACTAGCGGGAAACGATCGAACCACGTTCGAACCACTCATTCCATAAGGCAAGTTGAGTATAAAAACTTTGTATGTAACGTCTGTGGCAAGTCCTGTAAGAGCCAATCTACGTTAAATTCACATCGGAAGACCCACAATGATATATGCTGTAAATGGTGTGGATTAATCTTCGAAAATGTGAATTTTTTGACACTACATTTGCAGACTGCTCATACTGACTCACTAGAAAATGCCATCGAAACAAAAGTTGATTAACAATATTACGCATAATAAAATGTAAAAATTGTTCCAAATTGCTCCACATTTCGCATTCGATACACATGAAATTATAAAATATATGGAATTTGTGATACGGGATTATCGCCCTTGCCTTGCAACTGTTTGCCTATTCTACATACATGAATCATGGAATAGTATTTAAGCAATTGCAACAGCCGACTATCGACTAACTAAAAAAATGTCGATGAACGCATAGCGGTGGACGCATAGTAGTAGTTTCTATGACAGTATGCGTTCGTGAGCACTAAGAGAGCTAGTGTTGTTTGTGAATACGGGGATAAATGTAACGGATACATTGCAGTGACGCGCTATATTCTGGTATTCCAGATTTGCCATTAAACGAGCTTCGTGCTTGTCCTTTAACTATAACATAAAGAAAATCTCAACATTTGCAAAAGTAAGCATCCTCATATAGATTATATGTTAGCTTTAAACCACTCAGAACAACAAAAAAATCGTTTTATGTTACAACACAATAAATTAATATTAAGAAATTCTGACTTTTATCTTGCTTGATCCCTCTTAATGTTTGTAGTAAATATACAAGACATCGACATCTAAGTCTGTGCCATATGAGGGGTAATTGATTTTACTGTTTTTTTTTATAGGTTCCAATAGCGACGCTCAAAGTAGTGTAAGCGCGATTAGTAAAGGTGGTAGGAAGTTAAAGAAAAACGTCAGCGATCGCCAAATGCGTAGGAGACGGCGTGCTAACAACGAGTTGCCTGAAGAATCTGAAAAAAGAATATCCAAGACTATGATGAGGCGAAACGCTTTAACGCTTTTAGAATGTTCCACAGCTTGGGCCTTCCGCTGGTACCACGGCTCATTCTTCTGCGCTTATTGTGACGCTAAATTCGTGGACACGGAACCTTTGAGAGATCACGTCTTCGATAGCCATTTAAGTCAACCGCCCTCTAAATGCATCTTTGCAAAACTTACAGAAAATAACATGGTTAAAATAGAAATTACCAATATGCGATGTAGACTGTGCGATGCTCTGGTAAACGGTATTGAAGCTCTAAAATATCACATTCAAACTCACGACAAAAATATTAACGAGAGCTACAATGATGGCGTGCTGCCCTTCAAATTGAATAACAATGGACACTTCTGTCAGATATGCTCAAATCACTTCGCCAGCTTTACAAAAATCAACGAACATATGAACGTACATTTTCAGAATTATGTGTGCGATACTTGTGGCAAGGGATTTGTATCTATATCGCGATATAGGGCTCACGTTCACGCAGGATCAAATAATTACGTAAAAGGAAGTTACCCATGTGGCATTTGTGAAAAGATATTATGTAGTAAAAGTGAGAGGATCAGTCATAGATTACACGTTCATAGAAAAGGAGTGAGATACAGCTGTCCGCGGTGTCCAGAAGTGTTCACTAATTATAATACGAGAGTGAAACATCTAGTGAACTTTCACGCTCAACAGGTTTACGAATATTATTGCGAGGTTTGTGGCAAATCTTTCGATACCAGCTCCAAACGAGCTGGACACTACCGATTGGTCCACAGCACCATGACACAGAAAGAACATCTGCGATGCTCCCAATGTGAAGCAGTCTTTTTAAATCAATCCAAACTAATGAGACACATGAAATCTCACATGGTTTCGTGACTTCGTTCTTATACTGAGGTGCTTGTCTGAGCCACGAGTATGTTGTAAACTTAGTATCTAATTATGTGCAGAACGGTCATTGACTTCAAAAAAATATTTTTCTATTTTTAGGCCGGGACCTCATCGAAGTCTGCTCGTCGTCCACAGACGCACCTAAAATCGTTTGGAAACGAAAGAGGGTACCTGTAGGAGATAAAGCTAACGCGGCTTTAATCCTAAAGCATTCTAACGCTGTTGTGTTCAGATGGCAAAGAGGAAAAATAATGTGCGCTTACTGTCCGAAAATATCCTCTAGCATACAAGAAATCCGTTCACATTCATCCGAACACAACAGACTTGACATATTCGATAATCCTCAAGTTCGCCAACTATTTCCACTTAAAGTAGACATAACTGACTTATGTTGTACTATTTGTAATATACCCACTAGTAGCATAGATAATCTGAAAGTGCATCTCTCGCATGCCCATTGTCAAATCATAGATTCTAATTTTGCTGATGGTCTCATACCTTTTTATTTAACCGGCAAAGTATTAAAATGCGTTCTTTGCGAAACTCAGTTCGATAAATTCATGACCCTTTTCATCCATATGAATAACCATTATCCCAGTTTCGTATGCCATACTTGCGGGAAAGCCTATTCAGGACAGAACAAACTGCGATCACATCAGGCTATGCATGAAATTGGAGAATTTAAATGCACGCAATGCGATGTCGTTTTGTCTAACAGAATAGCTAGAAATAGGCATATGAACGACACTCATGGCCCCAAAGAGAAATACCGCTGCCCTATTTGTGACGATCACTTTGATTCATATCATAACCGCTTGAGACATTTAAATGTGGTGCATGGAGAGAAAACTGAGTACAAATGCTTATACTGCCCTGCTGTCTTCATCAGCAGCACATCCAGATACTCTCACATAAACGGTGTACACATGCGAAAACGTAAAAAGAAGAGAAATAAAGAACGATGTGATATTGAATTTCAGAAATAGAGATTAAGTAAATGTATAATTAACTACATCTACAGCTAATTTTAATATATCATTCATTATCACTCAGTCCAGTTTCACTGGTTCCTAAAGTTTCAGCTGATTATATGACACCATAAAAAGTCAAAAATATACCAGATAAGTTTCTAAAAGAAATTGTGAAACAGACTTGTCATGAACTGGTGAAAATGTCCCTCAATGCAATAAGAATTAACTTTTTAAAAATTAACTTTATAGAGACCTGTGTTACAACGACCAACATTTCAACAAGTAATTTATTGAAAAAATGACAAAAACCCAACATCGTGAACAATTAGTTACTTAGCATTTATCATTTTCTTTACCAAACTACATACCATAAGTTTATTTATATTTTTTTTCAGCTATAAAACCCCCTTTATTTTGATCCCCACACGGTATGAGACCCCACACAGTGTAAGACATGTAATATGACGCATTTAAGATAAAAGAAGCGAATCGCTACGTGTGGGTTGAAGAAATATCCACCAAAAAAACGTTAACTCCTCTTAGTATCCGTGGTTGTCCGATCATAAAATGGGAAGGGCGGAACTAGATTATGCAGTTCGTGGCACACCGAAATGTATCCGGTAAAAAAGCCGATAGACTGGCGAATTTGTGGCGATGTTCAAGGCGTTGCGAGTCTTGCTCGTCATTTTGTAAGTGTCTTGACTCTAGCTACCAGCTAGACTCTAGAATGTGTTTAGCAGAACCATCGCAAAGGTGAGAACAGTACGCCACACACGATCGGACTTGTGCTTGATAAAGATTAAGCAACAGTCACGGTGTGAATGATTACCTCGCCAACACGCTTAGGTATTTGAGTTTCGTAACTGAAACTACGTAACTGAACAAAATTAAGGATTTTAACTGTTTCTTCAGCTCAGCTTCAGCTGTTTTAAAAGTTAGTAGTCCTGATGATATTTTCTTTTCATTTTAGGTCCCGTCTCACAAATAATTTGGAAGCCTAGAGCACCATACCGCAAGTATAACGACGAGAGAGACAATGCAGCTTTAATTTTGGAATGTTCGAATGTGTGTCCATTTAAATGGAAGAAAGGTTGTTTCGGGTGCCTATACTGCCCGCAAACCTCGCCTGAATTCGGTCCTATCAGAAATCATATTGTAGAACATCAGAATAGAAAATACACTGTCCGCGTTGATCGAAACACTTTACTGAAAGCCGATGTTACTGGTTTGAAATGTGAACTTTGTTCTCTAGATATGAAAAATTTGGCGACGTTAGTCGAACACTTGATTGACGTACACCAAAAGGCTTTAGATAAAAACGTCGGACCCGGCATAATGCCGTTTCTCAACGGAGACGTGTGCAAATGTGCCGTCTGCGACGCAAAGTTCGATTTATTTATAAATTTGAACAAACACATGAACGAACATTATCCTGATAACGTTTGTCCTTTGTGCGGTAAACCATTTTCGCAGCCGCGTAAACTAAATGCGCATTTGCGCACGCACGAAAAAACTACACCAGTAACGAGCAAGTGCACGAAATGTAATGAGGCATTCACCAGCGTTTATTTAAAAAATAAACATATGATGGAAAAACACAATGTTCTTCAACACAAATGTCCTTATTGCGGTGAGAGTTTCAAAACTTACACTGGCAGGGTGAAGCATATCAAGCAAAGACACGATAAAAAAATAGAGTATCCTTGTAACCTTTGTTCAGCTGTGTTTCTATTATGCAGCCAAAGAACGAAACATGTGAAACAGGTTCATATAAGGGATAAACATTTCGCTTGCGAGCTGTGTACGCATCGATTCGTTACCGCGGCTTGTTTGAGAAATCATATGATAAAACACGGCGGTGAGAGGAAACACAAGTGCCAAGTTTGTAAAAAAGCTTACGCCAGGAATAAAACACTGAAGGAACATATGCGTATTCATAATAATGATAAAAGATTTATTTGTACAGTCTGTAATAGTGCCTATGTACAGAAATGCGCTTTGAAAAGCCATATAAAAACGCACCACTCAAACCAATAGCCGGAAAATAGAAGGCCGTTAGTTACCGTATGAAATTCAGAGCCATGAATCATGATATACTTTAGTTCTTCCTATTCAGTACAATAGGCAGCCAGATTTGGAGCTATAGAGAGATTGGCATATGTGTGGCATAGTATTCCGTCACCATATTTCATTTAAGCTTGTCCATACTGAATTTCCATATCAGATCTTTTTTTTAATAAAAAAATAGTGTCATATAGATGTATAAGAAGTTGCTAGTTTATATTATTTAATTAGTTTATGTAAGTCTCAGTACCTTAGTGGTTATTAATTAATCTTAATAAAACTGATACATTATATGTTGTTTTTATTTTTTCCCAAGTATTACCGGCATATGGGCATGTCAAATATTACATAAATAGAAAGTATAAAACTTAAAGCAATTACTTAAGTAGTTATAAGTTTTTCCTGGTGAAAATGCCGGTAATAAGAGCGATAAGACCGCCCATTGTAATACCGCATAGACATAATTTTTTATTTTTGTAATAGATATGTAGGTACCTAATTGGTTTGCAATAAAGAGTTTTTGTATTGTATTGTATATTATCGACTTGTCTACCTCACCATATTCGCGCAGATTTGTGAGGCTTGACTCAACTTTGTGAAATTGATAAATCATAACCAAAATCCTCTATTGACTCATCAACAGATAACTATAAAAAAAAACAAAATAGGTGTGTTGATGAATGAATGTAGGTGTATGTTATTAGTATAGCTAAACAGATATCTAAAATCGAGAAATCTCACATACTTACATGCTTTTCTGTTTTTAGGGCTCATCAATATAAAATGGACATCAATAACGAAACCGAAATATGGCGACGCGAGAGACAACGCGGCCATTATTTTGGAGAGTTCGAACGTTTGTCCGTTCAGATATTGTCGAAACAGATTCGGCTGTGCCTACTGTACCTTTACATCTCCAGAATTTGGCATCGTCAAAAGCCATAGCAAACAGCATACTGATAGAGTTAATGCGTTACGCAAAATGCATTCGCAGACTATATGTAAAGCAGACGTAACAGATTTAATATGTACACTCTGTCAAAAAAGTATCAAAGATACACCGTCGCTGTTTGATCATCTAATAGAAGAACACAACAAGCCCTTGATAAAAGAATACAAACCTGGCATCTTGCCCTATCTATTGATTGATGGTTACGCTTGCGCCGACTGCGGCCAAACATTCGATAAGTACAAAAACTTAAATAATCACATGAACAAGCACTATCCTTATTTTATATGCACGGAATGCGGTCATGGTTTCACTAATATGACAAAATTAAGATGCCATGCGCAAAGACATAACAAAACAGTTATAAGCAAATGCACCCTTTGCGATGAAACCTTTCCTACTCCGAACCACAGACAGAGGCATTTGGCGTCGAAACACAATGTATGTCTTTACAGATGTCCTTATTGTTCAGAGACATTCAAAGAATATACAGAGCGGTTGGTACACTTAAACGAAAATCACGATAAGAAAATTGTATACCAATGCTCGAAATGCCCTAAAATTTTTAAGACATCGTCTTTGAGAGGGAATCATATGCAGCGTACTCATGTTAGGGACAAGCGGCATGTGTGTCCAGTTTGCGGTGACAAATTCATCACTAGTACGGAATTGAAAGGCCATATGATAAAGCACGGCGGTGAGAAGACGCACCAATGTAACGTGTGTAAGAAAGCCTACGCTAGAAAAAAGACGTTGGTAGAACATATGCGTATACATAATAATGATAGAAGGTTTGCTTGCCTATACTGCAGCAGTGCATTTGTGCAGAATTGTAGTTTGAAGAGCCATATGAAGACACACCATGCCAGTGTCGAAGATTTAAAGACATATAAGACGTCTCCTTAATAATAAAAGAAAAATAGGCGATGGTTTTGAAATGGTACATAGTGTAACAGCATGCTGTTGTGCTAGTGCATTACTTTCAATTGATTAACCATTGCGATCTCTAACGTCCTTCCATAAGATCTAATGAATGGCACTATCAGCACTAGACTGGGATTTCATCAGATCAAAGCTTACAGTTTCCTGTGTTTTTTCTGAATATACGTAGATTTTATCAAGATATTTAGTTCAGTGCCGACTACATCTGCAGTAGGCGTGTCTACTTAAGTTATTTCTGTTGATTAAACTCAACGGAATGATTCCTGCCATTTAATCAGACCTTCGGCAATATTGTTGTTAATTTGAACAAATAAATACGTTTCCATGTTAACAGAAGTTTTTCTTAATTATGTGGACCTTTTTGCGTCAGTCATTCAAACTAGAAATGTATGACTTTTTCTGAAGGTGTTCAGTCAAATTGTAGGACTTTGTAGGTTCAGTGTCACATTTTTAACCGTTTAAATATTATCGGCCTATTTTGGTTGATGAGACTACGATAGCAACGTTCGTAGTCCTTTGACCGCGAACGTCAAAAAATCAAAATGGCGCTTCTGCGCACTACATACCTGTCACTCTGCTGCTGTTTGTTTAGCGTAGTTTACATTAATCAATTGTATTAATTTGAAATTCAGTATCCAGTTCTTCAATGATATTGCAAGAATATAGTAAACTTGACCTAATGCTGACACATCTCCTTGAATCTGCAGAATTCTCATCAACTCCTCGTCTGAGGTGTCTTATTTACGCTCATTGTTCTTTCAAAATCAAAATATATTTATTTTAAATAAACTGTGTACAAAGATGGTATTTGAATTTGAGTAACAACAGTTTACCCTTTTCGGGCTTACAATAAGGCTCAAAGCCATTGTTAAAATAGACCTAAATCTATTAGTAAGTAAAGTTAGAACTAGGCAATAGTCTATAAAAGTATGAATTAATTATATATATTATTAACTTAATTTTTATTAACTATGATACATTACACTATCTTATTTAGTAAGTTGGTATATTAACTATTACAGAATATAATAAAATACTTTAAAACCATATTTTTTACAATTTACATACATATTTATTAACTTAAAAATACTAATTTATGTTATAAAAACCCTTTCTAATTAACCAAATTTTTAAGTTTTTGTTAAATTGAGGGTATTTTAACGTTTTGATGTCATCTGGCAGATGGTTGTTTATCTTGATTGCTGTGAAATAGGAACTTTTATGGAAGAGGGTGTTATTGGCCTGAGGCATACATAAAAATAAAATTCACACACTTCACACACATTCTATGAGTACGTATATACGTACAATTACTTAGAATACATCAAAACTAATAAATCACAATAAAGTAAATATAACAAATAAAATTAAAAAGAATTAAAAATGACTATGTATTGACTCAATCAAATCAATATATATATATATATGTTATGTACTTATGTTTTGTGCGTAATATATCTAAACGACTAGATTTGTTTGCAAAGAAAAAGTTTGAATTTTCTTTAACAAAATTACACAATAAAATGGCATCAATGAACAAATTATACCTACATATACAGATCAGTCGGGGTGGTTAAATTTAAGTATTATAAAACATGTTATCAGTTATTATGATCTTTTAAATAAGTTTCTTGAAGAAATCAGTGGTTAGGAATAAATAAGTACTTAATCCTGAAAAGTCGTATGAAATCTTTAAAACTCAATATTAGTAGTTCTTTCACTTCTGACGAAATTCCGAAAGGGATTTTTATGAAATGCAGATCGGTTTAGAAATAAAAAAGTATGACAGTTGTATATCATATGGAAACTAGCGGAAGGACCACTATTACTATTATTTTCCTCAAAGAAACTTGAGCTAGCGAAGAACAGAGAAAGTTAATTAATAATATTATTAATGCGAAATGTTTCTATCAAAGACATAACATATATGCTCTACCTCCGATAAGGGAAAAGTTACAGGGACAGAGAAGCGCAGAGTGGGGAATACATGCTTTCCTAACTGCACGTCCTGATCTTAATTGACGTTTTTCATTACTCTCGGCTTGCGGAAGCCGTCAAATTATTTTCTCAAAAAATAAATGAAAAACAGCCGCGCTCGACTGAGGCAAGACATCGTTTTTAGGGTTCCGTAGCCGAATGGGAAAAAATGGAACCCTTTTAGATTCGTCATGTCTGTCTGTCTGCCATACATGGAACTGACACAATTTTTTTTTTCATCATATCAATGGCTTATGAGTCTTAAAATGACCAATTCTCAAAATAGAAAATTCTCAAAATGTCCAATTCTCGAAATGCCTAATTCTCAAATGGCAAATTCTCAAAATGCCTAATTCTCAAAATGGCGAAATTTTACGATTATTTATCATTTATTATTATATAAATTGATTGTAAGCTTTTTTATTTAAAAAATAATAATACAATTTTGCATTTTGAGAATTAGTTATTTTGAGAATTTGCCATTTTGAGAAATAGGCATTTTGAGAATTTGCTATTTAGAGATTTGGGCATTTTGCGCCTAAACCACCCCTAAGGGCCGATTTCACCAGTGAATATAAACGCGATCAGGTCGACTTGAACTTGATTTACGTGTTTAACTGGGATTAAATCAGCATTTTTTATTTCACCACCACAAACTGAACGTGGTTACAGTTAAAACGAGTTCTACTAACACTTAACTAACACTTCGCACTAATCGTAAAAATTATCAAAAGAATAAAAAATCTTGTTCACAAGTTCTTGTTGTCAATTGTTCACATTCATTACATGTTGTTATTATATTTTTGGATATTTTATTACTTCTTAAGCTTTATCACAAAGTTCCGTACGAATAAAAAAAATATTGAATAACATTTAACTAGCCATTTTTTTTTATTTTGTTAAAAACCTCCAAAATTGGGTATTTTTTCCAAAAATTGCTAATTTACAAATATCTTGTAAACTATTAATTTTAGACCATACATTGTGGGGGCTAAATATGTCGTATTTTAGCCCCTCTATCTGCTCCTGAATCCTCGAATTACCAATAACCCTGTATACCTAAACTTTCCTCATAAATCATTTTATCTATTGGTAAAACCGCATGAAAATCCGTTCAGATGTTTTTGTGTTTATCGCGAACAGACGGACCGACGCGGTGGGGGAGGGACGGGTTTATTTTATAATAATACGTAGTGATTTAATGACGATGCAAGTGAAATGGAAAATATGGTTTGCGCGATGCAGGATCTCATACATTTTGCCTTATTGCCTTACTCTTATTACACCTCCCTGATTAAGGAGTTAGGGATAGGGATCCTGACTCAGTGTGGTGTAATACCCCTTTAAGATACAATAGGCAACCGAAAAGTCTTAAACATTCCTTTCTTTTGTTTTAGATTCCATCAATTGTATACAGACTTCAAGAATAACACCAAAATACGACGACGTGCGACAAAACACGGCCATCATTCTGGAGTGTTCAAACGTGTGTCCGTTTAAGTACTTCAAAAATAAATTCGGCTGCGCTTATTGTACCCTTCAGTCTCCAGATTTTGAGATTATCAAAAATCACTCTAAAAACCACACTGATAACCGAGCTAGTATTTTACGTAATTTGCGTAAAGAGAATATGTGCAAAGTTGACGTGACCGATTTGAAATGTGAGCTTTGTAATAAAGAAATCACTGACATACCTTCACTGTCCGACCATCTAATTGGGGAGCATAACAAGCCTATAATTAAAAAATACCGTCCTGGAATTTTACCTTATTTGCTACTGGGCAATGAATTCGCTTGCGCTGACTGCGGTCTAACATTTGATAAGTTTAAAAATTTGAGTGTCCATTTGAACAAACATTATCCTAATTTTATATGTGATGAATGCGGACAGGGTTTTACTGACATGTATAAATTAAAGTTGCACAGACAAATGCATACAAAAAATAATTTTATACAATGTTCCCTCTGCGGCAAAAGCTTAACGCCAGGGCAAAAATATAGGCATATGATGAGTAAACATAATGTAGGTTTAATTCACAGATGTCCGTACTGTCCAGAAAGATTCAAAGAATACAGGCATAGATTGGCTCATATTAAAAAGAGTCACGGCAAGGTAATTGAATACCCATGTACAGTATGTAATAAAATCTTTGGTACATCTGCTTCAAGGAGTCACCACATAAGACGTATTCATCAAGAAAAGAGGTTTTCTTGCGATGTCTGTGGCGATAAATTCGCAACTAAAAGCGAAATGGAACGTCACATGATAAAGCACGGTGGAGAAAAATCTCACCAGTGTACCGTGTGCAAGAAATCCTACGCTAGGAAAAAGACGTTGGTGGAACATATGCGTATACACAATAATGACAGAAGGTTTATTTGTCCGCACTGCAGCAGTGCGTTTGTGCAGAAATGTAGTTTGAAGAGCCATATGAAGACACATCATGCCAGTGTCGAGGATATAAAGCCATCTAAAACGTCTCCTTAATAAATATTGTGTAACAGGCGATGATTTTTAAATGGTTGTTATAAAATGCTGGTATTGTAGTGCAATAGTTTCTAATGCTTAACCTTTGTTGCGATTACAAACATCCTCCGTACTTGTACTACTCAGCACTAGACTGGAAATTGGAAATACTAGATGGACAAAAATGTTCTACTTGTTGATTGTTTATTTAATGAATAAGATTTTATTCCGTCGAGTCGAGAAAATATATCGGTCAAGTGCCGCCGTCAGAATTTATGACTATGACACACAGCATTTTCCATTACCTGTGTCAAAACTTCCGGTGATGGGTTCTCGCATTCCTTACGGATAGTATCTTTAAGGGCTAAAATAGTCTGAGTCTTATTTACATAAATAAACTCGGGACTACAAGAAGCCCAATAAAAAAGTCGAACGGTCAAATCGGGTGATCTGGCCGGCCAGTGGAAATTACCAAAGCGAGAGATTAGACTTCACAGAAATGCTTTCTTCAGAATATTAGTTGCTGCTCGTGTCTTGTGCGCCGTTGCTACGTCTTCTTGGAAACACATGTACTCCAGTCCTAATCCATCCAATTGAGGAAGGACAAAAGTCGTTGATCATAGCTCTGTAGCGCTCGCCGCAGTAACTGTGGCCCGCGGCGTTTTCAGAAAAAATCCGTTGCTAATCCCGATGATTCCTCCAGCGTAAACAGCACGCACACCATGCAGTGAGCGGGTGTAATAGCTCTTCGTGGGTCATCCGCAGTTTCTTGCTGCTCCAAGAGCAATAAATTTGGTTATATAACTAGAGACACGGAAATTGACCTCATCGCTCATGATGCAATGAAAAATCGTCTTCCGGGTTGGTCGAGATTCAGAATAGCTTGAGCATATGTTGCACGTGTGAATGATATTACGAAGTTTGTTTGCCTAAAGCTTTCGGGGAATTGAATAGCGAGCGACCAAGGAACGGTGTCCGTGGCATTATTTATACCAAGATAACGCGCCTACTTCGCATAGCTGCTAGAACCATGGACTATTTGAATACTTCAGGGGCACAAATATGTTACCATCCTCTGTAGAGCCCAGACTTAGCTCCTTGCGATATAAAATTTTCCCATTAAAAAAAATACTTCATGGGCCAAAATTTAACACTGCAAACGAGGCCATCGAAGAACTTCGGCGTTTATTTTTCGACCTCCCCCAAGAAACATTTTTCAAATGTTTCGAAAGCTGGTTAACCCGAATGCATAAGTTTATTGGAGTTGGCGAGTATTTTGAAAAGCTTATAATAAACTTTTTTCCACCTTCATCATCCTCATTCGGTATCCTTTAAAAGTTTAACAGAAAGTGTCTCTAATTAAAACCCATCGTTCCTAACCTACACAAGACATCGTGAAACGACCTGAGCACTGAACTTGGCAGTCAACGATTCGCCACGCCATGAAGACTCATGGAAAACGCTTCATGCATTATTAAAATATGATAAGACTACCAAAAAGTCTTATAGTTCCTTTCTTTTGTTTTAGGTTCCATCAAATGGATAAAGAAGTCAAGAATAATACCAAAATATGGCGACGTGCGACATAACGTGGCCATCATTTTGGAGTGTTCAAACGTTTGTCCATTTAAGTATTCCAGAAATACATTCGGCTGCGCGTATTGTACCCTACAGTCTCCAGATTTTAGGATTATCAAAAATCACACTAAAAACCACACTGATAACCGAGCTGATATTCTACGTAATTTGCGTGAAGAGAATATGTGCAAAGTTGACGTGACTGATTTGAAATGTGAGCTTTGTCATAAAGATATCATTGATATACCGTCACTGTTCGACCATCTAATTGAGGAGCATAACAAGCCTCTAATTAAAAAATACCGTCCCGGCATTTTACCTTATTTGCTACTGGGCGATGATTTCGCTTGCGCTGACTGCGGTCTAAAATTTGATAAGTTTAAAAACTTGACTGTCCATTTAAACCAACACTATCCTAATTTTATATGTGATGAATGCGGACAGGGTTTCACTGAAATATATAAATTAAAGGTCCACAGAAAAATACATACTAAAAGTAAATTAGTAGAATGTTCACTTTGCTACGAAAGTTTCACGCCAGGGCAAAAAAAAAGGCATATGATGAGTAAACATAATGTAGGTTCATTATACAGATGTCCGTACTGTCCAGAAAGATTCAAAGAATACAGGCATAGATTGGCTCATATTAAAAATAGTCACGGCAAGGTAATTGAATACCCATGCACTGTATGTCATAAAATCTTTGATACATCTTGTTCAAGAAGGCTCCACACAAGACGTATTCATCAAGAAAAGATGTTCTCTTGCGATGTCTGTGGCGATAAATTCGCAACTAAAAGCGAAATGGAACTTCACATGGTTAAGCACGGTGGCGAAAAATGTCATCAGTGTACTGTGTGCAAGAAATCCTACGCTAGGAAAAAGACATTAGTGCAACATATGCGTATACACAACAATGACAGAAGGTTTGTTTGTCCGCACTGCAGCAGTGCGTTTGTGCAGAACTGTAGTTTGAAGAGCCATATGAAGACACATCATGCCAGTGTCTAGCATTTGAAGCTATATAAAATGTCTCCTTAATACATAATGTGTTACAGGCGACCGTTTTTACGTGGTTGTAATTGCATGCTGCAATTATATTACAATACATAGATCATAATAGTACGTAAGAATTCTTAACCTTGCGATTACAAACTTCCTCCTAGCACAATCTGAATCTGATGAATGAGAGTACTCGCACTAGACTGAAATTTTATCAGGTCTGTATGGCTATTCTGTAAGCAATCTCGACAGCGGAATTTGCGGTGAGATTAGAATTTTGTATTACAAAATTCAACCGTATTACGATCGTGATACGAATGAATTTCGTAGTACGAAATTCGAATCTCACCGCAGATTCCGCTGTCGAGATAGCTTACAGAATAGCCTAGCTGATGTTACAGATGATTTTTTATTTACATGCAACATTGTGCAGACCATAATATATTTTTTCTGTGTGTTAATTTACCCCAGTCAAATTAAAATCTTTATACCATATGTACTACCAGAATTTATTCCTCTAAAGCCTCAAAAGACCTAATCTGTCATCAAATTAGACGGTCGCCAATATTATTTTTAATTTAAACAAATAAATACATTTATGTTAACAGAAAGGAGTATGTTATTGTTTAATCCATGTGGTCCTCTTTTTTACTCCTATTGATATGTATTGAAGAAAGATATGCATACACAGATCTATTCTTAGCACATTGCATGGGATATTTAGTTGCATTATTTAACTAATCAAATGGCTTTATTATATGCATACCATACTAAATATGTTTTCGTTTGAAAGTCACAGTGGTCAGTTACATTTTAGGAAGAGAAGATTTGCCTGGGAACAAGAGAGAGAAGGGCCCGGTGGCGTAATCGGGAGAACGGTCGGCTTTGATGCCGTGGTACCGAGTTCAAACCGCCGTGCACCAATGGATTTTTCTGTCGAAAAATGTATTTGCGCTTCTCACAGTGGCCCTCCGGTGAAGGAAAACATCGTTAAGAAACCAACAACCCTCATATGGTGGTAGGACACTATCTGGTGTCCGCCTGGCCAGCTACCACCCTCAAGTTAGAAAATCTGTCGCCAAAACATCTAATGTGTTCCGGCAGCTATCCTTGAGAGCCAGTGCCCATTCTAGGCCTAGCGTGCTTACCATCTTCGACCGCATCATCACTTACTAACGGGTGAGATAGTGGTCAAACCGCTAGCTATAAGATATAAAAAAAAGAAGAAATTAATACAAAAAAAACATGACTAATTGACTCATGGAATATTTTGCTCCTATGTAAATTCCTACGTCAAGGGTGGAGCACAACATTCGCTCCGCATATAACTTGTCCTTATAATGTAATTTGTTGTATTTTCGTCCTTATGATGTAATTTGTTGTTTGTATTTTCATACCATTCTCTTTGCATAATCTTACATAACTATCTACATTTATACAAATGTAACAGTCGATAGTCATGACTAGTAGACCGAAGAACTATGCAGGTCACTTCAGAAGAACTTATCCCATGAGATAAATTAAGATCATAATGCAATAGGGTTACCTAATATCTGATGGTTGACGTAGACCTAGAGATGTCCTCAATGTAGAAAACAGGTGGAAAGACTTCACTTTGGAAGGAAATTAGCTTGAGCTAGCAAAGGATTCAGAGAGATTGCGCTGGGAAACGCGGGCGATACGACGTGCGTTGCCCGCCATCCTAGCCGCTCCCAGAAGATGACATACATATTAGGTTGAAACCAGGTCGGAGCATATCCCAAGTAAATACACGCGAACAAAAGCCGGTACGTTCACATTAAGATGGTAGAAATAAGAAATGCACTGCCACGAACAAGAATAAATTAAAAAAAAAATGGAAAGTACTTTAATATTTTATGCTTGTCAGGGTCAAGTTATCTTGCTTGAAAACAAATCGCACCAAACGATATTGTATATGAGCTACCTTGGGCGATTATTTTATAGGGATATCCATTTCACTACGCAAAATATATCAGATCAGCAATAACAGAAATTTGAATTGTATTAATTACTGTAAAAAATAAACAAATGTCGCCATTCTTTTAGTGACCAGAAAGTGTCTCAAAAGCCCATCGTTTCCTACCTAGACAAGACGTAAGACATCGTGTAACGATTAGTCTATAAATTCCCTGAGCATTCAACGATTCGCCACGCCATCATCATCGACTCATAGATAACGCTTCATGCAATGTTCATATATTCTATAGCCACCAAAAAGTCTTATATGCTCCTTACTTTTGTTTTAGTGCGCATCAATTGGATTAAGACGTCAAGAATAATACCAAAATATGTCGATGTGCAACGTAACTTGGCCATCATTTTGGAGTGTTCAAACGTGTCTCTGTTTAAGTATTTAAGAAGTAAATTCGGCTGCGTCTATTGTACCTTCCAATCTCCAAATTTTAAGATTGTCAAACATCATACAAAAACCACACTGATATTCGAGATAGTATTTTACGTAATTTGCGTGAAGGGTACATGTGCAAAATTGACGTTACTGATTTGAGATGTAAGCTTTGTAATGAAGATATCACTAACATAGCGTCACTGTTCGACCATCTTATTGAGGAGCATAATAAGCCTCTAACGAAAAAATACCGTCTCGGTATTCTACCTTATTTGCTGGTTTACAATGAGTTCGCTTGCGCTGACTGCGGTCTTACATTTGATAAGTTCATAAACTTGAGTGTCCATTTGAACAAACACTATCCTAATTGTATATGTGATGAATGCGGACAGGGTTTTACTAAAATGTATAAATTGAAGTTCCACAGACAAATGCATACAAAAAAGAAATTTATAGAATCTCCCTCTGCGGCGAAAGTTTCACGCCAAGGCAAAAATATAGACACATGATGAGTAAACACAATGTAGGTTTGATTTACAGATGTCCGTACTGTCCAGAAAGATTTAAAGAATACAGGCATAGACTGGCGCATATTAAAAAGTATCACGGCAAGGTAATTGAATACCCATGTACTATATGTCATAAAATCTTTGATACATCTTGTTCAAGAAGTCGCCACACAAGACGTATTCATCAAGAAAAGAGGTTTTCTTGCGACATCTGTGGCGATAAATTTGCAACTAAAAGCGAAATGGAACGTCAGATGATAAAGCACGGTGGCGAAAAATCCCATTAGTGTACCGTGTGCTAGAAATCCTACGCTAGGAAAAATACATAAGTGCACCATATGCGTATACACAATAATGATAGAAGGTTTATTTGTCCGCACTGCGGCAGTGCGTTTGTGCAGAACTGTAGTTTGAAGAGCCATGTGAAGACACATCATGCAAGTGTCGAGGATATGAAGCCAAAAAAAACGTCTCCTTAATACTTAATGTGTTTTAAGTGCTGGTTTTTAAATAGTTGTAATAGCAATCTAACAACGAAATTATACATTCTAAAGTTTTATTTTTTTTTAAAACCTGACTGGTTCTAATGAAAGATACGTTAGACCCGAGTACCTGATTATACATACATACCTGATTTTCAACTTGATTATTTCAACCTTTACGGTACGAAACCCTAAAAAGGAAAAAATGCAACTCAAGTCGCGAAAAAAAACGTTTATGGACCTAATGCAGTGTCAGTAAGAGCACAAAATTGGTTAAAACGATTTCAGTCCGGGAATTTTGATGTCAAAGATGCAACTCGCTCGGGTCGCCGCCCTCATGGATAAAGTTGATGCCATTTTGAAAAAGTGAAGTAAGATCAGCCAGCATATTAGTGACATAGCCGAGGAACTGATAATTGACCACGAAACAGTTTTAACCCATTTGAAAAAGTCTGACTATACAAAAAAGCTCGATATTTCGTTGCCACACGAGCTCACTGAAAGAAACTAAATCATTTACTAATATGCGATTCCCTACAGAAACGTCATAAAACCGAACCATTTAACAAAATACTGGTGATGAAAAGTGGATCACCTACGACAAGAACGTGCGAAAACGATCAGGGTCAAAAGGGTAGTCAAACTCCATAGTCTGTAGCGTAACACGGATTAACCCGCAATAAGGTTATGTTGTGTGTATGGTGGGATTAGAAATGTATTGTTAATTATGAGCATTTTCCGCCGGGTCGACCATCGATTCAGATCTCTACTGCCAGCAACTAATAAGACTCAAGCAAGACGACTTAGAAAATAACGGCCAGATTTGATCAACAAGAACTGACCTTGCACCCTCAGATGTTCACCTGTTTCAGGCTCCTCATAATTCTTTGGTTAGTGTTAGAGAGTCAAGAGAAGACTTTAAAACTACTGGTTGCATTATTATGCTCAAAAATCCCAAGATTTCTATAGCAACAGAATTATGTCACTACCTACAAGATGGCAACAAGTTATTTCACAAAATGGCTCATATATATTACAATTAAATAATGTATTTAAACTTTGAAAAATTAAATGTCTTGAATTTGTATATAAAATACGAAAAAACTTTATCCACGACTATATTTTTGTTTGAAAGGTAGGGACTGTGAGATTATATAATTGCTTTTCTTCACGTCTTACACATATCGCTAGTCGCTTCCCAAACAAGCGACATTTGGCGATTACTTTCCAGGGGTATCCGCCTTATATATGAACCGTACAGCAATGGCGCCAAAACCACTAAATTTGAGTACCAGTCTATGATTGTTAAAAAGAAAGTTTCTAAATCTCATCGTTTCCCACCTATACAAGACAGTGATGTAACGATTTGTCCAGAAATTCCCTGAATATTGAACTAGGGAGCCAGTGATTTGCACTTATATGAACTCATAGATAACGCTTCATGTTATACTAATATCTGATAAGGCAACCAAAAGGTCTTAAAGTTCCTTTCTTTTGTTTAAGGTTCCATCCATTGTATACAGACGTCAAGAATAACACCAAAAAATGGCGACGTGCGACGTAACGTGGCCATCATTTTGGAGTGTTCAAACGTGTGTCCGTTTAAGTATTTCAGAAATACATTCGGCTGCGCCTATTGTACTGTTAAGTCTCCAGATTTTGAGATTATCAAAAATCACACTAGAAACCACACTGATAATAGAGCTAGTAGTATTCTACGTAATTTGCGTGAAAAATCGATGTGCAAAGTTGACGTGACTAATTTGAAATGTGAGCTTTGTCATAAAGCTATCACTAACATAGCGTCACTGTTCGACCATCTAATTGAGGAGCATAACAAGCCTCTAACGAAAGATTATCGTCTTGGGATTCTACCTTATTTGCTGGGCAACAACACGTTCACTTGCGCTGACTGCGGTTTAACATTTGATAATTTAAAAAACTTAAGTATTCATTTGAACAAACACTATCCTAACTTTATTTGTGCTGAATGCGGCCAGGGTTTCACTGAAGTAGCTAAATTAATGATCCACTCACAAACACATAATAAAAGTAAATTAATAGAATGTTCCTTTTGCGGCGAAAGTTTCACATCAGGGCAAAAACTTAGGCATATGATGAGTAAACATAATGTAGGTTCATTATATAGATGTCCGTACTGTCCAGAAAGATTTAAAGAATATAGGAACAGAATGGCTCATATTAAGGAAAGTCACGGTAAGGTTATAGAATACCCGTGTGCTATATGCCTTAAAATCTTCGATACATCTGGTTCTAGAAGTCACCACATACGACGCATTCATCAAGAAAAGAGGTTTTCTTGTGAAGTTTGTGGCGATAAATTCGCAACAAATGACTATATGAAACGTCACATGATAAAGCACGGTGGAGAAAAAGCTCACCAGTGTACCGTGTGCAAGAAATGCTACGCTAGGAAAAAAACGCTGGTGGAACATATGCGTATACACAATAATGATAGAAGGTTTGTTTGTCCGCACTGCAGCAGTGCGTTTGTGCAGAACTGCAGTTTGAAGAGCCATATGAAGACACATCATGCCAATATTGAAGATACACCTAACGCCATTTAAAAATCTCTGCTACAATAGGTAGAGATGACTAGTATCGTGGTGTTATTATATACAGCGAAGAGTCTTTTATACGAACGCATAGCGAAGGCAATTTACATTGCCCAGTGTGTACCATATCTACTGGACCATTCTATTAGCTATTGACAAGGCAGTGCCTTCACATTTCACAGTTATGCTGCAGGGATGTGAAAGCTAAACTACGAATCTATGTGACCGTTTCCACTGATGCAGCGGTGGTCAAAAGTAAACGCCTACTGCTAAAATTTAAAAACTAAGATTTAGATGCCAGTTGGTTACTTTAAATAGCGATGCAATAGCTAAGGGAGTGTGCTATTATTTTTGTTTACCTAATTTTAATCTGTTCATATGTAATACTAGAAGTGACCCGCGGCTTCGCCCGCATTAAGAACTTCTTTCATTTATTTAAAACTTTTTTTATAAAAACACATCAAAACAAGAATTAGCCTAATCGGTTCACCCGTTTTCAATTTACGGCGTGACTAAGGGAAATTGGGATTAATTTTTATAAAACCAAAGAAAAAACAATATTGATAAGTTATCTTACCCTATTCCACCCTCTTAGGGGTGGCATTTCGAAAGTCTGAAACAATCATTTACTTAATGATTCTCAGAAGTACTCGTGTGAAGCTTAGAATTTAAAAAAACTATCTAATCTTGCTTCTCCATACAAACTTTTTACCCCCGTTTCATCCCCTTAAGAGGGAGTTTTGGAAAATTCTTTTATTTTTATACCTACGTCATAATACGAGTAACTATCTGCATGCCAAATTTCAGAGCAATCGAGTGTTTGAGCTGTGTGTTGATAGTCCAGTTACGTTTGCTTTCTAGATTTACAGATTAAAGATTAATTATCTGAATCAATGTACTTTTATCTATTAGAAGCGTAATATAAATTACTTTTCCCCCGTTAGATTGCGGGCTGCATACACATATTTATAATCATAAGCAATCGGTACTTTTTGATCATTTTTTGGTAGTTGTGAAATAGATGACTATTATGGCTTGAAAGTTAAAATGTACGTCGATAAAATTTCAAACTTATAACAAAATCACAGCTACGGTATTATATACAGTATTGTAGCTTCGAAACGGTTAGCTAGCCTGGATGGTAATCGATGATTTCTGCCTATTACAGATACAGTGGCATGCAAAAATCTGGACAGCCAGACTTTTGCATGTCACTGCACTGCGCCTGTTACCTCGAGACAAAGATTTTCAAGTCTCTGTAATTTCAATTGACAAGTTGCCATTTAAACGGAAAAATATTCCTATTTCACGGCTGAATTAATTGGCAAAGTGGTGGTGCCACCCCAGGCGGACTAGCAGAAGTCCTATCCTTCCACTACAATAATGTTGCAAAAATATGGCAACTGTGACATGTTTGGGGTTTTAAAATGTTAAAATAAAGTGCTTTTGTTAATTTTGTTATATTATTATTGTATGAGATTTAAATGCTATTGTTATATTATGTTATGAGATTTATTTATGCTACAATTGACGAATAAAACTTTTGTTTAACAGAAAAAAAATAAAAATGTAGTATCCGTTTAAAAATACAACGAATGCGTTTGTATTTATAATAATAATTGTGCCCGCGGCGTCACCCGCGTTTAAAAGTTTTTGTAAATAATATCCGATATGTTAGTGCCAAATTTGTTCAGCCGGTTTTAAGTGATTGATAAACAAACATATATATATACAATGTTTGACATTAGGTAATTAAGTTAGTTGGATAAGTAACTTCGAAAGTTAGCTGCTTGTATGCCTAGATATACTCTGACCTTACAAATAAACTAATCTTGTAATAATATTTATATTTTTATTTAAAGACCTTGTACCCGGCCTTGAATATTCTTTAGACTCTGTTATATTTTGAATTATTCCTATAAGTACGAAAGTTATGCAATAAAATAGGCGTTAAACATTTATAAACTGAAAGCAACAGCCACTTTGAATCTTACGAATTTCTAGTACTCCTAACTTCAGTTGAACCGAAATAGTTAACCGAGCGAGCGTAGCGTGTCAGTTTCGACTAGACCAACAATGCTTTTGTCCGGATGTTTGTCTGTGTCTGTTCTCGCCTACAGGTCGCATTTTTCAACCGATTTTGACGAAATTGGCACAGGAGTTCCTTGATTTATTTAAGAATTTGTTATATACTTAAATATTTATTTCGTTTTATTATATAATTAGTTATATCAGTCAAATTGGAAAGGCACACTTAGGACTTCATTCTGCATAAGATTTTGTTTAAAAAAATAAAAATGGTAGAGTACAGGGGGGAAAAGAGGGGAAGTTTGCTGTAGCATTATTTATTGACGGATTTCCATACAATTTGAGAGGCACACTAAAGAGTTCATTATACATAAGATAAGATGAAAAAAAATCCTAGAAGGGGGAATGGAGGGGAGAAAGAGGGTGAAGTTTGCTGCAGCGTTATATATGGACGGATTTCAAATTTTATAAGGGCACGCGAGGTCTACTGTTCTCGAAGAACTACTAGTGTTATTGCTTATAAATAACCGAATCAATTGGCTTCAAAAGACGTCTTGAGTGTAAATGGCCCATTTTCTTCCTGACTGTGCTTTTTTTTTATATTGTGAATGCAGCTCAAAATTTAATAAAAAATGATGGACAGACTGTCCAGCACCTATAACGGAAAGGAAGAACAGTAGCTCTTACGGTGCCATGTCATAAATCCACCTTGTATATGATAAAGGAAATGCGAGATTGAGCGGTATGTTCATGCTCAGAGTTCACAGGAACAGAGTAGAGAAGGACCCTAAATTCAGCTTATTTTCAAAAAGTGACTAAATAAATAAATAAAAAGTCTATGACACCCACTGCAGGGCTGCCAGTGCACCTCTTCGCACTCCCTCCCGGCACTCTGCCTGATCTAAGCAAACATATTAAACCACAACAAACAGCTTCTACACAAATATGAGATTTCAAAGATTCTTATACTTTCCTTTCTTTTGTTTTAGGTTCCGTCAATTGTTTACAGACGTCAAGAATAATACTAAATTTTCACGATCCGAGACGTAACATCCGAGACACAACAACGGCCATAATTTTGGAGTGTTCATACATGTGTCCGTTTAAGTATTTCAGGAACACATTCGGTTGCGCTTATTGTGCCGTTAAGTCTGTAGATTTCGGGATAATAAAAAATCACACTAAAGTCCACACTGATAACAAAGCTAGTTTCCTACGTAATATGCGCGAAGAGTACATGTGCAAAGTAGACGTGACCGATTTGAAATGTGAGCTTTGTAATAAAAATATCACTAACATAGCGTCACTGTTCGACCATCTAATTGAGCAGCATAACAAGCCTTTAACGAAGGACGTCGTCTTGGTATTCTACCTTATTTGCTACTGGGTAATGAGTTCGCTTGCGCTGACTGCGGTCTAACATTTGATAAGTTTAAAAACTTGACTGTCCATTTGAATAAACACTATCCTAATTTTATATGTGATGAATGCGGACAGGGTTTCACTGAAATGAAAAAATTGAAATCTCATTCACAAACGCATACTATAAGTAAATTAGTAGATTGTTCACTATGTGACGAAAGTTTCACGCCAGGGCAAAAAAATAGGCATATGATGAGTAAAAATAATGTAGGTTTATTATGTAGGTGTATCAGATGTCCGTACTGTCCAGAAAGATTCAAAGAATACCCGCATAGACTGGCTCATGTTAAAGAAAGTCATGGCAAAGTAATTGAATACCCATGCACTGTATGTAATAAAATATTTGTTACGTCTACTTTCAGAAGTCATCATACTAGACGTTTTCATCAAGATAAGAGATTTTCTTGCGACGTTTGTGGCGATAAATTAACAATGAATTCTGATATTAAACGTCACATGATAAAGCACGGTGGAGAAAAATCTCACCAGCGTACCGTGTGCAAAAAATCCTACGCTAGGAAAAAGACGTTGGTGGAACATTTGCGTATACACAATAATGACAGAAGGTTTATTTGTCCGCACTGCAGCAGTGCGTTTGTGCAGAATTGTAGTTTAAAAAGCCACATCAAGTCTCATCATACCAATATTGAATATAAATAAACTAATCTTTAAATACATAATCATGTTTTTTGTATATGTTACATAACAATTTAATGACTCACCTGCCTTAAAGATTCTTTCTCGATCGTTACTACGAGTTACTACTAGTAATAGTCGTTAAATATCAACACCTTAACACCGACATTATAAATGCGGAAGACACTTTTTGTATATTTGTGACCCCATAGCGGTCAAACATCTCAACTGATTGAGCTGAAATTTTGCATAAAAACGGTGGAGGTCTGTTCTTGCCTACATTTTTCAACCGATTTTGACGAAAATTGGCACACCTTGATCCTTGATTTATTTAATTTTTTTTGTCAATCGCGATTTTTGACTGGGGAGAAAAAAAGAAATAAAAGTAGGAAGTATGCTGTAGCGTTATTTATCGACGGATTTTAATCAAATTTAAGAAGCATACTAAGGAGAAAAGCCTTTGGCCATCGCGTACCCAGAAACAATGAGGGCTGTTAATGGCCACCGATTTTTAACTTGTTCTACTAAACTGATAGTCTATTGAAAAGTTGCTATAAACTAAATATAATATAATATTCTACACAAAATTTGAAGAAGTTTCCAAGGGGGCGAGTGGAGGTAGGAAAAGGTGGGAGTTTGTTTTTTATATTTTTTTCAAATGGACTTCTAACGCTGTCCTCTCTGCCTTCACGTGACGAACCCGTAGGCACCATATTCAACCTTTAGAATCAAGATAATTTGAGTAATCGCTAAAACTTATACCTATATTTTGCTCAAAAGTACTACATAAGCTTACTGCATTGTTATAAGGACTCGCGAGGTCTACTGTTCTCACAAAACCACTAGTAACAATGGATGTTCCGCCTGACTTGCTACCAAAAAATAGCTTACCACCATCAAAGAGAAAATCTGCCGCCATAACCTTAACGGTGTTCCAGCAACCACGGCAACACAGAGCCCTTGAGAGTTAGAGTATTCTAGGCCTAGCGTCGTCAACATCTTCGACCACATCATCGCTTTCCACCAGGCGAGATAGTGGTCAAACGCTAGCTTATAAGATATGTATAATATATCTATATCTCTTATATATAAAAATTAATCCCTATTTCCCTTGATCACAGCATCACGGGTAAACGGCTGGACCGATTTCGCTAATTCTTTTTTTGTCGTGTTTTTTATAGTCAGAAGGTTCTTATGAAAAAAAATTTGATTAAATGAAAGTTGTTTTTAACGCAGGCGAAGCCGCGGGGCACAGCTAGTAAGTATATAAAACTGAACCCTTATTTCCCCTGGTCACGCTATAACTTGAGAACGGGTACTAGACTGGTTTGGCTAATTCTTTTTTGTTGTGTTTGTAATTGTCAGGAGAAGGTTTTTATAGAATAAAATTATTTAAAAGAATAAAAGTAGTTTTTTAACGCGGGCGAAGCCGTGCGGCTCAGCTAGTATATAAATGTAATAAGATATACATTTTAAGTAAACTCATGATAACAACACGGCCCCTGTGCTTAGCATTTGTGAACTATGACAAGGCCTTCGGACTCCATCGAAACCTGGTCCGTTCTGGAGTCCTTGCAGCATAGCCAAGTCGACTGGCGATATATCGAAGTGATGAGATGTCTGTATAATGGCGCAGCGATAATTGTACAAGTACAGAACCAGCGAACTAAGCATATCTACTTACGTCAAGGGTAAGACATGTACCCGAAACTGTTAACTAACAACGCCTAGGATATGCTTGATGCTTGAATGGAAATATTGCGGCATCAACATAAACGGCAAGTTCATCTCTCACTTAATGTTCGACGAAATCGTCATTATTATCATGCTATATAATCGATCGCATCGTCACTTAAACATCATGTGAGATAGTAGTCAAACGCTTGCCTCTCTGGTATAAAAAAGACGCTGCAAGACCTACGAAAAATGTTGGAAGGCCTAGCTGATGGTTCTCGTCGTATCGGTCTCTGGAAGAGTTATAATATAACCAAATTCATGTACACAACGAGCACGTTGTTCCAGGGCCGATTGCCGTTAATGGAATCCCACTGAGGTTGTTTTACAGTATGTTTAATAAAATAAATAATCAATTAACGTATATTTATGTAACTCTACTCTCGCAAATGTTATTCTATAAGTGTTGTGAAAGTTAATACCACAGATGGTTATTTAAATTGTTGAACTTATTTATTTAAATTATTGTTATTGGCGTTAGTCCCACTCCCGCGGTCATTCTGAAAATCAGCGACCTGGTTGTTAGGGTCAATGATTCGAAAAATCGGGACATTTGTGCTGAGACTGCCCTGTTTCAGCCCCTTATATTGCATAGTTTTTTTTGTTTTGATTTATTTGTTTACTTTTTCAAAATAAAATTAAAAAAAAAGGAAAGGCAGTTAGTTGAGACACAACGCACAGTATGGTTAATTGTACTATGTATTATATATTCTGTAGTATGGTGCTGACAACTATGCTGACACAACATGGTCTTAACCATGCTGTGCATTAGGATCTGGGATATTGTTTGGATTTTTTGCGTATAGCCCGAACCTTCCACCACCTACCAATGTTTATTAAAATCATAACTTCGTGAAGCGAGCCTACGTTTGGTCAGGATTTTCAGGCTTCAAAGATAAAACAAATTGTAAAAAAACTTTGAGAATCACGCGGTCTTCTGTTATAGGTAATGTGGATATGTGAGTACTGATTGATCTTATAGGATATGTGTGATCCGATGAATCTTACCTTTATGCTCTTTTCTTTTGTTTTAGGGTCCGTCAATATAAAATGGACTTCTGTAACGAAACCGTGCGGCGACGCGAGAGACAACGCGGCTATTATTGTAGAGTGTTCAAACATCTGTCCTTTTAAATATCACCAAAACACATTTGGTTGTGTATATTGTGCCTTTACATCTCCAGAATTGTTAACCGTCAAAACTCATAGTAAAGAACATCATATTGAAAACAGAGCAAATTTTTTACACAAATCAAGTGTATATATGTCTATATGCAAAGCAGACGTTACGGATCTAAAATGTAAACTCTGTGAAAAAAGTATCAAAGATATATCGTCACTGTTCGACCACCTTATAGAAATCCATAACAAGCCCTTGATTAAGAGAACCAACCCAGGAATTCTGCCATTTTTGCTAAGCGATGGTTTTACTTGCGCAGACTGTGGTTTAAAATTTGACAACTTTGTAAACTTACGGATCCACGTAAACAAGCATTATACATATTTCATTTGTGTCGAATGTGGCCAGGGTTTCAGCATTGAAGCTAAATTGAAGGCACATATGAATAGACATACTAAAAAAATTGATCTAATCAAATGCTCACTATGCGATTCCAGCTTTTCCACATCGATTCATCTAAAGAGACATATGGCGTATACACACAATATCGGTTTTATTTACAAATGTCCGTATTGCTCGGAAACTTTTCAAGATTTCAAAAAGAGATTAGCACATTTAAACGACAGCCACGATAAGAAAATTGAATATCGTTGCTCTCTGTGCCCTGAAACCTTCAGGACGGGTGCTATAAGAGCTTATCACATGAAGCGTGTTCATATTAAGGATAAGCAGTTTTCATGTCCTGTCTGCGGTGATAAGTTCTTAACTAATCAGTATTTGAAACGTCATATGATAAAGCACAATGGCGCAAGGACACACCAATGTACCGTGTGCAAGAAAGCCTACGCTAGGAAAAACACATTGAAGGAACATATGCGCATACATAATAATGATAGAAGATTCGCTTGTCCATACTGCAGCACTGCGTTTGTGCAAAAATGCAGCTTGAAAAGCCACATTAAGAAACACATAACGAATATAAAGAACGAGAAGAAGTCTCCTTAGTTCTAGCAATAGGAAATAATCATGGCAAATGACTGCTACTGTGAGGTGAGAATGGCTATGCCTACTTGCGTGAAAGTTTTGCCAAACGGTTGTTTTCTATTAGTTGTTATCCTCAAGCTGCAATTTCTTTGTTAAACTCTTCTGTTGTTCTCTTTCTTATAACAACAGAAATACCTACCTTTATCTCCGTGTTATATCAAGGTTTATTTGGAGAACTTTGTTCGTGATTCTGGTTTTCACTGAATTGGAGCTATCCAATCCATTTTGATGCTGACAAAGTTGGGCTTGCTTGCGATGTGACGCGAAATACTTAGCCTAAAATATCTAATGGAAATATCAGTTCAACCAAAGTAGTGTAAGTGTGGCAATGAGAACTTCGAAGTGAAGTCTGAAAATATGCGTGCCTGATATGTGTTTTCTTTTGTTTTTAGGGCTCATCAATATAAAATGGACGTCAAATAAGCAGACAGGTTGCGAGCGTGGAGACGAACGGCACAACATAGCCATTATTTTGGAGTGTTCAAACATTAGCCCGTTTAGGATGCACAGAAATATGTTTGGCTGTGCTTATTGCTCATTCACTCACCCAGATTATTTGCCCATCAAGATTCACACGAAAAAGCATACATATAAAGCTGAAGCCGCAGAACTTATGAAAATGCACGAGATTTGTAAAGCAGATGTGACAAATCTGATGTGTAAGCTCTGTCAGAGCAGCATGAAAGATATACAAACGTTGTGTGAACATCTGATAGAACGGCATAACAAGCCTTTGTTGAGTGAACATAACCCCGGTGTCGTGCCGTACTTATTAACCGACGGATTCGAATGCGCCGACTGTGGCCTCAAATTCGATGCATTCAAAAATTTGAACACACATACAAATGAACACTATCCATACTTTGTGTGCTCTGAATGCAATCAAGGCTTTGCCAGTTGGCTTAGACTGAAGGGACATATGAATAACTCTCACCCTAAGGAGTCTGAAACGTACGAATGTGCCGTATGTTTGGAACCGTTCCCAACAAAATATCTCCGAAGGAAGCATAACGAGTCTGTCCATGGCATATTTTATAACAAATGCCCTTATTGCCCGGAGACCTTCAGATATTTTTCTGATCGGTTGAAACATTTGACGATGTATCACGACAAGGAGATCAGTTACCGTTGCCCTGAGTGTCCCAGCACTTTCAGGAGTGCGTCGTTGAGAGCGACTCATGTGCGAAAGGTCCATTATAATGATTTCAAATTTATTTGTTCGGTTTGTGGATCTATGTTTGTTAAAAAATATAATTTCGAGAAACATATGAGTACTCATGTCGGTGAGATGAATTACCAATGCGGAGTGTGTACGAAAGCATACACGAGGAAGAAATCTTTAACCGAGCATATGAGAGTAAGACATCCTCAGAATAAAGTTTTACTTGCAGCATCTAGCGATGAACAATTTTAACACCTTATGTTTAAATTTATTATATTATGTTGATTGATTGATTAAAAATAAATACTTCTTGTAGATACATGAATGTTTTTTTATTTAGCTAGTGAAATAATTTAAATTAGCTAATGGATGCAGGAATATCATTGTTAGATAATAAAATAGGTAGGTATGTTTAAGGACGTAATTACAGACTTTTCTATAATGTATCTAAAAGATGTCACAGGGAGCATTAATTTGTAACAGCTCAGATTCGATCATTACATCAGTGAGTGTGAAGAACCGAGTCTTAAGTCTCCGCCTTTAAACTCAAAATCCATCCTTAGTTACATTACAGGCGAATGCTCGCAGTCAGTGAGGTAGTATTGTAACGTAATTCTCTAATCGAATCTTAGATTGTTACATTACAGACAATTGCCCGATGAGAGACCTTAATACATAAGTGAAACGGGTATCTTTTATCTAGATAAACTACGACTGCATCTGTAATTACCATTAAGCAGGACAATGTCTAGTCAGTTGCCCACATATTTGCAATTAAAATATATAATTTCAAGTGCTATCTGATAAATGACCACTATTATTAGAATTACTTTGGTATATTTAATTTACCATGTTTTCAGTTATTTGTGGGTCTTTGATATTTTGACGCTGTTGCATGTGCCATGTTCTCGGCCGAGTGGCGTTTGCATTAACGCCTTAAAATCGAAAAGTCACGAATAACGAAGTGCATGATATATATGCTGCCTGCCGTAAATCATTCTAAAATTTTTTAAATAATTTTTCCCTGCCTCCAGGTAAATATGTTGAATTGATGCCAACTGAGCTTCTCTGTGTGTAGTAGTATCGTCGCAACTGTTTTGTCATTTCGTACTTTCTGTTCTCTGTGGACATGCATATCGAACTTTTTTTTAAACTTCAACTTTCTCGATCATGTAACTCGGAAACGGATTATAATTTGAAATAAAAAATCTATAGAATTTTGTAGTTTCAGATAGATTTATGAACATTCAAAATTAAAAATTTCATGGAATATTTTTCTCTGTGACGCATCGTTTTTGAGGTATTATCGGAAATCCCTGGGACCTCCCCCCCCCCCTTGCCCCTGTTTCCCTCTGGATCACCATTACATTAAGACTAGTTATTTTCACATCGTAAGCACCCTGAACAAGTTTCTGAAAGAATCGCTGAAGTACCCACTCACGCACTTGTAGTGCCTTGTGGGTCATGCGTTGACTGGACTAAAACAAATATAATAGGAAGTCTGTTTGGTAAGTACCATAAAAATACTTCATTGAAGAGTCGAGACCTCTTTACGGTTCAACGGCGCTTCTGATTTGGCTATCATTTTGCACTGGGTCTGAATAGAGCATAGATCTTTACACGCAGGCGAAGCCGAGAGATGCAGTAGTGACGCAAGTGCGCAACAAGATTAGCCGTCATTTTATCTGCCTATAGAAAAATTTTGGGTACTATGGACAAGAAGTATTTTTTGAATACACCAATATCAACACCAATATTATAAATGCGAAAGTCAGTTTGTATATTTGTTTGTTTGGGACTTCTTCACGGTCAAACGGCTCGACTGATTTAGCTGAAATTTTGCACAGGGAAAGCTAGTATAATGGATTAGGCTATAGGATACGTTTTAACGAGGGCGAAGCCGCGGGCACACCTAGTGGCTCATACTTCAGAGCGTATTTGTAGTAGAACGAATGAAAGTGCATAATCATCGACGACTCCTACGGTTTAATAAAGTGTATGCGTGATTATGTACATTCTGTCTCATTCCACTGCTGGATATTGGTCTCTAGACTTACGATACCAGATAAGGAGTGTGTCTCTCTTATCCAGGTGTAGCTCGTACTTGTTCTGTCGACCTAGAAGAAAAGTAAAAGAAATCAGTGAGCACTTTGCACTATCTGCCGTCACTTCGGCAGAACTTGTGTCCTGTTATTACACAGGAGACACTGTTTTCTCCGGAGAGCTATTTAAGTAAATAGAAGACGCCTGCATAGGGACTTAACAATAAGAGAATCGCTTCCAACATCTAGGGTGTAGACAACTATCTTAAATCCACTCAAACGAAAAGGTCATTTGTAAAATATATTATTGTTAAGAAAAAAAATAACGTATAAAATCTAAATATCATCTAAAGGAAGAATAAAAAAATCTTCACTGAATAAACTATGGTTCATTAAAGATTCAGAAAGTAGGTATTATAAAAAATAACAGGCCAACATAAAATTCAATTAAAGTAACTTCGTGTTAGCTTCGCTAAATTATGTCCAATAATAAATGTGAGCAAATTATAGAAGTTAGTAAATGTACCTAATCTTGCTAAACTTGAGCGTACCTGATTTGTGTTTTCTTTTGCTTTTAGGAGACACCAATATTAGATGGACGTCATTAGCGCATAAAGAGCTATTTAGCCAGATTGGAGACGAGCGGGACAACGTTGCGATTATCTTGGAATGCTCGAACATATGTCCTTTTAAGTTGAACAGAAGTGTGTTCGGCTGTGCTTATTGTAAATTTACGTCGCCAGATTTTAAACAGATAAAACAGCATACTAAAGTACACGAAGATCGAGCAAAGGCTGCTCGTCTTTTGAAAGCACATTGTGTTTGCAAAGCAGACGTGTCAGACCTAAAGTGTGAACTGTGCCAAAACGACATCACAGATATTCCAGCGCTGTTCGAACACTTGATAGAACACCACAAAAAGCCACTGAAGAGAGAACATAAATCCGGCATCGTGCCATATCTGTTAAACGATGGTTTCGCATGCGCTGACTGCGGCCTCGAATTCGATTCATTCAAGATTCTAAGCACTCATATAAACGAGCATTATCCTAATTTCATGTGCTCCCAATGTGGTCAAGGCTTCGTCAGTGCCTCCAGATTAAAGTCCCACGTAAAGAACACACACCAAAAACTCTCTGTAATGATTAATTGTTCCAAATGTCCAAAATCATTCGAAACGGCATACTTGCTCAGAAAGCATCACGAATCTGACCACGATATGAATTTTCATAAATGTCCATATTGCTCTGAATCTTTTAAGCGTTACTATGACAAGCAGAAACATTTAAGAAAGTTTCACGATAAGAAAATAAACTATCCCTGCAAATTTTGTCCAAAACTCTTCACCACTACCTCTGTCCGGTCAATTCATATACGCAAAACGCACATTAATGGGAAGAAAATAATCTGCTCCGTTTGTGGATTTATGTGTCTTAGAAACTATGATCTGGTGAGACATATGATTATACACAGCGGAGAAAAGAATTACCGCTGTGAAGTGTGCAATAAAACCTATGCAAGAAACAGCACACTGACGCAGCATATGCGTATACATAACAATGATAGGAGGTTTGCTTGCCAGCACTGTGACAAGGCATTCGTACAGAAATGTAGCTTAAAGGGGCATTTGGAAACTCACCACCCTGAAGCTAAAGAGGAAATAATTTAAGAACCATCTTAGAATAAAATATTTCAAAATTATAAATGGTTGATTCTTAGAAATAAACGCAAGAAAAAAGAATATATGTTTCAATTATCCATAAATATTTAATGTGAGGTGGGTTAAATATAAGACCCCCATTATTTTGGGTAAAGAAGACAGCACTATAATTCTACAAAAATACGTTAAAATTGAAATCTTATTGCATAAAAAATTAACCATAAATGGTCAATACCTTACCTCAGATATTGGCCTTTGGCACATAAGACAAGATATGCTATTTATTACATGCAATGGTCTATAAGTTGTGTATCCTGACGAGTTAATTGGTACCTATACCTATAATCATGGTAGAAATGTTAAAAATAACTCTATTAGATCAAAACCATTGATTATATAGCTTGCGTGTATTACAAGATTTAAAAAAGTATGGCGTGGTTTTTTGGAACCAAGATGTCAGTGAAACTTTTTGTGTAGATATGTGTAGCTATGGTAGCTAGCTAATATGACAGCAGTTGACATGACACTTTAGCATGCATGGAGACTAGAGGTAGTCTCCATGTTATGTTTACAAATATGGCTGCGGAAGCTTCCGCCAAAAACAGCTAGACCTTAATGTCTTCCATCATATCCATATAGGTACCTAGACTGTACAAACTAAACTTCATTTCATATATTGCCATTACCATCATGTGGGTCCTTTAATAACAAAACAACAATAGCGTAATTAAATCGACAGTCATTGGAGCAAAACTTTCTCGGTAAAACTGCTTTATTAAGTGAGAAAGAATGTATCAAGAATTGACTCGAGTTGACGATCCAAAGACAGTGGCTCATTTGTATTTGTTTTGTTTTTAGGAACCATCAATATAAAAAGGACGTCACTAAAACGAAGTATACAGTCGCAGAAAGAGACAGTTCGCCATTTTGAAGACGTGCGACACAATGTCGCTATCATTTTGGAATGTTCAAATATCATCCCATTTAAGCGCCACGGAAATATATTCGGATGTTTATATTGTTCGTTTACTAGTCCAGATTTTTTGCCCTTAAAGAATCATACCAAACAGCATCAAGACAGAGCTAAGCCTGCACGGTATATGAACGCCCAGGAGGTATGCAAGGCAGATGTGACAGATCTGAAGTGCGAGCTCTGTCAGAACACCATAAAAGATATACCAACGTTATTCCAACACCTAATAGAACAGCACAACAAGCCGTTGAAGAGAGAACGTAAATCTGGCATCTTGCCTTACCTATTAAGCGACGGCTTTGCCTGCGCTGACTGCGGACTCAAATTCGACTTCTTTAATAGCTTAAATAGCCATACAAATAAACACAACCCTAATTTCATATGTATGGAATGCGGTCAAGGTTTCATCACTGTTTTGAGATTAAAGACTCACGTGAAAGCCACACACCAAAAGCAATATTTAACGTTAAAGTGTTCCAAATGTACGGAATCATTCCCGTCGGCATATTTACTACAAAAACACCAAGAAGATAAGCATGATATGAATTTCAATAAGTGTCCTTATTGCCCTGAAACCTTTAAGCGCTACCATGAAAAATTGAAACATTTGAGGTCGCTCCACGATAAAAAAATAAATTACTCTTGTGGTATGTGTCCAAAGATATTTACTAATGCTTCTGCGAGATCGACTCATATGCGAAGAAGTCACAATAATGAGAAAAACATTATTTGTTCTGTTTGTGGATACTTGTGCCTTAGGACCTCTGATTTAAAGGGTCATATGATAAGTCATAGCAAAGAAAAGAACTATCAATGTGAAGTATGTGAGAAATCTTACGCAAGAAAGAAGACTTTAAGAGAGCATATGCGTATACACAATAATGATAGACGATTCACTTGCTCGTACTGTGACAAGGCCTTTGTACAGAAATGTAGCTTAAAAGGGCACTTGAAGACTCACCACCCTGATGCTAAGACTCACCCACCATCTTGATCTCTAAACTCACCACTCTGATGCTAAGACTCAATAAAATTCATCGAAGAACGATTGGCGAAGAATATACTCGTAATTCATATTGTAAATTTTAAAACAGAAATCTTATTGTAAAGTTGCGATGTGGTCTAAGCTAAAATATAGCGCATTTACGGAATAAGTATTCTATCGCAAATTAAAGACCCGTATCGGTACCTTCCTACCAATACTTGTACTATTCATTATTCTGTGGTACCAATCGGAAAACTCAGGCTTGGAATTCCGTATCTTGTTTAGTATTCTGAATTTAGATAGTAGTGTGGTGATATTTAGTCATATATACTTAAAAATATACGTTATTAAGATAATTCGATGAATTTCAATAATCTTAAGCCTATATAGCCGTTTTACTAAAATCTTCAAAAGCATAATATTATTATAACAACGGTTTAATTTGTAACAATAAATAAAACATTTCGTCTCATTCAAGTATTGAAGTAAACTACATTAAGTGTCAATAAATTTAATTAATTCTATTTCTTACTTACTTTAAAAGACGCAGCGATAATACCTAATACGCATACAAATACTTGGTTTTACATCTGATAGGGTCAGCGTTTGATCACTATCTCGCATGGCCTTTGCCTAGAATCCTCTGACTCTCACGAGCTGTGTGCTGCCGGAAAACAGTAAAATTATGATGGCAGATTTATGACGTTGATGACGGTAAGCTTCTTTTTTGTAGCAAGTCAGAAGGAACATTGATATAATGCTCCTACCACCTGTGCAATTAAAGACTAAGTAAGACAGAAGACAGTTTAGTCTGCGACGTGTATAGGTTGGAAAAATAGAGTAGAAATAAATAGGGGCGCTACTATCGCATGTGTGTTTATAAACTGGTAGCCCCGATAGCACGACAGACCTATTTTGATACTTTATAGTATTGAATTACCTTAGACTAAATGACGCGATTCTTATGGGCAAGAGTGGTGCTAACCATTAGACAAACTCTGCTTGTCTTATTATCATACAAATATCATAAATATGGTAAAACGTGAGTGCAGCCGCGGGGCGCAGCAAGTTTCTATAATAAAACTTAAAATGAGCCGTTTTGATTTTAAAGTATTTTATTGAGTCACGCTTTCAACCTAAGTGCCTAAGCTAAAGGAGGCCCTCGACAGGTAAACAAGATACAAAGTTTAATACATTTATAACCTAATAGCTTTTGGCGTATGCCAATGGTGACGTCGACTCAGTCGTACTAACATGAACGAATGAACTCTGGTCAACCCCCTTCAAAGTGGCAACGTAATGGCAATTGGCAACGCCGCGGCGGGAACTCAACGGTCGGTGTCTCTCACACACATGGATGGTAAACAACCATATTGGCCAATAGGAGGAATTATTTTTCTCCCAGTCAAAGTAGCGTAGTGAAGACTTTACACGCAACGACTTCGCCTAAGATGACTCTACACTACCGAATTTAATAAGGAAAACTAAGTTTTACTTTTATTAAAAAGTAACACTACAATTTTCAGTCTGAAAGATCTTCTAAATTTCAACTTCTGAAAATTGTACATCCATTGCTTTAGTTGGGCTTGCGGCAACATCATCAATCTCATCTTCTGATTTGGATGTTTCATCGCTGCTGCTTTCGTTTTGCAAATTTATAACGAGCCTATCAATGTCGTCATATAGAGTTACGCGCCTTTCGTAATACTCCGTTTCTATTTTCATGACATGATTGCAGGACTTTTCCCAATCATTTGCAGAAATTTCTTGAAATGCCCGTTCAGCTGTTTCCTAAAAAAATTATAACAAAATAATTATTATGTTATTCAACATAGTTAAGAATTAAAATAGATCAGAATTATAAACACATTAAACTTACAAACTATAATATTTCATTATCATTACCTTTATGTACATAGATCCAACGTTTTGTGAAGCGATTTTTTGCTTAGCTATTCCCCAAATCAATTCTATAGGGTTCAGGTCACAGTGGTAAGGTGGCAGCCTTACCACTGTTTGCCCATGTGCGCCCAAAATTTCATCAATTTTATATATAGGATTTGGCTTATGTCGTTTCACGAGCATCAATAGTTCCGGCTTCTTTAACGTCGTATTAAAGGGTACGTTGTTTTCAGATAACCACGCCTTAATGTCGTTGACCTTTGTAGTTTAAGTAGGCGCCTTGTTAAGAACCACTGAATGATATGGCGCGTTATCCATTACCACAATGGAGGCATCAGGCAAATTGGGAATTAATTTATCTTCCACCCACTTGTTAAAATTTCTCTTATTCATCTCAGAATGATAATCTTCATTTTTATTTGTTCCGCTAAAAATCAATAAGGCATTTGGGATAAAGCCTTTTTGACTACCTGCATGAACGATTATGTATCTTTTGCCTTTAGATTTTTAAGTTCATCAGGAAAATTTCTATTCGACATTATGATTCGAAGGTATTTTTCTCGTTTTGCTGCAATATCTGGCTTTTCAATCAAGGCAGATCTCTCTGACTGACATTTTTTATACTTAAACCCCAGTGATAGTATGATTTTTCGTAAATGTTCGCGGCTCCCATTATAACCTAGGTTCTCCCTGATAACTGGAAGAAGATTCCGTAAAGTTGGCACCTAGAAAAAATATATGAAATGAGTAAGAGGGAAATAAAAAATATTAAAATGTAAATATTTCACATATTTACACAAGTACAAACCTGTTTTTTCACAGTATAAAAAAACTGAATTGTCTGTCTGATGGCGCACAAATTAAATTCATCTAGTTTCTTTCGGGGCGACCTTTTCTGTGCTTTCCCGGCGTTGAAAATATCCCACTATTACGTCGCCCTTCTTCTACAATTCTCCTGACTGTGCTGACAGATTTACCTAAATAGCAAACGAAATCAAAATTAATAACAGTATTTTAATATTACCATGAATTTTAACATGAATGATATGATAAGTACCAAAGTATATATTCGACCGAATAAGTTCAAGTGCAAGCGTTCACTATCGAACATTAAACATAAATAATCCCTGAGTAAGTATTACGACAAAATATGACACACAAGTATCAAATTAGTTTAGATATTCTATACATTATTTCGTCAACATAACCTAGTCTCCTATGTTGAGCAAAAATTATAAAATCTTGTAAGCAATAGGTATACAATATGCTATGATAAATTATTCTTAATAATTAGCTTATTATTCGTTAAAGTAAAGAGAATATACTATTTGAAACCCGTCATATCCGCCGTTGGTTGGTAAACATTGTCGAGTTGTCATAAAATAGTTTGAGCTTCAAATTCTGCCAAACATCGCTGGTAAACTTTAAAAATAACTTGTCTGGTGGAACTACGTATAGTCTTATTCATTTTAAAACGTTTTTCAGATGCGTAGATTATGGCGAATATTAAAAATACTAGTAGTAGTTGCACAAACAAACTTTGTTTACAAATTTTCAGTCACTGACCACAGGTAACATACAAAATTTTACCACAGATAGAGATTATTGCCAGGACAAAAAAAAAATAGTTCCCGTTTCAAGACTTTTTTGCCAACCTATAAGCTAATGCTAATCTTCCATATTTTTTTTCCGATATCATGGAGGGCTTATAAAAACACAGTGGCTTAGCTAAAACAATACCTCGTCAAAATTGGTAGCATCAAAATAAAGCGTTCTCGGCTCGAACACGCAAACAATAGATATGAGTGTATCTGATTTGTATTTTGTTTCTTTCTAGGAACCATCAATATAAAATGGACGTCAGTAACGCAGGAATTGACACTTGGCCGGATCGGAGACGAGAGATACAACGTTGCTATTATATTGGAATGTTCAAACATAAGCCCATTTAGACTCAATCGAAGCGTATTCGGATGCGCATATTGTTCGTTTACCTCCCCAGACTTTTTGCCCATAAAGAAACATACCGAAATCCATAAAGATAAAGCTAAGGCTGCACGCCTTTTAAAACCGCACGATGTTTGTAAAGCAGATGTGACAGATCTGAAGTGCGCGCTCTGTCAGAACAGTATCAAAGATATACCAACGTTGTTCGAACACCTGATAGAACAGCACAACAAACCTCTAAAGAGAGAATACAAGCCTGGCATCGTGCCTTATCTCTTAAACGATGCATTTGCATGCGCTGACTGTGGCCTCAAATTCGACTCGTTTAAAAATTTAATATGCCATACAAATAAACACTACCCAAACTTCGTATGCTTTGAATGCGGTCGAGGTTTTGTTAGCGCGTCGAGATTAAAGGCTCACGTGACTTACACTCATCAAAAACAATCTACAACGTCAAAATGTCCCAAATGCTCGGAATTATTCGCTACAGTATATCTACTGAGAAAACACAAGGAGACTAAACATGCTATCTATTACAACAAATGTCCATATTGCTCCGAAACGTTTAAGTATTTCTTTGAAAAACAGAAACATATGAAATTGCTACACGATAAAAAAATTGAATATCCTTGTAGTACGTGCTCGAAAGTATTTAGTAATGCTTCGTTGAGAGCAAACCATGTGAGAAGTTATCATACTAATGACAAAAAGGTTGTATGTTCAATTTGCGGATACATGTGTCTTAGAAATTCTGATTTGCTAAAACACATGGTTATCCACAACGCGGAGAAGAAATATCAATGCGAAGT
This sequence comes from Cabera pusaria, assembly GCA_954871355.1. Classification (NCBI taxonomy): domain Eukaryota; kingdom Metazoa; phylum Arthropoda; class Insecta; order Lepidoptera; family Geometridae; genus Cabera; species Cabera pusaria. The sequence goes on along the minus strand of OX940913.1, from coordinate 10,508,481 downwards.
GTGTAAAAAAGCTTATGCACGGAAGTATACTCTTAAAGAGCATATGCGTATTCATAACAATGACAAGCGGTTCTCATGCACTTACTGCGACAAGGCATTTGTACAGAAATGTAGCTTGAAAGGGCACTTGAAGACTCACCACCTTGATGCTAAAATAGAATTAATCGATAAACTAACGTAGAATAAGTACAACATTTAGTCAATATTTATACTTGAAATAAAAGCCCAACAATGTTTCTGTGAGTTTTCATAAGCCATTACACCTTTGTAATAATTAAATAATAGATATATCTAATAATAATACTTAAAAATCTTATAATTTTTTTATAAATATCTTATAAGCTAGCGTTTGACCACTATCTCACCTGTTGGTACAGTGCAATATAAAAGAGTAGAAATTAATTATTTAAGAACTAACTAGTCACTCTTACAGGCAACACCAAAAATTAGTATTTATTGCGCGACTACTGATTTTGATACTTGTTTTCACTCATTGAATAATGCAAGTAAGAAAAAAGCATATAAATAAATAAAGAAGAATGTATATAGATACTTATAGGTTTACATTTAAATAAAAAATCATGTCATATTTGCAAAAATAATACAAGTATCAACAACGTTTGTTTTTAACTAACTGTGTTGCTGCATACAAGATACAAAAACAATAGTGGCGCCCTCATTTATTGTCAACTCTTTTATGTCGCACTGTAAGTGATGGTATGCAAATAGTGTTATCTATATATCCATTTATCTCAGTCATTGAAACGTTAAAAGTTCTTCTAAACTTGGCCAAACCATAATAATAATTTATAATTTATACGTTGAAAAGTTCTTAAGATCTAACTAAACCACGATAGCCTACTAAATCTTATAAATGCGAAAGCTTGTGAGAATGTATCGATGTCTGTTACTCCTTTACGCGAAAAAGGCTGAACGAATTTTAATAAAATTTTACTCACAGATAGTTTTTATACCCTCTATTACACATACACATAGGTACATAGGATACTTTTTAACGCGAGCAAAGCCGTTGGGCGCGGTCTATAGAAATATATATCACGGTTTTACTTTTAGTCCTGTGATTTGGAATTCATGCGATTAATATAGTGTTAGTTATTTCTCACGATAGTTATATTTTTTTTAATAGTATTGACGCAAAGTTTGATAAACTTAAGTTCAACATCATAAGATTAAAGGTGGGCATTGGAATTTTGATACATTTTATGAAACAACTGTGCAGGTAAGTAGTTTATCAACATGATGTCGAATCAACGACATCTGTAAATACTTAATAAATATATAACTTTCATAGATTTAATGTACCAATATAACTATTAATTAACCAAGATAAAATTAGCAAAAGTATCGCAAATTAACTTCTTCAATTTTTTGTGAAATTGGCCATTGAAGCACACGATCTGATTTGATCTTTTGTTTTTTAGGAATCATCAATATAAAATGGACGTCGAAGACGCCGAAACCAACCATTTGCCAGTTCGGAGACCTGCGACACAACGTTGCTATTTTATTGGAATGCTCAAACGTTACCCCTTTTAAGGTTCACCGAAATGTTTTCAAATGTGCTTATTGTACGTTTACGTCTCCAGATTATTTGCCGCTCAAGAGTCATACTAAAATGCATAAGCTTAGAGCTGAGCCTGCATGCCATATGAATGTGGAGGAATTATGCAAGGCAGATGTGACAGATCTGAAGTGTGAGCTCTGTCAGAACACCATGAAAAATATATCAACGTTGTTCGAACACCTGATAGAACAGCACAACAAACCTCTAAAGAGAGAACACAATCCAGGCATCGTGCCTTATCTCTTAAACGATGCATTTGCATGCGCTGACTGTGACCTCAAATTTGACTCGTTTAAAAATTTAATATGTCATACAAATAAACACTACCCAAATTTCGTATGCTTTAAATGCGGTCGAGGTTTTGTTAGCGCGTCAAGATTAAAGGCTCACGTGACTTACACTCATCAAAAACAATCTACAACGTCAAAATGTTCCAAATGTTCGGAATTATTCGCTACAGTATATCTACTGAGAAAACACAAGGAGACTAAACATGCTATCTATTACAACAAATGTCCATATTGCTCCGAAACGTTTAAGTATTTCTTTGAAAAACAGAAACATATGAAATTGCTACACGATAAAAAAATTGAATATCCTTGTAGTACGTGCTCGAAAGTATTCAGTAATGCTTCGTTGAGGGCGAACCATGTGAGAAGTTATCATACTAATGACAAAAAGGTTGTATGTTCAATTTGCGGATACATGTGTCTTAGAAATTCTGATTTGCTAAAACACATGGTTATCCACAACGCGGAGAAGAAATATAAATGCGAAGTGTGTAAAAAAGCTTATGCACGGAAGTATACTCTTAATGAGCATATGCGTATACATAACAATGACAAGCGGTTCTCATGCACTTACTGCGACAAGGCATTTGTACAGAAATGTAGCTTGAAAGGGCACTTGAAGACTCACCACCTTGATGCTAAAATAGAGTTAATCGATGAAACTAACGTAGAATAAGTACAGCATTATTCAATACTTAGAAATAAAAGCCAAACAATGTTTCTGTGAGTTTTTATAAACCAATACACCTTAGTAATAATTAAATAATAGATATATCTAATAATAATTTTATAATTGGTATACAAATAGTGTTATCTATATATATGTTATATGTATGTGTTATCTATATATCTATCTATCTCAGTAATTGAAATGTTAAAAGTTCTTCTAAATTTTGCCAAACTATAATCATAATTATAATTTATACGTTGAAAAGTTGTAAAAATCTAACTAAACCACGATAGCCTACTTATAAACGCGAAAGCTTGCAAGAATGTATCGAAGTTTGTTACTCCTTCACGCGAAAACGGCTGAGCGGATTTTAATGACAATTTACTTAGAGATACGGCCTATAGAAAAAAAGCTAAAAAGCATAAAGAAGAATTTGTATAGAAATAATATATATATATAAAATGTATATAGATACTTATAGGTTTCCATTTAAATGAAAAATCATGTCATATTTGCAAAAATAATACAAGTATCAAAAACGTTTGTTTCTAACTAACTGTGTTGCTGCATACTAGATACAAAAACAATAGTGGCGCCCTCATTTATTGTCAACTCTTTTATGTCGCACTGTAAGTGATGGTATGCAAATAGTGTTATCTATATATCCATTTATCTCAGTCATTGAAACGTTAAAAGTTCTTCTAAACTTGGTCAAACCATAATAATAATTTATAATTTATACGTTGAAAAGTTCTTAAGATCTAACTAAACTACAATAGCCTACTAAATCTTATAAATGCGAAAGCTTGTGAGAATGTATCGATGTCTGTTACTCCTTTACGCGAAAAAGGCTGAACGAATTTTAATAAAATTTTACTCACAGATAGTTACGCGACGCGTACGACGCGACGAGTTAACGCGAACAAAGCCGTTGGGCGCGGTCTATAGATATATGTATCACCGTTTTACTTGTATTCCTGTAATTTGGAATTCATCCGATTAATATAGTTATACATTATTTAATAGTATTGACGCAAAGTTTGATAGACTTTAGTTCAACATCATAAGCTTAAAGGAGGGCATTGGAATTATTATACATTTTATGAAACAACTGTGCAGGTAAGTAGTATATCAACATGATGTCGAATCAACGACATCCGTAAATACTTAATAAATATATAACTTTCATAGATTTAATGTACCAATATAACTATAAATTAACCAAGATAACATTAGCAAAAGTATCGCCAATTAAGCTCTTCCGTTTTTTGTGAAATTGGCCATTGAAGCTATCACTATCTGATTTGATCTTTTGTTTTTTAGGAATCATCAATATAAAATGGACGTTGAAGACGCCGAAACCAACCATTTGCCAGTTCGGAGACCTGCGACACAACGTTGCTATTTTATTGGAATGTTCAAACGTTACCCCTTTTAAGGTTCACCGAAATGTTTTCAAATGTGCTTATTGTACGTTTACGTCTCCAGATTATTTGCCGCTCAAGAGTCATACTAAAATGCATAAGCTTAGAGCTGAGCCTGCATGCCATATGAATGTGCAGGAGGTATGCAAGGCAGATGTGACAGATCTGAAGTGTGAGCTCTGTCAGAACACCATGAAAGATATACCAACGTTGTTCGAACACTTAATGGAACAGCATAACAAGCCGTTGAAGAGAGAATACAAGCCTGGTATCGTACCATATCTCTTAAACGAAGGATTTGCATGCGCTCAATGTGGCCTCAAATTCAATTCAATTAATTGTTTAAGCAGGCATATAAATAAACACTACTTGGACTACCTATGCGTTGAATGCGGTCAAGGTTTTGTGAACAAGTTGAGATTAAAGGAACATATGACAAATAAACATAAAAAAAATTCTGCGACGTTGAATTGTTCCCTATGTTCGGAATCATTCGAAACGGCTTATCAGCTGAGAAAACATAAAGAGCATAATCACAACGTGAACTTTAATAAATGTCCGTATTGCTCGGAATCTTTCAAGCATTATTACGAAAAACGGAATCATTTAAGGATGTTTCACAATAAGGAAATAAATTACCCTTGTAGTTTATGCTCGAAGGTTTACGGCTCTCACTCACTCAGAGCATATCATGTCCGAAGACAACACATGAATGACAAAAAAATTGTGTGTTCTGTCTGTGGGTTCATGTGTTACAATCACTCTGCATTGAAAAATCATATGGTTAGTCATAGCGCAGAGAAGAATTATCACTGTAAAGTGTGCAACAAAGCTTACGCTAGGAAAAAAACATTGAGAGAGCACATGCGTATTCACAATAATGACAGGCGGTTCATTTGTACGCACTGTGACAGGGCATTCGTACAGAAATGTAGCTTACAGGGGCACATGAAGACTCACCACCCCGAGTAATAAAAATTTCATGAAACATTTAGGCACTACTTAGTTACTTGTTTTTTTAAATGTATGGAGCTTTTACCCTAGTTATTTTATCACTAAGACCAGAATTGCAAAGATGGTTCGTAGCTTGCGGAAAAACAAGTTAAAAAACAAAAAGACACGAAGACGAAATTCTTTAAATTGCGGCGTAAATTTGCTGCCAATTCTTATTACTTTTAAGTTTAATTCAGTTTGACAGCATTATAACATTTGTAACTCTTGTCATCTCTGTTTTACTTAAGAGATGAGACAAGAATAGCACTACTTTTAGTGCTGTCAAGTTGTTATGTTAGCGCATTGTCGGAATCAGCACAAGCAAATCTTTACTTAAATCTTTATTGTTCATGGATTTCCGTGCTTTTGCTGTGTACATGTACATAACTGTAGTTTGAAGGGACACTTACATTTGACTAATGAACTTACACTAAAACAGAATTAATTAAAATACAATAGTAGGCCAAGTACTACATTTTGTCATTATATTTTTACTTAGAAATAAATCCCAGAAAACTATGTTGGTGACTTTTGATTATACCCTTAGTTATTAAAAAGTTTTAGGAGTCCAAAATTGTTATCTTAGAAACATGGCTATGCAAATAATATATCGCAATTGTATTAGTTATATTAGCTTAAATGTTTAAAGGTCTAACTAAGAACCTTATTATAGGGAGGAATAAAGCCCTTTACGCGTTATTTTTCTGATTGCTGTAAATTTTAATTCGTCCGGCTGAAAAACCGAAATATTTTGTAACAAACTTCCAAATTTATCGACTAGGTAGGTAGGTAGGCATTAGATTTTATAAAATGTACAAGAATAAGAAATATTGTTACATAGTTTTAGCCTTTTTAACAAAATAAGTATATTGTCGATATGGATCAAGAGCTGCTGAAAATACTTAAAATATATGTGTGTCACTTCTATACATTTATTAGTCGAAATTTGACCATAATAATTAATTTGAGATTTCCTCATAAAGATAAATTGTATATCAATTTCAGATTTCTGCACGTATTTTGCATACTAACATAAACTTTGACCGTGCGCGCCATATTCCAAAATCCGAAGTTTTCTTATATCAAAATAAAGATAATTGTATGAAAATATCTTCACAATTTTATTTCTTCTTTAATTTTCGACCATAGTAGCACACCATCTGATTTGATGTTATCTTTTGTTTATAGGAATCATCAATATTAAAAAGATGTCCAAGACGCCGAAATCAACCATTTGCCAGTTCGGAGACCTGCGATACAACGTTGCTATTTTATTGGAATGCTCAAACGTTACCCCTTTTAAGTTTTACCGAAATGTATTCAGATGTGCTTATTGTAAGTTCACATCCCCAGATTATATGCCACTCAAGAGTCATACCGAAATCCATAAGCTTAGAGCTGAGCCTGCACGTCATATGAAAGTACAGGAAATATGTAAAGCAGATGTGACAGATCTGAAGTGTGAGCTCTGTCAGAACAGCATGAAAAATATATCAACGTTGTTCGAACACCTGATAGAACAACACAACAAGCCGTTAAAGAGAGAACACAATCCAGGCATCGTGCCTTATCTCTTAAACGAAGGATTTGCATGTGCTGACTGCGGCCTTAAATTCAATTCAATTATTTGTTTAAGCAAGCATACTAATAAACACTACCTCAACTACATATGTGTTGAATGTGGTCAAGGTTTCGTCAATAAATTGAGATTACAGAACCACATGTCAAGCAAACACCAAAAATATCCAATGACACTGTATTGTTCCAAATGTTCGGCAACATTCGCAACGATTTATCAGCTGAGAAAACATAAGGAGAATAAACACGACATTCATTTTAATAAATGTCCGTATTGTTCGGAATCTTTCAAGCGTTATCGTGCCAAACAGAAACATTTGAGATTGTTTCACAATAAAGAAATAAATTACCCTTGTAGTTTATGCCCTAAAGTGTACAGTTATAACCACGGATTAGACAAAGGAGGTTGGATTGGCAATGTGGGCGGGGCAGGCGCGCCACTAGTATGATTAGACAATCATAGATTCATAGAACCACGCGATCATACTTTTTAGTGGCTCGTGGTTTGCGTCGCAGCGCGGAGGTGCGCTAAAATCGTCTCAAAATGCCGTGTTGTGCGATTATTACGTGTAAATTAAAGAGTCAGACATCAAGTATTAAACAAGGAGGAATTTCTTTTCATCGGTAAGCATAAAATCTTCGTATTATAGATATTTTTGTCCAAAAACTATTTTTAATTATGAAATTCTTTGTTCAAACGACAACATACCCAGAGAACAGATAACTATACATTGCTGGTAAAGTACGAATATTTCTACCTCGAGACGCAGTTTACGCGCAATGGATTGCAAAGCGAGCGAAATCACCACGCCTCTCCGACTCGTTATATTCACGTTCGCGTCGGTCGCCGGCTAGTGCTTGCACGGCTGATTGCGCGTGTGATTGTGTGTAACTTATAGAGTCTCGAAGTAATGTGCGTAACAATTGCAGTAGTGTGCGAAGCAATTGCAGCCCCGTGTTCTATGTGTAATTTGTTTATTAGTTTGCGTAATTCGTGTATCTATTTGTATTGTTTATGTTGTGGAATCGTTTGGTGGGAGTAACGCGGCGACGCTGGTTTTCAAACAAAAGTGTGATTATTGCCAATCCAACCTCCTTTGTCTAATCCGTGGTTATAACTCACTCAGAGCAGAACACGTGCGAAGACATCATATTAATGATAAAAAATTGGCGTGTTCCGTTTGTGGGTTCATGTGTCACACTAAATATGAATTACAAAATCATATGGTTTGTCACAGCGATGAGAGGGCTCATCAATGTAAAGTGTGCAAAAAATCCTACGGTAGGAAAAAAACATTAAATGAACATATGCGTATACATAATAATGACAGGCGTTTCATTTGTTCGCATTGTGAGAAGGCATTCGTACAGAAATGCAGCTTAAAGGGGCACATAAAGACTCACCACCCTGAGAAATAAAAGTACTTATAAATAAATATTTACGTGAAACATCGTGTAGTAAAGACGAGATGTAGTGAGTAGTAGATTGCTGGAACTGTAGAAAAAAAAAGTCTTTTTACACAAAGACTAAATACAACCAATTTGCAAATGAAGCAAATTTGTTGAATTTAGCTCGAATTATTGAAAAGGCAATCCTTAGTCTGATGTAGATTTCCGTAAGATTTTGGAAGGTGAGACTCGCCCATGTACAAACAAAAATATAGACATGATATGTGTCACAAGCGTGCCTGATATGTGTTTTCTTTTGTTTTTAGGAGTCGTCAGTATAAAATGGACGCCAGTAAAGCAGAAACAGCCTGTTGGGTCATATGGTGACGAGCGAGACAACGTTGTCATTATATTGGAGTGTTCAAACATAACTCCTTTTAAGATCCATCAAAGCTTATTCGGTTGTGCTTACTGTCCATTCACGTCGCCTGATTATAAACCTATAAAGACTCATACCAAAGAACATAGAGATAGAGGTAGTGCTGTGCGTCAAATGAAAGTGCATACTGAGTGTAAGGCGGATGTGACGGAACTAAAGTGTGACCTCTGCCAGGATAGCATCAAAGATATACCGACGCTATTCGAGCATTTGATAGAACAGCACAACAAACCCTTGTTAAGAAAACACAGGCATGGTATTGTACCATATTTATTGAATGACGGATTCGCATGCGCTGACTGTGGCCTTAAATTTGACTCATTTAAGAATTTAAGCACCCATACGAACGAACATTACCCTAATTTCGTATGCGTAGAATGCGGCCACGGCTTCACAAGTGGGTCCAGATTGAAGACCCATGTGATGAACTCTCATCAAAAAGCTTCTACTATGTCCAAATGTTCCAAGTGTCCTCTGCTATTCCCGTCCACGTATCTCAGAAGAAAACACCACGAGTCTGAGCATGGCATCTTTTATAACAAATGTCCATATTGTTCTGAAACATTCAAGCATTTCTTTGAGAAACAGAGACATTTGAACTTGTTTCACGATAAGAAGATCAGTTATCAGTGCAATATATGTCCTAGCATATTTAAAAGTGCTACCTTGAGAGCGGCCCATGTGCGTAAAATCCACATTAATGATAAGAGATTTGTTTGTTCCATTTGTGGCTATACGTTTCTTAGTAATACGCAGTTGAAAAGTCATATGGTTTGCCACAGTGGAGAAAAGAACTTTCAGTGTCATGTTTGCAAGAAAGCTTACGCCAGAAAAGAAACTTTGAGGGAGCATATGCGTATACACAATAATGATAGACGATTCACTTGCTCGTACTGTGACAAGGCCTTTGTACAGAAATGTAGCCTAAAGGGGCACTTGAAAACTAATCACCCTGATGCTAAAGCAGACGCTACTGAAGAACAATAATAGCATATTGTTTATTGTTAATTTTAAATGGCACCTTAAGCACTTGTTCAGTAGTTTTAACATTAAGGGCCAATTTCACCGGTTCCGGATAGTCCTATTAGGAACTTATCTAACAGATTTTTGACAGCTTTTATATGGAGTTATCTGTCAGATAACTAACTATCTGACACTTTATCAGGGACCGGTGAAACTGGCACTATGTATTTTATTTTCGAGTACTTAGGTATTAATACTTATTAATATAATATAGATATATAATATAGATTAACTAATTTCAAGAAGTGGTGTGGTTTTAATGGTTAAAACAGTATGATTTATAAACGAAGAGCTTAGTCCTATTGAGAGGTATTTTTATTACCCGACTGCGCGACGCAAAGGAGAGGTAATGTGTTTATCAGTCTATGTATGTATGTATGTTTGTTCCTTTGTGGCACACTAGAGACCAAACGCGTGGGCCGATTTTGATAATTGGCACGTCAATAGATTCGCCATGCTAGCGCGAGTGTCAACGAAAACTTAAAAAATTGAAAAATTCAAAATAGCGGATTTCAGACGCCAAAATTTGGGTTTCAAAAAATTTTTTTTTTTCAAAACCTGTCGAGTGGGGTATCGAATTAAAGGTCTTAAAATGGAGATTCAAAATATATTTAAACAAATAATTAAGGATCGTACAAATCGAAAAAAAAAACGATTTTACATGCGGCGTTAGTCACTTTCAGTAACAAGTTTGCGGTGCTTATCTCTGAAGTTACTTATCAGATCTCAATAAAATTACAATGAGACCAAACGGAAATCATATTAACTCAAACAAAAAAAGAATTTTCCAAATCGGTTAAGAATTGATGGAGTTCTGAGGTAATAAACTACCTCTTTCTTTTGGTATAGTCGTTTAATAGTACAACTGATAAAAATGATAAAATGTTTATACCAAATGAAACCTTATTTTCTAATTTTAAGCATTCTTAGTTATTATATAGTACAGGTAATTATATTTTTAAACAATGTGATCACTAACGCTTTAACTAGCCGTAGCTGTGCGATAATGGGCTTTATTTATTCGAGTTGTATAAGCTATATATTACAAAAAAAAACAAAGAACAAATTATATGAGATACAAGTGAGATGCAAATTGTTTTGTCGGCGAGACCCAAACTAGGCGGTAAGCCTGTGACTTGGAGCTCTGAGGTACGATTTCTACAGAGATTTTATCTAAATGTTTGGTGATTTACCATTTTCATGCACTGATAATTGATTTTTACTGCGTGCATTGTACTGTTGTAACTTAGATAATTTTATCTAAAATTGGTTATGAAAGTAAAAGTTGCCTGTCCTTGATGTGGATGATGTGTGCAAGTGTGTGAGTAGGTGTGCGTGGTGCGTGCAAGTGTAAGTGTGTGAGTAGGTGTGTGTGTGTATTGTGCGCGGATGTGTGTGTGTATGCTCAGTTGATTGAGAATAAGGGTGTTTAATGGGTAAAACGGTACTTAGATGTAATTCTCTGTCTCTTCATATGAGATTTGGGAAAGCCACTGTGATACAATATTTTTACATTTGTAGACAGTGCAGTCTTTGATGTCACAAACTGTGCTTACTTTGTTGTATGTATTAACCAACGCATATTCTGGACTTCTACGTGACAAAAGTGATGATGCTTGAGGTAAGGGAAGGCGGAATGCACGACGTGCACTGATATTTTTATGATCTGGTCGATTTAGAAAGTCTTTATGAACTTTTGTGGTGGCCCCTTGAATAAAGAGTTTTCTTACGCTCAGTACTTTAAATTCTTCATAAAGCGTGGAGGTTGGAATCCGAAATGGTTTATTTAGGGTTACTTTTATAAGAGCGCGCTGTGCTCGTTCAAGTGATGAAGAAACTCTTTCCGGCACTTCCCCATATCGGTATACAATACTGCAAAATGGACTGGCATAGCGCTAAATACACATCGCGTAGAACGTTTACAGGAGCACAGTGTCTAAGCTTCTTCATAACAAAGATGAGCTTTCTAACTCGACCTGATAAATCTAAAATTTGGTCTTTGTGCGACAAATTCTCATCTATAATCAGACCTAGGTATTTGATATTATTGACTCGGTCAAGTGGACTGCATAGGCAGTTATTTTGTTGGCTTGAACACGAGTGAATTTTTAAAGTTAAATTATGGGCGGGACTGTTTGCTCGGGTTTTGGAAAAAGCTATTTATTTAGTCTTTGAGACATTTAATGTCAGCAAATTTCGGTCAAGCATAGTAGAGATCTGAGAAAGACCTATTTCGGCCGTTTTAAATACTGTATCCCAGTCTTTTTCGTGAAAAATTAGTGCTGTATCATCAGCGTAGGTCATTATTTCAGCATTATTTAAAGAGCAGTTGACTATATCATTAATGTACAGAATAAACATGGTGGGGCCGAGAATGCTTCCCTGCGGAACGCCATAGTCTATAGGAAGACTGTCACTAGTGTACGTGCCTATTTTTGTATACTGTCTACGATTCGTAAGGTAGCTTCTAAACCAGTCAAGTGGTACTCCTCTTATGCCTAATGTTTCCATCTTCTTTAAAAGAAGGCCAACCGAGACGGTGTCGAAGGCCTTAGCTAAATCGAGAAACACTGCGACACAGTTTTCTCCCTTTTCAATGTAAGATGAGACTAGGTTGACAAGTAATGTGGTAGCATCTTCGGTGGATCTTCCCCTACGAAAACCATATTGCCTGGGGGATATGACATGATGTTTTTCTAGAAACGATATTAGCCGAGCATTTACCACTTTTTCTAAAATTTTAGATAATATGCTTAAAAGAGCAATAGGTCTGTAATTTTCCGGTTGATTTTTAGGACCGTTTTTATAGATCGGGGATACCGCAGCCATTTTCCAGCAATCAGGGAAAATGCCAGACCCAAGGCTTAAGTTTATAATGTAAGTTAATGGTGTAAGTATGGCTTTGAGAGATTTTCTAAGTAGTGCAGAGCTAAATCGGTCAGGGCCAGGTGCACTGTCTAATTTAAATTGTGATAAAATTGTGTAAATTTCGAAGGCGTCAGTCGGGTGCAGGAAAAACGAGTCTGAGGTTGATGTTGGCGGGTTATATTCTGCAATTAGAGCGTTCTGTGTCGTTGATAACTTATTTAAAATAGAATCGGCAAGTTTCTTTCCCACTGTCACAAAGTGTTTATTACATTCTGCGAGGGATGTTTCAGGACTGGATTGAGATTTTAAAAGGTCTGATGAATCGCTTGTCTTTTGAGAGATTTCACAAATAGATTTTATAGACTTCCAAAGCTGTTTTGTGTCATTTTTAGATTCTTTTAATTGTTTTGAATGATATTCGTTTTTTAATTTTCTAAGGAGTTTGTTGCAAAAATTGCGGTATCGGGTATAGATTTTTCGGCACGTGTGATCATCTGGATGCTGCCTGATATCAAGGTGTAGTTTATCACGATGTCGCATGCATCTAAGCAGTCCAGGAGTGATCCATGGCTTCTTGGTTACCCATTTACGTCCAATTTTAATTTTTTGTGTATGCTTATTGGTGATTTCAGTTAATATTCGACTGAATTGCGAAACGGCCGTATTTACGCATGACTCATTCATGACTTCAGACCAGTCGCTTTATATCTATGGCGACAGCATCTATGTTGGTTTTAAGTGTGTATCTGGAGGTTTTTGAAGATTGCTTAGAAATATTTAATCCTGCTATGGTAATATCATGATCTGTAATTGATGATTTACAGATAAAACCTATTGTCTTTGAGTCAGATCTTATAAAAATATGATCAAGGCAAGCTTGGCCACGAGTAGGTTTAGAGATAGCAGGTATAAAGCAATGAGAAGCCATAAGACATAAGTAGTCACTTGCTAAATTGTTGCATTCATTACATATATCTATGTTCATATCACCTGCCACGATTGCCAGACGTTAGGATTTTATAGTGTTAAGTATAATATCGAGCGAATGAATAAATGGTGCAAGATCGGTTGTGGATGGAGATCTGTAGATTCCTAAGATAGCTATTTTGTCAGTCAGTATTAAAACGGAGTCTGCGTCAACTAGATTAAGGGATTGTATAGTTGCTCTGAACGAGTTTTTAATATAAATAACTACGCCACCGTTTTTATTCTTCTGTACTGTGGAGCGATAAGCATTGTAACCAGGAAGATAGTTTATTGTCTGTCTGTCAGAAAGCCAGCACTCTGAAAGGACTATAACGTCTATATCAGAGTTAGTACGATTAAGAGTAACAGCTAAATCATCAAAGTTACGCTGTAAACTGCGTATATTTAATGAGATAATTTTAAAATTGTATACCGTATTTATTAGAACGCTCTTGCACAAGTCAATAGATTCAAGTGTATGACAACTGTAAAGTAAGTAAGCTTAAAAAGATATACCCTATCTATTTCACGCATTTCGGTTTTTTGTTCTTTTTCCATTCAGTTCACGCATTTTTGCGAAAGGTCAAGCCTATGTAGCATTGAGCCGGGTTAGATCTTTAGATGGACTAGTAATAAGTAGTTTAGATCCCCGGAAACTACTCAATAATCCACATGACATCAACTCTCTAAATGAAATGAGAAGATTACGGAATTTGCCGTCCTTTACTTAACTAAAAAGTGTAAAATAAAACATTAAATTAAAAAATCAAAAACCCCGACTGCGCAAAAAGTAAAGTGTTAAAAAACGAACTGAAAAGAAAAAAAACAAGTCAGTCTTATTTTATGAGTGTATAGACCGAGAAAGAATTTAAATGGTATAGTTTTTTGATATCCCTAAACAGAAGTCTAAACTACTAGACTTACTTGTTTTTTTCTTTTCAGTTTGTTTTTTAACACTTTACTTTTTGCGCAGTCGGGGTTTTTGATTTTTTAATTTAATGTTTTATTAATATCCACCACATGATTATATTCAGTGTTTCTTGAGAGACCATTTTAGCCTTAGCGTGTCCACTGTATCATAGCTTACCACCAGGTGAGATAGTGGTCCAACGGAGCCTACCTGCTAGGCTATTCTGTAAGCTATCTCGACAGCGGAATCCGCGGTGAGATTCGAATTTCGTACTTTGAAATTCAATCGTATCACGTTCGCAATACGGTTGAATTTCGTTATACGAAATTCAAATCTCACCGCGGATTCCGTTGTCGAGATAGCTTACAGAATAGCCTAGCTGGGGTGGAAGTCTTAACATTGATAGCGATGCGTTCTGTCATCACAAACGTCTAGTAGAAGGAGAAGCAGCTAGACAGTTGTTATTTGCATCTGTTTTTAACCGACTTCAAAAAAAGGAGGAGGTTTCTCAATTCGACCGTATATATATATATATATTTTTATGTTTGTTCGCGGATAACTTCGTCGTTTATGAACCGATTTTGATTATTCTTTTTTTGTTCGAAAGGAGATATCGCAAGTGTGGTACCATGGTAATTTTATCGAAGTCTGATAAGTATCTCCAGAGATATTGAGATAAACATCTAAAAATTGGTACTGAAAATTAATAATATATATATGAAGAATATGAACGGCATTGAAGTCGGTACTTTTTTAGTTTTTAAACGATATTATCTTATCGACAATTAACGGAATTCATCGCTATCATGTAGAGACTACCGGCCCAGTTATAGTTAAAATATATATTCTTCGTTAATAGTATCTACTTCGTAATTGTTCACAGCAACACTATTATCTATTCTGTGACAGCAGCTCAGCAGCTAAACTAAATACAGGTTTGCGTTTAGGTGAATGTGTTATTTGGTAAACAACCGGCCAAATGCGAGTTGGACTCGCGCACCGAAGCTTCCGTACAAACTTGTCGAAACAAACTTAACTTTATAGTTCGATCCCTAAACCAATGCCTAGACACTGTCAATGAACCGCAAATAATAAGTTTGTAATAGTAAACTCGCTTTTATTTGTTATTAAGCTTCATATTTGTGGTTTCAGAATTTTCTTTTATAAGTGCTTTAAGACCTTGCTTCTTGCCAAATTTTATGATTCTAGATCATCGGAAAGCACCTCCTACCCTGTAGGTTTTTATTCCCTTTTAAAATAGTCAAATATGCTACATAAACGGTCATATTATCATCACTTAACATCAGGTTAGATAGTAGTCAAGTGGTTACCCAGATCGGTGTAACAAAAAATGTGTAAATGTAGCGAAATGGATAAGCCACCACATATTTTGACTAAGGTGGAGCTTGAACAGTTAGGGCGTGTGTAGAGTTAGAAGCTTGGTTCCATTGTGTACTATGAATTATTCTGTGGTTCTACATTATGATCTGATAACATTTTAACAGTGCGAGCTACATGGTCTCGACTTGGCAACATTTTACATGAAAATGTTTTTTGGTGGGATTACACTTCTTTTTGTAAGTTGCTTACGGATTTTTTTTTTGGATTGTCTTTTTTGCATATCAGAAGTTTCTATTTTCATAGTCTGTCTTTCAACAACAAGAAGGCTCTATATCAATTTTCAGACCTCTAGCATCAAAATTTGCAGAAGTCTCATACAAACTTCCATCCCCTACTTTAAGGGGTTTAAGGGGTAATTAGTATTATAACTTCCAAATTTTACAATTTTTAGTTACAGTAAGTACTAATACTAGCTTTCGTATACATTTTTAGCTTTCTAGGACTTCAGAAAATGCCCTAAGAATATTAATGAACATCAGTGACTGAGTACCGAAATCGGGGTTCTTTCAGATATCAATAAAATCTAATGTACCAGTAGTTCTGTGAGAACAGTATACCTTGCGAGCCCTTATAACCATGGAATAACCGACACTCTCCCGTTTCCCATGGCTTAGCAAAGCCATCCTAGATTGTAGACCTTGCGAGCCCTTATAACCATAGAATAACCGACACTCTCCCGTTTCCCATGGTTTAACAAAGCCATCCTAGATTGTTCTTCATCTCTAGTTCGTCGTATGTCAACTGTCCAATGGTTTGCTTGTACAGCCTCCGTAGGAACCTATATAAAATAATATTAGTAAAATTACATTACTTGAGTGCATCTATAGTGTAAATCTAATTGTGAATTGGCAAACTATATACATAAGTATATATATCTCTTTATCTTATATACTGTAATTTGAGTAAATAGTTTTAAAGTTACGGTGAGTATAGTAGAACGTGTGTGAGTGAGGCGAGTGGCGCGCGGTGTGTGCGACTGCGACCCAACACAGGCAGACGCGTGAGGGTAGACGCCACATTATAGCCAGCATAGTAGAGAATAGGACATAGAATACATAAGTATATACGCGGGCAAAGCCGCGGGATACTAGTAGTAAATATAAAAATAATTGGTTCTGATTTTACTGCGATATCTAGGTTATAACAAAATAAAATAAACATTCTCTTCGAATTACTTACCTACTCCTTTTTCCAAAGTCGGTTTAAGTTATATAATGTCGTTTATAATTGTATTATAGTTGTAACAGTTGTACACTGTGATGTTATATACAGAAAGAGTTACCAAATATTTGGAAAATTACCCCACTACTAAACTGACAACACTGACCAGTACGACTAACCTACGAAAAATAATAAATAAGAATCGTGTTTTCATATGCAAACGATTGAGACATGTTAAAACTTACCGATTATATTAACATCATGCTTTCCTGCGTAATTGTGGCATAGTAACACTGCACAAACCGGCTTTTTTTTTCACGAGCTCCGCGCGCTCGTTTGTACAAGTGTCATTGACGTAAGTAAACAGATTATCTACTATATATGGTAGATAATTATTTTGACAGTTACGTGGGCTTAATACGGTATCTGGACATGTATATTACATCTTGTGCAGTTTTATAGTTTTCTTAGTTTATTATCATTTTAGGGTAAGGGTTAATTCACACCGAAACGCGAAACTATGCGACGTGTACGATGCTTTTGGCTTCTCGCGGCGCTGTGCCGCGCAAAACGCGCGACGCCACCAAATTATCTCAATGCAATGTTTATCTTATTATTATGTAGTTAATAAAGTTTAAATGCGTATCACGTGGCTTCCCGCGCGCTGCGCCGTGCGGTGCAGCGCGACGCCGCGCAGCGCAGCCTGAAGCCGCCGGACTATCTCAATTAAATGTGTATCTTTTTGTGTAGTAGGTAATAACTTTTTTTTGTATCTCTCTTAATAAGTGTGCGCCGCGTCGCATCGCGGTCTAAGCTGACCCTTAGAAGCATAAACCTCGTATCACGCTACGCTTGTTAGAAGATACAATCATGATACAAATACTTACAGTAGGTTCTTATATTATTAATTAGTGAATGAGTCCTAAATATACAATTTCTGATACATTTTCTTTTTGTTTGTAGAGGCTGGCGAATGGAAGCCGACAATGGGAGACTATCGCGACGCGCGCGACAATGCTGCCATTATATTAGAATATACCAACATTTGTCCCTTCAAGTGGAACAGAAATATGTTTCATTGTTCATATTGCAAATTCAATTCTGTAGACTTTAGTCGGATCAGAAAACATATGGTCAAACATTCAACTAAATCTTACAGAATTCAAATATTTCGCAACTCTCGCCCCGCAGAAAAAATCAAAGCAGACATTTCAAATATAACATGCGAACTGTGCGAAAAAAAGCTCAAAGATGTTCCAGCAGTTATGGATCATTTAATGGAGCAACACAAAATACTTATCACAAAAAGCTACGGTTCAGGTATTATACCGTTCGTGTTAGAAAAAGATTTTACCTGCGGAGAATGCGGCGAAATTTTCGATCAGTTTAAAACTTTAAACACCCACATGTTTATACATTTACCGAAACGCCCTTGCCCAGAATGTGAAGTTTTATATCCTACTAACCAGTTGAGAAAACATATGCGAGAATGCCTGAAAAATAGTAACACAGATAAATTCACACCCAAGTTCAGTCTTCATAATGGTAGACCCAACGCTTCAATCATACTGGAATGTGCGAACGTGTGCCCTTTCAAGTGGTATCGCAACGTGTTTGGATGTCCGTATTGTGATTATGCCACACCGGAATTCAATCTTTTGAAAACTCATATGAATGATCACCCGGACAAATCTGAAAGAGTCTCAATATTTCGTAACATGCCCGCCTATTACAATGTTAAAGTCGATATCACAGACTTGAGTTGTGATCTCTGTCAGGAGAGGGTTGAAGATCTATCGGCGCTGGTAGATCACCTCGTTGATAAACACGATAAACCAATCGTAAAGAAATATGGCTCGGGAACCATACCGTATCTTCTCAGAGATGGTTTCACATGCGCATACTGCGGAGACAAATACGATCGTTTCGTAACATTGAATACTCACGTGATTCGACACAACCTGGAGTGTGAGTGCGTGCAGTGTGGACAGTCGTTTTCTAACAAAGAGAGACTGAGGGTTCATATAACAAGATGCCATCCGTTCGTCCAAAAGGGTATTGAACCGAAATCACGACTTAAATTCAAATTTGGCCACTATGATGATGCGAGACACAACGCCTGCATTATATTAGAAAACTCCAACGTGTGCACTTTCAAATGGCATCGGAATGTATTCGGCTGTTCCTACTGTCCAGCCACGTCCGCCGAGTTTGCTACGATAAAGGCTCACTATCACCCGAAGAGACGTGACGCAGTGCGTGGGGCTCGACCATCTGAGATTTTGAAAGCGGATATTTCTGATCTTAAGTGTAACCTCTGCGACAAGGAAATGAAAGATTTAAATACCCTAATGGAGCATTTAGGTGCAAAACATAAGAAGCCGATTAAGAAAGAATATGGACCTGGTATGATGCCGTTCAAGCTAAGCGATGGATGGGCGTGTGCCGATTGTGGCATCAAATTCGATCGTTTCATGAAACTGAGTATGCACATGAACGAGCATCGTCGCAACTGTATATGCTCTCAGTGTGGACAAGCCTTCTCTTGTATGAGCCGGCTCACAGCTCATTGTAAGCTGCATAAAAACAACCCAAAGCAGTTCAAATGTCTATCATGCGGGGAGATATTTAGTTCTAAACCTAAAAAGCAAAAGCATATGGAAACAGTGCACGATATTCTGCCTCACAAATGCCCTTATTGCAATGAGAGCTTTAAAACATACAGTAAAAGGTTGGAACATTTGAGGGAATACCACGATAAAAATATAGACTATCCTTGTCGTATGTGCTTGGCTGTTTTTAAAAGTGCTTCAAATCGGGCTGAACATATGCGACAGGTTCATTTGAAGCTACAAAGGAAGTACCAATGTCGAGTTTGTGACTATTCGTGTACAAGCAACTCTCGACTAAAAAGGCACAACTTGAGGCATACGGTAGATACCAAACAAAGTTAATCTCCCAAAATCGTCAAAAGTTAGACAATGCCGGCCTTACTAATAAAAATTTGCCTATACGTCTGTTAAACGGTTGTGCAGTTGCACAAAGAATAAGCGCTAAACACGCGTCAATCTATTGTTTGACTAATAAACGTTGAATAGGAGGTGGGTACAGTCCGGCAAGTATAACTTGGCGTGCCTGTGCGCCGCTGTGCTTTTACTTTGTACTTTGATAACAGTTTCTCCTAAACCACTTTTAATTACTTTTGGCATTATTGAACTATTTTAATGTAGCAGATTTATCAACAATAATGTCGCGGTAATCTCTCAAACGTCAAACTCACAGTATTCAATTAAAAGAATTAGTTCCAAAAACCACCACCGCCAAGTTATACTTGTGGCACTGTATCTACATAGACGTTTAACACTTTTTTATTTTTCATCTGGCAACTATTAGTCAATTCGTTTAGAAACTGTTTACGTCTTAAATAGTTCCGTAAATTATTATTTCATAAAGTTTACTAATTATTAATATTAGTCATGAAATTTTATTTTAGGAATGCAATATTAATCAAACTACGTTGTTTTTGGAACTTTTTATTGAAATTAGTTGACATAATAGAAAATATTTTCTTTTAGTAGGAGTGAAAGAATTAAAACAAATTTTAGAACGAAACACTCAAATTGACTGTTGTCCTCTGTCTACGCTGTTGACATTGTTGTTGTTGAGACTAGCGGTCTCCATGGCTACAATATAAACATGATTGTAGCCATCTTTGAATAAACTATCAATTTGCAAAGAGAATGTAATCACTGCGTTTAGTTTCTTCCGCATAGCTTTTCGTAAACCCGTTATTTGTATTTAAAATGGAAAATCTGAATTGTTCAAAATAAGGGATCTGCACGGTCTTCATAATGTTTTCGATTTTTTTATTTGCCTCTTCTATCTCCCAATGGTCAAATATGTCGAAATAATTTATGTAATCCATTTCAATGAGAACAAATCTAATATCAAAAAAATCACAGACATGCAAACGATCCTCAAATGACAGCATACTTTTTGAAGTTTGAAGAATCAAAACGTTTTTTTACAGAATACTAGACACAGATTCAATAATAGTTACTATTTCTAGACATGATTTCAATCAGCTGATAATAGAGAAATCCGCCATTTTAATCCTTAACACACTCGCTAAACTAGGGTCTCAGGCTGTTTAAGAAATGGACAGCCTCCCTTGATAATGGCACATCTGTATACCAACTTTATCCAAGGCTTACGTCAAAAATATTTTTATTGGTCAGCTTTTGTGGTATACAACGTGTGTACAGAGTGAAAAAAACTTTATTAGTAAGGCCGTTAATGTCTAAGCAACCTCAATTCTCATTAATGGAGTACTTATACTGAATATAAGAATATGGCATAAAGTGTAAGACGGCATTAAGACAAGACGTGGGACAACTGATTTGTAGTAATGTTCATTCAATGTGAATGAACAAAACAAAATAAATATATATATGCTCAAGTACTACGAACAAAAAAAACATGGAAGGATTTCTTCAAGGGAGCTATGCGCAAATGTTGACCCAATGTCACGAACAAAATCGCGTATCGTCGGAAGTACTCGGAACTCGGAGTCAGCTCAACTATCCGAAACCGTCTTAATTTTTTTTTACATTGAATGGGGTAGCACTTGACTATTATCTAACCTGATGTTAAGTGATGATGCGGTCGATGATGGAGCGCGGTTACCCTAAAGATACAATACAATAACTCTTTATTGACACCAATTTACACAGAAAACGAAACAAACATTTGCACTAAGTAAATTGCAGGTGTAATGGGCGGTCATATCGCTAAAAGCGATGTCATCCAGACAACCTTAGAATATACTTATTATATATATATATATATATATATATTATAGAAGAAACCTATTCACTTGCGATTTGAAGACCCCCATATTATATTTAGCCGGAAACACAGACTCAGGCAGGGCATTCCACTCCCTGGCGGTTCGCATGATCAACGAAGATGCAAATATGATAAATAAATAAACGTCCTATTTGATGAAATCTTCGAGGGCCTAGTGGCGCAGTAAGAGAATGGTCGGCTTCGATGCAAGAAAACATTATTATGAAACCCCATACCCACTGTCTAGTGTCCGCCTGGCCAGCTACCACCATCAAGTTAGAAAATCTGTCGCCAATATAATGTGTTTCGGCAGCTATCCTTGAGAGACAGTTCCCATTTTAGAACTAGCGTGCTACCATCCTAGACCGCGTCACTTACCAACCAAGGTGAGATAGTGGTCAAACGCTAGCTTATAAGATGTACTAATAGCGATTAGACTTATTTGTGATCATGAAGTAAAAACTATATTATAATATATTATGTTTCTTTGAAGTGTTTCACACTTTATATTTTTGTAAATTGTTAAACACAATCCAAAATTTCATCGTACCGACGGGACTTGAACCCGCATCCTCCGGAATAACATTTTCCGGTGCTTTTGCCAATTAAGCCACGGTGCGAAGTATCGTTACGACGAAATTAGTGGATTGCATTTGTTAACCCAATTATGCATTATGCATTGGGTTAACAAATGCAATCTTACGACGAAATTAGTGGATTGCATTTGTTAACCCAATTATGCATTATGCATTGGGTTAACAAATGCAATCCACGAATTTCTTCGTAACGATACTTCGCACCGTGGCTTAATTGGCAAAAGCACCGGAACATGTTATTCCGGAGGTTGCGGGTTCAAGTCCCCTCGGTACGATGAAATTTTGGATTATGTTTAACAATTTACAAAAATATAAAGTGTGAAACACTTCAAAGAAACATAATATTTGATTTACGCAGTGCAACATCTCTCGTCGGATTTGAAAACTGTAATGATTTCTTCCGAATGATTAACTTACGTAATAAGTAGTCATAGATGGCGCCACCAATGCATAATTGGGTTAACAAATGCAATCCACTAATTTCGTCGTAACGATACTTCGCACCGTGGCTTAATTGGCAAAAGCACCGGAACATGTTATTCCGGAGGTTGCGGGTTCAAGTCCCGTCGGTACGATGAAATTTTGGATTGTGTTTAACAATTTATATTATAATAATAAAAATAACTACGTTATCTGTGTTTTGACCGACTTCAAAAAAGGAGGAGGTTATCAATCTTCGTCGGAATCTTTTATTTTATGTTTCACGATTTCTCTAGGGTGTGTACAGACTATGTAACATAACATGTTATAAAAATGTTATTTAACATGTTTTAGACAGTGTGGACACGGGATGTTATAAAACATGATATTATAACATGTTTCATAACATTCCGCGTCCACATTGTCTAAAACATGTTAAATAACAGTGTTATAACATGTTATGTTACTTAGTCTGTACGCACCGTAAGGCGCGCCTGGACCGATTTGATAAATTCTTCTTTTGTTTGAAATGGTGTAATTATACTTAACTTATACTATATACAAGATGAATTTTTGAAGTTGGCGTGGATGGCCAAACTATGAGGAATAGCGAAAAGTACTCAAAGAAGTCTCGGGCCTGATTTTGATGAAAACCAATCAAGCATCATTTTTCACAAGGTCACAGAATAATGAATAGTACACAAGGTACAGGTAATGTAGGTATGATTATTAAACACAATATCTTATTTCGTAGCTGTATACTATATATAAACACCACATACTCGGTATACTAAAAATGATTAGCATTTAAATCGATTCTTTTAGTTCTCAACCGACTTTCAAAAAGAAGGAGGAAGACTTCCTTAGCGGTGTTGTGCACTTTTCTTGGAATAGGTAAGAAATGTTAAACTCGGGTCAGTCAGGGTCACGTGTCCTGATAGTAAAACGAAAGTGTAATCAGTAGGGCACATTGCCGAGGTGGTCCCATTGTAATTTCATCAAGATCTGATAAGTATCTCCAGAGATATGACGATAAACGTCTCAAACTTGCTATACTGAAATTTACTCGCATGGAAGTCGGTTGTTTTAGTTTTTAAACTATCTTAATCATTAATAGTTGTTAAGTTATATGTCTAACAACCTCATTCATATATATCTAAGGTATCTGGTTCAAATCCTAGCACGGCTGTTCGTGGTACCGGTGTTAGGAGCATATTTTATCGATGTTAATATATATAATTGGTAATGGCGGTACATTTTCTTCTTGATGATGTGGTAAGCTACATTGTGGATGAAAGGCGCTTGCTACCTAATTATTCTCCTCACTGACAAATTTTTACGAATCCCTATTGTTTCCTTGTTTAATAATTTTATTCATTCTTAACTGCGCCGCGGCTACACCCGCAATAAGTAAAAATTTGAAAATTATTTAATTTGTTAAATAAATCTTTAAACTGTATGTATGCCAATTTGCATCCAAATCAATATTGCCCGATTAAGTAACAAACATAGCAACTATTACGTATATAATATTGGTAGAATAATGCCTCAAATGTTGATACTATGGCTACGTATATTGTTAAATTAAAATGTGTACGCCTATGGGTCAGTTCAGACCGCGACGCGACGCGGCGCGAACTTATTAAGAGAGTGATACAAAAAGAACTTTATTTACTACACAAATGACACACATTTCATTGAGTTATTTATATATTTGTATATTCGGCGGCTTCAAGCTGCGACGCGGCCGATTTATCTCAATGAAATGTGTGTCTTATTGTGTAGTTAATAAAGTTATTTTTTTTATCACGCGACTTCTAAATGCGCCGCGCGAAACCAGAAGCATCGTCACGTCGCGTCGCGATGTGAAATGACCCTAAGTGGCTCAAGCATGTATGCTTCTCAAATATTTCTTGTCTACCAGATTGCTTGACTAATCTTAATTTTGTGAGCCTACTCATGTTTGGACAAATAAATAGTCTTTATCTCTATCTTAATTTAACATGAATGTCTACTTAACTGTAACTGTACTGTACTGTTAATTGTACAAGCGACTTAAATTAACAATAACTCTATATGAAAAAATAGATGAAGTTAAGTACTTATTTACGAAAATCTTGTTTTTTATCTTTTTATGTGAAATAAAGTCGTAGTGTCTTCAACCAATTTATTTTATTTATCCTTTTGGTACGAGGGCCAATGACCAATATTTTGCCTCAATATTTTACAACTAAATCCTTATAAGTTAACTTTGTTTATTCTGATTTCTGAAATACGAATTTCCAGATATTTTCCGTGTCTTGTCTCACCTGACAGCATTTTCAGATGTGTCAAATATTCTTTTTTAAAGCTTACTCGCAATGTGCGCTGCACATCACTAGTATTCTTGTTAACCCCTTCAACTAAGCTAAATATGCTTGTGAGAGAGTGCTAGAGTGAGTTCACGTCAATATTGCAATAGGTGGGGATCGAACTCACGACCTCTCGATCGCCAGCCCGATGCCTTAGCCATTAGGCTATTGCCGCTATAAAATTATTTTCATGGCATACTGTCTGATTTTTCAGAATGTAGTTGAACGATCGACAACAACACGATTTTCAACCGGTAGCGTCAGACTTAGGAGACCATTGGAGTGTCCGGATGAAGAGGCCAAATTCGCCTGTTCGATGGTTACAGGCAATTAAATCGGCATCTTGTATTTACTAATTGTTGACTTTAAAACTTTACGCGATTGGAACACATAGTTATAAATAATAAAATAAATAAACTTGTTTATTGGTTGCATTTTACACTTACGTATGTCTAAGCTATGGGATCTACCTTTGTGGATCTTTTTATTTACGTCGTGACCACGATCAATGCAACTTGGTCGAATCGTCGAGGTAAATATATATATTTTTTTATATCATATAAGATAGGCTAGCGTTTGACCACTATCTCACCTAAATTAATGTTTTAGCGCTGTAATGGCCAGTTTCTGACCTATTGAGAGTTTATCTATTCAATAACGGTACATTTGAGTAGATAAACTTTCAATAAATGTACCTCAGAAACCGACTATGAGTCCCGTATTTCAATATCTATAACTAAATGTACTGTTTTAATAGCTCTTGTAGTTTCACCCTTATTTTTTTATACTGGATAGGCAAGCGTTTGACCACTATCTCACCTGATGTTAAGTGATGATGCGATCGATGATGTAGCACGCTTACCTAGAAGATACCTGTTCACTCGCGATGTGGACCCCCGGGTTGTAGTTACTGGAAAACACAGACACCGGAAATTGTATTATTGTGAAATCAAGTAGGTGGGTATTATTCTTACATATCCCATTTTTAACCGACTCCAAAAGGAAAAGGTTCTTAATTTGACGGTATACACACAGAACTTCAATGAAAACACAAACATACATGCTTATTATGCAAGTTCACCTAATTCTCTTACTATTTTCGACCAAGTTCTAAAATTTTTTTTTTTTTTTTAAAGAGTACTCCTGAGGTTGTCTCATCATAAATTCATCGATATCTGATGAGTATCTCTAGAGATATGGAGATAAACAACTTAAACTTGTTACTGGAAATGACTAGTGTGGCTTTTGTTGTTAGTTTTTTACACGATCTTAAATAATGTATTGTGTTATCAAACGAGGTCACATGTGATCCAGTCTAGTACTACCAACAGTTGGTGCGTATTTAATTTATTGGTTTTATTTATTTCAAGAACCTGTCTGATGATTCATTTTCTTTTGTTTATAGGGCCTGGAAACTGGTTGCCGAAAATGGGAGACTATCGCGACGCACGTGACAATGCTGCCATTATATTAGAATATACTAACATTTGTCCATTCAAGTGGTATAATCATAATGTAACGCGTTATAAGTGTCCATATTGCGACTTTAAATCTGAGAGCTTTATTCCATTAAGACATCATTTGGAAAACAACCACTCGACAAAATCGGACAGGATTCTAATATTCCGTAACTCTCGTCCCTTTGACAAAATCAAAGCGGAAGTTTCTAATATAACTTGCGATCTGTGCCAAGAGAGCCTCGAAGATGTTTCAGCGGTTATGGATCATCTTATTGAGCAACACGATAAACCTATAATTCAAAGTTACGGTTCAGGTATTGCACCGTTCCTTTTAAGTTATGTATTAAGATGCGGAGTGTGCGGGGAAACATATGAAAACTTCAGTAAATTAAATTCCCATGTGATTAAACATTTGGTAAAAGGTTCTACTAAAGATTGTAAAACATTAGTCCGCGATGTTGCAAAACACAACGAGAAAAGTAAGAATGAAAAAGTTAATTTTGTCTACTCCAGTGCTAGATTGAACGCTACCATCATTCTCGAGTGTTCGAACGTGTGCCCTTTTACATGGAATTGCAATAAGTTCCGTTGTCCGTACTGTGTTTACACTACACTGCAGTTTAATGAACTAAAACAACACATGAGTGACCATACGAACAAATGTGAGCGAGGCTCGATCTTCTACAACGTTCTTAGTTCTGTTTTTTACTATATTAAGGTGGACGTGACGGATTTGCGTTGTGATCTCTGTCAGGAAAGCGTTAACGATATATCGGTGCTGATAGACCACCTTATAGATAAACACGATAAACCAATAAACAAAAAGTATGGCTGGGGCGTCATTCCGTATCTTCTAGGTGATGGTTTCACATGCGCGTA
The DNA here is from genome assembly GCA_954871355.1 of Cabera pusaria. Lineage (NCBI taxonomy): Eukaryota > Metazoa > Arthropoda > Insecta > Lepidoptera > Geometridae > Cabera > Cabera pusaria. Next base: position 10,481,230 of record OX940913.1, on the reverse strand, counting down.
TTGCGATAATAGATACGATCAATTTTCAACATTAAAGATTCACACGGTTGAACACAATAACCACCATAGGTGCACTCATTGTAAACAGTCGTTTTCTAATCTAAAGAGATTATATGGTCATAATTGCCAAACTACTGTCAAAAATGAGACTAAACCAACGGAGAAATTAAACTTCAGCAACTTTGAGGACGAGAGATTCAACGCCTGCGCTATATTAGAACACTCCAACGTATGCCCTTTTAAATGGTGTCGAAACAAATTCGGGTGTTTCTACTGTCCGACGACCTCGGCTGATTTCGCGACTATAAAGGCTCACGAACACCCCAAGAGACTCCTCTTAGGAATTGCATTGCGCAAAGTTCGGCCTTCGAAATCATTGTTGAATGCAGACGTTTCAAATCTTAAGTGTAACCTCTGCGATAAGGAAATTGATGACTTAAATGTCCTACTGAAGCACCTAAACGCTGACCATGAAATTCCAATAAAGGAGCAATATGGACCTGGTATCATGCCGTTCAAAATAAGCGACGTATATACGTGTGCCGATTGTGGTCGCGAATTTGATCGGTTCATGAAATTGACTATGCACGTGAACGAGCACCGTCGTAACTTTGTCTGTGACGACTGTGGACAAGCATTCGCTAGCCAAAGTAAACTCAGTGGTCATAATAAGAGCCAGCATAAGAAGAATACAAGACAATACGAATGTTCGTTATGTGGAGAAGTGTTTAAAATTAGAAGTCAATTGGTTAGGCATATGGAGCTCGAACACAATATTCTTGCTTACAAATGCCCATATTGTGATGAAAGATTCAGAAAGTATGTACTTAGGTTGGAGCATATGAGAGAACATCACGGCTGTAAGATAGAGTTCCCCTGTGATATGTGCCCGAAAATGTTCAAATCTTCGACACACAGAGCATTACATGTGCGGTCTATCCATTTAAAAATACGGCATATGTACAAATGTGACATTTGTGGCTACGAAACTGATAAAAAATTTAGGTTGCAGAAACATAAGTTGAGTAATTGCAAAAATACTAGAAAGAAAAGAATTAAAGGGTTAGTATCTAACAATCTATAAATAGGTAACTGAGTTATTGACATTTGGTGTAAACAAAATCTAATAATATTATTCAATTTCAAATTAACGCAATGTTAAAATAAAAGTGACATTATAGGGTTACCTGGGTAAAAAAGTATAATTCTTATTAGTCCGTCAGTTGGATTATTAAAAAATATGGGACATGTATTTTTTATTTTACAAATTAATAGAAATTGACAAAGATATAGAGTGTTTAAGTTTGGGATTAGGGGCTCGTGACGTCACAAACCGCTAAAAAGTAGTAGACATGTTAGCGTTTCGTGACGTCACGCGGAATTTCAACGCTCTATATCTTCATTTTTGTTTAATTGACAAAATAAAAAATACGTATCTAATATATTTTGATAAATTAAATTATGGACAAAATATTTCTTAGGAATCTATTTCTCTACCCTAAACAAACATATACACAGCTAACGTTGAATCACGCGTAATTACGCGTGTTACCGTTATCGTGTAACTATGATATTTAATTGTTCAGTGTAAAGTAAGCCTTAAAAATTACTCTATGTTATATGTTTTATATACAGTAATTTTTTAAATTTTTTTTTTAAAGATTACTCGCAATGTGGGTTGCACATTACTAATATTCTTGCTAACCCCTCCAATTAAGCTAAATATGCTTGTGTCTGGAGTGGATTCACGTCAATAGTGCAATGGGTGGGGTGGGGATCGAACTCACGACCTCTCGATCGCCAGTCCGACACCCTATCCATTGGGCTATTGCCGCCTTCAGTAATTGACTACTGTTTATTGTTTTCGTAATAGGCTAGCGTTTGACCACTATCTCACCAGTTGGTGAGTGAGGGTTAGGTAGGCTAGACTTAGAATGGGAACTGGCTCATCTGTAGAAGGCATGTGCGTAAATTAGATGCACAGTATAATTGGCTCCGTACAGAGAAGTGAACAAAAAATCTTTATTTAGTAGATACCTGGCGGAAAAATGCCCCATTTTATGGTCTCAAATATACCTACTGACAATGAGTTTTTATTATTGTATACTAGTTAGCCAGCGAACTGCGTACCGCGAATATAAATAAACTGTTCAAGTGCGAGTCAGACCTGCACACGCAGCGTTCCGATTGACAAATATTTGCCGGAATAATACGTTTCTTGTATGGGGATCCCCTTTAATTTTTAATTTAATTTAGTAATTATTATTTGATCTTGCAGCCATTGCAATACACACCGTGAGTAAATTTCAAGTCTTCGTCTATTAAGGTTTGTAATATCGAGCATAAAAAGCCTCAAAACTCGTTTCTTGTATGGGGATTCCTTTATTATTTGATTTTATTTTGTTTTTATCGGTTATTATACACAAATAGCGAATACCCATGTATTGAACTGTTATAATGACAACCATTAAATATGTCAATGACAAAAAATTCTGGACGGACCAACAATGACAACCTGGGACTACCATCAAAATTCAAAATATATCAGATTATTTTTCCGACCCAAATATCGACCAATAGAATTGCACCATTCGACGTCACGTGGTACAACCTACATGGTATTATACTGAAAATTTTTTGAAAATTTTCTCTGTTGTACCACGTGACGTCGAATGGTGCAATTCTATTGGTCGATATTTGAGTCGGAAAAATAATCTCCCGAATACCACACGAGCTTCAAAATTTATCTGGCATTTCCCTCAAGGTTCCCTGCAAACAAATGAAGTCGTCAAGTTTTTCAGGAAAAATCACTCGCCGCGCTCGTGATTTTTTAACCTGAAAAACTTGACTCCTTCATTTGTTTGCAACGAACCTATCGGGAAATATCCGATAATTTTGAAGCTCTTGTGGTATTATAAGTGAGTAATGTGGATATATTCTTTGTCGATTCAAAAGCCTTCATTTAATACGTGCTTCAAATTTCAATTCGTGAGTGGAAAAGAGTCTACCCTACCGTACAGAAGGGACGAACGTCAGAGGAAAGTAGATAGAACAGTTTATATGGGAAAATCAAATTTTTGTTTTTGCCATATTTTTCTCACCGTTTAAATCTTCCCTGGACTACGACAAACATTTCAAAACCAAAATCAGCTAAATCAGCCCAGCCGTTCTCCAGTTTTACCGAGACTAACGAACAGCAATCTATTTTTATATATAAGATTAATTATTGACAAAAATATCATGTTGTAACCTGCATAGTAGTTATTAATTCGAAACAAACTAAGGCACAGAGATTCAGCTATTTAAATAAAAATTTGAAATACAAATAAATGAGTCACTAAATGATTTGATAAAGTGATTAGATGAAAGCAATTTTAAAATAAACACAAACAAAACAAAATGTATACAATAGACTACCAAGCCAAGTCGATTAAATTAAATATTCAGTATAATAAGGAAAACCTACAACAAGTAAATAATGCGATGTTTTTAAGGGTTTACTGTAGACGAACACTTCAATCGGAAGAACACATAAGAAAAGTATGTTGCAATTTGGTATGCAGATTTGTAATAGCCATCCACAGAGTAAGACAAACAATATCCCATAATGCAGCAATAACCGCATACCATGGGTATCAGTTATAATAAATTACGGGCTTTTCAAATGACTTCCAAAAAAGAAGAGATATGGCGATAAAAACCTCAAACTTGGTTCTAAAAATGACTAACGCGGCATTTGAAGTTGGTTTTTTTTTCGTTTTGTAAACGATCTGAAATTATAAAATAACAAGTAGTTAAGTTAATAAGTAGTAGTATTTACGTATTGTTTGTATTAGTGTTATAGTATTGTTTTATAGAGTAATTTTATTGATATATTTAAGGCTTTTGTAGCGCAAAAAAAAGTATATTTATGCGCGATATGTAACTCTTGGCACACTAAAAGCCGTAAGCCTTTATTCAAAGAATACCTTAGCCGTGTATGTAACTACCTACAACTAGCAGATTTGTATTTTTGATAGAGTTAATCAATTGTATTTTCCAAAACGAGCAGACACGCCTGAGTGACATACACGACAAAACATTCATTCGGTTCGACGTTAAGTTCTCTTAAAAACGGAATCCTGAATATTTGTGGCCGGTTACGAGATCCTGATTAGATATTTAGATATTATATACGGAACTTCGGTGACGGACCTAAATAATAGAGCACCCGAAATGTGCGGAGTGCAGGGTGTCCGGATGAAGAGGCCAGATCGCCTGTTCGATGGTTTACAGGTAATTAATAACAGGTAAAATATGCATCTGCAACTCAATCTTAATCTGCATCTCAATCTTAATCTGCATCCCAATCTTAATCTGCATCTAAATCTTATCATTTTCAAATTAAAATACTAATTGTTAACATAAACATTTCGCGATTTTAAACACGTACAAATTCAAATTCGGGACTTGTCGCGCTAAAACAATTAACTTATTTACATCGTGACGACGATCAATGCAACTTGGTCGACACGTCGAAGTAAATAAACTATCCCGTATTTTAATTTTTTTTTTAAACTAGTTGTGCTGCGCGGCTTTGCCCGCGTTTAATGACAGCGCGGCAACATGCGCGTGGGCCGTACACGGTAGTAAACACTGCTACATTAGTTTATATATTTGAATCGGATAATGTTCGCTTCGCTTCGTTTTCGAGGAACTCAAGTTTTTTTCTAAAATTAAATCTAGTCTAAGATCGATCACCCATGCGCGAGGTTGTCAATTTGACATTAGCTCTCTCGTTTACTCTTATGTCGCAACCCCTGAAATAGAAAAGAAAGATAATGTGTTGATCTTGATATAATGAAAGTCGAAGTGACAACATCATATGGCTGACATGGCTCCGTCTATTGTGATCCATCGTCCTAGTTGTAATCCCTAAAATTTGTGGTTTACCGTATCGACGGAATTAACAATTGAACACCAAATGTTTCACAGGTACGAGGGTCGTTCAATAAATACTTAGCCTACAAAAGAAAAACGAAAATTTTTGAAAAGTGCCGATTTATTTTTCTACATAATCTCCTTTTAACTCAATACACTTGGCCCAACGATGCTCCAACTTTTTTAAACCCGTCTAAAAAATATGTTTTCCTGAAGTCTGCAAAATAGGCCTCCGTGGCGGCGATGACCTCCTCATTCGACCCAAATCTTTTTCCGGCGAGTGACTTTTTCAGGTTTGCAAACAAAAAGAAGTCACAGGGGGCCAAGTCTGGAGAGTAAGTTGGATGGGGCAGCAATTCGTAGTGCAATTCGAATAATTTGGCCATGGCGACGGCAGAGGTGTGAGCCGGCGCGTTGTCGTGGTTGTTGTCCAGTGTGAGCAAACGCGGCTCCCATCGCGCTGACAGCTTTCTCATGCCCAGTTCTTCGTGGAGAATATGATGCACCGTTCCTTCTGCAATGCCCACAGTGTCAGCTATCTCGCGAACCTTCAATCGGCGGTCTGCCAACACGAGATCGTGGATTTTTTTTAAGTTTTCCTCCGTAGTAGCCGTTTTCGGGGCACCTGGGCGTGGCTCATCAAAAACCGACTTGCGGCCACGAGCAAACTCGTTAAACCAATTCTTGACGGTTGCCATCGCAGGAGAAGAGTCACTGTACACAGCATCCAAGCGATTTTTAATTTCACAGCGCGTTTTCCCTTCCAAAAATAAAAATCGAATCACCGAACGATACTGCTCGTTTTCCATTTTTGTTAAACTGACCGACACGTTCGCTTTCAAAGGCTATTAAAAAAAAACTAATAGAGTGCATTGTTTAAAACTTTGGACAATAGGCTTCAAAAACATTGCACTGTACTATGGTAAATTTTTTTTGTAATCGCAGTGCCATTGGGCGATGAGGCTAAGTACTTGTTGAATGACCCTCGTATAACCCAGGAACATTTTGGACGAATTATTTTTCTTTCATATTTTTTTGTGTCCATTGTTTTTGATATGTATTATGCTATTCTAGGCGGAGACAAATCCAACAAATCTATCTAAAAACAACAGTTCTCGAGTTATAAATCTCGTAACAAACCCAAATTTGTTTAATATATATATATATAGATCTACTAATGTTTAATAGGTCTTGTAGTTTTGCCCTTATTATTCCGAAAAAAGCACCTAGTATCAATCTCATACAATTCATTACTTTTTGTTGATATTTTTTAACCGAATTCAAAAAGGAAGAGGTTCTCAATTTGTCTATATACATACAAAACTTACATGAAAAATACTAATTATACATACATGTTGAAAATAGCTAGAGAAATCAGTGAACTTGCATAAAAACAAGTTCACTGATTTATGTAACCATTCGACCAAGTTCTTAATTTATTTTTTGTAAAAAGAGTATTCTTGAGGTGGCCTTATTATAAATTCATCGATATCTGATGAGTACCTCTAGAGATATGAACATAAACACCGCAAACTTGTTACTGGAAATGACTAGAGCGGCATAAAAAGTTTTTGTTATTAGTTTTTTACACGATCTCAAATTGTGTGTTATCACACGAGGTCACATGTGATGTGATCCAGTTCAGTACTACAACTACCAACAGTTGGTGCGTGTTTAATTAATTGGTGTTATTAATTTCAAGAACCTTACTGATAATTCATTTTCTTTTGTTTGTAGGGCCTGGAAACTGGTTGCCGAAAATGGGAGACTATCGCGACTCACGTGATAATGCTGCCATTATTTTAGAATATACCAACATTTGTCCATTCAAGTGGGATACTAGTAATGTAATGTTTTATAAGTGTCCATATTGCGACTTTAAAACTGTGAGCTTTATGCCATTAAGACATCATATGGAAAACGATCACTCAACAAAATCGGACAGGATTCTAATATTACGTAAATTTGGTCCCCACAACAAAATCAAAGCGGAAGTTTCTAATATAACATGCGATCTGTGCCAAGAGAGCCTCGAAGATGTTTCAGCGGTTATGGATCATCTAATTGAGCAACACAATAAACCTATCGTTAGAAGTTATGGTTCAGGTATTGCACCGTTCCTTTTAAGTTATGTATTAAGATGTGGGGAGTGCGGGGAAACATATGAAAACTTCAGTAATTTAAATTTCCATGTGATTAAACATTTTGTAAAAGGATCTAGCGAAGAATGTAAAACACTAGTCCATGATGTTTCAAAGCACAACGAGAAAAGTAAGACAGAAAAAGTTAATTTTGTCTACTCCAGTGCTAGATTAAACGCTGCTATCATTCTCGAGTGTTCGAATGTGTGCCCTTTCAAATGGTACAACAAAAAGTTCAGTTGTCCGTACTGTGTTTACACTACACTAATATTTAATGAATTAAAAAAACACATGAGTGACCATCAGAACAAATGTGAGCGAGGTTCGATCTTCTGCAACAGTCATTCTACTCATTATATTAAGGTGGACGTGACGGATTTGCGTTGTGATATCTGTCTCGAAAGTGTTAACAAAATACCGGCGCTGATAGACCACCTTATAGATAAACACGATAAACCAATAGACACAAAATTTGGCTGGGGCGTCATCCCGTATCTTCTAGGTGATGGTTTCACATGCGCGTTTTGCGATAATAGACACTATACATTTTCGACATTAAATTCTCACACGGCTGAACACAATAACCAGCATAAGTGCACTCATTGTGTACGGTCGTTTTCTAGTCTAAAGATATTACATAGTCATAAATGCGAACCTAATGTCAAAAAAGACACTAAACTGACAGCGAAATTAAACTACAGCTACTTTGAGGACGAGAGATTCAACGCCTGCGCTATATTAGAACACTCCAACGTATGCCCTTTTAAATGGTGTCGAAACAAATTCGGGTGTTTCTACTGTCCGACGACCTCGGTTGATTTCGCGACTATAAAAGCTCACGATCACCCCAAGATACTCCGCTTGGGGATTGCGCTGCGCAAAGTTCGTTCAGAATCATTGTTTAATGCAGACGTTTCAAATCTTAAGTGTAACCTCTGCGACAAGGAAATTGATGACTTAAATGTCCTACTGAAGCACCTAAACGCTGAGCATAAAATTCCAATAAAGGAACAATATGGACCTGGTATCATGCCGTTCAAAATAGACGACGTATATACGTGTGCCGATTGTGGTCGTGAATTTGATCGGTTCATGAAATTGAATATGCACGTGAACGAGCATATTCAAAACCGTCGTAATTTTGTCTGTGATGAGTGTGGACAAGCATTCGCTAGCCAAAAGAAGCTAAACTGGCATAACTACCAGCATAAGAAGAAGACGAGACAATGTGAATGTTCGTCATGTGGAGAAGTGTTTAAAATTAGAAGTCAACTGGTTAGGCATATGGAGCTGGAACACAATATTCTGGCTAACAAATGCCCTTATTGTGATGAAAGATTCAGAACGTATGTACTTAGGTTGGAGCATATGAGAGAACATCACGGCTGTAAGATAGAGTTCCCCTGTGATATGTGCTCGAAAATGTTTAAATCTTCGTCGCACAGATCAGCACATGTTCGGTCTATCCATTTAAAAATGCGGCATATGCACAAATGTGATATTTGTGGATACGAGACTGATAAAAAATATAGGATGCAGAAACATAAGTTGAGTAATTGCAAAAATACTAGAAAGAAAAGAATAAAAGTGTGATTGCTAAACAATTAATAAAGTAGAATAAACAAAAAAAAAGTAGTATAAATAAAAAAAGTAAAGAGTAAAATAAACCGGCCAAGTGCAAGTCGGACTCGCACTCGTAGGGTTCCATACCACACTTTAGTATTTTATAAGATCGAGCAAAAAATACCACATCATTTTTCGCCAGCAAATAATAATAATTAATAAACATTTTATTTCTTATATCGCCATCTAACGTCTAACAAAGGTGTTAGGGATCGGTAATTCAATATAACGCCATCTATAGACGTTTACCTAAGCGTTCATAGATGGCGTTATATTGAAATGCCGAAAAAAACACGTTTCTTGTATGGGGAACCCCATTACTTTTTACTTAATTCTGTTTTGAGTATTTGTTGCTATAGCGGCAACAGAAATGCATCATCTGTGAAAATTTCAACTGTCTAACTATCACGGTTCATGAGATACCTGACGGACAGACAGACAGACAGACGGACAGCGGAGTCTTAGTAATAGGGTCCCGTTTTACCCTTTGGGTACGGAACCCTAAACATCTGATTATATTATACTACTAATTTCAATAACCTCTCCATGATTTTATAAAAGTGACATAATTCCTCTATCTTAGACACTGCTAACTTTGAAATAGAACGCGTATGTTACCATTTTCATGTAAGTATGATATTTTATTGTTAATTTTAAGGTAAGTCTTACTATACTTCTATTTTATATATTTTAAAGACAGTAACTGACTACTGTCATCTGTAAATGACATGTGTAATTACGATGCACATTATAATTGGCTCCGTACAGATCCGTTAATTGGTAGATACCTTAAGGAACAATATGCCCCATTTTATGATCACAAAGATACTGACAATGAGTATTTATTATTATAAATACGTACATTAATCAAAGACAAAAATAGAAATAATTATGAACATATAATAACTGGCTTAGTTATTATTTATATACAATTAATCAATAATAAGATCGTTTAAAAAACTAAAATAACAGACTTGAAATGCCGCGCTATTAATTGTCAGTACCTAGTTTGAGGTGTTTATTTCTATTTCTCTGGAGATACCAATCAGATCTTGATGAAATTACTATGCTCCCACCCCTGGGATATCTCCTTTCCAACAGAAAAATAATCATCAAAATCGGTTCATAAACGACGAAGTTATCAGCGAACAAACGTAATATATATACATACATACATATTCATACATACATATATATATATATATATATCCCTATATACGGTCGAATTGAGTAAACTCCTTTATTAGAAGTTGGTTAAAAAAGATTCAAAATGTTGAATCTTATAAAAAAATATTTTATTCGCAGTCGATACAGCATTGATTGTAAAAGCACAAAGCAAAACTAGGAATTCAAACTAAATAAGTCACTAACTATATAATTTAATAAAGTAATGGGATAAAAACAATCTTGATAAAAAACCGAACAAAGCAAATTTTATACAGTAGACCATCTATCAAGCCAAGCTGATTAAATTAAATATTCAGTGTAATAAAGAAAACTTACAACAAGTAAATAATACGATGTTTTTAGGGGTAACTGTAGATCAGCACTTACATTTGAAAGATCACATAGGAAAAGTATGCTGCAAATTTGTTGTGTAGATTTGTAATCCGCAGAGTAAGACAAACAATATGCCGTAATGCAGCAATAACCGCACATCATGGGTAAGCTCCATTCGTTATTATAAATTACGGGCTTTATATTGTAGAGAAATTATTTTGATATTATTAAGGCTTTTGCTCTGCAAAGAAATGTAGGTCACATGTGATCCAGTTCAGTACTACAACTACCAAGAGTTAGTACGTGTTTAATTTATTGGTTCTATAAATTTATAGAACCTTACTGATAATTCATTTTCTTTTCTTTATAGGGCTTGCAAACTGGAGGCCGAAAATGGGAGACTATCGCGACGCACGCGACAATGCTGCTATAATATTAGAATTTACCAACATTTGTCCATTCAAATGGGATAATAATAATGTAATGTATTATAAGTGTCCATATTGCGATTTTAAAACTATGAGCTTTATGCCATTAAGACATCATATGGAAAATAATCACTCAACAAAATCGGACAGGATTCAAATATTCTGTAACTCTCGTCCCCTGGACAAAATCAAAGCTGATGTTTCCAATATAACATGCGATCTGTGCCAAGAGAGCCTCGAAGATGTTTCAGCGGTTATGGATCATCTTATTGAGCAACACAATAAACCTATTATTAAAAGTTATGGTTCAGGTATTGCACCGTTCCTTTTAGGTTATGTATTTAGATGTGGGGAATGCGGGGAAACATTTGAAAACTTCAGTAAATTGAATTCCCATGTGATTAAACATTTGGTGAAAGGTTCTAGCGAATATTGTGAAAAACTAGTCCATGATGTTTCAAAACACAACAAGAAAAGTAATAATGAAAAATTTAATTTTGCTTACTCCAGTGCTAGATTGAATGCTACCATCATTCTCGAGTGTTCGAACGTGTGTCCTTTCAAATGGTACCACAAAAAATTCAGTTGTCCGTACTGTGTTTACACTACAATAGAGTTTAATGAACTAAAAAAACACATGAGTGACCACCCGAACAAATGTGAGCGAGGCTCGATCTTCTACAACAGTCATTCTACTTATTATATTAAGGTGGACGTGACTGACCTGCGTTGTGATATCTGTCAGGAAAGTGTTAACGAAATATCGGCGTTGATAGACCACCTTATCGATAAACACGATAAACCAATAGACACAAAATGTGGCTGGGGCGTCATTCCGTATCTTCTAGGTGATGGTTTCACATGCGCGTTTTGCGATAATAGATACGATACATTTTTAAAATTGAAGATTCACACGGTTGAACACAATAATCACCATAGGTGCACTCATTGTGAACAGTCGTTTTCTAATCTAAAGAGATTACATATTCATAAATGCGAACTTAACATAAATGTCAAAAATGACACTAAAGTGTCAGAGAAATTAAACTTCAGCTACTTCGATGACGAGAGATTCAACGCCTGCGCTATATTAGAAAACTCCAACGTATGCCCTTTCAAATGGTGTCGAAACAAATTCGGGTGTTTCTACTGTCCGACGACCTCGGCTGATTTCGCGACTATAAAGGCTCACGATCACCCCAAGAAACTCCTCTTGGGGATTGCGTTGCGCAAAGTCAGGCCTTCAGAATCATTGTTGAATGCGGACGTATCAGATCTTAAGTGTAACCTTTGTGACAAGAAAATTGATGATTTAAATGTCGTACTGAAGCACCTAAACGCTGAGCATAAAATTCCAATAAAGAAACAATATGGACCTGGTATCATGCCGTTCAAAATAAGCGACGTATATACGTGTGCCGATTGTGGTCGCGAATTTGATCGGTTCATGAAATTGACTATGCACGTGAACGAGCACCGTCGTAACTTTGTCTGTGATGAGTGTGGACAAGTTTTTGCTAGCCAAAGTAAGCTCAGTAGTCATAACTACCAACATAAGAAGAACACGAGACTATGCGAATGTTCGTTATGTGGAGAAGTGTTTAAAATTAGAAGTCAACTGGTTAGGCATATGGAGCTGGAACACAATATTCTGGCTCACAAATGCCCGTATTGTGATGAAAGATTCAGAACATATGTACTTAGGTTGGAGCATATGAGAGAACATCACGGCTGTAAGATAGAGTTCCCCTGTGATATGTGCCCGAAAATGTTTAAATCTTCGTCACACAGAGCATCACATGTGCGATCTATCCATTTAAAAATACGGTCACAAATGTGATATTTGTGGCTATGAGACTGATAAAAATGTAGGTTACAGAAACATAAGTTGAGTAATTGCAGAAATGCTGGAAAGAAATGAATAAATGTTTTAATTCGAAGTATGAAGTCAAATTTCAAATGACCCCCTATAATTAAAAAAAATTGGCCAAGTGCAAGTCGGACTTGCACTCGTAGGGTTCCGTAACACAGTAGAGTATTCTAGGACTTTGATTTTTCGCAACTACAATAATAACTTTGTGTTTCATAGTGTTTGTATGAAAAACAAAGTTATACTTGCAGTCGCTTTATCTCAACAACTGCTGACTGTATCTCGTTCAAACCAATTTTCGTTGAAAGTTTTTATTGAGATCTACAGAATACATTTTTTCTAGATTTTTCACTCCCTTACTTTAGAAGTTAGAGGGGGGGGGGGGGGGGGGGGACACACATTTTACCACTTTAGACGCGCCTATCTTTTAAATGATTGACTTTGAGAAAAAATGATTTTAGGAACCTGAATATCATTTTTAAAGAACTATCCATAGACACCCCACACGTATAGGTTTGAAGAAAAAAATATGTTTATGTTCCAGTTCCATGTATGGGATTCCCCCCCTTAAAATTTTATATTTTTGTTTTTGTATAAAAATTGGAAAGCGGTTTACAGAATACATCTACTTACCAAGTTTCAATTCTGTAGTCTTAATAGTTTCGGAATAAAATGGCTGTGACATACGGACGGACAGACAGACAGACATGGCGAATCTATAAGGGTTCCGTTTTTTGCCATTCGGCTACGGAACCCTAAAAAGTGACATAATTCCTCTATCTTAGACAAACAAGGACACTGCTACCGTTGAATTAGGACGTATAAGTTACCATTATCATGTAAGTATAATATTTTATTAGTAATTGAAAGGTAAGTCTACTGTTATTTTTATTTTATATGTTTTATAGACAGTAACTGACTTCAGTCATCTGTAGAAGCAACTTACGTTAATAAGAGGCTTTGTATAATTTGCTCCGTACAGAGAACTTTATAAAATATATTTGGTAGATACAATATGCCTCATTATAGGGTCTCAAATGTACTGACTGAGTATTTTTTGCTAAACATATAGGTAGTAATGAGTAACAAAAATAGAATGAATTATAAAAAAAACGGTAAAAGCATATAACTGGCTTAGTAGTTATTAATACGAAATTAACCAATGCTCAGAGATTTTACACTTTCAATCATACAAAACGTGTTTTGGCGAATAAAAACTCATTTTACGACGATACAGCATTGATCAAAAGCACAAATCAAAACAAAATTAGAAATCCAAATAAATTAGTCACTTACTAAATGATTTAATAAAGTTAACGGATAAAAACAATCTTAGGATACCTATCTAGGATCCTACCTATCATGCCAAGTCGATTAAATTAAATATTCAGTATAATAAAGAAAACTTACAACAAATAATACTGCGATGTGTTTAGGGGTTTACAACAGATATATACTCGTATATACAATAGATAACGCAAATGTGTGTACATACTTCCCGTCGAGGTTGGCCGCCGATACTTACAGTCCGCGCCTGTTGGGCGCCAAACTACAAAAATGCCTCGTTGCGTGATAATTAACTGCAAAAGCCCTAAAATGTCAAGCCTCCAAAGGCAAGGTCGTATATCCTATCACATATAAGTTATTTATACATTATATTATACGTAAATTCATGTTAAAACTATTTTAATAAATATTCCAAGCTATGATTCCAAGAATATACCTAATTAACTATACGAGTAGACTAACGTTATGTAAAACTATTTATACGTATAAATTGGATTTCCCATTACATTGCTGCGTTTGCTTTGAGCGTCTGATCTGACGTTGTGTATTAGGAGACGATGAATATGAGAACTAGCGATACTCTCGCGATCGCTTCGACAGGTTAATCGTGGTACTAGGCGTTATCTATATATATATACATGTATATTATCTATATATATATAGCGTATATATATATATATACATATATATATACATATACATATATATATATATATATATATATATATATGGGGTTCACTATAGATCAGCAATTAAATTGAAAAGGTCACATAGGAAAAGTATGCTGCAAAATAGACAGAATAGCCATCCGCAGAGTAAGACAAACAAGTTCCCACGATGCAGCAATAGCCGTCAGTTATACCATGTCAGTTATTATAAATTACGGTCGTTTATTGTAGATAAATTCTGTTTATATAATTGAGGCTTTTGTAGCGCAAAAAAAATGTAGATCACATGTGATCCAGTTCAGTACTGCAACTACCAACAGTTGATGCGTTTTAATTTATTGGTTCTATTAATTTAAAGAACCTAACTGATAATTCATTTTCTTTTGTTTATAGGGCTTGCAAACTGGAGGCGGAGAATGAGAGACAATCGCGACGCACGTGACAATGCTGCTATAATATTAGAATACACAAACATTTGTCCATTCAAGTGGGATAATAAAAATGTAATGTATTATAAGTGTCCATATTGCGTATATCAAACTTCGATCTTTTGGCCATTGAGGCAACATATAGATAACCAGCACTCAACAAAATCGGACAGGATGCAAATATTACGTAACTCTCATCCCGTGGGCAAAATCAAAGCGGAAGTCTCTAATATAACATGCGAACTGTGCCAAGAGAGGGTCAAAGATGTATCGGCGGTTATGGATCATCTAATTGAGCAACACAATAAACCCATCGTTAAAAATTACGGTTCAGGTATTGCACCGTTTCTTTTAAGTAAAGTATTAAGATGCGGGGAGTGCGGGGAAATATCTGACTCCTTCAATAAATTAAATTCTCATGTGATTAAACATATTGCGATAGACTTGAGTGAGGATTGTGTGAAAATTAAGAATGTAAAAGTTAATTTTAATGTTCCTAATGCCAGATTGAACGGTACAATCATTATCGAGTGTTCGAACGTATGTCCCTTCAAATGGTACCACAAAAAGTTCTGTTGTCCGTACTGTGTTTTCTCTACACTAGAGTTTAATGAACTAAAAAAACATATGAGTAAACATTCGAACAAATGTGAGCGAGGCTCTATCTTCCGCAACAGTCATTCTACTTATTATGCTAAGGTGGACGTGACGGACCTCCGTTGTGATCTCTGTCAGGAAAGTGTTAACGATATCGTAGCGCTGATAGACCACCTTATTGATAAACACGATAAGCCAGTAGACAAAAAATATGGCTGGGGCGTTATACCGTATCTTCTTGGTGATGGTTTCACATGCGCATTCTGCAATAGTAGATACAATCAATTTACAACTTTAAATATTCACACGATTGAACACGATAAGCAGCATAAGTGCACTCATTGTGTTAAGTCGTTTTCTAATCTTAATAGATTAAAACGTCATATATGTGAACCTAACGTCAAATGTGAACCTAACGTCGAAGACCACACTAAACCGACAGAGAAATTAATAAAATTCGGCTACTTTAAGGACGGGAGGTTCAACGCTTGCGCCATATTAGATAACTCCAACGTATGCCCTTTCAAAATGTCTGGAAATAGATTCGGGTGTATCTACTGTCCGACGACCTCGGCTGATTTCGCGACTATAAAGGCTCACGATCACCCCACTCAGAGGAGTATTGCCGTGCGCAAAGTTCGACCTACAGAATTATTGAATGCAGACATTTCAGATCTTAAGTGTAACCTTTGCGATAAGCAAATGGATGATTTAAATGTCCTACTGAAGCACCTAAACGTTGACCATAATGTACCAATCAAGAAACAATATGGACCTGGCATCTTGCCGTTCAAATTAAGCGACGTATATACGTGTGCCGATTGTGGTCGCGAATTTGATCAGTTCATTAAATTGAATATACACGTGAACGAGCACCGTCGAAACTTTGTCTGTTATGAGTGTGGACAAGTATTTGCTAGCGAACGTAAGCTCAGTAGTCATACCTACCAGCATAAGATGAACACGAGACAATTCAAATGTTTAATATGTGGAGAAGTGTATAATAAAAGAAGTCACCTGGTTAAGCATATGGAGCTGGAACACAATGTACTGGCTTACAAATGCCCTTATTGTAATGAAAGATTTAGTACGTATGTACTGAGGTCGGAACATCTAAGAGAATATCACGGTTGTAAGATAGACTACCCTTGTCGTATGTGCCCGAAAATTTTCAAATCTTCCTCACGCAGAGCAGGACATGAGCGGACTGTCCATTTAAAGAAACTGCAAATGCTCAAATGTGATATATGTGGCTACGAGACTGATAAAAAATTTAGGTTGCAGAAACATATGTTGAGTAATTGCAAAAATACTAGAAAGAAAAGAATAAAAGTGTTAGTACTAAACAATGAATAAGTAGGAAACTGAGTAAAATATTGACAATCGGAGTAAAAAAAACTGATAATATTATAAAATTTTAAATGACCCCGATGACTACATAAAAGTGACACAATTCCTCTATCCTGAACGAACAGAGACACTGCTAAGTTGAATTAAAACGCTTCAGTTACCGTTATCATGTAAGTATGATATTTTATTTTAATTTAAAGGTAAGTCTTTGTATTCCTCAATACTACTGTCATATGTAGAAGGCATGTACGTTAATACGATGCACAGTATAATTGTCTCTGCACAGAGAGCTAAAAATAATCGTGAAATGGTAACTATTTGGTACCTTGCGGAACAACATGCCCCATTTCAGGGTTTTAAATATACTGATAGTAAATATTTATTGTTACACATTATATTAGGATTAAAGATATGACACACATATCTGAACACAGAATCAGAACTGATTGTGGAATTTTCTTTTGTTTGTAGAACCTGGCAAAAGGAGGCTGAAAATCGGCGACTTTCACGATGCGCGGGACAATGCTGCCGTTATATTAGAATGTTCCAACGTTTGTCCTTTCAAATGGCGGAAAAATGTGTTCGGTTGCCCCTATTGTAACTTCACCACGGCAGATTTTGGTGTATTTAAAAACCACATGGGCAGTCATCCATCGAAAACGGAAAGAATAGAGTTTCTCCGTTACTCCCGCCCGGCCGATACTATTAAAGTAAACATGGCCGATCTAAAATGCGATCTGTGCGATCACAGCATCAGTGATATTTCTACGTTAATGGATCATCTCTACCACGTGCACAAAAAGCCCATTGTAAAGAAATACGATTCCGGCATCGTCCCTTATTTATTAGATAATGGATTCACGTGTGCGTATTGTAGTAAATCTTTTGAAAGATTCATAACGTTAAATATGCACACGATTCAACATAAGCTTAACTTCGCTTGCTCACAGTGCGGTCAGTACATGGCTAGTCCGGAGGGTCTGCGGAAGCATATACTCAGGCGTCATGTGAATCCTCCCAAAAGCAATTACAAGCCGAAGTTGAGCGATTACAACGACGCGAGGCACAATGCCTCCGTCATACTAGAATGTTCCAACATATGTCCCTTTAAATGGCATAGGAACGTCTTCAGATGCGCATATTGCAAATTCACGTCTGCTGACTTTGCCCCGATCAGGGCTCACATACAAACAGTTCATCCGAAAAGACTCGAAGCTCTTCACTACTCGCGTCCCACTGAGATCTTTAAAGCGGACGTTACTGGACTAAAATGTGAGCTTTGCGACGAAGGAATGCAAGATATGAATACGCTGATCGATCATTTGAGTGAACAGCACGAGAAATCTATAAAGAAGGACTTCGGTGCAGGCATCGTGCCGTTCTTGCTTTGTGATGGACTAACGTGTGCAGACTGTGGCCTCCAGTTCGACCGGTTCATGAAACTAAACATCCACGTGAACGAGCACTATCCCAACTGTATCTGTCCTGAATGTGGTCAAGCTTTCTCCAGTGTAAACCGGCTTAGAGCTCACTGTGAGCAGCACAAAAAGAAGCCAATGCAGTACAAATGTTCTACATGCGGGCAAATGTTCAATTCTAGGTTTAATAAACAAAAACACATGGAGACGGCACATGATATTTTGCCTCACAAATGCCCTTATTGCAACGATGCTTTTAAATCGTATGCTCATCGTTTGCAGCATTTAAGTAAGTATCATGATAAGAAAATAGAGTTCCCTTGTCGTATGTGCTCGACTATCTTTAAAACTGCCTCGAAGAGGTCAGATCATATGAGGCATTACCATCTGAGAGAAAAGCTGTACGTATGCTCGGTTTGTGATTATATGGGCACTAGTATTTCTCAGCTAAAGAAGCATATGATGAAGCATGCGAGAGAAAGATAATACAGAAAATACCTTCAGAATGTTTTAATGTAACAATATTCATGATTGACACCTAAAGCTGATGATTATGTATAACATTATTTATCAAATAAAAACTATGTAATGTCGTCAAAATGCCTCGCTTTTTATTATCTTTGGCAAATTGTGCTTTGCTCTATTTTGCTGAAGATTGCCATACCCTCGTTCTTGGTAGAATTCGGATAGGACCTTTCTGCAAATACATCTTTAAGTGTTTAGAACAAACATGGAACATAGAAAACGATCTAGTTCCACCATTTTATAATCGGACAACCGGAGATACTTACTTAGAGGCGTAACCGTTTTATGGTGGATATTCCTTCTTCCTGTACCAAACAACTTGCTTCTTGACGGTAACTTTGACTTGAAGGGTATACTCGATAGTGGGTACACTTAAGTGTTGTCACGTAAAAAGTTTTCAAAAAATTCGAGTGACTACTTTTGTTAGCCAAACTCTAGTTTTCTATTGAATACGTGGTTTTGGGTACTTATAGGTTAATATACCATTAAAATTTAAACTATTGTTCTACTACTCCGCTACCACAGTACAGATAATAATACAACGTACCACTATAGTCGAATTTTTAATTAGACGGAATAAACTGACAGGTCAAATTGTCACTTATCAAAATAATGTTGCCAACATTCAAACGTAGTGATGATCTTTTTTATTTTTATGTTCAAAGAACTGAACTATAGATTAAAAACACTTAAATTAATTAGTACGTATAAGTTCTAGTTAACTGAATTATGTATTTGAGCAATATATAAGGCATAAGCATATAAAGTCCAGCGTAATAGTTGAAAAAGGATGATAAAATATGTAATACTTTTAGGAAGACTTTAATATGAGTTATTGAACTAGTTCACTGAATTAATATGACTCCATTAACTAAATCTTTTGTACCACTTGCCAATTTTTATTTCATGAAAATGTGGTAATAATGGTAATGTCATTTTACTCCGTTTTATTAGAAATTCGACTATACGAAGCTAGCAAGCATGCAGTATGTAAGTAGATATAGCGTAGGCGTCACTACCAGATGATTCAATGTTAAACTATTGTTATACTTCACCGCTACTCAGCTAGCAGTATGTAAGTATAAAGTAGGTGTCTCTACCAGATGATTCAATCAAAATATGCAAAACGGGTCACAGCTATTTCGAATGTTACACAATTGTTATACTACTTCGCTACGCAGCTAGCAGTATGTAGGTATACTAGGCGTCACTACCGATACAAACATTCAAAACGGGTCACAGCCATTTCGAATGTTTTTAATAATGTTAAATGTGTTGGCCTGACGTTAGTCATTTGACATTGTCGCGGTAAAAGTAAATAGTTGTATGCACAGACGTAATATAAAAGAATGGTACACTTCAGATGTTTTGACAAATTCAATTTAATCCGTATGCTGTAACAATAAGGTTGTAATTGTATTGTAGAACAAAACGGCCCTATTGAAAGGCACCAGGGTGGGAGTGTGTCCTTGTCTAACAACCTACTAGTGCTATATACGTTCTATACTATATGTATAGTTTATATTATAAGTCGTCCATACAAAAGAAAGGGACAAACTCCGTTGTAGGTTGTTCTCATCGGGCCGTTTTGCGCAGTCAATTTATATTACGTCTATGTTTGTATGTAAAGACACCGCAAAATGTGACAAATCACGCACCTATTGATTCTACTAATGGTTCCTGAAGTAATTCTGTTCTGTAAGTTACGAGTAGGTACACTGTATAATGTATTTCAGGTGCCATGAATATGTATATACATGTCTGTTCCACTTATTTTATTATGTAATATCATATTTGTTACTGTAAATGTTATTAATGGAAATGCCCCTTCCGCGAATACCAACGTACCCATGTGTGCGTTAATACGTTTTATTTAATGTCTTGATGTTCCATGTTTCTTACTGTTAGTGTTAATTTAATTATGGTTGATTAATGTATTTAAATTATAATTTAAAAAACTTTAACGTTTTATGCGATGTCGATTTTATGATATTCGTTAGAGGGACAATTAAGACGCTTGCTAGATTGTAAGCGATGACGTCTGCTTGTATCAGACTATTGAGTGTCCAATCTTCTTCAAATGTCCTGTAATTTTTCTATGCAACATACATTTTAAATAAAACATGTTTGCATAACATGAAAGTTGTAAGTAGTTTATGTATTTAGTATATAAGTAAAGTTTAGTTTAGTATATTTTAGTCGGTAACTGTATATTGTTATCTCAGACCAAATAAGAAGTCAAGACAACAACCGCCGAACAACGCACTAGGCCGGGTAAAACTACGCCTCGCCGTGTACATACACAGTACATACACGCACACACATATATCGAAACTTGCCTTGCCTTACGCGAAAAGTCACGCTATAATAATTCGCAATTTTTAAAGAAAAAATACCGAATTGTGTTGTGAAAGGGTTTAGAAACCAATCTTCGAGAAATAAAAAGCAGGTTGGAATCACATTTCTTACGTTAGTTAGTAAACAACATTGGCAACACTCACTAAGTGCACACATGACGAAAACGTCCTCACGTCGTTGTTGACTGCTCTCCGTCTTGTTTTCTTATTTGGTATGAGATTGTTATACATTAATGTCTGATTCAACATGTTTAGTCTGTGGTAAGAGATGCAAATATTTTTTCACAGATAATCACATCGATTTTAAGGATATAAAAATTCAATGGTAGGTTTTAAAAAAATCTACGTGTTGTACATAAAATTACCTAGAGTAAAATAACACTGGTTCATTGACCTGCGACAAAACAACAGATGATTTCTAAAATTTTGTTAGTTCGTTGAGTAGTGTTTTTAAGGTAACCAACCTTATGGGCTAGGGGCATACTTCTATCCAATTTTAATTAATTGTTAAGAGCTACATACCTACCATAAATGTGTGAAAGAAAGTAAGTTCTCCATTTGACTGCATTAATTACATTCATTGTTTTTGTGCTTGTTGCTTAACTCCGTCATTTGCTGACCGAATTTGATTTTTTTGTTTTTGAGAGCATACTTTGCGTTTAGTCCTACGGTAAATTCATTAAGACTCGATAAGTATCTCCAGAGATATGGAGATTAACACCTCAAATTTGGTACTGAAAGTCGGTTTTTTTTTTAAACTATCTTTAGTTATTTAAATTTAAATCTTGATTATTTTTCTTTTAGTTAAGTACCTATGCTTACTTTACTTACTTGTGTTATTGTTTTAATAAATTTCAGATTGTAACGGATAATTGTCATATTGTGAAAATAAAAATAATTTTGAATTAAATTAATATTTTATTTTTCAAACATAATTCTTAAACCAAGGTTTATTAAGTAGTAATTTGACATATGAATAAAATTCGTTTCTTAGGGTTTCGTACCCAAAGGGAGTTTGTGTTATTTATATGACATGTTAAATGAAAGCGTGAAAAAATATCGTATTTTCCCTCTAACTTTTTTTCGCGGAGTCATCTTAAAATTTTGTACACTTTGTCACTACCAATATTAAGACGATTCATATGACACCTTACATATCAAATTCCATCAAGCTGTTTAGAAACTTCATGTATGTTACATACTTCATACATACACTCGAAAAACATAACCCTCCTTGCGCAGTCGGGTAATACGTTCACAATCGACGAAGATATTGTGTAACTTTTCGAGATAACATTAAACAGAACCTACTAAATAAGTAATAAACTAAGTAATTTATTATTATAGGTAAAATAAACTGGCCAAGTGCAAGTCAGACTTACACTCGTAGGATTCCGTAACACAGTAGAGTATTTTAAACTATCATTTTTCGCCAGCAAAACATTAACTTTGTTTTTCATAGAGTTTGTATGAAAATCAAAGTAATATTTGTGGTTCGGAAAATGTGCTATATCTCAAAAACTACTGACCATATCTCGTTCAAACCAATTTTCAGGATATATATTTTTTTAGATTTTTCAATCTTTTAGTTTAAAAGTTAGAGGAGGAGAGGACACACACACACACATCTTACATCTTTATCAGTGTATAACATTCAAACGATTGACTTTGAAATAAATATTATTTTAGAAACCTCAATGTTATTTTTAAAGACCTATCCATAGACACCCCACACGTATAGGTTTGATGAAACATTTTATTTTGTTTTATTTCTATGTATGGTGAGCCCTCCTTGAACTTTTATTTTTTATAAAATGGCTGGGACATACGGACGGACGGACAAACAGACAGACAGACAGACATGACGAATCTATAAGGGTTCCGTTTTTTACCATTTGGCAACGGAACCCTAAAAGTAGAGTTTAGTTAAGTCTAGTTTATGTATATATAATGTTTCTAATATCTAATATATCTTTTGTTATTATTTTAAATAAATAAATGTTGGTAAAGAATGTATAAATTAATTTGGGTCAATTTCACACCTACCCACCTGGCAACACTCCGCTCGTACTAAGAGCTAGTTATTTTGATTCACTATTTTTGTTTTATTACATAATTTACGTAATTAAATGTTTGTCTTACCTGTGAAATTACACACCAGAAACCTTATGAACCTTTTCCTATGAATTGTGGCACAAAATCACCACACAATAAGTCATATTTTAATAATTTTGCGGGAGACGCACTCGCTACCTCGTGACACGGAGCACTAATTACGCGGGCGTCGATTGGGTCAGATCCTGACCCAAATGAACGGCGAGTATGACGAGCGCGTACTTGGTTTCTGTAGGTTATAATTCGATGGTACCTACCATCACCTTTTGTAAATACTAAAAACATTAACTTCGGCTCTTCTTCTATACTTCTGAGAGCCCCGTTGACGTAAGGATAGATGGCTTGACTTTTAAGGAGAGGAAATAGGTCGTCGGTTCAAATTCTAACACGGATGTTCCGCCTGACTTGCTACCAAAAAGTAGCTTACCACCAGGAATGATAGTGGTCAGACACTAGCATATATAGGCTTCATCTTATATGTTACATGCTTATACTCGTATCCTAAAAAAGCACTGCGTTTATATCGTCGCTATATTTGATTTACTGCTTACCAAAAAGTAGCTTACCACCATCAAGTATGGTTTACACGAGGCCAGCGCTGGCGGCCAGTCTCACTGGCAGCCAGCGCTGGCTTGGCATTGGCCTCGTATAAACAGTTTTTCAATCCAAGCCAGGCTGCCAGCACTGGCTAAAATAGAGCGCGCGTCTATTTTTCAAGCCAATGACCTCCGCCCGCGTGCCCCGCAGCCCCCGTGCCAGCGTTGCAACACGTGTAGACGCATCGCGCCAGTCACTGGCGCATATCCGTAGACTGTTCACATGACACCACCACAAGAATAATTCAGGAATGAAATTAATCCGGCCTTATCTAAACAACATGGGCCAAGCCAGCGCAGGCTTGCCTGAGGACTGGCGCCACGTTTCTGGCTTCATCTAAACGTTGCTTCAAGGAGAAAATCTGCCGCCGTAAGCTTACGGTGTTTCGACAGCACACAGCCCCTGAGAGTCAGACCATTCCAGGCCTAGCGTGTTTATCATCTTCCACCTCTAATGTGGTGGTCGCTTAAAACCACATTTTGCCTCAGTTATAAACTAATATGTTTGATGAAAATTACCTTAATTACACCATGAAATTGATATTCAACAAAGTGAATTTTATAGAACGCCAAAATGAGAGTATTCGCAACTGCCGCTCACATTTTGATAAGTGCTTTTAACATATTACATAAATATTCTGAAGTTGTAGTTATAGTAATGCATTCTCCAAAGTAGCCAGTTGGATCTGAAGAACCTATATCGGATATTCTTTTATTTTTAGGAAGAGCAACAGAAGAGATACAGATTAAGCAGGAAGTGGAGTCGGATTCGGAGAATTACGGGATGTCACTATTGGCGGTCAAAGATGGCGTTCAGAGACGAGCTGCCTTCAGGAATAATATAACTACCATCCTGGATTCCTGTACGGCATACCCCTTTAAGTACAGGAAAGGAACATATCTATGTTTCTACTGCAAGAGCACATTTTTGGAACCAGAGAAATTACGAGAGCACAATACATTAGAACACGCCGAGTCCAAGCAACCGCTCAAACCGAGAAAGTATGAATTGCTGAAGATGGACTTCTTTAATACCATCTGTAGATTATGTCACGTCGACATCAACGACTACGCCACTCTGAAAGCTCACTTGACGGCAGAGCACGGGAAGGTCATCGACCTTACCTGGGGAGATAGCGTGCTGCCATACAAGCTGAGCAAAGAGGACCATAGATGTCAGATCTGCGGCAAACGATACGAGATGTTCCTAAGTCTCCACAAGCATATGAACGAACATTATGAACATTACATCTGCGAGACGTGCGGGAAAAGATTCGCATCGTCTCAGAGGATGGTGAATCATGCGCGCACACACGAGAGGGGAGTCTTCCCGTGCAAACATTGCACTGATACCTTCCCCTCTTATTCAGCTTTATACGCCCACATAGCCAAAGTCCACAAATTAAACAAGAGGTACAAATGTCCGATATGCGACGAGAAGTTTGCCTCTTACAAGCATAGATTGAAACATCTGAACACAGTTCATGGAGAAAAGACTGCTGTGTTTCCATGTCCGTCTTGTCCTAAAGTGTTCGACCTTTGCAGTCGTCGAACGGCGCACGTAAGGTTCCAACATCTTCAGGAGCGGAATCATATCTGCTCCGTTTGCGGAATGAAGTTCTTTACTAACTACGAGTTGCAAGAGCACACTATAAAGCACGGAGGGGAGAGAATCTACCAGTGTGATGTGTGTAAGAAGTCCTACGCTAGGATCAAGACTCTCAGGGAACATATGCGGATACACAACAATGATAGACGCTTCGTGTGCCCTATATGTGGGCAGTCCTTCATTCAGAACTGTAGTCTGAAGCAGCATTTAAGGGTGCATCATCCTACACATTTGAAAGACGTGTTTTAAAGCTACAAATAGACTTGTTGCAATGTAGTGTAATTTTTTTATACAAATTAACTTAAAAACGATTAAATCTTGTGTAATAACTGTTTCGAGCCCCTAGCTGATGAATGCAATCCGTACTTTTAAATAAAAATGGTATTAAAATAAATCTCAAACAAATTAATGAATGGAGACGATACGTAAAGACAACAATAAAGAAGAAATAGAAAGAAGAGAATAAAGCGAATATGTAGGTACGCCTACTTGCGGGCTGAAAACATTGACAAACATATTTCATTTTATCAGAAATTGTAATTATATTTTTCTACCTATATCTGATATTCTAGCGTTTGACGAGTCACGCCTGGTGGTAAGTGATAATGTGGTCGAAGTTTGTGTACACGCTAGGTCTAGAATGGTCTAACTCTCAAGGGCTATGTCCTGACGGAATACCGTAAGGTTATGGCGGCAGATTTTTTCTTTGACGGTGGTAAGCTACTTTTTGGTAGTTCTTTATAATATTATGTGTTTTTGACAAATAAACGATTTTTCTATTGAAAAAGTATGCATGGGCAGGACATATCACCAGAATAGTGATGCCTTGAGTAAAGAACCAACAGCCAATACGGTAGGTCGAAGAAGTCCACCAAAGCCTTGGATGGATGATATTACAACAGATGAAGGACGGGACAGAGGGATTTGTCTAGCTTCACACTGGTTCACATCAAATGCGATCTACTGTGATCAGAAAAAGAAAATCAAAACGCGGACGCGCACGTGGATCCTGGGCGCCGCGGTGTGGTCGTACCTTAAGACTATCAGGCACGGGGAAGGAGAAAAGAGACCTCCATCAAAGAACAGATCAATAACATGCCGCTAGGAATCCTCTCATTAGGAATCATCAGCTTTTATCGAGAACTTGAAAGTTGATCTCATTTATGTTGTGTATAAAATATAAAGTGCTGTGACTTTATGACTATATAGTGACCAATATAGATAGATAGAATCACTTTATTGAACAACTTAAATAAAATAAACAAACATACATTATAATTTACAATGAAAGTGCAACATTAGACGGTCTCTTACAGTCAACCTAGGTATAGAGATAAATGTTCCATAATATTGGAGTTAATGGTGGTTAAGTAAAGAATCCAAATTTTTTTATACAAATACCTAACAAACACAAAAGCTAGATATTCTATTATACAGAACGAATAAAAGAACGGCATTAAAAACAAATTACTGTGAGTTATCGCTGAAAAGTAGATAAAGGATATGTATAGGACTACAAAAATAATATAACTAAGACAGTTTAAAAACTAAAACAACCGAGTTCCATGCCGCGCGAGTCCGTTTCAGAGGAAAGTTTGAGACGTTTATCGTCATATCTTTATAAAGGATTACATATTAGATCTCGATGAAATTGCAATGGGTGGTCCCATTGCAATCCCCTTGGAAATGTACTCTACCGATAAAAAAAAGAATCATTCGAATTGGTTCACTATTGACGGAGTAATCGCGTAACATACATACAAAAAAAAAAACGAATTGAGAGCCGCCTCCTTTTTGGAAGTCGGTTAGAAAAGGTTAGCGTGATAAAATTGAATGACTATTTACGTATGTATATTGTATATTGACGTACAAACCTACTTACTACTTGTTTAAGGAAAATATTTGTATATCGGGATAATATGGTAATCACATATTATAATATATACAAAGATCTCTTGTACATAAAAAATATTATTATGATTAATTTACTAAGTTTAGGTAGGGTTAAAATTAGTACAGTGTAGATACAATTATTACAAATTTGCATGTATCGGGAAATTACGTAACAATTATAAGATTTGAGTTATGAAATTCTCACGAGAGATATTCATATTTTGTTTTTTACTGACCGGCATTCACTCGCGTTTATTTTTCGGATAATGCTCCGACCGGTTTCGACTCGATTTGAGAGTCTTCGTCCCGGGAGCGGCTAAGAGAGCTGTGATTCGCGGCGTGCCGCACGAGCTTCCCAGCGCGACTGAGCATAATCCGAAAAATAAACGCGAGTGAATGCCGGTCAGTAAAAAACAATTTATAAGATTGTTTAAAAAACTAAAACAACCGACTTCTAATGCCGCGCTATTAATTTGTGTACAAGTTTGAGGTGTTTATCTCCATATCTCTGGAGATACTTATCAGATCTCGATGAAATTACTATAATATTCCAACAAAAAGAACATTCGTGGACAAATTGTTTGTTTGCGGATAACTTCGTTGTTTATGAACCGATTTTGATTTTTTTTTTTGATGGAAAGGAGATATCCCAATAATGGTACCATAGTAATTTCATCGAGATCTGATAAGTATCTCCAGAGATATGTAGATAAACACCTCAAACTTGTATAAAAATTAATAGCGCGGCATTTGAAGTCGGTTGTTTTATATATATATATATATGAAGTCGGTTAAAAATAGCATTAAATAAAGCTATCCTTCTATATTATGTTTCTTTAAGTGTTACACTTCAACATGGATTGTGTGTAACGATATCCTTCTAATATTATAACTGTCAATGTGTATTTGTTACTCAATGAATGAACGGACATTGATAACATTTGTCAAGGTGGTAAAATTAGGTGATAGTATACGTTTTAACGTGGTTAAAATTGCAGGGGAAATTTGTAAGTGATAAGTCAGAATGACTGACAAATATAATAGGACAATCTTATATTTTAAATCTCCTTTTTATGTCTTATAGGCTAGCGTTTGACCACTATCTGGTGGTAAGCGATGATGTGGTCGAAGATGGTGAACACGCTAGGTCTAGAATACTATTATTGATGATGATGGTGGTAAGCTACTTTTTGGTAGCAAGTCAGGCGGAACATCGATATAATATGCTACCAGGTGGTAGTTGTACCAAAATCAATATTACCTCATTAAGAAGACACCTGTCTTCTAGGTAATATTGATGTTTTAAATACCTGTATACAAGCTTTGCCTTATTTCAGATAGTTCATTTGCTAAGTTTCCTTTCAGTGATTCAGTTTTAGCTTGTATTTTGACATACGAGTACGCTTGAAATTGGCTGTATTATTTACAACTTGACTTTTAATTATCAATTATTCTAATTTGTTGGTTTTATTTTAAAATTGAAATGCCTATTTTTCAAGATTCATGACCTGTCATCGGTTGCCATCTCAATGTATTGCTGTATTTGTCTAAACCTTATTATTGTTGTTAGAATAAATACCAGTTTGACCGGTTCCTGATAATGCGTTAGATAGTTATCTGACACATGACGTCATATAAAGGCTGTCAAAAATTTGTTAGATTTCATTATATTAGCGCTAACAGGAACCGGTGAAACTGGCCCTAAGTGTCTACTTGACGTTCATAAGTTTACCTACAATGTACCTATTTGAAGAAAATAAATTAATCTGAATCTGACTAGTTAGAACTCATATAAGTTCCTAAATATAACAAGTATTAAGTTATTATTTCATAAATATGCTGTAAAATCACCCTTATGTAAATTTTTAACGCTGTTCATAATAATTAAATTACTTAAGGCTCTAGTCAGCGAAATACAAGTTTGTTTCATTTTGATCCTATAAAACTTATAAATATTATATTCTAGTTCACCTTTGCATTACATTAAGGTACGTTACAAAAATCCACACTCGATAACAATCGCTACCAGAATTACTAAAAAGTTCATATTCAATTGACAACATTTCTTATTTCTAGGTGACGAAGATACAAAGATCCTGTTACAAATACCCAGAATCGGTTACACACAACCTGTCGTTAGTAAGTCATTGTCTGAAACTACAAAGAAACAGAAAGAAGATATCGCAGCTAGAAGGCTGAGAGCCATCATTCTGATTGAATCCTCTAGAATATGTCCCTTCAGATGGAGAATGAATTTATATTTCTGTTTCTACTGCGACGAAAAGTTCCACGATCCCGCAAAGTTGAGAGAACATCAATACACCCATCCTCATGTCAATCCTGCTGACTTATTAAAAAACAGAAGACTGAAAAGACACGAACTGATCAAAGTAGACATAACAGACGTCGGCTGCAGACTCTGCGATGACAGCATCTCTAACTTTGTTGAACTTAAAATACATTTACACAAAAAACACAATATCATCATTGACCTGAAATCTGATGGAGTTCTCCCATTCAGATTAGTTAAAGACGTATTTATCTGTGCTCTCTGTGATAAAAGATGCGATGAATACTTGACACTAAATCAGCATATGAATGTACATTTCCAGAACTACATTTGCGAACAATGCGGCGCGGGTTTTATCACTCCAGACCGTTTGAGAACTCATTACTTTACTCACGAAACTGGTTCGTATAAATGCACCGCTGAGGGTTGCGATAAGGTCTTCCGAGCAAATAATACAATGAAAGAACATTATGCAATCGTTCATTTGAAGAGAAAACGTCATCGATGTCCGCATTGCGCTGATACGTTTATAAATTACTTCCAAAGATTGAAGCACATTGCCTCAGCACACGGCGTAAAACCGAAGGAATTTAAATGCACGATGTGTCCAAGAGTTTTTACGTTTAGCGGCAAATTGAGTGCGCATGTCAACAGGGCCCATTTGAAGACCAAACGGTATACGTGCGAGGTCTGCTCTTGGAAGGTTTTTTCGAAGAATGACTTAAAGCAACACATGGTCAAGCACGAAGGTGTGAGGAAGTTTGTCTGTGACGTCTGCAAGAAGTCATACGCCAGAGTGTGTACTTTAAAGGAGCACATGAAAATGCATGAGAGTTTAAGCAAATATATCTGTACGGAATGCGGAAAGAGTTTCGTTCAGTCTTATAGCTTAATCCGCCATGTTAAGGCTCATCATCAAAATTCGATTGTTGTTGGAAATAACACCAGTTAGCTTGTACGGTGACTTTTGAATACCTATCTCGGAATAACAAAAGTATGCGCGCGTGGCTGCGACCCACGCCTATGGCAGTCGAATACAATCGTTGTTAGTGAGCAAACGTCTCGGTATTCCACGATCCGCTGCCCATAACTAAACAATTTGGCGACTAACATTTGGTTGCAAAAATAATGTGTTTTTAGACAATAAATAAATATAGTAAGTCTTATAGTTTGTTTTATTAATTTTATGTCTTTGGAACTTAACTTATGATTACATCTTTACAGTCTTAGGTTACACAATAAAGCAATGACTATTTTTATTAACATTAAGTAAAAATAACATCGTATCAACCACACTAGATAATTTGAACGCAGCCAGTTATTAGGTATTTATTTTACGTATTAAGCCGGCTTTTCAATATGGGATATAATATAATGTACATTATATCTTGAAATATAAAATGTTATCGCTCGTCATACATTTTGTATGAGACCGTTTACACTATGCTATAATATATTTACTATTACATCCCAAGCTACTTGTACTATTCATTATTCTGTGCCCAAGCTATAAATATTTTTTGACCGACTGAGCGATATTTTACCTCACGTCCCCGGGCACCGCGCCTCCCCGGGCCTCGCCCTCAGATTTTTTATTGTTGTTTTTTAAATTTTTATTATGGCTCCACACAATTAGTGTATTTAGCCAGTGTTTGAATGAAACCACAGACAACCAAAGCTGAACTATATATCTGATAGTAAGAACAGCAATCGCGGGATGTAATATATTGCTCAAAAAGTAATATACATTATATCCCTAAGTGAAAAGCCGGCTTTACATTATAGGAAATTACCTTTTACCTGCATTTCACAATTCAGTATTATCATCTCTCTTAGTTCTAAATTCAATATTTTAAGACTTGATTTATTTAAGAATTTATGATTGGTAGGAGAAAACTATCCGTGGGATTCCAATTTATCAACCGGGTGGCTCTGGTAAGGTAGGTTGATTTCCTTCTATTCACAAATTTAATTTATTTTCTATTATTTTTATAATCGAGTACGCGCGAAAATATAAAAATGTGCTTATCAACTATCATGTTATAAGTAATGTACGCGAATCGTTTCAAGCGATATGATTTTACGTAACTTAAAATGATCTACTAGCTTACTCTCTAGAAGTAGGGCAGTTAACTAAGATATCATGATTAGCAAGCACAAAATCGAGCACTGCAAAGTAACATCTGTTGAAGTACAAACTTATTTTTGTTTTCTAGGATACACGATACCTGAAGTGCGAACCTCAGCGAAGGAGACCAAGATAGTGCCGCTATTCCAAGTCGCGTACGATCGCAGCTTATGTAGACCGCTCGGCACCATCAGCGACTTCAGTAAACTGAAGAGCAAAGGATTGCCACACATCGACACCCTGACCTTCATCGTGTCTCGAACACCTTCGCCTGCATCCCCTTCCCCGCCGAGATCGCCGTCCCCGCGTAGATCTCCAACATCAACTAGATCTCCTTCCCCTCTCAAGTCAGAAGACATAAACCCTCCCGCCAAATTTCTCCTTAAA
Source organism: Cabera pusaria (assembly GCA_954871355.1). Lineage (NCBI taxonomy): Eukaryota > Metazoa > Arthropoda > Insecta > Lepidoptera > Geometridae > Cabera > Cabera pusaria. Next base: position 10,449,100 of record OX940913.1, on the reverse strand, counting down.
CCACAACCGCAGAAAAAGTGCTCAGACATCAGACAAAACGCTCTCACAATATTCGAATTCTCAACGGCTTATCCTTTTATATTTTCAAATAATGCATTTAAATGTTTCGTCTGCGCGCAACCCTACCTCGATCTCGGCGTTTTAAAACAGCACATGCAAGAACACGCCTTCGCGCCTATCAAACGACTAATGAATAACAGAAAAGAAAACGTTTTGAAAGTAGACGTGTGCGATCTCGCTTGTAAACTCTGCCTCCTGCCTATCAAAGATCTCAGCACTTTAAAATTCCATTTGAAAGAAGCACACGGAAAGCCGATTGATCCAGAACTGCAAGATAATTTGATACCTTACAATTTGAGCTTGGTCAACGAAGGATTCCAGTGCGTAATCTGTGAACAGAACTTTATCAAATTTCGCATCTTGGTGATTCACATGAGCGTTCACTTCAGTAACTACAGCTGCGAGATCTGTGGCTCAGGTTTCATGACTCTACGGCTTTTGAAGAAACATTTGGAAGTGCATGAGACGGGGAACTTTCCGTGTGATCGCTGCGAGAAAGCTTTCAGTACGAGTTATAAACGAGCTTTGCACATTCGGGGTGTACATCTCAAACAGTATCCACGTCGGTGCCCCATATGCCCTGAACGTTTCAACTCCAACTATAAGCGTACTATACATTTACAAGACGTGCACAATCAGTCGACGCGAGTGCACAAGTGTAAGACTTGCGGCCGAGGGTTCAATCTAAAGTACCACCTGATCTGCCACGTGAGGTCGGTACACCTGCAAGAGAGGAACCAGCAGTGCGACGTGTGTCACCAGCGGTTCTGCAACAAGGAGTCATTGAAGAGACACATGGTGATACACACGGGAGAGAAGAATCACAAGTGCGAAGTGTGCGGGATGGCATTCTTGAGGAGAAAGAATCTCAAAGACCATTTAAGACTACATGATATTAATTGATAAATCTCAAATAACTATAATAATAGTGAATGATAATTATTTTATTAATCTAAGGCAGCTATAACACAAAACTTTCATAGTAGGTTTGAATTTGTGTCACACCAATGATGACCAGAATAATGAGCTTATAATTAGACATTTTCTTGAATTCTGTTCCAATCGGATGAACATTTAATTTTACAGCAGCAGCCTACGCTATTGCATATAATCACAAAGCCAGGCTTAATAAAGCAATAGATCAATTGATGTATGAAAGAATATAGAGAAATAAACCTCGTTAGAAACTTACCTTGTAAATGATTTTGATTTGAAAGAACATGAGGTTGCTTTGGTATGATAATTTTATTGAGCACTTATAGGTTCACAAATTCTGATTAAACATCAAATAAATAATTTCATACAAAAACCGCTTACATTTATTTTTGAACTTTCTAACTCAATTCATTAAAAATATTGAATGATATTTTTTATCTGAGCTTACTTAACATGTATCTTAAGGTATGTTATAACCGCAAATCAAATATTTTATTGAACTGAAAATACACATGTCACTTTTAATTCAAGATTTTTGTTTTCTTCTAGGAGTCAGTGAAGAATCGAATTCCTCCTTCAATCTGAAAGATGACAATGGAACTCCGATCAACCTAACACTTCTCCGCACACCGATATCACTCGATGATCTCAAATATGTAAAAGCTACAATAACTGAGAAAAGACGTGGATTTAAACCAAAAGATAATAAGTCATTAAGAAAACTAAAATATCATGAAAATAACAAAACACCAACAGTAAAAATAACAGACAGTGAAAGTAGAGCCGAAAATGCAAAAATGATTCTCAAAGAACCGATTTCACTTGATGACTTAAACTTTAATACTCCTTTAACAATCCAAATTGCAGCTGTAGAAAAAGCTGTAACTGTTAGGAGAGAACGTAAAGCGGACTCTGAATTTGAAACATGGAAACAACACACGATGACCATATTTAAAAACTCATTTATCTATCCTTTCGTTCATGCCGGCGATAAATATAAGTGTTTTATATGTGCTGAGCTCTTTTTAGAACCATACTTATTAAAGAGACATACTGTTGAAGAGCATACTCTTCAAGACATGGATAGGCAATTAAATAACAAAGCTCGAAATATGATATTGAAAATTGACGTAACCTATCTAAAATGTGCAATATGCACTGATGAGTTCAGTAATCTTCAGGATTTGAAATCACACCTAAACGGACATGGTAAAGCAATAGATTTACAGCTGCAAGATAATCTCATTCCTTTCAAATTGGGTGCGCCATCTTTCCAATGTCAAATCTGCGGAGAAGACTACCTTAAGATTAGACTTCTGGTAGTGCACATGAGTTCTCATTTCAATAACTTCAGCTGTGAAATTTGCGGCACCGCATTCACGACTCATCGTTTGCTGAAATGTCATTTGGATACACATAAATCAGGGAGCTTCCCTTGCGAGAAATGTGATAAGGTTTTCAATAATGTTGCTAAGAAGAATCTCCATGTTAGGGGAGTCCATTTAAAGCAGATGCCGAGAAGATGTCCAATATGTCCGGACAGATTCAACTCAACCTATCAGAGAACAAAACATCTGAGGATAGTTCACAACCGTAGTACTGGTTTATTCAAATGCGAATCTTGTGGCAAAGAATTTGACATGAAGTATCATCTTTTGATACACCAAAGAATGGTGCATTTACAAGAGAAGAATCACGAATGCCCCATTTGTCATTTTCGCTTTTTTACGAAGTCTTTCTTGAATAGACATATGTTAGTGCATACAGGAAAGAAGAACTTCAAGTGTGGAGTGTGTGGCAAGGCTTACAGCAGGAGGAGAAATTTGTTGGAACATTCCAAAAGTCACACAGTTGTTTCGGGATGTAGCATCTGTGGTCAACTTTGTGAGGGCCACGCAACTATGGCAGTTCCAATTTGAAATTTTGATCATTCTATAAAACAGATTATATATTAAAATAATATTCAAGCTTCTTAATAAATTAGTATGTACCTTGTGCTATTCTTAAGTTCTTCTGAAATCTAAGCTAAATAAAGAAGAATATAAAGAAGACTGATCTGTTTTTTTTTTTGTTTGTTTGTTACGATTTAACTCAAAAACTAGTGGACTCATTACAAAAAAAAAATCACTTCTAGAAAGCTTCATTATTAACGAGTAACATAGACTATTTATATTTATTCCCGTATTCTCACGGGTACGGGAAATACGCCGCGAGACGCTGCTAGTTCCTAATTAATATATAATAACATATACCTATATTGAAAAAGTTTATCGAATATAGTATATTCGATAAACTTTTCATTTTTAAACCATTCGCAATGCATGATTTCATCAAGAGTCATATAATATTTATTGTCGAACTGTAATAAAAATTACTCGCACTATTATTTTGTGGCTTACTTCGAGGTTTGTATTTATTAATCAAAATAAAAATATGCAAATCTATGTCTTTTGAATTATCGCTTTGAGCCTCAGAAAAGAAACTCGTTAGCATTAATAATTTATAAATATATGTGAAAGCACGTGAAGAAACTCATCCTTGTAATAATATCAAATCATAAGCAAAGAAATTGTCCGCAAACACTCAGCCAAACATGGAGTCTTATGACAAACAGCCGCCGCACCTTAACGAGGCATTATAAAGCAATTTTGTTTTCCCAGGATCTCAAGCAATACAGCAATACTTCGAAGACTATGGACCTCGTACCAGCGTATGGCATTTGACGACCGCAGAACGTGAAAACGCCGCCACTTTTATAGAATTTACATCTGTGAAGCCATTTTTATGGCATCAAGGAAGCTTCAAGTGCTTTTATTGCAGCGAAATCTTCACTGAAATACATGTAGTATTGCAGCACACTGATACTCATACAGTGCCCAGCAGGCTAACTCTAATGAAAGAATGTATCACAAGCGGCAAAAGGGTCATCAAAGTTGACGTATCCGACATGAAGTGCAATATCTGCGAACTGAAATTTTCCAAACTAGACGATATCAGAAAACATCTCATAACCGTTCACAAGAAGGTATTCAAGAATGCAGGAAACGGTCTCATGGCTTATAATCTAAGCGGAGGCAAATTACTTTCATGCCATCAATGCGGGAAGGAATTCAATTCTTTCTTTTCTTTGAACCGCCACATGAACGTTCACGACAACGTGGTTTGTGAAACTTGCGGTCTAGGGTTCTTGACGTACCAAAGGCTGAGGAATCATAGGATAGTGCATCAGAATGGGAACCACAAGTGCGACCAGTGTACCAAAGAGTTCTCTACGAAACTAAAGCTTCGCTACCACGTCATCAGATGGCATAATGTAACTGATGTGAAGAAGTTGAAGCCTTTGAAATGTCCTCACTGTTTGGAGAGATTCAGTGAACATTACAGGAAGATGGCACATTTGCGGGAGGCTCACGGGATAACCTTTAAGTTTGAATGCACTGCGTGTAAGGCTATTTATCCGACCAGACGCGCTCTAACTGAGCATACTCGAAAACTTCACGTGCAGAATATCCAGTGTAAAATCTGCGGCAAGTGTTTTGGGACTTCAGCTCAGTTAAAGATCCACTCGAGAGGTCATACTGGGGAACGGAATTTCTTCTGCTCCATTTGCCAGAAAGCATACATGCACGAGAAGTTACTGAGAAAGCATATGCAGACTCATGGCTTTGTCTGCGCTTGTGTACATTGTGGGAACGGGTTCCATAGTAAAGCTGAATATTTAAAACATAAGAGGCAATGGCATCCTCCACAATCTAGCGATAAAGTTTCTCTACTGGCTGAAAGCTAAAAGCTTTTTTTTTTCAAATAGGTAATAATAGATTATGTACTAAACCTGTACACGAAAATACTTTTGCATATTTTGTTCGATTTTAATCTCTCTAAAAATTCTCCGGGTTAGAAAATCTGTAAAGTTACTGGAACTCAACTGTAGTCTTTAATAGTCAATGTTGTTACAAATTGTGATGTGTTAGCTTTCTCGTCCACTGCACTCTCTAATTAATTTCCAGCATAATAGAGGCTAAATTTTGTTTCCCCAGGATTGGCAGACTCTCGTCCTGGGCCGCGGACCAGTGTGTGGCAAATGACTTCATACGAGCGACAAAACGCCGCCACTTTCCTCGAATACACTACCGCCAGGCCCTTCCTCTACCAACAAGCTAACTACAAGTGTTTCTACTGCAGCGAGATCTTCACAGAGGTCCAACCTGTTCTAACTCACACGGCAACTCATGTCACTCCCAGCAGACAATCTCTACTCAAGCAATATCTTAGAAAAGGAAAGCGAGTGATCAAGGTTGACGTTTCTGGATTGAAATGCAATATCTGCAACCTCAAGTACTCAGAATTGGATGATGTTAGAAAGCATTTAATTACTGCACATAAGAAGGAATTCAACTCAGCCGGAAACGGATTAATAGCCTACAATCTAAGCACTTCGAATGGACTTCTTTCCTGTCACAAATGCGGCAAAGAGTTTAACTCCTTTTTCCTATTAAACCGGCATATGAACGTGCATTATAGCGTAGTCTGCGAAACCTGTGGTCTCGGATTCATGTCCCACCACAGATTGACAAACCATAGACTAGTCCACCAGAACGGTACCCACAAGTGTGACCAATGCGAGGAAGTCTTCCCAACTAAAATCAAACTTCGCTACCACATCTTCAAAAGGCACGAGAAGACGAATGTGAAGAAATTGAAGCCTCTAAAATGTCCGCATTGTTTGGAGAGGTTCTCCGAGCATTATAAGAAGATGTCGCATTTGAAAGAAGTTCATGGCATCACGTTTACATTTGAATGTCCAACGTGTAAGACTGTCTTTCAGACGAGGCGAGCTCTAACAGACCATACGACTAAAGTGCATACGAGGAAGAAAGAATGCAAAGTTTGCGGGAAATGTTTCGCTACTACCACTTTGCTGAAACTCCATGTGAGAGGGCATACTGGGGAGAGGAATTTCTTCTGTAACATCTGTCAAAAAGCCTATATGCATGAGAGAACTTTGAAATTACACATGAGGGTGCATGGGCCTGTGTGGAAATTGGTGTGTCCGCAATGTGGTAATGGGTTCCAGAATAAAAATGATTATAACAAGCATATGAAACAGTGGCATCCGGAATGGCATCTTAAAGCCGCTGTCGTGAGCTATAACGCCAGTCTCGCTTCTAGTCAGAGTTAAAATTGAGTTTAGTTGTAAATATTATACTTAATTATAAATGCAGCTTCCGAATGTTTGTAGCTGCAAAAGTTGAAAGTAGTTAAAGTAATGTTTTACACAGTATTTTAATAAAAGAGTGATATTTATTTTTCAATAGTACTTATATGTTTATACGCCAATTCTCTTTCTATTTCTATGCGTAGCGTTCTACCATCATCAACCTTATCGTCACCTACGGACAAGTTAGATAGTAGTCCAAACGCTAGCCTGAAAGTCATAAAAAAAGTTGACTGTGGCAGATAGCCTATTTTCAACCGTAAAGGAGGAGATTCTCAATTTGTATGTATGTTCTTTTTTACGCGATTATAACGCCAATGAGGAGTTATAGTTATAAATAAAATATCTAACTGAAATATTTAACTGTAATATTTAACCGAAACACTCAACTGAAATATTCAACCAAAACATTCAACATAAATATCTAATTATATATCTATTTTGGTTGAATATTTCAGTTGAGTGTTTCGGTTAAATATTACAGTTAAATATTTCAGTTAGATATTTTATTTATAACTATGTGTTCAAATCGCGAAAGTTTAAAGTTTACAATGAGGAGTTTCCTTAAAAGGAAACTCAACAGATCGCATACATGACAATACACCAAATACAATACACATAGTTATATGACAACATAAAACCGGCCAAGTGCGAGTGCGACTCGCGCACCGAGACTTCCGTACAAATTTGTCAAACTAGGGTAAGGACAAACTTAACTTTGCAGTTCGATCCATAGAAAATGTATTGCACCAACTGCAACTAATAAGTTTGTTATTAAACTACAAATTTACCTTTACGGTTTTCAGATTTATTCTTAATTTATTCTTATTATATATATATCATATATAATGTGCTTCGTGCCAAATTTAATGATTCTATGACAACGGGAAGAATCAGAATTCTTTTTTTAGAAGTACCCTATCTATGGCTTTCGATTCCCTCGTGAAATCGCAAAATATGCGAAAATATGCGACATAAACGGTCATATCTTTTGATCGCGTTGACTTACAAGTTTGATTTTTAATAGCCGTTGACCCGAATTTTTACCCAACTTATGTTTTTTTGTTTTTGTTGTGTATGTTTTTTCCGGCTTATGTTTTTGACCGGTATGTGGGTATGTATGTTTGTATATATGTTCATCTGTTCCCTCATAACTTCTAAACTACTTATCATAATTTGACAATTGAGGTATCGTTGGACGCGACTTATTTGTTTGCGGGGGAGGCTATGTGACGTAACATAAAATTGAATGTGGCGCCCTCTAGGAAGCACAAAGTCAAGAACTAAAAAAAAAATTTCAGCCCACCCCATCGTGTGTGGTATCGTTGAATAGGGATTTTAAAATGAAGGTAGGGTTTGGTTTATCATATTTTTGTCAAGTGTAGTGTTTGCGAGATAAATCCCGTCGAAGTAAAGAAAACTAATTTTTACCCCACGCGGCGTCGCAAAGAAGCAATAGGGAGGGTTATGTGTTTGTTGATCGCTATGTATCGATTTAAGTATGTTGACATATATGCATGTATACATTTATAAAAAACCACAATTTTTTTTAAATAAAAACTAAGTTCAAAAACTAAAACCCGACTACTGAAAATTCTCGCTCTAAAAATAATAAAACAAGAAAATATTGTCATCGGAGATCGCTATGTACAAACTATTTAATACATGTCGTGTATTATATAATTAACTTACTTGAAATAAATATTTTATTGTATTTCATACATATTCTAGTGGTGCTCAGAGGATAGCCGTGGTCGTATGTCACCTACCGTAACAAAACAATGCATTCTGCATATTAGCATACGACCGCGGGTATCCACTGAACACCACTAGAATATGTATGAAATACAATAAAATATGTATTTCAAGTAAGTTAATTATATAATACACGATATATTTTAAATAGTTTGCACATAGCGATCTCTGATGACAATATTTTCTTGTTTCATTCTTTTTAGAGCGTGATTTTTTAGTAGTCGGGTTTTAGTTTTATAACTTAGTTTTTAGGGTTCCGAACCCAAAGGGTACCAACGGAACCCTATTACTGAGACTCCGCTGTCCGTCTGTCTGTCTGTCTGTCTGTCTGTCTGTCCGTCTGTCACCAGGCTGTATCTCATGAACCGTGATAGTTAGACGGTTGAAATTTTCACAGATGATGTATTTCTGTTGCCGCTATAACAACAAATACTAAGAACAGAACAAAGTTAAAAATTAAAGAAAAGTTTAAAAAAGTTTTTTACGATAGCGCAGCGCCATCTAGCAAGCATCAAAGATGGCGCTATCGTCTTTACCTTAATCTGAATCTCGGAAGCGGCTCCAACGATTAAATAAAATTTAGTATACAGGGGATTTCGGGAGCGATAAATCGATCTAGCTAGGAATCATTTTCAGAAAATGTTGTTTTATTCGTGTTTTCAATAATCAACTTTATTGATAATCAACTTAAAATATTACTCTTTCCGACATCTATTGGCGAGTAGAAGTAGCTTTAGTGTTACTGTGTGGGTAAAGCAGTTAGTGGCACTCAATAAAAAAAAATGTATTACTATTCGTCAATAGATGTAGGGAAGAGTCATATTTGTCTGTTTAAGTGGCAAAAAATACCGAGCAAAGCTCGGTCAACCAGATATTTAATAATATTAATTACTACTATTACTATTACTTCTATATAATACTATTCTACCTTTGTTTTAACGTTTACTTGGTGTTCGGTTCGGAACCCTCCGTGTGCGGGACAAAAGTCTGACTCGCACTTGGCCAGTTTTTTTTAATATGATATCAACTTGACATCTTTAAGGTACGGCCACACCGCGGCGTCCTGCGATCTGCGGGCTCGATCTTAGTACTTTTCAATTGTTTTCTGATCGTCTTTTCTGACGGACTTCACAAAAAAGGAGGAGGTTCTCTATTCGACTGTTTTTATGTTTGTTTCCTCAGAACTTCGTCAAATTTTAATCTATTTCAAAAATTCTTTTTTTGAGAGATTATGCCTCCCGTTTGATCCCATTCAAATTTCATCGAGATTCGTCAATTATCTCCGGAGATATGGAGATAAACAATATAAGCAAATTTGTATACTTAGATGACATCATTATAACTAGCCAGTACTTTGACTATACGGCATGTGAAGTCGCTTTTTTCGTTTTGTATGATCATAAATTATTATCTTATCTTAGGTATACTATTTTTAGATCTCGTGGTTAAATATAACATCGGTATATAACTGTCTCCTGATTTCTGTACATACAGTATACTATTTATAAAATAGTACCTTTACAAGTTAAATACATGTAGATATACGAGTATATTTTCTCCAAATGATTATTAGTTATCGAAAATGTAAAATTTTCAATTGAACTATAGTTGACCTTCCACGTTTATTTTTGTTTAAAACTATTGTCATACTCGTATGTAGTAAATATAGAATTATGTATTAAAGTACGTAGGTTGACCTCAGCGAAATAAACAAGTACTTTATATAGGTAAGTACTACATATATAAATCTGCGTGCCTAGTGCAAGTTTCTTTAGATGTGTATTCTTATGATTTCAGTTAGTAAGTTATTTATTAATGTATTTAAATACCTACTACTTAGTACTTATTTATTATAAATTGTACAAAATCTAATTATAACAAAAACTTACAACTAATAGATTAGTAATTTTATGTAATATCATGTAAAAATAAAATTAATTGAATATTAATAAACTCATAATAATCAACAAAACTTTTTTTTTATATACACTATGGTTCTTAAATAACATAAGAAATACGACGGTCTTTTAATTGTCTACTAGCGGTATTACAACCATCAGATCAACAAGTTGTAGTGGTAGGACTTCTGCTAGTCCGCCTGGGGCGGTACCGCTTTGCCAATTAATTTTCAGCCGGGAAATAGGAATGTTTCTCGGTTGAAATGGCAAGGTATCCAGTGGAATTACAGGGCATATGAGACTTAACATCTTTATGTACCAAGGTAACAGTCGCAGTGCAGTGACGTGCTAAATTCTGGCAGTCCAGAATTTTGCATTAATTACATATAGGCACATGAGTAAAGAAAAGGAATAGGTAGACATCATCGCTCACCATCAGGCGAGCGTCGTGCTTGTCCTGTTACCTAATATCATAAAAAAACACTAAAAAAAACCGAAGCACAGAACAGGTAATAATACTACGTAGCTGACTGACTGACCGAAGCCAGTGCCGGTGCCGGCAGTACCATGTGATCACCTATATATTTTTTTTATATCAAATAATATCGTTTAACCACTATCTCACACGTTGGTAAGTAATAATACACACTCTGTGAAAATTTCAAGTTCAACATTTTATAAGATCGAGCAAACAACGCGGAAAAAGTTTCTTGTATGAAGAGTGAAGACACATTAAATTTTCAAATACATATTCTGTCTAAATTTTAAGAAGCTACATAATTATGGTTACGGAAATACATTGCTGCGAAAGGTGGACGGACAGCAAAGTTTCAGTAATACGAGTACGTACCTTTTGGGTACGGTAACCTAAAAACTACAACAATGAAAGGCAACATACTTTACACATATTCACATGTATCATAATATCACATTTTAGATCCAACCGCAATAGGTACATACTTGAAATTTTCACAAAATATGTATTACTATGGTGGATTTGCACACTACTAGTAGTCTTGTTAACCCCTCCAACTAATCTAAGTTTTGTAACTTTGAAATTTTGGTTAATATTTATGTACCTACTGACAGCTTAAAAAATATTTCAAATATTAACACCAAATTTAATACTTACAACATTTTCTCCCCAGAAACAAACATCGATAAGAAAGCAAGCACCAATCTTTGGGATCTCAGCATATCCGAGAGGACCAACGCGTCCAATATCATCCAGCTCACCACAGCCAAGCCCTTCCTCTTCTGCGGTTACTTTTACAAATGCTTCTTCTGCCACGAACAATACTCCGACATCAAGAAACTCCTTGATCACACTGCCACGCACGAAATACCAGACCAAGCGAACATTCTAAAAGAACTACTCAAAAGAGGACGAAGAACAGTCAAAGTCGACATATCAGAATTGAAATGTAGATTCTGTGACATGGAATTTACTGATCTGGATGTGATTAGGAGGCACTTGGCAACAGAACATAAAGTAGTTTTCTCTGAATCTGGGAATGGAGTCGTAGGATACAACTTAGCGACGAAGAACGAGATGTTTTGCTGCCATATTTGTAGCAAGAAATTACATACGTTTATCCTTCTTAACAGGCACATGAATGTCCATTTCAATGACTCAGTTTGTGAGATATGCGGGTCTAGTTTTATGTCGCATGCACGACTTATGCAGCATAAAGAAATACATGCCCCTGGAGGGTACCTTTGCAACCAATGCGGCAAAGTCTACACAACCAGCTCTAACCTTAGATTCCATAAACAAAAAGCTCACGAAGGGAATGGAAAAATGCGTAAGTGCCCTCAATGCCCTGAAAGTTTCACAGAGCATTATATTAAGATTAAACATTTGAAGGAGGCTCATGGTATTACCTTTACGTATGAATGCGAAGTTTGCAATGATATCTTCTCTAGTAAAAGAGCGTTGACTAAGCATACAAACAGACAGCATTCTGTGAAGACTCAGTGTGAAATTTGCAAGAAATGCTTTAGCTGCAGCACAACGTTGCGAAACCATATGCTCTGCCATATTGGAGAGAAAGACTTCATCTGTAGTATATGTCAGAAGTCATACAGACACAAGAAGAGCCTGGAAAACCACATGAAAAGTCACGTAAAAACAGAACAGTTAGTAATGTCATGTTAATGTTACTCTACCTATATCTACCTATCGATCAGAACGCGAGTCATACCTTCGCGCCTCGAGTTCGGTACTCACTCGATACACAATAGTCGCGAATGTGCCGCAGTGACGAATGAACGGTATTTGTAAGCAATAAGCGTACGAAATATGAATATTTGATTGAAATGAGTACACGTATTTCAAAGAGCAATCGTAGACTATATTGTGCTGTTTTTGGTTCCTTAAATTCTTTAATAACGCGGTAATTTTTAAATCAATTTTTTTTAATAATCACCTGGAAACTCCGGAAGGTAAGACTATAAAAAAATATCAACACTGATATCGTAAAGTTCCGGGTATGAATTAAAAAAGAGTAACATAATGACAGACTTTATGCATGTGTTACTGAAATCGAATTAAAAAGTTGTAATAAAATAATTAAACGAATACAGTAAAATAACTTTTTCTGTAGTATATTTTGTATGGACCCCGGAATTTTCAGTTCGATTTTTACCGCCAAATTTTACCGGAACCGCGCCACGGCGCATGCGCGGTTAATCGATGGTTACGGAGCCATTATTGTGTTTGTTTAGCTAACTTTATAGTTTTTTATTTGCTTTGCTTTTTGCTCTCTATTAACTTTGATTTTTTTTATTTGTAGAGGTTAATATTGCATTAGTGTAGATAAAGTAGTGTATGAAACTACACATAACTAGGTAATTAAAAATAAACTATTAAAAATCTCGTCTACGGCCTACGGCTCAGTTTTTAAACACTCGCTCGTGTCTTAATAACCCTCATTATTCAACAGTTTCGTAAACTACTATTATTTACTTACTAGTAACTTATTTATTTTTTAATAGGTAACTAGGTATTTAGTTTTTTCCACCGAGTAAGTAAGCGGGCAGCCCTATCCAACCGCATCGCATGTTACGTACCGTAGAGGGAGAAACCCTTTCTTCAAAGAAAGGGTCTTTCCATAGCGGCGCCCTAGCCATGAGGTTCTATTGTCCTTTTCCACAAAATTTTAATTTGACAACACCTTACAATTTATCATCATTAATATTAACGTGATTATAAAACAACGACTATTATACTCACTACTGTTTGTTGTCGACTGTCTCGACCTAGGTTTCATGCATGTCCGATGCACATCCTCGGGAGTTCACGCAGCGAGATCGCAACGAGCACTCTCGCTGCGTGTACACCCTAGGGTTCCGCGGAACACACTTAGAGTATGGCTGTTTTAGGGCAACGAGAAGTATTCTATAAGTTTTGATTCCCTTTTGAAATCGCAAAATATGACAAAAATGCCACAAACTTTAATACCTTCTGAAGGGTTAATTTATAGGTTTGATTTTTTCACAGCCAAAAGATACCGTAGACAGGAGTAATTTGATATAAGTTTCAACTTGATATCTTTACGGGTTCCTGAGATAAAGGGTCTTGACAGACGGATAGACAGGCAGACGGACTACAAAGTGATCCTATAAGGGTTCCTTTTTAGGGTTCCGTAGCCGAATAGCAAAAAACGGAACCCTTATAGATTCGTCATGTCTATCTGTCTGTCTGTCTGTCCGTCCGTATGTCACAGCCATTTTATTCCGAAACTGTTAGGACTACAGAATTGAAACTTGGTAGGTAGATGTATTCTGTGAACCGCTTTCCGATTTTTATACAAAAATAAAAAATATAAAAGTTTAAGGGGGGGCATCCCATACATAGAACTGAAACAAAAAAAAAATTCTTCAAACCTATACGTGTGGGGTGTCTATGGATAGGTCTTTAAAAATGATATTGAGGTTCCTAAAATCATTTTTTCTCAAAGTCAATCATTTGAAAGATAGGCGCGCCTAAAGTGGTAAAATGTGTGTCGCCCCTGCCCGCCCTCTAACTTTTAAAGTATGGGAGTGAAAAATCTAAAAAAAATGTATTCTGTAGATCTCAATAAAAACTATCAACGAAAATTGGTTTGAACGAGATACAGTCAGCAGTTTTAGAGATATGGCGACCGCAAAGATAACTTTGTTTTTCATACAAACACTATGAAAAACAAAGTTAATTTTGTAGTTGCGAAAACTCAAAGTTATAGAATACTCTACTGTGTTACGGAACCCTACGAGTGCGAGTCCGACTTGCACTTGGCCATTTTTTACCTTTTAAGGTACTGAATCCAAAAAAAACGACGAAGCGCTTTGAGAAAAGGTAGGTAGTACCCGTGCGCTTCGCTTGGCTCGTCTTGGCTACCGTGCCCCCGCCAAGATAGATAGTGTATATACCCCAAATATACCCCAGATACATAGTGATCATTTCAAGCGGTCTACTTATTACGGTTTAGAGGACACAGCACTGCGACAGACAGACGGAGTCATAGTAATAGGACCCTACCCTTTAAGTTCGGTGACCTCAAAAACAAAGCCGAGAGGTCTGCTAGTATTTAATTAATTGCTAGCTTTTATGCACTTCTTATAAACCTAGGTGAAATATTACAGTTCGTGCGCGCAGTATTCATTATTAGAGGTATCCGGAATACAATTAAACCGTCAAGGATTTATTCCGTGTTCTAGTGTTTAACCAAAGAACTAATTTTCTGTGGTTTAACTAATAAATACTTACTCTTTTCACCAATTATATATTATTTAATAAGTACCTAGGTACTTATGTCCAACGCTTTTACCAATATTTTTCCCACTAGTTCAACTGTGAATGATTTTCTTTAGCACTTGACATAAAACACAAAAAATAACAATAAACTGGCCAAGTGCAAGTCGGACTCGCACTCGTAGGGTTCCGTAACACAGTTAAGTATTCCATAACTATGATTTTTCGCAACTACAAAATTAACTTTGTTTTTCATAGTGTTTGTATGAAAAACAAAGTTATCTTTGCGGTCGCCATATCTCCAAAACTGCTGGCTGTATCTCGTTCAAACCAATTTTCGTTGTTAGTTTTTATTGAGATCTACAGCATATATTTTTTTTAGATTTTTCACTCCCATACTTTAAAAATTAAAGGGGGGGGACACACATTTTACCACTTTAGACGCGCCTATCTTTCAAATGATTGACTTTAAGAAAAAATGATTTTAGGAACCTCAATGTCATTTTTGAAGACCTATCCATAGACATCCCACACGTATAGGTTTAAAGAAAACATTTTTTTTTGTTTCAGTTCCATGTATGGGATTAACCCTTAAACTTTTTTTTTTTACTTTTGTATAAAAATCGGAAAGCGGTTTACAGAATACATCTACCTACCAAGTTTCAATTCTGTAGTCCTAACAGTTTCGGAATAAAATGGCTGTGACATACGGACGGACAGACAGACAGACAGACAGACAGACATGACGAATCTATAAGGGTTCCGTTTTTTGCCATTCGGCTACGGAACCCTAAAAACTGCATCTGGAATGTTGATGTAATATAGGTAATTATTGCCTTAATGCGTACGACTATAACCATACGAACGAATACGCTTATAAGAATCAATACTAAAAACTTCAAACGTTTTCTCCGCAGGAACAAACTCTGATGTGAAAACACGAGCTGTGACAAGTATTTGGGAACTCACCATAACCGAGAGGATGAACGCTTCCATCTTTGTCCAGTTCACCACAGCCAAGCCCTTTGTCTACTGCAGACTCTTCTTCAAATGCTTCTTCTGTCACGAACACTACTCCGACATCAAGAAACTCCTCGACCACACTGCCACGCACAAAATACCAGACCATACAAAAATACTAAAAGAAATACTCACAAAAGGAAGAAAAACAGTCAAAGTCGACATCTCAGAATTGAAATGTAGGTTGTGTCAGATGGAATTTACTGATCTGGATGTGATAAGAAGGCATTTGGTATCAAAACATCAAGTGGTTTTTACTGAATCTGGAAATGGTGTCGTAGGATACAACTTAGCGACGAAGAACGAGCAGTTTTGCTGCCATATTTGCAGCAAGAAATTTCAAGATTTTATGTCTCTCAACAGGCATATGAATGTTCATTTCAGTAACTTCGTTTGTGAGGTTTGCGGGGCTGGTTTTATGACGCATCAACGGTTCATGCAGCATAAAGAAGTACATGCCCCCAGAAAATATCCTTGTAAACAATGTGGCAAAGTCTACAAAACCAGCTCTTACCTTAGATTCCATATAGGAAAAGCTCACGAAGGGAATAGAAAAATGCGTAAGTGCCCCTATTGCCCTGAAAGTTTCACAGAACATTTTAGGAAGATTAAACATTTTAAGGAAGTTCATGGTATTACTTTCACGTTTACATGCGAGGTTTGCAATGCTATATTCCCTAGTAGAAGAGCGTTGACTACGCATACAAACAGACAGCATTCTGTGAAGACTCAGTGTGAAGTTTGCAATAAACGCTTTGGCCGCGTAGCAACGATGCGAGACCACATGCTTTGCCATACTGAAGAGAGACACTACATCTGTAGTATATGTCCGAAGTCATATATACATAAGAAGAGCCTGGAAAACCACATGAAAAGTCACGTTAAAAGAGAACAGTTAAGGCCAGATTCACCTGACGTAACTAATCTGACAGATTTTTAGTTATCTGAAAGATAATTCTATATATCATAATCTGACACGTTACCAGGAACCGGTGAAACTGGCCCCATTTGTAATATTTTTATGAATAACTAGATTGACAAAATAATATCACACACCTTGTTGCACACTCCGAAAGTGAGTAGATTGTACGACTCGTTATAGTGATTTGTATCAACCTAAATTATATGCAATAGACGAATTACGAATTAGAGTCATGGTAATGTTATCTATCAGCATTCTGTCATCGGACGGGACGCACGCCTCGGGTTCGGTACACTCTCGGTACACAGTACTCAACAGTCGTGATTGCACCGCAGTGACGAGCGAACGGTGTGATGGTTTCGTAAGCAGTAAGCCTCCTGCGATTTATGAATATTTGGTTTAGGCGCAAAATGCCCAATTCTCAAAATGGCATATGAGTCTTAAAAGGACCAATTCTCAAAATGGAAAATTCTGAATAAAACTGAGAAATGAGTACAAGTATTTCAAAGAGCAATCATATTCCATGGATAATTTTTAGAAATAATTTTTTTATTAGGTCTATTGTGGAAACTTCGAAATGTAAAGCTATAAAAAAATATATACACTCATATCGTAAAGTTCCGATTATGAATTAAAATAATACTTAGCATAATGACAGACTTTATGTATCTACAACTGAAATTGAATTAAATTGTTAATCACAATCCAAAATTTCATCGTACCGACGGGACTTGTACTGCATGCTCTTATTGGCAGAGCACCTAGACATGTTATCCAGGAGGTTGGGGATTCAAGTCCCGTCAGTACCATGAAATTTTGGATTGTGTTTAACAATTTACAGAAATATAAAGTGTGTAACACTTCAAAGAAACATAATATTTGAAATTGAATTAAAAAGTTTATTTTGATACAGATTTCTGAATAAAATAATGTTATAAAATCACTATTTTCTGTAATATAGTATACTTTGTATCACCTTCGGGGTTTTTAGTTCGATTTATATCATTGTTTAGGGGACCGCGCTAAGGCGCATGCGAAGGTTTATCGATGATCACGGAGCCATTATTGTGTTTGTTTAGCGTACTTTTTGTTTTTATTTGCTGTTTTTTTTTTCTATTTTAATGTTTGATTTTTTATTTACATAGGTAAACATTGTATTGTAAATTGTTAAACACAATCCTAAATTTCATCGTACCGAAGGGACTTGAACCCGCAACCTCCGGAATAACATGTTCCGGTGCTTTGCCAATTAAGCCACGGTGCGAAGTATCGTTAGGACGAAATTAGTGGATTGCATTTGATAACCCAATTATGCATTGGTGGCGCCATCTATGACTACATATTACGTAAGTAACAATTACAAATAGCAACAATTATAACAATTAATAGTAACAATTATAAATTAATTAGTTAACAATTTACAAAAATATCAAATGAAAAACACTTCAAAGAAACATTGTATTAGTGTAGATGAAGTAGTGTACGAAACTGCACTTAACTAGGTATTAAAATACTCGTGTGGTACTATTAATAAAACTGGCCAAGTGCGAGTCAGAGTTGCGTCACACACTTAGGAAGGGTTCCGTCACAGTTCCATACTACATTACAATACGAAACTTAACAGAGTTTCAACCTCATAATTGATTAATTGTTTATACCAAGAACATTTTGTTAGGTATACAAGTTCACGGAAAATCTCGTCAGCGCGATCTAGAAAGACGGGGCTCGTTTACTAGCGCCATCTAAGTTATTTTGCCGAAACTAATCAGAAAGGTTGTTAGCTTAACAAACACGAAGGAGTTGTTAACACCCAGGTGACACCTAGACTTTCATAGGTGGCGTTATATTAAAAAACACGTTTATGTATGGGGACCCCCTTTCATTTTTAATTTTATTTTGGATTTAGTATTTGTTGTCCTAGCAGCAACAGAAATACACCATCTGTGAAAATTTCAACTGTCTTACTATCACGGTTCCTGAGATACAGCCTGGTGACAGACGGACAGACATATAGACAGACGGACAGTGGCGTCTTGGTAATAGGGTCCCGTTTTACCCCTTGGGTACGGAACCCTAAAAACTTCGCCTACGTTTCAGTTTTTACACACACGCTCGTGTTTTAATAACCCGCATTATGCAACAGTTTCATACACTTGTAATGTATACTAACAAGAATGTAATTTGATTCTTTTCAACCGACTTCCAAAAAGGAGGAAGTTTTCAATTCGTCTGTATCCTATTTTTGTGATATGTATGTTACGCGATTGCTGCGTCAATTGTGAACCGATTCTAATGTTATATAATTTTTTAATTGGTATAGTACATTTCCAATGTTATCTCATTGTAATTACATTGATATATGATAAGTATCTTCAAAGATATGACGACAAACGTCTCAAACTTGCTTCTGAAACTGACCCGCGGCCCGCGGGGCATTGAAGTCGGTTGTTTTCCTTTTTCAACTATCTTAATTATATAATAGTGTATTTCGTTATTATCACCGATTAAGTAGGCTGGCAGCCCTATCCGACCCTATCGCCTTTACGTACCGCGATGCTGCAGGTAATTTTTTCAAAGAAAGGGCCGAGTCACAATACTGGATGGATAACATTTCCGTGGTAAAATTCCACTTACCCTGAATGTGGCGGTGGGTTCCAAGTAGAAAGGAGTTTAACAAACATGTTCAGGAATGGCATCCGAGTAGTTATTAAAACTACATTTTAAGTTTAATTTATTTAAGAAATAGGGTTTTTATCACTGAGAGACGAGCAGTTGACCGCTATCTCATCTGATGTTAAATGAAGATGCGGTCTAAGATCGTGCGGTATCGTGCTTGTGTGGAATTGGAAGATGGCACTGGCGCTAGGCAACTGAGTTTGCTTGGCACACATACATCATCACGTAATCGCCGCACCTCGGGAGAAGCTCACGTGGGTACCTCAAACCACAGTGTACTGTGCTCAAGCGGCGCGCAGTCAACGCGACGAAGCCGCTTACCTACGGGCAGCCATCCACACGCTTACGTCGCTCCCTAGCAGCGCCTTGCCTAACCATGAGGTAACATTAAAACAGAAGAGACGTGTGCAAACCATCGAGGTACATGTAAACCAGAGGCGCCCATCATAAACTGACTTACGTGCCGAGCGGCGCGCGATCGGTCGTGAGGAGTACTTACGCTAAACTAAGCGAGATGTAGATTCACCACTGCTTTTTATTTGAACGTAGAGCTAGTCGCGACGCCACATCCGGTACGTAGTACATATACATCGTTGGTGCAAACTTAGTTTGTGGACTATTCATTATAAAGCATTGTTTAGACATTGACATAAGGTTAAACCTTTCTTCCTCAATGGGTTAAACATACTCTGCCATTGCCTCAGTTAACGCCTTGCCGTAAGCGTGGCGACTATAGCTGGCAAAGGATTTTAACATTTTTCGCTACTGCGGTGACCACAAAAACATACAAAGTGGCCGCCAAGATCGAGTCGCCCGCTTTCAATCCGATTTTTACCTGAAAAATGGCACTAAAATAACATTCATAACGTCCTTTAATTTCAGCTTTTGTACAAAATCTAAATTCTTCAAATCAACACCTTACAATTCTTCATTCCCATTAACAGCGTGTATTTGTCCACTGTTGGACATAGGTATCTTCTATTGCACACCACTGAGCTCGATATTCACCTCTTTATTACCAACCGCTGACAGATAGCTTCCGTAGCACCTTACACAACACCTTACAATGTCTTGAAGTAATATTAATATAAAGTAATTAAATATTAATAACAATGTTAATGTAAAAAAACATCGAAGATTAAAAAGCTTTTAGTAATAAACAAATCATTTTCATTATTTATATGCTCGAAAACCTGTAGGTACAGTATGTATATGTTTTAAATAGAAGTAGGCCTTCTACTGGTCTACTTGGTTGGAGTGATATCGGGTAAAATATTAATTCGCGTCGCCTGAAGACGGGGAGGGGGGAGGGGGAGGCCAGGGGAACTCCTCTCGCATCATTTGCCCCCGCCGAAAATGCATCGTTTTTTTAATTTTAATATCAAAGTTCATTGACGCTACTCTATTAAAAACACGGTCGATTTAAGGGAGGAAGAGTGAGTGGGGAGAGTAAGGGGGAGGGGTAGAAGGAGGGGGTTCAAGGAGGGAGCCTCCTTGAAGAAACCGTTGCGGCAGGCTATCGAAAGTTTTTGATAACCTAAAAATCACGACTGTTTCTTACCATGCATGTCTATACCTACAAATGCCTTGTGTTTCAAAGAAATATCAGCAAATATATATTATATTATATTGTTATATTGTACTGGTGATTGCTGGCGTGGTTAGCGGGGGCGAGCGCGGAGCGAGCGAGCGGGACCACAGATATAAAATGTATGAGTATGAGCGAGACGATCATGGCGGCGGTTCCGGCGGTTTGAATCGTTTGAATCGTAGCGACGCGGAGGAGCGTCGTCGGCATCGGTTTCTTTGAATCGGTTTGGATTTCCCATCACTAAATTTCGGCTGTGACGTCACAGTAGGTGTTAAAAATTTGGCACGCTCGGTTTCGATACAAATCGTGATACCACGGTAATTATGGGGGGATGAAATGTTGTATGGAAGTATCGTCATTTTTAGAGCCTAAAAATACAACAGCCTAAAAATTAAGTTTCAAGCTTCTAGAGCTTAAAACTTAATTTTTAGGCTGTTGTTTCGATATAAATAAATATGACATTCAAAGTTAGTAAAAGTTTTACCCTCAAGGGTGTAAAATAACAATAGGGGATGAAAGTTTGTATGGAAATATGTAAGGTTTGTGAGAATGTTCTACTACTGAACCGATTTAAATGGAATTTGGTACACAGATAGTCTAGAGCCTGAGTAAGGACATATCATCATCATCATTATCAGCCGGTGTCTGTCCACTGCTGGACGTAGGCCTCTTACAAGGTGCGCCACTGAGCCCGTTCTTCAGCTCTTCTTTTCCAGTCACTGCCCACCGCTTTGCGTATGTGAAAGGACATAGGCTGCTTATTATGCGAAAAGAAGGTTTTAAGGCTTGAAAGGGGGGATAAGAAGTGGTATGGAAGTATCGTCATTTTTAAAGCTAGAAGCTTTAAACTTATAGTTTAGGCTGTTATTCGATATAAATAAATATGACGTTTGTGAGGGGGAAGGGGGAGGGGGAAGGGAGGGGAGGTGGAAGTGAGGGGAAGGCGAAAGATGGAGGGGGGAGTGGAGGGGGAAGTTGGGGGAAAGAGAAGGGGGTGAGGAAAGTAAGGGGGACGGGAGGGAAGTGAGAGGAAGGGGAGGGGAGAGGGGGGAAGGGGATGGCAGGAGTGAGGGGTCGGGAGAGGGGGGAAGGGGGATTAGCGCGGCATGGTATGGTGCGGTGTAGGTGGGATACGCATGTGTCTTATTTGTAAAATAAATAATTAAAAATGCTACCCAAAGACACTATTCCACGCGGACGAAGTCGCGGGCACAGCTAGTTGTATTTTAACTAGTTATATACATTGTGAAAATTTTAAACGTCCATAGTACACACTTCGAAAAATTAATTCGTCTATTACGGTTTAGAAGATAAAACCCTACGAATAAAATATATTATTCGTAGAAAATCCTGTAACGGACAGACAGAAGGGCAGTGAAAACTCAGTAATAGCATCCTTTTTTCACCCTTTTTCCAATGGCACCCTTTAGGTACGGAGCACTAATCAACGAAGCCGAGAGGTCCGCTAGCATTATTTTCAGTAAATGCTCGAAGACTTCTCGTTTACCTCGGTACCTATGTGAAATGTTACACTTCGTGCGCGCAGTATTATAAGATGGACCGGGAGTTTTCACCTAAATAGAATTCCGATTCTAGACGGAGATTTCACTTAAATAGAATTCCGATTCTAGAGATTCCTCACTACACTCTATTTTACTTGCAAAATTGTAAAGGTTGTAAACAATTATACTAATAAATACCTACTCGTATCAATGTTGTTACTTAGATACAATGCTTTTTTAACCGACTTCACAAAAAGCAGGAGGTTCTTAATTCGATTGTTTTAATGTTTGTTTATTTTTTATGTTTGTTACCTCAGACTTCCGTCAAATCTTAACAGATTTTTTGTTTGAAAGATTATGCCTCCCGTTTGGTCCCATTCAAATGTTATCGAGATCTGACTGTTATCTTCGGAGATATGGAGATAAACAATGTAAGCAAATTTGTATACTTTGATGACATGATTAAAACTAGCCAGTTCTTTGACTTTCGCGGCATGTGAAGTCAGTTTTTCATTTTGTACGATCATAAATTATAACACACAAAAACTGCACCAAGAAATTTAAAGTAATATAGGTAATATTAACTTAATGCTTACGACATATACCATAGGAAGTTACTAAGACGCTTATAAAAATAAATACTAAAAAAAACCTAACGTTTTCTCCCCAGGAGGCAACTTTGATGAGAAAGGACAAGCTGTGACAAGTCGTTGGGAACTCACCATATCCGAGAGGATTAACGCGTCCACCTTCGTCCAGTTCACCACAGCCAAGCCCTTCGTCTTCTGCAGATACTTTTTTAAATGCTTCTTCTGCCACGAACATTACTCCGACATCAAGAAACTTCTCGACCACACTGCCACGCACGAAATACCAGACCAAGCAAAAATGCGGAAAGAAATACTCCCAAGAGGACGAAGAATAGTTAAAGTCGACATATCCGTATTAAAATGTAGATTCTGTCAGATCGAATTTACTGATCTGGATGTGATTAGAAGGCACTTGGCGTCAGAACATAAAGTAGTTTTCACTGAATCTGGAAACGGAGTCGTAGGATACAACTTAGCCACGAAGAACGACTTGTTTTGCTGCCATATTTGTAGCAAGAAATTTCAGACTTTTATCCTTCTTAACAGGCACATGAATGTTCATTTCAGAAACTCGGTTTGTGAGGTTTGCGGGTCTGGTTTTATGACGCATCAACGACTCGTGCAGCATAAAAAAGTACATACATCCGGAGGACATCCATGTAAACAATGTGGCAAAGTCTATACAACCAGCTCTAGCCTTAGATTCCATATAGAAAAAGCTCACGAAGGGAATAAAAGAAAAATGCGTAAGTGCCCTCAATGTCCTGAGTGTTTCGCAGAGCATTTTAAGAAAATTAAACATTTGAAGGAAGTTCATGGCATTACCTTTACGTATGAATGCGATGTTTGCAATGCTATCTTCCCTAGTAGAAGAGCGTTGACTACGCACACAAACATACAGCATTCTAGGAACACTCAGTGTGAAGTGTGCAAGAAATACTTTGGTTGTGTCACAACGTTACGAGCCCACATGCTCTGCCATTCTGAAGAGAGAAACAACATCTGTAGTATGTGTCAGAAGTCATATAAACATAAAAGAAGCCTGCTAAACCACATGAAAAGTCACATAAACTGAAAACGTTTAGTTAAGTCACGGTAATGTTATTAACAGTATTTTATCATTGGTTGGAAGACGAGTCATACCTATGCGCCTCGATTTCGGTATTCATTCGGTAAATTGGTACACAACAGTCGCAAATGCGCCGCAGTGACAAACGAGCGGTGTCATGGTTTTGTAAGCAGTAAGCGTGCGATTTGTGAATATTTTTTCTATAGTATACTTTGTATCGACCACGGAGTTTTTAGTTCGATTTTTATTATTGTTTACGAGGACCGCGCTAATCTAATTCATAAAAGCTAATCTAAATATCTAAAAAATTGATTGATGGTAACGGAGCCAATGTTGTGTTTGTTTAGCTCATTTCTTTATTATTTGCTTCGCATTTTATATTTTTTTACTGTGATTTTATATTTGAATATGTAAACATTGCATTAGTGTAGATAAAGTAGTGTATGAAACTGCACATAACGATTAAAAAATTTGCCTACGTTTCAGTTTTTACACAAACGCTGGTGTTTTAATACCCCTCAGTATACAACAGTTTCATAAACTACTATTATATACCTCATCATCATAATTATCAGCAAATTTCCGTCCACTGCTGGACACAGGCCTCTCCCATGGCACGCCACTGAGCTTGATCTTAACCTATTCGTTTCCAACCGCTGCCAGCCAGCTATAGCGTATATCGTCGCTCCACCTAGCTGGAGGGCGTCCTACACTACGTTTGCCGAGCCGTAGTCTCCACTCTAGAACTCGTCTACACTTCGTTCACACGTCGACTTCGTTTCGAATTAGATCCTTCAGAGAAACTCCGAGCATAGTCCTCTCCATAGCTCGCTGAGCGACTTTGAATTGGTGAACTAGTCGCACCGTTAGCGTCCACTTCTGGGCTCCGTAAGTAATAACAGTTAGGAAACACTCATTAAAGACTTTGTCCTTATGCTTTGTGGTATGGGTGATCGTGTCGAGTGGTGTAGCGTTATTCCCGTGTATGTTGGGGGTTAACGTGTTAGAAGGGTTCGTAATTGCCTACTTAGCGTTCGTGATTGAAAATAAAAACAACTCTTTTTTTTTATTTGATTTTCTTGTCGATATTTCACCTCACATTGGTTTTTAAAACTTTGGGAGTTCATATGGAAATAACTCCCAAAAGCTCAACTGGTGTCGCCAACGGCCAGAGGTAATTTTAAGACAAATTCATATCGATGGTTATGCTAGGTGGTTGAAGACCACAAAACTATGATTTAATATACCTGAAGTTAACAGAACAAGGAAATTAATATAAGGTTGTACGGGTGGAAGTCTTCCGTCTATCCCTAACTTGATATAACAATGATTTTCAATCAGAACTATGTAAATATGAGACAATTCTGTGGTCTGCCCAGTCGAGTCAATAATGAACCAGGATCATGCATAATATGATTGCTGAAACTCCTGAATTGAAAGCAATAACGAGATGGGATGATTTATGATTATAAAACCTACTCCGTACCATTCAATATGATTAAACTTTAAATGATGGTTATGAATTGATACGTTCCGATGAGGAGTGGAGAAATAACCCCCCTGGAGTCCTCACGATCATCATTGAAAATGAGATGACCGCTGGATGAGCCGATGCACCCGATGGAATTTAGGATGATTAATTTAATTAGGCGTTGCCCGAGGTGCAGTTGATGTACGAAAAGCGGCCCTTCTCGGGGTAAATAGTTAAGTTGGAACCTGGGCGCACGCTGACTAGGTAAGACTATAATAGGGTTAACCTCACGGGGTAGGCAGGCATAGCGGAGACGGAGACGGGGTTCACGAGCGTGTCTGGGTGAACGCGCCAGGGTCCCAGGTCACAGGCCCTCCTTCAGGGTACCAGAAGCTCCCCTGAAACGCCATATTGTGTCCGTTGTTCGGGGGGTATCCAACACTTTTAATGTGGTAAATTTCTTAATTTACCATAAAGAATTAGTTAATAATTGATACGGTGCCCCGAAGGGCACCGGCGTAAAAAAGTGTCGAACCAGTCGAGCTTTTTCGAACACGGTCGATGGATTTCTCGAATGTTCCCTGGGGTTGCCAACGTATGAATCTGGCTATTCCAGGGGAAAATGAGGTAAGCTTGGGTAAATTAAGTTAAGTTAGGACATCCCTAGTTGGTTAATTTGGTAATAATAGGGACCTGTATAAAGTTAGCTGCTAAATAGGGAGTTGAAGAAAGATTGTCCGTATCGATAAGACTATTTAATAAGAAGTTGAGAGGTATTATTTGAGATTATAAAACATTCCAACTAAATAAAGGAACACCAAGGGTTACTATAATTGGGGAATCATGAAGTGGATATCTGGTATAAAATTCTTAAATTCGATTTTACTCTTTTTTGCGATTAAATGTATTTGGTGGGGAAGGCAGATTTACAGTCCGGCAAGTATAACTTGGCGTGCCTGTGCGCCACTGTGCTTTTACTTTGTACTTTGAGTACAGTTTCTCTTAAACCACTTTTAATTACTTTTGGCATTATTGAACTATTTTAATGTAGCAAATTTATCAACAATAATGTCGCGGTAATCTCTCAAACGTCAAACTCACAGTTTCAATTATAAGAATTAGTTCCAAAAACCACCACCGCCAAGTTATACTTGTGGCACTGTATTCGCGCCCTCATTTGAGAGGAAGTACTACGTAGTGATTGAGTCGTTACGTAGATACATTTGCGCGACCGCTTAATTAAGGGAACCGTTTATCTAGGCGTCTTGAAAGATGAAACGCCGAGCAAGACCAATAGATGGCGTGGAAATAAAAAAGGATTTAATGCAATATGGAAATTATTGTTACTTTAGTTGTTTTATTTTATCTGTAGTTATGGGAATATTTAGTTACTTTTATTGGATTTAGGAAGTAATTAAAAAATTGAATTTTATCAAAAAAACGACGTTACAGTGATGAAAAGACTCGACGAAGTTTTCCGAATGCTGCCCATCCCAACTGTATCCTTCTGCGAGCTTCTTTCTCTAAGTTGTTTCTACCCAATTGTAAGATTATCACAAGGTAGACTTATTCGTGAACAACTTCCGACCACGGCTCGGTAAACGAAGCGTAGGACGCCCTCCTGCTAGGTGGAGCGATGGTATACGCAAGCTGGCTGGCAGCGGTTGGAATCAAGGAGCCGGAGATCGAGCTCAGTGGCGTGCCATAGGAGAGGCCTATGTCCAGCAGTGGACGAATACTGTCTGTTAATGATGATGATGATTTACAGAAATACTTGTGTGAAGTTTCGAATAAAAAAGACTATCTAATCTGGTTTCTCATTCACACTTTGTACCCCCGTTTCATCCCCGTAAGGGGTGAATTTCGGAAAGTTTATTCTGAGCGGATATCTACATCATATTAACTATCTGCATACCAAATTTTAGCGCAATCCGTAAAAATTATTTTCAGACTTTGTTACCCCACTTCACCCACTTAGGGGTAGAATTTCAAAATATCCTGAAACACTTATTTTCATATTTATTTACAAAAATAGGTACTTGTGTGAAGTTTCGAATAAAAAAGACTATCTAATCTTATTTCTCCATACAAACTTTGAACCCCCGTTTCATCCTGTCAAGGAGTAAAAGTACCAAATTTTACAATTTTACAAAGTTGTTTGTGTACTAATACTAACTTACATACAAAAATTTCAGCTTTCTAGGACTTCAGGAAGTAGGTAGCCTATGAATTTTGATGATCATCAGTGAGTGAGTGACGAAATAGGGGTTTTTTAGATATCAATAAAATCTAAAGTATTACAGCTATGCAATTAAAACCTAACATGTTTCATAAGTTCACTATTGAGATCATATCCCATCAATTTTGTGTAACCGGTATAAACCAAACCCAATCTATGAGAATTCAAAAATACGACGAAGCACTTCGAGAAAAGGTAGGTAGTGCCCTTGCGCTTCGCTTGGCTCGTCTTGTCGGGGGCTCTAGCGTGCCCCCAGATTATGATTGTTTTATGGTATGACATATAACGCTTTAGATATAAATATCTGTTAAGTTTTATCTAAAGTAAATAAATAAATAAGTACCTACCTATCCTTCCAATACCTATTCTTTTACAACGCATTTACAAGGTTTTTTTTAGATCATAGAAAAGCTATGACCTAAAAAAACCTGGTTTACTTGGGTCAGATGATATTGCCTTAATATAAATTAATTGTGGACACAAAGAAGTAGTTTTTATTTGTTAAAAGAACATAAAAACTGCATGAGGAATTTTGAATTAATTTATATTAAGGCAATATTCTTGGGTATATTGCCTTAATGCTTACGATATTTACCATAGAAAATATAATATAATAATAATATAATATATAATAATACGCTTATAATAATCAATACTAAAATGCTCTAACGTTTTCTCCCCAGGAGCCAACTGTGATGTGAAAAGACGAGCTGTAACAAGTCTTTGGGAACTCACCATATCCGAGAGGATCAACGCGTCCACCTTCGTCCAGTTCACCACAGCCAAGCCTTTCGTCTACTGCAGATACTTCTTTAAATGCTTCTTCTGCCACGAACACTACTCCGACATCAAGAAACTCCTCGATCACACTGCCACGCACGAAATACCAGACCAAGCAAAAATACTAAAAGAACTACTCAAAAAAGGACGGAGAACACTCAAAGTTGACTTCTCTGGATTGAAATGTAGATTTTGTCAGATGGAATTCACAGATCTGGATGTGATTAGAAGGCATTTAGTATCAGAACATAGAGTAGTTTTCACTGAATCTGGAAATGGAGTCGTAGGATACAACTTAGCCACGAAGAACGACTTGTTTTGCTGTCATATTTGTAGCAAGAAATTTCAGACTTTTATCCTTCTTAACAGGCATATGAATGTTCATTTCAGTAACTCAGTTTGTGAGGTTTGCGGAGCTGGTTTTATGACGCATCAACGGCTCGTGCAGCATAAAGAAATACATGCCCCCGGAGGGCATCCCTGCAAACAATGCAGCAAAGTCTATACAACCAGCTCTAACCTTAGATTCCATATAGAAAAAGCTCACGAGGGCAATAGAAAGATGCGAATGCTACGATGCTCTCAATGCCCTGAGAGATTCACAGAGCATTTTAAGAAGATTAAACATTTGAAAGAATCTCATGGCATTACTTTTACGTATGAATGCGAGGTTTGCAATGCTATCTTCTCTAGTAGAAGAGCGTTGACTACGCATACAAATAGACAGCATTCTGAAAAGACTCAGTGTGAAGTGTGCAAGAAATGCTTTAGTTGCGTCACAACGTTACGAATCCACAAGCTCTGCCATTCAGAAGAGAGAAACCACATCTGTAGTATGTGTCAGAAGTCATATAGACATAAGAAGAGCTTAAAATACCACATGAAAAGTCACGTGAACGGAGATCAGTTAGTTAAGTTCACATGTCCTGAATGTGGCAGTGGGTTTCAAAGTAGAAATGAGTTTAACAAACATGTTAAAGAATGGCATCCAAGTAGTTATTTTGACTACGTTGTGAGCTGAATCTAAAGTGATTGAGAAGATTTTCAATTTATTTATAAAATAGAGATTTTTAATACTAGTGAATTGACCGCTTCCTCATCTGATGTTAAGTAAAGATGCGTTTACGTCTCCCCAGCGCCAAACCTAAAGCACGGTAATGTTACCTATCCAAAAGATTACACTAAAGAGAGAGCTGTACAAACTTATTTTAAGAGCCATTCATTAAAAATTATTCTAACGACATTGAAATAAGGTTGTTAGGTTGAATGAGGGTTGTACATACGCTACCATTACCCCAGGTGACGCTTTGACGTACGCGGCGTTACCAAGCCGTAAGCGTACCGTGGCGACATGCCGACGCTGCTGATCCGCTACTACAGTGACGTTCCACATCCTTTACCTAGAGTGCAACTATCCTCGCCTGCCATTCCGATATAGTACAGGAGTCCCGTTCCAGTTCGTTTTTGGTGCAAAGACATTTCGCCAATATATAACACGAGTGATGTGTTGTGTCATCACACAATATTAGATAATATTCGTTAGGTACGAATTACCGTGATGATGGCATGATGTTCCGGGCTACCCAGCTTGCGCTATTTATATCAGACTAAAGTCACCTATATTGTGCCTCGTCTCATCATTGTTATTGCTCAAACACTATTCCATCTTACACCACATCATGTGATAGTTGTAAAGTGCTTATATGACCGAAATGTTTGCCGGTTTTCATCCAACGCGGAATTGCTCCTGGTGTTAGGCACATTAAACGATAAGGAACGGAATTTGTATAAATTCATTATTGTATTAAAATGTTTCTTATGTATTTGTCATTAAACTTGACCAGACTTAATATTTATTTATTAATAAAATAAAGTACTTATGAGTTGCAACTTGCGGTTTCACTCGCATTAAAAAAATATGCTACGTCCTATCCTATTAGATGTATTGAGTGCAAAAAGGTTAAACCATATCTGGAGCTTACTTTCTGTGAAGTCGGTTAAATATATAAACACATGACGGCGTCGGGAGTACTACTTTTACGATAATTGAAGCAATTATGAAGGAAAAGCGATCACGCACTACTTTAAAAATGTTTCAGGATGGCTTTGCGTATGGTAGTACCTAATGGATTGCAGAGACAGATTAATAGGTGGACAGAGACCCTCTAACTTTTTTTAAATATTATATAGGCTTAGGTTTGACCATTATCTCACCTAATAAGTGACAATGCGGTCGAGAATGGTACTTTTAAAAAAAATAATTGAAGATCGTTTATAAAACGAAAAAAAATCCTCCAAATGCTGCGCCAGTAATTTCCAACACTTCACACCAAACGCGACCAGAAAACTATTGAAAAGTACTGAGATTGCGCCCGCAGATCGCAGGACGCCGCGGTGTGGTCGTACCTTAAGGAGAAAATGAAGACTGAATTTTGGTTGTCACCAATATGATAAACCGTCCACTGATTAATTTTCTTGTACACCGATATGAGAAGGCTGACCACCGAGATGATAATTCTTTCTACCGATGTGATGTATCGATCTACGTTTGAACACCAAAAAGGAAATAGTTGGTACGTGGAAACCACCGATATGATAAAATGATCCACTGATATTATAAATCTATCCACCGATGTGATAAACAAATTGTCCGGAAGCAACTGAAATGGCGTACTAACGTTATTTGCGGGAAAATGAAGCAATTTGGGAAACTGCCTGACTGCGCACCAGCACGTTACTAGCGTGAAACAAAATGGAGTGAGGGGACGCTTTCGGACTCGTCTATGTAGAGTTAGGTCTAAATTACTTTTGGTTACCGATATGAGAACATTTTGCAGGACGTTTGACGACTTTTTGTCTCTAAAAAAAGTAGGAGGACAGCGCCGATATGAGAAAAATAAGAGTTTATGTATTTAATAGCTGTGCCCGCGACTTCGTCCGCGTGCAGTTGTGTCTTTAGGTAACATTAACTAATAAGACACATACGTATCCCAGCTACACCGCACCCTACCACGCCACGCTAATCCCCCCTTAGTACCTCTGGCATCAAAGGCAACCGTTCTCTCGATTACGCCACCGGGCCCTCAAACTCCCCATAACTTCCTCGTCCACTCCCACTACCCTCCCCCTACCCTTCCCCTCCACTCCTCCTCCACTCCCCTTACCCTCCCCCACCACTTAGATACAAGCTTCTAGCTCTACCCAACTCAACCCCTTACAACCCTTGTTTCGCAATAAAAAGTAGCCTATGTCTCAGGCTCTAGACTATCTGTGTACCAAATTTCATTTAAATCGGTTCGGTAGTTTAGGCGTGAAAGTGAGACAGACAGACAGACAGAGTTACTTTCGCATTTATAATATTAAGTAAGGACACAGAATAATGAATAGTACAAGTGGTAAAGATAAGGATTTCTACCTATAAATAAAGTCCTATCCTAATCGAATGATGATATATTTGCCACAACACAATATCTGCCAATATCTAATACTATAAGAATCTTTGTCCTGACATACTGACTGACTGACTCACTGACAGACAACGCACAGCCTAAACCGCTGGTCGTAGAGACTTGAAATTTGGAGTATATATTTGTCTTAGTACGTAAGGGTGTACTAAGAAAGGATTTTCCAAAATTCACCCCTTAAGGCGATGAAACGGGGGTTCAAAGTTTCTATGGAGAAACATTATTAGAGAGTCTTTTCTATTCGAAACTTCACACAAGTGCTTCAGGACATAAATAAGTAAACATGTGTTTTAGGGTTTTTCGAAATTCCAGTCCTAAGAGGGTGAAATGGGGTAACAAAGTGTGATAATCAATATTGTTTCGGATTGCGCTGAAATTTAACATGCAGATAGTTATTACAACGTTAGTTACCTCTAAGAAAGTATTTTTCCAAAATTCACCCCTAAAGGGGATGAAATGGGGGTTAAAAGTTTGTATGGAGAAACAAGATTAGATAGTATTTTCTATTCGAAACTTCAAACAAGTGCTCCAGTAAAAAAATAAGTAAACACGTGTTTCAGGTGTTTTTGAAATTCCACCCCTAAGAGGGTGCAATGGGGTAACAAAATGTGAAAATCCATATTGTTTCGGATTGCGCTGAAATTTGGTATGCAGATAGTTATTACGACGTAAGTTACCTCTAAGAAAGGATTTTCCAAAATTCACCCCTGAAGAGGATGAAACGGGGGTTAAAAATTTGTATGGAGAAACAAGATTAGATAGTATTTTCTATTCGAAACTTCTAACAAGTGCTCCGGTAAAAAAATAAGAAAATACGTGTTTCAGGTTATTTTGAAATTCCACTCCTAAGAGGGTGAATTAGGTGGGGTAGCAAAGTGTTAAAATCAATATTGTTTCTGATTGCGCTGAAATTTGGCATGCAGACAGTTATTATGACGTTAGTTCCCTCTGCAAAAGGATTTTCTAAAATTCACCCCTGAAGGGGATGAAACGATTTGAACGGGGGTTCAAAGTTTGTATGGAGAAACAAGATTAGATAGTCTTTTATATTCAAAACTTAACACAAGTACTTAATAAGTAAATACGTGTTTCGAAATTCCACCCGTAAAAGGATAAAGTGGAGTAACAAAGTCTGAAATCAATATTGTTTCGGATTGCGCTGAAATTTGGCATGCAGATAGTTATTTTGACTTAGGTATCCGCTAAGAAATAATTTTGCAGAATTCACTCTTCAAGGGGATGAAGCGGGTGTACAAAGTTTGGATAGACATTTTATTCGACATTTCACACAAGTACTTCTGTAAATAAATAAGTAAATACGAGTTTCAGACTTTTTCAAAATGCCACCCTAAGAGGATAAACTGGGGTAACAAAGTCTAAATGAAATTTAGAATGCAGATAGTTATTATGACGTAGGTAGGGCTAGGTAGGTAGGGCTCAGAAAGGATTTTCTAAAAATTCCTCCGGATACGGAACGGAGATTCAAAATTTGTATGGCGAAACAAAATGAGATAAAGTACGTGTTATAGGATTTTTAGAAATGGGTTAGGTAACAAAGTCTAAAAATTTGGGTTTTTCGGGTTTTATATATATGTATATATTTTATATCCTTATTGCCTTAGTCACGCGATAACATGAAAACGGGTGAACCGATTTAGCTAATTTTTATTGTCTTTAATGATAGAATCGTTTTTAGAAAAGAAAAGTTTTAAGTAAATAAAAGAAGTTTTTAACGCGGGCGAAGCCGCGGGGCACTTCTAGTTCTTGTTATAAAATACGAATTTCGCCAAAGACAAAAAAAAGTCATATGGAAAATTCACTCCTGAATTTTTTTTTTTGCATGTATGTTAGCCCGATTACTCCGCCAATTGTGAACCGGCTTAAATGGTTTTTTTTTTTATTGGTAGGGTACTTACCTACATTTCCAAGGTGGTCCCATTGTAATTTCATCGAGATCGAGGATGGTAGCATGGAAACTGAATGAATAGAAACTGGCCCTCAAGGACTGCTGCCGGAACACATTAGATGTTAGTCGTCAGTTTTTAGATGTTTTTCTTTTACGGGAAGGCCATTCAGAAACGCGCACATAATTTTTTACCCAACCTACAAAAGGAAGAGGTCTGTCACTCAGTTCGTCTGTATGTTTTTTAAAGATTTTTACCGATTTCCCTGTCAATTGTGGACCGATTTTCAAAATTATTTTTTCATTCGAAAGAAGATAAGTACTTCTTTATTGTAAATTCATCGAGATCTGAGAAAAACACTTTAAACTTAGTACTGAACATTTTTAAGTCGGTTTTTCTATCATAAATTAGTTATTCGATAGACATTTCCATTGGGGTACGCGGGGCTGTGTATTTTTGAAATTTGGTAATAATTAGGTCATGTCTCTGTAGGGTAGCATGTCCCCGTATATGTATACACATGAGCATGCGAGTACTTTTAAAAGGTACTTTATAACGCGGGCGAAGCCACGCCATGAGAATGAGGGTACTTTTTACAGGTACTTTATAAAGCCACGCGATAAGAATGAGGGTACTTTTTACAGGTACTTTATAAAGCCACGCCATGAGAATGAGGGTACTTTTAATATGTACTTTATAAAGCCACGCCATGAGAATGAGGGTACTTTTTACAGGTACTTTATAAAGCCACGCGATGAGAATGAGGGTACTTTTTACAGGTACTTTATAAAGCCACGCCATGAGAATGAGGGTACTTTTAATATGTACTTTATAAAGCCACGCCATGAGAATGAGGGTACTTTTTACAGGTACTTTATAAAGTAGGCGATGCCGCGACATGAGAACGGGAGTTCTTTTAACAGGTAGGTACTTTTCAAAAAGGGCGAAGCCTGGAACAAAGGCTTCTGTAGTTTTACCTCACGCTAATGGAATCTATTGTCAATGAAAATTAGAGTTATAAATTACAGTACTGTTAACTGTAATTGATCTTTATTCCATCACGCACCGTGTTCATAAATTAGTCAAACATTCGGAACAAGAGAATCAAGCTTAGTTGATATTCTATTGTAATGAAAATTGTGTATATATATTTGCGTATTTAACCAATAAATCGTACTTTTAATATGGCTTCATGACAATATAAAGAAGTTAATAATTTGTGGATTGATTAGGTTAGTTTAAAAACTAAATAATTTAAAAAGTAAAAGAACCGACTTCAAATGCCGCGCCAGTCATTTTCAGTACCAATATGAAGTGTTTATCTCCATATCTCTGGAAATACTGAAAATATCTCGAAATGGGACCTAAATAGGACCACCTGTGAAGTATATATATATACCCTTTTAAACAAAAATAATTTTCCAGATCGGTTTAGACATCTTCGAGTAATTGGTGAAAATACATTTTAAAAAATCCAAAGAATTGAGTATCTCCTCCTTTTTTGTGAAGTCCGTTAAAAAAGACCGCCTTCCATGCCTTTGTTTATGTTTGTTATCATGCAAGCGTTTGACCACTATCTCACCTGTTTATAAGTGATGATACGGTCAAGGATGGTAGCATTACCGCTGGGCTAGAACTATAAATCTTTAAAAAAATAATGGAAACGTGACGGAGTAATTTAGATATCTCATTCCGTAAGTGTAAAGCCATTTTAAATAATTATATTAATTAGATACCACATTTTCGACTAATGAACCCTTATTTTCTTTAAGTTCAATAATAAAAAAATTGCACTAGACTTGACCCACGAAGCTTTTGGTAACATAATGGCAAGACGGAAAAAGCAAAAGAAGGTCAAACCGATCACGAAATTCTCTGAAAAACAAACGAAAACTAAAGTACAGTCATTGCGGGAGTTTTTCGTCCCTTGCTTCGGTGTTTATTCAGACTTCTGTAAGGAATCCTCTCTTCATGGACTGAAGCATACAGTGGAACGAAGGCACCATTGGTTTGAAAGGTAAATTAACACCAATCATCATCATCAGCCTGTGTCAGTCCACTGCTGGACGTAGGCCTCTTCCAAGATGCGCCACTGAGCCCGATCTCTCTTCCGGTCACTGCCCACCGCTTTGCGTATTGCTATTAACACCAATATTATAAAGAAATTCTAATATCAATGTTTTTTATATTTTTTTATTAATTTAACCGACTTGACTTTTGTGGAAAGAAGTAGTCTCTGCCTACCCCAACGGGAATAAGGCGTGATTGTATGTCTGTATGTATGTTAACCGACTTTAATAAGATCGTTTAAAAAACTAAAAAGAACCGACTTGAGGTGTTTATCTCCATATCTCCGGAGATACTAATCAGACCTCGATAAAATTACCATGGTACCACACTTAGGATATCTCCTTTCCAACAAAAAAAGAATAATTAAAATCGGTTCATAAACGACGAAGTTATCCTCCAACAAACATAAAAATAAAAAAAAACATATACGGTCGAATTGAGAAACCTCCTCCTTTTTTTGAAGTCGGTTAAAAAAAGGAAGTTTCTCAATTCGACCGTATATTTTTATGTTTGTTCGCGGATAGCTTAGTCGTCTATGAATCGATTATATATATTTTTTTTTTTGAAAAGGAGATATCTCTAGAATGGAACCATAGTATTTTCATCGAGATCTGATAAGTATCTCCAGAGATATGGATATTTTAACACCTCAAACTTGGTACGGAAAATTAATAGCGCGGCATTTGAAGTCGGATCTTTTATTCGTTTTTTAACGATCTTATTAGTCTAGAATTTGACCACAATCTCACCTGTTGGTAAGTGAAAATGCGAGGGATGCCAGTGGCAGCACGCTAGGCCTAGAATGGGAACTGGCTTTTAAGGATAGCTGCCTCAACACATTAGATGTTTGGCGACAGATTTTCTAACTTGAGGGTGGCAGCTGGCCAGCCGGACACTAGATAGTGTCCTACCACCATGCACTATGTAGTTAATTTGTTTGTGACCTTCACGACTAAACGAAATACTTATTACGCTTTGGCGAAAATTATATAAGTACAATTATAGCGCAGTTGAATGAATGAATGAATGAAACTCTTTATTGTACACCACACATTAAATAATTAAGATCACAAATTAATTTCTACACTAGTACAGTAGGCGATCTTATCGATCAAAGCGATCTCTTCCAGGCAACCTTTGGATAGGGTTGAGAAAGTACGAATATGTTAAGGGCTAAGGTGCACATATAACAATTTTGAGATAATATGTTTCTTTGAAGTGTTACACACTTTATATTTTTGTAAATTGTTAAACACAATCCAAAATTCAAAAAGCACCGGTTCAAGTCCCGCCGGTACGATGAAATTTTGGATTGTGTTTAACAATTTACAATTTTGAGATAATAAAATGAATAAACATATATTTCAAAGTCATAAGCATTTACATATCTTTAATATTACATATATCTATATAAAATACATACATACAAATACAATAAATATAAATACATATGCACTATACAGTGTGGAAATTAAACTCAGGCCCTGGAGGGAAACTACTTTAAATCCTTAAGCTAGCTCATTTTACTTAAAGGAGACATTCCTTTATTTTTGAAAAGAAACAAATCTGCATTAAAAGATTTTTTCAAACTCGCTAGCTTCGCCCGGGACTCGAACCAACTAAAATTTTAAAAAATAAACACTCTTTATTTTAATATACTAATCGGTAGTATTAATATTCAGGATAAAGTTTCTCTAACAAACATTAGGTCTTAAAAATAAAAATAATCGTTAAATCTAACATCAACTTTATTTTACTATCAATTTTGTAACACTTAAATTATTTAACTGATAAATTGTTCGTAATGAGCCCCGTCGTTCCGGCTACACAACATTAGTCGCCGTTGAAATTCATTTCTTGTAGCCTTCAGCAAAGTGTTGTGGTGTATGTCCCTAATAACATTTTCTATCGCAATCCTTAGCTCTTGAACGGTTTCATAGCAAGTTTCATAAACAACATTTTTTACATGACCCCATAAAAAGAAGTCCATGGGCTTCAGGTCTGGACTTCTTGCAGGCCATCTAATCGTTCCGTTTGTACCTATCCAGGCATTGAAATTTTCAAAAGTCAAACGTTCCATTTTTAAACTTCTCCACTGAACGCCTCGGATCATGTAAGAAGGAAATGTGCATAGAGGTATTACCACCATTGAACAATTTTCTTATCGAAGATTTCAACAAGGTACTAATTTATCGTTAAGTACTTAACGATAAATTAGCAAGCGTGTACTTCATACGAAGTCTTTGAGTGTTGGAGAGATAACAGAACTGTTACGTGTCTTTTACTTGTTAAAAGTGAACAGTAACCAAACATTTTTTAGAGAAACTTTATCCTGAATATTAATACTACCGATTAGTATAATAAAATAAAGAGTGTTTATTTTTTTAATTTTAGTTGGTTCGAGTCCCGGGCGAAGCAAGCGAGTTTTAAAAAATCTTTTAATGCAGATTTGTTTCTTTTCAAATATAAAGGAATGTCTCCTTTAAGTAAAATGAGCTAGCTTAAGGATTTAAAGTAGTTTCCCTCCAGGGCCTGAGTTTAATTTCCACACTGTATATAAGCATACGAGTATATAGGTACACATACATACAAATACATAACAGTTTTAGGAAATACATGAGATGTTGTTAAGTAGTGTGTGTGTTAAGTAGTGTGTGTGTTAAGTAGAACTTTTTTAGTTTTACAATCCCTAGAGCAAGTCTAAAAAGTCACTAGCCCGATCTTCGGCTCAGTGACGGTCCACCTGGTCACATGGCGTACGTCCTACGCTACGTTTGCCGATTCGCGGTTTCTACTCTAGAACCAGTCTACCCCAAAAATTATCGATCCTATAATACGGCAGATATGACCAGCCCACTGCCACTTCAGTTTGGTAATCCGCTGAGCTATGTCGATTCTTTCTTGGTGTTGATAGATGTATGTTCGATGAGATTCAGATCCAGATTCGTTTATTAATAATACCATTGGAACATAGTCAAACACTTGGTCACTTCAATTTACAACAATAATTGCACATTAAGTAATATCATTAATTTTTTTTTTTTAGTTTATAAGTTTATTGCCAAATATAAGATTACAACACATAAATAAACCCAGGGTTCCACACTAGGTAAAAACCTGTGTTGTGCGAACACTTATGTAAATGTTACGAGATCTTAAAACTACGGAGTCGTTAGAACTTAGTTGTAATAAATAAAAAGTGTTTATAAACGGATGAATTTAAATACATTATCCCAAGATTATAATAGAAAGTACCTATAACATTTGTGTGTGGTATGTGTGTGTGTGTGAGCGTGTGTGTGGGCGTGAGTGTATGTATGTGTGTGTGTGTGTGTGTGTGTGGGGAGTGTATCAGTGTATTTATGTATGTATATATGTGAGTGGTGAGTGACTGGGTGAAGGTTTGTGAGTAAGTGCGTGCGCGTGTGACTGTTGATGAAAAAGAGTGCCGAGCGACGTCATTCGTTAATAATTTAGGAAGAGTGAGGAAGAAGAAATGTGAATGGATTTGATGAATTTAACAGGGAGGATAGAGGAAGCAGAGGAATTAATTATATTATATATTAATAAATTATTAATTTAAATTATATATTTAATACCACTAGCAGCGCCTATTTACCCGCGTAGTTCCCGCACCCGTGATAATACGGGGATATAATATAGTCAATATTACGGGCTAATAATGCAGCTTTCAATTAATGAAAGAATTTTTAAAATCGATTCAGTAGTTTTTGAGCTAAATCGATGCAAACAAAAAAATCAAATCTTTCCTTTTTGTAATATTAGTTGAGATAAAAACATGTAGATGGCGCTGCAGTAGGTTGAATTACTCTCCTTGCAACTTTGAGATCCTGCATCGCGCATACGATATTTTCCGCGATGTTCGAACCTGATGCAGTTGCTTTCCTTTTTAGAGTTCCGTAGCCGAATGGCAAAAAACGGAACCCTTATAAATTCGTTATGTCTGTCTGTCTGTCTGTCCGTCCGTATGTCACAGCTACTTTATTCCGAAACTATTAAGATTACACAGTTAAAACTTGGTAGGTAAGTATGAACCGCCATACGATTGTTATACAAAATAAAAAAATAAAAAATTAAGGGGAGATCCCCAAACATAGAACTAAAACTAAAAAAAAAATCATCAAACCTATACGTGTGGGACCTGTTTATAGATGGTCTTTAAAAATAATATTAAGTTTTCTAAAACCATTTTTTCAAAGTCAATCATTTGAAAGATAGGCACGTCTAAAGTGATAAAAAGTGTGTCCCCCCTCCCTCTAACTTTAAAGTAGGGGAGTGAAAAACCTACAAAAAATATATGCTGTAGATCTCAATAAAAACTTTCAACAAAAATTGGTTTAAACGAGTTATAGTCAGCAGTTTTTGAGATATAGCGACCTCAAATATAACTTTGTTTTTCATTCAAACACTATGAAAAACAAAGCAAATTTTTTGGTGGCGAAAAATTGTAGTTAATACTCTAGTGTCTTGCATTTGGCCAGTTTTTTATTTTAATATTAATATACTATGAATACATTGATCCGCAGAGTGGTGTGGTTGGTGGTGACAGTATGCGCGTTCGCCGGGGCGGTCTACTGCGGACTGAACCAGTTGTCCCGGTACACCAACGAGCCAGTAGTCGTGTCCTTGCAGAGAGATTATCGCAGGTAGCTAGTTTTTGAGGGCCCAGTGGTGTAGTGGAAGAATGGTCGCCTATGACGCCAAAGGTAACGAGTTTAATCCCTGCGTGCACAATGAATTTTTCTGTCGAAAAATGTATGTGCGCATTTAACAGTGGCCCTTCGGGATTTAATTTCTATTATTGTACTACGAAGTTGTTGATATTATTTCTTTATAAACAATATAATTTATTAAATTAAAAACTACTAGTATTAAAATTAATGTATAACTATATATACAATATAAACTACTCCTAAAACATTCGACCTAAAACCTAAGGCCCTTCGGGTGAAAGAAAAACATCGTTAAAAACCCCCAACCCCCGCATGGTGGTATCTACACTATCTAGTGTCCGCCTGGCCAGCTGTTAGAAAATCGGTCGCCCAACATCTAATGTGTTACGGCAGCTATCCTTGAAACCCAGTTCCTATTCTAGGCCTAGCGTGCTACTATGCTCGACCGCATCATCACTTACCAACAGGTAAGATTGTAGTTAAACGCTAGCTTAAAATATATATAAATATGTATAAAAATGTAGCCTGGCTTTACTTGCACAAATCGGACACCAATTTAATTCCTTCCGAAATGGTTACCTCACTCACGTGTTGTATTGCCGAAATGGATTTGACCAGTTTCGGACATATTTGATGTTCTTCTTTTGAGAGCCACGCCTACCGCAAGCCACGCCTACCGCACCTTACTTTACCTTGCCTGAAGTTCCACATGTTCCGCTTGATTTGCTACCAAAAAGTAGCTTACCACCATTTAGGAAAAAATCTAATATACTCCTACCACCCGTTGACGAACACCGGTGCTGCTAGGATATGAACTGGCGACCTCTCGCCACTGAACAGATAATATCTCTCGCTTAGAAGTCATGCCATCTATCCATTACGCCACCGGAGGGCCTCGTTAAGCGTACGGGGCTTTCAAAATATTCTATTTTTAGGGTTCCTTAGTCCTGACAAGGAACCCTTATAGTTTCGTCTAATACTAATACTAGAAAGCTGTAATTTTGTAGGGATATGTATATAAATTACGCCAACAAAGTGGTGAAATAAAATTTTGAATATTTTTTTTTAGGTTAGCTCCCCTACATGAGAAGTGGGATATCGTTGAATAGGTCTTTTAAAATGACTTAAGGGTTGCTAATACCATTTTTCGATGGAGTGCTTGATTTACGAAATATTAAACTATAAAGTGCAAGTTTTTGTTCCAGTAAGCCCCCCCCCCCTCCCCCCTCTAAAATCTAAACTGCTGGCTTGAAAAATCTGGAAAAAATCGTGATATTAGTGCATTTCATGAACGAAATCTATAGCGGTTAAGATAACTTTATTAGTTTAGCAGTAATAGCCGTTGAACTTGGGTGTTGTATAATTTGGAACCAAATACAAAATCTTTAGAATAAATCCTTTAAAATGACAAAGACGAAGTACCTAGTTGCTTGTTTATAACGGGTAAAGA
The DNA here is from genome assembly GCA_954871355.1 of Cabera pusaria. NCBI lineage: Eukaryota > Metazoa > Arthropoda > Insecta > Lepidoptera > Geometridae > Cabera > Cabera pusaria. The sequence goes on along the minus strand of OX940913.1, from coordinate 10,407,059 downwards.
CTTGCATTGAATAACGGGCTACTACGGAACCCTACACTGCGCGTGGCCCGACACGCACTTGGCCGGTTATTTTATTATATAACCGACTTAAAAAAAAGGAGTATATTTCTCAATTCGACCGTATACTACATACATATTTTTTATGTTTGTTCGCGGATAACTTCGTCGTTATTATGAATCGATTTTGATGATGTTTTGATGATGATTTTTTTTGGAAAGAAGGTATCATAATCATTGTTCTATAGTAATTTCATCGAGATCTGCTAAATATCTCTATAGATATGGAGATAAACACCTCAAACTTGGTACTATAGATTAAAAGCGCGGCGTTTGAAGTCTTTTAGATTTTTTTAAACGATCTTATCTATTTTTTAACCGACTTCAAAGAAAGGAGGAGGTTTCTCAATTCGACCGTATATATATATATATATATTTTTTTTTATGTTTGTTCGGGGATAACTTCGTCATTTATGCACCGATTTTGATTATTCTTTTTTGTTCGAAAGGAGATATCCCAAGTGTGGTACCATGGTAATTTTATCGAGGTCTGATAAGTATCTTCAGAGATATTGAGATAAACATCTCAAAATTGGTACTGAAAATGAACATTGAAGTCGGTTCTTTTTTAGTTTTTAAACGATATTATTCGTGACACGTTCCTAGGACAGTTATGGTATATAATACAATGTGGAGGGCAGACTGCGAATGATTTAAATGTTAAATAATAGATGGCGCACGACGTTCCCCGCGGTGACGGCGTGTTTCATGGAGCGTGTGGAACAGGAGAAAGTTGAGCAAGCAATACTCACGTGAGTTGTTCTGTTTCTTGTCATTATAATCAGCCTGTGTTAGTCCACTGCTGGACGTAGGCTTCTCCCAAGATAAGCCACTGAGCCCGATCTTCGGCTCATTGGGAGGGATATGCCCTAATCGCCACGCTGGGCAGGCGGGTTGGTGATCGCAAGACGTAGCTTCTCTAAGGTAGCACTGGTGACGCTGCTGCCCGTCACCGGCCTGTAGTATTTAGCTACGCCATAATTTGAAATGGTTATACAACAATTTGTCGGTCGAAGCTCAAAAAAAATTACGGGACGGGACATACCTAGGTAATATTTGTGCGTTTATCTTGAACTGCCTCAAAAATTAATTTTTCAGTACATTGTTATATACAATCCAAAATGTCACCTTAGCGACGGGACTTGAACCCACGCCTGCCGGGGAACATATCCAGACGCTGTACCAATTCAGCTAAGTACAGTACGACCCTACTGACATGAGAAAACCACTGATTTGCAGTTTTAACCAATTATGCGTTTGTGGCGCCATCTGTAATTACTGTTTTAGAAGTAAATTAATCAGATGCAATTATTACAGATTTCCAGATCTGACGATAAATATTAAAGGACAGTTGTGGTATACAATAAAGGGCTATCTATTTATCTATATATCTATCTATCTGTCTATCTATGTATCTATCTATTTATACTCATTGCAGACATTGGAACGTGACAGAAGAATCAGACCCTGGCAAGTTTCAGTACTACCAGGAGTTCATAGAGCTGGTGGCAGATGTGTCGTTCAGGGACAACCTGCAGAACTTCTGGAGGTACCAGTCTGACGAGACGGTGCGCGGGATAGACTTGTTAGAGCTGGCGATGAGTGTGCACCCTGACAATGAGCTGAAGATTATGACGGCGCGCTTCAGGGGACAGGTAGGTTTTAGAGGTTACTAGTGTTGTATATTTGTACACGTTTTGATTAAGACTTCGACCAGTGCAGGATTTAATTTTTTTTATGAGTGTAGGCCACTTTGTTTCCGCCGACCCATGTGTACCTTTTTTTTTGTTTTTGGAAATCGAGTAGGCGTCCTCTGAACTCTACCGCCCCTAGGACGCTGTCGCCCTTAGGCCGCGGCCTATACAGCCTATTGACAAATCCAGGACTGACTTAGACCTCCTAAGAACAAAAATGATGATCTACCTACCACTTCCGTTTCCAGGTGGAATGGTTCCCCGTGATGACAGAAGCTGGCATGTGCTTCACATTCAACTCGCAGTACGCAGAGTTCCAGTGCATCCTACCCGACTTGAAGTGGCAACACCAGGAGTTAGTCACCTGCCATTACCACAGTGGCCAGTGTTTCGTCAGAATAGACTCCACTGAAAAGCCTGTTAGGGTAAGTTTTATTGAAGAAATAATTTCCACCGGTGGTAGGAGCATCTATATTCTGCCTGACTTGCTACCAAAAATTAGCTTACCACCATCAAGGAGAAAATCTACCGTCATAACCTTACGGTGCTCCGGCAGCACACAGCCCTTGAGAGTCAGAGTATTCTAGGCCTAGCGTCTTCTTCGATCACATCATCGCTGACCACCAGGCGAGATAGTGGACAAACTAGACATTAAGAAATAAAAAAAATAGTTCATTTAGCCTGGCTGCAACTTGAAACCTGTGATAGTGATTATAAACCTAAAGCAAGAGTCGAATTTCGAAACTTTCAAAAAATTACAGATATTTTCAGTATTGTCGCTAGGGCAACTCTGATTAAAACCAAACGAGGATAGTGCCAACAAACTCATTAATAATGAGTAGGTGCGAGTGCGACCTAGTGCGAGTTACTTGATTACTTACTCGGTTACGTCAACTTCAACGCAGATTTTGCATGGAATTAAAAAGCGCCATCTAGTGTGCATAAAAGGCAACATTGTGATTTCCATACAAATATGCATTTACTATTTTACGTTACGAGTAAGTAAATAAATTTAAAGTAACTTTCGCAATTTCCAGTCTCCTTGTGATCATCTATTGACGTATATTGTATACAGGGTGTCCCAGAAAGTAATGTCAAGCGGAAGTTTAACTAACTAATTATAACTAATCTTATGATCTCGCACAAATAACTTACATAATTTTTACAACAGTAAAAAAATGTGTTTGTGCGTCGGATTAAGCATAAAAAACTTCTTGGTTGGTGCAATGATAATATCGATGGACGCTAATTTTTAAAAGATTGAAAATTAATTATAAAACTATAAAAGAAGCCAGCGTTATTATTATGGAATCAAGAAGTTTTTCATGCTAAATCCGACGCACAAACACATGTTAACTTGTGTAAAAATTATGTAACTTTTTTGTGTAAAGTCAGTATGACCAAAAATATCTCTGTAGTGATAATTTAGTAGAATTTGTTAAAAAAGGCCATAACTCCTAAACTACCAAAAATCGCGGAACATATATACAGATATATACGGTACATTTGGATACCCCTGGAGGTGTTCTACCTCTGGACTTCCGCTTGACACTACTTTCTGGGACATTCTGTATATGGACTGGAAATACTTACAAAAAAAGGTGCATACCTAAAACTCATAATGTCACATAAGATGGCTGCCATTGATTGTCCATTGATGGCATTGATTGACCCCTAGCAATGTACTATTAAGTATTCTGTGCTATGGCAAGCATTTCCATGGGGCAAATATATCGCGGCGCCTCCATGTTTTTTCTAGCTCGATGATTTTAATAGAGATACAAATTGATGTATGTCATTTTGTATGTGTTTGCAGTACTTCATCCACTCTCCATACGAGATATCGACGGCGATATCCAACCCTACGGGCGAGGTCCCTCCCGGCACTGAAATTATACTAGATTTCAAAGTAAGCATGTAGATATGTCGCAGTGACAGAAATATTAATAAAAACCTTATTATTAATATTTCTGTGGCCACAGTCTACTGGTCTGGTCTAATAATCATTTAATGAACAGCCTAGTACTGTTACTTACTGAGCTGAAGTGGCAGTGGGCTGGTCACATCTGTCGTAGAACTGATAACCGTTGGGGTAGACGTGTTCAGAGAGTGTGAGACCACGGCTCGGTAAAAGAAACGTAGGATGCCCTTCAGCTAGATGGAACGATGATTATACAAACAAGCTGGCTGGCAGCGTTTGGAAACAAGGACCTAAAGATCGAGCTTAGTGGCGTGCCATAGGTGAGGCCTATGTCCAGCAGTGGACAGAGATAGCCTGACCTGATGATGTTGACGACGAACTGCCTTAATGACATTCAGTCATAAGAGTGATACAAAAAAGAACTTTATTTGTTTCATTCTAATGATCGTACAAAACGAAAAAACCGACTTCACATGCCGCAATAGTCAACGTACTGGCAAGTTATAATCATGTCATCTAAGTATACAAATTTGCTTTTATTATTTACCTCCATATCTCGGGAGATAATTGTCATACGTCGTTGAAATTTAAATGGGACCAAACGGGAGGCATAATCCCTCAAACAAAAAAAGATTTTTTCAAATCGGTTTAGATTTGACGGAGCTAGGAGGTAACAAACATTTAAAAAAAAACAGTCGAATTGAGAACTTCCTCCTTTTTTGTGAAGTCGGTTAAAAATAACTTTATTTACTACACAAAAAGATACCCGTTTCGTTGGGATAATTTGGCGGCGCCGCGCGTCTCGTTGCACCGCACGGCTTCTCGCTGCGCGGCGCTAAACCACTAACATCGTCACGTCGCGTCGTGTCGCGTCTCGGTGTGAACTGACCCTAAGTCACGTTGAGTTCCCATTTTTAAACCATTAAATCAATGATGTCATATTTATGTGCAGGCTATCGAGATCCGGTCTTCTACAAGTCTACGGAATCTGACGCCGGAGCAGCGACGATGTCGGTACCCGGATGAATGGCTCAGCAGTTCTATCAGGGTATTGTTAATATACATCATCATCATTACCAGCCAATTTCCGTCCACAGCTAGACATTTTGCTAGACACTAGACACTAGCCTTTATAACATATTTTATAGCCTCACCTATGGCACGCCACTGAGTTCGATCTTCAGCTATTCGTTTCCAACCGCTGCCAGCCAGCTTGCGTATATCATCGCTCCACTTAGCTGGAGGGCGTCCTACACTACGTTTGCCGAGCCGTGGTCTCCACTCTAGAAGACGTCTACACCAACGGTTATCGGTTCTACGACAGATGAGACCAACCCATTGCCACTTCAGCTTGCTAATCCTTTAATAATAATAATATACATACATAAAATCATGCCATTTCCCGTTGGGGTCGGCAGATACAACTACTTCTTTCCACAGGCTACGATCCTGACCCTGACTTCTCTTCTTCCACTTTCATGTCATTAATGCACTTAAAAATATTATTTCTTTAATTCTTTACAAACAAGCACTTCACCACTGCATCACTTGATGATAAGTGGCGATGCGGTCTAAGATAGCAGCTCGACGCAGCGAGACGTGCTGCGCGGCCTAATTATCTCAATGAAATGTGAGTCTTATTATGTAGTTGATAAAGTTCAATTTTTTATCACGCGGCTTCCCACTGCGCCGCGTAAAACCAGAAGCATCGTCACGTCGCGTCTCGTCGCGTCGCGTCGCTGTGTGAACTGACCCTTAGTGACGATGTGGTCGAGGATGGTAGCACGCTAGGTCTACCATGAGAACTGATTCGCAAATACACACATTAGATGATTCATTCAGTATTTATTCCAGGCGTACAGTTTCGCGCTGTGTCAGATGCACTGCCGCAGTCGGATGGCCATCATGTTCTGTGGATGTAGACCATTCTTCCATGTCAAGGGAGGTGAGTTCACCACAATACTGACTGGCTTTCCCACGCTTAACCATAGATATCTGAGTTGCACCATCTTACTTTAACCGTAACTATAACTATAACCGGTGTTTTTGTATGGAGTTTGACTGATTTTTGACGTTTGTTATAGTTAAAGTAAGTTGGTGCAACCCAGCCTTACAGTTTTGTACGCTAGATAGGATGTTTTTGTTGCATCATTTGATTCGAAGTAAGCGCTACTTAAATTTCCGCCTGAGTGGTTAAAAATTTTGTTTGAAAATAAATTTGACACTACAATTTACATAAAATAGTTAGTTTTTTCCATAGACGTAATAAAAATGGATGGTGCACTTGAGATGGTTTGACAAATTCAATTTAATCCGTATGCTGTAACAATAAGGTTGTAATTGTATTGTAGAACAAAACGGCCCTATTGAAAGTGCTATGTATGTTCTATACTATATGTAAAGTATATATATAAGTCGTCCATACAAAAGAAAGGGACAAACTCCGTTCTAGGTCGGTCTCATCAGGGCCGCTTTGCGCAGTCAATTTATATTACGTCTATAGTTTTTGCAAATAGCCTTGCGAAGTAAAATCTATATCGATATATTATCAAATTGACGATTATCCCAAAATTGACACTGGTGAAGTGCACAAATCGTTTGGAGCCATTATAAAACACAACGAAATATCGATAATTTAACGGTATGAATTTCAATTCACAACATATTCACAGCGTCGATGATTTCGGAAAAATGACAATATGTTAAGTACCTAGCGTTAAATTTTGTTTCCAAGACAATCTGTAGCGGATGCTTAAAATTTAATCTGCTTATATATAAAAATGAATCCTAATTGCCCTTGGTAACGGCATCACGCGTGAACGGATTGACCGATTTCGCTAATTATTTTTTGGTGTGTTTCTTATCGTCAGGAGATGGTTCTTATGAAAAAAATAATAATAATAATAATCCAATAAATACAGCGTTGATTGGCCTATCTAGCGTACTTACATAGTACCCACTACCACTACTACGCTTGATCTCGAATAATATCCTACTTCATATTATAAAGGCGAATGTTTGTGTGAATGTTACTAAAGTACAGAGCGCGGCTATGAGCCCGCCACCTCGCTGAGAGTTGTAAGCAGATGTGCTATAGCTACGTACATTGATATATAGGTCTTGCGTAGGGATGCCTGCAAACACCCGCGCGCTTATCGATGAAGCGGGTGACACGTGACGTTAAAAATGAATATAGGATATTTATACATTGAGAGGAATGTTATATATTAAGGTGGTTGCTCGTCGTCAGCTAACCACAACAGAGCCAATAAATGGCGCTGATACTCTTATTTGATGAATTTAATTTTTTAATGACTGAAATAGTATTTGGTAAATAAAAAATATTGATTTTGCGAGTAAAGCGTATACATTTTAATTTATTCAGCTAAATTTGAAGTATATATACACTCTCTACATACTTTTATTTGTAAACAAGCGTGGCGTCAGGACTGAACACGCACACACGCGAAAGTATTTTCGTATCACAGATTATTTAATAGTGTATTTGACGTTTACAAAAGCATTTGCTAATTTTGTCACTTTATAAATGAGTAATGTAGCCGATTGGTGAGAACTACTGGATTAAGCGCATCAGGGACCGGGTTCGAAGTTCGAACCCTTCGTTACCAACAAACTTTTTTCGTTTTCCATTCTAAACATTACCTTTTTATTTATTGTTATTAGTTTACTGTCTACATTACTCTCGCTAATAACAAAATACCAAATATCATATAGATTTGTACCACTTTTTGATGTGAACTGTACCTACTCATACTAACGCTATTGGGTGGTTTTTCGACGAGGTTCAACGTACATTTCGTTGCTCTGTTCTGTAGATCCCAAAGCACAGAGTACTAAGGACCCAAAGTGAAGCATTTGGCGTACTAGTTGTGCTTTGCGGTTTTACCCACAATCTAATAGAAACTGCTATTTGCGATAAAATGTAGCCTATGTGACTACGAGAGCGAGTAGAAGGCATTTACTGATTATAAATTACAAAAAAAATAAAAACAGTAAGTCATATGTAAGGTATATTAATTACCCGACTACGGCGAAGGAGGAAAAAAAAGGAAGGTTATGTTTTTGACCGGTATGTGGGTAAGTATGTATGTATGTATGTATGTATGTATGTATGTTTGTATGTATGTTCATCTGTTCCCTCATAACTTCTAAACTACTTATTATAATTTAACAAATGAGGTGTCATTGGACACGTCTTATTTGTCTGCTGGTTATAGGCTATATGACGTCACAACAAATTGAATGCGGTGCCCCCTAGAGGGGACAAAGTCCAGAACTAAAAAAAAACTCACCCCACCCTATCGTGTGTGGTATCGTTGAATAGGGATTTTAAGATGAAGATAGGGTTTAGTACATAATATTTTTGTAGGGCGAGTGTGTGTGTATATGTTTGTTGATCACTATGTATGTATGTAAATATGTTAACATATATACATGTATACATCTATCCAATAACCCCAAAATGCCTTAAATAAAAAATAAAATCACTCTCTAAAAAGTATGAAACAAGACAATATTCTCATCTGAGATCGCTAAGTACAAACTAATCAATATGTATCGTGTATTATACAAACAACTAACTTGTAATAAATATTTTATTGTATTTCATAAATATTCTTAGTGGTGCTCAGAGGATAGCCGTGGTCGTATGTCACCTACCGTAACAAAACAATACACTCTGCAAAGTAACATACGACCACGGGTATCCGTGGTCGTATGTTACTAATAAAATAAAATATTTATTACAAGATAGTTGTTTGTATAATACACGATACATATTGATTAGCTTGTACTTAGCGATCTCAGATGAGAATATTGTCTTGTTTCATACTTTTTAGAGAGTGATTTTTCAGTAGTCGGGTTTAAGTTTTTGAACTTAATTATTATTTACTTACTAAGGTATACTTTCCTTTTATAAGTATTTCAAAAATATTGTACACGACAATATTTTATTTTCATTTACAATATTTATATAAAAATAATAAATATATCCGTAAATGATAATGGAGCGGTCCTAATAGAACAATGCATGACCATTTTCGAGATCTGGCGCTGGTATCATCATCATCAAAATCAGCCGGTACCAGTCCACTGGTAGACATAGGCCTTTCCTAAGTCACTGCCCACCGCTTTGCGAATATCGTCGCTCCACCTGGGCCCCTAGACAAAATCCAATTTCTGTTTTCATTCACGCTAACGCGACTTTAAAGTGTATGGGACAACTTTCTTGCGGAAACATAAATGTCATTCTATACATTTTGACCTTGCGTTAGCGTGAATGGCAACAGAAATTGAATTTTGTTTAGGAGGGCTGGTCACAGGACTACGCTACGTTTGCCGATTCGCGGTCTCCACACTAGAACCAGTCTGCCCCAACGGTTATCGCTCCTATACGGCAGATATGACCAAGCCACTGCCATTTAAGTTTGCTAATCCGGACATCAGGAAACTATACGCTGGATACTTCTTCTTTGGTCCTACCACAAATAAAATATCTAAACAATTTAGTCAATTAGTCGTACTCTCCTCAGTACACTCTCTGGTAAAACACATTTTTTATAAAATGTCACTAATTTTGGTAACATGTTTGTTATAAAATCTTCGTCACGTTAAATTTTGAGAATAGTGATGTCATGTGTGTTTCGGTAATATAGCCAACATAATTTATAATTTTTTTTTTAAATTATAATCTAATAATATAATATAATTTAATATAATTAATTTATTATAATTTACTATAATATAATTTTTTTTATTTCTAATCGTACAAAATTAAAAATTCGACTTCACATGCCGCGATAGTCAAAATAGCCAGTTGCCATAAACATGTCATCAAGGTATACAAATTTGTTTACATTGTTTAACTCCATATCTCCGGAGATAATTACACGGTAATATTATAATATTACCGTGGACACTATCAGATCTCAATAAAATTTGAATGGGACCAAGCGGGAGGCATAATCTCTCAAAAAAAAAATTGAAATCGGTTAAGATTTGACGAAGTTCTGAGGTAACAAACATGAAGAAAAAATACCGTCGAATTGAGATCCTCCTCCTTTTTTGTGAAGTCGGTTAAAGAATTATTCCGTTAGTCCGTTTATTGGTATACAAAGACGTATTTGAGAATGATCTGACAGATGGTCTGACAGGATCGGATCGGTTTATCTATGAATGAAAAGCTGATGTTGGTTTTAAATTGGCCTCTAAAATATCACCATCATCAGGCTATCTCACCTACAGCACGCCACTGAGCTCGATCTTCAGCTCTTTGTTTTCAACCACTGCCTATGCATATGTCTTCGCTCCATATAGCTGGAGGGCGCCTTACACTATTACGAAAAAGATACTTTTAGTGCGTTTATCGAGCCGTGGTCTCCACTCTAAAACACGTCTACCTAAACTGTTATCGGTTCTACAACAGTTGTGAACAGCCTACTACCACTTCAGCTAGCTAATCCTTTGAGATATGTCGATAACTTTGGTTCTCTGACGGATGACTTAATTTCGAATTTGATTCTTCAGACAGACTCCCCAAGCATAGCCCTCTTTATAGCTCGCTGAGCGATTTTGAATTGGTGAACCAGTCGCACTATAAGTGTCCACGTCTCGGCTCCGTAAGTAATAACAGGCAGGACGCACACGTTAAATACTTTCGTATCGAGGCTATTTCGTATTCGTATAAGAGCGATGAAAAGACCAGTCGGTGAATACTACGGTATTGAACCTAGTGATCCTGATCACTGTGAAATCTCTAAATATACGCTTCTTCTCCGTTATAATAAAATCAATCTCGTTTTTACGGTTCCGTAGCCGAATGGTAAAAAACGGTAGCCTTTTCCTTTGAGTATTCAGCCAGAATACTCAAAGATGTTCACCGATTACTCAAAGATACCTAAATCTATTTGGAAAATTCTATTTCTTTTTTGTTTTAAAAGCCCTTCCCAGGTAGTCCCAACTAAAAGATACCACATCAAATTCCGCGATATTAATGTTCAGTACCATGTTTGAGGTGTTTGTCTCCATATCTTTAGAGATACTTATCAGATCTCAACGAAATTACAATAGTACCACCCTTGGGATATCTCCTTTCTAACAAAATAATTATCAAAATCGGTTCATTAACGACGAAGATATCCACACACATAAAAAAATACTATAACGGTCGAATTGAGAAACATTTTTTTTGAAGTCAGTTAAAAATATCGAAATTTCAAAACTTGGGGTACCTATCAATTTCAATATTACAAAAAATGCCAATATGGTCCAAAATTTCCAATAAACACTAAGCGATAAGATCGATAAAAAAAAAACTTAAATAAAGAGAACCGACTTCAAATGCCACGCTATTAATTTTCAATACCAAGTTTGACGTGCTTATCTCCATATCTCTGAAGATTTATCATACATACATCATGTCTCCTTTCCAACAAAAAAAGAATCATCAAAATCGGTTCAGAAACGACGAAGCTATCCGCGAACAAACATAAAAAAATATATACGGTCGAATTGAGAAACATCCTTTTTTGAAGTCGGTTAGAAACAAAATAAAACTAAATTTGAGTTTGTTAGAGCCTAACCTAACCGATAAACCGACGAAATATTTGAAGGCCACAAACTATAATAATAGGTACTGTAATGCTAATTAAAACTTGAAAAAGTCCTGAAAAAGCGGCGACTCGCATGTAAGCGGCAAAGAGAATATAAATACTACTGGTAAGCGGTCTGGCAACGTCGCCTTTTCAGCGAGCACACGGTTTGGCAACGTCTGACAATCGCGGCAATACACACCAATGAGTTTAGCGTATGACACTGTAAAAACTTCACTCACATATTGACAAAAATTAATTAAAATCTCGATCCTAGTTTTCATAAAAATCAAATTATGTAGTAAGATTGGATTTCGCGTATGTAAAGAGTTGTATAAAAACCAATAGATGTGATTTCATTGCAATTTTTTGATCCATTTACTCGTATTTGTCAATATACTTTTGTATGGAAATCGAACCACCTTAATCTCAAGATACAATGTTTGTTTTTTCCTACGATTTCTCAGTCATTATATATTTTTTCAAATTCAAATTCAAATCATTTATTTCCAATTAGGTACATGGTACACTTATGAAAGTCATAATATTACATGTATTATTTTACACCATAAAACGATTCAATCAACAATCTTATTAAATAAAATTAAAATTCTGTATATTGTGAAATGTCGAATCGAAATTAAAATTAAATCAATGTCAGCTAAAATAAAACCAATTCAATAAATAAAAATAAAAAATACACTACATTGTAATTTATCACAACAAATAATAGGATTCAATTGAAGTCTCTAAGACAATCAACACTCTGCCAAGCTTTTCTGTCATCTAAAAAATCTTGAACACAGTAATAGGCCTTTTTTATTAGCATATGTTTTACTGACGACTTAAATTGCCCTTCTTTAAATTGGGTCAACCATTCTGGTAGAATGTTATAATATCTGACGCAGTTTACGTAGTACGATTTATGTACTTTTGACAGTCTTGATGTTGGTAAAACTAGTTTATCCTTGTGTCTCGTATTGAAACAGTGAGTATCACTACGTTTTACAAATTTGCTAAGATGCTTTCGAGCATACATTAGTTTCGAGCATACGTTAGCAAAAATATACTGACAGGGCATTGTCAGAATATTGATTGAGTGTCGTCAGCAAACAACACAGATGTTGCAAATTTCTCCATATAGAAAGGTAGGTCGTTAATATATACTAAGAATAGAAATGGACCCAAAATAGAACCCTGAGGAACACCTATATCTACGGGTAGTGTATCTAACCGTACACCATCCACATCTACATTCATAATCCTATGTGATAAGTAGGATTGTAACAGTTCCAGAGCTCCATGTCTTATTCCGTAGTATGACAGCTTTGACAAGAGTATGCTGTGGTTGACACAATCGAAGGCCTTCGACAGATCGCAAAATATGCCAATTATATCTTGCGAACTACCCCAGGCCTCAAAAATATTGTCAACAAATGTTGTCACGGCATCAGTTGTGGAGCATCCTTTTGAGAATCCAAATTGCTTTGAATATAGTATGTTGTTGCAGTTAAAAAAAGCAGTTAATTGCACCAGTAAAATTTTTTCGAATATTTTACTGAAAGCTGGCAAAATAGAAATGGGTCTAAAGTTATTCAGTTCCTGGTGATTACAACTCTTGTACAATGGAATAATCTTACTACATTTCATGAGATTCGGAAAAATATTATTATTTATGCAATCGTTGAAGATATCAGCCAGATATGGAGCCAAAGTAAATATAATTTTGCTTATAAATGATATTGGAAACCCCCAGATATCCTCGGAAGTTTTCGATTTAAGCGATTTGAAAGTTTTAATTATTGTGCTGGCCGTGATATGGTGAAAACTTAAGTCATGTTGAATGGGTGTCGTATAGTATCTTAAATGCACGAAAGAGATAGTATTAATGTAATTAAGAGTACCTAAAATATAACCCGCCTTCTTTCGCAGTCGAGTAATAAATATGACATTCAAAGTTTGTAAAAGTTTTAGTTAGGTTATGAGGGGGTGGGGAAGCGGGAGGGGAAAGGGAGAGGAGGGGGGAGGGTAGGAGAGGGGAAGAGGGAGGGGAGTGGGCTTAGCGAGGCGTGGTACGGCGCGGTGTAGGTGGGCTTCGTAAGTGTCTTATTTGTAATATAATTAGCCTTAATAATTAAAAATACTACTCAAAGATACTATTCCTCGCGGACGAAGTTGCGAAGTCGCGGGGCACAGCTAGTAACTAATATAAAGCTAACCACAAAAAAATCTCAACATTAACACTTTAGAGCATCGGAGTATTTCCTTACTTCGATTTCGCTTGAACGTAAAAAATGTCGTAAATAATATCGACAGCACGCACATCACTACTCAATGCATCACCGGCGAAGCGGCGGGCGGTGTAGTGGGACGCGACTCGCAACCGCACGTCTCACGTGTACTTCACCCCCGCTATCATATAATAGTATATCCGTTTAAAAGTATGATAAACTGAATTACCTGTGAAATGTTATGTTGCATTTTAGTTTGGTGTGTTTCCTTATGTCATTTTGACAAGTTGGCACCGCACATTTTACCATTTTCTTGGCAAAAACCACCATTTTCCGCTCGAACTCAGAATGTCGACTGTTCGCGCTTGCCGGTGGACAGCGACGATGTTCTGACCCGTGCTTACTGTTCGAACTCGAGTAGCCGCGCTCTGTACTTTAGTAATTATTGCTCTTAGCCTAAGCCCTGAAATAACACATAGGAATATCCCGATATTCCCACAGGAACGATGTCTACGCGGGTAAAACCGCGGGTCACAGCTAGTTTTATCATAAAAGTATAAACTACAAAACAGTTTGGCAGGTGTGTCCTATTATATTGTTCTCAGACGGCAAGCTATGCGACGCTCAAGGTATGGCATGTATCGGCAGAAACGTGGAAATACTGATCAACATACCCAAGAATCTGGCTAAATGCTCCTGTCTACCGCAGTGTGCGGAGGTTAACTACTACTCGCATTCTAAAACTGTTATCATACGGTAAGTAGAGTCGGAGCAAAAAGAGAACCGCCGCTGAAATTGAGGGCGCGCGTGTTGATGGTTTTAATTTACTGTTTTTGTTGCGTTGACAATATTGATATTGATCTGTCATTGCCAATACAACTAAAAATGTTTGATACCTTGGTAGGTACCTACTGTTATCATTATCGGGGGGTACCTTCCTTACCTTTGAATGTTAAGTAGTTCATCGTAAAGCCACGACGGTTCTCTTTTTGTACAGACTAGAGTCTGTGTGTTGTAGACATCATATATATATTATATACATACATATTGTATACTATTTTTCAATAATATATATAACTAGCTAAGCCCGCGGCTTTGCCCGCGAAAAAAAAATCCTATATCCATCCTATCCTAGCCTAATCTATAATGCTGGCTATCCCTGTGCAAAATTACAGCTAAATCGGTCCACCCGACTAAAACCCGAAACATACAAATAAAAAAACTGACTTTGGCATTTATAATATTGGTGTTGTTGATGTCCATTGAGAGGCCCACTGGCGTAAAGGATAGATGACTTGAGTTCTAAGTGGGTGTTTGTCCACAGGTGGTATGAGCATATTATATCGATGTTCCCCTTGACTTGCCACCATCAAGGAATAAATCAGCCACCATAACCTTAAGGTACGGACACACCGCAGCGTCCTCCGTGCGCCATCTAGGCGGCGATCAGATAGCGCAGTAGTATTTGTACCGACTGGTTCACACCAAACGCGATCAGAAAACAATTGAAAAGTACTGAGATCGCGCCCGCAGGACGCATGACGCCGCGGTGTGGCCGTACCTTTACGGTATCCCGGCAGCACACAGCCCTTGAGATGACTGTCAAGAGCTGACGAGTAGGTATTCTAGGCCTATCGTGTTCACCGTCTTCGACTACATCATCGGTTACCACCAGGCGAGATAGTGGTCAAACGCCAACCTAAGACATTAAAAAAAATATTTATTTGGAAGACGATCACTTCTTTTGCCCGAAACTTCTCCTATCATAAGAGTATGTAGATAATAATTAAGTTACTTAATACTTAAATGCCACGTGACTCAGTTTCAGTAGCAAGTTTGAGACGTTTATTGTCATATCTCAGGAGATAGTAATCAGATCTCGGTGAAATTACCACCAATTACCACAGGGACCACCTTGGAAATGTGCCCTATCAATTAGAAATAGAATCATTCGAATCGGTTCTTAATTGCCGAAGTAATCGCGTAACATACATACAAAAAAAAACAGATGAATTGAGAACCTCCTCGTTTTGTCGCTTAAAAGCAGATAAGTACTTTAAATGTAATCACAATAACATGTCAACAGTAACACGAGTGAGTCGGAAGACAATGTGAAAGAATCGTCGGAAGATAACATCGCAGCTCTGAGGATCAACATGCTACCTCCGAAGTTCAGGCTCCACAGAAATGTCTTATTCACGCTCGAGGACTTGTTTGGTTTGTACCTTTCGTTATTTAATACCAACAATTTACCACTTGCATAGGAGGAAAGTTCGGAAACATTAAAATTGCAAAGCCTCATTGTGGGGAACCCTAAGCACAGCGGTGGAGCAGTGGACTGTATTTCTTCGGGAGAGGCCTTCGGATTCCCACACTTATACTGTGAAGCTTTTAGCTGGGATTTAAACACGTCTTCAAGCCTTCAAACGTTAATTTATTCCTTCTTCACAATCTTCTTATAGCTACTGAGCTATTCACTAGGCACTATCACTATTTACTATTCTTCCTAGTTTTCCTTTCTTCTTTCTTCTAGAGCCGCCGTTGGTGAACTGAACAATTTGGCACGGTAGCGACGCTCTATTTATATTGTTGTTGGTACTTGCAAAAGAGCGAGAGGTCGATAGTCTGGGAGCGCCCGCACTCTGTCTCGCGTGGCGTGTCCTTGTGTGGGCGCACGCACGAGATGCCGACTTTTCGGAGATATACTCTCCCGAGATGCTGTTTAGTCGAGCGCTAACCATCAGAGAGTGCGGAGCTCTCCCAGACCTATGCTATTTGCAAGTACCAACCCTATTCCTAAACCTAACCTGGTCTAGGTTGACTATCTGTTACATCTATTTAAGCGGAACATGCTTTATTTTTATCTATTACCTATCTACTTAGGTTGTACGAATGACCTGTCTGTAGTCCTATAAGACCTATTATACTGTTACAAACCTTATACAAGTTACATTCCTATGTTCTAATAAGAATCTAACAAAATCTATCTATAATAAGGCTGTTTACGAATGCGATACAATTACAAACTATATGTCTATCTATACGAAGCTATAACGAAATGCGAACTCTATACATGGCAAAGTACCCTACCTATCCTAGAGTACTAAGCTAAAACTTATCTTTATTATATACATCTTATAACTAACTATACATAGTGCGTTCATATTGTCGGTGTACGTCGTTGTCCGGAACATTCTCCCGCCGTGCTGCCTGCAGCAGAAGAGCCCGGTGTAGGAACGACGTCTTCGATTGGTAGGATGATCAGCTTCCTTACAGGCCGTCGTAGCACGCCGCCCTTGGTCTGGATGTCGACGGTGCGCACGATGCCATCGGGTCCCGGGAACGTGTTGATGACCTTGCCTCGGAGCCAGACGTTACGGGGTAGATTCGGGTCGACGAGCTGGATCAGGTCTCCGGTCTTCACCTCAGCTCCTTTCCCCTGGGGCTCCCGCCGGTGTTGTAGCTCGGGAAGCGCCTCCTTCAGCCACCGCGCCCAGAATGTGTCGGCGAGGCGTTGTGCAGCGCGCCAGCTGGAGATGGAGACGGTGCGCTCAATCTCCCCCAGGTATGGGAGACGAGCAGGGCCGCCCAGAAGGAAGTGGTTCGGAGTCAGGGCCTCTGGGTCCTCGGGGTTGACCGACACGTGTGTGAGTGGTCGGCTGTTGACGGTGAACTCCACCTCGGCGAGTAGAGTGGCGAGAACCTCCTCTCGCGGTCGGGTCTCGTGGAGCGTAGCGGCGAGTGCAGTTTTCACGGAGCGAACCATTCGCTCCCACGCGCCTCCCATGAACGGCGCGCCCGGTGGGATGAATCGCCAGTCGATGGTCCGCTTGGCTGCTTCCTGTGCTGTTGCTGCGTCGATCGTCTGTCGCAGCTCTCTCTCGGCGCCTCGAAGGTTGGTCCCGTTGTCGGACCAAATTTGAGTCGGACAGCCCCGTCGCGCCATCATGCGTCGCAGCGCCATCACCGCGGAGTCGGTGCTGAGCGATGCGGCGATCTCGAGGTGGATGGCCCGGGTGGTGAGACACGTGAAGATAGCCACGTATCTTTTCTGGTTGGTGCGGCCGACAGTCACTGTCACCGGCCCGAAGTAGTCGACGCCAGTGCAGGAGAAGGGCCGCTGATGATGAGCCAGCCGGCACGCCGGCAGGTCTCCGGTTCTCGGATACGGTGGTGCTGCGCTGCGAAGTCTGCAAAATAAACATCGCCTTACAATGGTTCGGGTTACTGGGCGTAAGCGTAGCACCCAGTACTGTTGACGACTCTCGTTCACCGTCGCTTCGACTCCGGCGTGATGCAGGCGGCGGTGGACGTGCAGAATCCAGAGCTTGACTGTTGGGTGGCCGCCGTCCAAAATCAGCGGGTTGTCTCGGTGGCTCGGTAGCTCTGAAGCGATGAGTCGATTCCGCAGTCGTAGAGTGTTGTCTTCATATACGACGCTCAGCTGTTGTAGGCGGCTATCTTTCCGAAGTGGTTTTCCTTTTTGCAGATCATCGATGTAGTCCGCGAACGATTCTTCTTGTGAGGCGCGCATAAGTAGCGCCTCCGCGGCCCTCAGTGTTTGCGCAGGAACAGGCAGGAACTTTTCTGTTTCTTCCTTTTTCGAATGTTGTACCGGTGCGGGCTTCTTAGCCGTTTTCTTGTTAGTCCAGGCGGGGTCATCGACCTTGTTCTGTTTGGTGCGTTTGTAGTACACCCGTTGAGCGCCCCTGCAGAGGTCAATGAATTGTAGTACTCGGGCTGCAGTGTAGCGAAGTCGGTCCCAGTTGGAGAAGCGGGACACGTCGGGTAGGGCTTCGCTCAGCTTCTGTTGGCGCTCGTTGAGGTGATGAACCCGTTCTTCACCGGTGTCTGTGTTCTGTAGGGGTACGTCCTCGACGTACTCTTCGATGCTGTTGAGCGCGTCCGCGTCCGGTGGTCCATCGACCTCACGCCGCTCGTTGCTGTCTTCGATGGTGAGCGCGTCCGTGTCCGGTGGTCCGTCGACCTCACGCCGCTCGCCGTTGAGCGCGTCCGTGACCGGTGGTTCGTTGACCTTACGCCGCTCCGATCTCGATGTGTACTGTGGGTTAATATACATGACGTCAGTCTCGAAATAGTCGCGAATCATCACGTCCAGGGCTGCATCTTCAGGCGACTCGGTGACGTAGGACACGAAGTCGATGCTCTTCCCGAGCGTTCTGCTGTAGCCCCCGTGTAGCACCCACCCGAGCGGCGTCAGCGACGCCACCGGCTGGTCTCGGGCGCCTCGGCGTGTCCTCGAAGCCAGCAGCAGCTCCCAGTTGTCCTGGCCGACCAGGATACCCGGCGAAGCACGCTGGTACGTCAATAGGCTGCCGATGTCACGTAGATGCTTGCAGCCTCGTAGCGCAGACTTGTTTACTTCCTGCGGCGAAATGTCCAAGTTCTGTACTGTGCGCGCTCGAATCTTCATTTCCTTCTTGTTCGGGCCACGCAGAGTGATCTGTATCCTTTTCGAGTTGCTTGTGGACGACTTCGATGCGTTGATGCCGTTGATGTACAGCGGGTCGACTGGTCCCTCTGCCCCGATTTCGACGGCGATGCGCTCGTCGACTAGGGTGACCGTCGAACCGTTGTCCAGTAGCGCGAAGGTGTCGACTGTGCCCGCTGGCCCCACAGCTCGAACTGGAATCATTTTCAGGTAAGACCTATGATGCTCTGTGGTCCACGCGGAGTTGATGGCTTCGGTCACTGCACCCTTTTCATTTTTCTTGTAGTGCAGCATTCGGTGGTGGTGGGTCTTGCAGCCGTCGACTCCACACACCTTGGCACGGCAGCTGTGATCTCGCCTCCGGTAGCGTAGACACCTGAAACATAGCCGCTGTTTCTTCGCTATGTCCCAGCGCTCGTGCTCATCTGCTGTTTCGAATCTGTTGCAGTCTTCGGTGAAATGTCCCGGTTATTCACACACGGGACAACGAGCTGTTGACTGCTGCGACTTCTGTTGTGGCTGCTGCTGTTGTGGTTGTTCGACGACGTTGTGTACTCGCTGCGTCCTCCTCTGAGGCCCCGGTGCTGGCGAGTTCAATGTTGAGTCGGGTTTCGCGAATGGTCCGCAAAACTCGGCTTCGCTCTTCAAGTAGCTCTGTATCTTGATCAGGTCCGGCGTGTCACGTGGTTGAGTAGCTGCGAACTTGTAGTAGTTGCGCGCCAGCGTCGGTGGTAGCTTCTCCACGATGGCCGCCACTAGCTCCGGATTGAAGAGGTAGTAGCCGAAGTCGAGGGCTCGCAACATCGCCACGGCGTTGGTCACTTTGCAGGTGAACTGGCAGATGTCCGACGGTGACTCGGTGAGGCGCGGCAGAGACCGAAGATTGTCGATCTCGACCATCGCCAACGTTTCAGGACGACCGAAGCGCGTTGTGAGCGTTTCCATGACCTCTTCCGGTCTCGCGTTAGTGATGAGCAGGTTGCTGACGGCTTCTCGTGCTTTTCCCTTCAGGTTCCGGCGCAGGCGGTTAATGTTTTCAGTTGGTGAAAACATCGGTGCAGATTCGATGTACGCAGCCCGGAACGGCAGCCAGTCGAGGTGTGACCCGTCGAACATCGGTAGCTCGGCGAATCTCGGGCGCTGTCCGGCGATGACAGCTTGTGTGATGGCAGTCGACAGCTGAGAGAGGTCGCAGGCTCCCGCCGGTATGGACGGTGGCGGCGCCTGCCCTCCCATCGGTGGATGCACGTAGCTCGGCTTGTCGCGTAGTCCGTAGCTCTCTCGTAGCGGCTGATCTCGTAGCTGTTGGCTACGCCATAGGTCGTAGCACTCTCGTAGTTGTTGATCTCGTAGATCCTGGCTACGCCGTAGGTCGTAGCACTTTCGTAGCTGTTGATCTCGTAGATCCTGGCTACGCCGTAGCTCGTAGCTCTCTCGTAGCTGTTGGTAGCTTCTGTCTTGAAGCTCGGGTCCCACTGGTAGCAGCGCGCGTGGAGAATCACGTGGCACAGGCGGTGGCAGCGGCGGCTGTGGCACGGAGAGCAGCGGTCCACGCGGCTCAGGTGGGCACGTCGAATGGTAGCTCAGCTCGGCGCGGAGCTCGAAGCCCGCTGGCGGCGACACACGTGGGTGATCACGTGACACGGCGGCGGTCGGCGGCGGTGGCACGGAGGGTAGCGGCTCACGTGGCGTCTCAGCTGGGAGGGTCTCGTTGGTCATGGCCAACAAGACCGGCGGCGGCGGTGGTGGTACCTGGTCACTCAACCAGGTGTCGACTCGATGTTGGGTGTCGGACTCGGTGACGACAGAGCCCCCCTCGGTGTCTTCTTCACTGTCGGATTGTTCGAGCGCGGCGAGACGACTCGTCGCGTACTCGATCTGTCGAAGAAGTTCTTGTTTAGCTGTAGCGTTGCGGTGCGACTTCTTCGAGCGGCGAGATTCCGCACGTTGGCTGCGTGCGCGCTGCTCCGCGAGACTGTTCGTGTCCCGTGGCGGCCTCTCTCGACGCTCGGAGTGATGCTCGATGTGTCGCTCGATGTGTTGCCCGAAGTGTTGCGCATGTTGCTCGAAGTGTGGCGCATGTAGCTCGAAGTGCGGCGCATGTAGCTCGACGTGCGGCGCGGCGAATGTTTCAGTCCCCAACGGCGGTGTCCGCGGCGTCACGGCGGCGGTGTGTGGCACGGCAGCGCGCGGCGCGTGCAGCGCGGCGGCGTGCGGCGCGGCGAATGATGCGGAGGTCGGCGCCAGTGGCGCCATCACGGCGGCAGGGTGCGGCGCGGCGAGTGAAACGGAGGTGGGCGCCGGTGGCGCCATCACGGCGGCGGGGGGCGGCACGGTCGCGGTGTGATGCTCTGGAACGGCGTGTGGCGCCGTCGCGGCGGGCGCGAAGCTGTAGGATCCCCGTCGCATTGGTGAGACCACAGCCGCTGACGCGTAGCCGCTGGTCGAAGGATGCTCCTCCGTGATGACTGTTGCCCCGGTGCGCGAAGTACCCGATGTTGACGCCGTTGTACCCGTTGTCGTGGTCTCGGCGGATTACTCTTGCTCGGAGGCCGGCGCTCGTCCTCTTCCTGTGGAGCGGGTGACCGGCATGGCAGCGGATATCGAATCGAAGAGTCAACGACAAGTCTTGAAAAAGACTGTTTGCGGCGTTAGTTATCGAAGTCGACGAGAAGTAGTCTTAAAAAAGACTGTTTTACGGCGTTTAAATTAACGTTTAGTCTTGAAAAAGACTGTTAAGGTCCCAATTATCCGGCCACGAAGGTCCAAAAATGTGGGGAACCCTAAGCACAGCGGTGGAGCAGTGGACTGTATTTCTTCGGGAGAGGCCTTCGGATTCCCACACTTATACTGTGAAGCTTTTAGCTGGGATTTAAACACGTCTTCAAGCCTTCAAACGTTAATTTATTCCTTCTTCACAATCTTCTTATAGCTACTGAGCTATTCACTAGGCACTATCACTATTTACTATTCTTCCTAGTTTTCCTTTCTTCTTTCTTCTAGAGCCGCCGTTGGTGAACTGAACAATTTGGCACGGTAGCGACGCTCTATTTATATTGTTGTTGGTACTTGCAAAAGAGCGAGAGGTCGATAGTCTGGGAGCGCCCGCACTCTGTCTCGCGTGGCGTGTCCTTGTGTGGGCGCACGCACGAGATGCCGACTTTTCGGAGATATACTCTCCCGAGATGCTGTTTAGTCGAGCGCTAACCATCAGAGAGTGCGGAGCTCTCCCAGACCTATGCTATTTGCAAGTACCAACCCTATTCCTAAACCTAACCTGGTCTAGGTTGACTATCTGTTACATCTATTTAAGCGGAACATGCTTTATTTTTATCTATTACCTATCTACTTAGGTTGTACGAATGACCTGTCTGTAGTCCTATAAGACCTATTATACTGTTACAAACCTTATACAAGTTACATTCCTATGTTCTAATAAGAATCTAACAAAATCTATCTATAATAAGGCTGTTTACGAATGCGATACAATTACAAACTATATGTCTATCTATACGAAGCTGTAACGAAATGCGAACTCTATACATGGCAAAGTACCCTACCTATCCTAGAGTACTAAGCTAAAACTTATCTTTATTATATACATCTTATAACTAACTATACATAGTGCGTTCATATTGTCGGTGTACGTCGTTGTCCGGAACACTCATTTTGAATTAGTCCGTGAGTTGTTTGGACGCGTGCAACCAAGCAGCCAAGAAGCTTGGAAGCAACCTTTTTGCAAGAAGCTTGAAGTCGACCTTTTTGCAAGAAGCTTCGAATCAATTATTTTGAATTTTGCTAGGGAAAAAAGGCTTTGTCCAAGCTTCTTGCGGGTGCACTTTTCGACTAGAATAATTGATTTTTAGTCTAAAAGTCTTCGTTCTTCTCGTTTTGTGTCTAACAGACAAGCACTTGGTTGCTATCTCATCTGATGTTATGTGAAAATGCGGTCTAAGATAGAATCGTGCTTGTCTACGAGGCGCTGGGCAATTGACTTTAATCCAATCCACAGACCACAGGGTACAACTATTCTAAACCATCTTCCATTCTGACGTGCACCGAACAGCATGCCGCAACTCGGCGAACCGATTGGCGACATTTTTGTCCGGTGGATGGTTCGACTCACGGCCAAAGCCTGCCACTAGTAGTCACCCATTTAGCTCCACCCAGTGATCATTTAGTAGAGAAGATTATACTTACGAGCTTTTGCTATGTTTACATAATATATTTATAGATTAATTTTATGATTTAAGACATGTATATGTGTGCGTATATTAATACTGCCTTTATTTTGCCTTACTTTGATGACTTATGAAATCTTTACATAGTCTATGCAAAAAGAGAACCGTCGTGGCTTTACGATGAACTTACAGGTAATGAAGGAAGGTATATACCTACCTAGTACCACCCGCTAATGATAACAGTATCTACCTACCTACCAAGGCATCAAACATTTTTAGTCGTATTGGAAATTACAGAGCAATGTTGTCAACGCAACAACAACAGTAAATTAGAACCAATAGAATAGAATAGAATAGAATTAATAAAAAGATTAACTCCAAAAAGTATAAGTCATACTGTAAAATTTTGAATAAATGTATTAAAAAATCTCATCAGATACAAAATAGTAAATATATTACCCGAAGTAAAAATAAAGGAAAAGCTGCGTGGGACGTTATACGTAATAATATTGACCATAATGACATGAATCCAAATTTTTTAGACAACATAACAATAAATAATAATAAAATTGACGACCCAAATACAATGTGTAATATTTTTAACAATTATTTTATTAATGCATCTAGTTATGACAATTCCAAAACAAATATATCAACTAATATTTACAAATCATTGACAAATAGGACAATTAATTCAATATTTTTAAAACCGACAGACACTACAATTACAAACACAATCAATTCGTTAAAAAATACCAATTCGGTGGGTTATGATAATCTTCACACAAAAATTATAAAAAGGTGCGCCCACCACCTATCGAAACCACTCGCTCACATAATTAATTTATCTTTTTCTGAGGGATCATTTCCTGAAGCGCTAAAAGTGTCAATTGTAAAACCGTTACATAAGAAGGGTGAGAAACATGATGTAAATAACTACAACCCTGTAACTCTTATTCCAATTTTGTCAAAAATCTTTGAAAAGGTAATGCTTACTAGACTTAATGAATTCATGTCTAAAAATAACACCTAGTGTTTTGAACAGTTTGGTTTTACAAAAAACAGCTCAACGGCTTTAGCTTGTTTTAAACTGATTAAATCTACAACAGAAAGTCTTAATAGTAAAGATAAAGTAGCGGCTATCTTCTTAGACATGACGAAAGCATTCGATTTAGTTGATCATAATATAGCTTTAACTAAACTTGACTTCTACGGAATTCGAGGAAATGCCTTGAAATGGTTAAAGAGCTATTTGGAAAATCGGAAACAATACACCGAAATACCAAACATCGTAAACGGGCGTAAAATCATTTACCGGTCAGATCCACAATTTACAAAAACGGGTGTTCCTCAGGGAAGTATATTGGGCCCTTTTATTTTCTTAACCTACATAAATGATATCCCCAACGTGACTCAACATGAATGTATATTGTACGCCGACGATACTACAATAGTAGTACGATCTAAAAATAATGATCAGCTAAATAAAAATATACATATTACTATGAATAAAATTATAAATTGGTTAAATATTAATAAATTAAGAGTAAATCTAAGCAAAACAAACATAATACAATTTCAAAATTACCAATCTAGAGAGCCTAAGCTAACAATCAGTTACCAAGGTACACAAGTAAAGGATGTAGACACGTGCAAATTTTTGGGAATAGCAATTGACAGAAATTGCAATTGGAAATGCCACATTCAAAATATATGCGACAGACTCGATCGTTTTGTTTATGCTATAAGGCAATTACGTTTGTTAGTATCGAGAGAATCTGCAACGACAGCATACCACGGTTATGTATCTTCAGTTTTGTCATACGGACTTATTTTATGGGGTAACTCTGTTGAAGTTAATAGAGCATTTATAATTCAAAAAAAGTGTGTTCGGGCAATTTGCGGAGCCTGGTCTACGGATACCTGTCGTCCAATATTCAAAGAATTAAATATTCTTCCATTACCGTGCATGTATATCCTAGAAATGTGTATCTTCGTGAAACAACACCCAGATTTCTATACAGAAGAATCGCGAACTGTGGGTAGAACATCTAGACAATACAACAGATTGTATTTACCGTCTTGTCATTTAGATATATTTAAAAAAAATGTTTATATAATGTCAATAAAAAAATATAATAAGTTGCCAACAGACATAAAATTAATAAGCTTAAGCACTTTTAAAAAAAAATTGAAATGATGGCTATTGACTCACTGTTTTTATAGTGTATTTATAGTGTTTTTATAGAATATAGGCAATTTAAATCTTGACTCATATTGTAAACTTATTTTGTATTGTGATTTAGTAATTGATAAAATTTTAATATTTAGTGTGAGCATATTTAAATTAAATTCCAACGAACACAATAATTAATTAATTGACTGACTGAGCAATTGCATAAATCGTTGCACACTCTGAACTAGAGTAGATTGTAAGGACCTTCATTATTATTTAACATCTGTGTACCACCTACATTCTATGCAATAAATGAATTTTTGATTTTGATTTTTGATTTTGAAACATCAACACGTGCGCTCTCAATTTCGACGACGGTTCTCGTTCTGCACAGATTTTAATTAGTATAAATCAAAGTCGCTGCCCGCCCTCTAGGCGTCTGTCTGGGCTGTATTAGACCTTTTAAAATACACAACTAATTTTAATGCAGTTTTCATCAATAGATAGTAATTCTAGAGGAAGGTTTATACTTAATTTAGTAGATAGATATTATCTTAATTTTACCTTTGACTATGTATTTATATAATTTCTTGACATTCACATTGTATTGCAGATATTGTACGAATCATATTTTGACATAACTTGTATGTAATTTTTTTTTTCTTCTCTCTATTCTGAATGACATTTGAAATCTAATTGTGACATACCTAAATATTTAATGCTTTGTTATTTTTAATTACTTTTTTACTGTTTAATTATTGATCTTAAGATTTAGCAAATGAAATGTTTTATTGATGTATTATTTATTTTAATGTTGATGACTTTTAAATATTATTATGTAAATTCCAATACAATTTTTTGTTTCATGGAATAAATGAATGAATGAACTTACCTAACCAGAATAAAACTCGAGCAAAGCCGCTGGGCGCAGCTAGTCCTATTTGTATTATACTTAAAGGTGAAAGTTTGTGAGTGTGTTAGTATGTTTGTGACTTCTTCACGCTAAAGCTACAGAACCGATTAAGCTGAAATTTGGTATATAGCCTAGACCTTGGAATAACACATAGGGTACTTACTACACGACCCGATATTCACACGGACATCATTTACGCGGGTAAAACCGCGGGGCATACCTAGTTGAAAATATTTTTGTCAACCGACTTCACAAAAAAGGAGGTTTCCAATTCGCTTGTTGTTTTTTTAAGTTTGTTGCTACGTCAATTCTTAATCGATTTGAAAAATTCTTTTTTTTTTAAAGTATGCTTCCCGTATGGTCCCATTGTAATTTTATCGAGATCTGATAAGTATCTCCACAGATATGGAGATAAACACCTCAAACATAATAATGTATGATCGTACAGAACGAAAAAACCGACTTCACTTCACATGCCGCGATAGTCAAAGCCAGTAGCCATTATTATGTCATCAAGGTATATTGAGATTTTTTTTTGACATTTGAGTTTCAGATGTTTATCTCCATATCTCCGTCGTAATAACGTCGAATTGAGAACCTCCTCCTTTTTTGTGAAGTCGGTTACAAACTATTTTAAATTATTTGTTTCTAGCATGGATTAAATACTAAGCGGATGTGGCATTTAAATAATAATAATAATATGAGAAGGATAAAACTATACAATCACTTGTATGAGAGAGCGAGATGAAAAACATTTTTTTATCCTTTACCTGCGTATGCGATTATACTGGTTCCAGCAATGTTTGGATCCAAGTTCTAGTGCACCCATTGGCTCTCACCTGCTGTCATGTATGACCCGACCAAATTACGTTGTTCATTTTATCTTATAGTTGGCATATGTATCACGTGTACATCATTTTAGTCGGGTTATATCTCTATAGCTATTTCATTCGCATACGCTAATGTTCTCTCTACATATGTATACTATACTTTCTCTATGGTTTGTAGCATCTCTGGGCGGTACTACGGCACTCTTCGTGGGAGCCAGTGTACTCACAGTGGTGGAAACTGGATTGTTCATCGTGAGGAGAGTCGTCGCCGCCATCGTCGACTGGGTTGAAGCTAAGACTTTGAAGATACAGTTCCGTCCATGAGGATATTACTATGTGGGTAGTAGCTGGGTTCATATGTGAAGTAAGTGATAAAATAAATACTTAGATTAAAAAGTTAGTCTTTTTTTTACCGACTTCAATCACAGTAGAAGGTTCTCTATTTGTCGGAATCTTTTTATATGTATGTTCACCGTGAAGGGTCAGTTTACACCGCAAAGCGACGCGACGTGACGATGCTTTTGGTTTTGCACGGTGCAACGAGAAGCCGCGCGGCGCAGCAAAACGCGCGACGCGGTTAAATTATCTCAATGCAATATGTATCTCATTGTGTAGTTAATAAAGTTCAATTGTTTATCACGCGGCTTCCCGCTGCGTCGCGCAGCGCAGCCTGAAGCCGCCAAACTAACTCAATGAAATGTGTATCTTTTTGTGTAGTAAATAAAGTTCTTTTTTGAATCACTCTCTTAATAAGTGCGCGCCGCGTCGCATCGCGGTCTGAGCTGACCTTTACTCGAAGACGACTGAACCGATTTGGAAAATTCTTTGAAAGGGTATTTTACTTAACTAAATAACTATTTTTATTTGAAAAGGTAATATTCCAGGTCCCATTGTAATTTTATCGAGATCTGAGAAGTATCTCCAGAGATATGGAGATAAATGCCACAAACTTAGTACTGGAAATGACTAGCGCGGCATGTGAAGTCGGTTTTGTTTTTGTTTTGTAAACAATCCTAAATTATCGTTTGTCGAGATAACACTGCTCTGTCATTGCCAATACGACTAAAAATGTTTGATACCTTGGTAGGTACCTACTCTTATCATTATCGAGTGGTACTAGGTAGGTAGGTACCTTCCTTCCTTGACTTTGAATCAAGAATCAATGAATCAATGAATCAAAGCATTTATTCAGTATGTAGGCAGTATAAATATACGCACATATACACGTCAAAATCATAAATCATAAAATAAATCATAACCAATTATCAAGTAAACATAGCAAAAGCAGAATTTAACGCTTTGAATTAGAAAAAAAAAGTAATGAACCATTCAGCTGTCATCCAATCGTTTACGTCAGAATATTTAAAAAAAATTAAAATAGGTTAAAACCAACCATACGTGTAACTGTGTGTTTCAGTACTTCAGACAATTTTTATATAAAAAAAAATAAAAAAAGTGAAATAGTGAAACACAACATAGAGAAACGCATACATATACGAATGATCATCGTAAAGCCACGACGGTTCTCTTTTTGCACAGACTCTGGATTTAATATGTGAAGCAAATTTAGTCCGGTCAATCTAGACCAACAAATGAGAGTGAAGGTACATAAAATCCCAACGAGCTGAAAATCAGTAAAATTGTTCAAAGCATAATTATTATCATTCCCGTGTACGGAAAAAAAATATTCAAGGTCAAAGGTCATTATTTATAATTGTGTTTTGAACAATTTTACTGATTTTCAGCTTGTTGGGATTTTATGCACCTTCGAATGTCTAAATTGACCGGACTAATTATAAATAAATGAATACGAAGATTTAAAAAAGTTAAAAACCTTTTTTTGTATTAACAGACTGACAGATAGGAAAAACAAAACACATAAACGCTTAAAGGTAATTTATTGACTTTTCTTACAGATTCATGGAATAACTTACTTCTAATACAAATTCTGAAACCTATATCTAAGTGGCCAGTAAACGCAGGCCGTTCGCCTGAAAGTAACCCATTGTTACAATAACGATTAATAATAAGCTTTAGTATGATCGTATAAAAAACTAAGAGAACCGACTTCAAATACCACGCTAGTCCTTTTCAGCATTAAGTTTGAGGTATTTATCTCCATATCTCTGGAGATACTCATCAGATCTCGATGAGATTAAAATACGACCATCTCTTTCAAACAAAAAAGTTTTTTTTCCAAATCGGTCTAGGCGTCTTTGAGTAATCGGAGAACAAAAAAATATATTCCTTCCTCCTCCGCCTTTTTTGAAGTCGGTTAAACACTACTAGTTTATCCACCGTATTCAGATTTCATTATTTGTTAGAAAAGCATATTAATTATGTGAGGTGCATTTTGAAATATATTAAATAAACAAAAATCTTTATTGTGTCAATCACATATAGAGTTATTACTTATGCGCTGGGCTTAGGTTTTTGTTTAGGTATTTTTTCAACCAACTTTCAAAAAGGAAGAGCTTCTCAATTCGCCTGTATGTTTTTTTTTGTTTGTTCGCCGAATACTCTGCCAATTGTTAATCAAATTAAATGATTATTTTTTTCATAGGTAGGGTTCGTCTCCAATTTAAATTATATTAAAATCTGATAAGTACCTCCAAAGATATGACGATAAATGTTTCAAACTTACTACTGAAACTCGCGCGGCATGGAAGTCGGTTCTTTTTAGTTTTTAATCTATCTTAAATATTATATCTTACTTTGGACTACAACAATGAAATGAAATTAAATAATGTTATACAACAATGTAATTTTCATAATATACTATAATATACTAAATACATAATATACTGAATTACAATGTAATTCGGAACATATTATTACAACAAGACATCGAATGAAAAATACAACCTGTAATTTAACTGGCCTTCTAACTCTAACATAATTTAAATATACATTTTTGGTTTTAAGATCACAACTGTAAAGAATTGGTTAATTTTAGGTCACAGAAAGATCATTTTAACCATCCAGAAATATTATTTGGTCAATTTTAATGCAATATTATTTAGTAACTACACAATAGTTTTAACTATGACTAACGATTTTTTATATCTTATAGACTACCGTTTGACCACTATCTAACCTGTTGGTAAGTGATGATGCTGTCGTCTTCGACAGTAGTAGTTAGTAAGCCAACGAGTCCTAGAATGGTAACTGGCTCTCAATGATAGCTGCCGGAACACATTAGATGATTGGTGACAGATTTTCTATCTTGATGAATTAATTTATTTAATACTAAATTAATTTAATATGAACCACAACAGTGCTAATTGTGATAATACAGTAAAAAACGGAGTTAGAAGTAAAACTTCCAAGTTCTATCAATTTATTTCTCAACATCACTAATTATTTTTTGTACAACTCCATCTGTTGAACGTAGCGGGACGAATGCCCGAATGACAGCGAATGTCTTCGTAGTTCTACAATAGAGGGCGTTTATAAATATAACATGACGCTTACGTCACTTCCGTTGATTCGGACCGTGACGCTATGTCACTTAAGTCAAATTTTACCCCAGTGCGGTTAAAGAAGATTCACTTCAAAGAAATTGTGTTAGAGACTAAAATTAATAATCGACCAAAAAAACCTTGCCATAAAAACGTATATCTTTTTACAACATGCAAGAACAATATTATATTTTTGCACAAAGTTTATAATAGGATACATGTAATATTTAGAATTACACGTAGAAAAGTATATCTAATAATATCGTTTAAAAACTAAAAAAGAACCGACTTCAATGCCGCGCTATTCATTTTCAGTACCAATTTTGAGATGTTCATCTCAATATCTCTGGAGATACTTATCAGACCTCGATAAAATTACCATGGTACCACACTTGGGATCTCTCCTTTCGAACAAAAAAAGAATAATCAAAATCGGTTCATAAACGACGAAGTTATCCGCGAACAAACATAAAAAAATATATATATATATACGGTCGAATTGAGAAACCTCCTCCTTTTTTTGAAGTCGGTTAAAAAATTATAACAGATATTTAATGCAAAAAATGCGGTTTTAAAGAGTCATTCTTTATACAATGACGCTTAATTCTGTACAAAAAGAGAACCGTCGTAGAAATTGAAGTCGCGTGTTCTAATTTACTGTTTTAATGCAATGACAACATTGGTCTGTCATTGCCAATACGGCTAAACATGTTTGATACTTGGTAGGTATAATACCTACTGTTATCATTATCGGGTGCTACTAGGTAGGTATGTATCTTCCCTCCTTACCTTTGAATGTTAGTTCATTGTAACGCCACGACGGTTCTCTTTTGGCACAGACTCTACTCGGATGAAATCATTACAGATTTCAAATTAGATTATTAGATTTACATAGTTTTGGAATGAGTACGTAATATTACAGAAATAAATTAATAGTTCTACGATATTTAATTAAATTAATACTAATGACGAGTTGCATAGTTTAATTATTGGTACATACTTAAATTATTTTTTACATATAAATTACTTAAAGCAAGCTTTGAAAATACTTACATGTTATGTAATTTTATGATTATAATTTTACTCCGTCCAAACATTTATTGAACTTTTGACAGCTCGAGTAACAACCAATTAGTGATGAGCTAATGCGTTTCCGATTCGATTTTTTTATTGTAATCGACTTTATTTATTTTAATCGATTAAACTTATTGATATTACATATTTAGATCCCAGTGTATGGACGAACATTTATAGATTAAGAGATATTTGGAATATTTCAATTTTTGGAAATATACCTAATTTTGGAGGATATTTATAAAAGCAGGATATAAGTATAAGGCATTTTAATATTTTAATCTAAAGTAATATTATAAAGAGAAAAGATTTGTTTTTTTGTTTGTTTGCTTGTTTGTTACGATTTATTTTAAAAACTACTCGACTGATTTTAAAAATTCTTACACCATTAGACAGCTACTTACTTACTTAGCTACATCTTTACCGAGTAACATAGGCTATATTCTTTTTTTTTATGATCCTTACCTATAATGGAACAATGTAACCCAAAACGAATATCAACTACAAATAATACTGGAACGATTTTAAAAATTCTTTCTCTAATGGAAAGCTACATTGACAGCGAGTAACATAGGCTATATTTTGTATCCGTATTCTCACGGGAACGGGAACTACGCGGGTGAAACCGCGGAGCAATGTTAGTTATACAATAAAATTAATATGGTGGCACGTGGGCAATGCGTTATTTGTACGCTTTCGCTTAAAATAAGTAAAATTAATTAAATAAGTGTACAATGAACCCATTCTTGAGTCGATTAAAGTCGCTATGAAATAACGAATCGATAAAACATTAGTACCTCACTATTTGATTAGTACTCAAACTGTCCAGGGTCGGATTCAGTGGAATAATTTGACCTCATTCTCAGGAAAGCCAAATTAGACTTTGTTTTATTAAATTTTGGTAATTTTTCCACATAATTTCAAGTAAACTTTTGAGTATACGTCAGCGACTAGTGTTGTAAGATTTCATTTAGCCGAATTACTATACGTTTTAGTTCGTTAATCGATATGTTTCATAGCAAGTAAATCCAACCCTGGCGCAGTCAAAAGTTAAATAGTTGGACGGAGAATATTATTTTAACATATAAAAACTGATGAAAATAATTTACTTATCTGTTACTAAGGTTGGTAACGACCTTTCATAATATATTACTATGCAGACGTACTTATGTTACATTACTATTTTATTCATATTTATTAGAGAACTTGGGTACAAAGGAAACGAACCCATATGTCTCTAGAAATAGGACTTAAAGTAGATAGTTTAAATATCTGATAAGCTAGCGTTTCACCACTACCTCTATCTCGCCTGGTGGTAAGCGATGATGCGGTCGAAGATGGTGAACACTCTAGACCTAGAATACTCTGACTCTGAAGGGCTGGGTGCTGCCGGAACACCGTAAGGTTACAGCGGCAGATTTTCTCCTTGATAGTGGTAAGATACTTTTTAGTAGCAAGTCAGGCGAAACATTGAAATAATGCTACCTGTGGACGAGCACCCAAGAATGCACATAGTAAAATCTATGGTTCACGGCTAGGATTGAACCAGCGACCTCTAAGTTAGATGTCAACCTTTACGCCACAGGTCCGTCCTTTAACACACATTGCTTTCATACCACCAAAAGTAGAGCATAGGTTTTTTTTCATACAAGGTAATTGATAAATTGTTGATGGTAAGCGATGATGACTGCCTATAACAGAAAATGTGGCACGCAAAACTTTGCATTGAGATATTATGTGAGTTCGTTACGATAGGACTAGTTATAGTCCGGCAATCTCGTGCGCGACCGTCCCGCGGGGTGTCAGACGGTGGCGGGGACGAGGTACCCAAGATGTCAGCGGGTAGCGGGGAAGGGAAGCGTGTGTAGCCGTGTCACAGATTATATCATAGTTACTACGTAGCCGTGTGCTAGAATGACCGCTACCTCGTCCCCGCCACCGTCTGTCACTCCGCAGGACGGTCGCGCACGAGATTGCCGGGCTATAGTATTCTGCGGTCTAAAGCAAAAGTAGTATATAAAGTTAAATATAAAGTACTACTTTAGTATATATGTGTAGTATTAGATGATATTATCATAATCATTATTATGCTGTCCATAGCTGGACATAGGCCTCTCTTTAGAAGAGGTAGTGATCATGAGTGCGTATGTGTACAATCCGTCCATTCTAATATTATAAAAACATTTGTAACTCTGTCTGTTTGTTACCTAATCACACCTAAACGAACGATCCGATCTTACTGAAGTTTAACAAGAAGATACTTTATAGCCTGTGTATGAACATAGGCTGCTAAATTCTTGGTGTACGTGAATGAAGTCGCGAGTATCAGCTAGTATGAAATAATTACTTTACTAATCCTAAAACTCTAGTATTTTGTATCTACCCTAAACAACATTTATTTTATACTTTTGGTTATATTAATGGTACTTCATAGATTTAGATTTCAATGTGCACCGTTAAATTTTTCTTGAAGAAAAATGTAGGTGTTTTTGCATCTACCCGAGAAATTATTAAGGATTTTATTGCTATATGAGCAATTAAAGAGCAAACTTGGGGATTTTACCCAACTGCGCGACGTAAAGCAAGAGGTAATATGTTTATCAGTCTATGTATATTTTTTTGGACTTTTAGTGGCATGTCGTTAGATTCGCCATGCTATCGCAAGTGTCAATGAGAACATAAAAATTCTATATCGCGGGATTTTGGACGCCATGTGGGGTTCAAAAATTGTTTTTTCTCTTTAAATCCTAGCGACTTGTGTATCACATTAAAGGGCTTGAAAGGGTGATTAAAAATATATTTATTTTGTCTAAAAATATTGTGATCGTACGTGAAAGGAAAACAAATATTTTATTTATGGACAATGTATTAAGGATATATCATCCGCAGTCGGGTTTATTGCTTTTTAGTAAACTTCATGTCAATATATGAATAAATGACTGAAAAGCCAATTTTTTTTAAATTGTATGTGAAATGTAAAATTTGTAAATTTGATATAATTCCATTTTGTATGGCGCCGTGTGGAGCGCGTCCTCGCGACCGTTGGTAACGCACTGGTAGCATAGTCTAAGTAGAGATAGTAGGATTTATTATCTTTGAATTTACTATTACAATCTGATCCGCGGTTGGTACAATAACCGTGTCTATGAATTGAACGGCAAAGTTAAGTTTGTCCTTTTTAACCCAGTTTGACAAGTTTGTAGGGAACCCTCAGTACGCTATCCAACTCGCACTTGGCCAACTTTTTAGCTCTAGACAGGTCTCAATGAATTCTCGTCATTTAAAGACAATATTTCAATTTATTACCACGCAATGCGAATATAATTCGCGTGTAACGTTTTAACTGTTGTCGTTGTAATGTAATTTCAATTTTTTCAATAGATATGCATTCGTGGCCCTTTTCGGTGTTACATTTTCGACATTGGTACATTTAGAATGCTGTATAGTATTTTCTTTATTACTCACTTTTAGGTCTTTAAAATTCGATAATATTGCGTCCATTGAATCCTTTTCGATTTCTTTAGTTGTAAGGTCGGCTGCTATTGCTTTTTTATCGCGTTTAATTGTAGTATTTTTCGACACATTTGTTTCGTTTATAATTTGTTTTTCTAAATTGATTTCAGCTTTACATGTATCTGTTTTTGTGTTGTTTTTAATTTCATGTTTATTATTTTCCTTTGTATTGTCTGAAATGCGCTGTTGTAAATCTTTAATTTTTGCTTTGTTAGCTTCTAGTTTTCTAATAAGATATTTGTGTTTTAGTTCTCTGTTTACATGTTTGTTATTGATTGAATTGTCAGTGTTTTCTTTTGAAATGTTTGGTGATTTGATTTCAGGGATATCTGTTTTTTTATTAGCATTATCTACAAATGTTGCTTTGCTTAATGTGTTGGAGTATTCACCAATATATTCTGGTGTTTTTAGAATTTTACACGCACAAATATCGGGTATTTTGTTACATCTTAAATTTTTAGCAATATGTAATTTGATTTTCATAGAATCAACACGTATTTTAGCATCTTCGAAAGATTTGACACTTGATACGTTTCTGTCAATTTGTTTGTATTCCTCAAATGCATTTTTGTTAGCTTCATTGTTATACGCATTTATGATATTTTTATCAAGATCTTTCTTGTTTAATAAATTCGTCGCTCTATCTTTATCACTCATATTGGCGCTATCTTTAATTCTTTCATATAGGATTTTATTAGAACTTGCTACACAAAACTTTTCCTTTGCAATGTTGCTACGACCCTCATCAATTTTGTTCCAATCACTATTTGCACAATAATTTGCTGTTGCTTCTCTAAAACTCTCCTCTCCATGATATTTAGTATCAACATCAGCATTTTCAACATGAATTCTATCATTATTGATACCAACATTTCTACTATTGTTATTGAATAAGTTTGTACACTCAAATCTATCTGAGACGTTTCTCGCACCATACTTCCCCCTATAATGCCTAGACACCACAAAATACCTTTTGCCGAGAGTGTCCATTGTACCACCAAATCTTAAATCAAACTTTCTTTCATTATCCACATAAATTCTGCCACTATCCCTTACCATACTTATTGTGGCATCGACTTCATCATTGCTTCCGCTGTCAATTTTTTTATCATGACCACTTTCTTTTATCAAAGCATTTCTACAGCTATCTTCATCATCATTTACCCTAATAGTTCTCCTCAGACTATCCATAGCACAATTCCGAATTATTAAGACTTTATTTTCTTGCTTATCTACTACAGCATTGTCACAGTCACTACCTATATTATTTCTTCTGCCAGTAAAAGCCATATAATTTCGGCTATTACCTATCCCACATTTGTCTCTAACTACAGCATCATTTTTTTTACCATCCACATCATTTTCTTTACCACCTACAGCTACATCAACTTTTTCACCATCCATTACATAATTTTTCATATTCATCACTATGCAACGTTCTCTACTGCCAGTGCCAACCAAATAACTGTCGTCACTATTCGTGACATTATTTTTAAGACTGTAACTCTCAATATTTCTTTCACTATACAATAGATCATGACTCTTTCCACCTGTAGCCACATCTATTGCTTTACCATCTACCACATTATTTTCTCTAGTATTCTGTATAACGTTTCGTCTTCTACCTACCAAATGATTTCTCTTAACAACAAAAAAACAATTATTTTTTCCACTTACAACATCATCCACGGCCTTACTACCAACTACATTTTTTTCTTTAGCATCTACTTTATCATTTACCCCCCAATTATCATCTACCACATAATTGTTTTTATTACCATCTTCACCATTCGTCCCACGGTCCACTACCCCATTATACCCAACTTCTCCATCGTTCCCAAGTGTGTTCTGCACCGTGATATATCCAAGGTCGTCACCCGCCTAGGCAAACAGGTGTTTGGGGTCTGCGTCCACTATCTCGCAGACAAATTGGTCTTGTTCCTGAGGCTTCTTTATCCACTTGCCTAATTTGGCGTTGTCGAACGCATCGAATAGACATGTTTTCGCGCGCTGGAATGAAAAATGCTAAGTAAATATATGAAGATTATGTAGAAATTATACGAGTTTTATAATAAATTAGCCAGCGTTATCTCACTATTATCAAACCTGTTGTTAGTAAGTGACGATGCGGTCGAGGATGGTAGCATGCTAGGCAAAGAATGACAACTGGCAGTCAAGGACAGCTGCCAGAACACATTAGATGTTTGGCGACAGATTTTGGAAACTGGGCTATCTAACTGATATGTCTGGCTCACTGCCAATTTATTTCCATTTATAAAAATGTTATAGCTGAAAATCGAGCTTAGTGGCGTGCCATAGGAGAGGCCTATGTCCAGCAGTGGACGGAAATGGGCTGATAATGATTTTCTAAAAAATTTATCAATGAGACGATGCTGGAAATGCTATTTATTTCCACATAACTTACTTTCCCAAACTATCTCTTGAACAGCCTGCAATAAGCTGAAGCTGAACTGCCTCTTAAACAATAATTTAAAATTGTTTACAAAACGAAAAATAAACCACATGCCGCAATAGTCAAAATAGCCAGTAGTATCATGTCGTCAAGGTATGTCATGTGTTTGAGATTTTTATCTCTATATCTCCGGAGATAATTGTCATACCTCGAAAACATTTGAATAGGACCAATCAGGAGGCATAATCTCTCAAACGAAAAAATATTTTTTGAAATCGGATAAGATTTGACGAAGTTCTGAAGTAACAAACATAAAAAAATAAATAAAAATAATTAAGGTAGTTTAAAAACCAAAACAACCGACTTCCATGCCCCGCGAGTCAATTTCAGTAGCAAGTTTGAGACGTTTATCGTCATATCTCTGGAGATACTTATCAGATCTCGATAAAATTACAATGGGACCACCTCGGAAACGTACCCTACCGATTAAAAAAGAATCATTGAAATTGGTTCACAACTTACGGAGTAATCGCGTAACATACACAAAAAAAAAAGAAAAAAAAAATTGATTCACACAGTCGGTTGAAACTACAGTTGAATTGAGAACCTCCTACTTTTTTGTGAAGGCGGGTTAAATCGACAGTGAAACATAGATCACCTGATATGCCGGACACAACATCTTAGCTTCATTGTACAGCAGGTTATTGAGATTCGATGGTAGCGTCCACTCCTCGTCGGTTTCAATTACTTCCTGCAACATACATCGTTAACAACAGAATTATACTTTACTAGCTGCAACCCGCGGCTTCACCCGCGTATTATAATCTTAGTTTTTTTTATATCTTATAGGCAAAAGTCAAAAGTCAAAGCATTTATTCAGTATATCGGCAGATTAAAAATCTGCATTCACACACGTCAAATAACATTAAATAGATCATATCAATAATAATTATTATAAATATAACAAAAACATAACTTATTGCTTTGAATTCACAAAAAAATACGAAAGTATTGAGCCATTCAGCTTTCATCTAGACGTCGAACGTCATACTTAAAACAAATGTTTCCCCTGGTTAATGTAGGGTAGCGTTTGACCACTATCTCACCTGTTGGTAAATGATGATGAGGTCGAAGATGGTAAGCCCGCTAGGGCTAGAATCGGAACTGGCTCTCAAGGATAGCTGCCGGAACACATTAGATGTTTGGCGACAGATTCTCTAACCTTTGGGTGGTAGCTGGCCAGGCGGACACTAGATAGTGTCCTACCACCATGCATCTTGCTTATAATCTTAGTTATAGTGAAGTTAAAAGTCAAAGCATTTATTCAGTATATGGTCAGATTAAAAATCTGCACTTACACACGTCAAATAACATTAAATAGATCATCAATAATAATTATTATAGATATAAAACGTTGCCCTTTGTTTTGTACTAATGTAGAAAAAACGCACCAAATAAAACAAGAGTAATAGAAAACATAACGTAAGATATTTTAATCCAGTTGTCTGAGAGAGATCGCTTTTAGCAATTACACCGCATACTTTTACATAATTCATATCTCGCCATATATCTGGAGATACCTATCAGATCTTAATAACATTTTAATGGGACCACCTCGGAGATGAATTCTACTTTTGACCAAACTAATCATTCAATCGGTTCAAAATTGGCGGAGTAATCGCGTAACAGAAATAAAAAATAATTAAGATTGTTTAAAAACTAAAACAACCGACTTTGAAGCCGCGCGTTTTTAGTCTTACGTTTAAGCTTGCGTTTGAGACGTCAACGTCATATCTCTGGATATACTTATCAGATCTCGATGAATTTGCAATGGGACCACCTCGGAAATGTACCCTATCAATTAAAAAAAGAATCATTCGCATCGGTTCACAACTAACGGAGTATTCACGTGACATACGTAAAAAAAACATACAGACGAATAAAGAACCT
This sequence comes from Cabera pusaria, assembly GCA_954871355.1. Classification (NCBI taxonomy): domain Eukaryota; kingdom Metazoa; phylum Arthropoda; class Insecta; order Lepidoptera; family Geometridae; genus Cabera; species Cabera pusaria. The sequence goes on along the minus strand of OX940913.1, from coordinate 10,367,583 downwards.
CCTCCTTTTTGGAAGTTGGTTGGTAATAATTAAGAGATAGTTTAAAAACTAAAACAACCGTCTTCCATACCCCGTGAGTCAATTTCACTACTAAGTTTAAGACGTTTATCGTCATCTCTGGATATACTTGCCATATCTCGATGAAATTACAATGAGACCACCACCTCGGAAGCGTCCTACCTACAAATTACAAAAAGAATAATTCGAATCGGTTCAAAATTGACGGAGGAATCCCGTAACATACATACAAAAAAAAAACATACAGACGAATTGAGAACCTCTTCCTTTTTGGAAGTCGGTTGATAAAAAAAACAAACAAATTAAAAACCTCCATTTTGGAAGTCTATTAACGCCCCTTTTGAAGGACTTCCTTAGTCTCCCTGTTGTAGCTTTGCGGGAACACAGCAAACGGCAGCTCGTTCCACAAATTACAAGTGTACGGGAGAAATTACCGCTTCAATCGAGTCGTGTGCAAAGCCTAAGGCATCGTCATAATAGAACGCGATTGCGCGATCATCTCGTGTGTAAGCAATGCGACCATCGCGTGTTCGCGCGATAGCAAAGCTGGCACAAGGAGCACATATCGAGACTTAGGCATCGTCCTAAAAGAACGATGATTGTTCATTTGTTACAAGTAGGACTAATACTAGTAGTAATGTGCAACCCACATTGCTATGCTTTTTATTAAAAAATAAAAACCGGCCCAGTCGAGTTGGACTCGCCCACCGAGGCTTCCGTACCAACTTCGCAGACTAGGTTAACAAATACAAAAGACAAGTTTAACTTTGTAGTTCGGTCCATAGAAAACTGCAACTATTAAGTTTGTTTTTAGTAAATTATTTTTTTTAGTTACTGTATTATTATATTATTCTAGGGCAACGGGAAGTATAGGTTTTGATTCCCTTTTGAACTCGCAAAATTTGCGAAAAAAATGCTACTTCAACGGTCATATATTTTGATCGTGCGAAAGATACCGTAGACCTGAGTATTTGATATGCATTTCAACTTGATGCCTTTACACCCGTAAAGATCCTGAGATAAAGGGTCTTGACAGACGGAGGGACAGACAGACAAACAGAAGGACAACAAAGTGATCCTATAAGGGTTCCTTTTTTAGGGTTCCGTAGTCCTGACAAGGAACCCTTATAGTTTCGTCATGTCCGTCTGTCTGTCTGTCCGAGGTTTTGCTAAAAGACCGTTAATTCTTTTACTAGCAAGCTGTAATTTTGTAGGGATATGTATATAAAGTACGCCGACAAAGTGGTGAAATAAAATTTTGAAAAATATTTATTTTAGGGTAGCTCCCCTACATAAGAAGCGGGGATGATTTTTTTTCGGCGTCTACCCCATCGTGTGGGGTATCGTTGAATAGGTCTTTTAAAATGACATGAAAGTGCAAATTTTTGTTGCAGTAGGGCGTCCCCCCCCCCCCTCTAAAAGCTAAACTTCTGGCTTGAAATATCTAGAAAATTTCTTGATAATAGTGCATTTCATGAACTTTAAAGGAAAATAATAACGGTTAAGATAATTTTATTAGTTTAGCAGTAATAGTCGTTGAACTTGGGTATGGATATGGGATAATTTTGTACCACATACAAAATCCTTAGAATAAATACTAAGACGAAGTACCTAGTTGCTTGTTTATAACGGGTTAAGACTTGCATTGAATAATGGGCTACTACGGAACCCTACACTGCACGTGGCCCGACACGCACTTGGCCGGTTATTATTACTTTTTCCTTTTAAGTTACGGAACCCTAAAAAAACTAAAATTCTGTTCATTGCAACTATTCCAATGTGCCTAAACACGACATCTCTGCTGTAAGTTGATGAAGAGTTGAGTATTCTGCAGATTCCAGCAGGTTTTTGTAAATATCTTATAGGCTAGCGTTTGACCACTATCTCACCTGTTGGTAAGTGATGATGCGGTCGAAGATGGTAAGTATGCTTGGCCTGGAATGGGAACTGGTTCTCAAGGATAGCTGCCGGAACATATAGATGTTTGGCGACAGATCTTCTAACTTGAGGGTGGTAGCTGGCCAGGCGTACACTACATAGTGTCCTACCACCATGCAAAAAAAAGTTTCACTTAAAAAAACATACAGACAAATTGAGAAACTCCTGCTTTTTGGAAGTCGTTTGAATAAGTTTGGTCAAGAAGTAACATACCGGCAGAAGATGCGGCAGCTTGTTCACAATATACTGCCATCTAGCGAACATCGTCTGTTTGCAGAGCAGGGACGGTTGTCCGTTTTCTAGCTTGCCCGTCATCGCGTTCAGAACTTCCGGTTGCTGTGGGTACATCGACAAACTTTACTAATAATTTAAGATCGTTTATAAGATCATTTAAAAAAACTAAAAAGAACCGACTTCAATGCCGCGCTGTTAATTTTCAGTACCAATTTTGAGGTGTTTATCTTCATATCTCTGAAGATACTTATCAGAACTCGATAAAACTACCATGGTACTACACTTGGGATATCTCCTTTTCAACAAAAAAATAATAATCAAAATCGGTTCATAAACGACGACATTATCCGCGAACAAACATAAAAAAGTCGGTTAATCAATCTAAAAGAATCTACTTCAAACTTCGCGCTATCATGTTATCGAGGAATACACAGGTTGGCAAAATAGAGTAGAAATAAAAAGGGGCGCCACTATTGCTATATACTAGTAACCCCGATAGCAGAGAGAGTGGCGGTAAACTTTAAAATTACTTCTTTAGTGGAACTACGGACAGTCTTATTCATGTTTTAAGTCGCGTAGGTTACGGAAAATATTAAAATACTACTATTAAGTTGCACAAAAAAACTTTGTTCATAAATTGTCAGTCACTGACCACAGTTAACATAGAAAATTTTATCACAGATTAGATTATTGCCAGGCCAGAAAAAAAATAGTTCCGTTTCAAGACGTTTTTGCCAACCTGTAAATGCATCGATGGTTTTTTGTTGATATATTAAAACCGGCTCGACCGATTTTGTTAAAAATTAAAATGGGACCACCTGGGAAGGGTAAAACAAAAAAGGGATTTTACAAATCGGTTAAGGCTTCTTCGAGTAATCGGTACATACATTGGAAAAACCAACGAATTGAGAACCTCCTCCTTTTTTGTGAAGTCGGTTAATGAGTCAACTTAAATAAATTACTAATAACTTACTTAAATAAAGATTTTTAAACCACGCGAGTGAATAGGAATCTTTTGGGTAAGCGCGCTACATAATCGACGGCATCATCACTTAACATCAGGTAAGATCGAGAAGAGAAGGGTCTGGCGCAACCCATTAACGCATTAAAAAAAACCGCGGCTGATTTATGTATAATCTATCATTGAGACCACTCCAATGAGCTGAAACTCGACATCTCTGCTGTTAGTTGTGGTTAGTATTGGAGTGAGTATTCTGTAGATTTCAGATGTCCCAGCATCAGGTCATTTCTACCATGTTCTTACATTATCTTTGAAGTTAGAAGATAGATACTTCAAATTGATCGGTCGGTGCTATGTGATGATATATGGTGATACGTACAGAGGTTGTGGTACTGCTACACACGCTGAAGGACGGCGCTCGATGCTGGCGGCGCGGTTTAAGATCGTTCGGTGGTATGTGATGATATATGGTGATACGTACAGAGGTGGTGGTACAGCTACACACGCTAAAGGACTGCGCTCGATTATGGCGACGCGGGTTAAGATCGTTCGGTGGTATGTGATGATATATGGTGATACGTACAGAGGTGGTGGTACAGCTACACACGCTAAAGGACTGCGCTCGATTATGGCGACGCGGGTTAAGATCGTTCGGTGCTATCTGATGATAGATAGTGATACGTACAGAGGTGGTGTTACACCAGCACACGCTGAAGGACGGCGCTCGCGCGGGCGTGCGGGCCTCGATGCTGGCTGCGCGGGCTAGGATCGGTCGGTGCAGGCGGAACGGTGGCGGCAGAGATGAGATGTAACTTTCTATGCGCCCACAGAGAGCTCTGAAACAAAACAAATTATAGAATGAAAGAAAGAAAGAAAGAAAAATCATTTATTCAGCATATTTAAATTTAATTTCAGATCGTTTAAAATATAAAGTAAATTAAGTTAAAATCAAATTACTTATTAGCCTAATTATAAGGCTAGATTGTAATATCAGTGAGAAATCTACGTGAAGTAGATGATGCACTACAAAAAAAAAAAGATCGTTTAAAAAACTAAAAGAACCGACTTCAAACATTGCGCTAGTCAAAGTAGCCAGTAGACGGAGTAACTATTACATAATCTGTGCCAGTAAGTAAAGTGCCATCCAAGTAGTAAGTCGTCGAGGTAAGTAAATGCGTCGTAATACAAATGTTGATATATTAAAAACGGCTCGGCCGATTGATTGACCTGGGAAGGGTACCCTGTGAAACATAAAAATAATTTGAAGTGCTGAAACAGGCCAGTCTCAGCACAAATGTAACGACTTCCTGGATCATAGACCCTGGAAATACTGGACGCTGATATTCTGAAAGGCCTGAAGCGGGTGTTGGACTAATGCAAATTTATGTGCGCTTTTCACAGTAGCCCTCCGGTGAAGGAAAAACATCGTTAAGAAACCAACAATCCCCGCATGGTGGTAGGATACTATCTAGTAACCTCCTGGTCAGTACCAACCTCAAGTTAGAAAATCTGTCGCCAAACATCTAATATGTTCCGGCTGTTAATATGTGCCATGAGTCAGTTTCAGTACCAAGTTTGAGGTGTTTATCTTCATATCTCTGGGGATACTCATCAAATCTCGATGAAATTATAATGGGACACTGGAAGTATACTCTCTCAAACAAAACAATAATTTTTCAAATCGGTTTAAAATGACGGAGAACTGAGGAAACAGACATTAATAGAATAAAGTCGAATTGAGAGACTCCTCCTTTTTTGATGTAAGTTGATAAATACAAAGCTAATGGAGAACCTCCTCCTTTTTGGAAGTCTGTTGAAAGGGACATTCAGTGTTTTTCGGATTTCAAAACATTTACGAATTGATTTTAAGTTTTCTACATCATCCTTAAATCTTCAGCTGAATGAGTTCTAGAATGTTTGTATAATTAACACAAAGATCTAGTACAAACAGGTACAAACCAGTAGTAAAAAGCTAAGTTATCAAGTGACGCCATCTGTTGAGCAAGTCCAGTAATTATGATAGCCACTCACTAGGGTGACGCAACTTACTGGTTTTTGTGAAAAACTGTGACGCACTAGAGTACGCACGACACGTGAAAATACTCGGATAGGTACAGTTAGAGACTACGGTGACTTCCGACACAGGGCTGTAATTTTAATTTTACAAAACAGATACAGCGGCATGCAACTTTCTGGATAGAATTTTGCATGTCAATGCACTGCGCCTATCTCAAGACATAAAGATGTTAAGTCTATGCCCTGTAATTTCACTGGTCACCTTGCCATTCAAACCGGAAAGCAATCCTACTTCGCGGCTAAATTATTTGGCAAAGTGATGGTACCGCCCCAGGCGGGCTTATTACAGTTAACCAAGAGAAGACTCGGACTCGGACTCGGACTCGCCAGACGTAGCGGAGTGCCGATATTCGTTCAAAACTGCTTTTTTTTTTAATGTAAGTTTTTAGGTTTTCATGGTCACTGACACTGTTAGTAGAACTATTAACGGGATATTTAGCATGTTTTATTATTATTATTGTATTGTTAGAAAACATGTTCCTGTTCATAGTTCTACTAATCGTGCTATTTGATGATAATGTATGAATGTTATAGATGGTTTACCAAAAGTTAGAAATGAAAACTTAATACTTTCGCGATATTTGTTGGTAATCTATTCCTATACATTGAAATCTCTGCTCTTAAACAAAACATATTATTATTTTTATGGATTTTACTTTAATACAGAGCAATAAAAATAAACATATGTGATAAATCGACGGAAAAATGAGTTGTATCAAAAATTCAAGTTTAGATTTTAGAAATAGGAAATAAAATATCTATAAAAATACTCTAACATGGTGCCCGTAATCTAGACCTACAGGTTTTGTAAATAATTACTAAGTTGTAGTACATTCATTAAAATAATCAACTAAGTTAGGTGAAGGGAAACATAGAACTTAAAAAATTGCGATTTACGTAGTTTTTAGAGGCTTAAAAAAAACTAACGACTGTTTACAAAACGATAATCGAATTCAAATGCGGCTAGTCATTTTCAGTACCAAATGAGAGGTGTTTATTTCCATATCTCTCGAGATACTCATCAGATCTCGATGAAAATACAATGGGCTCAAACGGGAAATATTCTCTTTCAAACAAAAAGAAACTGCCTGTGTTAGCGTTAATAATTTTTTCGCTATTACATGTTAAGCGGCAATAGCCCAATGGCTAAACGTCGAGAGGTCGTGAGATCGATCCTCACCCATTGCACTATTGACGTGAAACCACTCCAGACACAAGCATATTTAGCTTAGTTAGAGCGGTTAACAAGACTACTAGTAATGTGCAACCAACATCCGCTAGTAAGCTTTAAAAAAAAATAAAAAAAATTGTACTGCTTTTATATTAAGTGAAATGAAGACGACAATACTTCCTTCTTCCTTCCTTCTTACCAACGTCTTATTATATTTTCTCTTCTTAACAGACTTAAAAAATGAAGAGGCTTTCAAATTGTCGTTTTTTTTAATGTTTGTTCACCGATTACTCGGAGACGCCTGGACCGATTTGGGAAATTCCTTTTTGTTTATAAGGGTATACTTTCCAAGTGATCCCTTTTAAATTTCATTGAGGTATGTTCAGTATCTCCAGAGATACCTAAACACCTCAAACTTGGTACTGAAAATAATTTGAGATTGTTAAAAAAAACTAAAAGAACCGACTTCAATCATCGCGCTTTTCATTTTCAGTACTGATATATATACATATATATGAAGATAAACACTGAGGTGTTTATCTTCATATCTCTGGAGGTACTGAACATATCTCGATGAAATTTAAATGGGACCACCTGTGAAGGATAGATACCCTTTCAAATAAAAAAAGAATTTTCCAAATCCGTGCAGGCGTCTTCGAATAATACGTGAACGGTTATTTTTTTATGTACCTATGTACCGATTACTCGAAGATGCCTGAACCGATTTGGAAAATACTATTTTGTGTCAAAGGGTTTCAAAGGGTTTCCCAGGTGCTCCCATTTATATTTTTACCAAATCGGTCGAGCCGTTTCTAATATATCAACATTTGTATTACGATGCATTTGTTTGTATACCTCGGACCTGCTACTAACTACTGGCTACTTTGACTAGCGCGACGTTTGAACTCGGTTTTCTTAGTTTTTTAAACGAACTTAAATTATTGATTATATGTATGGCAAACACACGTAATAACATATCAAGTTTTTTTTTTTTTATACTTTATAGGCTAGCGTTTAACCACTATCTCACCTGTTGGTAAGTGATGATGCGGTCGAAGATGGTATGCACGCTAGGCCTAGAATGGGAACTGGCTCTCAAGGATGGCAGCCGGAACACATTAGATGTTTGGTGACAGATTTTCTAACTTGAGGGTGGTAGCTGGCCAGGCGGATATTAGATAGTGTCCTACCACCATGCGGGGGTTGTTGGTTTCTTAACGATGTTTTTCCTTCACCGGAGGGCCACTGTGAAAAGCGCACATACATTTTTCGATAGAAAAATTCATTGGTGCACGGCGGTTTGAACTCGGTACCACGGCATCAAAGGCGACCGTTCTCCCGATTACGCCACCGGGCCCTCAAGATAATATTTAGACTTAGAATGCCCCCCTTTATAATACCGCTGGAGGGAAAACCCACCCCGCCGAGTCTTGGCAAATTCACTGCGAATCAAATGGTCGATCGTGCGACTTCTTACATTGCATACTTTAATCGATCCTGCGGAATTTAATTTCTATAATTTATATTTTTTTAGTCGAATAGTGTTTATTTTGTTATTAACTGTAATAATTGTTATTGATTGTAAATTTGTTGTTTTGATAACATTGAAAGTGTTTTTGAGTTAAAATGCAAACAGCAGTGCCTTTGGCATGTTTCCTGTCTATAATACGTGAGTATAGTTTATAAATATTAGTATAGTAGTGCGGGTTCGAGTCCCGTCGGTACGATTAAATTTTGGATTGTGTTTAACAATTTTACATATTAGTATTGTTTTATTATCAGTCTGTCTACAATCAATTAGTATCAGTTTACGTTTTATTTATTTACTAGCTGTAGCCTATGAAGTCATCGTTCCCCTGGGAATATCATGATAAAAAGTATCCTATATATTATTCCAGGGTCTAGGCTATCTACATATCAAATTTCAGTTCAATCGGTTCAGTAGTTTTAGCGTGAAGAAGTAACCAACATACTTACACACTCACAAATTTTCGCCTTTATAATATTAGTCTATGCTTCTCTCCATGTTTTCCCTAAGAAAAGGGGGGGTTATGGACCATAACCCACCACGCTGGTCCAGTGCGGGTTGGTGGGTCACCAGAGCCCCGTTGGTTTGACAGCAGGGTGCACCACGTGCAGGTGAGGTTGGCTTGGGCCCCGGAAGGTGTTGTGTGGAGCCCCTTACACCCCTACTAGGCCAAAATTGTCACGCAGTGGGTGCCTGAAGACGGCCGTCGACGTAGAGGAAGGCCCGAAAAGCGGTGGCGAGACGATTTGGATTGTTTTCACAATGACTGGCCACAAACGGCGTTACATAGAGATAGGTGAAAGAAAATGGGGGAGACCTTTGCCCAGCAGTGGGATCAAATAGGTTAGTTAAGTTAGTAAATATATATATATATATATATATATATATATATATATTAGTAGGATTTTGTTGTTATTTTACAATTTTTGCACAAACATTTTTTGAAGTACTGAAACATGCATTGGGGATGCATGTAATACGGTTGGCAACCCTACATTAATTGGGAGACATTTTCTTTTTTTTATTATTCTGACGTTCGATAATTGTATGCAACTGAATGGTTCATTACATTTGTTTCTTTCAAATTCAAGGCATAAATTATGCTTTTTTAGATTTCCTTACGTTGAAAGAAAAAAAAGGAACCCTTATAGGATCACTTTGTTGTCCGTCTGTCTATCGGTCTGTCGATACCCTTTTTTTCAGGAACGCGTAGAGATATCAAATTGAAACTTATATATATATACCGTAGACTCAAGTATTTCATATACTTGAGTCTACGGTATCTTTTAGCTGTTAAAATCAAACTTGTAAGTCAATGCGACCAAAAGATATGAATCAAAACCTATAGGGTACTTAGTACTTCCCATTGACCTTGAATCATGAAACTTAGCAAGAAGCAAGGTCTTAAAACCGTTAATATGTAGCTTAATAACAAAAAAACTCATCATCATAATCAGCCTGTGTTAGTCCACTGCTGGACGTAGGCCTACCCCAAGACACGCCACTGAGCCCGATCTTCAGCTCATTGGGAGGGGTATGCCCTAATCGCCACGCTGGACAGGCGACAAAAAAATTACTATACCCAAATTACTATTTGCGGTGGGTGCACTAACCGTGTCTAGGGCTCTAGGCATTGGTTTCGAACTGCAAAGTTAAGTTTGCACATTAACCTCGGTTGACACGTTTGTGCGGAAGCCTCGGTGTGCAAGTCCAACTCGCACTTGGCCGGGTTTTTTTCCTCTTGAGGTACGGAACCCCTCAACATTATTAAACAATCTCGGTGTAGTATTGGCACCAATCAGACAGTCAGTGTGGCAACGTTCCGGTTCGGAAGTCAAGTATTCAGCGCGTTACTTCATCATCAGACAATACTTTATGTAACACGGTTACTGTGAGCGACGCATCACTGGGTAGGTGTTGGCAATTCCTGAGACGACTTACATTGGAATGCTGTTAGTTTTCAACTCACTTCAAAAAAGGAGGAAGTTCTCAATTCGTCTGTATATTTTTTTTATATTTGTTACTTGATTTGAGGGCCCGGTGGTGTAAGTGGCAGAACGGTTGTCTTTGATACCAGAGGTTCCGAGTTCAATCCCCGCCGTGCACCAATGGATTTTACTATCGAAAAATGTATCAGCGCTTTTCACAGTGGCCCTCCGGTGAAGCAAAACATCGTTAAGAGGGAACGCGGGGTGCCCTTTTCCATACAAATGTATTCCCCTGTTTCTTCCCTGGTAAATGATTCTAGAGCAAAATTTGTTTCTACAAAAAATCAAGGTCTGCTGTAGCTATACCCCACCCCTATCATTTGCTTTTTTTTGACCAACCAATTACAACCAAACGTAGTGGTGGAGCGATGATGTTCGCAAGGTGGCTGGCAAGAGCTGGATGAGAGTAGCCGAAGATCCTGCTCAGTGGCCAGTGGCCAGCAGTTGGAGAGGCCAAAGTCCAGCTTTTATCGCCCATACCACAAAGCCTGAAGACGAAAGTCTTTAACGAGTGTGTCCTACCTGTTATTACTTACGGAGCTGAGACGTGGACACTGACTGTGCGACTGGTTCACCAATTCAAAGTCACTCAGCGAGCTATGGAGAGGGCTATGCTCGGAGTTTCTCTCAAGGATCGAATTCGAAACGAAGTCATCCGTCAGAGAACCAAAGTTATTGACACAGCTCGAAGGATAAGCAAGCTGAAATGGCAGTGGACTGGTCACATCTGTCGTAGAACCGATAACCGTTGGGGTAGAAGAGTTCCAGAGTGGAGACTACGGCTCGGAAAACGTAGTGTAGGACGCCCTCCAGCTAGGTGGAGCGATGATATACGCAAGCGGGCTGGCAGCGGTTGTAAATGAATAGCTGAAGATCGAGCTCAGTGGCGTGCCAAAGGCGAGGCCGGAAATTGAAAAAAAAACAGTATTGGACGGAAATTGGCTGATAATGATGTTGATGATGTCCAGCAGTGGACTAGTATAGGCTGATAATTATGAGGGACTCCAGTGAAACAGGCCCGTTTATTGTAAGCCTAGTAACATACAAACATGTAAAAATCTAATAAAATTCTTCATAAGTTAATTCTAATGTGGATAAAAGTTACGCAACGTCAAAACCCGTCGGTTATGAGAAAACTGGATGGAGTAGGAAAGTCGGTTTCATTTAATGTCTCAGCAGGATGTTATTGCAACATATTAACTAACTGCCACGTTTATACTACGGTTATTTTCAACCGACTTCTAAAAAGGAGGAGGTTCTCAATTCGTCTGTATGTTTTATCTTTGTATGTATGTTACGCGATTACTCAGTCAATTGTAAACCGATTAGAATAATTATTAATCGGTAGGGTACATTTCCGAGGTTGTCCCATTGTAATTTCATCGAGATCTGATAAACGTCTCAAACTTGCTACTGAAATTGATTCGCGGGGCATGGAAGTCGCTTGTTTTAGTTTTTAGGATTCCGTACCTAAAAAGGTAATAAAATGAACCCTTATAAGATCACTTTCTTGTCCGTCCATCTGTCTGTCTTCCCCTCTGTCTGTCTGTCTGTCTGTCTGTCTTTCTGTCACCACCGATTTTCTCAGGAACGGGTGGACCTAGCAAGTTGAAATGTATACCAGATACTGATGTCTATAATCCCTATTAGGTGTATAAAAATCAAGGTCCTGAGTCAACACGATAAAAAGATATGGGCAAATAAGATTTTCGCGAAAACTTTTAAGTACCAAAATATACCTTCACTAGGTTTTTTATTTTAATTAAGACCTTGCTTTTAACCAAAATTGATAATTCTAGGTCAACCGGAAGTACCCTATATGTTTTGGGTCGACAACCTATAGGGTACTTCCCGTTGACCTAGAATCATGAAATTTTTCAAGCAAGGTCAACTGGACTTGGCCGGTTTCTTTTAAATTATTAAACTATCTTAATTATCATTATTGGTGTACGTGAACGGAGTCTCGGGTATCAGCTAGTTTATTTTATAAATAAGTTTGTACGCTGATATCTTAGTAATTAATAAAAATTATGACTGATAGTAGTAGACTGTGTACCGATTGTTTATATAGATGATTTCATTTGTAACAATTATGACATATCTATCTAATCACAATTATACTGCCAAAGGATGAAATAAATAATTAAAAAACTAAAAGAACTCACTTCAAACGTCGCGCTAGTCAAAGTAGCCAGTAGACGTAGTAACTATTACATAATCTGTGCCAGTAGATAGTAGTAACTAGTAAGTCGTTGAGATAAGTAAATGCGTCGTAATACAAATGTTGACATATTAAAAAACAGGTCGGCCGATTTCGTTAAAATTTAAATGGGACCACCTGTGAAGGGTACCCTTTGAAACAAAAAAAATAATTTTTCAAATCGGTTCAGGCATCTTCGAGTAATCGGTGAACATACATAAAGGTTCCGACGAATTGAGAACCTCCTCCTTTTTTGTGAGGACGGTTAATGAATATGAATACATTGACAGTAAGCCGTAAGCCCAACAATTTACAAAGCTATCTCAAACGCAATCATCTTCGTATCATCTCACGTGGTTAACCGCTGATTCAGGAAGAAATCAACCCACTCCGAGTTGCATAAGTAAATTGGATGCGTGAGGTGTCGCTCGTAAATATGTACCAGTACCTATTGAATACATAATGTACAAAGTACAAGCTAGCTGATAACCGTCACTTCGTTCACGTACACAAAGAATTTTATCACTGTAAAGCTCTGTCAATCAACATTTGTGTGATGTGAGTTATTTACGTAATGAGTGAAAATCATTATTTTATTTTCACAATAATAATTAAGTTAGTTTAAAAACTATGATCATGATATGTACTGTGATCGGTATGCGTTTCTCTATGTTGTGTTTCACTATTTCACTTTTTTTATTTTTTTTTTATATAAAAATTGTCTGAAGTACTGAAACACACAGTTACATGTATGGTTGGTTTTAACCTACTTTTATTTTTTTTTAATATTCTGACGTAAACGATTGGATGACAGCTGAATGGTTCATTACTTTTTTTTTTCTAATTCAAAGCGTTAAATTCTGCTTTTGCTATGTTTACTTGATAATTAGTTATGATTTATTTTATGATTTATGATTTTGACGTGTATATGTGCGTATATTTATACTGCCTACATACTGAATAAATGCTTTGATTCTTTGATTCTTGATTCTTGACTAAAACAACCGACTTCCACGCCCCGCAAGTCAATTTCAGTAGCAAGTTTTAGACGTTAATCGTCAAATCTCTGGAGATACTTATCATATATGGCGATCGAGAGGTCGTGAGTTCGATCCCCACTACACCCATTGCACTATTGACGTGAGCCCACTCCAGACACAAGCATATTTAGCTTAGTTGGAGGGGTTAACAAGACTACTAGTAATGTGCAATAATCTGTATTTTAATTTCTATTATTGTATTATTATATATCAATTAAATTACAATGGGACCACCTCGAAAACGAACCCTACCGATTAAAAAGAATCATTCGAATCGGTTCACAATTGACGAAGTATATAACATACATACAAAAAAAAACTAAAGACGAATTGAGAACCTCCTTCTTTTTGGTTGAAAAGTTAGCCTATGTTCATCCCATCAACGTCTTAGCAATTTATTAGCAATTGCTATGACATCGATGGTCCATCCTCATGCTACAAAGTGTCTCCTTGTTAAACAAACTTCAGGAAGATCGGATCGTCTGTTTAGGCGTGATTGGGTAAAAAACAGACAGAGTGACGGAGTTACAAATACAAACGTTTTTAGGGTTCCGTAGTCCTGACAAGGAACCCTTATAGTTTCGTCAGGTCCGTCTGTCTGTCTGTCTGTCCGAGGTTTTGCTAAGAGACCGTTAATACTAGAAAGCTGTAATTTTGTGGGGGTATGTAAATAAATTACGCCGACAAAGTGCTGAAATAAAATTATGAAAAAAATTTTTTTTTAGGGTAGCTCCCCTATATGAGAAGTGGGGATGAATTTTTTTTTCATCGTCTACCCCATTGTGTGGGGTATCGTTGAATAGGTATTTTAAAATGACTTAAGGGTTGCTAATACCAATTTTCGATTGAATGCTCCATTTACGAAATATTATACGAAATATATAGCAAATTTTTGTTCCAGTAGGGCGTCCCCCCCCCCCCCCCCCCCCTCTAAAAGCTAAACTGCTGGCTTGAAAAATCTGGAAATATTCGTGATAATAGCGCATTTCACGAACTTTAAAGGAAAATTGTAGCGGTTGAGATAAATTTATTAGTTTAGCAGTAATAGTCGTTGAACTTGGGTGTAGAATAATTTTGTACCAAATACAAAATCCTTAGAATAAATCCTTCAAAGTGACAAAGACGGAGTACGTAGTTGCTTGTTTATAACGGGTAAAGACTTGCATTAAATAACAGGCTACTACGGAACCCTACATTGCGCGTGGCCCGACACGCACTTGGCCGGTTATTATTATAATATTAGTCTGAATTCACTATGTCATTCTGACACCGACTATTATATACTATATTTAATATAGCATGCTAGTGGACACCCGGCGTGTGCTACTACGCTCAAAAAAAAATTGTGCCTGTTCATCGATGTATATGTACTACGTACCAGATGTGGCGTCGCCAACTTGCTCTACGTTCAAATAAAAAGCAGTGCAGAATCTACATCTCGCTTAGTTTAACGTAAGTACTCCTCACGCCCGATCGCGCGCCGCTCGGCACGTAAGTCAGTTTATGATGGGCGCCTCTGGTTTACATGTACCTCGATGTGCCTTTTGCATTGTTTTAGTGGTCTAAAACCATCTTCACATTATTTCCTTTGTAATGAAACCGGTTTGGGCATATAGGTTGGATGGTTTCAAAGTTTATAATAACTTACAAATGTAGAAACAAGGCTTTTAGAGACTGAATGCTGTTGAGTGATAATGTGTTCGATAATGTGGTAGAAGCAGTATTGAATGCTATCCACTTTATCCACAGGTATTAGTAGCATATTACCACCATCAAGGAGCAATTATGCCGCCATAACCTATTTATTCGTAAGCCATAACCTTACGGTGTTCCGGCAGCACACAGCCCTTGACAGTCAGAGTATTGTAGGCCTAGCGTGTTCACAATCTTCGACTACATTATCGCTTACCACTAAGCGAGATAATGGTCAAACGCTAGCCTATACGATATGGATAAAAAAACCAACTGGCTCTCAAAGACAGCTTACTAACAATGTGGGTGGCACATTACTAGTAGTCTTGTTAACCCCTCCAACTAAACTAAATATGCTGATTGCTGTCGGAACACATTAGATGTTCGACGACAGTTTTTCCAACTTGACAGCAGTAGCTTTTTTTTGGAGCATGTCAAGTGAAACATCTATATAATATGCTCCTACCCGTGGATGAACACCCATGCTAGGATTCGAACCGTCGACCTCTCACTTAACTGTCGAGCCCTCTATCCTTTACGCTCGCAAATCTTGTTTCACTTTTACACAAATTAACTGTAAAATAATGAAATTTTTAATAGGAAATAGTTATAAAATATATTATTAATAATTTTTTTATCGCATTGTATGAAATAATTTAAATAGCATTACTATAATTTTTTTTTTTTAAATGTTTTGTTAATGCGACCTTTCTATCTTATGTCAAATATTGTAATTTGTAAATTATTTTGGAGAATAAACATTTATTATTATTATAATACTCTTTATTCAATTCACATCACGGGCTGCAAATCGCCCGGTCCTTTGGAAGGCATTGACGGAGCCGAAGCCAACGTCAAGAGGCCCTTTACAATATGAAATTAAATAAAAATATGATTTGTGGATGGAGACATGAAAAACTATAAAAAGATGGTACTATAATTTATTATGGCTATGAATGTGTGCTGCTTGATGACTGTTTTCTGGTCTATGGGATGAGGTACGGCACCCGCCAATTATGCCTCATTTCAAAATATTAAGGCGAGTGGTGACTAGCTATACACTGCATGGACCCCCCATAAAGGCGGACCGTTATGTCGGCGCCGAGGGGCAACATTGGCGTAGATAGCTAAGGGTGTTGAGAGGTGTGCTGCACTTTCACTAAACGCTACTAGCGGCTTTATGCCTTTAACACTTCCACCCTGGAGCTTTGGTCTTAGCTCTTGCGATTCCCACCACCGGCCGGCCGGTCAAGGCAAGCCGGGGGTCAGAGGGTCTCATTTAGCCCTCACCGGATTATTATTTATTATTATTACTGATAAGCGTGTCAAGTACCGCCTAACAATTCAGAACGATAGTTCTGAATTATAAGGCTATGGTCTCCTATAAACGCCGTCAACCGCGTACAGCGTCACGCCGTACGCCGCGTCACGATGCTTACTATAGAAATGTACTGTTGTGGTCTCTTTACACGCTGACGGTGGCGTGTGGACGCCTTAGGCGGCATTCAAACGCATTGTGTCGCGTCTCTAGTTATTTCGAACCATTGCAGCGTAAACGTCGCATTTGGCGTCAGTGCAAAATGTCAAAATTTGATAAAGAAAAAGACGAATTATTGATTGAATCAGTCCATTTCGAATTTAGTCGAATTCTAGTCAAATTTATATCCATTTTATGTCACGCGACTACACGCGAGCACTGTTTGTCGATTACTGTTGTGAACCAGACGTCGTCGTTCGCGTATAAGATGTATTGACCGCTGACGCTGCGCCTGGCGTTCAGACGTCGATCGGAACGTTAACGCTGAAGTCGGACGCCGGTTATAGCATTTAATATGAGACCGAGGCATTAGACACGGAAAACCTTGTTTGAACTCGGTTAAAATGATTGTTTTTGTTTACAGGACCGCCAGGAGTCCAGTACGAGAATGCACTGCTACAAATAGCTCCCGTGGACAAGTCCAAGTGTCCCTACGTTAAAGACAACAACGATGTGGGCTTCCAACTGTTTACTAGGTAGTGACGTCACCGCAATCAGTACATTGTATACTCGTCCTATTACTATTCTACTACTAACATATATTTTTAGTACATAAAGCGCTAAGAATTTGCCTTCACTGAAATTTTCTTTTAAGCTCATTTATGATATCACTACATATTATAAAACAAAGTCCCCCGCCGCGTCTCTGTCTGTCTGTCTGTTAGCTATAAACTCAAAAACGACTGAACAGATTTTCATGTGGTTTTACTCTAAAAGACAGAGTATTTCACAAGGATGGCTTAGGTGTATAATTCGTTAAGGTTTAGTGTAAACTGGTTGAAATATGTCTATGAATGTTGAAGATGTTAATTAATACTCGATGGAACAAGTTAATGCAAAAAATGTAGGCATATATATGTTCTACCCGTACGAAGCCGTGACGGGACGTGTTCCTTGACAGTTGACAGACGGAAAGACGGACAACAAAGTGATAAGGGTTCCTATTTCCGTTTAGGTACAGAACCTTAAAAATTATTTACTATTTCTGTATAATTTAAATGTATTATTGTAATAATCTTATTGCAGGCTTTTATGACTAGATCTCGTCTTTGTGATATGGTCTCCCTGATTCAATGGCTAGATCCACCCTTGTTTTATTATTAACTAGCAGTCACCCGCGGTTTTAACCGCATAGACTCGTGGGAATATCGATATAAAAAGTATCCTATATGTTATTCCAGAGTCTAGGTTATCTACACCACACCAACTATTCATTATTCTGTGACCACACCAAATTTCAGCTCAATCTGTTGTGAGTACTATTAAAGAATATTTAGACGACACAACAATATAATTCATTCCTATTATATCCTCTTTTTTTCAGCCTCTCTATTTATTTTATAATTTTGCATGTGTCCAACAGGGTTCATAATGATCTCATGTTCCTAGTTTTAAGAACCTTATATACAAAATATTATGGAAGCAATAAAGTATTGAGTATTGAGCATAGTTTTAGCGTGAAGAAGTAACAGACATATACTTACATACCAGGGTTCGAGGATATATATCAATGGATATATATCAAGATATATATCCGATATATATCGAACTGGGTTCGACGATATATATCAAATATTTTTTTTATAATATATTGCAATACAAAAATGGTTTAAGAAATTAATATTATTTAGTATTTTTTAGCGTTTGTAATTGTATCTACTATTTCTACTTCCTATTTAATGTTTTTTAGTTGATTTGCCTTATCTAAAAGAAAATTTAGTGTTTTGGTTTAATTTGTCTGATTAAGTACATGATTAAGTACATACAAATAAATAAAACATTAAAAACATTGTTTTTTTTTTTTAATTATTTTAGTATTTGTATGTAACACATATGCAAATTACACACATAATTCATAAATAATACAATAAAATAATAATATGGCTTTCATACAAAATTGATTTATATCAAACTTGATATATATCTGATATATATCACAAATATCCGATATTTTGATATTTATAATAAATATCGGATATTTTCGAACACACTCACAAACACTCGCCTTTATGTGTATTAGTATAAACCCAACGTGGTTTAACCGTGTATCTTTTCAGACACAACCCAACGGTATACCAAGAGCTGGTGATGGGCGATGATGAGAAGCTGTTCGCTTCCAACATAGACTTCAATGATAAGACCATGATCTACTTCCACGCGTGGATGGAACAGCCTGACGACGGCAGCGGGATCATGGTCAGAGAAGGTTAGCCAACAGCATCATCGTCATTATGCTTTGTCTAATATAGCATGATATTTTTGACTGTATGGTTAAGGTATTGTATAATCGTTATGGCTGATATTTTCCACTGGGTTAAGGGGATTATAGAGCGCGTCGAAAGGGTCGCGTCGTGGACACACTTCCACACAAATAGAAAAAGCTTTTTTCTATCGCTTAATATTATCCGATTTCGATGATTTTTTTTTCCATGTAATTATCACACTATTTTCTAGGATTTAAACTTAAAGTTATTAAAATATCTGAAAAAGTAAGACTATCAATCCTAGAAAATTGTGTGATAATTACATGGAAAAAAAAATCATCGAAATCGGATAATATTAAGAGATAGAAAAAAGCTTTTTCTATTTGTATGGACACTCTCGCGCTCTATAATCCTCCTAACCAACATTAAAAGACATACGAAACATTGTATTGTGGGCGAATCCGCACGATGTTACTAGTATAATAAAAGTGCATACGCAATCGGCTTAATTACCTACGATAAAAAAGTGCCCAATCACCTATGTATCTAGGTTTTCTCATTCAGTGAACAGTGAAATGGTGCACAATGCACATAAATCGATCAATTATTTTGATCGGTTTGCTCACCAATATTTATGACTTTAGTTGTTGCTGCGGTTATGATATGAACATTTAACCGAGATCAAAAGAGGCATTGTTGCTATTTGATACGATTTTAACTATATGTTAGTTAACTATCCGTACGCCAACGGAGCCCTCGTGTGCTTTTCAAGGAACTAAATAGGTCGGTTAAGTTTTGGATTACGGAGATCGTATAAAATCGCAATATTCTTTTAAAATCTTTTTCTATTTTAAAGACAATTAGAACGTTGTTAGTCCCATCATACCTTAATCTATATATAAATCTTAAACTTAAACTCGTACTACTACAATTAAAAATTAATTATCTATACATCCAATCAATAACTAATAAATGCGATTGTTAATCGTTTAAAAAACTAAAAGAACCGACTGCAAATGCCGTGCTATTTATATATTAATTGTCAGTACCAAGTTTGAGGTATTTATCTCTATATCTCTCGATGAAATTACAATGATACCACCCTTGGGATATCTCCTTTCCAACAAAAAACAGAGAATCATCATAAGCGATGAAGTTATCCGCGAACAAACATTAATATATACATATATATACGGTCGTATATAGCCGTATATAGTATATACGATATACATATACAGAGTGTCCCGTTACTCAACGTCAAGCGGGCACGGTGTGAGAGCGGGGGTCACAGAAGTCTCGGAATTTTTATTAAAAAAATCCTTAACTGTTACTTAAATTTTAACTGGCAAATTTATAAAAATGAGGAAAATTTACACCTTATATCATATTTCTAGGTCCTGTGACCACAAATTTCACAATGTTACGTTGTTTTTATCACTAACATGATGGTAAATAATGGTACTAACGATACGCAGTCACAAATCAAGCAAAAAAGGTTGATACGTTAGTTAAAATTAATATTGTCTCTTTTGAGTCGAAGTTGAAAGAATAATATCACCCAACTTTGACTCTACATAAATAAAAAAAAACATACTATACCACCCTCGGCAAGTTACGTCAAAAGATGGCCCATTTAGTTAAGATTCTAAAATAGTGCAACATTAAGCACTTTCCTACTAAATAATGTATGATACATTATTTAGTTATTAAACGATCATAACAATGTTAATTTCAGCGTACATGCAAAGAGGCGACACTAACGTGATCATGGTAGACGCGCACCACCTAGAGGCCGGCCCGTGGTACTTCACAGCTGCACAGAACACCTGGTACATTGGACGGTTCGCTGCACAGTTCATCGACTACCTAGCCACCAGGTAAACTATTTTTTGAAGTTAAACTTCTTTGGGCGCACTGGGGTAAAAATGCAACGGAAGTGACGTACGCTTTTAGTTACATTTTATATTTATAAACGTCCTATAGTAGAACGGCGTAACTACGAAGACGTATTCGCTATCATTCGGGCATTCGTCCCGCTAAGTTCAACAGATGGAGTTGTACAAAAAAATTTTCACTCTTGGAAGGAAGTTCCATTGCTAACGCGTAGCTTTCTTCGCACCCTATTTTTATAATATTGTTACGTTCGGGGTGGTATTAAAATGCCAATCCGATGAGATGAACGTTTATTCCCACTGAACAGTATCTTAACACAATGTTTCACAGTAGTTGTCCAAATCGTCTTGCACAATGATCAAATGTCCGTTACACACACTGAGGTCGTCGGTAATTTACAATTCACACTTCACAACACTAGTTCACTGATAACACTTTGCTACTTCACTTGGTCGCTATCCGCGCTTAGATGTTTTCGCTGTCGCTTCCAAAGAATGACTGACTCAACGCCGCGGTGCGACGCTTTATATAGGGCACAATAATTATTCTAGAAAATCCTCGATCAATAAAGAACAAAAAATAATAGACAAACAAAGCAATAAATAAAAACAATAGGCGGCTTTCCTTTAAACATCTGATGTAAACAGCTTTACCATACATGTTAATTTGATATCTAACGACTTAAGAATAAGGTTCAATCTTAACTACAAAACTAGGTACATTAACTAGGGTTGGAATTCCAGGAAGGTTACTTTTATGACGATCGTGTTTATGGCAGGCAATTAGTTTTTTTTTTTTTTTCCTCGGCTGTTATTGTTTACTGCGAGAAGCGTTGCGAAACTTCGAGACCTATAATCGACACGATGTAACAATATTATAGCGATCCACCCCGGCTTCGCACGGGTAGAGTATATGCCTGCATTTTGCATCAGTTTGTTGAGTGGAGTATTCAACAATCATCGTCATATTTGAACCAATTTTCACAAAACCTTGAAAAAGTATATACTTAACCCTTCCTCATATAGGTGAAAACCGCATAAAAATCCGTTTAGTAGTTTTTAAGTCACTCTCTCTCTTTACTTAGTCCCTAACTAGTAAGTAAACAATAGCATAGTTTATACCTATTAATTATGTAACATACTTTTTTATGAAAAATAAATAAATTTATTTTTATTATTCACGTTATTTATTTTCTTTCTTAGTTTTAGGTTTTTTTACAATAAAGATATCCAAACAAAAGTAGAAAAAAATCATTACAAATAAACAATATTATAAAAAAAACCTAAACCTAGAGTGCCGCCAGCAGCGGGGCAGGGCCCAAGCTACTGGTGGTTAGGGCTGCAGAGAGAGGAACCTCCTGACGATGCGTGCCGTGTCAAGAAGTACCGCCTTCTGTATCTGGCCCTTGATCCAGCCGTCTAGCGAGAGTCTCTTGAGATGTTGGTCGAGACTCTTCGCTATTAGGCCGTTCGCAGAAACGACTATTGGGACAATGCTAGTCGAATCAACATCCCACATGGCGGTAACCTCGAAAGACAAGTCAAGGTACTTGCTGATCTTGTCCTTTTCAGCCTTCACGAGGTTCTCGTCATGCGGGATGGTGATGTCAACTAACACTGCCCGCCGCTGGGACCGGTCGACTATCACGATATCAGGTTTATTGGCGACAATAGTCCTGTCCGTGATAACCGATCGGTCCCAATAGAGCAAAGCATGACCATTTTCAAGAACTGGCGCAGGTGCGTACTTATAGTACGGCACCTCAGACTCGACAAGGCCGTATTGAAGAGCAAGTTGCTGGTGGATGATCCTGGCTACGAGGTTATGTCTGTGCAAGTACTCGGAGTTAGCAAGATGAGAACAACCGGAAATGATATGTCTGAGTGACTCTCCGGGACGGCGGCATGCCCGACATATGTCGACCGTACCGTCCTTCATAATATATTTCCGGTAGTTGTTCGTCTTGATAACTTCGTCCGCAATTGCACAAACAAAACCTTCGGTTTCCCCAAAGATGTCCCCGAATCGTAGCCAGTTCACCGACGCGAGCAGGTCCACATCGGGTCCCGTTAAGACTCGATAGAACCGGCCAGGCAGCTCCTTGCTCTTCCATACGTCCTTGCGGTCCTCGGTGCTCAGCACCTGAGGCTTGCGCCAGTTCTCTTTGCCTAAGGACAGAGGGGTGAAAGTCTTGTCAACTGACACCACATCGCAATGCATCCCACACTCGTTGTTTAGGAAATATTCCCGGAGACTGCATACCTCACGGTTGTGGAGTGTCTTGGCATTTAAAAAGCCTCGACCACCCCATTTCCGTGGGATATACAGTCTCATAACAGACGAGCGTGGGTGAAGCATGCGATGTGATGTCAATTGCTTTCGAACTTTTCTATCCAGGGCGTCTAGTTCAGTCTGAGTCCACCTTAGTATGCCAAAGGTGTATATAAGTAGGGGCATAACCCAGCCGTTGAAGGCACGTACCTTGTTGCCTCCTGACAAAAGACTGTTAAGTACTTTTGTCAGGCGACCGAAGAAACGTTCCTTCACCGACTGTTTTATCCCCCCACTCTCGATACCCAATGACTCTGACATACCAAGGTATTTATAGGTGTCGGCTTCGGAGAGAGATCTGAAACTCATTGTATCAGAAAGTTGTAAATTCATTGAATTAACAACTTTCCCCCGCTGCACGTGCATGACCGCGCACTTATCTACACCGAACTCCATGTTGATGGCGTTGCTGAAAGTCTCAGTGACTTTCAATAACTCCATCAAATCATGGCGCTTCGGTGCAAAAAGTTTGAGGTCATCCATGTACAGCAAGTGTGAAATGACTTCACCCTCTCTCCTAAGCCGATAGCCTAGCCCTGAATCCTCTAATAATGTGCTTAGAGGATTTAGGGCTAGACAGAACCACAACGGACTCAGACTGTCACCCTGGAAGATGCCTCGCTCAATCCTTATAAAGTCCTGCGGACCAGAGAGACTGTCCCAACCACCCGGTTGACGAAGGACTGTGGTCCACTGCCTCATACAAGAACCTAGAAAAGACCTCAGAGTTGTATCAATTTTATACAACTCCAAGATTCTCTCCAGCCAGGTATGAGGCACTGAATCATAGGCCTTCTTGTAGTCAATCCAGGCAGTGGAGAGAGCACCTTTGTTCCGCCGGACTTGTTGGCAAATGGCCGTGTCGATGAGGAGGAGCTCCTTAGTACCACGGGACCCAACCTTACATCCATTCTGAGAAGGGGCCAAAATATTGTGCGCAACAATGTGCGAATTAATTTTAAACCTCAGAATAGATGTAATAAGCTTGTACAGCGTTGGCAAGCATGTAATGGGTCTATAGTTCTTCGGTTCCGTGGTACTACCGGACTTGTGGAGCAGGAAGGTGACACCGGTTGTCATGAATGTTGGCAAGGAACCAACCTCGAGGGCTTGTTGGAATTGCGCCGCTAAGCAGTCGTGTGAGCATCGAATCCACTTTATCCAAAAGTTGTGTAATCCGTCCGGTCCTGGACTTTTCCAGTTCTGGGCCGTACGGATCGCACAACTAACGTCTTCGGGGCTAATACTAATAGCCCCCATGGATTCGATAGGCTCACACGCGCGCTCAACGACGCTCATCCAATCGCCCTCCGTGTGTTCGACGGGCACCGACCAGATACTACGCCAGAAGTTATTCATGGTAGTAGTATCCGGACACTGCTCCTCATTCACACGTTGATTGGTTCCTTCCCAACCTCGGTATACCTTCCTTTGGTCACTTTGGAAAAGGCGATTTTGATAATAGCGATCTACACGCGCTCTATAGCGACGAATACGGTTTGCCAATGCATAAACTTTCTGCTTCAGAAAGTCAATGCGTTCCGTAACACAAGTCATGTAGTCCCGGGGTCTAATCCCGGTCCCAGCAAAGGCCTGATTCACGAAACGCATGACTCGGGGGCGATGATTACCCCCTCTGAAGCAGATCAACTTCGCAATAAGAGTCCTAAACATATTGATGCGACACTCGATTCGTTCTTGCCACGCAGGGATAGCGGGGCGTCGCGGTATTCGGTCAGTATCCGGAAACTTGACGCGAACAACGCGACACGCCGCTATAGCCGCGCAGTAAAGAATCGAGTGTGTATCAACTAATGTTTCACTAGTCTGCATATATGGGACTAGCAAAACGTTTAGGGCTCCCATTAACGCCAGGTTACGTTTATTCATTGGCAAACGTGGTAGTCGCGGCCTAGAGTCAGGAGTAGTGCGATACTCCAAAATCGCGTCTTCCAAAGCCCTCCTCAAATGCTCATTAGTCTGGGTACTTACGTTAGTATTCGTACAATCGTCTGCGTCTAGCGCGGCATCCGCCGGGGCAGACGTCGAAGCCGAGCCTGTCGGCCCCTGCGTCGACGACACACTGGGCGGGTCCCGCGCTAAAGCAGAAGTAGTAGGAATAATAGGTAACGCCTCCAGACGCAGCCGATCAAGCGCAGAGTCGTCCAACAGCTTGAGCCGCTGGATGGCCCGCACCTGATCCGATAGTCGTTGTGCGGTAACGGTGACGGCTGGTTCAAGGGCCTGAAACAGAGGTAGTATCCTATCGCGGTACGCGGTCAGGTTAGTTCCTCCCTCTGTAGCCCCGTAGTAGGCGCGCATGCAGTTCTCATTTAAAGACTGGGTCCATCGCATGCGACGCGCTACACCACCGGTAGCGAGGGCCGGGCGCGGAGCAGAATGCCCCACAGGCCCCAAGCGTGCCGGTAGCGGTGGCCGTCCTCGTCGTCGCGTAGATGGTGGTGGCGGCGGCGGCGGCGTAGGCCCGTCGTCATCACTCGACGAGCTGCCCTCCGGGGGAGTGACAAACTCGTCTCCCGACGATGTGCTCGGAGATGATGCGGCGGGCGGAGGTGGTGGGTGCGCGCTTCGTGTCTCCGCTAGACATCTTCGAGATCTCGTTATCATTTTTTATCACTTTTATCGTAGTTATTTTGCTTGCACATTATTTTGGCTTTGTTGATATATGACATGATACGTCAAATGAGAAAAACGATGTAGATTAAATTAAATGTATACTGAATTTTGAACACTATTTTCTTGATGTAAGATTATTTGTTTATTGTATTTACTGTTTTTATGGTATAATCAAGGTTGAAATAGCAAAATTCACAAATAAAAGTAATATAAAAGAAAAAAAATTCTAAAAGACGTCTCTTCTGAGCGGTGTCAATTTTTTTTATTATTATATAATTCACATCACGGGCTGCAAATCGCCCGGTCCTTTGGAAGGCATTGACGGAGCCGAAGCCAACGTCAAGAGGCCCTTTACAATATTAAATTAAATAAAAATATGATTTGTGGATGGAGACATGAAAAACTATAAAAAGATGGTACTATAATTTATTATGGCTATGAATGTGTGCTGCTTGATGACTGTTTTCTGGTCTATGGGATGAGGTACGGCACCCGCCAATTATGCCTCATTTCAAAATATTAAGGCGAGTGGTGACTAGCTATACACTGCATGGACCCCCCATAAAGGCGGACCGTTATGTCGGCGCCGAGGGGCAACATTGGCGTAGATAGCTAAGGGTGTTGAGAGGTGTGCTGCACTTTCACTAAACGCTACTAGCGGCTTTATGCCTTTAACACTTCCACCCTGGAGCTTTGGTCTTAGCTCTTGCGATTCCCACCACCGGCCGGCCGGTCAAGGCAAGCCGGGGGTCAGAGGGTCTCATTTAGCCCTCACGGGATAGGGGTCCGCGGTGTCGCCACTCACCGTCGGCTCGCCACAAAGCCGCCCCTGCCTTATTATTATTATTATTATCTCGAACATACAGACGCGGACTTTGTTTTATAATATGTAGTGATTGATAATATAATTATGTTTAATGTATTTCTCAGAGGACTCAACCTAAACAAGACCCACTTGGTCGGACACAGCTTGGGCGCGCATGCGGCAGGCGTAGCTGGTACCGCCTTGAAAACAGGTACCGAAATACATACCCCGCAAGCGGCAATAGCCCTATAGTTAAGGCGTCGGGCTTGCGATCGAGAGGTAGTGAGTTTGATCCCACCCATTGCAGTATCGACTTTAATAAAACTCACGACCTCTCAATCGCCAGGCCGACGCCTTTGGGGCCATTTGGGCTATAGCACAGATATATATATATATATATATATATATATATATATATACATATACAATAGATAACGCAAATGCGTGTACTTCCCATGTCCGAACTAGAGATGATGAATATAACTATCAATCATTAAAATAAACTAATATTCAAAATTAACTATAATATTTAATAAAGAAAATTAACGTTAACGAATAAAAAAATTATATCAATTTCAACTGATAATGACCACGCCTTGCGAATCACGAACTAACCCATTTTTATGCACTTACATTTAAGCTTTAAACGGTAATGGATAAGGAACATATTCGTACATTGATATATTATACGATGACCGGAGTGAAGTTCAAACATATTGCTTTCAACCATATAAAATATTCCATAAGTTAACTGCATACGATTGTATGCTCTATTGCCCTCAAAATAAAACACTTTAATAATTTATTCGCCGAGGCGATGTTTCCGATATTTTTATTCTTAACAAAGTGCAGCGATATTTTAAACAATTAACTGTAGTGTATGGAATGAGTTAATGCTATTAGTACTCTCTGTGGTTATGGCATAGAAAAGATAATAATACTACGTATAGAACGGACACTCTGTTCCCCCCACCAATTCCGGGCTTCCTCACCCCGCCACCGATTTTGATTTGTCGAGGCGTCAGTCTGAGCAAGGACGCTACACGCGTACGGCTACAGAACAATAGGTACTACTCTCGAGGAGAAGAACATCAACTTCATACATTTATGTTAAGACTAGTAGACACCGGAGGTTCAAATTTACGTAGGTTCTTATTATGTAGGTATATTATAAATACTTATATACCTACCTATATATTGGTATTTTAGAATTCATTTTCATAAATGAAACAACGATATATACTCGTGCGTAAATAACATTTAGTTAAACATTAGTAATAATACTTTCGTGTAGTGTAATCTAATATTGTATAATGTAGTGAAATGTGAGTGAGATATGACCTACTCGGTTGTGTGTTGGATATTTCTACGTACCTACCTACCTACTTCGCAATTGAGTTAAAGTGTTGTGATTTAATGTTTCTGTAGACGATGGTTTACGAAGTAGCGACTAATATTTTTAGTGTTAAAAGCTTTTTGGGTAAGTGTACAAAACATATTCATACGGTCAGTACGTAGTACGTATGTACGAAGTAACTATTATATAATCTGTGATACGGTGATTACGGGCGACAACCTTAGACATCATGCACACAAATGCACGTATAGAAAAACGACATGTGTAGTGTCTGTGTCGGTGTCACAATGTCGGTCGTTAAAGCGCTAGTTTGTATGGAGATTTAGCGGAGAGAGAGTGAGAGTTTAGAGAGTGTCCGGGGTGTGGTTATGGTTAGTTTTAAAGTTGTTATTGTTGTACCTACTATTACTTATTTTGTGTTGTTGTTTAGTGGAAAACTTGAAAGTTTGTTTTTAAAAATGCTGAGACGGAATACCTCCGGCAATAATATGGATTCATTTCGATAAGTGTGTAGGAGTCGATAATGAAAAAAACCAAACCAACTCGAATAATATTAACTAACATTTACACCAATAAAATTATCGATATTTTATTTATCAAGTAACTGTTAACCATTAAAATGTTTCAACCATTATTGCCATCTTTAGTCCGAACCCCGACCAAACGTCAAGGTTGGCCGCCTCTACGACGTCTACGCGTGTACTTTAGTCCACACGTGTCTGTGTTTGCAGCCGGACGGCCGCGAAAACTATAAAAATGCCTCGCTGCATGACAATTCACTGCAATAGCCCAAACATTTCGAGCTCCCAAAGGCAAGGACATATTTCCTATAACTTTTTCTGTCACATTTCGGCTGTGGCGTCACAAAATGTATTGAAAAGTTGACACGCTAGTTTCAATACAAATCGTGATATTTGCGTTATTAATTGTACATATATATATGTGGGCTAATAGCCGCTTATCCATTGACATCCAACCACATATATCTAATTATTGCAGTGGCAAGTATTTGTCCCGTTAGTAGTTGCAATATTAAAATCTTGTTTTTTTGTCAGGACGCGTAGCAAGAATCACCGGGCTAGACCCTGCGTTGCCGCTGTTTGACCATCTACCGTTAGAGCAGAGACTGGATGAGACAGACGCTCACTTCGTCGATATTATACATACTGATGCTGGCATATTTGGTAAGTGGTACCTAGTTATCAACCGACTTCCAAAAGGGAAGGAGGTTCTAAATTCGTCTCTATGGTTTTTGAAATGAAACTTCTTTAAGCGCACTGGGGTACAATTTAACAGAAGTGACGTACGCGTTAATTTATATTTCATATTTACAAATTCGATATTATAATTTGAAAGAAGTTTGACTTCTAACGCGTTTGCTTTATACGCTCTTCCTTTTTTTTTATTATTGATCGACCATTACACCGGCAATATTTGACCGATTTGAATGATTATTTTTTTCATCTGTAGGTTTATCTCCATTTACATTTTATTAAGATATATATCTCAAGAGATATGACGATAAACTCCTCAAACTTGCTAATCAACCAACTCGCACGGCATGGAAGTCGTTTTGTTTTTAAACTGTCCTAATTTTTTTTTTACATAAAATCATGGATTTTATGTAAAAAAAATAAATAAATAAAAAAGTAATGTTGTCCCGTATTTTAATATTTATATCTAATTGCACTATTGACGTAAACCCACTCTAGACACAAGCCTATAATCTAGCTTAGTTGGAGGGGTTAACAAGACTACTAACCTTCTTCGACCGCATCATCAATTACCAAAAGGTGAGATAGTGGTCAAACGCTAGCCTATAAGATATTAACAAAAAACTAGTAATGTGCAGCCAACAATGCTATTAAGCTATTTAAAAAAAAACAATATGCTCCAACCACTTATGTAAATACTTGTCTTCGCAGGATACAAAGCACCCATGGGCCACGCTGACTTCTACCCCAACGGAGGCATCAGCCCACAACCAGGCTGCGAGCTGGAAGTGGTCATACCTAAACAGCTGCTTCTCAACAAGTGTATGTATACATTAGGCCACTATTAAACCATACACTTCCTTTAGAATATGTTGAACGTCTAGACCAATGGTTCCGAACCTGTGGCTAATTACCCCCGCGGGGGTATAATAGCTTTTTTCAAGGGGTTTATAAAGAAACGCGTGAAGTACGAAGTACACCGACAGTAGCACTGTGCTACTTGCCTGTCTGCAGGCTTGGAGTGACCTAGATCTCTGGCTCATGTTGATAATTATGATTGATCGACAATTAATGAATAAAGCCTATTTGCAATTACATGTAAGCTCAGTGTATTTGTTTCTGGCAATTTAACAATTTGAGCGCCAAAGTCACATATATACATGACAATCACTTGCGGGCCCTGTACGTCAAGCGTCGTCTATAGATGACAAAAACCATACAAAACCGTACCGCTTGGCGTACAGGGCACGGGAGTGCGTTTGTGGCGTGGCCCTTAAAAGGAGAAGCGAAGGGGGTCAAAATCAGTTTTATTGACGGATCATAGGGGTAACAAGATTGAAAAGGTTAGGAACCGCTGGTCTAGACTCAAGACAGTAGTATTTGCCATGTATCAATTTGTCTACGCTCGCGTTGGCCTAAGCTCGTCCAAAATGTTTTGCCGGCTTTAAATAAGTCTACCATGTATCTTTCCCAAAAAATATTTCCCATAATCCATACTAACAAACTATTTCTCTCCTAGTCTTCTGCAGCCACTGGCGCTCCTATATGTTCTATGCGGAATCGGTGCTACGTCCCACAGCATTTGTTGCCAGTAAATGTCCTTCTTGGAAGGAATACAGACACGGGAAATGTGCTATCTCTCATACTGAGAGGATGGGATACGGTGCGCGTACTAAGTGAGAACTAATTCATATAATAAAGCATGTAACACTATAAGAGCTTGTAGCATTTAATTGGCTAAGAGATAGCTACGCATGACATTTCATTTCATTTATATTCAGACATGAATGTATAGCATATTGCGATTAGTATGTCACGCTACGCTATAGCATAAAACATGAAGCACGCGTAGCACATAACCTGTAGCTTATTATATGTAGCAATGGCAAAAATCGAGAGAGAGAGAGAGAGAGAGAGAGAGTGAGGGAGAGATAAGAGATAGCTCGTAGCATGGTAACACCTATACCACTAAGCATGCTAAGAGATAGCTCTCAGCATGATATGCTACGTTTTCTGTACCATTCGTAAGTATATACAAAGAAGTAAGGCGCGTAGAGTTGTATAGGATACCGTACGATTGATACAGTATGCCATAAAATTTAATAATATTATTTATTAAACCGTAGCACAAAAACTCATTATGTTATCTGTAGCGTAGAATAAAGAGAGTTGCTTGTAGCACATGTTATGAGATAATTAATGTTATATACGAACTGTATTCACGCACCGATAGTAGAATTTTCTCGAGCTTGGTTTTGAGCCGAGTCCGTCGCTGTTTCTCGGGTGTGAGGTGACGCGGTGAGCTCGCGATGATCACATCATTGTAGCTTATACAACATAGTGACAGTCGCGAAAGGAAAATAAACCTTTCAGCATAAACTAGTAAGACACCCTAGACGTATAGATATAGGCACATAAAGGCTTGTATTCACGCAGTAAATCGTTGCGATATTTAATTTGACTAGTTTAGCACTTTAAGAACGCACTATATATATACGCACAGCACTATATGCACTTTTCTGCACTTCACAGGTGACAAGCGCAAGCTGACACGGGGCTTTTACTCCTACTACATAACTGCAAATCGACACTCAAAACACAAGACATTAGAGTCCAAATTGGGAAATCTCTTTGCTTTCATACACGCTGTCAAAGCAAAGGCAGACAGCAAAAATAATGACACAAGCAAAAATGTAACTTATGAGTTTAATAATGAAACTTTAAATCCGCATAACACTGTCAATGATACTAATACAACAAAAACTGTAAATCAAGTACAAAACAAAGGAATAGCGAATAAAAATACTCATTCCATTAAAGATACAGCAGCTATTAACGATAAAAATAAGCCAATAAATGTAATAAAAAACGAAACATTAACGCAAGACAATAAAAAAATACTAGAAACAGGTAATAATTCATCCCAAAGTGTAAATACGACAGCAGAAGAATCAACAGAAGATTTTATAGAAGACCAAATCGCAGAAGCATCAGAATATAACTTAACACAAATTGTATTGAATCAAGACACGCTTAAAGATAAAGAAACACTCTCTATTATAAACGAAAGTAAAGAATTTTTCTTAGAAAATGGTAAAGAAGTAAAAACTAGAGATGCACTGTCTAGAGATTTAAATACTGATACAGAAAATAAAGACCGTGTCAATGTTAAGGAAGAGTATACTGGCAAAGATGAAACAAGATTTACACTATTTGATGTAGAAGACACTAATCTCTTAGAAGGTACTCTCAATAATGATAAAACTACAATTAGTAGTAACATTGACACGTTATATTATAAAGAACCTTGTGAACCCAAAAATACTCTCCTACATACAACAGAAAACAGCTACGAAGTTACTGAAATTCCAATAGAAAACACCGCCATTTCTAAGCAAAGATCTAATCCCATTAATATTTTAAATGTATTAGGAACCACGTATAGAATATCGAGAGTCATTTCATCGCTCAAAAACAGCAAAGGTAAAACTTTTACAGACAAACTAAAAAAGCTACTTATCTTCAAGGACAAAATTGCAACGACACAAAAAAGCTTCATTCCAAATCCATTTCTACCGAGCAATATATCACCACATATAAAAAATCACGTTGTCAAAAGACAGAAGCGTTTCTTGCCATTCTTGAGGCGAAATGAAGAAGTCGAAAGCGGGAATATTATATTTAAAATGTTAGATTTTCTAATTAAAAACAGGAAAAACGTTTTGCCAGTTTTTACGGTGATGAGAGAGATTAATACGTTGGTGAAGAGTGGTAACGGAGAATTGAACCATTTTACAAGAGAACAAAATAACTATATAGGTGCAACGCCGCCGGCGTTCACACCTGTCAGTTATACATTAGAACTAGGTAATGAGAATAGGGCGATAGCGTTTATTAAACGCTTACTAGGGATGAACCCTAAGGGGGATCGGTTGTCTATTAGCGGTCGAAAGTAACATTCGAAATCAAATCTATTTTTTTAAGTAAAACTCTTTAGGAGCTTTCTTTAGGTAAAATGCAACGGAAATGACGCAGCGTCACTTTTTACTTCTAATTTGTTATTAATGTTGAACGCAAAATTTTTTGCAATAACTTAATAACGTTATAATAAATATGTCAATATAATGCTGCAGCTTCAAATCCAAAATGATGAATTCTAGAAAAAAATCATTTAAATGTCGAATTAAGCATACAATTAAAAATATAGTTCCAATTATTACATTTAATCCATTAAACCCTGTTGCTATAAAAAATGTAGAACCATAAATTCTTGCCAGCTTATGCTACGAAGAGACTTATATTTTCTTCGTAGGGCTTATGTACCTTAACCCTTAATAACCTAGAGTTTAAATTTTGATACCAATCTTTTAAACCGAATCGGTTGGCTGTACGTATACTGTTGTATAATATTCTTTCCAACGAAATTTAAAAAAAAAAAAACCCTTCATCTAGACCCTCAAGCAAACACAGTAATATTAAAAATAAATCACTTTCGTAAATCAGGCTATTAAGGGATAACAAAATTCAAACTGAATGTCACATTTTGTTATCTTATCCCACTAATATTATAAAGGCGAAAGATTGTGTGAATGTTTGTTACTTCTTCACGCTAAAACTACTGAACCGATTGAGCTATAATAATATACCAACATCATCTCATACAATCCAAAACCGTATACTGACAAAAAACCGGCCAGTCGAGTTGCACTCGTCCACCGAGGCTTCCGTACCAACGTTGGTATGTACAAATTAAGCTAGACCTCTAAATTGTATGAGCGCTCATATAACTCAGAGGCCTATTTAATTGGCGAAACTATGTATGTATGGGGACGACACCCTGTAATTTTCAACTTTTTTTATTTTTTGGAATTATTCCTTTATTTGTGCTGTAAGACCTTGCTTCTTGCCAAATTTCATTTTTCTAGATCATCTGTCTAGTTGGAAATTAAGGTACAATTTTGGTACTTACTTAAGTTTTCGCGAAAATATAAATTTGCCCATATCTTTTTATCGTATCGTACACCTAATAGGGACTATATACTTCAGTATCTGGTATAAATTTCAACTTGCTAGGTCCACCCGTTCCTGAGAAAATCGGTGGTGACACACGGACAGACAGACAGACGGACAAGCAAGTGATCTTATAAGGGTTCCTTTTGTACCTTTTGAGTTACGGAACCCTAAAAAACAAGTCGTAGGAGTGATTTCAAAGTGATGATTTTGCATACATGGAGCAATTATTTTTTGATTACGATATGATTAAATTATATTTTTGTGTAGTATAATATTATTATGTATTTTTGCATAGTATGTAATATTTGTATGTATTGTCCAAGGGCCCGAGGAATCTACTACCTGATGACCAAACGGGAATCGCCCTTCTCTTTAGAATGATATTAATATTAGAGCATAGATTGACTAACTATTGTAAATAATGTTATATTAATATATAGAATAATATGTAGAGTATAGAAATTGTTTTATTTTGTTGTTCTCTCTCTAGATTGAACTAATATTTCAGGAGTATTTTGTTGAAGTGAAAACTTCGAGTTTAGTGGGAAGTGAATGAGACTGAGCCCTAACCCGCTCGTTCGGGTAAAGTCGGCATGAGTTCGGGTAAAGTCGGGTTATACTCAGTTTAAGTGAACTGTCGTTCGGGTAAAATGGGTTCGAGTTCGGGTTTAGTCGGATTATGTCAACACTCGTTCGGGTCACGTTCGGGTTAAGTCGGCTCTGAAGTTCCTAACTGATCCGACAGATGGCGTTGTAAACACGCAAGTGCACCTTTATCACCTGGTCATATGATGTTAAGCGACGATGCGCTGGTTAACTGACTGTAGTCCTATCTACACAACGGAACTATCCCGACCCGCCTAGCACCTAACAACATGCCGTAACTAGGCAAACCTATTGGCTATGTGACTTGGGAGAATGGTCGGCTTTGACGCTAGTGGTACCGAGTTCAATCCCTGCCGAGCACCAATGGATTTTTCTATAGAAAAATGTATGAACGCTTTTCACAGTGGCCCTCCGGTGAAGGAAAATATCGTTGAGAAACCCCCAACCCCCGCATGGTGGTAGGACACTATCTAGTGTCCGCCTGGCCAGCTACCACCCTCAAGTTAAAAAATCTGTCGTCAAACAACTAATATGTTTCGGCAGCTATCCTTGAGAGCCAGTTCCCATTCTAGGCCTAGCGCGCTACCATCCTCGACAGCATCATCACTTACCAACAGGTGATATAATAAGATAATAAAACTGGCCAAGTGCGAGTCAGACTTTTTCCCGCACACGGAGGGTTCCGAACGCCATCTATCGAATTTCTAACGAACTTCTAACACCAACTAAGTAAACGTTAACACAAAGGTAGAATAGTATTATATAGTAGTAATAGTAATAGTAATTGTAGTAATTAATATTATTAAATATCTGGTTGACCGAGCTTTGCTCGGTATTTTTTGCCACTTAAACATACAAATATGACTCTTCCCGACATCTATTGACGAATAATAATACTATTTTTTTTAATTGAGAGCAACTAACTGCTTTACTGATACAGTACTTCTACTCGCCAATAGATGTCGGGAAGAGTCATATTTTAAGTTGATTATAAATAAAATTGATGTTTGAAAACACGAATAAAACAACATTTTCTAAAAATGACTCCTAGCTAGATCGATTTATCGCCCCCGAAATCCCCTGTAGGTATACTAAATTTTATTTAATTGTTAGAGCCGCTTCCGAGATTCAGATTAAGGTAAAGATGATAGCGCCATCTTAGCAACTATATAGGTGGCGCTACGCTATCGTAAAAATATTTTTTTTAACTTTTCTTATATATATACACGGTCGAATTGAGAACCTCCTCCTTTTTTGTGAAGTCGGTTAAAAAATAAGTGTGACTGACCTGTACATATGATCCTGATGCAGCAGCGATCCAAGAACCAGAGAATGTATGTACACAGGACGAAGCAGGCGAGATAGCAGCGCGCCCTGGTGGAATACAAATGGAACTTTATTCAAGTTCTGATTTATTTATTTAAGCTCTGCCCTAATAGACAAAATCCAATTACTGTTTCCATTCACGCTAACGCCACTTCAAAATGTGTGGGAATGATAACCATTTTGCAGAATAATTAATTTTCATTTATTTGCGTCATCGTGAAAAGAAACAAATTGGATTGGAGGGGGGAGGGGGGGGGGGGGCACGTCGCATAAATAATCCTTACTCATATTATAAACACGCAAGGATGTATGTTTGTTACACTTTCAACTTTTTTTTAATAAAAAAATTGGGCGGAGTTCAAGTCAAGGGCAGCAAAGCTCTGACCCCATTTCTTCACACCCCACAGGGTGTGGGGACACAATAAGATGGATGGAATTTTGCTAGTACATACCTGAACTCCTAAGACGCACCACCTCGCCACTTTGTCCGAGCAAGACATAGTCAGCAGACGCTCGCCCTGCAAATACAATAACCAATTAAAACAATATACTAATAAATACATTTAATTAAACAATTACACTGCTGTGACAACACGTCTATTGAAAATATTTATTTCTATATTTGTCATTTATGTACAGGTACAGACAACCTTACGATGGAAAAAGAATACCTTAACATACAGGGTGAGCCAAAAGTGATCATCCGGAATTTTAGCGGGAACATAAAATTGAATGTCTTATTGTATTTATTTCCAAATATTGTGTTTGCCGCGTATTATCGTGTAAAAATGTATATTACTAACCATTTATATAGGTAAAAATGAGTATGAGATTAGAGAAACTGCATAATTTTATAAAAAAATGCCATTGGCTAAATACAATAATCGAGCGGAGACAAATTTAAAGCAAAAAGCTAGTTTGCTTCAAGTTGATTGGGGTCGTTGTATCCGACGTAAGTGGGTGACGTCACAATTCACTACCAAAGAGCCCGGGAAATTATGGCGTTTAAACTGCTCAAATTTATTTGTATGTTCAAATATTTATGTAAAAATTATTTGACCAATTCCAGCAGTATTTTATTTTTCTATTATGTTATATCGATGTAACGAAATAAAAATATAAAAAAAAAACATGTATATTCCCTATTGCTTTGTAGAACTAAACGGCCCAATTGAGAGACACCAGGGCACAGATTATATAATAGTTACTACGTAACAGATACTTCACTCCCCTACAAAAACACAATACCAACGTTTATTTCAGACAATACAAGCAAAAATGTGTCTAAGGCGCTCGACCTAGCGTTGTTATTTCTTAGTTTAGCGCGCGATATATCGGCGCGCGCCTGATACAGTAAAGGGTTGACTCAATGAAATTAAAAAAAAGTTTACGATCTCTTTTTATTTACCTCACAAAATAACATCAAAATTCCTAACTTAGAGTCGATTTGAAGTCGAGAAAGTGAATTTTACGCCGTTTTGTCATTTTAGTATCGGTAGCATAAAAAAATGAAACATATTATCGCAGCTATCCCGTCATTTGAATAATAATATACGTTGCGCGCGCGTGAGCAGTGACAACCGACTGGCAGATAGTACCGCCGGAGTTGACGAAAGTTTAGGTATACATCGCAGTAGCTATGGGCGAGTGAGGGAGGCCTGACCACGGTGGGAGTGTGTCCTTGTCTAACAACCTGCTAGTGCTATATATGTTTTATACTATATGTATGGTATGTATATAAGTTGTCCATACAAAATAAAGGGACAAACTCCGTTCAAGGTCGGTCTCATTGGGGCCGGTGTACACAGTCAAGTTTAATATTAAGTAGCAGGTCTTTGGGTAAAACAAACTTGATTAAGATAATGCTCCAGGTATTTGAGTTTTTGAGGGCCCTGTGGTATAATGATAACCTTTGTAGTATTCCCGCTAAAATTCCGCTCAATGTTTCTATCACGTGACTAAGTGAGTTATGACGTCAACTTTCGATTCGACCAATGGTGAACTGTTTTACAAACTCAAATTTCCATCTCTTAAATTTTTCGCATTTTTCATTTATTATTTTAAGCAAATAAAGTGGAATAAATAAATAAAAATAAACTAGCCAAGTGCAAGTCGGACTCGCACTCGTAGGGTTCCGTAACACAGTAGAGTATTCTATAACTTAGATTTTTCGCAACTACAAAAAAACTTTTTTTTTCATAGTGTTTGTATGAAAAATAAAGTTATACTTGCGGTCGCTATATCTCAACAACTGCTGACTGTATCTCGTTCAAACCAATTTTTGTTGAAAGTTTTTATTGAGATCTACAGAATATATTTTTTCTAGATGTTTCACTCCCTTACTTTAGAAGTTAGAGGGGGGGGACACACATTTTACCACTTTAGATGCGCCTATCTTTGAAATGATTGACTTTGAGATAAAATGATTTTAGAAACCTCAATGTCATTTTTAAAGACCTATCCATAGATACCCCATACGTATAGGATTGACGAAAAAAATTTTTTTTTGTTCCAGTTCCATGTATGGGATGCCCCCCCTTAAACTATTATATTTTTTATTTTTGTATAAAAATCGGAAAGCGGTTCACAGAATACATCTACCTACCAAGTTTCAATTCTGTAGTCCTAATAGTTTCGGAATAAAATGGCTGTGACATACGAACGGACAAACAGACAGACAGACAGACAGACAGACAGACATGGCAAATCTATAAGGGTTCCGTTTTTTGCCATTCGGCTACGGAACCCTAAAAAGGTTTTACACATAATTCCAGGACAACAAAGATCCGAAAAAAAAAAAACCTATAAATCTGAGCTACATGCATATTCCCTATTACAACGTTATTGTTAAAGCAAACGGATTAACTTGAATTTGTCAAAACATCTGCAGTGCACCAGCCATTTATATTACGTCTATGGTTTTACCTGCATGACTCCGTCCCAGGTTTGTATGTAGTTGCTATTTTTGACCGGAATTGTGCCCTCGCCAGATTCTATCTTGGTTCTAAGTTGGCCTCGAGCTTGTCTGTAATAATTAAGATAGTTTAAAAACTAAAACAACCGACTTCCATGCCCCGCGAGTCAGTTCCAGTAGCATGTTTGAATCGTTTATCGTTTTTCGTCATATCTCGGGAGATTCTTATCAGATCTCGATAAAATTACAATCGACGATATTAAAAAATAATTATTCGAATCGGTTCACAATTGACGGAGTAATCGCGTAACATACATACAAAAAAAAAGAAAAAAAAACATAAAAGAATTGAGAACCTGCTCCTTTTAGGAAGTCGGTTGAAAATATATTACATCGTGTACATACAAACTTCTAAACTAATATTATAAAAATCGTTTTAAAAAAAACTAAAAGAACCGACTTCAAACTTCGAGCTAGTCATTTCAGTACAAAGTTTAAGGTAGTATCTCCATATCTCTGGAGATACTGAACATACCTCGATGAAATTTAAAAAGGCTGTGAAATATACCGTATCAAACATAAAAATAATTTTCCAAATCGGTTCACGGAAATATATGAATCGTCAAAAATAGAAATTAATACTAAATCTAAAAGAAATACTCAGCCGTGGATTGACCGAACGTTACTTAATTTAATAGAATACAAGGATTTGCTATTTAAATATTGGAAATCACAACCTAATAATAATAATTTACGATTAAGATATACAAGGGCGAGAAATAAGGCCAATCGACTAATAAATACTGCGAAAAATATGTATAAGCGAGAAGAAATAGCACAATGCAAGGGGAATACAAGAAAAATATGGCAAAATATAAATAATTGGCTAGGACGGAAAAAACCTAATTTAGATGATGTGATTAGAAAGCATATGTGTACAACTCAGGATATAAATATAGTTTGTAACAAATTCTGTGAAACATTTACAAATGAAATTGACACCGTTAAACATCATTGTAATCGATTGTTCCTACAAAGGTCAACTTACGTCAACGAAAGCATGGTTACATATTTATTCAGAAAAGTGAATGAAAGGGATATTGCAAAAGTGATAGACGGGCTAGACAGCAACAAGTCACCAGGTTCTGATGGTATTAGAATAATAGTAGATCAGTAGCCAAGGGCTGTAAGGCATCAATTGCAGCCCGAGATATTTATATATAGTTCGAGGGTGCAATTGATGCTTACACCCGAGCTACTCTGCTTTACATCTCGATTGTGAGGTAAGTAGAAAAAAACCGGCATTACAAGAATAAAACATTTTATTAGTTAAAATTTATAGTGAAATGATTGTTACTTGCTGCTTCAGCTTCCATTTTCATTGAATCGGGAGTGCAGCTTATTTCTTCATCACTTGCAGAACTCATGTTTTTTTTCCTAATTAGCACGTAATTATAAAAAAATCTCAAAAACAAACAATTAGTAAAAGTTTTCTATTCCCGCCTTTTTTTCATCTTTTTTCAAGAACGAAATTGAGCTTCGCCGTTCGATATTTAAAATTGATGACTATTATACTCATACGAAGACAAGGCTGAATAGCAAAGCGACCTCTTTTGTCATTGGGCTGAATGCATGATGTCTATTGCCAGTATGATGGTTAGATGTACGCGAACTTTTTGAAAGAGTGAAGAGTTTTTTTTTAATTACTTACCGCCCTAGGGCTTTTCTAGCTACATTATTACCCTAGAGCGCTAACTGGTTACCTACAAGCCCCATTTGGGGGTAATAAGGACCTACTTACCGAATATGAGAGATGTAAAGGATATTAAATACATAAAGGAAAAAATGAGTCCGATTTTAGCGAAATTTATTAACCTAAGTGTGTTCAAGGGTAAATACCCTGACGAATTAAAACTATCAATCATAAGACCAATATATAAACAAGGCAGTCATAGTGATTTTACGAATTATAGACCTATAGCAATATTAAATAGTATTAATAAAATAACGGAGAAAATTTTAGTAGGGCAAATTACAACATTTCTAGAGGGTAATGACTTATTGAGTAACAGCACGGTTTCAGAAAAAATAGAAATATATCATCAGCATTTTTTTTTTTTTTTTACTGTAGCAAACTTTACAATGCTTTTCGTAACTTAGTCTTATTCTAGATAACATTTACGGCCTTATCTAATGATTAAATCCCTAGATCCTGCACTAGGATATCCTGTGCCGCAGAATCTAGTGACTTCCTTTGAAGCACTCATAAATATGACATGAACAGCAGTGCTGCACACAGTGTGTTATTTATTAACAATTTGTAGTAAGTTGAAAAACATCTAAAAAAAGTAAAGTATAATAATAATAATCTGCTTGAAAAATTATTTAATATATAAATTTATTGAAAGGTAGTTGCTATATTTATAGATATTAAAAAAGCGTTTGATACCTTGGATCATGATGGCTTGTTGCGGGCTATGAATTAATGTGGTATTAGAGGATATGTCAACACATGGTTCAAAGAATACTTAAATGAAAGACACATGAAAGTGGTAATGGATAAGACAAGCAGCGAGGATGGCAATATCAAGTACGGAGTACCAACCGGGTCAGTGTACGGGCCAGTCGGGTACATAATGCATGTGAACAGTATAACTAACGTGGTCGAACATTGTAACAGCTATATGTATGCAGATGATATGTGTTTATTGTACGGTGATGAGGATATAAATATGATACAAATGAAAGTACAAGAAGATTTCGGTAATATAGTAAAATGGGCTCACGATAAAGGAATTATTCTTAATATTAATAAAACTAAAGTGATTCGACTATACTCTCCGTACAATAAAAACATAAAAGGTAATATACATATAAGCGGTCACTCTTATAGCTGCCTACATATAAATGGGGATAACTGTAACTGTAGTAGTTAGGAAGAAGTACCAACAATTAAATATCTAGGATTAACTATAGATAATAATTTCTCTTGGAAAGTACACATAAACAATGTTAACAATAAGCTTAGAATAATATTAGGTAAATTTTATCAGTTGTGTAATATTTTTATTCAAAAGATTCCGACGAATTGAGAACCTCCTCCTTTTTTGGAAGACGGTTGAAAATATATCACATGAATACATGTACACAGTATAAAACATACTAGGTCCCGCTGTCTGAACGCTTAGATCTTCTAAACTACGCATCGCATTTTAATGCAGTTAATACATAGATTGATTCAAAAGGAAGGTTTATGAAAGGTTATGGCGGCAGATTTTCTCCTTGATAATGGTAAGCTACTTTTTAGGGTACCGTAGTCCTGACAAGGAACCCTTATAGTTCCGTCATGTCCGTCTGTCTGTCTGTCTGTCCGAGGTTTTGCTAAGAGACCGTTAATACTAGAAAGCTGTAATTTTGTGGGGGTATGTATATAAATGACGTCGACAAAGTGCTGAAATAAAATTTTGAAAAATTTTTTTTTTTAGGGTAGCTCCCCTATATGTGATGTGGGGATGAATTTTTTTTTCATCGTCTACTCCATCGTGTGGGGTGTCGTTGAATAGGTCTTTTAAAATGACTTAAGGG
The DNA here is from genome assembly GCA_954871355.1 of Cabera pusaria. NCBI lineage: Eukaryota > Metazoa > Arthropoda > Insecta > Lepidoptera > Geometridae > Cabera > Cabera pusaria. The sequence continues at coordinate 10,325,315 of OX940913.1, read as the reverse complement.
TAGCTAATACCATTTTTCGATTGAATGCTCCATTTACGAAATATTAAACTTTAAAGTGAAATTTTTTGTTCCAGTAGGGCCCCTCCCCCCTCTAAAAGCTAAACTGCTGGCTTGAAAAATCTGGAAAAATTCGTGATAATGGCGCATTTGATGAACTTTAAAGGTTTATAGCGGTTAAGATAACTTTATTAGTTTAGCAGTAATAGTCGTTGAACTTGGGTGTTGGATTTTGTACCAAATACAAAATCCTTAGAATAAATCCTTTAAAGTGACAAAGACAAAGTACCTAGTTGCTTGGTTATAACGGGTAAAGACTTGCATTGAATAACAAGCTACTACGGAATCCTATACTGCGCGTGGCCCAACACGCACTTGGCCGGTTATTGGTAATAAGGCGGAACATCGATATAATATGCTCCTACCACCTTTGATATTCCAGCATCAGGTCAATGCTACCATGCTCTTACGCTCAATGCAGACTGAATTGGCAGCGACGCGAACATCAGTTTTAATAACAAGGCATTATAAACCTTATGAACAATGTTATAAGACATAGAAACGCTTGATGGAATGAGCAAGGTGTGGCGAGGCCTCGCGCCGGCTCGAGCAGTCTCGCGTGGTCCATTATATCAAGCTTATATATTATATATCTTCTGACATTGCTAATAAGGTTTATAATTCGTAATAAGGTTCGTAATAAGGTTTATAATTTTAGGTCGCGTCGCTGCCAATCCAGTGTTCACTGAGCCTTAGAATATCGTTGAATTTAGAGGCTACCGAATTTCGAATTGATCAGACTTACGAAAGTTGCTCTTAAGCCATCAACTAGAAAAAACGCTCAGTCTTAAAACGGGTGGAAGGATTTTCATGAATCAAAGCTAAGAGAACACTCTCGATTAAGACACCTATCAAACAAACTAAAACTAAATTAAAATCGATTCATCCGTTTAGGCGCTACGGCGCACAGACAAACACACACATACACACATCAAACTTTAACATCCCTTCGGTTTGCGTCAGGGGTTAAAAAATATCTGTATAAGAACTTGGTCCTTTATATTGCTATCTCTGTCTAACCGGTTAGGATGCGGGTCAGGCTGTCCCTCTCTGTTCTCGTGCGGGCTAAATATTCTGCCGTCGCCACAGGGTGCGGTGCTCACGTACAGATGTACGTGTCGATTCGGTTTCAGTTGGTAGCCACCGGTTTGAACCGGTTCGAGGTCCGAGTCTGGTAAAGGTCTTCTTGGATCTATAACACAAATATATACATATACTAGCTGACACGGCAAACGTTGTTTTGCCATATAAATAATTTCGTAGTAATTTCTAGTGTAGACAAAAAATAGCTTACTTATTGTAAGTATGTATGGAGGAAAAATGATTAAATTACTAAAATGGCTATTAAAAAATAAGGGTTGATCGTAGAAGGGTGAAAATTGATGATTGTATGTATTTTTGTATGTTGTATCGTAAAAAAATAGAAATTAAAAATTTTGTCTAAAAAATAAAATAAAAAATTTAGGGGTTTAACCTAACATTTAGGGGGATGAAAAATAGATGTTGGCCGATTCTCATAGATACCGGGTAAGCACAAAAAATTTCATCAAAATCGGTCAAGCCGTTTCGGAGGAGTATGGCAACGAAAACTGTGACACGAGAATTTTATATATTAGATTAGCTGATACCCGCGACTTCGTTCACGTACACCGAGAATTTTATCACTGTAAAGCTCTGTCAATCAATATTTGTGTTATCTGAGGTATTAAGTTATGTGTAAACATATTGTGATTTTCTTTACACAATAATATCGTTTAAAAACTAAAAAAGAACCGACTTCAATGTTCATTTTCAGTAACAATTTTGAGATGTTTATCTCAATATCTCTGGAGATACTTATCAGACCTCAATAAAATTACCATGGTACCACACTTGGGATATCTTCTTTCGAACAAAAAAATAATAATCAAAATCGGTGCATAAATGACGAAGTTATCCCCGAACAAACATAAAAAAAAAAAAAAAAAAAAAAAAAAAAATATATACGGTCGAATTGAGAAACCTCCTCCTTTTTTTGAAGTCGGTTAAAAAGTAGCCTTTGTTCATGCCTCATGCTATAAAGTGTATCTTGTTCAACTTCAGTAAGATCGGATCGTCCGTTTAGGTGTGATTAGGTTATTTGTATTAGGTAACAGACAGACAGAGTTACAACAGAACTAACATGTTCAACAATCATCGTCGTATTTCAACCAATTTATGCAAAACCTTAACGAATAATACCCCTAAACCTTCCTCGTGAATCACTGTACCTATTTGATGAAAACCGCAAGAAAATCCTTTCAGCAGTTGTTAAGTTTATCGCGAAAAGACAGGCACACAGACAGACAGACAGACGCGGCGGGTGACTTTGTTTTATTTACCTTGAGGTGAAGTAAACCTTTCTTATGAATACATCATTACGTGTTTGTTTGTGATTGTTGTACTATCTATTAGTGAAAACCGCACGAAACTCTATTCAGTAGTTTTGAGTTTATCGCGACAGACAGACTGACACGACGAGGGACTTTGCTTAATAATAAGTGACTAATGAACGAACCTGGTTGAGTTGCGTACTGCAAAAGTTGAGAGTATAGATGTCGCTGCAAACATCTTCTGGCTGCCACCTAGATAAAACACAATGACAATATATCTATATTTTCTTGGGGACAGACAAGCATTTAACTATGATTTCATATAAGGTAACGTAATACTGGAATATCCCTACAAAACTCTCACTTACAAAATTTTGAGATTCATATAATGGATCAAGATACTTTTTTTAGGGTTCCGTACCCAAAGGGTAAAAAACGGGACCCTGTTACTAAGACTCCGCTGTCCGTCTGTCTGTCTGTCTGTCCGTTTGTCACCAGGCTGTATCTCATGAACCGTGATAGTTAGACAGTTAAAATTTTTACAGATGATGTATTTCTGTTGCCGCTATAACAAATACAATGAGTTCCTGAGAAAATCGGTGGTGTCACACGGACAGACAGACGGACAAGAAAGTGATCTTATAAGGGTCCCTTTTTTACCTTTTGAGGTACGGAACCCTAAAAATAGTGATGTTGAGAAATAAGTTAAATGAACTTGGAAGTTTCACTTTCAACGCGTAGCTTTTTACGCACCCTCCTTTTTATTACATTAACTGTTTTATTAATTTGGATTTCGGACATTATATCGATGTTTCGCCTGAATTTCTATCAAAAAAAAAACTGGCCAAGTGCAAGTCGGACTCGCACTCGTAGGGTTCCGTACCACACTACAGTATTTTATAAGATCGAGCAAAAAATACCACTATCATTTTTCGCCAGCAAAAAATAATAATTAATTAACATTTTACTTCTTATAACGCCATCTAACGTCTAACAAAGGTGTTAGGGATCGACATTTCAATATAACGCCATCTATGGGACGTTTGTCTAACTAAGCGTTCATAGATGGCGTGAATTGCCAAAAAAACACGATTCTCGTATGGGGACCTCTATTATTTTTAACTTTATTCTGTTTTTAGTATTTGTTGTTATAGCGGCAACGGAAATACATCATCTGTGAAAATTTCAACTGTCTAACTATCGCAGTTCATGAGATACAGCCTGGTGACAGACGGACAGACAGACAGACAGACGGACAGACAGACAGACAGACAGACGGACAGCGGAGTCTTAGTAATAGGGTCCCGTTTTACCCTTTGGGTACGGAACCCTAAAAAGTAGCTTACCGCCATCAAGGTGAAAATCTGTCGTCATAACCTTCCGGTGCCGCAGCAGCACACAGCCCTTGAGAGTCAGAGTATTCTAGACCTAGCGTGTTCACCATCTTCGACCACATCATCGCTTAGTACCAGGCGAGATAGTGGTCAAACGCTAGCCTATCAATGTATTATTTACCGCACTGTATGTTTTTTTAAAAAGCTTACTATCAATGTGGGTTGCACATTACTGGTTACATATGACTACATTACTTAGTAGTCATGTTAACCCCTCCAACTAAGCTAAATATGGTTGATGATGGTTACCTCAGCGTGACAGTCGTTGACTGCTCTCCCACGGACCGACATATGTTCTCCTGACACGCATTTTGTGCCTGTTGTTACGGCTATTATCTGCAATTAAATATAATTATTATATGTACATTAATAATAAGCACCAAGATTTTAAATGCGAAAGTCAGTTTGTACTCATTTTTATTAACCGACTTCAAAAAAGGAGGAGGTTATATGTTCGAAGTGTATATGTATTTTTTTTTATGTATGTTCAACGATTACTCCGCCATTTGTGGACCGATTCTTAAAATTATTTGTTAATTTGAAAGAGTATACTCCTGAGGTAGTCCCATTGGCACCAAGTCAGGATCTGATGATGGAATGATGGAATTGTTTGGGCTTTCTTCACGGTCAAACGACTGGACCGATTTAGCTGAAATTTTGCACAGGGATAGCCAGTATTATGGATTAGGCTATAGGATACTTTTTAACGCGGGCGAAGCTGCGGGGAACAGTAGTAGCACTAGTAATATTATAAGCAGGAAATGATTTGATTTTTTGTTTGTTTGTTCCGATTTAACTCAAAAACTACTGGACCGATTTCAAAAATTATTTCACTAATGGAAAGCAACATTATCAGCGAGTAACATAGGCTATATACTTTACCCGTATTCTCACGGGAACGGGAACTACGAGGGAGAAACCGCGAGGCGGTAATAGTATGCTATAATTTAAGATTGTTAAAAAAACTAAAAGAACAGACTACAAATGCCGCGTTAGTAATTTCTCTCCATATTACCTCTGGATATACTTAACACATTTGAGTGAAAGCAAGCAGCAGTAGGTCATATATTTCACACTTAGACGTAATATAAAAGGATGGTGCACTGCAGATGTTTTGACAAATCCAATTTAATCCGTATGCTGTAACAATAAGGTTGTAATTGCTTTGTAGAACAAAACGACCCAATTGAGAGACACCAGGGTGGGAGTGTGTCCTTGTCTAACAACCTGCTAGTGCTATATATGTTCTATACTATATGTATAGTATATATATAAGTCGTCCATACAAAAGAAAGGGACAAACTCCGTTCTAGGTCGGTCTCATCAGGGCCGTTTTGCGTAGTCAATTTATATTACGTCTTTGATTTCACATGAAATTAGTGAACTGCGTAAAAAAATAAACAAATAATCCATATTAATTTAGTAATCGATGTCCCGGTGGCGTAATCGGGAGAACGGTCGGCTTTGATGCCAGAGGTACCGAGTTAAACCCCACCAATGGATTTTCTTATCGAAAAATGTATGTGCGCTTTTTACAGTTGCCCTCCAGTGAAGGAAAAACATCGTTAAGAACACAACAACCCCGCATGGTGGTAGGACACTATCTAGTGTCCGCCTGGCCAGCTACCACTCTCAAGTTAGAAAATTGTCGCCAAACATCTAATGTGTTCCGGCAGCTATCCTTGAGAGCCAGTTCTCATTCTAGGCATATAGTGCTTACCATCTTCCACCGCATCATCACTTACCAATAGGTGAGATAGTGGTCAAACGCTAGCCTATAAGATATTAAAAAAAATTACCTTAGAGCCTTCAATCTTATTATCAATGGTGATGACGATCCCAGCTAACACTTTTCTCTTTGAATGTATGATGTCGTGTTTCATCAGCTCGTTGAATTTCTCATTTACGATCCTGTTAAGAAGAAAGTTAGTATTATTGACCTTTGTCAATAGAACTACTGGGATATTTCACTGAAATTAAACATTGAGCATATAATAACTAGCTAAAAGCCGAGCTTTGTGAGGGCTCGCGTAGTTTTTCTGCCTGGTAATAATTTTAAAGGCAGTTTTTTTTAAATATTAAATTGCGAATCTGCCCGACACTGGCAAAAAAATTGCCAAAACACCAACCACTCCAACAAATGCATAAAATTTGCCATCATATTATTGAATTATGGCATAAAATATGGCATAATAATACCGGCCAAGTCGAGAAGCTTCCGTACCAGCGTTGGTTGGTACCAATTAAGCTAGACCTCTAAATTGTATGAGCGCTCATATAACTCAGAGGCCTATCTTGATTGGAGTGAACTATGTATGTATGGGGACACCCTTTGATTTTAAACTTTTTTTTAATTTTTTTGAAATTTTCCTTTATTTGTGCTATGAGAACTGGCTTCTGGCCAAATTTCATAATTCTAGGTCAAAGGAAAGTACCCTATAGGTTTTCGACCCAAAACCTATAGGGTACTTCCGGTTGACCTAGAATTGTTAATTTTGGTTAAAGGTAAGGTCTTACAGTGCAAGTAAAGTAAAAATTCCAAAAAATAAAAAAAGTTGAAAATTAAGGTAAATTTTGGTACTTACAGGTTTTCGCGAAAATCTAAATTTGCCCATATCTTTTTATCGTCTTCACTCAGGACCTTGATTTTTACCCACCTAATAGGGACTATAGATCTCAGTATCTGGTATAAATTTCAACTTGCTAGGTCCACCCGCTCCTGAGAAAATCGGTGGTGACACACGGACAGACGGACAAGAAAGTGTCTTATAAAGGTTTCTTTTTTACCTTTTTAGGTACGGAACCCTAAAAATAAAGTTAACCTTCTTATTCAAACTTTTACAAAGGCCTAGGCCTAGGGGTCTAGGGGTATAAGCTAAGAAAATCTGCCCTCGGAAGATATTTCATTTATATATATACGACATGTAGATAAATATTTATTTTCTGAAAGTTTGAGATCTGTAACTCAATTGTTTTTTTTTTCTAAAATAAAAAATGTAAAAAACAGAATTTTTTTTTTTCAAGACTGCAGCAATTAATCCAAATTTTTATATATCTTTAAGACTTATATGCTATTATAAAAAAATTAAAAGCTTTATAACATTATAGGATCATAAAAAATAAAAAATATTAATGTTAAATTTAATTTTTTACCATGATACAATTTTTGGCTCAATAACAAAAAAAAATCGTACCTTTAATATTTCCCTATAATAATGTACATCTATAGACACCCATAGGTTTGATAATCTTTTTTTTGTTTCCGTTCCATGTATGGGGGAGCACCCCCTTAATCTACTATTTTTTTTATTTTTGTATAAAAATCGTAAAGCGGTTCATGGAATACATCTACCTACCAAGTTTCAACTGCGTATTCTTAGGAATTTCGAAACTATTATACTAACTATTCCCAAATTATTAGTAGATTCGGAAATAAGTGGCTGTGACATACGGACGGACAGACAGACAGACATGACAAATCTATAAGAGTTCCGTTTTTTGCCATTTGGCTACGGAACCCTAATAAAGTGTCATAATAATACTTTGTTCCTTCAAACATAGCTAACTAAGATTGAATAATAAAATTGATAGTTGATATTTGAATGTTTTATTTATTTACTTTCACAATAGAAGCTATTGTTGTTATTTTGAAAATTAATATTATTTTTAATAGATGATGTATATGTGATATATATGTACGTAAATAGCAGAAAAAAAGCAATTAATAGCGAGCATGTATTATTTTATTTTTAATGTTTTTATTTTACGATGTCGTACTTAAAAAAAAAATTACATTATTATAGGGAAATATTAAAGGTACGAATTTTTTTTTTGTTATTGAGCCAAAATTGTATCCTGGTAAAAATTAAATTATCATTTTTTTTCTATGATCCTATGATGTTATGAAGCTCTTAATTTTTTTTTATATAATAGCTATTATTAGTCCTAAAGATATATATTTGGATTAATTGCTGCAGTCTGTCTTGAAAAAATTGTTTTTTTTTCTGTTTTTTACATTTTTTGCTTTAGAAAAAAAACCATTTGAGTTAGAGATCTCAAGCTTTCAAAATATACCTATTTTATTAGTACCTACATATCGTGTAAATATCAATAAAATATCTTCCGGGGGCAGATTTTCTTAGCTTATAACCCTAGGGCCTTTCCAACCAAATAAATGCATAATAAGAATGTTATACTTTAAATAGAAACAGAAAATTGTCAAAATTCAATTCATATTTCAAAATTCATAAAGATCCTTGAAATCTGCCACTTTTTGGAATCGTAAGCGTAATCCGCATCATCACTTAACAACAGGTGAGATAGTGGTCAAGCGTTTAGTGGTAGAGCCTAGAAGATATTAAAAAAAAATCTGCCAGAGTTAAAATTTAGGTCCTAAATCTGCCTAAATGGTACACTGATACCAGACGTCATTTGGATGACAGATGTAATTTTTTTAGATTTCCAACAGATGGCGTTAGTAACCAAACATTATGTTCGCAGCGAAGTTAATTCTTTGATCTTCTAACGACCCCCCCCCCCCCCCTTTAAAAGCCAAACTGCTGGCTTGAAAAATCTGGAAAAATTCGTGATAATAGTGCATTTTATGATATTTAAAGGAAAACTATATCGGTTAAGATAACTTTATTAGTTTAGCAGTAATAGTCGTTGAACTTGGGTGCTGGATAATTTTGTACCAAATACATAATCCTTAGAATAAAACCTTTAAAGTGCAAAGACGAAGTATGTACCTAGTTGCTTTTTATAACGGGTAAAGACTTACATTAAATAACAGACTACTACGGAACCCTACACTGCGCGTGGCCCGACAGGCACTTGGCCGGCCATTTTTAATGTTAATAAAATTATATATTTTTTTACTGATAACACATCTACATGTGAATTTAAATTACTATGTTAAAGCACAAATCAATAGGCGTGATAGTTTTTCAGTAAAGTGCACCACAAAAGTGCTCAGGTTGTGGGATAGTGTTAGGGCTCGCTTCGCTCGCCCTGATTATTTAAATTTAACTAACTACTCCGACTAATCTATGTACAATCTGTTCATTTAAGACCTTTCCAATGAGCCTAAATACGACATCTTACTGTGTTACCGCAGAGCTACAATTTGGAGTCCTTCAAAAGGGGCGTTAAAAGAATCTTGACAGGTCGGCAACATATAAGTGACACCTCTAGTGTTGCAAGTGTTTATAGGCGACGGTGACCACTGTCCATCAGGTGGGCCGTCTGCTTGTTTGCTACCTATATCATTAAAAACGACTTCACAAAAAAGGAGAATTCTACAATTCGACCGTATTATTATTATTTTTAATGTTCGTTACCTCAGAACTCTTATTTTTCATTATCTCTCATTTATCAATCGATTAGGGATATTCTTTTTTTGTTTGAGAGAGTATGGTTTCCATTTGGTCTAGAACTGGGAAGATACTATTTGGTAGCAAGTGAGGCGAAACATCGATATATGTAATATGCTTCTACCACGTATGGGAAACCTCACTTACCTTTAGTCAAGATGTTTTTATTCAACGGAGGGCGACTGTAAAGTGCGAGCACACTTTAAAATATAACAATGTATACTGCGGTAATGTAACGATACTCACTTGGCCACGTGATCAGTTCTTGCCGCAACCTCTAGCAACTGATGCGCGAGGGGTTCGGATCGGAGCACCTCCTCGTGGTGCACCCTGGGTGTCGGTCGACAACTTTTCCTTTTTGGGTTAAGTTGTCGACCGATGGCGAAATTCCGCGTGTCCCTTTTTCCTTTTTCCGCATTTCCCTCTGGCGAGGTAGCAGAGGGCACAGTGTGACGGGGCTGGGTGGGCTCGGTGGTGGCTCCGGGCTGCTGCTCGGACGCGTCGAGGGTCGGAGTGGTTCGCTTGTGCATATAAAGCGACCGAAACGCCTCTAACCCAAGACTCGGGAGGGGGCTCATGCTCGTGTAGACGCTTGCCCGCTAAATGGTGGGTACAGCGTCAACGTGACCAGCAGGGCTAGCATCACCTATTACCCGGGGAAAGACAAAATTATTTCCCTGTTTTTCGCCACTGACAGGAGATCAACATAACAATTTAAACGCTTGGTGAAGTATAACCTCGAGTTTTGATTTTGTTTCGTAATAAAAAGTTTTAAAAAGAATTGATTAACGGTCAGCGGGCGTTTATAATTCTCGAAAAACTTTACTTATAATTTGCCTTCTCCACCAAACAAAACACGGATAGGTGGAAAGAAGAAAGAAGTCCCCTTGCCATGCTAGCCCTGCTGGGAGCTGGTGGTGGGGGACTCATAAGTAATGGGCCTGTTGGGCAAAGTGGTGGGGCCGGTGACGGCCGTTGGGGAAGTGCCTCGGGCGCAATTGCAGAGTCATATGCAATGACGTGCGAGTCGAAGAGAGGACCGTGTACGACCAGGGGCATTTGCCCTTCGCACTCGTGTCATTAGGTGGGGGAAGGAGACTCTTTCGACCTCGACATTAACTCGCTCGTCGATGTTGTAAAGCCGCGAGACACAGCTAGTAAAGTAAAAAATAACAAGTAAATGTGGGACGACACTCACTTGGCCACGTGGTCAGCTAGAGGTTGCGGCAGGTGGTCCCGCGTGAGGGGTAGGGGTGAGCTCGTGCTCCCAGAGAGTGCGGACAATGCCGCGCGCGCAGATGCTAGCTTTGCGAGCTTCTTGCTTGACCCTGGAGTATACAGAAATCGAAATGTTCAAACTTATCAACCATTCAAGATCAAGACTCTTTGCTCTGCGCAAGTAGGCACTAGTTGCGGGAGTTAATGTACAATATAGGTAGAGCTATTTTTTAACAAAATCGTTCATTTTAATTCAAGCAAGCAAGCAGTCTTAGGAAAAGGAACAAGGAAATAACCACTTACCATCGGGGTATATGTAGTCCAAGCCGAGGTATAAAAAAATGGATTTCTACAATTGCGATATCCAAAACGTATATGATGCCCCTATATCTTTAAGTTGACTAAACGATCTGCTTTCACGTTCATCATTCGTGCTGACAAATAGGGAATATAATTTATGCTAGAGTGTGTTTTATGGAGTTCTCAAATCGCAAGTGTCAGGCATGTTATGTCTTAGATCACATCATAGCTTAACATCAGATGAGATCGTTGTCAGCCCTTGGCTATCGGGTACAAAAATATTTTTTTTTATATGGAAAAAGTTTACTTACCATAACCCTCGAAAGTTTGATCTTTGATCTGACAAACCACTTTGAATCTCATGCTGTGGCTCAGTTGTAATGGAGCTGAAACAAGCATGTTAAATATTATAGCAGTATTTACAATTAAATACATCATCATTAACGGCTGTTATATTATTCGTCCACGTATTCGTTCGTTCGTATCGTAGACGGAAAATTAAATAGGCAAGCCATTAGCGTATACGAATAAAATAGCTATACAGATATAACCCGACTAAAATGATGAACACGTGATACATATGCCAGCTATAAGATAAAATGAACAACGTAATCTGGTCGGGTCATACATGACAGCGGGCGAAAGCTAATGGGCGCATCAGAGTTTTGAGCCAGCTAGCTGCTAGCTTCTAGCTCCAAACAATAAAATCGCATATGCAGAGAAGGATAAAAAATTGTTGTCCATCTTGCTCTCTCATACTAGTGATTGTATAGTTTTATCCTTCTCATATTATTATTGTATTTTAATACCAGGTCTATTTTAATACACTCTGTCTACGGTTCGTATAGTATTCGTCTACTGCTGGACATAGGCTTCTCCTATGGCACACCACTGAGCTCGATCTTCAGCTCTTTGTTTCCAACCTCTGCTAGCCAGCTGTTCTCCAGCTTATCCACCAGAGTCACTCCAATCATACTTCTCAAACTGCTCATTTCTACAGCATCAACTTTTAAAAAGTACCTATAACCGGCGAGAATGTATGAAGGCGCTCATGAAAGTGGAAGAAGCGAAAGAGGTATGTCAGGATCGTAGCATGTGGAAAGTAGCACTATCTAGTGTCCGCCTGGCCAGCTACCACCCTCAATTAAGAAAATGTGTCGCCAAACATCTAATGTGTTCCGGCAGCTATCCTTGAGAGCCTATTGGTGAAAACCGTAAGAAAATCCGTTCAGTAGTTACGTTTTCGAGTTTATCGCGAACAGACAGAGAGACAGACGCGGCAGAGGACTTTGTTTTACTAACCCCCGACGCAAAAAGAAGGGGTGTTATAAGTTTGACGTGTGTATCTGTGTATGTGTGTGTGTCTGTCTGTGGCGTCGTAGCGCCCAAACTGATGAATCGATTTTTATTTAGTTTTTTATTGTTTTATAGTTGTCTTCATCGTGAGAGTTCTTATCTTAGTTTCATGAAAATCCGTTCAGTCGTTTAAATATTATCATATCTCTTTTGGTTGATGAGACTACTATAGCAACTTTCGTAGGCTTTTGACCGCCGCCATCAAAAACATTAAAATGGCGCTTCTGCGCACTATATACCCGCCACTTTGCTGCCGTCTGTTTAGTGTAGTTTACATTAGTCAAATCAAATGTATTAATTTTTAATTCCGTATCCTGTTACTTCAATGATATGTCAAGAATATCGTAATCTTGACCTAATGCTGAAACATCTCCTCCACAACGAGCAACTCTTCGTAACGAGACTCCTCGTCTGAGATGTCGTGTTTAGGCTCATTGGAATGGTTTCAATGAACAAAATTATACATATACAAATCAGTCGGGGGCGGTTTTACATTTTAAATTTAAGTATTATTTACCTTGAGGTGAAGTTAGCTGTGAACCGTCTCCGAATGTACACAAGAAGTTGAGTCCAGGGTAGTTCTCATACAGTAAGTTGATGGGACTCTTGGGGAACGATGTCGTATTGGACCCCCCGAATAATGCAGCTGATGGGGAAATATCCGCTGATGATGGCGCTGCAACAAAGTTTATGTCATTTAATGACTAATCGCACAAATTATTTGTATACAGTGCAATATAAAAGAGTAGAAATTAATTATTTAAGAACTACCTATTCACTCTTACAGGCAACACCAAAAAATTAGTATTTATTGCGCGACTACTGATTTTGATACTTGTTTTCACTCATTGAATAATGCAAGTAAGAAATAAGCATATAAATAAATAAACAAGAATTTGTATAGAAATTATATATATATAAAATGTATTTATGATATATGTAGATACTTATAGGTTTCATTTCGCAAAAATGCATGTCTTGCAAATCTTATATTTGCAAAAATAATACAAGTAACAAAAACGTTTGTTTCTAACTAACTGTGTTGCTGCATACAAGATACAAAAGCAATAGTGGCGCGCTCATTTATTGTCAACTCTTTTATGTCGCACTGTACTTGCTTTAATCCGGGGATGGCGAAACAATGGCACGCTCGCCATAAATCTAATTATAATTAAAATTAATAATTAATTTTGTTTTACCAAAATATTTTAGGCACGTCACCGATAACAAAATTAATTATGCACTGTCTAAGGGTCAGTTTACACCGCAACGCGTCGCGACGCGAATTGACGATGCTTTGGGCGACGCCACCAAATTATCTCAATGCAATGTGTATCTTTTTGTGTGGTTAATAAAGTTAATTTTGTATCACTCTCTTAATAAGAGCGCGCCGCGTCGCGTCGCGGTCTGAGCTGGCCGTAAGATAAAACAAGAAGTCATTTAAAAAACTAATCTAATTTCTTACCTGTACTGGAGTTTACTTCAGAAGAATTACTTTCCAGAGAAGGTTTTCTCGTAGCATCACCATTTTGAAACGGTTGCCCTTTTTTATCTGAAACAATATTAATATAAATAATATCGTTTAAAAACTAAAAAACAACCGACTTCAATGCCGCGCTATTCATTTTCAGTCCCAATTTTGAGATGTTTATCTCAATATCTCTGGAGATACTTATCATACCTCGATAAAATTACCATGGTACCACACTTGGGATATCTCCTTTCGAACAAAAAAAGAATAATCGAAATCGGTTCATAAACGACGAAGTTAACCGCGAACAAACATTAAAAAATATATATATATATATATACAGTCGAATTGAGAAACCTCCTCCTTTTTTTGAAGTCGGTTAAAAACTTAAATTTAGTATGGGAAATACTATGTGGTATCATCAGTGGCGTGTCATAGGAGAGGTCTATGTCCAGCAGTGGACAAAAATTGGCTGATGATGATGATGAGAAATAAAGAAGGACAGGTGGAACCTTGTGGTGCTACACTGTGATATCATCAGCTACGTCATGACGTCTGTGCTACGCCGTAGTCATGTTACGAGTACGCTACACGAGGGGAAGATGTGGGGAAGGGTGCATTCTAATTAAACACTGATTAAGAGTTTTAAGAGACATGTGTCGCCTAAGATATAAATAATTATTATTATACATGATTTGAAATCACAAGAAAGGTGTCTCATTTCTGAACTATCTAACAGTATAGTTCAAATTTTAAAACTATTTCTAGCTATGTGTGTTGCACATTACTAGTAGTCTTGTTAACTCCTCTAACTTAACTAAATATGCTTGTGTCTGGAATATTCTGGAGTGTTCTGGAAATACAGTTCAGGCGTCCCAGTCATCGGTGAAATGTATTTATCGTTTTGGGAACAATCATAAAATTTAGATAATATCTACCTATAATAAAGATAGATAGATAAACTCTTTATTTGCACACCAAAAATACTTAAACAATATGAAAAGATAAACTTTAAACTAAGTATAGCTATGCAAAGGGCGGTCTTAACGCTTAGAGCGATTTCTTCCAGACAACAAAGCAGTAATGAAAAAACCTTAACAAATATTCTACCCACATATATACTAGTAGTTCTGAGAGAACAGTAGATCTCGCGTGCCCTTATAAAAATTGAAATCTATCCATATATAACGCTACAGCCAACTTTCACCCCCTTTCTCCCCTCCACTCCCCCTTCTTGGAATTTTTTTCGCCACATCTTATTTAGAATGAAGTCCTTAGTGTGCCTCTCAAATTTTATTGAAATCCGTCGATAAATGACGCTACAGCAAACTTTCCCCATTTCCCCCCTCCACTCCCCTGTTTTGAATTTTTCGCAACTTCTTGTGTAGAATGAAGTCCTTTAGTGTGCCTTTCCAATTTGACTGAATCCGTTGATAACTAACGCTACAGCAAACTCCCGTTTCTCCCTCTATCCCCCCCCCCCCCCCCCTCCCAATAAAAAAAAACTATCGACAAAAATACTTAAATAAATCAAGGAACTCGTGTGCCAATTTTCGTCAAAATCGATTGAAAAATGCGACCTGTAGGCGAGAACAAACAGACATACAAACATCCGGACAAAAGCATTTTTGGCTAAGACAAAACTGAGACGCTCGCTAGGCTCGCTCGGTCAATTAAGATCAACCAGGCCTGTCTCACTCCATGTTCTTCCCGCGTTAATGAATATGCGAGATCAAACCTAGTTACAATATCGGTAACGTTTATTATACGCTACACTGCTAGGTCCGACGACGGCCCTTAGCGTTGTAGCGTATTTTGAACGTTTGTCTTTACTGACGTTTATCTAGGTTGATATCTCATAAATATTTGCTATCAAAAAGTGAATCTTCCGTACCGTAGTACTATAGCCAGTAGCAGTCCCTGTAGCGACTCCACTACTGTTGCCTTGCGTGTACGAACTAAGGAGAATCCTGCCAGCAATGAAGAATAGAATAGAATAGAATAACTCTTTATTGAACACCATTCAGAAAACATTAAAAAACTTAAGTAAACATTCACAAATAAGTGTTACAAAAGGCGGTCTTATCGCTGAGAGCGATCTCTTCCAGACAACCTTTGGGTAATGAGGATTTGTTTAATGAACATGGCGGGGTAAATATGGTGTTAAATACCTTAACTAAAATAAATAAGCAAATACATAAACACTACACTGCAGATACATATAATACATAAATAATATATTTATCAATAAACAATACATATACTATATAAATAAATATAACAAGGAGAGAGAACAAAAAATCAGTAGATAGCAATTTAATCTTACGAGAGATAGTGAGCTTTGACACGTTCTTTGAATGTAGTAATGGTCTGGCAACGTCTTACTTCAACTGGTAGCGCATTCCAGAGCCTTACAGCTTGTACTGCGAACGATTTATCGTAGAACGAGCTATGATGACTAGGCATCAACAATGTATGAGTCTCTAAAGACCGTAAAGAGAGAGAATTCGAAGTGTGTAGGAATTGGAAGAGGTCTTTAAGGTAGGGAGGAGAAGTAGGATTAAACAAAATATTAAACAGGAGGGTAAGGATATGAGCATTGCGGCGAAGGCGGATGGGTAGCCATTTTAGCTTTGAACGGAATTCGGAGACGTGGTCATATTTGCGTAGGCCAAATATGAACCTAATCGCAAAATGTTGGAGTCGTTCGAGCTTGTTTAGCTGTTCCTCAGTGATGTCCAGATAGGCGGCGTCAGCGTAATCAAGAATAGGAAGAAGAAGAGACTGTGCAAGCGCAGCTTTAGTGGCAGTAGGCAAGAAATTTCGTAATCTTCGCAGTGCACCCGTGGCTGCAAACATTTTGTTACTGACAGCAGTCAACTGAGGACCCCAAGACATGTGCTGATCGAATAATACTCCCAGGTTCTTGACAGTTTCACTGTAAGGGATGGTCACACCATTAAAAACGACATGCGGTAGAATGCTTCGATTGGTTTTTGACACAGTTCTAGAACTGCCCACTATAAGGACTTGCGTTTTATCCGGGTTAATTTTCAGACCATGGGATTCGCTCCACTCAGATATACAGCGTAAGTCGGCATTTACACGTTCTACAGCAGTTGCTATATGATTCAGGGGCGCGTGACAGTAAATTTGGAGATCGTCTGCATAGAGGTGGTAGGAAGAAGAGATATGTTGAGATATGGAGTTAATAAAAATGGCAAATAGGAGAGGAGATAAAACACCGCCCTGCGGTACGCCGACAGTCGCGTCGCACCATGAAGAGAGAATCTCTTCAACGCGGACGCGCTGACGACGACCAGACAGGTAACTATGAAACCAGTCAATCACCGATGGAGATATGTTAATAGAGCGAAGAATTGCAAGAAGAATGTCGAAGTCAACGGTATTGAAGGCGTTGCTAAAATCGAGTAGCGTCAGCACAGTTAACTGCCCATTTTCCATAGCTAAACGGATATCATCAGTAATTTTGACGAGTGCAGTGACTGTGCTGTGACCTGGACGGAAGCCGGATTGAAAAGGATTGAGGAGTTGATTAGAGACAAAAAAGGAATGTAGTTGATGATGGATGAGGCGTTCAAGTACTTTAGAGAGGAAGGGGAGAATGGATATCGGACGGTATTCAGAAAAGGTCTTTGGGTTAGGTTTTTTAGGTAGGGGTATAATTTGAGCTTCCTTCCATATTGAAGGAAAGGTGCTACTGGATATGGAAAAATTAAGGATATGGCAAAGGGTAGGGAGGATGACATCGATCAAAGGGATTAGCATGTTCCTACTAATACCGTCAAATCCGACTGCGTTAGAAGATATGGCAAGAATACTCTTCTTAACATCACAAGCGGTAAATTCACTAAAGAAAAATTGCGGGTGGTCAGGAGTCAGAAGAGTAGAAAGATGATGCAAAGTAGCAGTTTTATTGCTGTCCATAATAGTCGGCGGCGAAGTGAAATGCTGATTGAGAGAATTAATGTCTAGGCTATGAGGTAAAGTACTATTTTGACGAGATTTACCGACTCCAAGAGACCTTAGAAATTTCCACACTTTAGCAGAATCATTATTATCAACAGATTTGTGAATATGGCGGCGTTGTGCATCCCTGCACACTCTATTGCAGCGATTCCGAGACCTGGCATACCTATCTGTGTTGGCTTTACTAGGATTGTTCTTATAGCTAGATTTAGCAACAGACTTTTTATGCATTAGGATTTTAATATCATCGCAGAGCCATGGTGCAGGTAGTTGTTTAATGTTGATTCGCCGTAATGGTGCATGCTTGTCGTAAAGTTGAGTGATGATAGAATTAAAAATTGCAACTTGATTATCAACGGACTCAGCCTCTACGACGTCAGACCAGTCAATTTTTTCAGCGTCTGCGATGAAATCTTCCTGGTTCATGCCACTAAAGTTACGCTGAAGAATAATAGTTGGTTTGGGCTTAGGAGGTCGTACTTTGTAGGAGAGATAGATTAGGTCATGATACGAAAAAGCATCAGCTGACAGCTGACCGTGCTTCTCAACATGTGATAAAGAAGATACAATAATTAGATCTAGCAGTGAAGGGACAGAATTAGGAAAGTGATGCGTAGCGCTAAAAGGAAGAGAGAACAAATTACAAGAATGAATGATAGACATGAGACGAGATGAACGAAAATCATTTTTTAACAAGCAGGTATTAAAATCACCCATAATTATTGAGTGAGGAGGGTAATAGATTTTCTAATATATTTTCAAAGGAAGAGAAATAGTTAACGTGTAAAGAAGGGCTATAGTAGACTCCGAGAAGAATTTTAGTGTGTGATAGAAGAACTTCAATGAATAGATGCTCACCGGCGTTAGCGGGGGATGGTTGTGCCGATATACTAATTACAGAAAAGGAGATATGTGCACGCAAATAGATGGCTACGCCACCGCCACCACGCCCGGTTCGATCATTCCGTATGAGACGAAAGCCAGGTAAAGGATAGAGAATGGAAGGAAGACAAGGTTTAAGCCAAGATTCGGAGACTAATATAGCATGAAGATTTTTACTGTCGAACGACGCCAGCATATCTGGAAAGTGTGCCGGAATGCTCTGTGCATTTATATGGATTACATTGAAATTTTTTGTTACATTAGAAAATAGATGATCTAGGTTTTCAGAGAGACTGGGAAGGCTTACAAAACTATCATTGTTACTACTTTTAGAAGAAGAAATTGATAAAAAAGTATCAGAATCATTGCTATCACTGGATACAGACATATAAGAATAATATATTACTTAAAACTATATAAATATATAGGTACCTATTGCTATAATGCTTACTCTATTAGCTAATAGAACAAAAAAGTCCTGCTTCACCTGCCGGTTGTCAGTGTACAAAAAAACTGTAAACAAACAAAAAAAAGAAAATTAAATAAATAACACACATTGTATTTTTGATCAGCCCGAATAATACTATAATAAGCTGTATAACATTCAATTTGCAATAACTACGCACATTATTTAACGGCACAACACTTTCAAACTGCTAACGGCCATGTAAGACACAATCAACTTGTGAGTGGTACAGAAAACGTAAAGATTAATAGATAAGTGAAATAAAAGTAAGTTAACTTTATAAGAACAAACAGAGACACTTTTTGGATAATGATAAAATTTGGCCGATCTAATTGTATGGCGTAGTATTGCCCTAAACAACAGTATCAATCAAATATTAGCGCTGTCAGTATCACTGTCATATGAAATAGTTGTCATTACTGTCACTTAATTTTTGATCTGTGTTTTATATTATTATTATAGCTTACAATTTACATAAAAAATTCAAGAAATGCAGTTAGTACAATGTACCTTCTACAGAAATAAAGATAAATATGAATTATACTAAACTTCGGGGGTAGTAAACATTTTGAAACAATAATTTCTAACAGTTCCGACACTTCCGACACCAGTACACAACTCGAACAGTCAAAGGACAAATCATAAGAAAATGGAATAGAGCTTTACTTCTTCTTACTTAGCGAAGCCATAGCCGCCGCCCGGCGCGTTTTAGGCGCCGGGGCCGTCTCGTGTACTGCTGCAGATGTCCCCTGAGTCGACGTAGCGGCAGGCACGTCCAGCCTGTTGAGGTCGGCCAGGCAGGTCACCCGACGACGCACTCCGTCCGCTCCGAGCACATACATAGAGCCTTCGCGAGTCCAGCATTTCGACATCCCAAACTTTTCTCGCGCAGCCATGAATGTATCATGTCGCGACTTCGTAAGAAACTCAGACAGTGTAATGCCTGAGCCTTTTAACTGAGTCTTAGCAGACCAGATCTTGCTGCGCATCGAAATGTCTCTTAGCTTGATTAGTACAGGCCGAGGCTTACCCGAAGTAGATGGCTTACCCATCCTGTGGCAACGACTGATGTCTTCAGCATTGAAATTAGATAGCTTGAGTTTCTCTGTGATACAATGCTGTATCACAGTGTCCACACACTCCGTCTTGTCCTCAGCGAGCCCATGAAGAAGCAACATCTTGCGACGACTATGCATCTCCATGTCATCTGTCTTACGGTCCAGGAAGTCTACTTGCCCCTGTAGTGCTTGAAGTGCCGCAAGAACAAACTCTTTAAACTTGAGAAATTCCTCGTGCAAGTTCGAAGAGTCGTCTCCTGAAGATGCTGTTTTATGAAGCTCCTTACTGAACTCTTCCATCCTCTTTGTGAAGAAATCACGCATATGGGAGAGCGAGTCCTGGATTTCCTCCATTTTGTGTAATCAGTGAGAGAAGTGGTGGTTAAAAAAAAAAAAAAAAAAAAAAATGCTTTAAAAAGTTGTGTGTGTTGAGATTGACACTTCCCGGCAGGTATTTGAACTTGTATTTTAATAATTAATTAAAATTATGTTGATTATTGAACTGTTTCTATTATATTTTAATTAATTAATATAGGAGAACTTTTTGAGCTAGGTACTTTTTGGCACCTACCCACCAAAAAAACCTTGATGAAGCTTGGTCGATAAATAAAAATCACTTTCACTAATTAAAAGTTGTTTGTTTAATCACTTTATGAAAAGTCCCCTGACTGAAAACGAAAGAGCGCATTCATTTCCGACCATGCATCTCACTCACACACGAAATCGCTGACATACATACACCTTACATACTTACATGTCCCAACACTACAACCCCAAATGTTTACAATATTTTTTACCCACGACGGACCACTGTATATGCGTTTGGCGTGAGAGCATGTTTGTTTGTTTGCTTGTTTGTGTGTGCAAATCTATGTTGCCATTTTTCTCCAAAAATACTAGTCCGATTTTGATGCAGTTTTCAGTTATGGGTTCGGGTGTAATTAGTGCATGTTTTCAGATAGGTGTTACGGTGACAACTCACCAGGAGGCGCTGCAGTAATTATTTGTTGGTGCAAGTCGATGCTGCCATTTTTCTTCAAAACGAATAGTCCGATTTTGATGCAGTTTTCAGTTATGGGTTCGTGTTTGATTGGTGCATGTTCTTAAATAGGGGCTACGGTGTCAGCTCACCAGAGGGCGCTGCAGTAAACATTAGTTTGTGCAAATCCATATTGCCATTTTTCTCCAAAACTAGTTCGATTTAGTCTTTAAACGGTTCGTAATTAATCAGTGGTGGTTCTTAGATAGATGTTATGACGTTAATTTTCTAAAGGACATTGTCGTGGGTGTTTATTCAAAATTTTAATTTTGTTACTTGTTCTTATTTGTATACTACAATGTAGTTACGTACTTACATGTCCCTTACTTACTATTGATTATTCTGTGGATCAACTCACCAATAACCGGCACGACATCATTAGTAAAGTCATCAGTAGTCTCAGCGGTAGAAAGCACGCGTCCAGCGCGCGTCAACAACGCGGCGAGACAGGCGCGCGCCGCCGCAGCGCGCGCGTCTCGCTTGCTGTGACCACAACCTTCGAATTTCATGTCCGCTACCTAGAAAGAGAGAGAGAATACAGTCAGACAACGGTAGTAGGAGCCTTATAAGTAGTAAAGGTAAAGGTTAAAGTAGTAAAGGTAGTGGAGACCACGTCTCGGCAAACGTAGTGAAGATATTTGTAGTATTCATTATTCTGTGGTGTAGGACGCCCTCCAGCTAGGTGGAGCGATGATATACGCAAGCTGACTGGCAGCGGTTGGAAACTAAGAGCTGAAGATCGAGCTCAGTGGCGTGCCATAGGTGAGGCCTATGTCCAGCAGTGCACAGAGATAGGCTGATGATGATGAGTAGGAGCCTTATATCAATATTTCGCCTGATTTGCTACCAAAAAGTAGCTTACCACCATCAATGAGAAAATCTGCCGCCATAACCCGTCGTCCGGCAGCACACAGTCCTTAAAAGTCAGATAATTCTAGGCCTAGCGTGTTCACCATCCTCGACCACAACATCGCTTACCACCAGGCGAAGTAGTGGTCAAACGCTAGCCTATCAGATATAAAAAAAAACTCTAAAATCTAAAAACAATCCCTTAACTCTAAAGCTATACTATATTTATCGTTTGATGTTTAATTTTAACCCCCAACGCAAAAGGAAGGGGTGTTGACGTGTGTATCTGCGTGTCTGTGTATGTCTGTCTGTGGCATCGTAGTGCCCAAACGGGTGAACCAATTTTGATTTAGTTTTTAGGGTTCCGTACCTCAAAAGGTAAAAAAGGGAACCCTTATAAGATCACTCTCTTGTCTGTCTGTCTGTCTGTCCGTGTGTCACCACCGATTTTCTCAGGAACGGGTGGACAAATGTTGTGTTTGGGTTTATCGGAATGGTCTCAATGAACAGATTATACATAGATCAGTCGGGGATTTTGTTTTTATTTATATCATATAGGCTAGCGTTTGACCACTATCTCACCTAGAAAACATATAACGTTAGAAAATCTGTCGTCAAAACATCTAATGTGTTCCGGCAGCTATCCTTGAGATCCAGTTCCCATTCTAGGCCTAGCGTGCTTACCATCTTCGACCGCATCATCACTTAACAACAGGTGAGTAGTGTTCAAACGCTAGCCTATAAGATATAAAAAAACTGTACCTTTAAACTTGGGTGGTTTTCAATTTTGATTTTAAGTATTATTTATAAATAAATATATAAGAAAGCTCTTCAACAATTTGTATGTTAAGTTCACAAAACACCTTGTAAAGTTCAAAGCATATAGCAGTACGAATTTACAATTAGATTTTATTTTTAACCGACTTCAAAAAAAGGAGGAGGTTTCTCAATTCGAAAGTATATATTTTTTTTTTTTTTTATGGTTGTTCGCGGAGAACTTCGTCGTTTATAAACCGATTTTTATTATTCTCTTTTTGTTCGAAAGGAGATATCCCAAGTGTGGTACCATGGTAAATTTATCGAGGTCTGATAAGTATCTTTAGAGATATTGAGATAAACATCTCAAAATTGGTACTGAAAATGAATAGCGCGGTATTGAAGTCGGTTCTTTTTTAGTTTTTACGATATTATCAAGGTACGAATTAGATTATTAAAATAATCCATCGACTCTTTATCGTATACCTCATACACTGCCTTTGTTATTGTTATAATATCGTTTAAAAACTAAAAAAGAACCGACTTCAATGCCGCGCTATTCAATTTCAGTACCAATTTTGAGATGTTTATCTCAATATCTCTGGAGATACTTATCATACCTCGATGAAATTACCATGGTACCACACTTGGGATATCTCCTTTCGAACAAAAAAATAATAATCAAAATCGGTTCATAAACGACGAAGTTATCCGCGAACAAACATTAAAAAAAAATAAAAAAATATATATACGGTCGAATTGAGAAACCTCCTCTTTTTTTTTAAGTCGGTTAAAAATGAAATTTGACCGTTGTCATCCGGGGCACCAAACGAGAGGCGCTCGTAATTTGCCTTGATGATATCATCGTTGCTAGGCCGCAGCGATTGCCAACAAATATCCATTTGTTAGTACTTTTTAACCGACTTCACATAAAAGGAGATTCTAAATTCGACTGTATATATACATATATATTTTTTTAAGTTTGTTACTTTAGAACGCCGTCAAATCTTCAAAACCGATTCGAAAAATACTTATTTTATTTGTGAGATAATGCCTCCCATTTGGTCCCATTCAAACTTTATCAAGATCTGATAATGGTCTCCGGAGATATGGAGATAAACAATATAAAAAAATTTGATACCTTGACCGTATTATTATGGCTAGTGGATATTTTCACTATCGCGGCATGTGAAGTGGTTTTTTCGTTTTGTACGATCATAAATTATTTTCGCGGTTAAACCCTTACGCACAAAATGCCAAATTATCAATATGATACGTATGTGTGCGTATGGAGTCGTACATACATGTAATACTTTTGAATATAGAGACACAAATGTGCACCACAGACCCTCGATTTATTATTCCAAAGAAACGATTACTTAATGTACTCATATCGTAATTATAATTAATAAGTGCAAGTGTTTATAGGCGACGGTGAACACTTGCCATCAGGTGTCACCACTTGCTGCCACCAAGCCACCAGGTGGGCGGCTTGCTGGTTAGCTACCTATTGAGTAAATATAACACAAAACAAAAGAATATTCCGTGGTCGAAATCATTTGAACTTATTGTGTCAGCTATTCTCACTAAAAGGATTTTCTCCCTCGACAGCCTTATCATAAAAAATAAGTTATGTATGGGACCAAATAAGCAGTATACTCTCTTAAACAAAACGAAAATATTTTTACGAATTTTTAAAATTTATTTATTTTTAAAATTTACGAAGCCTGTATACATTGTTTGAAATTTAAAAATTACGTACTATACAGCGGAGCGTGCGGAAAGTACTTACCGCACACTCCGCTGTATGGCACGTAGTAACTATTATACAATCTGTGGTATGGCACCGTGCGTATCCTTTACGGTTTATTTTAATTTTCTTAAAACCTACATAAGAATTCCACCAAAGAGTTTCATATTGCGAGAATAAATAAGCTGAATGATAGCACATTAATATATTTGTCTCACTTTAATACTAATGAGTAAATGAGACGAAAGGTGCAGTTCTAATTTTTAATACACATGGCACCATTGGAAATTCGCGCCATATTTATATTAAAAACGTCAAACATTGTTTGTTTCGACTTTTTGATTATTTCATTTATGTTTATTTTATTACCAATTGTAATGTCTCGCAAATTTGCTGAAAACGTTGTATGACACACGTGCGGATAAACGAGTGGACGAATGTAAGGCTTGTAAAAACCAACTTACCGCACTAGTATCATAATAGTATATTTCATTACAAGTGCGGAAAGGCTTACATTGCAAAGAGTTCCGACAAATGTCTACCCGAGCCGAGGCGCAGCCGAAGGCGAGGGTTGACAGTCGGAACAAGTTGCAATGACGGTTCCGCACGTGTACTGAACGACTATTTTTAATACAGTTGCGAAAAAATGAAGCAATTTAATAAAATAATAACAACACAATAAACTCAACTAACTTAACATTTCTCTCCACGCAATAAATTCGTCGTATGTAGATATGTAGCGACTTTTTGACTTTTCCGTTAAAATGTTCTCCGAAGCATTTTGTGCAATTATACTGAGTTCCGGTGGTATTAATTCAAAAAACTAGGGTCGAAATTACTCATTTTGTGCAACAAACAACTAAACTCGCAAAGAAAATTTCTGAAAAATGGCGCTAACCGTAGAATATAAGCAGAGTTTTATTTTCTTCACCCATTCTGGTAGGCAAAGGGAACTATGCCCATACAGCCAAGTCTTCAGTAGAATTTTTTTATTGATATGAAATGAAAATGAAATTTAATGAGATGAAATGAAATGAAACCTAACCTAACTCATTCAATAAAATCATTAAATCTGATATTGAAACAATTTAGTAGCTTCTTTTTAGAAATACATATACGTATTTGCATGAATCATAAAAACTTCTATGATTTTTTTTAGTCAAAAATTCATGGCTGGTTTTTCTTTTTAATAGACATTATTTTGACAGTTGGGAAAGAAAACGCACGAGTTCGGGAAAGGTATAAAAAAAGGCACGAGTATGTATTAGCCCACATCCCGAACGCTATACGTCCCTGCAATACGCCACTTTTTGAGCAACTGTATTAAAAATAACTATTACAAATCGGTGAATAAATGACGGAGTTCTGAACACAAAAAAAAATCTTTTTCGAAGTCCGTCAAAAAGACAAAGTGAAAATTGCCTTACTTCTAGTAAGTCGGCTTTACACTTTGATGATAATGATGGTGAAAAAAGATATAATATTTTATTTATTTATTTTATTTTATGCTAGATAGGCTAGCGTTTGACCACTATCTCACCTGATGTTAAATGACGATGCGGTCGACGATGTAGCACGCTTACCTAGAAGATACCTGTTCACTCGCGATTTGATTAATTTTAATTTATTTATTTCCACAAATCAGACATACCATTATTTTTATTTTTATTAACAGTATTTTATTATTAACAGTAAGTGCCAAATCGATGTTACAATTTTTTTTAATATCATAAGACCAGTTTATTATATTAGCGTTTAACCACTATCTCACCTGTTGGTAAGTAATGATGCGGTCGAGGATGGTAGCACGCTAGGTAAATGTAATGTGTTTTGTAGATATTTAAAATTAAATTCTAATTAAAACAGAATATGGACAAAAGAAAACAATTAAAATGTAACTAAGATTAGAAATAATAATAAACTGGCCAAGTGCAAGTCAGACTCGCACTCGTAGAGTTCCGTAACACAATAGAATATATTATAACTATAATTTTTTGCCACCAAAAAATTTACTTTGTTTTTCATAGAGTTTAGATTTTTGCGGTCGCTATTCTCAATAACTGCTGACTGTATCTCGTCCAACCCAATTTTCGTTGAAAGTTTTTATTGAGATCTACAGCATATATATTTTTTTAATATTTTTACAGCCCTACTTTTAAAGTTAGAGGGGCGGAGGGGGACAAACACATTTTACCACTTTAGACGTGCCTATCTTTCAAATGATTGACTTTGAAAAAAAAAGGGTTTTAGGAACCTCAATGTAATTTTTAAAGACCTATCTATAGACACGTACAGGTTCGATGGAAAAAAAAATAGTTTCAGTTCCATGTTTCCATGAGAGTTTCCAAGATATCTTCTAGAGATTAGAGAACATCTCCAACTTACCGTCAATATAACAGCATGAACGGGATAGCGATCCGACCGACCTACAGATTCCTTGAAGTTGTAATACAACCCCAACTCGTTCAGTATCGATATAGGATGTTTTGTCGATATATCCATCCTTATACAGTATTCTATGTGCAAAAACTGTGCGGCGGTTATTTCGGTCATGCTTTTGAAATTGGCTTCAGAACGAGGGTAGACAATAATTTAATATCGTTTACAAAAAAACCGACTTCAAATGTCACGCTAGTCATTTTAAAACCGACTTAAAAACAAGTAATATTTTAAAAAACCTTTTTAAACACATGCTTTAACATAACCTAGGACCAGAGTAGGTCAAGACAAATCCAACGAGCCCAAATACTACAGGTATAACATGTGTTGTTTAGGAGTTCCTTTGGCCACCTTCCAGCTTCATCATCAGATCAGCAACATGTCATCATATTGCATTGTCACGCGATTTACACATGTATACAAAATTGCAGCTCAATCGAACCCCTGGAAGTTGCTCTAAAATCAATCGCAAGATTTGTGACGGACAAATTCGTCGTGAAGGAGATAAAGCTTGTAAAAGTTGAGGTTTATCAGTTCGACGGACAACTTCGTCTTCTCGCGCGTCATCCGAATGAAATGAAGTAGAGATAAAGCTTGTAAGAATTGAGAAGGTTTCTCAATTCCACTGACAACTTCGTCTTCCCGCGTCCACGCGCTCTCGGGAGCGCTAATACGCCCAGGTGTGGGGGTGGCCATTTCTCGGCCGTGGTAGTTTGCCCGTTGAGCTGAGTCGAGTCTCTTTCTGTTCTGTGCTGGGGTGTCGCGTGCGGAGGAGGAATTTCAATTTAACCGTGTTTTTTTTTGTGTGTTCGCGGATAACTTCGTCATTTATGAACCGACATTGATGATTTATTTTGTTGGAAAGGAGATATCGCAAGGCAGTACCATTGTAATTTCATCGAGATCTGATAAGTATCTCCAGAGATATGTCGATAAACGTCTCCAACTTGCAACTGAAACTGACCTCGGCATGGAAGTCGGTTGTTTTAGTTTTTAAACTATCTTAATAATCAGTACGAAGTTTGAGGTATTTATCTCTATATCTTTGAAGATACATGTCAGATGTCGATGATATTACAATGGGACAAAAAGGGAAGCATACACTCTCAAGCAATAAAAAAATCCAAATCGGTCAATAACTGACAGAGTTCTGAGGTAAATGACAAAAAATAAATTTTAACGAAATTGGTCGAGCAGTTTTCAACCGACTTCCCAAACAGGAGGAGATTCTCAATTCGTCTGTTTTTTTTTGTGTGTATGTTACGCGATTATTCCGTCAATTGTGAACCGATTTGAATGATTTTTTTTTTAATCGGTAGGGTTTGTTTCTGAGTTGCTCCCATTGTAATTTAATCGAGATCTGATGAGTATCTCCAGAGATATGACGATAAACGTCTCAAACTTGCTACTGACTCGCGCGGCATGGAAGTCGGTTGTTTTAGTTTTTAAACTTATTTATTAATATATCAACATTTGTATTACGATGCATTTACATACCTCCATGACATGACACTGGCTACTTTGACAAGCGCGACGTTTGAAGTCGGTCCTTTTAGTTTTTTTAAACGATCTTAAATTATAACGAATTCAAAAGGGTCGTCAATATGTTTTTTTGTTTTTGTATGTATGTTCACCGATTTCTCTGTCAATCGTTTTTTTAAACGACTTTTAATCATCAATTCTAACAATTAAGTGATCTTAGATGAAAAATTATTTAAATTATAATTTGGCAACACTGGGGCAAACCTTTGTTAGGGAAGTAGGTACGGTAGAGCTCGCCTACTTTTAAAGATTTAACAAATACAAAAAACAGTTATTTGTCTTTGAAAAAAAGCAACAGCTCTACCCAGGTTGACCACAGAATAAATAATAGTTGGCTTTACTCCCTACGTATGCACTGCACAAAGTCACTGTTACGTTTGAACTGAGGTCTTTTTAAAAGCGGCTTGATCTTATTGCTCGGTTCAAATGACCTAATCATCATTATCACGGTATAATATAACAGTAATGTGACTCGGCCCTATCCTTGAAATCAATACAAGCGTTCCGCGCGGCACCGCTCGGTACGTAAACACGCGATAGGGCTGCCTGAATAAATATAATATATGAATATATATTCAATCAAATATTTACAATTCGCACGCTTGTTACACGGACCGTACCATCACCAGGTTCGTCCTTCTTCTTCACTGCGGAGTGCGGCTCCGGCGCATTAACAGATGAAGTTTTATCATGAGCTGGTTTCATTGTATTTCATTACCGAACTCGAGGCAGCCCTCCCTCACTCGCCCATAGCTACAGCGCTTTATACCTAAAATTACGAGCACCGCCGGCGCTGATATCCGCCAGGCCGGTTGTCACTGCTCACGCGCGCGCAACGTATATTATTATTAAATGACGGGATAACTGCGCATTCTATATTAAAAACGATTTAGGTTTACATAGTCATTTTGCGGGTTTGACAAAAAAACAAGTATAATATTTTTCACTTTTTTATGTTAACGATACTAAAATGACAAGACGGCGTAAAATTAACTTTTTCAACATAAAATTCGACTCTTAGTTAGGGACTTTGATGTTATTTTGTGAGGTAAATAAAAAGTATTCGTAAACTTCTTTTAATTTCATTGAGTTAACCCTTTACTAATGCACATCTTATCGGGCGCGTGCCGGTACAGCGCGCGCTGAACAGAAGTAATAACAACGCTAGATCGAACGCTTTAGACACATTTTTGTTTGTATTTTCTGACAGTAGGTTAAAATAAGCGTTGGTATTTTATTTTTGTAGGGGAGTGAAATATCTGTTACGTAGTAACTATTATATAATCTGTGCTCGATGCGCGTAGGGCATGACTCGCATTCCGACCGTTTGTATGGAGTTACATTACTGATATAATACTGTTACGTGCGGGGTGGTATTAAAATGCCAATCCGATGAGATGAACGTTTATTTCCACTGATCACTAGGTTAGCACAATGTTCCACAGTAGTTGTCCAAATCGTCTTGCACAATTATCAAAAGTCCGTTAACACGCACTGAGGTCGTTAGTTCACAATCATTGATTTCACTGTTCACAGTTCACAACACTAGTTCACTGATAACACTTAACGATCACTTGGTCGCTATCCGCGCTTAGATAGTTACACTGTCGCTTCCAGAGAAAGACTGCCTCAAGCCGCGGTTTCAACGTCTTATATAGGACGAGAATATTTCTACAGAACTTTCTAGTATTGACTCGAAACAATAGACAAAAGACGTTCAAAACAAAGCAATAACAATCACAAACAAAAGGGGCGGCTTTCCTTTGAGCATCTGACGTAAACAACTTTACGATACATGCTAATTTGATCTCTAACTACTTATGAATAAGGTTCAATCTTAACTACAAAACTAGGTACATTGACTAGGGTCTGAATTCCCGGAAGGTTAACTTTTATGACGGTCGGGTCGGGTGTTTATAGCCCGTAATTAGTCTATTCTTTCCCACGGTATTTTTGTTCGAGAAGCTTGGCGAAACATCGCGACTCGACGACGCGATGTAACATTATCCCCTTCTTAGTTATGATCGTCCCGATCATCATTTGTTCCATGGTATCGTGTAAGTCGATCGATGTGTACTACCCTCGGCTTTCCTCTCTGACCTCGTTTAATGCGGTAGGTAACGTCGTTTATCTTCGTGATAATCTGGTATGGTCCTTCCCAATGAGCCTGCAGCTTCGGACTTTTTCCTTTCCTTCGTAGTGGGTTGTGCAACCAGACGAGAGTTCCTTCTTCAAAACCCATCGTATTCGCTCTACGATCGTACCGGGTCTTCATTTTTTCACCAGTTTTTAAACTATTCTCTCGAACTATCCTGTGCACTTCGTCCAGCTGACTACGAAGATCACTGACATAGTCGGTTACAGGCTTCGGAGCATCTGGCGGGGAACCAGTTATGGCGTCGATAGGAAGTCTTAGTTCGTGTCCAAAATTCACATTTGCAGGAGTCATACCAGTGCTGTCATGGGTAGCGGAACGGTATGACAACAAGAACAGAGGTATGTACTGATCCCAGTCACGTTGATGTGCGTCCACGACTTTAGCCAGGTGATTCTCCAACGTCTGGTTAAACCTCTCAACCATTCCGTCTGACTGTGGATGAGCTGCCGTTGTCCGCGTCTTTTGGATCCCGAGGAGGGTGCACATTTCCTGAAATAGGGCAGACTCGAAGTTCCTTCCTTGATCGGAATGCAGTTCCATCGGTACACCAAATCGACAGATCACTTCTTGCACCAACTTCTTTGCAACTGTCTTTGCTTCCTGGTTTGGTGTCGCGAAAACTTCGGGCCATTTGCTGAAGTAATCTTGCACTACGATGATGTACTTGTTGCCTTCTTCAGTCTCGGGAAATGGCCCGGCAACATCCACGGCAATGCGCTCCCATGGTGCCCCAACATTGTACAATTTTAGTTGTCCTTTACTTCTTGTCTTCGGTCCTTTTACTGACGCGCAAGCGGTGCACTTCCTGCACCAATCTTCTACATCCTCGCGGCTGTGTACCCAGTAGAATCGTTGACGAACCTTCATAAGAGTTTTCTTGACTCCTAGATGTCCACCAGAAACTCCATCATGAATGTGTCGTAGTAGAGATGCCACTTTACTCCGGGGAACAACGACCTGCATCGTAGTTTCTTTTCCATTGCTGTTTTCCCATTTTCGGTACAAGATTCCTTGATCCAGAGTCAGGCTGTCCCACTGAGCCCAGTAACTTTTTGTGATTGGGCTGCAAGCTGACACGTCGCTCCACTGGGGCTTGTTTCCAGACTTTATCCAATCCAGTACAGGTCGTAAATCTCTGTCCTCCAATTGTGCTTGTCTCATATTTTCGCCGTTCCATTCGTCATCTGTTCTGTCCATCCTGATGACTCTGACTTCTTCTTGAGACTCGTGCTTCTCGCAGTGTTTACAGTCATCTGCACAAGGTCTTCTTGACAGGGCATCGGCGTTGCTATGGCCCTTTCCACTGCGATGTTCTGTCACGAAGTTGAACTCTTGAAGTTGCTCGATCCATCGTGCCACTTGACCTTCCGGGCTCTTAAACTGTAGAAGCCATTTTAGAGCAGCGTGGTCAGTTCTGAGCGTAAACTCCCTTCCGATGAGGTACTTGTTGAAGTGCTGAAGAGTCTTTACCACGGCTAGCAACTCGCGGCGGGTGACACAGTAGTTTCGTTCTGGTTTGGATAATGATTTACTGAAGTATGCTATGACCACTTCTTTGTCTCCTTGGATTTGTGAGAGAACTCCTCCAATTCCCGTGTTGCTGGCATCAGTGTCCACAATAAATCTTCCATCTCTGGTAGGGTATCCCAAGATCGGCGTTTCACACAGTCGCTGCTTTAGATCGTTGAAGGCGGTTTCACACTCCAAGTCCCATACAAATGTGCGCTTTTCTTCTGTCAGCCGATGTAAGGGTTTGGCAATTCCAGAAAAGTTCTTGACAAACCGCCGATAGTAAGCGCATAGTCCCAAAAACGACCTTACATCAGTTTTATTCTTCGGGGTAGGCCAAGTTTGAACAGCCTTGATTTTGTCAGGATCAGTTTGTACCCCGTTTTCCGAAATGATGTGTCCAAGGTAGCTGACTTTGGATTTAAAGAAGTCACACTTTTTGGCACTCAGCTTCAGGTTTGCTTCACGTAGACGGTTCAAAACCTTCTCCAGATTCTGCAGATGTTCAGTAAAATCACGGCCCAAAATGATGACGTCATCCAGGTACACCAATCATACGTCTCCCAGTAATCCAACCATTACTCTGTCCATGAGACGTTCGAACGTTGCTGGAGCATTACACAGTCCAAATGGCATGACGTTGAATTGCCAGAGTCCATTTCCAATGCCCGTACTGAATGCTGTCTTCTCTTTGTCTTCTGGACTGATTTCTACCTGCCAGTAGCCACTTTTCAGGTCAACCGTTGAAAACCACTTCATTCCACTGAGCATGTCCAGTGTATCGTCTATTCGAGGCAAGGGGTAGCTGTCCTTCTTTGTGACTTCATTAAGCATTCTGTAATCTACGAAGAATCTGGTGGAGCCATCTTTCTTTTTCACCAGAACCACTGGCGATGACCAAGGACTTGTAGATGGTTCGATGACTTTTTCTTTGGCCATGTCTCGTATCATGTCTGCAACTTCAGCTTCTTTCGCCCATGGAATCCTTCGTGGCCTCTGTCGTATAGGTCTTGCGTCGCCAGTGTCAATTTTGTGTTTAACAAGTCCGGTACGTCCACAGTTGTTTCCAGCGGCGAAGACGTCTTTAAACCGCATCAACAGACGTTTTGCTTGTGACAGCTGAGCGAACGTTAAGTTGTCTTTGGATGATTCCAGCAGCTGTGATATTTGGTCTTCCGAGCTTGGTTCCGTAGAAGTAATATCCGTTCGTCGCAGGTACTTCACTTCTTGACATTTTCCAATTATGCTGTTTTTCTTCAGATGAACTTCTTCATTGCCAAGGTTGAGAATTTGCACACTGGCCGTTCTGTTTGTCATGAGCAATGTTCTTGCAGTAATCCAGGTCGGATGTGTGCCCTCATCTTCGGCAACTACACATAGTCCACTCTTGACTGTATTTGGAAATTTCACTCGAACAATATTTTGCGATTTTGGAGCCAACACGACGTCCTTGAGACAGTAAAGCTTACACGGTGCCGTTCCTTCGAAGAACACTTCTTGCTCGGGAAACCGGAGAACACTACGGGCCACGTCCAATATGCACTGCTGCTTCTCCAAAAAGTCCAATCCCAGAATGCAATCGTCAGTTATGTTGGCAATAAGCACAGGATGAATGTATGAGTGCTCACCGATGATTATCTCCACGTCGGTATCGCCAAGGACAGGAACTGACTGGCCGGTTGCTGTCCGTAGTGAGCATGCTGCAGATCGATGTTTCCGTGATATAAATCGTTGCAGGAATTCAGGCTTCACAATTGTGCGCGATGCTCCTGTGTCCACTGTGAACTTGCAGGTCTTGTTGTTCAGGGTGCCCTCGACGATTAAGCTGTTCCCGTTGCACACTTGTGTCACAGTGATGGTGAGGGGCTCTCTCTTGACCAGCCAGCCAACCTTTCCTCTTCAGGTATGCGTTCCAGGATAAGCTGAGCGTCTCCTTTCAGCGCTAATGTGAGCGCTGTATTTGCATGCTCGTCAGTCCAGCCACAGCTTTTGGACAGCGTCGTAAACTGAAATTTGTATGCTGCCCACGAAGATGTTCCGTCGAAGTGTGGCAGATCAAGTTTGAAGGGCGATGTCGTAGCGGGAACCAGGCTGCTCTGTCCAACTCCTCGTAATTCCAGTTTCTAGACCTTACTAGCCAGGTCATTCACGGTCTGCTCGTATAGTCGCTCTTCCACCTTTTTTATCTTTTTCCCCATGCCGGCAAGTCCGCTTTGCAACTGATGCACAATAGCCTCTTCTAGTTTACGGCTAGCTTCTTCCTGTGCCGCCTGTACAGCCTGTAGTGCAGCCTGTTGTTCCTGGCGAGCTTCCTCCTGTTTGCGGCTAGCTTCCTCCTGTTTACGGCTAGCTTCTTCTTGTGCCGCCTGTACAGACTGTAGTGCAGCCTGTTGTTCCTGGCGTGCAGCTTCTTGTCCAGCTAGGAGAGCGGCTAACATGGCCTCCAGGCCTCCATCCGTAGTTAGACTCACCGGCGGTGCTGTAGGTGGCGCTGCCATGGTGGGTGCCATCGGTGTTGCTGCTGGCTCTTCCAATGTGGATGTTCCTGCACCCGATGCTTCGAGCTCCTTCTGCCGGGTTGCATCCATCTCCGCCTGGCGCCTGGTGCGTGGAGTACGCGTATCTTCCCTCGGAGTGATTGGCATTCCGCTTCTGACACCAATTGTTACGTGCGGGGTGGTATTAAAATGCCAATCCGATGAGATGAACGTTTATTTCCGCTGATCACTAGGTTAGCACAATGTTCCACAGTAGTTGTCCAAATCGTCTTGCACAATTATCAAAAGTCCGTTAACACGCACTGAGGTCGTTAGTTCACAATCACTGATTTCACTGTTCACAGTTCACAACACTAGTTCACTGATAACACTTAACGATCACTTGGTCGCTATCCGCGCTTAGATAGTTACACTGTCGCTTCCAGAGAAAGACTGCCTCATGCCGCGGTTTCAACGTCTTATATAGGACGAGAATATTTCTACAGAACTTTCTAGTATTGACTCGAAACAATAGACAAAAGACGTTCAAAACAAAGCAATAACAATCACAAACAAAAGGGGCGGCTTTCCTTTGAGCATCTGACGTAAACAACTTTACCATACATGCTAATTTGATCTCTAACTACTTATGAATAAGGTTCAATCTTAACTACAAAACTAGGTACATTGACTAGGGTCTGAATTCCCGGAAGGTTAACTTTTATGACGGTCGGGTCGGGTGTTTATAGCCCGTAATTAGTCTATTCTTTCCCACGGTATTTTTGTTCGAGAAGCTTGGCGACACATCGCGACTCGACGACGCGATGTAACAATACATTACCGTGTCATTATTATCAAGTTTTAATGAATGAAGCACATTGTTATTTTGTCACGTACTCGCGTATTACTATGTCGTAATAATTATTAACAATCAGCTTTTGTTCTTCGGCTCTTTGTTTCCAGTCACTGCCCACCACTGACTGGTAACAAAGAGCCGAAGATCGGGCTCGGTGGCGTGTCTTGGGGGAGGCCTACGTCCAGCAGTGGACTGATACCGGCTGATGATGATGATGAGCTTTTGTTAGCTTCACTTCACTTGTAACTTAAGTAACAAACAATGTAATATAATTAATCGATCGATTCAAAAACTAAAACAAAACAAACTTCAAATGCTGCGCTAGTCATTTTCGCTACCAAGTTTGATGTATTTTCTATTCATTTATTTCCATTTCTCTGGAGATACTGAACACATCTCGATGAAATTTAAATGGGAATACCTGGGAAGTACACACTTCCAAACAAAAAAAGAACGTTCTAAATCAGTCCAGGCATCTTTGAGTAATCGGTGAACATACATAAAACAAAGATTTCAACGAATTGAGAACCTCTGTTTTAGAAGTCGGTTAAAAAGCAAAGTCCTCCGCCGCGTCTGTCTGTCTGTTCGCGATAAACTCAAAGACGACTGCACGGATTTTTATGCGGTTTTCACCGATAGACAGAGCGATTCATGAAGAAGGTTTTCGGTGTATAATTTGTAAAGGTTTTCTGTAAATTGGTTGAAATATGACAATGATTGTTGGACATGTTAATTTATACAGGACGCAACAAACTGCTTCGCGGTCTCCAAAGTCTCTATCAAAGAGACCGCGAATCGGCAAACGTAGCGTAGGACCGTCCTGTGACTAGGTGGAGCGACGACATACCCAAAGCGGTGGGCAGTGACTAGAAAAGAAGAGCCGAAGATCGGGCTCAGTGGCGCATCTTGGGAGAGGCCTACGTCCAGCAGTGGACTGATACCAGCTGATGATGATGATGATGCAACAAAGTGATGTAGGCAATATGCTCCACCCGTGCGAAGCCGGGGCGTGCCGCTAGTTATAACTTAGACACAGATACAATAAATACAATACAATACAAAAGTCTCTATTGTGACACCTCTTATCCTAAAGCTATGTATGTACAAATTATAAACATTTAATACTGCGTGGCCCTCCGATGAAGGGGAAACATCTTTAAGAAACCAACAACCCCCGCATGGTGGTAGGACACTATCTAGTGTCCGCCTGGCCAGCTACCACCCTCAAGTTAGAAAATCTGTGGCAAAAACATCTAATGTGTTCTGGCAGCTATCCTTGAGAGCCAGTTCCCATTCTAGGCCTAGCGTGCTTACCATCTTCGACCGCATCATCACTTACCAACAGGTGAGATAGAGGTCAAACGCTAGCCTATAAGATATAAAAAAATGATTATGATTATAGATAGATAGATACATACATGGACAGCTACTGAGAAGCTAGGACAGTGCGCCGGCCCGCCCTGTCTGAGCACTGAATATGACACCTTAACGCCGAGCTCGTTCAATGCCGACACGGGAGATTTAGCACCACTTTCCACCGCATCTGCAGCTTGAGCTAACGCCTAAAAAATAAAATATGAAGTAAAATAATATATAAAAATAAAGAGGGTGCGTAGAAAGCTACTCGTTGGAAGCAAAACTTCCAAGTTAATTTCAATTTATTTCTCAAATTCACTTATTAATATCTGGTTGACCAAGCTTTCCTTGGTATTTTTGCCACTATTATTGCCACTTAAACAGAAAAATATGACTCTTCCCGACATCTATTGGCGAATAATAATACAATTTTTTTTTAAATTAAGAGCAACTAACTGCATTAACGACACAATAACACTAAAGCTACTTCAGCAGATGGCGTTGTTAAGCAAACCGAAGCCAATGAGTGTTTGGTTTAAGTATTATTATTCGATAATAGATGTCAGGAAGAGTTTTATTACTAAGAGTTGTTTATCGTTAAATTTGATTATTGTAAACACGAATAAAACAACATTTTCTGAAAATGAATCCTAGCTAGATCGATTTATCGCCCCCGAAATCCCCTGTATACTAAATTTTATGAAAATCGTTGGAGTCGTTTCCGAGATTCAGATTATATATATATACAGGATGTCGGGTTTCATATGGTCCAAACGAAAACCATCAATGGAGGACTCCAAGGGCTACCCTGAGAACCCCCATGTATGTTCCGCGAAAATCTATAGTTTTCGATAAAATTGCGTTTTACTTGTTTTCGAGTTAGTCCCCGAAATATTGCAATTTATTTAAATTTTCTCCCAAACTGTAAAGGCCAGAGCCCTAGTTACCCTTTACAGCAATGCACGTTATTGCACATACGATAACGCTTTATGAAGTTTCTTCTGATATGATGAGAGAAGACATCGTCTTCACTTCTCTTCTTGTGTGCATCTCTTAGTTAAAGTTGATATTTATTCTTATTCATTTCGCTGGAGAAGTGAAATCTTTACGGTGACACTTACACAAGTTGATGTATCCGGCGCGATGGATCTGTCTCTGGCCATTAAGATGCCTGACCTCAAATTATTTGATTTTTTATATGGGAGAACGACCCAAGCTCGCGAGTGTAAAAAAGTATCGTCTAAGAAAGCGAGCATCATGGTCGATCACCACATCATCACTTATCATCAAGTGAGATAGTGGTCAAACGCTTGCCTATTACGTAAATTAAACACCAAACTAAAATAATCATAGAAAAAGAAAACTAAAAGTGATAATAACTTCTTTTATCATCTAAAAAGAAAGTTTATTAAGCGATATCATGTGCATAACTGTAACTTATTACAAAAATGACAAAAGACAGGCTAGGAAAATTGACAATATTTTTCAACATTAAACCTCAATTTTTACACTTAAATTTCCTTAATTTAAAGATGTTGGGCTTTATTACAACTTATTTCCTTCATATGCGTTAATTATGTAAAAAAAGATTACCAAAGTGTATTTCAGAAGAAATAATTTGAATATCAAAATCCTTTCTTAATTTCGTTAATTATGTTTTTAGACCTGAACCTCTTGTCGTAGCCGGATGAAATTTGGCAAGCAGCAGGTCCATAAAACAGACAAGTTTTTAAAATCGGTTATAACTTTGTTATTGTTTTTTTGGAAAAAAGCCTGCCCAAAGTAAAAGTTCATATATCATCTAAAAAAAAAAGTGATGTTTTATTTGTTTTCTCAGAAAATAATAAGCTTAAATAAAAAATTGTATTTTTTCCTGAATGACCTATTCATTGTTCATAGTCCCACAAAAAACTAGGGCTCTGGCCTTTATAGTTCGGGAGAAAATTTAAATAAATTGCAAAATTTCAAGAACTAACTCAAAATCAAGTAAAACGCAATTTTCTCGAAAACTATAGATTTTCGCGGAACATACATGGGGTTTCTCTGGGTAGCCCTTGGAGCCCTACATCGATGGTTTTCGTTTGGACCATATGAAACCCGACACCCTGTATGTATATATATTTATATACAAGAATTGCTCGTTGAAGTTTAAAAGTATTAGATTTTTTGTACAACTCCATCTGTTGAACTTTAGCGAATACGTCGTCGTAGTTACGCCGTTCTACAATAGAGGGCGTTTATAGCTATAGATAACATGACGCTTATTTCACTTCCGCTGATTCGGACCGTGACGCTACTTCACTTCTGTAGTCTTCCGTCAAATTTTACCCAAGTGCGCCTAAAAAAATTTCACTTCAAAAAAAGTAAAAGTAAATAATAACAATAATATTACTTTAGTCACAGTTTTCAAGATAGAAAATTTGTCGCCCAGACATGTGTTCCGGCAGCTGTCCAGGTCTTTGAGAGCCAGTTCCCATTGACTAGCGTGCATCCATCCTCAACCGCATCATCACTTACCAACAGTTGAGATTGTGGTCAAACATTAGCTACAATGTTAAAAAAAGCATTTTTTGTTCTGCCAGAAAACCTATGGCTATGGTGGCAGATTTTGTTCTTGATGGTGGTTAGCTACTTATTGGTAGTAAGTCAGGCGGAACATCGATATAATATGCACCTACCACCTTAGTATATAATAAGCCTGTAATACCTGTGGTATCCATACCTGTAGATTCCATTTGAAGCCGGATCCAACTCGAATGGAAGGTGCTGGCTTTTTTATAGGAGGCTCACCATCTGTTGAAGTGAAGAATTTCATTTAGGATAGTTAATTATCCAGCTAGGTGGAGCGATGATATACGCAAGCTCTATGGCAGCGGCTGGAAACAAAGCACTGAGGATCGAGTGTAGTGGCTTGCATATAACAACTAAAAAATAACCAATCAAAACTAGTATACTTCCGAGAAAGATGACCGTTTCATCTTATCTCAGATATTGTCATCTCACCGGTGTTGCCGTCTAACAGCAGCTGAGAGATGTTCGAGAAGAAGCTGTCAGCTAGTAGATAGTCAGAAGACGCTTAAAAGAAGCGGAAGCAGCACAAAGGCCCGCCAGAGGCACGAATTCGACCACAGCCACAAAATAATGAGTAGTTCAAGTACAGAAAATGCACTCCCTGATAGCAAAAATGCGAGATTAAACTTAGTTACAACGTCGGTAACGTTCAAAATACGCTACACGCCTCGGATGCGGCCTTGAATTTGCGACACAGAATAAGCTAATAGTAAAGCCCGTGTTGCACACAGTAAAATGCACCGTTAGTCCGCGCGGCGAGAGTCTGTATCACTCGGTCAGCTCACGGGCTGTCAGCTGTCTCTTACTGTAAGGTTGAGTGTTGTGAGAAAACAGATTGAATAGTAAAGTAAAGGCGCGCATCTGATCGAGAGCGCGAGTGACACTACTGACTGAACATGCAGCCCACTGGCTGCCGCGGAGGTACTAATATTTTCATAGCTACAGCGTGGAGTGCGACAGGCCTGCTACAGCTCAATGACAAGCCATCTTGAATTTTCAGGCATCCAGGCGAGCGATTTTTGTAGTGCTGTGTCGCCACAACCGTATCCTACAATGGTGGACGTTTAACATTCACTTGGAACACGTTTTGCTTTATGCAGGCTACCTCGGGGATGTCTTACTTTTAATACATGACAATGCCTGGTGCATACTGTACGAATCACTCAACAATTCATGGACGAAGTTGACATTCGGACTATCGACTAGCCAGGTAAGAGTCCTGATCTCAATCCCATCATGCATCGTTCCAGCTAGAAATTTGGCGCCTGCAACCATTCCAGAGTTGAAGACATATATAGACATTTTTTATGTATATTTCGAGCTTTCTAAGTTCCATATAATGCATTCTATGTTGCATATAATTCATTCTCCAAAATAACTTACACTTATTGCCTTCGTAACCTCGTTTCTGCGCCACCGTCTCCTCGGCAGGCATTATGAAGTCAGATGTTGAACTTATGTCACCACTTGACATCTGCAAATAGATACGTTTAAGGCTTTATTGCACATTTGAATTATAAGTACATTACTACATCCAGACGAATATTATAAAGAGGAAACGTTTTTAAACGAGTTCAACTTTTGAGATGTTTAATCGCAAAGCAAGTGCATCACTTTCAATATCACGGAAAATATCGTTTGCGCGATGCAGGATCTCATACATTTAGGCAATATTTAAAGGAGAGCTATTAAAATCTACGCTAGCGCCATCTCTGGGTTTTATTCTAATACTATAAATGCGAAAGTAACTCTGTCTATCTGTTTGTTTCGCTTTCACGCCAAAACTACTGAACCGATTTAAATGAAGTTTGGTACACAGATAGTCTAGAGCCTGAGAAAGGACATAGGCATATTTTTAATGCGAAAAGAGGGTTGTAAGGGGTTGAAAGGGGGAATGAAATGATGTATGGAAGTATCGTCATTTTTAAATCTAGAAGCTTGAAATTTATTTTTTAGGCTGTTGTTTCGATATAAATAAATATGACATTCAAAGTTTGTGATGGGGAAGGAGGAGTGGAAGGGGAGGGGATGGGTAGGGTAGGGGTAATCGGAGGGGGAGGGTGGGTGTAGTTGAGCGGTAGGGTAGTGGGAGTTGAGGGGGTGGGGAGGAGAGCTGGAGCGGAGGGGATGTGGTAGAGAGGGGAAGGGGGAGGGGAGCAAATGGGGAGGGTATGTAAGTGAGGGGGAGGGGAGGGGGGTGAGGTGGAAGTGAGGGGGAGGGGAGGATATGTGAGGGGCGGATGGAAGAGGGGATTAGCGTGGCGTGGTACGGCGCGGTGTAGTTAGGATACGTATGTGTCCTATTTGTTAATGCTACCCAAAGACAGTATTCCACGCGGACGAAGTCGCGGGCACAGCTAGTAATATTGTAAATCTGTCTGTTCACGACAAACTCAAAAACTACTGAATGGATTTTGGTTTTCACCAATAGATAATAGCTGATTCATGAGAAAGGTATAGGTTTATTATTCCATAAGGTTAAGTGTAAATTGGTAGAAATATATTGTTGAATATGTTAATTGATACTTCATAAACCAAAATGATCATACGAAGCCGGGCAATTCGCTAGTTACAAACTAATAAGATATTACTCAATTGGACCATATATATATATATATTTTTATGTTTGTCTGCAGATAACTTCATCATCTATGAACCGATTTTGATGATTCTTTTTTTTGTTAGAAAGGAGATATCCCAGGGGTACCATAGTAATTTCATCAAGATCTGATTGATATCTCCAGAGATATGGAGATAAACACCTCAAACTTAATACTAAAAATTAATAGCACGGCATTTAAGTTGGTTATATTAGTATTTTAAACGATCTTATTTATATATTATATAGGCTAGTGTAGGATAACTGCCGGAACACATTAGTTCATGATAAACATGAACTATGTGTTCCTGCAGTTATCCTTGAAAGCCAGTTTCCATTCACCTAGTGTTACCTTGTTAGTTACCATCCTCGATCGCATGATCACTTACCAATAAGTAAGATAGTGATCTTCATGGTTACATATTTGAATGTCGAAAGTTAAAATATCGATGTTCAAAATATCGAAAATGAATATATCAACTGTGTTAAAATATCGAAAATTGTTATATTGAAGCATAAGATGTCTAAAATTGAAATGCTGAGTGTTTAAAATATCGAATGATTGAATAATATATCGATGATTACTATATCGAAGTTCAAAAAGTCAACATTTATTATTTATTTATTTATTTGGCCAACTAATAATAGTTACATTCTTACATTTTTATAAAACTAGCGTAACACAATATTTTAATGCACTATTTGTTAAGTTAAGCACCGCATGCTTTAACAAAATATATTATTAGTAATTTTGTAGTAACATTGTAATAAAAAATTTTTGTTTATAAAAAAAATAAACGTTACTGGTTGTAACATGAAGGTTATAGAGTATAAAAAGCTAAAAATTAATGTTAGGTAGACAGTATTTATGAATATCGAGCGCCCTTGTTCTACCAAGATCTAAATCTTACCAGGATAAATCAGCGGTGTCATTGAGACTTTTAATCTCGGACCGGGGGACAGGCAAATGATATAACACTGTTTTGGGAATGTATGACAAATTTTAATACTTCAAAACGTCCCTTACCTCCAGAATGAGATACACATTATTTAGTTAAAGCCGGAATACTATGTCTAAACATTTGACTATAAATACCATTCGGTTTTCGTTACTTTTTAGGTTAATTTATTTTACATTTTACTACTGAAATTTGGTTATTGTCTTTCTTGCATCTTGCGAATATGAAATTAAAGTTTTAAGGGTAATAAAAAGAGTTATAATGAAATTAGCTTAGCTGCAGCGTCCGGTGGCGTCTGAGCACACCACTCTAAACAGACGTCATTCATCGTCGCACCAACAGCTCAAAACTACGACGACATCCAAACGGTGTGCGTCGCACAAACACCTCAAACTAACGACGTCTTCCAGCGTCGAACAAACAGTTGGCGACACCCATAGTCGCCCAAACAGTTGACGGCAGTCGCCCAAACAGCGCCGAAAGGCTGTAACCAAAAATCCGATTGTAATTTGTCGCCATGAAGGATGACGCGAAACATTTTAGGTTATCAAAAATTGACTCACCGCAAAATCACGACGTTGTCATATGGCACTACGCCATAAGCACGCCGAGTATTATCGCAAGGGCGATTTGGAATACGGATTCATTTTATTGCATCCGATTTATAAAATTTTCTAAAAAATGAGCCCTTTGTATGCCTAGGGGCAAGAAAAAGTGACGTCTCCGATCGAGAATTGACAGATGTCAAAGTCATTTTTTTTTTGAAAGATTGTCTATAGGATATTGAATGATCCACAGACCAAGTAATAACTCGATTATTTAAAATCGACTAAAAATGGCTAAATACGAAAATGTTCTAAATTATTTAAAACCAAAAGGTAATTTTGTCAGTCTTAGAAGCTGAAATGTGCTTCCAAACGAAAAATATGTAACGAGTCGAAATACCTCGTTACAGTACATACCTTCCCAAAAAAAAATAAAAGAATGAAACTTCTTTTATTTTTGAGAAGAACTCCCAAAAAATTCCTAATAAAAACTTATGCAAAAAAATTAATAAACAGAAAATATTCCGCCACCAAAATATGAAATTTATTCAAACTAAAAGAAGACACTAATAAAGCATAACATTAAATCAGTTAAGCTTCTAGCCACTGACTAAGTTGCTCTAGAAAAACAAGTTATAAAAACTTTCTAACCAAGTGAAAAACAATGTAAAGGTTTACCAAAACTAATCCATCAATATGACTCAATCCTAAAATCCATCACAAATTAATTATACTCAAGAGTGGATAAGCACCATAGCCTCCATCTACCTATCTGTATTACAAACCAAATAAATATTTCTGAAATATTTAACAAAAGTGTAGATAAGCACCATCGCCTCTATCTTTTATAATCTCAGAACGATTCTAACTAAATTAAAAGGTAATAACAAAGGTTATCCATATTGTAGTACGGTTAAGCATTAGCTGCCGACTATAGATAATTATTCACTGCAAAAGATTCAGTGAACAAGTTTTCAATTAAAAAGTTGAACAACAAAAGTTCAAATTATTCTCATAAAAATAGAGAACCAAAAATAATAAGTAGTGACCGGCTCAACTCTACCGACTTTCCGAACACTAACAAATTAATAAAAGGGTTTGTCAAAAAGACCAAAAATTGTATATTGTGACCGGCTCAACACCACCGACATTCCGTGCACAATAACAAGTTAACAAAAGTTTGTTGGGAAAACAACAAAGTTGTATTGTGACCGGCTCAACACCACCGACTTTCCGTTCACAATATCTAAAAAGTTTTCAACGCTTGAACTAAAAATGTCAAAGCGAGGAAAAAATGAAGAGTAAAAAACTTACCCAAAAAGGTTAACTGAGACAAAAGCTCAAAAGAGTCAAATCCGAGAGGCAAATCCGGGTAAAAATTATATAGAGCTCTAAGTGTCAAATCCGAGGCTTAGGTCTACAACAAAACACAAACTAAATAATCTAACCAATATATAACATGCTTCACAAAGACTGAAACACATCTATATTAAAAATGTATTTACACTATGTGCAGGCTATTTGAAAAGTGGAAAGCTTTTCATAGCAATCTAAAACAATATTTATACTAGAAAAGTGGAAAACTTCTCAAAGTATCTAAAAGAAAGTTGAGTACTTGAAA
Organism: Cabera pusaria; assembly: GCA_954871355.1. Lineage (NCBI taxonomy): Eukaryota > Metazoa > Arthropoda > Insecta > Lepidoptera > Geometridae > Cabera > Cabera pusaria. The sequence continues at coordinate 10,280,374 of OX940913.1, read as the reverse complement.
AGTGAAAAGCTTTTCAAAGTAACCAAAATAATAAAATATACAAAAATATACATAAGATCTTTTGATGCCAAGAAAATTTCTAAAAGAAAATATAATCGTTAGATGTAGCTTTTGAAGTTGGGTAAAAGTTCAAAAGTAGGTTAAAAGTATCAAAAATAAAATAAAATAACCAAAAATAGACCTAAGTTAGGTTTAGTATATTTAAAGTTGTATTTCAATAAAGTGTTGGTTTTCCTTTCAGGCGATCATCTTTCATCTCCGGCAACTTCTTTCATACTTCAAATCTCATTCATCAACTAACAACGCCGGACCAAAATAGAATATCAAAACAAAGTTAAATAAAAGTTAAATCCAAAAATGAAAATTTTAATATTTAATTATATCTTTAACATGATAACGTCCTGTACTTGTTTTATTAAATTCCTTTAGTACATAAACGTTAGGAGAAATTCTCTCTACAATTTCACATTTAATAAACTTAGGTGCTAATTTAGCCGAAAAATATGCAGGTGCATTTGACTGTACAAAACTTCTACGCCAAACTACATCACCGACATCAAAAGAAATGAATTTTCTTCCCCTATTATAATAAAGAGCATTACGCTTATAAGCTTTCAAAAGATAAGCTTGAACTTTAACAAAAACTTCACTAAGTGAATTTAAAGAGTGAGCATAAGTATCTCTAGTACCAAGCTCAAGTTGATCTAAGTTATCAAAAGAGTTACTAAAACGGTGCAAAGATGCATCAAAAATAAGTTCTCTACCGAACATCAAAAAGTTAGGAGTGTACTCTGTAGCAAGATTTACACTACTATTAAAAGCTAATTGGACATGAGGCAAAAACCTTGACCAAGTTCGATGATCATTTTTAACAAAACAAGAAATACATGTTTCTATTGTCTTATTATATCTTTCTACTGGATTATTCTGTGGAGTGTATAGTGCATTATAAAATATTTTAGTTATGTTGAAATTTTTTAAGAAATCTACAAAATGTTTAGATATAAATTGGGGTCCGTTGTCGGCCACTAAGATTTTAGGTACACCAAATTTAAGAAATATTTCTTTTTCAAAGATTTTACAAATTACTTTAGAAGTAGCATTTATCATAGGAAATATCCAACAATATTTAGTAAAAACATCTACAATTGAAAGAATGAATCTATGTCCAGAATAAGATTTAGGTAAAATCCCAATAATATCAACGGATAACATTACCATAGGTTGATCAACTTTCTTAGGGTTAACCATCTTACCAGCAGGAGCAGAAGTTGAATGTTTATAAGCTTTACAAATGTCGCAAGAAGAAATATATCTTTGAACGTCTCCGAACATTCCTTTCCAATAATAATGTTGTTTTATTTTATTAAGAGTTTTATGTATTCCAAAGTGTCCAGAATTAATATCATCATGATTAGAACGAATAGTATCTAAAACATGTTCTTTAGGTATAACAATTTTCCAATTCAAACGACTATTAGGGTCAAATTTATTTTTACAGTAACGATATAAAGTATTATCTTCTACTCGAAGGTTTTTCATTCTAGAAGGGTATTTTTGACAATTTATAAAGACTTTTCTATACCAATGGTCTTCTATATCTTCATCTGGTGAGACAATATTTATAGCGGAAACTAATATTGAAGTTATATTGATTCTAGATAAAGCGTCAGGAACTTGATGTAAAGATCCTTTTTTATGAACAATATCAAAAGTAAATTGAGAAATACGTGCAGCCCATCGAGCTAAGCGTCCACTAGGGTTATTAAGTTTTAAAAGCCACTTAAGACTAGCATGATCTGTCACGACTGTGAATTTCATTCCTTCGACATAAGGTCTAAAATGTTCAATTGAATCTAAAACTGCCAAAAGTTCACGTTCAGTGGTACTATAATTTCTTTCACATTTATTTAAAGATCTTGAATAATAAGCAATTGGATGTTGTTCATTATTTTCGTCTTCTTGACTCAGAACACTACCAATTCCTACAGAACTAGCATCGCAATGTAAAAAGAAAGGTTTTTCAAAATCAGGACACTGTAAAACAGGTGTAGTTATTAAGGCATTTTTTTAAATTAATGAAGGCTTCTTCAGCTTCTTCATTCCAAACAAAAGTATGTTTTATCTTTTTACTTCCGGAAGTTAATTTAGTTAAAGGGGAGGCAATATCAGCGAATTTACAAATGAAACGTCGATAATATGAACATAATCCTAAAAAGCTTCTAAGTTGTTTTACGGACTCTGGTCGTGGAAAGTTTTCTATAATTTCTAATTTAGACGGATCAGTATGTAGGCCTTGACTGTCTACAATATAACCGAGATAACGGAGTCTTTCTTTGCAAAATTCACATTTTTTAAGATTTACTGTTAAGCCTGAGTTTTTAAGTATTTCATGGACTTTTTTAAGGTACTCTATATGATTTTGAAAATTATCATTTACTAAAATCAAATCATCTAAATATTTAAACAGGACATTGTCAAATTCAGGTCCAAAGAGTTTATCAACCAAGCGTTGTAACTCTGCCGGTGCGTTGGTGATTCCAAAAGGCATCCGAACAAAATGGTACAAGTTTTTTCCAGGAACTACAAAAGCAGTCTTTTCACGAGAGGACTCTTCAAGTTTAATTTGCAGAAATGCTTTAGAAAGATCTATGGTAGATATGAATTTAGCCCCACGAAGGCTGTCTAATATCCTAGAAGGGTACGGCAAAGGATAAGAATCTTTAACAGTTATTGAATTTAATCGTCTCGAATCTAAACATAATCTGGTTCCACCATCTTTTTTATCGACGGCTAATACAGGGGAACACCAAGGAGATTTTGAAGGTTCTATAATTCCTTCCTTTAATAAAACTTCCACTTCATCATAAAGTTCTTTTTGTTTAGCAGGACTCAACGGCCAATATCTACTTTTAAAAGGGTCGCCAGTAACGTTAATTTTATGTTCCACAAGGGTGGTAAGGCCTAAACCTTTTTTTTCATAAGAAATATCTTCAAACAAAGCAATGGTTTCATCTAATTGTTGTTTCTCAGAAGGAGTTAAATGAACTGTAGAAGTAACAGCGTTCACTTGAATTTTATTATTGTGAACATATTCAATATTTTTCCACAAGTCTTTAGCTAAGTTAAATTTCAACCAAAAATCAAATCCCAATATAATAGGTGGATCAAAAGAGGGTATTATTAAAAATTCTACAAGTTTACAAACATTGTCAACGGTAACCGGTAATCGCATAGAACCGATAACTTTTCTTGATGAACCGTCAGCAGTACAAGCGGAGGCATCAATAGGTTTAATTTGAAATCCTAGTTTAGAAAAATGCATGTGTTGGTTATTACCTAAAACACAGCTATTTGAACCACTATCTAGCAATCCAGAAAAAGTTTCATTATAAATGGTAAATTTTAAAAATGGTCTAGTATCATTTTGTTTAGTAAAAAGTATAGGAGCTGCTTTATGAACAGAAAAAAATGTTTTTAAATAGTCAAGCCATTCTGAAAATTCTCTCTTACATGTATCATCATCAGGTTTATAATTGGATATCGGAGCACCTGAAGTTTTTTTAAAAACTTGGGCCCGATGCCTTACAAGTTTTTTGAATTATTATTATTTTTAATATTGTCAGAATGACAAGTATCACAGTTCTTTGTCAAAACGCCTCGTTTATGACATTTAAAGCACACAGGTCCAAGAATCTCTGTACACTCTTTATAAGTGTGGTCAGTCGACTTACACTTCAAACAAGAAAGTTTGGTTTCAACCGCATGAAAGTTTTGTTTAATTTCCTTTACAGGTTTTCGGTTAACTAAAATCTCTAACACAAGTTTTCCCATCAAAAGATATCTTACTACGCTTCAAATCAGGAAGTTTATTTGTTGAAGGCAAATGCTTTTTCAATTGTTCATTGAGTTGAACATTCATCGAGTTAAACGAAGGTAAAGGTGTAAAATTATGCAAGCTACTATGACCAAGGTTAGGTAAGAAAGGGTCAACAACCTCTACCTCTGTTGCATTCTGCATAACTAAATTATCCAACGCCGGATTAGAAATAACATCCCTAGAAGTACCAGGTAAATTCTCTTCCAACAAGGGTGGAAATTGAACCTGTTTGTCAGTCATGATGAATAATCAAAAATATTAAAGAAACAAAGACAAACAACCAACTAAAAATTCAAAGAATAGTTAAAACTCATCAAAGTTTATAAGATTTTTAGTTAAAACCGATTTAAGTTATTATGTTTTAAAGTTTATGTTAATATTTAATAATGTTCAAAAGTATTTAAAGAAATTTGAATGTACAAAGAAACATTCAAATTGTAAAGTATGTAAGATGCAAAAAAGATTCACAATTTATCTTAATTTTCAAGATTATTAACAACGGCTCAGGTTATATCTATTTGTGAAAAGTAAAATCAATAAACTAGTAAATAATTATGTTAATAAGCTAGTATTTTCTAATATGAATGTAGCTTAATGCTTCTCAACAGTAAACAAACGTTATAACTTTATATAAGACAAAGTTATATCAATTCAAACAAAAACTTAGCACTTTCAATGTGGTCAAGGTCAGTTCCTTACAAAATGTAAACAATGCATATCTCAAATGTTATTATATAGTAAGTACACACTTAGATTAGTCTATCCAGTATATAAGACATATAAAGAACATTGTATGTTAATTAGTTTTGTTAAAATACAAAAAAAGTTGTAAACAAAGTTACAATTGTGTTTTCAAAGTACACAAAACAAAGTAAAAATGCTAAAAATAACAAAAAATTGCACTAAATTGTGACAAGAAAAACAAAAATAAGATGCAAGAAAGATTATATATGTGGAGGTAAATCCGGTCCCTGTTCTCGCGCTAATTGTAATAAAAAAATTTGGTTATAAAAATATAAACGTTACTGGTTGTAACATGAAGGTTATAGAGTATAAAAAGCTAAAAATTAATGTTAGGTAGACAGTATTTATGAATATCGAGCGCCCTTGTTCTACCAAGATCTAAATCTTACCAGGATAAATCAGCGGTGTCATTGAGACTTTTAATCTCGGACCGGGGGACAGGCAAATGATATAACACTGTTTTGGGAATGTATGACAAATTTTAATACTTCAAAACGTCCCTTACCTCCAGAATGAGATACACATTATTTAGTTAAAGCCGGAATACTATGTCTAAACATTTGACTATAAATACCATTCGGTTTTCGTTACTTTTTAGGTTAATTTATTTTACATTTTACTACTGAAATTTGGTTATTGTCTTTCTTGCATCTTGCGAATATGAAATTAAAGTTTTAAGGGTAATAAAAAGAGTTATAATGAAATTAGCTTAGCTGCAGCGTCCGGTGGCGTCTGAGCACACCACTCTAAACAGACGTCATTCATCGTCGCACCAACAGCTCAAAACTACGACGACATCCAAACGGTGTGCGTCGCACAAACACCTCAAACTAACGACGTCTTCCAGCGTCGAACAAACAGTTGGCGACACCCATAGTCGCCCAAACAGTTGACGGCAGTCGCCCAAACAGCGCCGAAAGGCTGTAACCAAAAATCCGATTGTAATTTGTCGCCATGAAGGATGACGCGAAACATTTTAGGTTATCAAAAATTGACTCACCGCAAAATCACGACGTTGTCATATGGCACTACGCCATAAGCACGCCGAGTATTATCGCAAGGGCGATTTGGAATACGGATTCATTTTATTGCATCCGATTTATAAAATTTTCTAAAAAATGAGCCCTTTGTATGCCTAGGGGCAAGAAAAAGTGACGTCTCCGATCGAGAATTGACAGATGTCAAAGTCATTTTTTTTTTGAAAGATTGTCTATAGGATATTGAATGATCCACAGACCAAGTAATAACTCGATTATTTAAAATCGACTAAAAATGGCTAAATACGAAAATGTTCTAAATTATTTAAAACCAAAAGGTAATTTTGTCAGTCTTAGAAGCTGAAATGTGCTTCCAAACGAAAAATATGTTACGAGTCGAAATACCTCGTTACAACATGCACAATTTAAAAAACAAAATTAGAGTAAAAGTTGTTGCTGTCTCAAAGGTGTTTTTGAAAGTGTGGAGTGTATCCCCAAAAACATCAATAAATTTACATTTCTCATTAATTAGGTTATACATTCTAGCTACAGGAGAGTTCGAACCTAGTACTGTCCTACGAAATGCAAACGGAGTTAGTGGTTTTATAAAAAATATAAAATCGCTTCTGTATTCTCTCCAACCGTAGTGTGTGCACAGCATAATGAGGCCTCCAGACTGGAGAACAGTATTCTAAGATATTGCGTATTAGACAATTGTAAAGCATTATTTTTGTTTTAGGGATTTTAAATACCTTGCTATTGAGAATAACGAACCCGAGCATCCTGGATGCTTTATTGGTGATATTTTCCACATGGGGTACAAATGTGAGTTTTTTTGTCGAAAATAACACCAAGGTCTAACTGTACTGGATGTTTTTAAAGACACGTTGCCAATTCTATAATTATTGTAAATGTAATTGTGTTTTCTGCTAAAAGATATTTTTTTTTTTTTTTTTTTTTTAATATTAGGATACACAATACAAGTATTGTATCGCCTAATCATACTACAATCTAGCCTAGGTAGGCTAATAAGTAATTTAAATCTATCATAAACTTATAAATTGACATAAATAAAGAATGTGCTCATCAGCACTTTTCTTATAGTCTCTATTGTTAAGGTGAAGACACATTGTTATCGTGTTCTTTATGCATAGCACTTACACTATATTCCACTAAGGTTCACTATACACTATCACTACACTAATTCGAACGGTTTAGTTCTTTTGAGTCTTCTCTCTATATCTGTGAGGTCGAGGAGTTGTATTGCCTCGACGTTCACGTGATGGTGAAGCCTTCGTTCGTGAGCTTCTGCGCATTTTTTGATGGTGCTGGCGACAACCAGGTCCCGATGGAGGTCATCATTGCGTATATACCAGGGTGCTCCAACTATTCCTCTCAGTACTTTATTTTGGAATCTCTGTATGATGGCAATGTTGCTTTGTTTGGTGCAGCCCCAAAGCTGCGCACCATAAGTCCAGACGGGCATAAGGACTTGTTTGTATATAAGAATCTTGTTTTGTATTGATAGTTTGGATTGTTTTCCAAGCAACCAATACATGTTCTTATAGCGGAGGTCTAATTCATCTCTTTTTTTTTGACATGGGCTTTCCATCGTAATTTCGTATCAAGCGTCATGCCTAGATATTTGGCTGTATTCTCATATGGTACTTTATTACCATTGAGAAAAACTTCACAATACTTTTCATTTTTGTTGGTAAAGTTGATGTGGATGGATTTAGATTCATTAAGCTTGATCCTCCATTTTGTTGTCCAGTTATAAACCTTATTAATAGCTTTTTGGACTTTAGCAGCCGCTTCTTTGTGAGTGCTGCCTACGGCCATGATTGCTGTGTCATCTGCGAAGGTCGCTATTGTATTGTCTTCTAATTTGGGAATATCGCAGGTGTACAGAAGGTACAGGACCGGACCAAGTACACTTCCTTGCGGAACCCCGGCTTTGATTTGTTTTAATTCTGAATGAGCCTCTTCTTGTCTTATCCTAAACATTCTGTCTGAAATATAAGATTCTAGGATATCTGAGTACGGCTTCGGTAAGAACTTTTTAAGCTTATGAACAAGGCCTTCGTGCCAGACTTTGTCAAAAGCTTGTGCCACGTCAAGAAATACAGTTGAGCATACCTTCTTTTCTTCGAGAGTTTTTTCTATTATGTTAGTTATTCGGTGGACTTGATCAATTGTCGAATGTTTTTCTCTAAATCCAAACTGGTACTCAGGGATGAGGTTAGAGCTTTCTATTATTGGTTTTAGCCTTTTGAGTAACAGCTTTTCAAATAGTTTGGACATTATCGGCAAAAGAGATATTGGTCTATAGGATGATGTTAAATGTGGTGGCTTGCCTGGCTTTCCTATCATTATTACTTCTGCAACTTTCCACAATCCGGTACATATTTCAATCTAAATGAGGCATTTATGATTGTTGTTAATTTTACCAAGCTCTTTCTCGGCAAGTTTCGCAGTATTTCCCCCGATATCAGGTCATATCCAGGGGCTTTTTTTGGGCTTATACTATATTTAATTTCTCGTAGAACTTCTCTTGGCGTCACTAATTTGATGTATTTCGGTTCGTCTATGTTGGTAGAGTTAACTTCTAAGGTTAAGGATTCGCAAGTAATCTCAGAATTGTTTGGTCTGAATATACTTTCTAGATGCTCAGCAAATCTTTTTGCTTTCTGCTCGTTATTAATAGCCCACGTTCCATTTTCTTCTTTGATAGGCGGAATTTAGACGGTTGGCTTTTTTGCGTTTTTAGTTGCTTTCCACAAAGAGTAGTCTGTGCTTTTATCACTGGTTAGTTTCTCGAGGTATATGTTTGTATTGTCGTCGTTATAACTCTTTATCTGTCTGCTTAGGTTAGCGGTGAGATTATTCAGCTTTCTTTTGTCTTCTGGGCATCTAGAGCTATGCCATTTTTTTCTCTGTTTTCTCTTTTCTTCTATAAGATGCTTAATTCTTCCCGGGTATATATTGCATTTAGCTGTTCTATTAAAATCAGGTGTGTTTTTCCATGCTGCTTGTTGAATATGTTCTATAAATCTTTGTAACTCCAAATTTAATTGATCTGGTCTTTTTAATGATACCTTAAGATCTACAGAACTATCCAGATCTTGCTTAAAATTTTCCCAATTCGTGTGCCGGTTACATAAAGATGGTACTTTTTCTCTAAGTTTAATACTCTCACATATTTCGAGATATATAGCAGAGTGATCAGAGTTTAAGTCGTAGCTCTGGCGAGTTCTCATATAATTCAAAGACAAATTTTTTACAGTAAAAAAGTCTAAGAGGTCAGGTATCTTTTTCGGATCTGTGGGCCAGTAGGTAGGCGTTCCAGTTGAAATTGAATCGCATTTCATGTCTTTGATTGCGCTGAATAGTTCCCTACCTTTAGTATTTGACAGTCTTGAGCCCCAATAAGTGTGCTTAGCGTTGAAGTCACCTCCAAGTACAAATCTGTTACCCAAACTTGTCAAAAAGCTCACATACTGTTCTTTTTTTATCATATACCGCGGCGGGCAGTAGATAGATGATACCGTTACAGGATATTTCTTTGTTTTAAGACAGATAGCTACAGCTTGGATATCTTTTTCTTCGTAAGTTACATTTTTATGATGATCAGTATTGTCTCTTATTATAACGGCACTACCACCTCTTGCTGTATTATCAGGATGAAGTGCGTGATACATTTTGTAGCCCTTAAACTTAATGAAACATTGTTTTGTAAAGTGGGTTTCTGAAACCAAACATACATCAATTTTTTCCATATCTAGGATTACTTGCAATTCATTTTGATGTTTTAGTAATCCATTGCAGTTCCAGGCCATAATTCTCAATTGTTTGTTCATTATGTAGCTCAAGATTTTGCTCTTTTGGTGCTATTTTCAATTATTTTCAGTCTCTCGTCAAATGATAACATAAGATTCATTATGTTATCCAACTTTTTGTCAGTACTAATTGCTGAAGGAGGAGCATGAAGTACTTTAGGTACGACTGTTGAAGCGACTTGTGCGTAAGAAATATTCTTATTCACTTCTTTGTTTGTTGTAACTGGCTTTGACAGAATATTACTGTCTCTTGTTTGAGCATGTCTCTCTTGTCTATATTGTTGTGTTGGAGCAGATTTTTTTGTGATTTTGTTTTTAAGTAATTGTATCTCTTTTGCTATAGAGCATCCTCGGTAGTTAGCTGGATGAAGCGCTCCACAGTGGACACATTTTGGCTTAGCATCTTTTGGTTTCTGGCATTCCTTTGTTAAGTGCTTACCTGTGCATTTGACGCACCTTGGTTCCTTAAAACAATATCTCTGAGTGTGCCCATAAGCTTGACACCTTTTGCACTGAGGGACGAGTTTTGTCGATTTTATCGCTTGTATCTCTACTTTACATCCCATAATAATTTTAATTCCAAAGATTTTGTTGATCTCTTCGTTATTGTCGAACGTCAGCATGAACATGTTGAGAGGTTCTTTAGTTTTCCAACTAAGTTTGTTTACTGCTTCGATAATTTTGAAGCCTTTATTTTTCAAGTCGCCTATTATCCGTTCTGGTTCGCAGGTGGCGTGTAATTTTTTTGCCATAACTCGTATTGGCCTTACTTGTTTGTTTTCATAAGAATGAAACACACAGTTATTGACATTGAGAGCATTTGTTATTGCTCGGTATGACTCGTCACTTGCAGTATTTACCTTAACAGTATTACCGCTCATCATTTTAACGCTAAATGTATCAGCTGGCTGCTTATCAGACAAGAAGTCATAAAACTTTTGGTAATTGTTTATACCGTCGACGATAATTGGTGGTGGCAGGGGAATTTTTCGGACTTTTTCCCTGGACACACTTTCTTTGAGTTTTTATCGTCATCTTTCTCTTGAGTGGGAGAGGTGTTCAATTTTCTTTTTTTTCGTGTTTTGTTACGAATCCACTCTGTTTCTTGTGCGAGCTCTTCCTCGTCCGTGTTATATTCAACATTGGCTTCAGAATACTCGTTGGTTGGAAGTGCAGGCTTGGTAGTATTAGTTTCTGCGAGGCATTTCAACTATTTTTGCAGAATTTCGATTTGACTATTTAGGTCATCAATAAGGCTTGCCATTCTTTTACGCTCTTGTCGTTCTTCAACAAAACGCTCGTAGAGCATATGTTCAAGCCTAGTTGTTAATTCTATGGGCTCACTATTTGGCGAATTTGGATCCATGATTAGGGCGGTCAGTATAACCTCGCCTTAATAATTTACTCACTGTCGACCTTGCACAGCAATAACTAGGTCATCGTCGCGGAACGGTCACGTCTTGATGCAGCAGTAGCATTTTATGATGCATTAGCACTACACAGTAGGTCACGCGCGGGCGCGATTCACAACCGATCTTAGCGAAAATCGAACGATCACGAAAAGATATTTGATAACATTTTTCGATGTTAATAGTCATATTACATCGAAGTTTATATTATGTACTGGTTAAAATAATTTAAACAAGGGCCGATTCAGATCTAGCATCGTGGTCGCAAGCAACCTAACCCTCCTCATCGCTTCGCTCGTCTATATGACTTTGCCCTAACATTTAATAAAAAAAGCAATAGCCTTTTATTTTCATACGCTTGTTTTATTAAATTTTTTTTTTTTTTTTATAAAGATTACTCGCAATGTGGGTTGCACATTACTAGTATTCTTGTTAACCCCTCCAACTAAGCTGAATATGCTTGTGTCTGGAGTGGGTTCACGTCAATAGTGCAATGGATGGGGTGGGGATCGAACTCACGACCTCTCGATCGCCAGTCCGACACCCTATCCATTGGGCTATTGCCGCCTTAAACTTATTACATTACCTTACCTTATTAACCTTACCTTATTAAAAACAGTTTGATATGACACCACAATTTCTAGGTCAAATCAATATAGGGTTAGGTTTCTTGTGACCACAACGCACGAGCCGTGCGATAACCTTACCTTATTAAAAACAGTTTGATATGACACCACAATTTCTAGGTCAAATCAATATAGGGTTAGGTTTCTTGTGACCACAACGCACGAGCCGTGCGAGCGAAGCAAGCGTGCCGCTGCAGCGGCTGGCGAGTGCTAGATCCGAATCGGCCCTTGTTTACATTTTTTTTCAATCTACCGAGGTTTTTTACTTAGATATTTAGTACATTCGATATTCTGTTCTTCGATAATTCGAACTTTAGATGTTACTTATGTCGATAATTCGATTTTAGATTTACGACACGTAGATACTTACGGACGTAGATCTTATAACCATTCGATAATATAAACTTTCAATATTTTAATTTTTGATATTTTCATTTTCGATATTTTATCAGTAGATATTTTAACTTTCGACATATGTAACCGATCTTCATTAATATTTGGCGACAGATTTTCCAACTGAGGGATAGGCAGGTGGCCAGGCGGACACAAGGCACTGGCCTAACACCATGTATTATTATATTGATACAAGTTTGCCTAAGCCCTGTATTGTGCCAGTTTATTAAGCCAGGGGTTTCTAAACAATATTTACTGTATCTGTAATTTGTGGTATGCAAATATAATGTCCATCTATCTAAAATATATGAATAATTTGTGGAACTATTTTGAAAAATCGTAAGAAACACGTCACACCTTTTACTTTTATACTTGGCGCACTTGGCTGGCCGGTGTTTATAAAGCGATCTAAAAAATTACCAACGTGGTGTTTTATAAGAATAAAGTATGTAAACAAGTTATTGATGAATAAAAAACAGTAAGCTAAAAATTGTAGGTACCGCAGCATCGAAAGACTTAGAATTGAATTTACTACCTGCATACAATGGTACAAATAGGTAGACGTACAAATTTTTAACTATTACAACATTACTGAATAGTGAATACTAGACGTACCTCACACTGCCTCAGAACCTCAGATCAGAACAACAAAATTAAATTAACAAATTTCGAATCGAATATTCTGCTTTACTTTACTTAAACAACAAACAATTCAAAAAAACAATCAAAATTCAAAACAACCTCTTGCTTGATTCTTGATTGAATGAATGCACCACAGATTACTAATTTACTATTGAATGCACGACAGAACAGAATACTATTTATTTCATAAACGTAATATAAATAGATGGTGCACTGCAGATGTTTTGACACATTCAATTTAATCCGTATGCTTTCCATTTATGGTTGTAATTGCTTTGTAGAACAAAACGGCCCAATCGAAAGGCACCCGGGTGGGAGTGTGTCCTTGTCTAACAACCTTTTAGTGCTATATATGTTCAATACTATATGTATAGTATATATATAAGTCGTCCATACAAAAGAAAGGGACAAACTCCGTTCTAGGTCGGTCTCATCAGGGCCGTTTTGCGCAGTCGATATGTATTACGTCTATGGCGAATGCTACACGCTCGATATTTATCGTGATATTTGACGTGATATTTATCGAGTAATACATTTTTCGTGAAAATTTATCGTGATACGCTTTCCTACACACTCGGTAAATATCGTGATCCTGGATTACGATCCAAATATCACGATAAATATCGGCGTTTAGCATTCGCCTATGGGTTAAAAAGTTGCAACTGAAGTGAAACAACCGAGGAGAGGACGTGAATGACAAAGTTGCTATGGTAAACTGATGGTGCACTTCAGATGTTTTGACAAATTCAATTTAATCCGTATGCTGTAACGGTAAGGTTGTAATTGCTTTGTAGAACAAAACGGTCCAATTGAGAGACACCAGGGTGGGAGTGTGTCCTTGTCTAAAAACCTTTTAGTCCTATATATGTTCTATACTATATGTATGGTATATATATAAGTTGTCCATACAAAAGAGAGGGACAAACTCCGTTCAAGGTCGGTCTCATGGGGGCCGGTGTACGCGATCTGCCCCAGTATCACGAAAACCATTGAATGAACGAAATGAATCAAATGACGGGGACGGAGCTATACAGCCTACATAGCTGCGTCCCGTCATTTCGTTCATTCAATGATTTTTGTGATGATCAGCCGGCTGGTTTAATATATAGCAGGTCTGTGGGTTGCACTCATAGAGAAAGTATATATATTAATCCATGTACAGCGCCACAAGTATAACTTGGCGGTGGTGGTTTTTGGAACTAATTCTTTTAATTGAAACTGTGAGTTTGACGTTTGAGAGATTACCGCGACATTATTGTTGATAAATCTGCTACATTAAAATAGTTTAATAATGCCAAAAGTAATTAAAAGTGGTTTAAGAGAAACTGTTATCAAAGTACAAAGTAAAAGCACAGTGGCGCACAGGCACGCCAAGTTATACTTGCCGGACTGTATATACGGGGGTTGCACTCTGGGTCACAGATTATATAATAGTTACTCCGGAATCCGGGTGTAGGTCGTGAACGCATCCCTGAAAAGATAATAATAGTTCACATACGAAATTTAAATTGTAAAGATCGATGTAGATATTCAGACAGATTCACTTTCGCATTTAGGGCCAGTTTCACCGGTTCCTGATAATGCGTTAGATAGTTGTCTGATACATGACGCCATATAAAATCTGTCAGATTTCTTCATTTTAGCGCTATCAGGAACCGATGAAACTGGCCCTAAATGTGTATATATAAATAAGTATATTAATATTTTCAACCGACTTCCAAAAAGGAGGAGGTTCTCAATTCGTCTGTATGTATGTTACGCGATTACTCCGTCAAATGTCCGATGTGAACCGAATCGAATGATTCTTTTTTAATCGGTAGGGTACATTTCCGAATTGTAATTACATCGAGGTCTGATAATTATCTCCAGAGATATGACGATAAACGCCTCAAACTTGCTACTGAAATAGACTCGCGGGGCATGGAAGTCGGTTGTTTTAGTTTTTAAACAATCTTAATTATGAAGAAAACAACAAGTGATTGTACTTAGTTTTATTGTTATAACTTATTATTTACGAGTATATTAACTACTTATTATATTAAACTTAATTACAAATTCTTTGGTATACAATGGCACATTTTAAATTATGGCTAAAGCATAAAAATAACTAATAATTCAGTGTAAACTAAACCTCTTTCAACATCTATATGTAAAGTTTCAAGACTTATTATTGGGTAATGTATTGAGTAACTGTTTGATTAAAGCAAGACAAAACATACTCATCTCAGAATTACCTCAGATTAACAATTACTAAAGTACTATACTTTAGTAATTGTTACTCTAAGTAAACTATAACAAACGTCAAAAATCTGTCATAATCCATATAAAAACACCGGTTAACAGTTATAGTTACGGTTAAAGTAAGATGCCTCAGCCTAATAGCCAGCCACTAATTTATAAGTATCTATCAAAAAGTAAATAAATAAATAAATCTAACAAGAAGTATCTACTCAAGAAACTTGAATGCACAGAACATGAGTTGTAGGTATTCTTATTCTGTGACTTAAATGTCATGAAAGATTCTGATTTACTAATTTTCCTAATAGTCTGGTTTTCCACTGGTGGTAAGAGCATATTAAATTGATGTTCCAGCAGCACTCAGCCCGTGAGAGTATTCAGAGTCTGATATTCTAGGCCTAGTGTGTTCACCATCTTTGATAACATTATCGTTTACCACCAGGCAAGCTAGTGGCCTAACGCTAGCCTATAAGTTATGAAAAAAGTCAGTTTCATCAGGTCCTGTTAGCTCTACTATTAGATATTATCTGACAACTTTTAAATGGCATTATGTCAGATATCTGAACTTTATGAGGTTTCAGTGTAAATGTCTCTAAAAGCCGGTTTCACTAGTTCCTGATAAGCTTATTAAGAACTTATCAGACAGATTTTTGTAAACTTTTATATGGTAATGTCTGTATCTGAAACTTTAGCAGGAACAATTAAAACTGGCCCAAACAGCAGTATTTTACATATAATTTTATACAGGGACTGTGGAAGTACTCCATGACAGCGGTAGGGGGGTGTTGAAACACAAAGAAACCTTTACCAGGTAGTGAAATTGGAGGGGGCCGCTTGTTTTCACTCACTTCCGCAGTCCCTGCACTTTTACGCTATCTCATCATTATCAGACAATATTTTTGTTCTCTATTTCTATTTAAATGCTCAAATATAATGATCACCAAATTATTTTAACGCCTGGTGTTGTTTAACCAATGATTTTGACATTCTATACGAAACATCAAGGAAGGCAGTTAAGTTTCACCAAACATTTAAATGTGTTGGAGAAATTTCGCCTTAGTCGTTAATTAAAGTAATCAATATCATGTAAAATATTATAAATGACTAGTGTACAATGGTCCAACGAGACGGTTTCTCACATTCCCCTATGTCAGGACACAATCTATTAAACGTAGTGTCACTGTCAAAGCCTAAAATTTCCCGCTCTTCTTGTATTCGATATGTAAATGTACTCTCATGAGTACCAATAAAATATGTACTACGAGAACAAATTATTTGTTCAATTATTGCTATCTGTCCGTCTACATACTTTTCTATATCTGGCATGTAAAAATAAACAGTATAACCATACATTTCTATAGCTTCTTGTAAACCTTCCAATTCGTCAAATGAACCATCGGAAGCAACAAACACGTCTTGAATGTCAATGGAATTATTTTTTATTGTTTCGTGGATTTGTTTAGCTGTTCCTTTAATTGAGGTGCTACGGTTCATACGGTGGAAGTCTTGACGTCTCCAGTGGATAGCAAGGTAATTCGGACATTTTGTATTGTAACAATGTAGTTTCTTTACTATGTACAATTCAGCGGCTACGACCAGGTCTACATTGAAATGCATGCTCTTTCGACAGTCCCAGTATGCTTTTGTTCCGTATGACTCATGAATAGGAATTTCACCATGAGAGAACATTACTTTCTTATCATTCGGATTTGATTCGATAATACTCCACAGTTGAGATATTGGTCCTTGAAATTGTATGCAGACGACTTGCTTTGCTGTTATGTTACGGTATCCCCAAAAATTCCCTTCATATTTACATGGTCCTACAACGTTCCATTTATCTTCAAATACACCATTCTCGAAAGGGTCATCAAAGTTCTGCAGAATATACAAGGTATCCAACCTGAGGCCATACTTTCCAGAACCCTGCATTATATCATGTAATTCTAGTACTTTGGCATATAAAGCTAGCCTTTCAACGTCGAAAAACATATTCCAAGGCTTAGGAGAGTCGTGATATGCCTCCATTCTCCAATGGTACATATTGTGCCAGGGTGGTAAAACAAGATGCCAATTTTCTTTCAGTCCACGTTTTTGAGCTTCTGTAAGCATGATAGCGAACCGCATGTAAACATCGCGTCGTAAATTGAACCCTTCAGGTGGATTAACATCATAAAATAAAAGATTTTTGCTATCATAATCCGGCACTTCTCTTTCGTCTTGTTCATCACACAAACCTTTACTTTTATCGCAGTGTCCGTTGTGTTTTGTAAGATCAGCAGACGCAAGCAATAAATTTACACACAACAAAGCTATTACGTACATTTTCCCTGTGATTTTTGTAGGAAAATATTTTCCAGTATATAAAAGTACTCTGTGGAAAATATACGAAAATGTAAACGGAACGGATCGATCGATTTTGAATTATGTACTTTGACCACAGATTACCATATGTGTCAGAGAACTTTGACGAGAAGTTCGGAGCACAGATTACTATATGTGGTTCGGAGATTAGATCGAGAGATTGTGTCACAGAATACTATATGATTGTGTTGTGACTTGTGACGCACAGCACAGACCATAGGGCTGATCACGAAAACCATTGAATGAACGAAATGTCAGGGACGCAGCTATGTAGGCTGTATAGCTCCATTCCCGTCATTTAGTTCATTCAATGGCGTTCGTGATACGGGAGCAAGCCTGCGACATTGCATACATAATCATAGAAACCATAAAAATACTACGTATAGAACGGACACTCTGTTCCCACCACCAATTCCGGGCTTCCTCACCCCGCCACCGATTTTGATTTGTCGAGGCGTCAGTCTAAGCAAGGACGCTACACGCGTACGGCTACAGAACAATAGGTACTACTTTCGAGGAGAAGAACATCAACTTCATACATTTATGTTAAGACCAGTAGACACCGGAGGTTAAAATTTACGTAGGTTCTTATTATGTAGGTATATTATAAATACTTATATACCTACCTATGTATTCGTATTTTAGAATTCATTTTCTTATGAAAATGAATTCTCGTCATTTAATTTCAATTCATTTATATGAAACAACGATATATACTCGTGCGTAAATAACATTTAGTTTGTAAAATATTTAAAGAAACTTTCACGGTAAAACATTTTTATAACACAGCAATTAGGAACTTGATGTAAGTACCTACGTAGTATTTATATTATCTTTGCTTGATGTCGCTGTAACGTGCGAGCAAGACACAGAACAAATTCAAGTCGACTGGACCTGCGGACGATCAACGAACAAGTCAATTTGGTCCGACCGATGGGATCGCACACTCGCACACTTCATGTTTGTTTATTAACCGAGACGAGAGTAACATTAGTGATTATTGTAATCGTAAATCGTAATTACCTATTATGTAAAATGTGTACATGGAATAATACTTTCGTGTAGTGTAATCTAATATTGTATAATGTAGTGAAATGTAAGTGAGATAATGACCTACTCGGTTGTGTGTTGGATATTTCAACGTACCTACCTACCTACTTCGCAATTGAGTTGAAGTGTTGTGATTTAATGTTTCTGTAGACGATGGTTTACGAAATAGCGACTAATATTTTTAGTGTTAAAAGCTTTTTGGGTAAGTGTACAAAAAATATTCATACGGTCAGTACGTAGTACGTATGTACGAAGTAACTATTATATAATCTGTGATACGGTGATTACGAGCGACAACCTTAGACATCACGCACACAAATGCACGTATAGAAAAACGACATGTGTGTAGTGTCTGTGTCGGTGTCACAGTGTCGGTCGTTAAAACGCTAGTTTGTATGGAGATTTAGTCAAGTGTCCGGGGTGTGACATAATAAAGCACAGACTACAGATAATAAAACAATTCATAATTATAAACGTACTTTGTACCGACACAGCAAAAAAAATAATTTTATACCAAATTTAAATGACATACTATTCGTAAAGATTACCCAGTCACTATGTCTATTAAATTTATTCGCCTAATACTTTCCGTTAGGTTGGCTACCCTATCAGGTGATACAGTAGTCTGTGAATCAAAGAGTAACATATTTATACTCTGTGAATTTTTGTGGCAAATTTTGAAAACTTTGTGAGCGTGCTGCTAATTATTATTTTTACAACTCATGTTTTTTTTGTAATGGGTGGAAAATCATTGCGAAAATGTGAAGTTTGTTGCGTGAGGAGAGTGCGAAAAAGACATTCAGGCATATTTTGGCTAGATATCTATTGACCCGTACCGGTGTGTTGATATGGTTAGAAGTCTTAATAATTTAATTTAATATTTATCGAATAATTCTAGACATGTAGTCTCTAGCATTGCTTATTTCATTGATTCTTATACAAGTCTACTAAGATTTAGTCATAAATAAAGTGAAAAATCCTTTTATTATAAACTTGGATTTAATTTTGGCGGGAACGTGAAAAAGTGTATAAAGTAGTGATGAGCAACACTTATCGATAACCCATTTAATGTGCTATTGCAGATGTCGAATATGGTCAAACTCACGATATGACGGAAACGAAGATTTGGTGTACCGACCCACTCAAAAACTAAAAGTTTAACGTCTCACATCTGGATAACATCTTTCCAAAGGCTATTCAATCGTTTGTGAATAGAATAAAATTATTATGTATGAAAAGTTGTTAATTCTAAGTTGCATTATGTTCTTTTGTTTCATCATTAAGAGCCAATTTTCGTCTGCTGCTGGATATAGATTCCTTAATTCTACTATGTAAAATGTAATGTAATAAAAAATGCAGAGACCGTAGCTTCGTTTTATTTACTATACCAAATTAACACAGGAGTAAATGATACCACTACTCTACATATTTTTTTTTCTTTTATCGATATCGATAAACAAAAGCAATTCGTTATGTTCAATCCGTAGACCAATATTCCTGTTTTCATAATGTTGGCTCTAGTTTTGTATTGTGAGGTTGGTAACAAGGGGCTTTCATAATTCCGTTATCAACAATATAGGGAAGTGCCGACTCTTATAACGTAGTGATTCCGTACTTTGTGGCACAGACTACACTAGACACACACACTTTGCTTGCTGGGTTGCGTTCACGACCTACGCTCGGAATACAACCAAACGCTCTAACCCCATTCACGACCTCATAGCGTCGCACTCGATTAGCACAACTGTGTCGTTCATGAGCTCGGTTGTTTCACTCCGGTTGCAACTTTTTAACCATCAAATTCGATGGTTAAAAAACGCTCTGACGTTTGTGACAGTAAATTTGACGGGGAAAACTGTAATTTTTGTTACAAATTAAGTGAATCTGAAGAAGAAGAAGGTCACAGTTCAGATATATTCTGGTGTGATAGGTGACACGCGTGTTTTTAAAACAATTTTAAATTTAGAGCCTTTAGGCAGTCTTTTCGTTGTGCTCTGAGTTCGAGATTATTCTGTGTTGGTGTTGGTGAGTTTTAGATACTAACATTTACTAATTTTGGGGAAATGGATCCCATTACCCCCGAACCTCCGGACCCGCCGGACGGTGAGGTTGCATCCATGGATGTATCGCCGGAAATCGACGGTAAGTCCATGGAGGCAGCTGAGGACGCGGCCCCGTGGGTCCCTGCCCATCATCCTAGCAAAAAAAGACAAAGAAAAGTGTCTGACCGGGAAACTGGCCCGGCCAAGAAAACTATCGTGGATAAAGAATTAGCGACAGCTTCAATCCAAACCGTTTTTACTGTTCCCGAAATGTCTATCCTCGGCATTAGGCAATACGAGGACTGTGATGCCGGTCCTTACATTATTCACGTGTCACGTGCAGACCCTGACCCAGCCTCAGGCATTACAATTAAACCAATCAAATTTGGACAATTTCTGTACAACAACAAAATTGAAAATATCTGTCAAGATGGGGTCAAGAAGGTTGGTAGAAATAAAATAGCCATAACATTTAAATCTGCTACGGGAGCAAACAATTTCATTGAAAACCCAATGCTCAAGCATTACAAATATGAGGCCACCATCCCTACATACAATGTGACTCGAATGGGACTAGTAAGAGGAGTTCCTGTTGAGTGGTCAATGGAAGAGTTCGTAGAGTCAGTCCGGATTCCTGGTTATGGCATTAAAATTGTCAAGGCAAGGCGTCTTAACAGAAAAGTAAAAGAAGGGAATGAAATCAAATGGCAACAAACCCAGACAGTTGTCTTGACATTTAGAGGTTCATTTCCAGCTTCCCACGAGAGTCTTTTCATATTACTCCTCATTACCGGTTGAAACCTACCACTTCCCAGCCATCCAGTGCATGAGTTGTTGTACATTCAGTCATATCAAGGCACAGCGCAGGTCCAGCCCTCGATGCTATAGGTGTGCCCAACCCCACTGTGGGGATGGATGTGCCATTCCAGAACAGGAGGCATCATGTCTCTACTGTTCTGGACGACACTTTTTGACAAATAGATCCTGCCCGGAGCAGGAGAGACATAAAGCCATTAAAGTTATTATGTCTAGAGATGGTTTGTCATATGAAGAGCCCTCAAATCAGATGCCAAAATCTATGAGAGCTTTTAATAATGTCACAAAAGACAACCATCAAAACTCACATACACTATCTCATAATGACCATAGTCCTCCCTCACCAAATCCCTCCCGATCCTACAAAAAAACTACATACACTATACCATCCCCTAGAGTTCTTCGGGAGAAGTCATATGACAGAATAGCCCATAATTCAATGATATCAGAACCATCCCCAACCCTCCCCAATGGTCTTTGCCTTCAAACTTCTCAACAAAACCCATCCCCCCTTCACAAAGAACCTCAAGATCAGCTGTTAATACAGCTCATTACTATAATCATTGACCTAATTACAAAAAACAACCACAACCTACCGTCCAACGTTGCCCATATGATCACCCAACTTTTCTCTATCCTGTCCCATAAATATGGATCAGTCCACCCGACTAATCCAGTGGAACTGCAAGAGTTTTCGTCCAAAGACTTATGAACTTTATCACCTTATTAGACAATTTTCGCCCGTCCTGGTGGCTATCTCGGAGACATGGCTAGTTCCTGATACTCACTATCGAGTCTCGGGTTACTCCTGCCTTCGGGATGACCGCCGGGACGGGTATGGTATGGGTATAGGATGTGCGATACTGGTCAAGCGTAGCTTGACCTTTTCGCGAATAATCCTGCCCTCTCATAGCTCAGACATCAACGCTGTTGCTGTCAGAGCATTTAATACTTCCTTCCTATCTATATATATCCCCCATCCACATTCCTCTCTAATTCCAGATATACTTCTCATCTTCTCCTACATTCCACCTCCGATTTTAGTAATGGGCGACTTTAACGCTTATCACACTTCCTGGGGCTTTGCTAGTTGCGATATGTTTGGACACTCACTTTTAGATGCTATTGATGAGGTCAACCTATGTGTCATCAACGATGGTTCTCCAACTCGTAGGGTTCTCCCAACACAAAATCCTAAAAGTGCAGTTGATCTAACTATCTGCTCTTCTTCCCTCTCCTCAATCCTCACGTGGGAAATACTCCCACTATTATATGGCAGTGACCACTACCCCATCATAATCAAACTTCCTCTTAGAACCCCACTCCAAAACCATCCCCAATCCCTTCTTATCCACAGACTCTCAGGGGCAGACTGGGAGTCGTACTCATCATCCTTAGAAAATAAAATTTCTTGCCTTCCCAACCCCAATAGTAATCCAGTTTTATGCTATACTGAATTAGCTAAATCAATAATACAATCAGCAAATGAAACTATTCCCTTAAAGAAGCAAAAACGGTTCTCATTCTCCCCGCCTTGGTGGGACCAAGAGTGTTCTGTAAGGGTGAGAAATCGGAATGAGTCAGAACTGGCTTATAATTCAGATATGTCCCTCTGCAATTATTTAGAATACCAAAAAAACGCAGCAAAAACTAGTAAAACACTGTCAACAAAAAAAAAGGTTAGGATGGACTAAGTATTGTGAAAGTTTATCACCCGATACTCCCCCTTCCCTCATTTGGAGACAGATACGTAGATTTAGAGGATATTATAATTATAGGAATTCTTCATCTAATGACTCTTCATCGTGGTTAGAAGCATTCGCAAACAATCTTGCCACCCCTTTTGTACACATGACACTTTCCTTCAACATACCCGCTCACATCACTCCTTGTTACTCAGACCCAATAGACATACTCTTTTCGTTTGAACCTTTTTTGAGAACTAGAGTTGGTGCTGGATGGACTGGAGGATTCCTCTCCAGGTTTAGACGGTATCACCTATTCTTTCATAACAAAAGCCACAATAAATACTAAAAAAATCCTTTTATCGTTAATTAATCAGTTTTATGAAAAAGGTTTAATTCCAGACTCATAGAGCTCACAAATTATAATCCCCATTTTGAAACCAGGCAAAAATCCCTCTAGCCATAACTTCTATATACCCATTGCTCTATCATGTGTCTTGGGCAAAATTACTGAGCACCTAGTCAAAAATAGATTAGAGTGGTATGTAGAAAGGGAAGGCATCTTAGCCAATTCTCAATTTGGTTTTCGAAAAAACATGAGTACCATAGATAGTCTAAGTATAATTACAACGGAAATACATGGCGCATTTGAGGACAAGGAATACCTCACAGGGGTCTTCCTTGACATTGAAGCAGCCTATGATAATGTTTGTCTTCCGGCGCTCAGAAACAAAATGTTACAGCTGAGTCTACCTGAGAGGATCGTACGCATTGTTTTTTGTTTCCTTATCCAAAGAACTATCATAATAAAATCCCAGGATGCAAAACTCCCCCCCAAGACTGTATGGAAAGGCCTCCCACAAGGTTCTGTTCTAAGCCCTCTCCTATATAACATCCACACCTATGACCTAGAACGTACTGTCAATCCTTTTTGAGAAATCCTTCAATATGCTGACGACTTGGCCATTTATTGTAAAACAAAAACAGCTATTGAAGCAGAAGATCGTCTAAGTAAAGCTCTAGAATACTTGGACAAATGGTTGTTTGATCATGGACTCTCATTGTCAGCCTCCAAGAGTAGATTCGTAGTCTTTACAAAAAAACGTAGCATTCCTATTCTAAACCACAAAATCCACAATGAAGACATAGCACAGGAAAACTCTGCTAAATTCCTTGGTGTATGGCTTGATACGAGATTAACTGGAGTTCCACATTTTAACTACATTGTTGGTAAATGTGAGAAAAATATTAATATACTGCGTGCTCTATCAGGAGCATGGTGGGGATCACACCCTTTTTGTCAAAAGATACTATATAATGCTATTATCCGCAGCCACTTAGATTATGCCTCATTTTTATTAGAACCTTCCAATAAAGCCGGACTTGATAAGCTATCAAAAATTCAATCCAAATGCCTACGCATCATTCTGGGTGCAATGAAATCTTCTCCAATTAATGCCATGCAAGTAGAATGTGCGGAACCTCCCCTACACCTCCGTAGACAATTTCTCTCAGATAAATTTACCTTTAAATTACTACAAAACATTAACCATCCACTTAAAAAAAAGCTCGAAAATCTTCACAGAACAACCATATCTAACGGACCTAAACCCTTAGAAAGCCTTCCTTGCATCATTCGAAGCTACATAAAATTCATCCAAATCAATAACCCAGTAGCCCAATTTCCATTAAATCCCTTATTTGCTACGAACTATTTCGCCCTGATTTTGCAACCTAAAATTATCCTTAACTTTGGAATAGACAAATCTACTGTAGACCCCTCCTCCAAGTTCTATAACACCATAAACACACACTGGCATGATTGGCTAACTATCTTTACAGATGCCTCAAAGCTAACAAAAGAGTCCCATGTTGGTGCAGCAGTATGGGTACCTAGATATAAAATTATCCTTGCCCATAAATGCCCTCCTGAAACATCTGTATTCACAGGAGAAGCTGTTGCCATTCTAGAATCAATTGTGTATATACATGCCCACAGAATCAATAAGGCTCTGATATTAACGGATAGTAAAAGTTGCCTGCAAGCTATCAAGGCCAATCAATTTAAAGCTAAGATAAAATTCCCAATAATTTTAAAGATAAAAGAAGCTCTTCTTCAATGCCATCAAGATAACCTTAATGTTGTACTAGCCTAGATTCCTGGTCACATGGGAATTTCAGGCAATGAAGGAGCCGACTCTTGCGCAAAACAAGCAGCCACAACTGGTAGCATGGACCATTATAAAAATTAATGTCATTACTTAGCCAACATATGTCAATTAGATCTACATAAGAATTGGGAGACCCTTTGGCAAAAAACTCGAATCGACAAAGGAAAGCATTATGGTTCCATTCAAAAAAACATACCTCCCAGACCATGGTTCTCCAAGTTAAAAAAACTAGATAAAAAACCACCTCAATAATTTGTCGCCTGAGGTTGGGTCACGTCTGCTCACCTGTTTTTCTAGCCAAAATTAGAATAAGAGATCATTCAATCTGTGAATGTGGTCTAGAGGAAGGAGATCTAGATCACATATTTTTCAATTGCTCAAAGTTGCGCTATTCTTTATATGATAGTCTACTCCCTGAAATACCCCGTCCTACAAACCTGATTTCCCTACTATCCCTTGTTTCTACTCCTTTTATCTTTATTATTTCTAACTTTATTAAGGTTAACAAAATAAAATTATAAAGTAAATACAATATTTTTAAGTACATTAGTCCATGAACTATTTATGATGTTTATTATATAACTGTGTTGTTTTGTGTTGTCCTTAAATGTTTCTTTCCAGAACTCAGACAAGTTTAACCGATCAATACCAGCACACCGGGCAAACTCCTACGCTTGTTGTCTACTCTATCCACGTGACATTGGCAAAATTGTGGTAACTCTGCAAAAGCCACCGAAGAAAAGTTGAGTTGAATCTGAAGAAATTTGCATTGTCGAGACCAAGAGAGGTGACATGATGAGACATTTATCGTAAAAACAACAGGAATATATTCAGATAATGAAAAATTAATGAATGTAACCTCAAAATTTGAGTCGGCGCAAAATGTAAATCGGCTATTTAAAAATTTTACGGCGAGTTAAAAAACACCTGTGGTCGTTCCGGACCTTCGAGCGAGTTGCAAAACAACCAAAACCCCTTCTCCGGAGAACGTGAACGCAGCCCTGGACTTTGCAGGAGCGAGCGGAGGGGCTCCTGTCAAAAAGTAACAATCAAAGTTTCTGTTACGTGTAACGTAACCTAATATTATTTCGTTCTGGCAACTTAAAAGCAGATGTCATAATTTTATTATGGCTCCACACTGTTAGTGTATTTAGCCAGTATCAAGTATTATAATTCTTCAAATATATATATATAGTACTAGCTGACCCGGCAAACGTTGTTTTGCCATATAAATAAATGGCTATTAAAAAATAAGGGTTGATCGAAGAAGGGTGAAAATTGAGGATTGTATGTATTTTTGTATGTTGTATCATAAAAAAATAGAAATTAAAAATTTTGTCTAAAAAATAAAATAAAAAATTAGGGGTGGACTACCCCTAACATTTAGGGGGATGAAAAATAGATGTTGGCCGATTCTCATAGATACCGGATAAGCACAAAAAATTTCATCAAAATCGGTCAAGCCGTTTCGGAGGAGTATGGCAACGAAAACTGTGACACGAGAATTTTATATATTAGATTTATAACTATCTTCTATATATAATACAATGATCTAATATATATAATTCTTTTTGAGAATTCAAGTCATAATGTTATAAAGGGTGATGAATGATGGGTCAAAGTCACATTTTAAGTCAAGTTAAAGTCAAAGTCTAGTCCAAGTCATTCCCTCTGTAAAAATGTAGATTTTACTGAAGAATTTCAGTGGAATTTTGGTGAGAACGCAAATAGATGTTTTTCAACATTGTGCTTATTCCCTACACTCACACACATTTACCGACACTTAATGGTTCCACATTTATTACTCATTATCTCGCGGAAGAACACAAGTTTTAGGAAAAAATACAATGCAAGCAAACATACTTTTCCTCGTTCCCGCCAAAACTCGACTAAAAAGTTCGATGTCATAAATTGTTTTCGGACGTACGTCATCGTTCATGTCAAGTGTCATGTCACTGTCAACGCAACGTCACTTGAAGAACCTTAAGAAAACAGGACCGAATGTGGAATTTTGGAAATATCCAAAAATAGGAGAAATACATTGGTTTCTCAATTAATTAGGTGAAGATGGAGTTAAACGATGTTATAGTTAATCAGCCAGTCGTTATAGACAACGTAAGTATTGTGAGAAATGCTAAAAACTCGTGTTTCGATTGCCGATACAGGCGCACCTAATTTACGAAATCTCATTGTAAAGTGCCACAAAAGCAATAAAAATTAGGACAGCCGCTTTATATAAAAGTTCTCACGCATACCGATCGAAATAAAGCGTTTGTTTGTTTATAATTTATTCCCGTATGACTCATAAAATTACGTCAACTGCTGTGGCGGGTATGTGATGAAAAACACTTCACCGGTGATTTTAGGGCTCCGGTGTCATCAAAGCTGGCTTCGCTGGGGACCAGATACCAAAATGCAGATTCCCAAACTAGTAAGTACAATTTTATTTCTACAAACATTGTGATTTGTTACAATTTACTAATGGTGGACTAGTGATGCGCTGCAACCATAGATGGACTGTGATACCCGTAAAATAGACTAGGACTGGTGACTAGACTAGAGGACTATCCAAATTATCAGTGAATAATATTAGAGGCAGCTATCAGTCATATGTCTGCATCTCCAATTCTCTGATTGTTGACATCAAATTGTTTAGTCTGAAAAGAACCAATCAGGGATCGCTGACCCACCGGTGGGTCAAGAACAATTACAAGCAATTCCGTCAAGCTTCACGGACCCACCGGTGGGTCAGCTTAGCCAACTTTTTTTTTCTATATTTACAGCGCATAATATTAGAAATTGTAACCATTTTTTGGTCTTGCACGCTTGATGAAGAAATATTTTATTTATAAAATGCCATTTTGAACTGTATTTTATTCTTCCCCGCACCATGAAAACTACTTTGAATACGCCTTAGGTCGACCATAGACGCCATTGACGCTTGGAATGCTGACGCTAGATTGTGTTTTGAAATGTTATTTTCTGTTGGTTTATTTTAGTTTTTAGTATATATCTAGTGTAAATTCTATTCATTTGTGTTTTGTGAATCCATCTTAGCTATTGAATACTAGAAATATCATCGTATTTGTGTGATCGTCGGGTTTTCTACCAAGTGGCGGTTTTCCCGCAATTTCGAGTTTCTGTGTTGAATAAAAAGTGAAATTAGTAAAATAATGAATGAAATAAGCATTTCGAATATCATTGCAAATAAGTAGACGAATCACTAAATCAATTCAAGAAATAAATTCAGGATGGTATGAGTCATGCTGACGAATGTTTATACAATCGTAAAAAACGTACCTACTTAGACCCTTTCAAGTGGGTCGGGTTTCGAGCTCGGTTTTTATAAACATTTACGCAATAGGATACCGAATTCTTTGTGTATAGTGGTAGCTGGGTTCTAGAACTTTGATTTGCGTATTGTATTTTTAATATTTCGGTTTTGAGTATCTCATATTCAGGCAAAGATCCAAGATATACATTTCAGGGGTTTTGAGGTGTAAATAAAAAATAACAAAACTAAATATAAACTTTATTTTTATACAACAATGAAGTAAATCTATTACAAAATAAAGCACAGTTTACAGAATATGAAAATATGGTGTGATTAGTTTTGCATGTGAAGAATTACGCGATGCGACGTTCGCGCCATTCCGCTACTGCAAACATTTTCAAAGTGGATTAATTTTTTTTTTTGTTTTATGTTCCCGATCCCTGAGTGGTTAACAAAATTAAACCACACTGATTGGTGACATGTCTTATCTTACAATACAACATCCTTCCATCAAAATTCTATACTGGGAATCGTTTCTCTACCGAAATGTTCTACCGGTGTAAGTAGCATATTATATCGATGTTCCATGGAACTAGTTAAAAAGTAGCTTACCACCATCAAAAAGAAAATCTACCGCTTTAACCTTATAGTATTTCTTACAGCATTCTCCATTGAGAGTATTCTAGGCCTAGCCTGTCCACAATCTTCGACCACATCATTGCTTACCACCAGGCGAGATCATTGATCAAATGCTAGGCTATGAGATATATATATACAGTGTGCAAATTAAACTCAGGCCCTGGAGGGAAACTACTTTAAATCCTTAAGCTAGCTCATTTTACTTAAAGGAGACATTCCTTTATATTTGAAAAGAAACAAATCTGCATTAAAAGATTTTTTAAAACTCGCTTGCTTCGCCCGGGACTCGAACCAACTAAAATTAAAAAAAATAAACACTCTTTATTTTATTATACTAATCGGTAGTATTAATATTCAGGATAAAGTTTCTCTAAAAAATGTTTGGTTACTGTTCACTTTTAACAAGTAAAAGACACGTAACAGTTCTGTTATCTCTCCCAACACTCAAAGACTTCGTATGAAGTACACGCTTGATAATTTATCGTTAAGTACCTTGTTGAAATCTTTGATAAGAAAATTGTTCAATGGTGGTAATACCTCTATGCACATTTCCTTCTTACATGATCCGAGGCGTTCAGTGGAGAAGTTTAAAAATGGAACGTTTGACTTTGTTTGCAATGCGGGACAATAATTTAAAAATTCGAACGATTTTTATCAACAGATTATTTAAGTAGTGTTGCTTTCCTTACGTAATTAAATTATCTCATAATGGCGTATCAAGAACAATTCGAGTTATTAGAAGCTTTGAAGTACTTTGTTTGCAACAAGAGCTACGATTTAGCTCTGCAGTGGTATCGCGAGAAGTATCCAGACAGAGAACTACCATCTAGAAAAGTTTTGTCTCGAATTGTGAATAATTTACTGACCGTTGGAAGTTTTAAAAAGAAGACTGGACGCCCACAGCAACAAAATTTGGACTATAGCGATGTTGAGTTAAACATTTTGACATACTTCGAGTGTTATCCGAAGGCTTCAAGCAGGGAAGCTGCTCAAGAGATAGGCATCAACCATACTAGTATACTTAAAGTTCTGAAATAATACAAATACAAATGTTATCGTGATGGGCGATTGGTGCAGAAACTACACCCCGGAGATAGTGACAGGAGATTACAGTTTTGTGAAAATATTCAAACAGAAATAGCCCGCAACCCAAATTTCTTGGACTGTATTGTATGGTCTGACGAAACAAATTTTAGTAATAATGGAATGTATAACAGACATAACAATCATTATTGGTCTCGTCAAAATCCATTCCGTGTCCGTGAAACGAACAATCAGGTCAGATTTTCGTTTAATGTTTGGTGTGGAATCAAAAGTAACATGGTTGTTTTGATGCACATTTACGAAGGACATCTGAATGCAGCAAAATACATTGAAATATTGGAGCTTTTACAAAATCAATTAAACCTTCTGCCAGAAGAGGAACGAAATAATATCATTTTTCAACAAGATGGTGCACCTGCCCACAACAGCAGAATTGCCAGGGCATACCTTAATGAAAATTTCAATGCCTGGATAGGTACAAACGGGACGATTAGATGGCCTGCAAGAAGTCCAGACCTGACGCCCATGGACTTCTTTTTATGGGGTCATGTAAAAAATGTTGTTTATGAAACTTGCTATGAAACCGTTCAAGAGCTAAGGATTGCGATAGAAAATGTTATTAGGGGCATACACCACAACACTTTGCTGAAGGCTACAAGAAATGAATTTCAATGGCGACTAATGTTGTGTAGCCGGAACGACGGGGCTAATTTCGAACAATTTATCAGTTAAATAATTTAAGTGTTACAAAATTGATAGTAAAATAAAGTTGATGTTAGATTTAACGATTATTTTTATTTTTAAGACCTAATGTTTGTTAGAGAAACTTTATCCTGAATATTAATACTACCGATTAGTATATTAAAATAAAGAGTGTTTATTTTTTTTAATTTTAGTTGGTTCGAGTCCCGGGCGAAGCAAGCGAGTTTTAAAAAATCTTTTAATGCCGATTTGCTTCTTTTCAAAAATAAAGGAATGTCTCCTTTAAGTAAAATGAGCTAGCTTAAGGATTTAAAGTAGTTTCCCTCCAGGGCCTGAGTTTAATTTCCACACTGTATATATATAAAAATAATCTTCCTACTGAAATGCACAATACACATACAATACAATGATATGGTACCATGGAGCTGGTCTGATGATGGAGTCGGAAGGTGGCCACGGCTTCTCTGTGATAAAACAACATAACCCCACCGAGTTTGGGCTCGATTGATTTGTCTCGAAGAGAACTTTACATCTAGATGATATCAAGGGTCTGATGATGAAGCTGGAAGGTGGCCACGGCATCTCTGTGATAAAACAACAAAACCCTACTGAGTTTGGGCTCGATTGATTCGTCTTGAAGAGAACTTTACACCTAGATGATATTCAGGGTCTGATGATGAAGCTGGAAGGTGGTCACAGCATCTCTGTGATAAATCAACATAACCATACCGAGTTTGGGCTCGATTGATTTCGTCTTAAAGAGAACATTACACCTAGATGATATCTAGGGTCTGATGATGTAGCTGGAAGGTGGCCATGGCATCTCTGTGATAAAACAAGAAAACTCTACCGAGTTTGGGCTCGATTGATTCTTCTTGAAGAGAACTTTACACCTAGATGATATTCAGCGACTGGTGATGACGCTGGAAGGTGGCAACAGCATCTCTGTGATAAAATAATGTAACCCCAGCGAATATGGCCTTAAATTATTCGTCTTGAGGAGCACTTTACACTTAAACGATATCCAAGATCTGATGATGTAGCTGTAAGGTGGCCATGGCATTTCTGTTATAAAGCAACATATCCCCAACGAGTCGATTGATTTTCCTTGAAGAGCACTTTACCCATAATCACATCAAATATCCGTGGAATAATTTAAAACATCACGCCTTCTCTTAAATACTTAGGTAGTCAGTAGGTAGTCGGTATCTATACCAACCTACTAAAAATTGAAAAATAAATTATAAGAAAAAATATTTTTCAAAACAAGCTTTTATCTGGGACAATGAACTAAAATGTTAAAAATAAATTCTATATGTATTTGTATTTCTATGTGTATTTGGCGTCTAGGTACTTACCTATATTTTTAAAAGCTTGAGGCACTGAAGTATAGTAATCATCTAGCATGAAAAACGGGTAGTGCTTCAAGCTTTTAAGATTATAGGTCACCTACACGCCACATACTTACACTAGAATTTATTTTTAACATTTTAGTTCATTGTCCCAGGTAAAAGCTTGTTTTTAAAAATATTTTTTCTTATAATTTATTCTTTCTTATAGGCTAGCTTTTGACCACTAACTCACCTGTTGGTAAGTGATGATGCAGTTGAAGATGCAGTAATAATAATAAATGTTCTATATGAAGTAATAATAGGTGGTGGGAATCGTAAGACCTAAAACCTAAGCTCCAGGGTGGAAGTGTTAAAGGCATAAAGCCGCTAGTAGCGTTTAGTTAAAGTGCAGCACACCTCTCAACACCCATATCCACACCAATGTTGCCCCTCGGCACCAACATTACGGTCCGCCTTTATGGGGGCCCCATTCATGGCAAGTCACCACCCGCCTTAATATTTTGTAATGAGGCATAATTGGCGGGTGCCGTACCTCATCCCATAGTCCAGACCACTGACCATTAAGAATTCATAACAATAGCCTATATTTTGTACCATCTTTCCATAGTTTATCATATCCTCCCATACATATACAATAATTTATAATTAAGTTAGTATA
This sequence comes from Cabera pusaria, assembly GCA_954871355.1. Lineage (NCBI taxonomy): Eukaryota > Metazoa > Arthropoda > Insecta > Lepidoptera > Geometridae > Cabera > Cabera pusaria. Next base: position 10,247,829 of record OX940913.1, on the reverse strand, counting down.
TTGTAAAGGGCCTCTTTCGTCTCGGGTTACTTATGGCCATAATTAGTGCCATAATATATATTTTTATAGAATATAAAATTAAATATATAATATAGAAAAAAAATGTACAAGTAGGTATTTCTAGTTTAAGTCTTAACAATTTAAGAATTTAGTTATACAAATGAGTTTAGTTTATTAGTATATTTATAAATTTGTATGTTTCAAAATTTTTGCATTTGAAACCTAGAAACCTATTTATTCTACTTTGTACAAATCTGAAAAAGATGAATGTTACCACGTTTGACATAAACAGTCTCACTCGTGTTATTTTGTATATAAAGATAACTTTAACTTAACTACAAACATACTTTCGACTATATGTATGAATGAAAATAATAATTAAAAAAAGAACTAAAAAAAAAGTATTAAAAAAAATAACAAAAGAAAAAAAAAAAAAAACAAAAAAGAAAAAAAATATATAATGTACAAATAAGTATTAATAATTACTTTTAACATTTAAAAATAGGTGTAAATTACTAGATATTGACACTTCATGTACGTACATGAAGTGTCAATATGTCATGTATTATCCACTTCCATTATATGTTGATTAAATATACATTACCATGTAATGTATATTTAATCAACTTTAGCACTTGCTACTGCATGATACATAAAATGGATCATAACGGCCCATTTTATGCAAAACTGAAATAAAAAAAATAAAAAATCGCTTAAGCAATATGTAACGCTGAAAAAAGTCTCCGACCTGTGTCGGAGGGTAAAAGGCGGAACAAACAAAAAAAAAGGGCCAAAGGTGTATTACGACCCGAGAGATACATAGAATAAATGTTCTATCTGCTATATATCTATATGCTATCTATTTCTGTATCCACCCACTGCTTTTCAAACAATGTCTTCCACACCAGTTCATCCAGTCATTCTCCTATCTCTGGTTCTGTCTTCCTCTCCCTCTATACTTATAGCCATATACTGCCATGTTCATCAACTTTCCTGTCACAAATCTATCATGGGTATATTATTTTGTCATTTAATTGTAGCTCAAAGTTCAATTTTTTCTGTTTTAAATGTAACGCAAAGTTGAAATTTTTGTGTTTGAAATATACATAACTCAAAGTACTTAACTGAAACTTATATTTTTTGTTGAAAATGCAACTCAAAATTTGTTTTTAACCGACTTCACAAAAAAGGAGGAGGTTCTCAATTCGTCTGTATGTTTTTTTTTTTTTTTGTGTGTATGTTACACGATTTCTCCATCAATTGTGAACGGATTCAAATGATTCTTTTTTTAATAGGTAGGATACGTTTCCGAGGCGGTCCCATTTTAATTTTATCAAGATCTGATTAGTATCACCAGAGATATGGAGATAAATACCTCAAACATAGGAGAATGTACTAGTTTTAGTAGAAGAGTCCCAAGAAGATTATACACAATGGAGGTTGCTATTGCATATAAGATATTCTTACGGTAACTGTGAGCGAGATAGAAATAAAGGTGGGGATAATTTTTTTTATATCTTATAGGCAAGCGTTTGACCACTATCTCACCTGTTGCTAAGTGATGATGCGGTCGAAGATAGAGAAGTGGACTAGAATGGGAACTGGCTCTCAAGGATAGCTGCCGAAACACATTAGATGTTTGGCGACAGATTTTCTGACTTGAGGGTGGTAGCTGGCCAGGCGGACACTAGATATGTTCTACCACCATGCGGGGGTTATTGGTTTCTTAACGATGTTTTCCTTCACCGGAGGGCAACTGTGAGAAGCGCACATATATTTTTCGATAGAAAAATTCATTGGTGCACGGCGGTTTGAACTTGGTACCACGGCATCAAAGCCGACCGTTCTCCCAATTACGCCACCGGGCCCTCAATAAATAATTATATATTAATAATTATAATAAATAATTATATATAAATATAAATAATTTGTCTTCACAGGAATGTTCTACCGGGCAAAGTCTTGTTAGGGTGCAAACTTTTTTAAACATACCTAATATTTTTTGACATGACATGACATTTGGCGAAGATGGCGGCCATTTCAGTTCCGCGACACTGCATACATAATTAAATAACTCAGAATTATGAACGTACTTTGTACCGATCAACACAGCAAAAAAAAATTATAAGCATAAAACCACATTTTATATAATAGTTACTACGTAAATAATACTTTCCGTTGTTAGGTTGGCTACACAGTGCTTTCATAATTCGGGTATCCACAATATAGGGAAGTGCCTCTTATAACGTAGTAGAGTGATTCAGTACTCTGTTGGCCATATGGCGGCAATTAATGTTAATAATCGCAAATAATACTTTTTAATATTCATTTTGGAATACAACTAGTCCGTGTTATAAAAGTATTTGGAATTATTGTAATAAAACAGATAATTAATTATTGTGTGTGTCAGATGCTTTAATTGTACAGGGCCATTTTAGACATTGTCCTTTGATACCTTGATGACATCATTATTACTAGTGAATATTTTCACATTAGCGCGGCATTTAAAGTCAATTTTTTTAGGGTTCCGAACCCAAAGGCTACCAAATGAACACTTTCTGCGACTTTGTCTTCTGTTCATCCGTCCGTCCGTCCGTCCGTCCGTCCGTCCGTGTGTCTATATGTGCGCACTTTACAGATCTGTATCTTTTTAACCGTTATAGGTACATACTTGAAATTTTCAAAAACTATATATCCGTCAGTGTATAACGGCCCAGACACGAAATTTAATAGATGCATGTAATTTCATTAAAACTTTTTTTGCACTAAAAAGAGTAAAATAAGTTATTTTTCAAAAAAAATAAAACCGACTTCATAACCACAAACAGGCACTCAAAAGCGAAAAATAAATTACTTAAAATTATTAAAAGCGCTACCCACTTATCTATTTGAAGTCGGTGCCAGCCAAGTCTATAGGATATTAGATAGATACTATGTATGTAGTAGTAGTAAGTAGGTACATGTAGGTTAGTAAGTAGGTAGATACATGTAGGTATTATCTATCTACTACCTATTAGACTTGGCTGGCACCGACTTCAAATAGAGAAGTGGGTAACGCTTATAATAATTTTAAGTAAATTATTTTTCGCTTTTGAGTGCTTTTTTGTGGTTATGAAGTCGGTTTTATTTTTTTTGAAAAATAACTTATTTGTGTTCAATTTTAGCCATTAAAATGGTCACCCGATTGATTAAATTTATCCCAAATTCTTTGATTGCTTACATTGATTTGTAACACATACTTACTTAACTTACTTATTAACTTACTTACTTAACCATATCTCTTAGCTCTCTGTACTCGTTCTCCATATAAACTTTCACCTATGGCAAATCACACTCCTCTAAGCACACAATATTCTTAAAAACAGATCTTAAATTTTTGTTTTACGTTTTATTTTATAATAATTCCACAGTATCGGTCGACCAAAACACGTCCGTGTGATGGCGGGAGCCCTAGAGGGGGAGCTGTTTGTAGGACCACGGGCGGAGGAGCACCGAGGGCTTCTCACTATCAAATACCCCATGGAGCATGGGATTGTTACCGACTGGAATGATATGGAGAGAGTATGGAATTATATTTATAGCAAGGTGAGATTTTAACTTTTTATTCTCTCTACCGGCAGAGACCTTCTTTAGGTTTTGTATTTAAGGGTTCCCTTGGTATCCAAAGAATATCCAAGGAACCTTATTACTGAGATTTATCTGTTCATCAGTCCATCCGTTGTCCGCCTTTTACAGGGCTGTATTTCCTAACTGTAATAGGTAGATACTTGAGATTTTCACGAAGTATGTATTACTATGGGTTTTACTACAAATACTGAAAACAGAATAAAGTTAATAATAAAAGGAGTACAAACATGTTTCTTGTAGAGGTGAGGCGTATTTACAAGAACAGATCCGAAGAATAGGTATTTTACGAGACTAGGTGGCACCTGTTCCTACTTTTGACAAACACCTATTCCACCTAGTATTCGATCTCGGACTACTAACTAAGACGCGACGCGATGTTTCACTCACATAGTACCGCCTTACGCCGTAGACCCGGTGCAATAACAGTGCGAGGGAGAGGGTAGCATGATACTATATTAACCTCTCATTCGCACACTAGTATGCACTACCTATTCCACTTAGTATTTGACCTCGAGATGTTTCACACAAATCTATGCCGTATTTTCACAGACATAGTACAACCGTACAACGAAGACGCGGTGCAATGCGAGTGCGAATGGGAGTGTAGTATGATACTATACTTCTCTCTCACTCGCACTCTAGTATGTGAGAGCGAAATGATGCAATACATACTGTTGACTACTATACGTGATCAATACTTGGTGGAACAGATATTTGGATCACGTATTTCTAAGGACTAGGAATAGGTGCACCTAGTCCCAAATTTACCTAGTATAACCCATCTTTAGTTTCTTGTACCCTATACAATAAACATGTTTTTTAGGCGTTTTATGCTTGATCGTACAAACTGTAATAGATAGACTTGAAATTTGCTCATAGTGTGTATTATAATGGTTGCTTTAATATCAAATAATAATAACTAAAATAAATTATATTTTCCGGGATGTTAGAACCAGATGCACTTGCTTCTTCATTAAACATCTTAAAATTTTAACTCTTCACATTACATTTCGCATTAGTAGGATTTTGAAAGCCCCGTTGATGTAACGTACAAGATAAATGGCTTGATTTCAAAGCGAGAAGTAAAAATCCTAGCATGGGTATTCGTCCATTGAGTATGTTATATTGATGTTCCACCTGACTTGCTATCAAAAAGTAGCTTACCACAGTCAAGGACAAAATCTACACAACCTTAAGGTTTTCAAGCTCACAGTCCTTGAAAGTCGGAGTATTCTAGGCCTAGCATGTTCACCATCTTTGACTACATGATCACTTACCACCAGGTGAGTGAGACAGTGGTCAAATGCTAGCCTTTACGATACTAAAAATAAACTGGCCAAATGCAAGTCGGACTCTCACGCGCAAGGTAAGGTAACAGTAGAGTATTTTATAACTATGATTTTTCGCTGCCAAATTTTATTTGCGGTTTTGAAATTGTGCTATATTTCAAAAACTGCTGACTATATCTCGTAGAAACGGATTTTCTTTGAAAGTGTTTATTGAGATCTACACCATATATATTTTTTTAGATTTTTCGCTCCCTTATTTTAAAAGTTACAGGTGTGCTTTCAAAAAAATGATTTTGGGAAAAACTTGGTTTATGAACCATCCTCAATGTCATTTTTAAAGAACTATCTTAGACGTATAGGTTTGATGACATTTTTTTTTTAAATTTCAGTTCAATATATGGGGAGCCCTCCTTAAACATTTATTTATTTTATTATTGTATAAAAATCGTACAGCGGTTCACAGAATACATCTACCTACCATGTTTCAACTGTGTAGTCTTTACAGTGGCTGTGACATACGGACAGACAGACAGACAGACATGACGAATCTATAAGGGTTCCGTTTTTTGCCATTTGGCCACAGATTATATAATAGTTCCTAGCAAAAGTTCCTAACTAAGAGTCGAATTTGAAGTCGAGAAAATGAATTTTACGCCGTCTCGTCATTTCAGAATCGTAAGCATAAAAAAAATAAAAATATTAGGCTTGTTTTTTTGTCAAACTCGCAAAATGACTATGAAAAACTTAATCGTTTCTAATATAGAATACGAATGCGCAGTTATCCCGTCATTTGAATAATAGTTTATGTTGCGCGCGCGTGAGTAGTGACAACCGACTGGCAGATAGTACCGTCGGCGTTGCTCGATAGTTCAATTAGTTCAGGTATAAAGCGCAGTAGCTATGGGCGAGTGAGGGAGGCCTGATTTGGCTACGGAACGCTAAAAATCGACTAAAATTATTCACTATCTACACATTTAAATATGTTTACCCCTTTTCCCCAGGACCAACTATCAACATTCTCAGAGGAGCACCCAGTGCTACTAACAGAGGCGCCCCTCAATCCTCGCAGGAACCGAGAAAAGGCAGCCGAGGTGTTCTTCGAGACATTCAACGTACCAGCTCTGTTTCTGTCGATGCAGGCTGTTCTTAGTTTGTGAGTATGAAGTCCTTCTTTAAACAGTACTAGCAGCGACTCGCTAGGTTTCACCCGCGTAGGCCGCGTAGTTCCCGTTCTCGTGAGATTACGGGGATAAAATATAGCCTATATTATTCGCTGATAATGTAGCTTTCCATTAGTGAAAGAATTTTTGTAATCTGTTCAGTAGTTTTTGAGTTTAATCGAAACAAACAAAAATAGAGTATGTTGAATAGCTCTCCTTGTAAATATTGCCTAAAATTATGAGATCCTGCATCGCGCTAACGATAATTTCGCCATGTTGGATTGGAACTTGATGCACTTGCTTTGTTATGAAGTATCTTAAAATTTGAACTCGTTGTAAAATGTATCTTCTCTTAATAACATTAGTACGGATAAAACAAGTCCCCCAGCGCGTCTGTCTGTTCGCGATAAACTCAAAAACTACTGTACCCACCGCGTCTGTCTGTTCGCGATAAACTCAAAAACTACTGTACCCACCGCGTCTGTCTGTTCGCGATAAACTCAAAAACTACTGTACCCACCGCGTCTGTCTGTTCGCGATAAACTCAAAAACTACTGTACCCACCGCGTCTGTCTGTTCGCGATAAACTCAAAAACTACTGTACCCACCGCGTCTGTCTGTTCGCGATAAACTCAAAAACTACTGTACCCACCGCGTCTGTCTGTTCGCGATAAACTCAAAAACTACTGTACCCACCGCGTCTGTCTGTTCGCGATAAACTCAAAAACTACTGTACCCACCGCGTCTGTCTGTTCGCGATAAACTCAAAAACTACTGTACCCACCGCGTCTGTCTGTTCGCGATAAACTCAAAAACTACTGTACCCACCGCGTCTGTCTGTTCGCGATAAACTCAAAAACTACTGTACCCACCGCGTCTGTCTGTTCGCGATAAACTCAAAAACTACTGTACCCACCGCGTCTGTCTGTTCGCGATAAACTCAAAAACTACTGTACCCACCGCGTCTGTCTGTTCGCGATAAACTCAAAAACTACTGTACCCACCGCGTCTGTCTGTTCGCGATAAACTCAAAAACTACTGTACCCACCGCGTCTGTCTGTTCGCGATAAACTCAAAAACTACTGTACCCACCGCGTCTGTCTGTTCGCGATAAACTCAAAAACTACTGTACGGATTTGCATGCGGTTTTCACCAATAGACAGAGTGATTCATGAGGAAGAAGGTTTAACCTTTTGAGCGCCTCACTACAAACGGTACAGTAACTTCCGTGCCTTGTACGCCAAGCGGTACGGTTTTGTATGATTTTTGTCATCTATAGGACGCCTGGCGAACAGGGCCCGCCAGTGCTTGTCACGTATTTGTGACTTTGGTCAGGCCTGTCGTACTCCGGGCGTTAGCTATGAAAATGCTAGTACCTCCGCGACAGCCCGCGGGCTACAAGTTCAGTCAGTAGTGTCACGCGCGCTCTCGATCGGACGCGCGCCTTTACTATATTGTTCAATCTGTTTTCTCACAACTCTCAACCCTAAAGTAAGAAGCTGGCCGCCCGCGAGCTGACCTAGTGATACAGACTCTCGCCGCGCGGACTTACGGTGCATATTACGGTGCGCAACACGCGCTTCCTAGTTACTATTAGTTTATTCTGTGACACAAATTCAATGTCGCATCCGAGGCGTGTAGTGTATTTTGAACGTTACCGTCGTTGTAACTATGTTTAATCTCGCAGTTTTGCTATCAGGGAGTGCATATTCTGTACTTTTACTATTTATTATTCTGTGCTTTGGCGCTCAAAAAGTTAAGTGTATATGTTATTCGTTAAGGTTTTGAGTAAATTGGTTAAAATATGACGATGATCATTGAAGATATTAATTCATACTTCACGCAGTAATCTGATGTAAAAAATATAGGCATATATGCTCTACCCGTGTGAAGCCAGGGCGGGTCGCTAGTCTATGTATAATTTTTAATTTCTCATGTATTTTTATCCATCTGGGGCATTGTAATAATGTTACGCCAGACTTACAACCAAAAAGTAGCTTACCAACATCAAGGCGAAAATCTGCCGCCATAACCCTACGGTGTTCCGGCAGCACACAGCCCTTAAGAGTCCGAGACTAGACCTAGCGTGTTCTTCATCTTTGACCATATCATCGCTTACCACCAGGCGAGATTGTGGTCCAACGCTAGCCTAACAGATATATTTAAAAAAAATGTTATGTAGATAGATATTCAATCTCTATATTGGATATCACGTTAATAGAAACTCAGGCTGACCTTTTTTTTTGTACGTCCGTTTAGGCGTGATTAGGTAACAAACAGACAGAGTGAAAGAGTTACAAGCGTTTATATAATATATATATAATATGTTTTTTGATTTTATTATTATTATATAATTTAAAAAAATGGTTTAAAAGAAATGTATTATAATATAATAAAGTTGTTAAACTAACATTTGTACGCCTAAGTGGCTCAAGCATGTATGTTTCTCAAATATTTCTTGTCTACCAGATTGCTTGCCTAATCATAATTTTGTGTGCATACTCATGTTTGGACAAATAAATGTTCTTAACATCTCTCATATTCGGTAAGTAGGTCCTTATTACCCCCAAATGGGGCTTGTAGGTAACCAATTAGCGCTCTCGGGTAATAATGTAGCTAGAAAAGCCTTAGGGCGGTAAGTAATAAAAAAAAACTCTTCACTCTTTCAAAAAGTTCGCGTACATCTAACCATCATACTGGCAATAGACATCATGCATTCAGCCCAATGACAAAAGAGGTCGCTTCGCTATTCAGCCTTGTCTTCGTATGAGTATAATAGTCATCAATTTTAAATATCGAACGGATGCTGGGGCTAACTTAACCACTGTAAAAAGGCACGGTGGGTGGAAATCCAGCAAGGTGGCTGAAGGTTACATTGAAGATTCCATACAAAATAAAAGTAAAATTACCAACCAAATAACGGAAACTATTAGATAGATAGATAGAAACACTTTATTATTTAACACCTTAAATTACAGAATCAAACATAATAAGAAATACAATTTAAAATAATAGTGCAACAATAGGCGGTCTTATCACTTGAAGCGATCTCTTCCAGACAACCTATGGATGGAGAGAAATGTAACAAGATATGGTGGTAAGTGGTGTTTTATAATCGAGAGGGGAAAACACTTTTTAATAAATCACAAAGTTAAGTTAAGAAAGAAGAATAAATATACAATATGGATCAGAATAGTTCACGTGAGCATGAGTACATTTAAGCGAGATAGAAAGATTAGATATTAATTAGATAGACTATTCAGCTTTCAAAAAATGAAACATCTTTCTTAAGAGATGATCCGCAACCATCAACTTCTGCTGAAGAAAGCTTCTTCCCGTCAGATGTTGTCATGACCAACAAATATCACAATCTCAAACTATTAACATACCCAAAAAACACCTGTCCCTAAAATTTGAAAATTGTTCTCATTTCACTATACATTTTAGCTAATAAAATGTTTTATTCTTGTAATGCCCGTTTTTTTCTACTTACCTCACAATCGAGATGTAAAGCAGAGTAGTTAGCTCGGGTGTAAGCATCAATTGCACCCTCGAACTATAGGCGCCCTCGCTGCGCTCGTGCGCCTAAATATCTCGGGCTGCAATTGATGCCTTACAGCCCTTGGCTACTGATCTACTATTATCTTTATCTCTAATATTATTTTTAACCGACTTCAAAAAAAGGAGGAGGTTTCTCAATTCGACCGTATATATATATATATATAGATATATTATGTTTGTTCGCGGATAACTTCGTCGTTTATGAACCGATTTTGATTATTCTTTTTTTGTTGGAAAGGAAATATCCCAAGTGTGTGGTACCATGTTAATTTTATCGAGGTCTGATTAGTATATCCAGAGATATGGAGATAAACATCTCAAAATTGGTACTGAAAACTAATAACGCGGCATTGAAGCCGGTTATTTTTTATTAGTTTTTTAAACGATATTATTATAATATGAGTATGGATGTATTATTTATGTAATAATGTGTAATATCAACAGATACGCAACAGGTCGTACGACGGGGGTGGTGCTTGACGCCGGCGACGGGGTGACGCACGCGGTCCCTATCTACGAGGGGTTCGCCATGCCCCACTCCATCATGAGGGTGGATGTGGCCGGACGTGACGTCACCAGATATCTCAGGTATTGTTATATTCATATACATAATAGGCATGACGACACTATCAAAAAATCGAAGATTTAATGATTTTAGGGGAAAATAAATATTAAAACAATTTTAAACCCTAGTTTAGTTTATATAAAAAATTGAGATTATTAAGATTATCAATAAAATAAAACCATAGACGTAATAAAAAGGATGGTGCACTGCAGATGTTTTGACAAATTCAATTTAATCCGTATGCTTTAATAATAAGGTTGTAATTGCTTTGTAGAACAAAACGGCCCAATTGAGAGACACCAGGGTGGGAGTGTGTCCTTGTCTAACAACCTGCTAGTGCTATATATGTTCTATATGATATGTATGGTATATATATAATGTTGTCCATACAAAAGAAAGGGACAAACTCTGTTCAAGGTCGGTCTCATGGGGGCCGGTGTACGCAGTCAAGTTTAATATGTAGCAGGTTTGTGTCATATTCATATACTCAATACAATACTCAATGCCGTAGTACACTAACATCAACAACTGGACATATTATGCTGCAAAGAGCTAAACGAGAAAAAATACTTACAGTGCCACAAGTATAACTTGGCGGTGGTGGTTTTTGGAACTAATTCTTTTAATTTAAACTGTGAGTTTGACGTTTGAGAAATTACCGCGACATTATTGTTGATCAATCTGCTACATTAAAACAGTTCAATAATGCCAAAAGTAATTAAAAGTGGTTTAAGAGAAACTGTTATCAAAGTACAAAGTAAAAGCACAGTGGCGCACAGCCGCGCCAAGTTATACTTGCCGGACTGTATTGTCGTAACTGAAACTACATAATTAAGATGCACACGTCTCAAACTTGCTACTGAAACTAACTCGCGGGGAATGGAAGTCATTTGTTTTAGTTTTTAAACTATCTTAATTATATTTATTAAAGAGGTGTATTATTGTATATTCAAATTCAATAAAAAACATTGTCTCGTAATATTATCAGCTCGTAGATTTTTTTGACAACCCTTGCACTGTTGCGGCTGGTAGCGCAAGTACCTACTCGGGCGGCGGACCGCGGCGGTGTCGTTCAACATAGGCGATTCTCAACTGTATGATTGCAAAACTGTGATAATAATAAGCAATGTCAATAAATAATTAAATTGTAAAAATATTATAATTTGCGTCTAGCAAATTCATCCTAGCTATAGAATGTCTGTTCGATCTGTCATCATTGTAGTGGTAGGAATTCGGCTAGTCAGCCTGGGGCGGTACCACCACTTTGCCAATTAATTCTGCCACAAAATAGGATATCATATATTTTTCGATTTGAATGGCGATGTGCCCAGTGAAATTACAGGGCATGTGAGACTTAACATATTTATGTCTCGAGGTAACAGGCGCAGTGCAGTTACATGCAAAATGCTGCCTTTTCAGCTTTCTCTTCTCGAACATGTGAAATCTTCACAATCCCTTCATATTTTCAAGAGCCGTCTAAAGCTTATCTTTACTCTTAAGTAGTGTCAAGCTGCTTCTGTCAATGTGTTTAAAATTTAAAGAATGCGTGTTTAGGAATTTATGTAAAGTAATATGTGTTTATTGTTAATATCTGGTTTACCGAGATTTGCTCGGTATTGTATGTATATTTATTTTTTGTTAAATCGAGTTTTTGGATTTCTTTTGGCTCCCATTAATAGTTTTACTCACAAAAGAAGAAAAAAAAATAGAAAACGAAAAAGGAAAAATAGTCATCTCATCAACCAGGGACTTGCCGATCGCCATCCAATCGATCTTCCACCGAGCTATCATAACGTTGTCAAATGAGTCGAAATTACCTTTTGTATTCTAATGATATTGTAGCAGTTTTTCAATGCCTAAAAACACGAATGAAACAACATTTTCTGAAAATTAATCCTAGCTAGATCGATGTATCGCCCCCGAAATCCCCTGTATACTAAATTTTATGAAAAGCGTTGGAGCCGTTTCCGAGATTGAGATATATATATATATATTTATATAAAAGAATTGCTCGTTTAATTTGATTATGTTAGTTTAGGTATACATGTATTGTTATTCTATTCATTTAAATTTAAATTAGGCGCACCCTGCTTTAAGCTACTATTTCGATCCTCTCCATACAAAGGTTTGTCTGGAAGAGATCGCTGTTAGCGATAAGACCGCCCATTGTAACACGTTAAGTTTAAACTGTAAAAGTTATATGTGCCTGTATCTTTGGTGTCGCAATAAAGAGTTAATCTATGTATTTAATTTACATGCTTGTGTATATTCAATAGGTAGACGTCATCGCTTACCATCAGGCGAGCGTCGTGCTTGTTACCTTATATCATACCAAAAAATCGTGCATGGTTGGTGGTAGGACACTATCCAGTGTCCGTCTGGCCAGCTACCACCCTCAAGTTAGAAAATCTGTCGCCAAACATCTCATGTGTTCCGGCAGCTATCCTTGAGAGCCAGTTCCCATTCTAGGCCTAGCGTGCTACCATCACTCGTCATCGACCGCATCATCACTTAGTAACACGTGAGATAGTGGTCAAACGCTAGCCTATACTGTATTAAAAAAAATCATCGTTATAATTTTATTTAATTTTTTAACCGACTTCAAAAAAAGAGGAAGTTTCTCAATTCGACCGTTTATATATTTTTTTAATATTTGTTCGCGGATAACTTCGTCGTTTATGAACCGATTTTGATGTTTCTTTTTTTTTGTTGGAAAGGAGATATCCCAAGTATGGTTTAGTAGTAGTAATTACCATTAGTAGGTAGGTAGTAATTTCATCGAGATCTGATAAGTATCTCCAGATATATGACGATAAACGTCTCAAACTTGCTACTGAAACTGACTCGTGCGGCATGGAAGTCAGATTGTTTTAGTGTAAAACGATATTCTTTTAAATTAATTATTTGTTTTTCAGACTACTCCTCCGTAAAGAAGGCGTCAACCTGCGCACCTCAGCCGAGCTAGAAATAGTGAAAGCCATCAAGGAGCGCGCTTGCTATCTGTCGCCCAACCCGCTCAAAGAAGAGACATTGGACACTGAACGGGCGCAGTATACGCTGCCTGATGGGACGCAATTGGAGGTATGCAATTTTTTTACCGACTTCAAATGCCGCGCTATCAATTTTCAGTACCTAGTTTTAGGTGTTTATCTCCAAATCAGATCTTGATGAAATTACAATGGGATTACATTGCCAATGTACCCTACCGATTAAAAAAAATAATCATTCGAATCGGCTTACAATTGACGGAGTAATCGCGTAACATAAATACAAAATATAAGAAAAATCATACAGACGTATTGAGAACCTCCTTCTTTTTGGAAGTCTTTTGGAAGACGCGTACAGTTGTGCGTATCCAGTTTTAAAACATTTTCGGTTGCAAGTGTCGATTATTTTTCTAACCAATCAGAAGAGCCAAAACCAAAAAAAAATTTTCTTACCAATCAGAAGAGCCAAAACCAAAAACAAAACATAATTTTAGGCTTTGTCCCTTCTTGTCATTGGTCAACAATGTCAACATAGACAGAAGCGAGATTCCAATTCAATAAGGTGCACAGGAAATTATTCCTTAAGGTGGATACGCACAAATGAAGGCGATTGTACCTACTACATAATTCATAGATTTCTTTGTGTATGTTCACCTATTGATCAAAAACACTTGAACCGATTTGGAATTTTTTAATTTTGTTTGAAAGGGATTATACTTCCCAGGTGGGTCCAATATAAATTTCATCGAGATATGTTTAGTATCTCCAGAGATATGGTGATAAACATCTCAAACTTGGTACTAAAAATGACCAGCGCGGCATTTGAAGTCGGTTCTTTTACTTATTTAAACGATCTTAAATTATATTTAATACATTTTAAACTAACTTTAAAAAAGGGGGACATTATCTTCTGTATAATTTTTTGTATGTTTTGTACACAATCACAGGCGCAGTGCAGTGACATGCAAAATGTTGTCTACCCAGAATGTTGCATGCTGCTGTATCTGTGATAGGTAGACGTCATCGCTTACCATCAGGCGAGCGTCGAGCTTGTCCTGTTACCTTATATCATAAAAAATATTCACTTATAGTATAAGTGTTTTTTTTAAAGCTATGTGTGTTGCACATCACTAGTAGTCTTGTTAACCTCCAACTAAGCTAAATATGCTTGTGTCTGGAGTGGGCTCACGTCAATAGTGCAATGGGGGAAGATCGGACTCGCGACCTCTCGATCGCAAGTCCGACCGACGCCTTAGCCATTGGGCTATTGCCGCTTTTACAGGTTTTTTATAGCCGGTTTCTGAGTACATTTATTGAGAGTTTATCCATTCAATAACGGTACAATTGAGTGGATAAACTCTCAACAAATGTACTTCGGAAACCGACTATTACTCATATCGTTTAAAAACTAAAAAAGAACCGACTTCAATGTTCATTTTCAGTACCAATTTTGAGATGTTTATCTCAATATCTCTGGAGATACTTATCAGACCTCGATAAAATTACCATGGTACCACACTTGGGATATCTCCTTTCGAACAAAAAAAGAATAATCAAAATCGGTGCATAAATGACGAAGTTATCCCCGAACAAACATAAAAAAAAAAAATGTATACGGTCGAATTGAGAAACCTCCTCCTTTTTTTGAAGTCGGTTAAAAATGTGTTTAATTGTTATTTCAGATTGGTCCTGCGAGATTCCGTGCGCCTGAAGTATTATTTAGACCAGATCTCATCGGGGAAGAATGTGAAGGTATGGGAACGGTTTTTCAGGGTTCCGTACACAGAAGGAAAAAGAGGACCCTATTACTAAGACTCCGCTGTCCGTCTGTCACCAGGCTGTATCTCATGAACCGTGATAGAAGGTTGACATTTTCACTGATGATGTATGTCTATTGCCGCTATAACAACAAATACTAAAAACAGTTAAAAATTGAAGGGCTCCCCATACAAGAAACGTGTTTTTTCGGCGTTTCACTATAACGCCATCTATGAACGTTTATCTACACTAACACCTTTGTGTTAACTTTCACTTAGATGGCGTTAGACGTTCGTTAGATATTCGTTAGATGGCGTGATAGTAAATAATCATGCGGCTCACAACTCTGTTTTGATAAATGTTTAGTATTGTACTGTGGTACGGGACCCTACGTGTGCGTGACTGCGAGTGTGACACGCACTTGGCCAGTTTTATTTATTCATGTTCAGTCAGACCTCCAGCTATAAGGCTGCGTATCCACTGTAGATATGGCGAGGAAGCGACGCGCGAGAAAATATTAACAATTAGTAGCATTTCATTTTCTTAGCCTCGATCGGCGAATTTTTTTTATATGTTATATAGGCTAGCGTTTGACCACCATCTCGCCTGGTGGTAAGTTACCACTCACACACAGCTCTACCTCAACCACATCATCACATCATCATTGTAGCACGCTAGGCTTTAGTGCCGGTGAATGTGTGTGTAGGGAAACGGCTCAATCTTGAAAAACATGCTATTTGCGTTCTCACCAATATTGCACTGAAATTCTTCAGTTAAGTTCACATCTTTACAGAGGGTATGACTTGGACTAGACTGAGACTTCATCTTGATCAGAAAGGTGACTTTGACTCTACTTTAGGACATGAATTTAAAAAACTTGAATAATTTTTATACTTTATTCTGGCTGAATACACTAATCGTGTAGAGCAAAATGAAAACAAAAAAAAACAAAAATGGCGAGATTTCTATTTTTATTACATTATAAAGCTTCTATGGTATACCTCCATTTAGCCGGTTAGTAGGCACTTTCAGTAAATCTTATTTATGTTTTGTACATAATTCGTATTTTGTGCTTGTTCCAAATTCAAAATGTTTTTATTCACCGAGTGAGTAAAAGAGCGTTTTATTCACTGCTGTCGATGAATAAAGTGCTTTTATTTGAGTTGCAATGGTAAAAAAATATTTTTAACGAAAGCGTTGGTTAAAGTTGGTTTACAGATGTACCATTATCAAAGGAAGCTATTTTCATAATTTCTTAGAGAGCCTGGGACTCTTGTTTAGCGAGTGTGTAAGGATCAAAATGGCGGACTTCTATATTGTCAGCTGATCGAAATCATGTCTAGACATAGTGACTATTATTGCATCTGTGTCTAGTATTCTGTGAAAAAAACGTTTTACAAAATACTTCCCCGTCTCCGGAAACCGCGCCTCCCCCTGTCTGGCCTCGCCCTCAGGTTGAATGAAACCATAGATAACTGAAGCTGAACTGTGTATATTATCTTACAGTGTGAACTGTGAACATCAATCGCGGAATGTAATTATAGCAAAAAATTTTTTTTTTTTATTGCTTTAAAGTAAAAGGATGACATCTACCTATTACAGATACAGCGGCATGCTAAATTCTGGACTGCCAGAATTTAGCATGTCACTGCACTGCGCCTGTTGCCTTGAGTAGTTGAGACATAAAGATGTTGAGTCTCACATGCCCTGTAATTTCACTGGACACCTTGCTATTTCAACCGAAAAACATTCCTATTTCACGGCCGAAAATTAATTGGCAAAGTGGTGGTGCCGCCCCAGGCGGACTAGCAGAAGTCCTACCACTACAGAAACATTACATCCCATAGTGAAAAACTGGCTTAATACCGTTTATCTCTGACGGCAGGTCTCCACGAAGTGCTAATGTTCGGCATCCAGAAGTCAGACATGGACCTACGCAAGGTGCTGTACCAGAACATCGTGCTGAGCGGCGGCTCCACGCTGTTCCGAGGGTTCGGAGACAGGCTGCTGGCTGAAATACGTCGCCTGGCGCCCAAGGATATGAAGATACGGGTAATACACTCCACTCTACATCTATTACTACACTCTAGTAACATATATGAAGGCCTGTGTGAAGGCGCTCATGAAAGTATAAGAAGCGAAAGATTGTAACGCAACGGAGCGCTTACCTCTCGCTACATGAATAGAGGGAACCTAGATGGGGAAATATGAACACAGGTTAATACATTTATAGATATACTAGCTGACCCGGCGAACTTCGTACCGCGAATATAAATAAACTGTCCAAGTATTTTTTATTAGGTTTTTATTAGCTTCACCTGTATGTTTGTAACCGACTTCTTTGGGCGCGATTTTGGCCCACTTTAAACGGCCAGATTTCGTTCAAACTTTGTAGATTTATCGAGGACCGATGACAATACACTAATTTCATAAAAATTATTCCATTTTCAACTAAAAAGTAGAAAATAAATAATAGTTAAAAAAAACTAAAAAACACGCTTTTTATAGAAAACCGAACTAAAAAATAGAAAATAAATTTTAATAAATTTAAATTAAAAATAGTGTTAAACATTTCAATAAATATAAATTATTGTGTAAATTAATGTAGTAAAATAGGGTGAATAAAAAAAAAATTTTAATAAGCGTTTATTAAGATATTATCAAAATGATAATCACTCTACTCATATCTGTCAATAAAATATTTATAACTATTGACACCATGCACCTCACGCTTTTTTTTAAATAAAATAATTTATTTTTATTCACACTATTATTAATTTATATTTATTGAACTTTTTAACACTATTCTTAATTTAAATTTATTAAAATTTATTTTCTATTTTTTAGTTCGGTTTTCTCTAAAAAGCGTGTTTTTTAGTTTTTTTAAACTATTATTTATTATGGCGACACTTAATGTTCGACAATGGTCTTCGGGCCCTTTATTGTTTAGCTTCGTCAGTGATCATTTTCAATTCTTCTGCCCATACTTCGGCGTCTATGTTACGCTATTTGGAAAACAAACTTTATCCTGCGAACATCTTCCTCGGTGTTAGCGTCAATAACGTTTGTTTGTTTCATCATGTCCCTTAAAGTATCTTACGTGTATCCATCTTCCATAGTTTAAGTATTGATTTGAACGGGCCACCGTGTTGGCTCATTATTTTAAATGCGCGAACCCATTTACTTAACAACGACATGTTTACACTCTGTTTTCAGCAATTAATCAGAGAAAAGATAAATGCAAAGAATAATATATTATCCTGGACAATTTCTGTCCCCCAAGGATATCCCTCCTTTTCATGTTTCCTGTCATTAATTTTTAGCGTTCCGTACCCAAAGGGTAAAACGGGACCCTATTACTAAGACTCCGCTGTTCGTCTGTCAGTTTGTCTGTCTGTCTGTCTGTCTGTCCGTCTGTCACCAGGCTATAGCTCATTAACCGTGATAGTTAGACAGTTGAAATTTTCACAAATGGTGTATTTCTGTTGCCGCTAGAACAACAAATACTAAAAACAAAAGAAAGTTAAAAATTAAAGAGGGGTATACAAAAAACGTGTTTTTTTTAACGCCATCTATCTAATTAGTTTCGCAAAATGACATAGATGGCGCTAGTAAACGAGCCCCGTCTTTCTAGATCGCGACCAAACCAAATATTCTTGGTAATATCAATTAATCAAATATATGAGGTTGAAACTCTGTTATGTTTCGTATTGTACGGAAACCTCCCTAAGTGTGCGATAAGAGACGCGATGCTGATTCGCACTTGGCCAGTTTTATTAAATTTTGACATCGTTCCGTCATAAAGAAACATGAATCGTTTTAATACCAAAGAGCATGCATGATGTGAAAAATGAATGAGGTGGTTCAAGATATGCCACAAGATGTATGTCAGGATCGTAGTATGTGGAAAGAAGTAGTATCTGCCTACCATAACCGGAAAAAGGCGGGATTGTATGTATGTATGTAGTGACATTTCATGAAATGAAATGGAATTCATTGAGCTCATGGTCCTAGGTTACAAAATTCATCTCAGAAAATAATATTTTAAACCGACTTCACAAAAAAGAAGGAAGTTCTCAATACGACTGTATTTTTTTTAATGTTTGTTACCTCAGAACTTCGTCCAATCTAAACCGATTTGAAAAATTATTTTTTTGTTTGAGAGATTATGCCTCCCGTTTGGACCCATTCAAATTTTATTGAGCTATGACAATTATCTCCATATCTTTGGAGATACCAATCAAATCTTGATGAAATCACTATGGTACCACCCCCGGGATATCTCCTTTCCAACAAAAAAAGAATCATCAAAATAGTTTCATAAACGACGAAGTTATCCGCGAACAAAAATTAAAAAAATATATACGGTCGAATTGAGTAACCTCCTTTTTTGGAAGTCTATTAAATAGACTCCTTTTTTGGAAGTCGGTTAAAAAATGTCTTATCGTTTTCAGATCTCAGCTCCTCAAGAGCGTTTATACTCAACTTGGATAGGTGGGTCCATTCTGGCCTCACTAGACACCTTCCGCAAGATGTGGGTCTCCAAACGAGAATACGACGAAGAAGGACATCGCGCCGTGCACAGAAAGACGTTCTAGAATCATCTACTACCTTCTAGGATGTTCGAGAACGTTCCACGACAATTCTGAAGACTTTATTTAATGTTAACAACGCTTAGACAAATGTTGCTGTTTAGCTTCATTTATGGGACATTCTAGATTGATCGGGATTCTTCTGGGATAATCTACGACATTCTGGAATATTGAAGAATGTTGCGCTTTAGCTTAATTTATGGGAGATTTTTAATTGATCTGGATTATTCTAGAATAATTACAACATTCTAAAATATTGCAGAATGTTCCAAGACAATTCTGAATACTTTATTTAATGTTAACAACGCTTAGACGAATGTTAGAATGTTGCACTTTAGCTTCATTTATGGGAGATTCTAGATTGATCGGGATTCTTCTGGAATAATCTACAACATTCTAGAATATTGAAGAATGTTCCACGACAATTCTGAAGAATTTATTTAATGTTCTGCAAGGTTTAACAACGCTTAGGAGAATGTTGTGATGTTCTTGCACTATAGCTTCTAGAAATGTTTTTTTTATAATTTGCGGGAGTTGATTGATCTGGATTCATCTGGAATAATCTAATTTTCTAAAATGTTTGAAATTGTTGAATTGGATCGACATCTCTCCGTGCAGATAAATACGTTCGATATAGGCTAGCGTTTGACCAATATCTCACCTGTTGGTAAGTGATGATGCGATCGAGGTTGGTAGCACGCTAGGCCTAGAATGGGCTGGCTCTAAAGGATAGCTGCCGGAACACATCACATATTTGGCGACAGATTTTTCTAACTTGAGGGTGGTAGCTGGCCAGATCAAAGTCGAAGGAAAGCTACTTTCCGAATACGATTTTATTTCGAAAGATTGTTAATATTCATGCATATTCTCAATATCATTTTTAGAAATCTAAATCTTTAAACAAAGTTTAGAACTTTCCAGAAACACTAAAAGTAGAATGTTCGAGAACAAACTCAGCTTAAGTCAGTGTATTTATTATTTTTTAAGTTTAGTCTATTTATAATTAAGGCAGTTATTAATAAACACAATAAAAAAAACTAATTTTTTCCGCTTATATTTTGGTCTACTCAATCGGTTTTATTGAATCTAGTTAAAATTGTCACTTTTTTGTAATTGCAAAGAATTTTGTATATATGGTGGAAAACTTAATAAATTTATATACAACGCTTATATGTGTTTTTGTTATATTTTCCTTGTAGATTAATCACTAAAGGTTTTTTTAGTTTCATTATGGCTCCACACGACACGCTTAGTGTCGCTGTCCTATAAGTATTTCCATGGATAAATCTGCTGCCATAGGCCCAGCGCACACAGCTGGAAGCGCGGCGGAACGCTACGCGAGCGCGGATTCAGGCGACCACAAGCGGCTCTAAGAGCCTCGCCGAGCCCTAGAGCGGAGAGACGTGCTCTCTCTTTCTCCGAGCGTATGAGCGAGACGCGCGCGGCGCAGAGTAGCGCGGCGGAGCGCAGACCAGCGCCGCGGCGACGAGCTGTAGCGCGCATGCTGGTGGTAGCTCGAGGATTCTCCCAGCGCCATGGGCAAATTTATTCTTAGTATACAAATATTTACTGTATGTCAAGGGTACAAAGTAACTATTATATAATCTGTGGTCAAGGTAAAGATTTATATTAAACTAGCTGTGTGTAGCATTAACTAATAAGACATACGTATCCCAACTACACCGCACCCTACCACGCCACGCTAATCCCCCCTTCCCCTCACTTCCACATCCCCACCACTCTCTCTCCCCTCCCCCCTCACACACTTTGAACGTCATATTTTTTTATATCGAATCGACAGCCTAAAAAAACAGTTTCAAGCTTTAAAAATGACGATACTTTCATACAACTTTTCATCCCCCCTTTCAACCCTTCTTTTCGCATTAAAAAGTAGTGTAGTATGTAAGAAAATAGAATAATATATAAGAAATGTAAGTAAAAAATGTGTAACCAAATTTCATTTAAATCGGTTTAGTGGTTATTGCCGAGAAAGCGAGATAGACAGAGTTACTTTCGCATTTACAATATTAGTAAGAATTGTTTTCTTTAGATGCGCTTCCAGCGGTGCGCTGGGCTATTATCATACGGTGCTCAGGCAGTACGCAGCCCCTGAGAGTCAGACCGTTTTAGGCCTAGCGTATTCGACCATATCATCGCTTACCACTAGGTAAATGGAGGTTAAACGCTGGCATATAAAAAAAGTATAAACTCTTGTAGTGAACGAGTAAAGAAGATGATGATATCTTTATAGCCGAGGTAAGCGCCAGCTTAGTGGGAGACATTTATCAGGCAAAAAAAACAATATTACGGATAAACAACTGACAGAACGATGGTACCACCCCAGGTAGATTAGCCTAAGTGAAAACTCGTACTAAGGGTATTAGATTACCCTTAGAGTTTTCATACCAAACTCGATATCGTAAATCGAACAAATTTTGTGTGAAAAACAGTACAGCGCCTCTGGTGGTTATTATACTTCACTAAATTTAGACCAATCAGGGAGCCAGAATCTGTCGAAAACTATGTGAGATCTGTCAAAAGCGTTTACGATAAAAACTCGTACTAAGGGTACAATCCTGCCAATATGTAAGAAGCAAATAAAACACTCCAATATTTAATAAATCACCTATATTTCATAAATAACGTAAGTTGGAATAGTTGCAAGTTGATTTAATTTACAGGCAACATTATTCAAGATGGCGTCGACTAATCTTAAAACTAAGCTGTTGGTTGGTTCACTTCTTGGGAGACACCATATCTTCCAGGTTTTTGAGTTCAGCTGTAAATAAACAAAAAACATTATTTTGTAGGTATAATAATTTAAGATCGTTTACAATACGAAAAACTGGCCAAGTGCAAGTCGGACTCGCACTCGTAGGGTTCCGTAACACAGTTAAGTATTCCATAACTATGATTTTTCGCAACTACAAAATTAACTTTGTTTTTCATAGTGTTTGTATGAAAAACAAAGTTATGTTTGCGGTCGCCATATCTCTACAACTGCTGACTGTATCTCGTTCAAATCAATTTTCGTTGTTAGTTTTTATGGAGATCTACATCATATATTTTTTTTTAGATTTTTCACTCCCATACTTTAAAAGGGGACACACGTTTTACCACTTTAGACGCGCCTATCTTTCAAATGATTGACTTAGAGAAAAAATGATTTTAGAAACCTCAATGTTATTTTTGAAGACCTATCCATAGACACCCCACACGTATAGGTTGGAAGATTTTTTTTTTTTGTTTCAGTTCCATGTATGGGATGCCCCCCCTTAAACTTTTATATTTTTTATTTTTGTATAAATATCGGAAAGCGGTTCACAGAATACATCTACCTACCAAGTTTCAATTCTGTAGTCCTAACAGTTTCGGAATAAAATGGCTGTGACATACGGACGGACAGACAGACAGACAGACAGACAGACAGACATAACGAATCTATAAGGGTTCCGTTTTTTGCCATTCGGCTACGGAACACTAAAAAATCGACTTCACATACCGCGCTGGTCATTTTCAGTACTAAGTTTGAGGTGTTTGTCTCCATATCTCTGGAGATACTTATCAGATCTCAATAAAATTACAATGGGACCAAATGGGAAGCATACTCTCTCTAACAAAAAATATTTTTTTAAATCGGTTTACCATTGACGGAATTCTGAGGTAACAAACATAAAAAAAATACAGTCGAATTGAGAACCGCCTTCTTTTTGTGAAGTCAGTTAAAAATAAATATGTTTGCATGGTGGTAGGACACTATCTAGTGTCCGCCTGGCCAGCAACCTCCCTCAAGTTAGAAAATCTGTCGCCAAAACATCTAATGTGTTCCGGCAGCTATCCTTGAGAGCCAGTTCCCATTCTAGGCCTACCTTACGTAGTAACTATTATATAATCTGTGGCCTAGCGTGCTTTGCTTACCATCTTCGACCGCATCATCACTTACCAACAGGTGAGATTTGACCGTCAAATGCTTAGCCTATAAAATATTTAAAAAAAACATGATTATCTCTTAACTCGTCATAAACAAAATAACATCTCTAAACATGCACACATTGACAGTATTCAAATATACACAAGTGTAAAATTCTGGTCGATTCTCACTCCTGAACACCGACCATATTTTTATTTTACCGACGCTCTCCACATGCTTTATGAAACTAGCATGAACGGACATTGGCAGAATTGCGACAACAAGCCACAGAAGCCATAAACTAAGAAACTAACTAACGAGATAATATTGTGGTTTTTAAATTGCTTCTATCATCATCACCTAGACGAGTTTATTAAAGTGAAACTTTTATTACATCGCCTCACATTTCTTCGTCCATCTATCGGATGTCGCCGACATGCATGTCGCATTACAGCCGGTGCTGATTGGTGGATATGATATATGACACTTAGGTATAGCTGTGATTGGCGGACGCTGCCGCAGCCATATTTGCATAAATGCATAGAGAAAGAAATAATATACATAGTGAGAACATTAGCGTATGCGAATGAAATAGCTATAGAGATATAACCCGACTAAAATGATGAACACGTGATACATATGCCAGCTATAAGATAAAATGAACAACGTAATGGTCGGGTCATACATGACAGCGGGTGAAAGCCAATGGGTGCACTAGAACTAGAAGATATGCTAATTATTGCTAATGTGTCATGTCAACTGCTGCCATAGTAACTAGAGTATGGCTAACAAAAGTAGACACTCGAATTAATTGCATTTTTACATGGCAATAGTATGCTGCAAAATAATTTGATACTTTTTTGTGCAATTATCTCTCGGACCCTGCTAGTTTAAGGTACCAAAATGAGTCAGTCGAAGTTTCCTTCGCAGTTGGGGCTGCCATACAGATTTTTTTTTTCCGCGCGTTTTCATTTTCTACGTTTGTTAGCCAGACTAGCTACTATAGCTACACAGAATAATAAAATTAGTTATTACTATCACTTGTATAACTTGTATATCACTTATAATATGTTCAATTTATTTATGTTCTTGCCTATTAGTTTCTTATTCTAAAATGTTTCAACATAATGATCATTATTTTAAATAATGTTAAAATATACCTATATCATACACTTATATATTTTTTTATATATAAATATTGTATGTATTACTATTTTTATGTATTGTATATTTATTATACATATATAAATATTATATAACTAAATTCAATAATAGTTAATTTTAATTAAACTCATTTATCTATGACATAACCATAACTTTCTTTAAACTATTTTTTTTTATTAGGGTTCCGAACCCAAAGGGTAAAACGGGACCCTATTACTAAGACTCTGCTGTCCGTTTGTCTATCACCAGGCTATAGCTCATTAACCGTGATAGTTAGACAGTTGAAATTTTCACAGACGGTGTATTTCTGTTGCCGCTAGAACAACAAATACTAAAAACAAAATAAAGTTAAAAATTAAAGGGGGTCCCTATACAAAAAAACGTGTTTTTAAACGCCATCTATCTAATTAGTTTCGGCAAAATGACATAGATGGCGCTAGTAAACGAGCCCCGTCTTTCTAGATCGCGACCAAACCAAATATGCTTGGTAATATCAATTAATCAAATATATGAGGTTGAAACTCTGTTATGTTTCGTATTGTACGGAACCCTCCCTAAGTGTGCGATAAGAGACGCGATGCTGACTCGCACTTGGCCAGTTATATCTGTATTCCGCCACCTCCCTGGTCGTGGCTGAAAACCAGCGCTGAGTGTGAAAGCACTCCGCACCATGCTGAGTTACGACCTTTTCAATGCTGTAATAGTAGATTATACAACAAGTGAATAAAAAGGCAATTTAATTCGAGGGATTAAGTTGGATCCCGAGAGCAGCGAAGGGTTCTAGAGTAATATTAATAATTATAAATTAGAATCCTGAGCGGAGCGAGGGATACAAGGACCGAGATTATTATCATTTTTTATTCACGAGTCGTGTAATCTTCTTTTTACTATTGACTGCGAGAAAATAAATAGTAGTACCTACTTATAGTACCTATTTATATTTATCATATGTTATTATTAATGTGTAATATAACTGGATTATTAACCATTTAGTGCCGGTGAATGTGTGTGTAGGGAAACAGCACAATCTTGAAAAACATGTTATTTGTTTTCTCACCAAAATTGCACTGAAAATCTTCCGTAAAGTTCACATCTTTATTAGGGGTAAGACAAGTCTTACCCTTACAAGTCTTAGTCCAAGGACTAGACTGTGACTTCAACTTGATCAGAAATGTGACTTTGACTCAACATTATTACTTGAATTTACAAAAACTTGGATAATTTTTATACTTTATTCTGGCTGAATACACTAAACGTGTGAAGCAAAATGAAAACAAAAAAAATGTAACCAAAATTGGCGGGATTTTTATTTTTAATTTATTATATAGCTACTATGGTATACCTCCATTTAGCCAGCTAGTAAAGTAGGCACTTTCAGCAAGTTTTATTTATTTTTTGTACATAATTCGTATTTGGTACTTGTTCCAAATTCAAAATGTTTTTATTCACCAAGTGAGTAAAAGAGCGTTTTATTCACTGCTATCGATGAATAAAGTGCTCTTTTTTGAGTGGCAATGGTAAAATATATGTTAAATGTGAACCTTTTTTCTTTACTTGTCTCTATATATATTTTTAGTGTTGATTAAATGTATTTTCTTTCATTTCTATTTTCTTACACACAACATTCACTTGCATCGTGGATCCATAAAACCATACCACACTTTTTGTTTTTGGTTTATCGTTTTATTTTATGCAAGCTTTTTTAATTTATCTTTAGCCGCAACCAGACGGACATGCGGGACTCGCCGAGTGCCGAGCCGATTAGCGAGTAGTGTGGATAGGTGCTCGCAAATCTTCAAGCAACGATTATGCGTGCTCGCCTCGCTCGGCTAATTGTCGGTTAATTTGTCCACTTCACAGGCCTGCAGTTCTGTATAAACATGCTCACTACTTAGTGAGTATGACGCGAGCACATGCCACTAGGTGATTAATCGGCATTCTTTCATATATGGCTTGGCATAACTTGTCGATCCATTTATCTATATTACATATACAATCTATTATACTGTACAATATCAACACCAATATTATAAATGCGAAAGTCAGTTTGTTTATTTGTTTGTTTGTTTGTTTGTTTGTTTGTTTGGGACTTCTTCACGGTCAAACGGCTTGACCGATTTGGCTGAAATTTTGTACAAAGATAGTACATAGGGCAGAATAGGATATAGGATACTTTTCTTTTGGCTATCAAGTCAGGGGGTCCAGATATTTTTAATTGAATTTTGTAAATATAAGACTTCTTCTCGAATAAACGGCTTGACCGATTTGCCTGAAATTTTGTATGAATACATGTCATAGGGCAGAATAGGATATAAGATACTATTTTTCTGGCTGTCGAGTCAGGAGGTCCAGATATTTTTAATTCAATTTCGTAACTAAAGGACCTCTTTTCGAATAAACGGCTTGACCGATTTGCCTGAAATGTTGTATAGAGACAGTTCATAAGGCAGAATAGAATATAGAATACTTTTTTTCTGGCTATCAAGTCAGGGGGTCCAAATATTTTTAATAGAATTTAGTAAATATAAGACCTCTTCTCGAATAAACGGCTTGACCGATTTGCCTGAAATGTTGTACAAAGACAGTTCATAGAGTAGAATAGGATATAGGATACTTTTTTTTTGGCTATCGAGTCAGGGGGTCCAGATATTTTTAATTGAATTTTGTTAATATAATACTTCTTCTCGAATAAACGGCTTGACCGATTTGCTTGAAATGTTGTATAAAGACAGATCATAAGGCAGAATAAAATATAGAATACTTTTTTTTTGGCTATCGAGTCAGGGGGTCCAGATATTTTTAATTGAATTTTGTAAATATAAGACTTCTTCTCGAATAAACGGCTTGACCGATTTGCCTGAAATTTTGTATGAATACATGTCATAGGGCAGAATAGGATATAGGATACTGTTTTTCTGGCTGTCGAGTCAGGAAGTCCAGGTATTTTTAATTGAATTTTGTGAATATAAGACCTCTTCTCGAATAAACGGTTTGACCGATTTGCCTGAAATGTTGTATTAAGACAGTTCATAGAGCAGAATAGGATATCGGATACTGTTTTTTTGGCTATCGAGTGTTTAGATTTTTTTAATTGAATTTTGTGAATGTGTGGCCACTTATCAGCTCAACAGCTTGACCGATTCAGCTGAAATTTTATACATATTACAGTTCATTTTGCATAGAATCACATAGGATACTTTTTTTCTGGCAGCCGAGTCCAGGTGTCCAGAATTTTTGACCGATTCAGCTGAAATTTTATACATATTACAGTTCATTTTGCATAGAATCACATAGGATACTTTTTTTCTGGCAGCCGAGTCCAGGTGTCCAGAATTTTTAAAGTGAACTTTGTAAATGTGTGGCCTACTCTCGGTCAAACGGGTTAACCATTTGAGCTGAAATTTTGTGCACAGACAGTCAAAAAGAAAGAAGGACAACGAATACTTTTTTTTGGGTGGAAATTTAGGTTGTCTAATTTTTATTATGGAATTTTGTTAATGTGTGGCCTCTTTTCGGCCAAACGGCTTGACCGATTCTGATGAAATTTTGTACAAAGACATTTAATAGGGTATAAAAGGGCAAATAATACTTTTTTTCGGCAGAAAAGTGCGGGTGCCTATATATTTTTTAACTTTACATAGAGTTTGCATAATCATAAAAGTTTGACCTTAGGTTCATCTATAATTACTCAACTTAATAAGTGCCTTAATTAGGCCATAAAACTGTCAGGGTCATTAAAAGTCATCAAAATTTACGCGATGGCTTTGCTTGCCCAACGTGTTTTATCTGCATTGTGGGAAGTATTTCAAAAACATTTGTGTTTTACCTGCCACATTTAACGTTAGGGTGTTGACTTAGTACGTTATAAAAACTGTCAGGGTCATAAAACGTAAAAATGTTCGCGCTCACATCGCTCTCGCAGTGATAGCGCTTACTACGCTCGCCCAGTAAAAGCGCTCGCTCCGGTCGCGCAAGCATTTGTAATATCTACTTTGTAGGAATAACAATTCAATTTCGCTCAATTTCCTGTGCTCCAATCATTCCCTGGCGTTGAGGTCATCTGAAACTTTAGAGTTAGATATGCCAGCTCACTCGACAATCTTCTATGATTCTTCTTTCATTATACAGGCAATCCGTCTTTGGAATGACTTACAATTCGACACGCTCCCTCAATGTATACTTTTAAAGAAAAACTAAAAAAAATCTACTTAACACAAACCGGTATTGATGATTATTAAGCTATCTCATGTATTTCTTAAAACTGTTATATATTTGTTTGTGTATGTATGTTTATATATTATGCATATTTATTTATATTTGTTTTATTTGTATGTATGTAGATATATGTTATGAAATAAATATTTATGTTTATGACTTTTAAATAGATGTTTATTCATTTTATGATCTCAAAATTGTTAAATGTGCACCTTAGTCCTTTACATATTCGTACTGTCCACTCCGTCCTAAGGTTGTCTGGAAGAGATCGCTTTGTGCGATAAGACCGCCCAATGTACTAATGTATAATGTATTTTAAGATGTTTATTATTTAATTTTGGTGTACAATAAAGAATTATCATTCATTCATTCATACATTTCAGCAATTTTTGTATTTTAATGGCCACATTCATCAAAACGAGTCATAAATTGGAACAGTAGAACTTTCATTAATCATACTAATTTTTTACATTAAAATAAGTGGATATCAAGTTTAACCTTAGGGTCATCGGTGTTGAATTAGCAGGTCATAAAAACTGTCAGGGTCATAAAATGACGTAAGAATTTTCGCACTCGCTTCGCTCGCGCATTGTTAGCGCTCGCTATGCTCGCGCAAAACTTTGTTTTATCTACTTTGTAGGTAATATTTCAGCATTTTTTGTATTTTAATAGCCACATGCATCAAATCGAGTTTATAAATTGAAACAGACGCATCAAATCGAGTTTATGAATTGAACAACAAACAACCTTCAATAATCATAATGATTGTGTACCTTAAAATAAGTGGATATCAAGTTTAACCTAAGTGTCATCGTTCTTGACTTAGGTAGGTCATAAAAACTGTCAGGGTCATAAAAAGTCGTAAAAAATTTTCGCGCTCGCTTCGCCCGCGCATTGATAGCGCTCGCTGCGCTCGCGCAAACCTTTGTTTTATCTACTTTGTAGGTTATATTTCGGCATTTTTTGTATTTTAATAGCCACATGCATCAAAACGAGTTTATAAATTGAAACAGTAGAACCTTCAATAATCATAATGATACCTTATAATAAGTGAATATCAAGTATATAACCTTAGGGTCATCGGTCTTGACTTAGTAAGTCATAAAAACTGACAGGGTCATAAAAAGACGTAAAATTTTTTTGCGCTCGCTTCGCTCGCGCGTTAATAGCGCTCGCTGCGCTCGCGCAGACATTTGTCATCAGTGTTAACTTAACAGGTCATGAAAACTGTCAGGGTCATGAAAGGTCGTAAAAATTTTTCACGCTCGCTTTGCTCGCGCAGTGATAGCGCTTGTTACGCTCGCGCAGTAATACTGCTCGCTACGCTTGCGCAAACATTTGTTTTATCTACTTTGCAGGTACTATTTCAGCATTTTTTGTATTTTAATAGCCACATCCATCAAAACGAAGCTATAAATTGAAACAGTACAACCTTCAATAATCATAATGATTAATAACCTTAAAATAAGTGAATATCAAGTTTAACTTTTGTGTCATCAGTGTTAACTTAGTAGGTCATAAAAACTGTCAGGGTCATAAAAAGACTTAAAATTTTTTCGCGCTCGCTTCGCTCGCGCATTAATAGCGCTCGCTGCGCTCGCGCAGACATTTATCATCAGTGTTAACTTAGCAGGTCATAAAAACTGTCAGGGTCATGAAAGGTCGTAAAAAAAATTCGCGCTCGCTTTCCTCGCGCAGTGATAGCGCTTGCTACGCTCGCGCAGTAATACTGCTCGCTACGCTCGCGCAAACATTTGTTTTATCTACTTTGCAGGTAATATTTCAGCATTTTTTGTATTTTAATAGCCACATCCATAAAAACGAAGCTATAAATTAAAACAGTACAACCTTCAATAATCATAATGATTAATAATCTTAAAATAAGTGAATATCAAGTTTAACTTTTGTGTCATCAGTGTTAACTTAGTAGGTCATAAAAACTGACAGGGTCATAAAAAGTCGTAAAAATTTTTCGCACTCGCTACGCTCGCGCAGTAATAGCGCTCGCTCTGGTCGCGCAAGCATTTGTTATATCTTCTTTGTAGAAAACATTCCAGGAACTTTTGTATTTTAATAGCCACATTCATCAAAACGAGTTATATTTGGAACAGTTCAACCTTTAATAATCATAATAATTTTTTACCATAAAATAAGTGGATATCAAGTTTAACCTTAGGGCCATCGGTTTTGTCTTAGTAGGTCATAAAAACTGTCAGGGTCATAAAAAGACGTATAAAGTTTCGCGCTCGCTACGCTCGCGCAAACTTTTGTTTTATCTACTTTGTAGGTAATATTTCAGCATTTTTGTATTTTAATTGCCACATGCATCAAAACGAGTTTATAAATTGAAACAGTACAACCTTCAATAATCATAATATATATTAACCTTTAAATAGGTGGATATCAAGTTTAACCTATGTGTCATCGGTGTTGACTTAGTAGGTCATAAAAACTGTCAGGGTCATAAAAAGTCGTAAAAATGTTCGCGCTCGCTTCGCTCGCGCAGTGATAGGGCTTGCTACTCTCTCACAGTAATAGCGCTCGCTCCGTTCGCGCAAGCATTTGTTATATCTACTTTGTAGGAAACATTTCAGCAACTTTTGTATTTTAATAGCCACATCCATCAAAACGAGTCATAAATTGAAACAGTACAACCTTCAATAATCATAATGACCTTGGTTAGGTTTACCAAGTACCAAGTAATGATTACTGATTTTAACAATAGACGATATCGAGTTCGTCCTAAGAGTCATCTATATTGACTTGATTATTAGGTCATTAAACTGTCAGGGTTATAAAAAGTCATAAAAAATTTTCACTCGCCCAATAATAGCGCTCGCTACGCTCGCGCAGCTATCCACCTTATTTTCTTTGTAAGAAATGTTTCAGGAACTGTTGTATTGAGTCAAACATTTAAACAGCACAACTTCGTATAGCTAACCAAAATGATTAATGACTTTAACAATAGAGGATATTGAGTTCGACTTTGAGGGTCATCTATGGTGACTTGGCCTAAGAGATCATCGATCTAGACCTCAATGGTCATAAAGACACAAATAACGCGGGCGAAGCCGCGGGTAACAGCTAGTATTCTATATTACTACTTACTATTACTAATTACTACACTATATAATGTATGTATATATATTCTATATTACATATATCATCCATTTTGCCAACATACAATAAATTTTAGTTTGTCAATTGATATAGCTTAAAGTCTAGTGGACTGATCAAGTGGACTTGACAAGTCTCACATGATTGACGGTTTCACTTGATGAGGAACTAGTAGTCCATTGAAGGTGCCGTTAAGTCCGGTCACGCCACTTGCCTACCGATCTGTGCCGTCAATCAACATTTCTGTCAGTGGAAGTCAACTTCTAGACGGTAGTCAACGTAGTAAGCCATCATCAATATTTGCTTCACTCATGTAGACTTAACATGTGTACTTAATCGTCTCCAGAAACCTTTAATAGATTATAGGAAACAAATTTTTTTAGAACCCAAATCCAACCCTGAAGCTGTCTAAACATAAATAAATGGTTAGACAAAGTTTAGAAGGGTAAAACTGAATTTTACCAGCGGCAGCGATTTTCTTCTCCTCAGCGAGCTTAGCATCCTTGACTACCTTCTCCTTGAGCTCCACCTCGCGGAACTTGGCTTCCTTCTTGGAGAGACGGCTCTGGTGCATCGCTCCGTACAGGATACCAGCGGTCAGGAATGACCAGCGACCAAACTGTAATCATCATTTTAATTTCATTAATTTATTTTGGTAATATTTAGATTTATAGTAATTTGATTCATAAGTCGTATGCAAAGTTGTGAGTAGTGACTAGGGCTGCAATTTTTTTAGGCGGTATAAAAAATAAGTATTTATTTATTTTTTCAATTTTTATATTCATAAACATATTTTTTTGCTGGATTGGTAATATTTTTTTTTTAGTATATCTTATATGCTAGTGTTTGACCACTATCTTACCTGTTGGTAGTGATGATGCGGTCGAAGATGGTAAGCACGCTAGGTATAGAATGGGAACTGGCTCTCAAGGATAGCTGCTGGAACACATTAGATGTTTGGCGACAGATTTTCTAACTTTAGGGTGGTAGCTGGCCAGGCCAGACACTAGATGCATGCCACCATCCATCCATCATCCATTGGTGCACAGCTGTTTGAACTCGGTACCTCTGGCATCAAATCCAACCGTTCTCCCGAATACGCCAATAATTTAGTCTTTTAATGCACTCTCAATACAGTAAGTGGAGTATTTTTTAGTAGTTTTTAGTTTTAGCACGCATTATTGGTGTTGTAGATGTGTCCAATATGTGAATCCTATACATTTACAAAGTAAGTAAGTATATATTTTCTAGCTAATGTTTTAAGCACCTTGAAGAACGAGTTCATCAAGAAAAGCCCCTCTTTCTCGGGGAAATTGACTAGAATTTGCCCCCTGTGATTCCTACTCCCAAATCCGTGTGGTCCTATAGACGATTCGCCGCAAGTTTGTACTCCCACTTTGGTGCTAAAGTCTCCCATGACAATGTTGTAGTGAACCTTGGAGGTGGTGTGTAAAGCTCTGGAGATTTCTTCATACATGCTCTCCACCTCATCATCCAAGTGTGTCGAGGTTGGTGCGTAAACCTGGATAACCTTAAGGCTGTACCTCTTGGTTAACTTAATTATGAGGAACGCTACCCTGGTCGACACACTGGAGATTTCTACAACGTTGTCACTGAGAATCTTGTTGACCAGAAACCTGACGCCGCCTTGGGATGACTGATTTTCTTCTCTGTAGTACTTAAGATGGCCCGATTCTAAGGTTATGGTGTCCTCTTCCTGTCTTTGGACTTCACATAACACCAGTATGTGCCATCTTATGTGTTTCAGCTCCTCCTCGATTTTGCCCAGATGATCGTCCAGTCGAATTATGCGTCCATTATATGTAGCCAGGGTCAGTTTGTTTTGGCGGCCTACCGTAGCCCGGCCCCCTGCCCTGCCGTTACCGTGACTGCCGCCGTGGTCAGGAATAGCAGGGCAGCCGGGAACTGGGGGCCGCGGCATATTGTGACTTTCCATATTAAGTTCATGTATCCCTTGGGAGGGATATGCCCTAATCGCCACGCTGGGCAGGCGGGTTGGCGATCGCAGGACGTAGCTTCTCGCACCGGTGACGCTGCTGCCCGTCACCGGCCTGTAGAATTTAGCTACACCATAGATATGAAATGGTTATACCGCCATTTGTCGGTCGCCAGAGCCCCGTCTGTTGGTCATCAGGATGCACCACGGGCAGGTGAGCTGGGAGCACTGAGGTCGTATTTGTGCTCCCTTCATCCCTTTGTGCAGTGTATCGCATTTAATGAACAATCACTTGTATTTAACTTTATAAAACTGAATATTTTGAATTGAATCAATCTTCTTGAAAATGTATGGTCACCTCAGCTTTTACACATACAAGGAGGTTATGGACGAGAAGTAAAGAGTTTTCATGAAAATATTATTTTGATGCTGGTTATTATTGGAAGAAAGATATAGGAGTAGCACTGGCATGACGTAAAGTATTTGAAATTAAAAATAATAATGGTTTTAACTGTGGAATTTACATTCAAAACACTTGTTACATAATAGTGGATTAATTTTATGAACGAAACAATATATCTTAGTAAATATTTACCCTGATCAAAGGCGACACACGCACGGGGGGTCCGTAGGGAAGGTCAGACATTTTATTAAATTATTTGGGACCTGAAAATCCAAAAAAGATTTATTGAAAAATCCCAAGATTCCCTTCCCTTTCTTCCGTGGAGGTTAGAAAACGTAGATGCTACCAACAAAAAAAAAACACATAATCGATCATTTGAATAAAAATTAATTTAGTGAACTTATTATTACAAATTTAAATAATTTAAAAAGGAAGTTTATGCCGTATTTGTAATTTAATCTTAATTACTTCGGTATTATTAATTGTAGTAAAATTTGTACAAATGCAGATCTGCGTAGAATGGACCATGATTTTTGTTATTGGCAACAATGCATATTATGACATTAGTGACAGCTGATTCACGAATGAATGGCCGCCCCGGCTGATTTCATTCAAAACTTCATACATCTATCAATCTTCTCAATCAAATCCACGGATTAGACAACTCCTTTGTCTAATCCGTGATCAAATCAATCAATCAGTCAGTCGTCAAAATGGCGTTGGTCATGTCGTTTGTGTCGGTCGCGGTATCAATATTGTACACGCCGTTTCTTCTTTTAATTCTTTGTGTTATCTTTCTCGCGTCTATCGGTAAATCCTTGGGCGTAAGGAGGCTTTACGTGAACATATTGCTCAAGCTTTTCGAGGTATGTGTCTAAATTATAACTCTTGCGTAAATTTTATGAACATTTTGTAATTTTCGTCATTTTTCTTCACGCGTTTGTTTACAGCTTATCCAGGGTGTATTCATTTTAATTGCAAATGTATTCTTTCATAATATAAATGCGTATTACATTCTTTTTGTGTAAGGTAAGGTTATAGATGGTGCACGCATTTATATTCTGTTTTTATAATGATTTTCAAAATTCTTAGGACACCTGCGTTTTACACAATGTGGCTTCGATATTTCTATTCAAAATTCTAAGCTTGAAACCTCCTTAAATAATTATATATGCGTAATACTTCGTGGGTCGTTAAGTATAGATTAAGAAGTGCGTTTTTCTAGTTCTTTTTCTAAATTCAAGGTTATTTATGCTCATTATCATTATACAGTACCCAATACTTGAAATCATCTTCCTAATTTGTGAATGAGTCACTATGTAAACAAAAGATGTACTGATATGTAATTGTGTACGAAATTTATTCATCATGTTTTTTGCATACTTGCTAGCCAATGGATTATAGAAAAAGAAAAACTCTGTTTTCTTAAATTATAAAAAATGTGAAGTAAAAGTAGAAATCATATGTAAATCTATTGTATTTTATTTAAATCAGGTTTTTCACCACTATCTCGCCTGGTGGTAATCGATGATGTGGTCGCGAATAGTAAACATGCTAGGCTTAGAATGGTCTGACTCTCAAGAGCTGTGCTGACGGAACCTAGTAGCGTTATGGTGTTAGATTTTCTCATTGATAGTGGTAAGCAAATTTTTGGTAGTAAGTCAGGAGGAACATCGATATAATGCTCCTACTAACTGTAGTCGAACACACATGAATGCACATAGACTAATTCATTAATTAATGGCGAGGATTTAAACCAGAGGTTTCTGGGTTAGATGTCAAGGTTAATTCTTTAACGCCAACAGGTTTTGGGCTGGTTAAATCTTAGATATAAATTTCACCCATGATGCAGAGCATAGGCAGGTTGTTACTCAGCTATAAAAAAAATTACATTCTTCTTACGTATGTTTAGGTTACGAAATATAGGCCAGCACACGACAGCATAGTTCGTAGTAGTCAGCACGTTGCGCCATTATCCATTATGGATATTTGGCCAACTGTCGATGATGTAGCACGCTTGGTTAGAAGATCGTAAAGAGGTATTGGCACATACCCCTTAATTTTATTTTACCCCCAGGGGTATGCTATGTACCATTCATCAGGAAAAACTGATTTAGTGAATGATTAGTCTCATATCATCATATACCTGTGACTTTTTGAGGGCCTGGTGGCTTAATCGAGAGAACGGTCAGCTTTGATGCCAGAGGTACTGAGTTCAATCCCTGCAGCACTGATGGATTTTCTATTGAAAATTTTATGCGCACATTTCATAGTGGCCTTCGGGTGAAGGAAAACCATCGTTAAGAAACCAACATTCTCCGCATGGTGGTAAGACACTATCTAGTGTCTGCCTGGCCAGCTACCTCCCTCAAATAAAAAAGTGTGGCCAAACATCTAATATGTTCTGGCAGCTATCCTTGAGAGCCAGTTCCCATTTGAGGCCTAGCCTGCTTACCTCGATCTTGGCTATATTGTATGCAATGTAAAGGAATTTGATATGGAATTAGAAATAGTATTTTCCTGGTTACAAAACAGTAACATATTAAATTTTCCTAAGCTTGTTGTTTTCCTACCACTGTGCATTTTATTTTGTACATTGTGATGATAGTAATAGTTATGTTACTTAAAACAATTTCAAAGTTCTAGTCTATCTGGAAGGCAATGGGGTATTTACACAGGTTGATTTTCGCCATTCGGCTAATTACTTCACAAATCCGCCTCACAAAGCTGCATCGCCACCCCATAAATCTCTGAAAAATTGCATGCAAATACGGTCACGTTTTCTTGGAAAGTTTTGACTGTATAGTATAGTTTTAAACTTTTTAATAACTGATACCCGCGACTTTGTTCACATACACCAAGAATTTAGTAGCCTATGTTCATCCTTATGCTATAATGTATCTCCTTGTTAAATTTCAGTTAAATCAGATCATCCATTTACGTGTGATTAGGTAATAAACAGACTAATATTAGTATAGATCTTACCATAGACTTATAGACCATATTTTTTTTTTTTAGTATAGATCTTCTACGATAACATGACCCACCCCTCCAAAATTAAAAAACGTTTGAAAGTATTAACAACACACCACCAATTTCAATTTCAATTTCAATTTATTTATTGCTTAGAATGTAGGTAGATACATAGTTGGTCATATTAAAAAAAAGATCCTTACAATCTACTCTCTTTCAGAGTGTGCAACATGTCTGCAACTATTGCTCAGTTTCTTTGAATTTTAAATAGTAAAATAAAATAAACAAATGTCAAAGCGCTAAATTCAAATTATATAACAAAAAATAAATTAGGATTATCGCTTGTGAGTAATTATTAATAAGATTATTTGTCAAATTTATGTTCAAAATATTCATTGACACTATAAAAGCATTTCGACAATAGTAATGATTTTAATTGTTTTTTAAATAGATTACTAGGTAACATTTGTATAGATCTCGGTAAATGATTGAAAATTTTAATAGACATTGCAAACACATTTTTTTTAACAATATCCAAATGGCAATCAGGTAAGTACAATCTATTATATTGTCTGCATTTTCTACCCTCAGTACGCGATTCCTTTTCAAAGATATCTGGGTACCGTTTTACAAAGATACATAGTTCCATGATGTACATACACGGTAAGGGTAATATAAAAAACTCTTTAAAAATTGGTCGACAACTATCGGTAAACCAGGCTCCGCATATTGCCCGGACACACTTCTTTTGTATTATGAATACTCTATTAATATCCACAGAGTTGCCCCACAAAATAAGTCCGTACGTTAGAATCGACGATACGTAACCGTGATAAGCCGTTAATGCTGAATTTCTCGATACTAACATGCGCAATTGCCGTATTGCGTATACGAAACGATCAAGCTTATCACATAGGTTTTGTGTGTGGCTCTTCCAATTGTAGTTTTTGTCAATGGTAATACCTAAAAATGTACACGTGTCCACGTCCTCTATTTGTGTATTTTGGTAAACAATATTTAATCTCTGTTGTTTGGATTGATAAGTCTGAAACTGTATTATATGAGTTTTGTTGACATTTACTTTTAATTTATTTATATTCAGCCAATTTATTATGTCATTCAGTGTATTATTTATATCTTTGGTCAATTCGTTATTATTCTTTGATTTTATAATTATTGTGGTATCGTCAGCATATAAAATGCATTGATGCTTTGTCACGTTAGGGATATCGTTTATATAAGTTAAAAAGATAAATGGTCCTAATATGCTTCCTTGGGGAACACCTGATTTTATCTTTTGAAGCTCAGATTTGTAGGTTTTTTTTTGTCCACATGTTATTTTTGACAATTCCGTACATTGTTTTCTATTTTCCAGATAGCTTTTCAACCATTTAAAAGCATTTCCTCTGATTCCATAAAACTCTAGTTTACTCAAAGCTATATTATGATCCACGAGGTCAAAAGCTTTTGTCATATCTAAGAGTATTGCGGCTACTTTACATCTATTATTAAGGCCGTCTGTTGTTGACTTCACTAAATTAAAGCAAGCCAGAGCTGTAGAACTATTTTTCGTAAAGCCATATTGTTCAGAACAAAGAATATTATTTTTATACATAAAGTCAGTAAGTCTCGAAAGCATAACCTTTTCAAAGATTTTTGATAAAACGGGAATGAGAGTCACAGGTCTATAATTATTTATATCGTTTCTCATACCCTTCTTGTATAGCGGCTTAACAATAGACACTTTTAGGGCTTCGGGGAATGATCCTTCAACGAAAGATAAATTAATTAAATAAGATAGCGGTCTAGATAAGTCCCGTGCGCATTTTTTTATTATATTAGTATTTAGATTGTCATACCCAACAGAATTTGTATTATTTAATGAATATATTACATTTAATATCTCCTTTTCGTCAGTTGGTTTAAGAAATATGGAATTTCTTGTTTTATTTTTTAATGATTTATATATATCTTTACAATTTAAGTTCTTTAAATTATCAATTTGAGAAACATTTATGAAATAATTATTAAAAATATTACACATTATATTTGGATTATCAATCGTCACATTATTTATTTTAATATTATTTATTGAATTACTGTTTATGTCAGAATTATGTCCTATGTTATTACGTATAATGTCCCAGGTAGCTTTACCTTTATTCTTACTTTTATTAATATTTTTATTATTTTGTATTTGATTTGACTTTTTTATACATTTGTGCAAAGTTTTACTGTATGACTTATAAACTTTAAAATTAGCAGTTTTGTTATCTTTGCAATGAATATATTTCAAGTAATGTCGTCTTTTTTGAATGCAAGATCGTTTGATACCTTTAGATATCCATTTACATTTTAGTTTTTTGTGTAACTTCATTTTTACCTGGATGACCGGAAAACATAAGTCGAAAAACAGTAGAAGAAGCTCGTGAAATTGAGTGAAAGATTTATTTAGTTGATATTGCTCATACACCTCTGAAAACTTCAGAGCAGCTATACATTTACAATATTTTTTCACATTATCGTTGGAGAAGTCTCTTTTCTCCTCTAACCATTCAGTAGTTGGAGCTTCTTTTGTCTCAATGGTAATTGATTGTGCGGTTTCATGATCTGATAGTGCTAATTGGTGGATGCCTGTGTTGACAGGCTTTTTTATATTTGTCGCTATCTGATCAATACATGCCTTCTTTCGTGTAGGAACGTTAATAAGATGTTCGTAATTGTAGTTTTTTAGCAAAGTCAGTAGCTCTTTGCATGTATTGCTAGTTTTTAACAAGTCAATGTTCCAATCCCCACTAATAATGACTTTTTTATTTTTATATGTTAAAGATAAGTGTTTTAATAAGTCCTCTAACCGTCTTAAGAATATTGATGCATCATATTTTGGGACCCTATAGATGCAAATAATTAATATATTTGGAGTTAATATTTCTACTCCACAAGCTTCAAACACAAAATTTGTGGCTAATGCCTTTATTGAGGGAATATCTTTACACTGAAACTCATTTTTTAATAAAATGCAAGTCCCTCCTCTTTTACAGCTTCTTGCAAATGATGAGACCAATCTAAATTTTGGTAATTTTAAAAGAGATTCTGTTCCTTTTTTTATAAATGTTTCACTGAGACATAACGCATCTACCTCCAACTGCTTTTTTTGTAATAAATCTATAAGTGCAGATTCTATGTATTTAGATTTATTTATTGCTCCAGTGATGTTTTGATGTAATAAAGTAAATTTGTTATATGGTTTCGTCACGAAAAAGCTGAGAAAGATTGGCATTCGTTTGTTTCTTACAATCAAACGTTTTTTTTGGGATTAAGTCTTGGTCGTTTGTTTTGTTTTTATTTTTATTTTTTGAACATGCCGTACTATTAGTTAGAGGTTTTGATCCTTTTCGGCTGCAGTTATGTTGCATTGATATTTTAAATTCAGTATTTATATCTTCACAGTCAATTTTTAAGTTGATTGCCTTGCTTGCGGCATTCAAGTATTTAAAGTTCTCGTCATCACGAATTTCAATAAATTTGCAGTTTTTGTATATTTTCACAAGAGCAGCTATATGGTTATTTAGAGTTGATTCCCTAAGAAATTGATTTTTTCTGACACTCATTATAATAACTTTTATAGTTTTCATTCGATTTAATATCAAACTTAACTCATTTAATATTTTGAACGGATTATTATCATTCGAACCTACCAGTAAGACCACTCTGTCGTTTTCATTATCAATGGAATCTAATAAAGTGTCGCAATAGCTTAGAGCTTCAAAGCATGGGGCACCTGGTTTAACAATACCTGTTATCCGATATACATCATTCCACACCCTTTTCTGCCTTTCTTTGATCATGGTTTGGGCAAGCCCAGAGGCCTGTTGATCTCCCACAATGTATATATTTTTCTTTGTTACATCCTTTAATTGGTCTTCTGTAACGTTATTATTCATCTCTCCATCTTTGATTTTTTGTAGTGTTCCGTCTTGGTCCTCTATTTGATTTGGCTGTGCTGAAGGTATATGGATTATGTTATTTAGGGTAGATGTGGCTAAATCTTCATTTAGTTTTACAAAACTATTTATTGTTGTACTTGGTGAAGATAAGTTATCAAAAATCATAGATGACGAAGCGTTTTGTTTATTTGGTGTCGACGACTTGCCAAATATTCTATCGCCTGTTGCAATCGATTTTAATATTTTTATTTTACTGTCTCTGCTTATAATGTCTTTTTTTAATTGTGCATTTTTCATGTTTAGTTTATCTATTTCTTCGTTGGCTATGGTCAGTTGAAATTTTAGTTCTTCTATTTCGTTTTTGTAAACTTCCGTCTCGCTATTTTGTGAGCAGTCTTCGGGTAAACTAATAGAACTCATATCCACCAAAGTTGAATGGGAATCTTCAACGGTGAGATTGTTGGTAGATTGGCATCTGATTATTTGTCTTCCCTTATTCCAAGTACCGGTGGCTTCCGTTAGTACTTTGATATTCTTAGATAGAATATCGGTTGAGGGTAACAGTTTGGAATCCGGTGGTGTCGAATAACTCGTTGGTCTTGTAATGCATTTGGTGCACTGCCATTGGTCCTTTCTTTCCATTATTCTGTATCGTGGCATTGACACATTAGCACATTCAATGTGGTAAGGCAATCCGCACTTAGCGCAGGTCAGAAAACCTCGTCTTGGCAGGCTCAGTCTACATTTTGTACAAGTTAATTTCTTGACTTGCGCAGGTGGCATCTTGTATATTATGGTTAGTATTTATTTTGAATGTTTTACCAGGTGAGTAAATATTTTACATTCAAAAAGAACTTCTTCGGTGAGAATCGAACTTGAGCTCATAGGTTTCACGAGCAGCCAGATGTTTCGACGACTGAGCCACCGTCACGTTAAGCAACGTGTCGAAATAAGTTAACTGGCTTAATATATGTAGACGTTCAGTGCTAGTGTAGTGTATTATATGTAGCGGTAGATTAGTTGATATGAAGGCGAATATCGTTTAGCAGCTTTGTGGCCGCTTTAAAATGAATCATCAACGGAAAGTTACTGAAGTAAATTTAAAATTGTATACACCATTTAAAAGTTTCCAAAAATGTTATAGCACTAACTTATTCGTCTTCGAATTACACACATTTAGATATAAGTTTCACTTTAACCTGTACATTTTTAACACTGTTATTGAATTAAACTTAAAAGATAATAGCGGTACGTGTTTGTTTTCTTGGCGCGTGTGCACCAAGCATGTGTGCGCACTGGTACTGCCGGTTCTGCAACATTGCATACATAATTAAATAACTCATAATTATGAACGTACTTTGTACCAACCAACACTGCAAAAAAAGTTTCTACTAAATTTATAAGCAATACTTTCCGTTAAGTTAGGTGGGCTACAAAGTACGTTCATAATTCGGGTATCAACAATGTAGGGAAGTGCCTACTCTTATAACGTAGTACAACATAATTACAACTACATACAAACTCTGTCATAAGGATGTGACTACACACATTAAAACAGTAATTTAGAGGGGTGGGCCATGATATCGTAGAAGATCTCTATAGAAGTATGGATGTTATCTATCTATATATATATATAATTCTACTGTACGTGTGAATGTCACCGAACTCCTAAACGGCTGGACCAATTTAGATGAATTTTGGTGTGTATGTTTGAGTTAGTCCATAGATGGTTTAGATTCACAATTGGACCCGATAGATTGGCTGAGATCGGGCAGGACAAGATCTGCCGGATCAGCTAGTATATAATATAAAACACAAACATTGATTCCACCTATGTCCGTTACCTATATACTTTGAAACCATGCAACCAATGTGCACCAAACCAATTTCATTAGAAAAGCAATAATATGAAGATGCTTATATGTCTGGCAGGGCCTTGTTATCAACCACGTAAAAAATATATAACTTTATCTATTTATTTATAAATAGGATGCACGTTTCTAGACCAACTAGGGTCTCAATATGAACCTGTTGCCCTGGTGTTTAGATAATGTACTAATAACATAAATATTGACATGCCACAGGCCCAGATACGCCATATCTCAATGAAATGTGTATCTGTTTGTGTAGTAAATTAAGTTCTATTTGCTATTTTGTTTCGTCTAAGTGTGAGCAGACCCTTAGAGAAATAATTTACTATTTAAGATCGTTTAGAAAACGAAAAAAATTGACTTCATATTCCGCGCTGGTCATTTTTAGGGTTCCGAACCCAAAGGGTAAAACGTGACTAAGACTCCGCTGTCCGTCTGTCTGTCCGTCTCTAGGCTGTATCTCATTAACTGTGATAGTTAGACAGTTGATATTTTCATAGATGGTGTATTTCTGTTGCCGCTAGAACAACAAATACTAAAAACAAAATAAAGTTAAAAATTAAAGGGGGTCCCCATACAAAAAACCTGTTTTTTAGTACAACGCCATCTATCTATGTATCTAGGTGTCATCTGGGTGTTAACAACTCCTTCGTGATTGTTAAGCTAACAACTTTTCTAATTAGATTCGGCAAAATGACATAGATGGCGCTAGTAAACGAGCCCCGTCTTTCTAGATCGCGCTGTCGAGATTCTCCGTGAACTCGTATACCACACAAAATGTTCTTGGTAATATCATTTAATCAAATATGAGGTTGAACTCTGTTATTTTTCGTATTGTACTTTAGTACGGAACCCTCCCTAAGTGTGCGATGCGAGACGCGAACTCGCACTTAGCCAGTTTTATTAGTAGCAATCCCCACGTCTCTAGAGATATGTACTTATCAGTTTTGAATAAAATTACAATGGGACCAAACGGAAAGCATACGTACTCTCTCAAACAAATCATATTTTTATAAGTCGCTAGATAAATGTCGGAATTCTGAGTTAAGAAACATAAATATAAAGTCGAGAACCTCATCCTATTTTGAAGTCGGTCAAAAAGATAGAGTGGATAAGCATTTTTCACTGTCAAACATATTCGACATCATTTATCTATACTAATATTATAAAGAGAGAACATTTGTATTTTTGTATGTTTGTAATGATTTGGCTCAAAAACTACTGGACCGATTTAAAAAATTCTTTCACTAATATACAGAATAGACTTTCGGAATGAAAATAGGCTATATATTATCCCGTTTAAATCAAAGGTACATTCGTGGAGACTTAATTTGCAACCTAAGTCGACTAAAAAACGGTCGAAAAAACACGTTTCTTACGAACGCTGCTCTATTGAAAATAGATGGAAGAATATTTTCTATGGAAGAATTGTACAACTTAATAAGACCTACAAAAAAGTCCGCGACAGCATATGTCTATCTCTTAAGGTTGACTCACAGTAA
This sequence comes from Cabera pusaria, assembly GCA_954871355.1. NCBI lineage: Eukaryota > Metazoa > Arthropoda > Insecta > Lepidoptera > Geometridae > Cabera > Cabera pusaria. The sequence goes on along the minus strand of OX940913.1, from coordinate 10,203,231 downwards.
CCATTTTAGTCTTTAATTTTTTGTTAAAAAATGTTACATAACTTCCAAGGCTATTTTCAAGTATATAGTATTAATCCTTATCCAAATAATTACGTTCATTAGCTTGGCCACATATTATAGATTAAAATTGTCCTTTACAGTATTACATTCAAATGAAAACTCTAGAAGATATCACGAATTTCACATACACGCGTCGCAAAATTAATAAAATGTTTGCAGTGTAACCACAGATTAGTTCATAGTTACTACGAAAATATTAATAAAAGCTTAGCTATTCTGTAGATCCCCACCGATCACAATCAAGTTGAAGTCAATATAGTATATGATCTTTTGTATAAAATAATAATGATCTATATACCTACCTATATAATAATATAATATTTTAAACCACCCCGACTGATCTATAAATAATCTTTTCATTAAAAGCGTTCCAATGACTCTAAACACGTCATTTAGAATCTGAGCTGTAAGTTGGTGAGGATTTGAGTATTCTGTAAGGTCCAGGAGATGTCCCAGCATCAGGTCAATGCTTCCATGTTCTTACAATATCGTTGAAGAAGAAGATTTTCGAATTGATCAGACCTATGAAAGTTGATTTCATAGCGCAATTAACTAGAAAAAAGCTCATAGTGTTATAACGATTGAACGAATTTTCATAAATCAAAGCTAAGAACACTCTCGATGAAGATATCTATCAAACAAAAAAAAACTGTCAATAATAAAATCAAAATCGGTTTATCCGGTTTGGTGCTAAGATCACAGATTATATAATAGTTACTACGTAACTAAGATGCTACAGACAGACACACAGATACACACGTTAAACAGATTATATAATAGTTACTACGTAACTAAGATGCTACAGACAGACACACAGATACACACGTTAAACGTATAAACCCCTACTTTTTTCGTTACGTTAAGGTTACGGCGGCAGATGTTCTCCTTGGTGGTAAGTTATTTTTCAACCGACTTCCAAAAATAAGGAGGTTCTCAATTCTCTGTATGTTTTTTTTTGTGTGTGTATGTTACGTGATTACTCCGTCAATTGTGTACCGATTCGAATGATTATTTTTGTAATCGGTAGGGTACGTTTTCGAGGTGGTCCCATTGTAATTTCATCAAGATGTGATAAGTATCTCCAGAGATATGACGATAAACGTCTCAAACTTGCTACTGAAGTTGACTCGCGGGGCATTGAAGTCGGTTGTTTTAGTTAAACTATATTAGTTATTGGTAGATTTAATGATCCCACTACCTCTGTACGAAAACCCATGATTCATGAATGCACATATACTTTCATTGGTAGGTATATAGCTAGGTTTAGAACCAACGACCGTCGGGTCAGAATCAGGGTAACTATCCTTTACGCCAAAGGGCCGTCCAATATCACTACGTAAGTATTATAAAACAAAGTCCATCACTGCGTCTGTCTGTCTGTTCGCAATAATCTCAATAGCTCCTGAACGGATTATCATGCGGTTTTTACCAATAGCCAGAGTGTTTATGAGGAAGGTTTAAGTGCATAATTCGTTAAGGTTTTGTGTAAATTGGTTGAAATATGACGATGATTGTTAACAATCATGTTAAACATGTTTAAACATGTTAAAATTTTATATTCGATGCAACAAACTGATGCAAATTTTGTAGGCATATATGTTCTACCCGTGCGAAGCCGGGGCGGGCTGCTAGTATTAAAATAAAATTGAATATCAATAAAAATAATTTTAATGAACACGAACTCGATTTAAAAGAAATAATCTCCTATAAGGCTAGAGCGTCGGAGAAACTTATAGCACAGATTATATAATAGTTACTACGTAACTTATAGTCGGAGAGACAGGATACATTGATTTTCGATATTATTTCGACTTCGCACTAACGATAATAATTTGGACTTTGAAATCTACTTTGCGCTACGCTTCGGCATATGTGTCCCGAGCCAGGTAAATAAATAAATACCGATACATTTTGTTACCAACTGCACATCCTCGGAACAAGGCGATAACATAACATATTAATCGGGTTATTACAAAATAATACTCAGTTATCTTTTAATCGCTGATAAATATTTAAAACTGCGTTTTGATCATCGGCCAAAATACATAAATTCGTTATATTGCAGTTCCTATTCTAAGAAGGTTTAGTCGATAAAATTCTGTAATACATTTATTTTTACTCTTTGATCATTTATGATAATATCGTTTAAAAACTAAAAAAGAACCGACTTCAATGCCGCGCTATTAATTTTCAGTACCAATTTTGAGATGTTTATCTCAATATCTCTGGAGATACTTATCAGACCTCGATAAAATTATCATGGTACCACACTTGGGATATCTCCCTTGGAACAAAAAAAGAATAATCAAAATCGGTTCATAAACGACGAAGTTATCCGTGAACAAACATAAAAAAAATATATATATACGGTCGAATTGAGAAACCTCCTCCTTTTTTTGAAGTCGGTAAAAATAGACATGTTCGCATTTTTTAACCGACTTCAGAAGAGGAGGAGGTTGTCAATTCGTATGTTTATATTTTTAAGTACATATATTCGGGTATATGCGTATATATTGAGTTATATAGTGATATAGCAACCGCAAATATCATAGTGTTTGTATGAAAAACAAAGTTAAATTTTTGCGAACGAAAAATTATATATATAAAATACTCTACTTTGTTACGGAACCCTAAGAATGCCAGCCCCACTTGCACTTGGCCAGTTTGTTTTAAATCTGCGAAATGTTATGTAATAATTAAGATAGTTTACAAACTAAAACAACCGACTTTAATGCCCCGCGATTCAATTTCAGTAGCAAATTTGAGGCGTTTTTCGTCATATCTCTGGAGATACTTATCATATCTCGATGAAATGTAAATACAATGTGACCACCTCGGAAACGTACCCTACCGATTAAAAAAAGAATCATTCTAATCGGTTCACAATGGACGGAGTAATCGTGTAACATACATACAAAAAAAAATGCAGACGAATTGAGAACCTTCTTTTTGGGAAGTCGGATGAAAAGTTCACATTAATAAATGTCCAAGTCTGCATAATGTACCATATACACGAGGCCAATAAACGCATATAAATGCTACAGAGACTGCAGCTAATACAAAAACACCTGTGCCGTTTATTGAGTATAAGTTTTTAAAACATGCCATTATGTTCATAATATAATGTAGTATTGAATCAAGAATACGGATGAGGGTTCATTTACTAATAAAGTTAGTTACTTACATCGTCGACCACATCGTCACTTAACATCAGGTGAGATACCTAGTGGTCAAACGCTTGACTATAACGAATAAATAAAAAAATAGTTAGGGTTGCAATACTTTCTAGGAACCAATACGGGACGTTTTCTCTTCCGATGCCCAAAACTCATACATAACACATCCAACGCCAACACGCGGCCTTGTACTATTATTTATTCTGTGACGCGGTTTTAATTCAATTACACCATACATACTACGCATGTGTACATAGTGAGAGACAATCTATATGTTTTTTAACAGACACCCACTCATCTCAACCGTAGTGGCTATCAAAAGTATAAAATAAATGTAAATAATTTATGATCGTACAAAACTAAAAAACCGACTTCACATGCCGCGATAGTCAAACTACTGGCTAGTTATAATCATGTCATCTAAGTATACACATTTTCTTATATTGTTTATCTCCCCATATCTCCGGAGATAATTGTCAGATGACGAAAAAATTGAATGGGGCCAAACGGGAAGCATAATCTCTCAAACAAAAAAATATTTTTTCAAATCAGTTAAGATTTGTCGGAGTTTTGAGATAACAAATACAAATAAAAACCAGTCGAATTGAGAACCTCCTCCTTTTTTTGTGAAGTCGGTTAAAAAGTCAAAGCATTTATTCAGTATATTGGCATATTAAAAATCTGCACTTACACACATCAAATAACATTAAATAGGTCATATCAATAATTATTATTATAAATATAAATAATTTGTGATCGTACAAAATGAAAATTGAGAGTCGAATTGAGAACCTCCTTCTTTTTTGTGCAGTCGGTTAAAAAAGCATACCTTATTGCTTTAAATTAAAAAAAAAAACAAAAGTATGGCAACCCCAGCTATTAATGGTAGACGCAGCATTGCACAATTTAAACACATCCACCATTTTCTCTTATGTCATCTGCTTTGACATAATCAACACTATTTTCTACATTAGGAGCGTTATGCCAGCGGTCGCAATCCTATTTTTGCTTTAAAGCCATAATACAAAGCGAAGATTGGCTAGCACCATTTTTAACCGACTTTTAAAAAAACCTGCTAAGATTTTTTATATATAGTATAGGCTAGTGTTTGGCCACTATCTCACCTGTTGGTAAGTGATGATGCTGTCGAGGATGGTAGCACGCTAGTTCTATAATGGGAACTGGCTCTCAAAGATAAATGCCGGAACACATTAGATGTTTGGCGACAGATTTTCTAACTTGAGGGTGGTAGCTGGCCAGGCGGACACTAGATAGTGTCCTACCACCATGTGGGGGTTGGGGGTTTATTAACGACGTTCTTCCATATTTTCCTACTACCTACCACATGTAGACGAACACCCGTGCTAGTACTTCAACCGGCCACCTCTCGCTTTAACCAATCTATCCTTTACGTGAACAGGGCGAGGCTCTCATGTTTTTGTGAAATATGTTTCTTTATACCTTTTTTTAACCGACTTCACCAAAAAGGAGGGGGTTCTCAATTTGTCTGTATGTTTTCGTTTGCATGTATGTAACGCGATTACTCCATCACTTGTGAACCGATTCGAATGATTCTTTTTTTTAACCGACTTCAAAAAAAGGAGGAGGTTTCTCAATTCGACCGTATATTTTTTTTTTTTTATGTTTGTTCGCGGATAACTTCGTCGTTTATGAACCGATTTCGATTATTCTTTTTTTGTTCGAAAGGAGATATCCCAAGTGTGGTCCCATGGTAATTTTATCGAGGTATGATAAGTATCTCCAGAGATATTGAGATAAACATCTCAAAATTGGTACTGAAAATGAATATTTTTTTTATGTTTGTTCGCGGATAACTTCGTCGTTTATGAACCGATTTCGATTATTCTTTTTTTGTTCGAAAGGAGATATCCCAAGTGTGGTACCATGGTAATTTTATCGAGGTATGATAAGTATCTCCAGAGATATTGAGATAAACATCTCAAAATTGGTACTGAAAATGAATAGCGCGGCATTGAAGTCGGTTGTTTTTTAGTTTTTAAACGATATTATTATAATCGATAGGGTACGTTTCGAAAGTGGTCACACTGTAATTTTATCGAGATTTGATAAGTATCTACAGAGATATGATGATAAACGTCTCAAACTTGCAACTGAAATTGACTCGTGGGGCATGGAAGTCGGTTGTTTTAGTTTTTTAATCAACAGCCCGTATTAGTCCACTGCTGGACATGGCCCCTCCCAATGCGCGCCACTGAGCCTAGTCTTCGGCTGTTCTCATCCATTTGCTCCCAGGTACCTTTCGCAGATCGTTGCTCCATCTGGGCGTCCCACACTACGCTTCCCCACACGTGGTCTCCTCCCCAGAACTCGTCTACCCCATCGGCCATCGGTTCTGCGGCTTATGTGGCCGGCCCACTGCCACTTCAGCTTGCTTACCCTGTACGCTATGTGGGTGGGTTACTCTGGTTCTCCGCTGGATCACCTCATTACGAATGCGATCCCGCAGAGAAATGCCGAGCATAGCGCGCTGAGCAACTTTGAGTTTGTGGACCAGTTTCACTGTCAGTGTCCACGCTCCGGCTCCGTAAGTCTTTACGGGTAGGACGCACTGGTTGAAAACTTTGGTTTTCAAACATTGGGGAATGGGTGACGAGAAGATGGAGCTTCCGAAACGCCGCCCAACCAAGCTGTATCCACCTATGTGAACTTGGCACCCGACTTTCGAAAAATTGATCTTTTTTTGTTTTTTTTAGGAGCATAAGGTAAGTAGTGGTAAGTAGTGCCACTAACTTTGTTTGTAGTATTTCCAAAAAAAAAAAAAAATAATTACAAAAAATTGTCAGACCCCGAAAGTGAAAAAAATTACTTTTTCCGGCTGATTCTTATTCGCAAACGTTAGTAGTGGATTGTCCTCCTATCGGCTTCTCTCTCAAAGTTATTTCTATTCCACCCAACATCAATGTCTGTCCATGGTAAACATACTTGCGCACCACTTCGAGAGGTGTGCCATTGATAGCTATAGGCTCCGGTACTATTAAATTAAATTAAGGGGGTACGATTTCCTTACAAAAGTATTATGCACAAATATGAGTAAATAGAACAAAAAATTGCACTGAAATCACTTTTATTGGTCTTTTATAAGTATTTACATGTCGGAAAATTTGTTGACTTACTTAATTTGATTGATTTAGATGAAATTATTTTGAATAATAGATGAAATTCAAGTTCAAACAAAAAATATGGTTTGAATAGTATGTTTATATTATTTATTTAAATTATGTAGGTAAATATAATTCCCGACACGTAATGACTTACTCAAGACTAATACATGTAATTTCAGTGCAAGTTTTTGCTCCATTTACTTATATATTTGTGCACATATATATTTGTGCATTATACTTTCGTATGGAAATCGTACCCCCTTAATTAAAATTTGTTTATTTCACTTCAAAGTACTTTACAATTCAGTGCGGCCCTACCTACTAAACTAGGTGTTTAACACCCGTATTTTAGCAATTAGTTCCTTCCGAGTAATTGATCAATCTTGTGTACATAATTCAATATAGTTATCATTATTTACTATGTTAGTGCAAAACAGTTTTAGTTTTTAGAGTTCCGTACCCAAAGGGTAAAACGGAACCCTATTACTAAGACTCCGCTGTCCGTCTGTCTGTCTGTCTGTCCGTCTGTCACCAGGCTCATTAACCGTGATAGTTAGACAGTTGAAATTTTCACAGATGGTGTATTTCTGTTGCCGCTAGAACAACAAATACCAAAAACAAAATAAAGTTAAAAATTAAAGAGGGTCCCCATACAAAATAACGTGTTTTTAAACGCCATCTATCTAATTAGTTTCGGCAAAATGACATAGATGGCGCTAGTAAACGAGCCGTTTTTCTAGATCGCGACCAAACCAAATATTCTTGGTAATATGAATTAATCAAATATAGAGGTTGAAACTCTGTTATGTTTCGTATTGTACGGAAACCTCCCTAAGTGTGCGATAAAAGACGCAATGCTGACTCGCACTTGGCCAGTTTTATTAAACTATCTTAATTATATAATATATTTGTTTACAATAATCTGCCTACAAATAAACAACAGTGCGCGTTATGCACGCGAGTAGCATGTCATGACAGCATGCGTCTCGTACCGTGATCCTGCGGTGAACTTTGCCTTTGCGATACTGCCGCGTGACATTGTTTGTCAGAAAGGACGCTTTGTTAACTAACACGTACATATTATAAAAAAACATCTCTTTTTCATAACCGACTTCACAAAAAAGGAAGAGGTTCTCAATTCGACTGTTTTTTTTTAGTTTTGTTACCTCAGAGCTCCGTCAAATCTTAACCGATTTGAAACATTATCTTTTTGTTTAAGAGATTATGTCTTTCGTTTGGTGCTATTCAATTTTTATCGAGCTATGAGACAATTATCTCCGCGATATGGAGATAAACAATATAAGCAAATTTGTTAACTTAGATGACATGATTATAACTAGCCAGTACTTTGACTATCGCGGCATGAGAAGTCGGTTTTTTCGTTTTGTACGTTCATTAATTATTATTATATAGCTTAAAGGCTAGCGTTTGACCACTATCTCGTTCCCTCTCTAACTTCTATAAGATCGTTTAAAAAACTAAAAAGAACCGACTTCAATGCCGCGCTATTAATTTTGAGTACCAATTTTGATGTGTTTATATCCATATCTCTGGAGATACTGATCAGACCTCGATAAAATTACTGTGGTACCACACTTGGGATATCGCCATTCTAACGAAAAAAGAATAATCAAAATCGGTTCATAAACGACGAAGTTATCCGCGAACAAACATAAAAAAATAAAAAAAAACATTTATACGGTCGAATTGAGAAACCTCCTCCTTTTTTGAAGTCTTTTAAAAATAAGAGAGTGAATAATCTAAAAAATTATATGCTGTAGATCTTAACAAAGAATTTCAACGAAAATCGGTTTGAACGAGATATAGCTAGCAGTTTTTGAGATATAACACATTTTCAAAACCGCAAATATATCTTTGTCATTCATACAAAATGTTAAACAAAGTTAATTTTTTGCAGGCGAAAAATGATTGTGGTATTTTTTGCTCGATATTATAAACATTGTAGTGTGGTACGGAACCCTACCTACGAGTGCGAGTCTGACTTGCACTTGATCAGTTTATCTATACTAATATAATAAAGAGAGAACATTTGTATTTTTGTATGTTTGTAATGAGTAAGCTCAAAAACTACTGAACCGATTTAAAAAATTCTTTCACTAATACATAGAATGGACTTTCGGAATGAAAATAGGCTATATATTATCCCGTTTAAATCAAAGGTACATTCGTGGAGACCTAATTTGCAACCCAAGTCGGCAAATAAACGGTCGAAAAAACACGTTTCTTACGAACGCTGCTTAATTGAAAATAGATAGAAGAATATTTTCTATGCAAGAGTTGTACAACTTAATAAGACCTACAAAAAAGTCCGCGACAGCATATGTCTATCTCTTAAGGTTGACTCACAGTAACCATTTTAATCTTAAAATTGTTGTTAAAACATATTACATAACTTCCAAGGCTATTTTCAAGTATATAGTATTAATCCTTATCCAAATAATTACGTTAATTAGCTTGGCCACATATTATACATTAAAATTGTCCTTTACAGTATATAATTCAAATGAAAACTTAAGAAGATATCACGAATTTCACAAACACGTATCGAAAATTAATAAAATATTTGCAGTGAAACCACAGATTAGGTCATAGTTACTACGAAAATATTATTATAAGCTTAGCTGTGCTGTAGATCCCCACCGATCACAATCAATTTGAAGTCAATATAGTATAATAATATGATCTATTGTATAAAATAATATTCATCTATATATATAATAATATAATATTTTAAACCACCCCGACTGATCTATGTATAATAGCTTTTTACAATGACTCTAAACACGACATTTAAAATCTGAGCTGTAAGTTGGTGAGGATTTGAGTATTCTGTAGAGTCCAGGAGGCTTCCATTTTCTTACAATATCGTTGAAGAAGAAGATTTTCGAATTGATCAGACCTATGAAAGTTGATTTCATAGCGCAATTAACTAGAAAAAAGCTCATAATTTTATAACGATTGAACGAATTTTCATGAATCAAAGCTAAGAAAACTCTCGATGAAGACATCTATCAAACAAAAAAAACCTATCAATAATAAAAACAAAATCGGTTCATCCGGTTAGGTGCTAAGATGCTACAGACAGACACACAGATACACACGTTAAACGTATATTACCCCTACATTTTGCGTCGGGGAACGCCGTAAGGTTACGGCGGCAGATGAACTCCTTGGTGGTAAGCTACTTTTTGGTAGATTTAATGATTCCACTACCACTGTACGAAAACTCATGATTCATGAATGCACATAAAACTTTCATTGGTAGGTATATAGCTAGGATTAGAACCAACGACCGTCGGGTCAGAATCAGGGTAACTATCCTTTACGCCAAAGGGCCGTCCAATATCAATACGTAAGTATTATAAGAGAAAGTCCATCACTGCGTCTGTCTGTTCGCAATAATCTCAATAGCTACTGAACGGATTATCATGCGATTTTCACCAATAGCCAGAGTGTTTATGAGGAAGGTTTAGGTGCATAATTAGTTAAGGTTTTGTGTAAATTGGATGAAATATGACGATGGTTGTTAAATATGTTCATATTTTATATTCGATGCAACAAACTGATGCACATTTTGTAGGCATATATGTTCTACCCGTGCGAAGCCGGGGCGGGCTGCTAGTTTATTATAACTTCAGATGCCATACGAATCAGTTTCATTAGCAAGTTGGGAGATGTTTATCGCCATATCTTTGGAGATACATTAGACCTTGATTTGATAACATTTACTAAAGGACCACAGCTATTCAAGAACAATTAAAATCGCTTCATTTTTAACCGACTTCACAAAACAGGAGGTTCTCAATTCAACTGTTTTTTTTATATATTTTTTATGTTTGTTACCTCAGACCAGCGTCAAATCTTGACCGATTTGAAAAATTCTTTTGTTTGAGAGATTATGCCTCCCGTGTGGTCCCATCAAATGTTATCGAGGTAAGACAATTATCTCCGGAGATATGGAGATAAACAATTAAACAAATTTGATACCTTGATGACATGATTATAACTAGTTTTTTTTTAAGTAACTTGGCTCATTTTGACGTTTCTATATAGGTAAGTATTAAGTCGAGTACATGGATGAACCCTAACTCCTAACTAGGTTTCCCTGTATTTAGGAAATCTGTGTCTTTCCTGTCTTCGTTTCTCATTACAACTACGCGCGTTTGATATGTATGTGGGTTAATTATAAGCTGCTAAGTAGAATCATAGTAGACTTGATGTGTAAAAGCTTGTTGTAATAAACTGGCCAAGTGCAAGTCGGACTCGCGCTCGTAGGGTTCCGTAACACAGTAGAGTATTCTATAACTATGATTTTTCGCAACTACAAAAATAATGTTTTTCATAGTGTTTGTATGAAAAACAAAGTTATACTTGCGGTCGCTATTATCTCAGCAACTGCTGACTGTATCTCGTTCAAACCAATTTTCGTTGAAAGTTTTTATTGAGATCTACAGAATATATTTTTTTCTAGATTTTTCACTTCCTTACTTTAGACGTTAGAGGAGGGGACACATTTTACCACTTCAGACGCGCCTATCTTTTAAATGACTGACTTTGAGAAAAATGATTTTAGGAACCTCAATGTCATTTTTAAAGACCTATCCATAGACACCATAGGTATAGGTTTGAAGAAAAAAATTTTTTTTTGTTCCAGTACCATGTATGGGATGCCCCCCCTTAAAATTTTATATTTTTTATTTTTGTATAAAAATCGGAAAGCGGTTTACAGAATACATCTACCTACCAAGTTTAAATTCTGTACGACGACCTTAAATTAACTTAATAATTGACAACTTTGAGGTGTTTATGTATTGTTAGAACATAAGAACCTATTTGTGAAAGAAATAAATGATTTTTTATTTATTTATTTATTGTAAAATGGGACCACCGTGGAGATAAACCTTACCAATGAAAAAAAATAATTCGAATCGGTTCACAATTGACGAAGTAATCGCTTAACAATCATATAAAAAATCATTCCATTCATACGAATTGAGAAACCGTTTCATTTAAAAAAAAAACTGGCCAAGTGCGAGTCAGACTTTTGTCCCGCACACCGAGGGTCCCGAAACTCCCGAACCTCAGTATAATACCACGGTGATATTATATTACCGTATCAATACTAAACATGCTTATTAACTGCAACGCCATCTAACGAATATCTAACGAACTTCTAACACCAACTAATTGAACGTTAACATAAAGGTGTTACGGTATGTATTTAATTAATATTATTAATAAGGAAACAATCGTTCATAGATATGGCGCTATAGTTAAAAACACGTTTTTTGTATGGGGACCCCCTTTAATTTTTAACTTTATTCTGTTTTTAATATTTGTAGTTATAGCGGCAACAGAAATACATTATCTGTGAAAATTTCAACCGTCTATCACGGTTCATAACATACAGTCTGAAGACAGACGGACAAACAGACAGACAGATGGATAGCGGAGTCTCAGTAATAGGGTTCCGTTGGTACCCTTTGGGTTCGGAACCCTAAAAACATTAATATTATAGTCAAAACTATCCGGAATTTATAAAGTAAATCTAACTAAAAATAATACAACTTATTTTACGTACGCAAAAGTTCTCACTAATTGACAGACGGACTATCAGTTCCATTTGGATCATGATATGTACTGTGATCGGTATGCGTTTCTCTATGTTGTGTTTCTCTATTTCACTTTTTTATTTTTTTTATATAAAAATTGTCTGAAGTACTGAAACACACACTTACACTTACATGTATGGTTGGTTTTAACCTACTTTAATTTTTTTTAAATATTCTGACGTAAACGATTGGATGACAGCTGAATGGTTCATTACTTTTTTTTTCTAATTCAAAGCGTTAAATTCTGCTTTTGCTATGTTTACTTGATAATTGGTTATGATTTATTTTATGATTTATGATTTTGACGTGTATATGTGCGTATATTTATACTGCCTACATACTGAATAAATGCTTTGATTCTTTGATTCTTCTTGATTGAACTTTTTCATTAACGTTTCATGAGAATCTAATCTAAAGATTGTTGATCATACTCATTGAGACATCATACATCATATCTCAGTTGACCTGATTTATTTATTTATTTATTTATTTATACTTTTGCACACACAAAAATTTTACCTTACCTATATATAATAATAAGAATAAAGTAAATAATTAAAATATCGACATTATAAAATAATAAACATCTTGACATAATCGTACATTAGTAATTTATGTTGTAGTATAATGCTTGCTTATGTTTAATATAATTGTATAATGTTTAAGTACCTATGTATATGTAAGGGTCCGGTGGCGTAATCGAGAGAACGATCGGCTTTGATGCCAGAGGCACCGTGTTCAATCCCCGCCAATCACCAAGGGATTTTTCTATCGAAAAATGTATGTGCGCTTTTCACAGTGACCCTCCGGTGAAGGAAAACATCTTTAACACTGACTGCGGCGCCATTTTCGCAACTTTCCAGCGATGCTAATCTACACACGACGTCTGTGTTGCGTAGCACTGGCGTCGGATCGTAACAAAAATCAAACAGCAGTGCGGGCGCACACACCAGTTGTGAGAAAATTGTCGGTACAGCTGTTCGGATTACACGCCAAGTGTGTTTTTTGCGCGCGTGAAATACACAGATGGTGCGTGAGCCGCACTGTAGTAGCGGCGCGCCACACACACCGTCTGTGTGGCGCCGCATTGGCGTAACGTAAATTTCGCTCCCACACCATGTGTGTGCGCCCGCACTCGCGTAACGTTAATAAAAACACACGGTATGTGTTTTCAGCAGCGAACGTGTTAAGAAACCAACAACCCCTGCATGGTGGTGGTAGGACACTATCTAGTGTCCGCTTGGCCAGCTACCACCCTCAAGTTACTTAAATATTACTTGTTATATTATCACGTAACGGGACCATGGTAAATACAGGCAAGAGGCTTGCCTGTATTTACCACGGTCACTTAACATCAGACGAGATAGTGGTCAAACGGCTCATGTCATATAATGTTTCGTCAGTTTGATCCCTTTCGCGCACCATATTTTAGTTCTTGCTGACCACTGGTTGGGAATCACTGTGGTAGATATACCATTTACCCGTACAATGCGACTTGCCTTCTCCTTCATCATACGTACTTCCAAGGAATGACATTCCCTGCCTGAGTCTGTGTTTCCGATTAGATACAACATATATTCAAGTCGCGAGTGAATTGGTATCTTTTGGGTAAGTGCGATACGTCATCGACCGCATCTTCACTTAACATCAGGTGAGATAATGGTCAAGCGCTACCTATTTTTAACCGACTTCAAAAAAGGAGGAGGTTTCTCAATTCGACCGTATATATATATATATATATTTTTATGTTTGTTCGCGGATAACTTCGTCGTTTATGAACCGATTTATTTCTTTTTTTGTTCGAAAGGAGATATCCCAAGTGTGGTACCATGGTAATTTTATCGAGGTATGATAAGTATCTCCAGAGATATTGAGTTATCTCAATATCTCTGGAGATACTTATCATCTACATCTCAAAATTGGTACTGAAAATGAATAGCGCGGCATTGAAGTCGGTTGTTTTTTAGTTTTTAAACGATATTATTATCGTATAAACAAGCATACAATGTCTTCTAACGAATGTTTTTGTAGAAACAATAGTTGACATTCAAAAGTATACATAGGTACGAGTATCTATTTGAACAAAGAATGGAGTTGCATTGAGTATGAAAGTCAACCTAGCGCCCGCGTGCCGCCTGTCCTCGCTGACATCTCTTCTGTTGAAGTTGTATCGAGAATAATTTATGATCGTACAAAACGAAAAAATAAGCGACTTCACATGCCGCGATAGGCAAAATACCCAGTAGTATCATGTCCTCAACTGTAGGGATGCAATGTTGTTGTAATATCGATAATTATATCGAGGTAATGAAATTATCGATATTATCAATATTGATGCTTTTGGTCGATAATATCGATAATATCGAATTTATTTAAATTTAAATATAAAAAAAGCAGTTCACTGAATAAGAGCTTTATTATAGAAAATATACAATGTCCAAAAATAGAAGCTTGGCTAACCTTTTCCCATGAAGCCTATTGCGTAAAAATTTAGCTACGTTTTTTTGTTTTATTAGTCCTCGCGGACAGGCAAAAGGTCTTCGATTTTTTTTCTTAGGATGATATCGATATTATCGTATCGTTATACCGCAAATATCGATAAAAATATCGATATTTTACGTTCGATATTATCGATATTATCGGTTTTCCGATATATCGTTGCAACCCTATCCTCAAGGTATACAAATGCATATGTCATCAAGGTATGCAACGAGTTTGAGATATTTATATATATCTGCGGAGATAATTGTCATACGTCGATAAAATTTAAAAAAACGGGAACGGGAACCAAACGGGAGGCATAATCTTTTAAAAAATATATTTTTTTTCAATTCGGTCAAGATTTGACGGAGTTCTGAGGTAACAAAGATAATAAAAAAATCACTCGAATTGATAACCTCCTCCTTTTTTGTGAAATCGTGTGATGCCTAGACACAGTTCATGCACCAACCGCAAATAATAAGTTTGTAATCGTAAATTCGTTTTTCTCTCTGAAACTACATATTTCCTCAGATTTTTTCCTAATATAGGTGCTTCAGTACTTGCTTCTTGCCAAATTTCATAATTCCCTGAAATCGCAAAATATGCGACATATCAACGGTAATATCATATCTTCCTGTCAAGACCCCTTTGTCTTTTTGTCTTTTCAAGATCCTTTTGTCAAGACCTCCGTCTGTCAAGAGCCCTCGGTGCGTGAGTCCAACTCGCACTTGCCCGGTTTTGACGTGATAACGTCAAATCGATAAACGCCGGCTGCAAAACCGGCCAAGTCGAGTTGAACTCGTCCACCAAGGCTTCCATACCAACGTTGGTATGTACCAAATAAGCTATACCTCTATATTGCATCAGCGTTCATATAACTCAGAGATCAACCTTAATTGGCGTATACTATGTATGTATGGGGGAACCCTAACGTATGATCGTACAAAACGAAAAAAACTACTTCACATTTCGCGATAGTCAAAGCAACCAGTACCCATAATCATGTCTTCAAGGTATACAGATTTGTTTGTATTGTTTATCTACATACCTTGATTTTTATGCACCTAATAGGGACTATAGACCTCAGTATCTGATATAAATTTCAACTTGCTAGGTCCACCCGTTCTTGAGAAAATCGCTGGTGACACACGGACAGACAGACAGACGGACAAGAAAGTGATCTTATAAGGCTTCCTTTTTTACCTTTTGAGGTACGAAACCCTAAAAAGGAACCCTTATAAGATCATTTTCTTGTCCGTGTGTCACCACCGATTTTCTCAGGAACGGGTGGAACTAGCAAGTTGAAATGTATACCAGATACTGAGGTCTATAGTCCCTATTAGGTGTATAAAAATCAAGGTTCTGAGTCAACACGATAAAAAGATATGGGCAAATTTAGATTTTCGCGAAAACTTGTAAGTACCAAAACGTAAGGTACGATTTAATTTTTTTTATTTTTCGGAATATTTCCTTTACTTGTGCTGTAAGACCTTGATTTTAACCAACATTTCTAGGTCAACCGGAAGTACCCTACGAAGTTGGTACGGAAGCCTCGGTGGGCGAGTCCAACTCGACTTGGCCGGTTTTTTTAGGGTTCCGAACCCAAAGGGTACCAACGGAACCCTATTACTGAGACTCCGCTGTCCGTCTGTCTGTCTGTCTGTCTGTCTGTCTGTCTGTCTGTCCGTCTGTCAACAGGCTGTATCTCATGAACCGTGATAGTTAGACGGTTGATATTTTCACAGATGATGTATTTCTGTTGCCGCTATAACAACAAATACTAAAAACAGAACAAAGTTAAACATTAAAGGGAGTCCCCATAAAAAAAAACGTGTTTTTACTATAGCGCCATCTATGAACGATGGTAACCAACAAAAAGGTCACTGACCTTTGTGTTAAGGTTCACATGGTGGGTGTTAGAAGTTCGTTCGACATTCGTTAGATGGCGTTGTAGTAAATAAGCATGTTTAGTATTGACACGGTATTTATATATATCGATGTTAAAACTATGTAGATACTTAATTTTTCCGGCAAATTTTGTCCAATCGGAACCCTACGTGTGCGAGTCCGACTCGCACTTGGCTAGTTTTATCTCAGTAAGCGCCTTCAGCTGGGCTAGCATGGCCTTATCCCCGGGGAAAAGATAAAATTATTTCCCCGTTTTTGGCAAAATTATTTCCCTTGGTGAAGTTTAACCACATGAGTAAATTTTCTTTACTCATTTGGTTTTACCCCGAGTTTTGATTTTGTTTCGTATTAAAAAGTTTAAAAAAAGAATTGATTAAAAGTCAGCGGGCGTCTATAATTGTCGAAAAACTTAACTTATAATTTGCCTTCTCCACCAAACAAAACACGGATAGGTGGAAAGACAAAATAGTCCCCTTGCCATGCTAACCCAGCTGCTGTTTTCTGATACATGAAGTAAATAGTATAATATATAAGGAAGGAAGTTCACCTCCCCAGTTAACCTCATACAAGGTGAATACAATGATACACCACTTATGGTCGCGTTCTATCTTCAACAATTTGTGCTAATGGCGAAATATAGGTGTACTTACCTACTTATACATTTACTGCATACATTACTTGTACAGTCATTTACTAACTTCAATACAACAAGGAGGTTCTATCTTCAAAGGTTCATCTCAATTCGTCGGAATCTTTTATTCTTTATGTATGCTCCCCGATTACTCAAAGATGCCTGGACTGATTTGGAAAATTATTTTTGTGTTAGAAAGGGTATAATTTCCAAGTGGTCCCGTTTAAAATTCATTGATATATTTTTAGTATCTCCAGAGATATGGCGGTGAACACCTCAAACTTGGTACAGAAAATAATCTATGATCGTACAAAACGAAAAAATCGACTTCACATGCCGCGATAGTGATAATATCCACTAGCCATAATAAATTGCATCGAGGTATCGAATTTGTTTATATTGTTTATCCTCATATCTCCGGAGATGATTATCAGACCTCCATAAAATTACTATGGGACCACCTTAGAAATGAATGGGCTGAATGGGACCAAACGAGAAGTATAAGCTCTCAAACAAAAAAAGGAATTTTTCAAATCGGTCAAGATTTAACGGAGTTCTGAGGTAACAAACATAAATTGTACCTCCTCCATTTTTGTAAAGTCGGTTAATGACTAGCGCGGCATTTGAATTATTTATATATCTGATAGGCTATGCGTTTGACCACTATCTCGCCTGGTGGTAAGCTATGTTGTGGTCAAAGATAGTGAACACGCTAGAGTAGACCTAGAATACTCTGACTCTCAAGGGCTGTGTGCTGCTGGAACCAGGCCTCCCCCACTCGCCCATTGATTGATGTTATTTTGTGAGGTAAATAAAAATAATTCGTAAACTTTTTTTTTATTTCTTTGAATCAATCCTTTACAGTATCGGGCGCGCGCCGGTATCGCGCGCTGAACGAAGTAATAACAACGCTAGGTCGAGCGCCTTAGACATATTTTTTCTTGTATTGTCTGAAATAAACTTTGGTATTGTGTTTTTGTAGGGGAGTGAAATATCTGTCACGTAGTAACTATTGTATAATCTGTGCCGGAACACTAAGATTATGGTGGCAGAATTTCACCTTGATGGTGGTAAGCTACTAGAATTAAAAATACCTAAATACCTACCTACAAATACATTTTAAACAATATATCTCGACCAATTGAGGCACGTGATAAATACTAAATTAGTTAATCAAAATTATTTATAAATATAGACAAAACCAAGGTTATTGCACTAAACGAGCAACAAAGGTGACAAAGTAAAATATAATTATAATTCGCTAGTGTTGTCGCTTTTGTTTAAAACCACATTTGTCCGTTTGCCAAAACTTTGTACTTCATATTACGGAGCTGTTTGTAAATCCCAAATATTTAAGATAGTTTAATAATTTATGATAGTACTAAACGAAAAAACCGACTTCACATGCCGCGATAGTCAAAGTACAGGCTAGTTCATCATGTCATCAAAGTAAACAAATTTGCTTCTATTGTTTATCTCCATATCTCCGGAGATAATTGTCAGATCTTGATAAAATATGAATAGGACCATACCGGAGGCGTAAACTTTAAATAAAAAAAATATTTTTCAAATCGGTTAAGATTTGACGGAGTTCTGAGGAAACAAACATTTTCAAAAATCTTATAATTGAGAACCTCCTCCTTTTTTGTGAAGTCATATCTCTGGAGATACTTATCAGATCTCAATGAAATTACAATGGGACCACCACGGAAATGTACCCTGCCAATTAAAAAAAAACTCATTTTAATCGGTTCACAATTGACGGAGTAATCGCCTAACATACATAGAAATAGAAAATAAAAACATACAGCCGAACTGAGAACCTCCTCCTTTTTGGAAGTCGGTTGAAAAAGGAATAAAATCGGTTAAATCGGGGTTTACAAGTTAAAATCGACTCTGCCTATTGTTGGAGTTGGTTAAAACGTAGCCCTTGTTACTCGGGCTATCGTAACGAATTGATTGACAACTTATTCATCATAATTTAAGATTGTTTAAAAAACTAAAAGAACCGACTTCAAACATCCGCGCTAGTCGAAGTAGCCAATAGACGTAGTAACTATTACATAATCTGTGCCAGTAAGTAAAGTGCCATCCAAGTAGTAAGTCGTCGAGATAAGTAAATGCGTCGTAATACAAATGTTGATATATTAAAAAGGGCTGAGCCGATTTCGTTAAAATTTAAATGGGACCACCTGGGAAGGGTACCCTTTGAAACAAAAAAGAATTTTCCAAATCGGTTCAGGCATATTCGAGTAATCAGTAAACATACATTAAAAAAAAAAGATTCCGACGAATTGAGAACCTCCTCCTTTTTTGTGAAGTCTGTTAAAAATCAGATGAATAGTTGAGGCGCTACGGAGAAACATATGTAAATACAAACAAACAAACATAGATACCTACACATAGTGCTAAAGTCATAACCCTTCCATTTTAGGGTTCCGTACCTTAAAAGGAAAAGAGGAACCCTTATAGCATTACTGTGTTATCCGTCTGTCTGTATGTACGTTTGTCCGTCTGTCAAGAGCCTTTATCTCCGGAACGCATAGACTTGTACTAAATACTTGGATTTACAATATCTTTCGGCTGTGAAAAAATCAAACTTGTGAACGCGATCAAAAGATGTGACCCGTTATGTCGCATACTTTCGCATATTTAGCGATTTCACATGGCAATAAAAACCTATAAGGTCATCGATATGAACGTAGTCCTCCATGTACAGTCCGGCAAGTATAACTTGGCGTGCCTGTGCGCCACTGTGCTTTTACTTTGTACTTTGATAACAGTTTCTCTTAAACCACTTTTAATTACTTTTGGCATTATTGAACTATTTTAATGTAGCAGATTTATCAACAATAATGTCGCGGTAATCTCTCAAACGTCAAACTCACAGTTTCAATTAAAAGAATTAGTTCCAAAAACCACCACCGCCTAGTTATACTTGTGGCACTGTATAAGGTACTTCCCGCTGACCTAGAATCATTAAATTTGCCAAGAAACAAGGTCTTGAAGCACTTACGCAGGAATAAATCTGAAAACCGTATATACATATATACGGTTTTCAGATAAGGTTTACAGATTCAGTTTACTAGGTGAAAAGGCACTAGAGCGGCGCAGCGGCGGAGCGGTGCGGCGCGGTTGGATGCGGCAAAATATTCTCCAGGAGGCAACTACGCCGCGCCGCGCCGCTTAGTGCGTCTTATTTCTTAGGAAACAGTGGAAAGAATATTTTTTTTTCTGGCCGCGTCGCTCCGCCGCTGCGCCGCTCTAGTGCGTTTTCACCTTTACAAACCTTATTACAAACTTATAATTTGCGGTTGGTGCAATACATTTTCTATGGATCGAACTAGTTTGAGAAGTTGGTATGGAAGCCTTGGTGGGCGAGGCCAAATCGTCGGTTTTATTTTAGTCGGGTAAAAATACAGAGGAATTGAGAACCTCCTCTTTTTTTAAGTCCGGTCCTATATTAAGGTCGGTCCTATTTCAAGCTATGGAACCATCTTATTGAAAGAGTTTAATGTGCCGAGAAAAATAAGAAGCTATAAAAATCGATAATAATCGATTCACGAAGACACGTGTCAAATCCATATAATAAGCTTGTAAATCGATAAACTTGATATTATATGGCTTTTATTGTAAATAACTTTGTAAAAAAAACGTGTCTCATAAGTTATAAAATACTATGTTCTAAAAAAACTGGCTAAGTGCAAGTCGGACTCGCACTAGTAGGGTTCCGTAACACACTACAGTATTTTATAAGATCGAGCAAAAAATACCACTATCATTTTTCGCCAGCAAAAAAAAAACTAATAAACATTTTATTTCTTATAACGCCATCTAACGTTTAACAAAGGTGTTAGGGATCGACATTTCAATATAACGCCACCTATGGGTCGTTTACCTAACTAAGCGTTCATAGATGGCGTGAAATGCCGAAAAAAACACGTTTCTTGTATCTCCTCCGGACCCTCTATTATTTTTAACTTCATTCTGTTTTTAGTATTTGTTGTTATAGCGGCAACAGAAATACATAATCTGTGAAAATTTCAACTCAAAGAATCAAAGCATTTATTCAGTATGTAGGCAGTATAAATATACGCACATATACACGTCAAAATCATAAAATAAATCATAACCAATTATCAAGTAAACATAGCAAAAGCAGAATTTAACGCTTTGAATTAGAAAAAAAAAGTAATGAACCATTCAGCTGTCATCCAATCGTTTACGTCAGAATATTAAAAAAAAATTAAAGTAGGTTAAAACCAACCATACATGTAACTGTGTGTTTCAGTACTTCAGACAATTTTTATATAAAAAAAAAAAGTGAAATAGTGAAACACAACATAGAGAAACGCATACCGATCACGGTACATATCATGATCCAAATGGAACTGATAGTCCGTCTGTCAGCTGCATAATATTGTTTAAATAAAAATAAAAATGGCAAGCCTAGAAAGAAAATCTGCGGACAAAAGGGGAAAACTGAATGGCTGTTGAATCTACCGGTGTTTCGGAAATACTCCCATCAGAGAAGAAACACCAAGAAACTCTATGGGGCTTGTCTTGTCATTTTATCTTTTTTTTTAAATTAATTGTACATGTCATCTTTAAAATTTTAACAATATATTAATAATTATAATACAATTTATATTTGTTCTTGGAACTTGGGGCATTCAGGCCATGCATTTTTGTCATCCATATAGTCACCTATTGTATAGTATGATTTTTTCATCAAATTGGATTTTACATAGATTTAAAATTTGCTCATAGGCAATTGATCAATATCTTTAGGTAGCTTATTGTTAAAGCGTACACAGTTCCCCATGAATGAAACACTAACTTTCTGCAGTCTGAAATTAGGTATAATTAATCTATTTTTATGTTTTGTATTAAAATTATGTACATCAGACCTTTTCTTACAATCATTTATATTCTTGCGTATGAACATAATATTTTCATAAATGTATTGACATGCCACTGTTAGAATTTTAATTTCCTTAAACTTTTCACGAAGTGAATCTCGCGACCTCATACTATATATAGAGCGAATAGCTCGTTTCTGCAAAACAAATATTGATTGGATTTCAGCGGCTTTCCCCCATAATAAAATGCCATAAGACATTATACTGTGGAAGTAGCTGAAACAGACCAATCTTGCAGTGGCTTCGTCCGTTAAAAATCTAATTTTACGTACTGCGTATGCAGCGGAGCTTAACCTACCTGCTAGAACCGATATTTGAGAACCCCATTGAAGCTTTGAATCCAGGGTGATGCCCAAGAATGTTGTGGGTTCAACAAGTTCTAATGGTTCATCATTTATTAATATACTTCTATTTAGGATACCCTTTTTTACATTTGGTAGAGAGAAATTAATACATTTAGTTTTTTTTGCGTTTAACAATAAGTTATTGGTTGTAAACCAATTCAGAACCTGTGTTATTGATTTGTTTACATCGTCAAAGTTAGGTGTAGTCCTATCTATTTTGAATATCAAGGAAGTATCATCTGCGAACAAAACAATATCACATAGGTTCTGTACGAATGACGGTAAATCATTGATATAAATTAGAAATAAAAAAGGTCCTAGGATCGATCCCTGCGGGACTCCCATTTTTATGAGGGATCCAGATGACCTGACGCCATTGACTTCAACCATCTGTGTTCTATTACAGAGGTATGATGATACCAGATCAAGTGCCTTACCTTCAACACCGTAGTATTTTAATTTGTAAATTAGTGTTTCATGACAGACACAATCGAATGATTTTGATAGGTCATAGAACACGCCAATAGCATCTTGTGCTTTCTCCCATGCATCAAATATATGTTTAAGAAGACCTATTCCTGCATCAGTAGTAGAACGCCCTTTAGTAAATCCAAATTGTTTGCTATTTAAAAGATCATTCATGTTAAAATGTGTTAAAAGCTGGTCTAATATTACTTTTTCAAAAATTTTACTCAATGCCGGTAGTATAGAGATTGGTCTATAGTTAGATGGATCATTTTTGTTTACTGATTTGAATAAAGGAATCAATTTACTTTTTTTCATTAAATCCGGGAAGACACCTTGATCAACGCATCTTTTAAAAATAAAAGCTAAGTATGGGCTAATAACAGTAATAATGTAACTGAGAACTGTGGTTGACATTCCCCACAGGTCCTCGGTTTTCTTTTGTTTGAGCATTTTAAATGTTTTCACAATTGAGTCTGCAGTTACGTGTTTGAACTGGAACAAGGTATCACATTTATTTACACACTTTGATAATATAGAATAAGCATCAGCGGGACTAGAATTTATGGACTGAGTGGTAGTAATGGGTACTTGAGAGAAGAACTCATCAAATGTATTGGCAACCTCATTACTATCCATGATGTTATGATGTTGACATTTATTGTTAACTTTTAAGATGATCTTACTGTCTCTTTGTTTTATTTTTCCAGTTTCAGTATTGATGATTTTCCATGTTGTTTTTATTTTATCATCAGCATGCTTAATTTTTCTACTAAAATGCAAAGATTTTGCTGTCTGACAAACCACTTTAAAAGTTTTGGAATATAGTTTTAAGTGATTTATGAATTTAGTATTGTGTAAATTAATTTGTTTTTGTGAGTATAAGTTGTACAAATTATTTCTACTTTTGTAAATACCAGGAGTAGCCCAGTCATCGAACCGAATTTTCGCAGCTCTTGTAATAGTTTTAAATTTAAAAATATTATTGAACTCTGCACCCAACATTTGAGATAAAGTGCTGTATAGGTCATCGGGATCCTCAGAAAATATTAGGTTCATTAGTTGCTTGTCAATGATATCCACAAACTGTTCTGCCCGATTGGTTGTAATGGGCCTGTATGTGTATTCTTGACCTTTGGTGGATGTTTTACATGAAAATGTGGCACTCTGTCCCAGATGATCGGAGCCAAGTTTATCAAAGAAACTGTCTAACTATCACGGTTCATGAGATACAGCCTGGTGACAGACGGACAGACAGACATACAGACAGACGGACAGCGGAGTCTGTCTGAGTAATGTTTGAGTAATAGGGTCCCGTTTTACCCTTTGGGTACGGAACCCTAAAAAAAGAAGATGTTCCTCATACCGCAGTTCTGGCCTGCAGGGATTGTATACCGTAAATACAGGGATACTAGACCGGCTAAAATCCCTGAAACTCGTAGTGCTCCTATATTAAAATAGTTATATTTAAATGTATGTTAGTCTGTAAGGTATTTATAATATGGGTCTTAGAATAACATGTACGGTTTTCTTATGTTACCTGAATTAAAGATTTATTTATTTATTATTAAATACAGGGTAAAGTACAGGGTAAGTACAGGTAAATACACAGAACGAATGTCGAATTTTTGTGCTAGAATTCGACCAGTATATCGCCTGGTGGTAAGCGATGATGTGGTTGAATATGGTCAATACGCTAGGCCTAGAATACTCTGACTATCACTGAAGGGCCGTGTGCTGCCGGAACACTGTTAGGGTGCGTACGGAGTATGCAACATAACATGTTATAACATTGTTATTTTACATGTTTCAGATTAGACGTGTGTAATCAGGAGTGATTAACTAAAAAGAGTTATATCTCCTTAAACAAAAGATTATATCCGTATATCTTACATTTCACCACCATCTCTTTAACTCTTTTATATCTTCAACGCAACAACTCATTTCGCGGAGTTAGAGTAAGCGGTATGTAACCATATAACAATATATGTGATAGAAAGGGAGCGTAGCGTCACAGAGTTATTAGGGATATATAGATATAAAAGATATATATATAAGATATAAAAGATATATATATATATATATATATATCTTTTGTTCAAAATTATACGTATCTATCTTTTCTCTTTAAGGATATGGTTTGCACATGGCTATTTCAGATAATGTGGACACGGAATGTTATAAAACATGTTATAATATCATGCTATCAACATCAGAAAAAAACCTTACCATCCTTTTTTGATGTAATTCTATAAAATTATTACAGACTAGAAGTGCCTTTTTCATTTCTTTAAAAACACATCAAACAAAGAATTTGCCAAATCGGTCCACCCGATTAAGTTATGGCATGACTAAGGGAAAAAGGGA
The DNA here is from genome assembly GCA_954871355.1 of Cabera pusaria. NCBI lineage: Eukaryota > Metazoa > Arthropoda > Insecta > Lepidoptera > Geometridae > Cabera > Cabera pusaria. Next base: position 10,178,101 of record OX940913.1, on the reverse strand, counting down.
TTCATTATTATAAAACCCAAACAACCATATAGATTTTCAGACTTTGTTAACCCATTACTCTCTTAGGGGTGGAATTTCGAAAAATCCTGAAAATAGAAACCAGAATCGGAAAATTTTGTTACCTCGAGACATAAAGATATTAGGGTTGTAGTAGTTGGTAGATCTAGGGTTGCCTGTTAAGACTGTATTATGCAGCTGATAGACGGACAAACAGTTCCATTCAGAATATGATTTGTACTGCAATTAGTCTGCGTTTCATTTATTTATTATGTTTCATTATTTCACCATTTTTTGGATTAAAATTGTCTGAAGTATTGAAACATGCACTGGGTTGCGGATGCACGTAATAGTACGGTTGGCAACCCTACATTAATCAGGGGAATTAAACATGTATTTAAATGTGACGTTCGACGTCTAGATGAAAGCTGAATGGGTCAATCAATACCTTTGTTTTTTTTTTGTAAATTCAAAACAATAAGTTATGTTTCTGTTATATCTATAATATTTTTTATTGAATATGTATTATAGTAATGTAATTTGACGTGTGTAAGTGAAATTTTTTATTTTGCCCATATACTGAATAAATGCTTTGACTTGACATTTTGATTTTTGTTAAGTCTCGCATGCTTTGTAACATTAATATAGAAAATGGAAAGAAACATTCTATTTCAATTTCCGTTTTCCGACTGGCCTAGAAACAACTATAACTCCGGACACACCAATATCTTCGGATATATATCCCTAAGCGGATATATATCCTTCTTTGCTCTTGCCAAAGCATAAAACTTTTTGTGAAGTCTGTTAAAAAGTCACTCATGGCTATTTAATTGGTATTTTCTACTTACACTTACACTCACGGCTATTTATTAGGTATTTTCTAGGCAACCGTGCTATATCATTATTTCGGATCACATCGTCACTAACAACAGATACGGCCTAATAATGTCACAGAATAAATAATAGTATAATGTTAAATAATATCGGCGTAGACAGAGAAAAGAATAGACCGTGGGTAGCTCTGTCTCTTTCCCACATGAAATAGGATATACTATGGAGTTATTCCATGTAACGGAAAAGGACAAAGCTATAATATTTCCCTCTCTCAGTGCGTGCCTGTTTTTACAGGGTCAGTAACGTGGTTAGCCGTTTTTAGCTTAACGAACTTTGACCTTTATTGCTATGTGTCACTGGGTTCTAAATACATATATAGTTATGTCACAGATTATATAATAGTTTCTGCGTGTTATGTTACAATTTTATTATATCTCATGTGGCAACGCTACCCAAATCTCTACAATTCCTTACTTTATGAATATCGGTTATGAAACGCGGATATTATCCAAAATAAATCATACAGGACATAATTTGTATTTTTGAGTGAGTTTCTCTGCAAAGTCTGAAACATAACTGACATAGATATTCCGGACATACGATGTAGATATATATCCTTATATGGAAGGATATACGATATATCCACTCCTCTGCCGGATATAGTTAACCCAAACCTACTATAGTATACTCGTATTTGTCCTGTAATTTTACTGGACACTGCTTTCTTAACGCTACTAAAAACACCTTATTCTATACTCGCTCGGACGGTGCTCGGACGTTGTCGTATGTTATGTTATCACTATCAGTGCAAAGATTACAGTATGATAAGCAAAAATAACCCCCTGATAGATACCGCTTTGAGTAATCAGATAATTTTGGATTTATACTTATAAATATACTCAGATAACGTGCCAAACAACTCTGACATATATGGACGTAAAAATTAGAAATAAATAATTTGAATTGAATTGTACTTTTTAGCCGACTATATCAATTAATTCTATTATAACTCTGACATTAATTATTTATTTGGATGTAAAAATGTGAAATAAATAATATGAATTTATTTAAATTGCAATTTTAACCAACTTCAAAAAGGAGGAGGTTCAAATTCTATTGTGTTTTTTTGTCGCTACCTCATTTACCTGAAAACTCCGTAATTATTCAAATGATTTGTAATAAAATTGATTTATTACATCGATATGAATGTACTTACGTTTACGTGTACCTCAATGATTTATTAATGAATTTTATTCGTCGACATTTTTACAGTATTCACGTGGCACCCCGCATGCGGCATGACCCAAGTAGATTATTCTCAATAGATTGCAAGTAATATAAACCCTAAAATACTAAAAATTTGACCTTGAAATATGTTTTTGATCTTTTCTTCTTGCTGTTTTAGTGTGATAGAATAATACAGACTGTTTTTACGGTGACTGTGAGCGGAGCGAGATAGAAACAAAGCTGTGGTTAAATAATTTGTCTTCACAGTAATGTTCTCCCTTGTAAGCTCCTATTAGAGTGTGTGTGTACTTGTGTAGTTAAGAGTGTATGTAGTTAGAGTGTGAGTGTAAAGAGTGAATGAATGTTTTTGGCTTTGGCGTGACTCAATCAAGCTATGTATGCGATATCTGCCGTGGGGTAATCTGTGATGATAAATGGAAATTCAGCAAATATCTACTTGATAAAAGTACATACATAGGACAGAGACCTTTGTTTTGTGTTGTAATTTATACCTGGTGATTACTTGGGTAGATTATACCAAAAAGGACGTAAGATTGTGTTTAGGGTTCCGTAGCCGACTGGCAAAAACGGAACCCTTATAGATTCGTCATGTCTGTCTGTATGTCACAGCTACTTTATTCCGTAACTATTAAAACTACACAGTTGAAACTTGGCAGGTAGGTGTTTTCTGTGAACCGCTTTACGATTTTTATATAAAAAAAAGATTAAGGGGGGCTCTCCATACTCTCCAACTGAAACTGAAAAAAAAATTAATTAACCTATACGTGCGGATAGTGGGTGATGTAGGTCTTTACAAAACACATTGAGGTTCCGAAAACCATTTTTTCTCAAAGTCAATCATTTGAAAGATAGACACTTGTAAAGTGGTAAAATGTGTGGATAACCCGCGTAGACATCGTTCTCGTAGGAATATCGGGATTAAAATTGTCTATGTTTTATTCCAGGGAATAGCTAGAGTTAACGCTATCTACATACCAAATTTCAGCTCAATCGGTCGAGTGGTTTACATATTTTAATAAATAAAATACTTTCTTGCTTCCAGTATGGAAGACAGCACATCGAGGTGGCGAAAAAGATCCAGAGGAACGACAGCTCGTCTGATGATGAAGATGAAGAGCCTCCCGTGCCTGATGATAAACCACCTTCCGCTGTCATCAAGGAGAACGGACTCGGGAATGGTACGTACTATACATCATTATTAATCATGATATCTGCTTTACCGCTTTCATCATCATCGAGCCCAGCAGATGGTATGGAGTTTTTAAATTCTCATTCAGGTAGTAGGAACATATTATATCCATGTTCTGCCTGACGTACTACCAAAATGTAGCTTACTATCAAATATGTCGCCAAACATCTAATGTGTTCCGGCAGTTCCATTCTAGACCTATTTGCTGCCATCATAAACCGCATTTTTTTTAAATATCTTATAATCTAGCGTTTGATCACAATCTCACCTGTTGGTAAGTGATGATGCTGTCGAAGATGGTAAGCACGCTAGGCCTAGATTGGGAACTGGCTCTCAAGGATAGCTGCCTACACGACGGACACTAGATAGTGTCCTACCACCATGCGGGGGTTGTTGGTTTCTTAACGATGTTTTTCCTTAACCGGAGGGCCACTGTGAAAAGCGCACATAAATTTTTGGACAGAAAAATCTATTGGTGCATGGTTGGGTTTGAACTCGCTACCTCTGGCATCAAAGCCGACCTTTCTCCCGATTACGCCACCGGTCCCTCATTGCTTATCGCCAGGCGGGATTGTGGTAAAATCCTAGCCTTTCAAATATATATAATAATGACGTATCATTGACTTAGCAGCACAGTATTACCACAGACTATATAAAAGTACAAATATATTGGTATTACAAAATAGTTTCAGTTTTTCAAGTAGGTACTTATTACAAAATAGTTTTCAAGTATGACTATGTTATCTACGAAAATGCTATGCTATGCTCTCAAATTAATTAATTAACAAATGGTTAAAATGCAAATTACTTTAATTACACTTGATAACAAAAATATCAATAAATCAATCGATGATACTTTTATCCTGAACTTGTAAGGTCGTTAGTCTTTGTCTAATATTTTTGATGACAATAATTAAAGATAGTTTAAACACTAAAACAAAACAACCGACTTCCATGCCCCGCGAGTCAATTTCAATAGCTAGTTTGAGACGTTTATCGTCTGCATAACTCTGGACATAGTAATCAGATCTCGATGAAATTACAATGAGACCACCGCGAAAATGTACCCTACCGATTAAAAAAAAAAACATTCAAAGTGGTTCACAATTGACGGAGTAGTCAGTAATCGCGTAACATACATACAAAAAAAATACAAAAAAACAGACGAATTGAGAACCTCCTTCTTTTTGGTAGTCGGTTGAAAATATAGTCAAGCATAAATAATAAGGCATGGGCATCAGGGTTCCGTGAGTGGTAACAACTAACGTCTAACACTCAGTTTTCATCGGCGCAAATTTTACCGACCATGACGGGATTTTTATGAAGGCTATATAACTACAAATAAGTTGGCCAAGTGCGAGTCGGACTCGTACACACACGCATGGTTCCTTACCGCAGTATTATATTTCATAGATTGAACAGAAATTGCCGGAAAAGCACGTTTCTTGTATGAGAATTTTCAATTTTCAATTTATTTTTGTTTCCAACCGACTTCCATATAGGAGGAGGTTTTCAATTTGTCTGTATGTTTTTTTCTATGTATGTAAAGCCGGCGCCAGACATAGCTCAAACATTTGGGCACTTATTTGAACACACATTTGAGCACATGTGAAGCACGGGTATTTGAGTATTTGTTCAAAGTTTGCTCAAAGTTTGAACAAAGTTTGGCACTTTGCCATTTGGTGTCGGTTTTTCGAGCGCACATCAAAGCGTTCAAAGTTCGAAACTGCAAAAAGTGTTGTTTGCAAAGTATGTGTGGCAGGTACCGCAAATAAGTGCTCAAATATGTGACAAAGTCTTTGTCAAACATTTGTTTGTGTCTGGCGCCGGCTTTACGCAATTACTCCGTCAAATGTGAACCAATTTGAATGTATTATTTTTAATCGATAGGGTACATTCCCGCGGTGGTCCCATTGTAATTTCATCGAGATCTGATAAGTATCTCCAGAGATATGACGATAAACGTCTCAAACTTGCTACTAAAACTGACTCGCGGGGCATGTAAGTCGGTTGTTTTCGTTTTTGAACTATCTTAATTATTATTAGTGTTTGTTGTTATAGCGGCCATAGCAATACATACTTTGTAAAAATTTCAAGTATCTTCCTATTACGGTTTAGTTAAGAAGATACAGCCCTTTGTCAGACGCGTCGGATGACGGACGGACGGACATTAAAGTATCAGTAATAGGGTTCCGTCGTTACCCTTTAGGTACGAACCCTAGCGAACTAACCCCGAACGATCGTTTTTTTTTTTTTTACTACTTTATAGGCTAGCGTTTCACCACTATCTCACCTGTTGGTAAGTGATGATGCGGTCGAAGATGGTAAGCACGCTAGGCCTAGAATGGGAACTGGCTCTCAAGGATGGCTGCCGGAACACATTAGATGTTTGGTGACAGATTTTCCAACTTGAGGGTGGTAGCTGGCCAGGCGGACACTAGATAGTGTCCTACCACCATGCGGGGGTGGTTGGTTTTCTTAACGATGTTTTCCTTCACCGGAGGGCCACTGTGAAAAGCGCACATACATTTTTCGATAGAAAAATCCATTGGTGCACGGCGGTTTGAACTCGGTACCACGGCATCAAAGCCGACCGTTCTCCCGATTACGCCACGGGGCCCTCAAAATGTTTTATTTATGTTTGGGATCTATGATGACAGATACACATACACAGCTGCACGTGCTTGTATGTGTATCTGTAATACGTACATTCTAATGTTTGCATATATTTATTAACCAATTGTGTCTTAAATGTAGTTATCTAAATAATGTGTATGTAAATTATGTCATAGCTATCATCTAATGGAGAGCGATGGTTTCTGTAACACAGTTTAATAACTTCTAGGGAAACCAACAAACTTAGTGTATTAAGTACATAATCACCTATCTTAAGTTTATAAGGCCCATGTATTTAAAGTCAATAAAGAATTATTTACATTTACATTTATTTACGTGTCAAACTTATAAAACACCCGTTTTGCGTCGGGGGCTTAAAAAATAACAAATCGCGTGCTGTTACAAGTGAACAGGGTACCTAATACATTTGTAAACGTGTTTTCCCACGTGCACATGATTATTTTTGTAAATGTTTGCTGTGAAAATATTGACTAAGTGTCTGGGTGACATAATGACTAGGTATTTTATTTTTGCGGATATGCTTATCGATATATTGATTTTAGTGTTCCTAGTACATGGAACCCTTGTAACATACAATTTAGGGTTTTATGTTATATAATACGGAACCACTACTATGGAGCCAAATATCTAATGTGTTCCCGTAGCTGTTCTTGAGATCCAGTTCCCATTCTACTAGCCTAGCCTGTGCTATTATTTATTATGTGGCCTAGCTTGCTACCGTCTTCGACAGCTTCATCACTTACCAACATGTGAGATAGTGGTCACTCCTTAGTCTAACGAGATAAAAATATAAGAAAGAACGTATGTATGTAGGTTTTTTTTTTCATGTATTTTCACCGATTTCTCTGTTAATGATTTTTATACTTAATTAAAAAATTCATTTTTAAATGTCTGTCTGTCTGACTGTTTGTTCCGGCTAATCTCTGAAACGGCTGGAACGATTTTAACGGGACTATCACTGGCAGATAGCTGATGTTATACGGAGTAACGTATGCTACTTTTATTTTACAAAAAAAAAAAATCCGCGGAAAACATCATTGAATTGATACCAACAGATAAATAAAATTGAAGTGTTAAACGCGAGCAAAGCCGCAGGGCACAGCTAGTATCAAATATTTGCTATCAAAGAGTGAATCTTCTGTACGTAGTAGGTAATTATTATGTGCTCGCTATGTGCATAACCATAAACTAAGTAATATATTGACATATTTTGTCTACTTTTCAGGTACAAAGATGACAGTAATACAACGGGACGAGATACTAGGCCCGTCGCCGGAGTTGAACTATAAGCGGAGTTCTAGTCAGGAGCGAGTCGCGAATGGACATCGCACGCTTCAACCGAGAGGAGAAGTGAGTTTTTTGGCTTAAGTCCAATCTACATAGCGTGAATGTCCCAACCTGTTTTTTTTTTTTCTTAACCTGTAATGTCCTACTGCTTGCTAGGCATAGGTCTCCCCCATAGCCTTCTACGAATCTCTCTCTAGAGTAATGTTTGTTCAGCCAGGCCCGTGGGCTACTGGGCTACTACAACTTTTTTTATACGATCGTTATTATTATTAAGAATGTTGATACAAACCCAGTCAAAATAAAAACCAAGGCTTCGGAACCAGAAAAAAATTCAAACCGGTTTTGCCTTAAATGCCTAAAACCTTTTTTAGGTTTTGTCCTAACGTAACCTCTATTGCGAACAATATATGCAAATAATGGTTATGAAGTAGTTTCGTTCGAAAAACAGGTATAGAACGAAATCATTTCGTTCTTTTCTCCATCCTCTTTATGCATGCGTTCGCTTCTCTATGCAAGCCGCGCGCTGCGTCGAACGACAGACACGTGACACGGGCTCGCGAGATAAACCGGTTTATAAAGGTTTTTAATGAGGTTTTTATAACGCTCGCGCTCCGGACGAAATAATCGTCAGAGCGTTATTTACCTTTTCTGAACTGGTATATCGGAAATCGGTTTGAAGCCCTGAAGAAAACCCTCTACTATTGCAGTCAGGTTTTCATTTAAATAATATATATATTTTTTGTTTAATTAGACAATTTTTAATATCTTCTTTCCTAACCAATTGCAGACAAACCTGGAGTTCCACATATCCCACTGTATGGACCTTGTGAAGGCTGGCATGGAGTCCATCATAGAAGACCAGGTCACCTCCGTCTTCGAGGCCGAGGAGTTGAGGAGCTGGAACCTGCTCACCAGGACTAATAGGTGAGATCGTAGCAAAAATAATGCATTTATATGTGCCCATTGCCAAGCTTCGAACCAGATTCATGTGTGACTGATTCATGATCCGATGGTTCTCTGACATATAACGTCATATAAAAGTAGTCAAAACTCTCGCAGATAATAAATCTATCTATATCTCTTAATTAAAAATGAATGTTTGTATGTCCTTTATAGAATCGTAAATTATGCATTAGATCATGTGATGATCTTTAGCAAAGTTGTTGTGCATGAGCCAAAGAAGGTTTCTGAGTTGGTACGACCAATTTTCGACAGATGGTGCCACTGTCATTCCAATGTAAATGGAGAGGGAGTGAATATAGGTAGGCAGTAGATAAAGCTTTTCCGGGCAGGACGACGTCTGCCGGGACAGCTAGTATATATCATATAAAACACTAAAATTGATTCTACCTATGTCTGTTTTAGAACTTCCAACCGAACGTGCCCCAAACCGGTTTAATTTGGAGGCAATAATACTTCGAGCATTTACCAATGGAGATGTTAACGCAAGGCGTACCCCTCTGCTGGCCATATAGCCATTTTTGGCCATATGAGCGTGCGTAACTACGCTGTATTTTTAATACTGTGTGCGTGTTTCAAGCTAGTGTGCGAGATCGTTAATGTGAGTGATTTGTGTGTGTGCAATGCGTGTTTACCTCGCGGCCTCGTCCCCCGTAAGTATCGGCAGAAAAAAATGTTTGCGGATTACAACGTTAACATCTCCATTGGTAAATGCTCGAAGGCAATAATGTGAAGATGGTTTTAGACCACAAGAACAATGCATTAGGCAAAACGGTCAAAACGAAAAAAACTGACTTCCAATACTGCGCTAGTCATTTTCAGAACCAAGTTTGAGGTTTTTATCTCCATATCTCTGGAGACACTTAGCAGATATCTATGAAAAATGAAATAAAATCAAATCAGCTTAGACGGAGTTTCGAGGTAACAAACATACATTTAAATAATTAAGATACTTTAAAAACTAAAACAATCTACTCCCATTTCCCGTGAGTCTCAGTAGCAAGTTTGGACATTTGTCGTCATATCTCTGGAGATATTTATCAGATCTCGATGAAATTACAATGGGACCTCCTCGGAATCCTCCTCCGAACCCTACCGATTTAAAAAATAATCATTCAAATCCGTTAACAATTGACGGAGTAATCGCGTAACATATATACAAATATCCGGCCAAGTGCGTGTCGGGCCACGCGCAGTTTAGGGTTCCGTGGTAGCCTGTTATTCAAAGCAAGTCTTTACCCGTTATAAACAAGAAACTAGGTATTCTTTACTACTAGGTCTTTGTCACTTTAAAGGATTTATTTTAAGGATTTTGTATTTGGTACAAAATTATCCAACACCCAAGTTCAACGACTGGTTACTGCTTTACTGCTAAACTAATAAAGTTATCTTAACCGCTATAATTTCCTTGAAAGTTCATGAAATGCGCTATCATCACGAATTTTTCCAGATTTTTCAAGCCAGCATTTTAGCTTTTAGAGGGAGGGGGGGGGGGGGGGGACAAAACCTCGGACAGACTGACAGACGGACATGACGAAACTATAAGGGTTCCTTGTCAGGACTACGGAACCCTAAAAAACAAACTAATGTATGTTTTAGGGTTCCATACTTTAAAAGGAAAACACGAACCCTTATAGGATCACTTTGTTGTCTGCCTGTCTGTCGGTCAAGATCCTTTCAAGATCTCGGGAACCCGTAGAGACATCTAGTTGAAACTTATATCAAACTAGAAGTGCCCCGCAGCTTAGCCCGCGTTAAAGACTTCTTTTATTTACTTGGGTCTACGGTATCTTTCGGCTGTAAAAAAACAAACCTGTAAGTCAACGAGATCAAAAGATATATGACCGTTTTAAGTATTTTTTTCTGATTTCAGACAATACGAGTTTCTGACTTGGCGACTTACCATCATATGGGTGATGGGCTTCGTTGTCAGATACTTCTTCTTACTACCTCTTAGGATTTTTATTTTCTTTATTGGGGTAAGTGTTAATAAATATTTGAGTAAAATAAACTATTGCTATTTTTGAATAACAATTAAATGATTTGTGTTTAATATTAGGGTATATAAAAAATAGATTCTGAAAATTGCTAGATTATGAAATAAAACTGGCCAAGTGCGAGTCAGCATCGCGTCTCTTATCGCACACTTAGGGAGGGTTCCGTACAATACGAAACATAACAGAGTTTCAACCTCATATATTTGATTAATTGATATTACCAAGAATATTTGGTTTGGTCGCGATCTAGAAAGACTCTTAAGAGTAGGGGCTCGTTTACTAGCGCCATCTATGTCATTTTGCGAAACTAATTAGATAGATGGCGTTTAAAAACACGTTTTTTGTATACCCCCCATTAATGTTTAACTTTATTTTGTTTTTAATATTTGTTGTTCTAGCGGCAACAGAAATACATCATCTGTGAAAATTTCAACTGTCTAACTATATTTTTCCGGTTATAGAGCTATAGCCTGGTGACAGACGGACAGACAGACAGACGGACAGCGGAGTCTTAATAATAGGGTCCCGTTTTACCCTTTGGGTACGGAACCCTAAAAACCACAGGGGGTAGGAGCATATTATATCGATGTTCCGCCTGACTTGCTACCAAAAAGTAGCTTACCACCATCGAGGAGAAAATCTGCCGCCATAACCTTACGGTGTTCCGGCAGCACACAGTGCTTAAGAGTCAGAGTATTCTAGGCCTAGCATGTTCACCATCTTCGACCACATCATCGCTTACCATCAGGCAAAGACCAGGCAATGTGTGGTCCAAGAGTTATTTGCCTTACAATATTGTTTGATTAAATTAATAATTTGAAAGAATTGAAATAATCTATAATGCTTAAAATACTCTAGCAGTTTTTGGTTTGAATATTTTTGAATTTTCTTAATGTGTTTCTATCGATGAGTGAAGAAGTATATAAGTTTGTCGTATTAGATAGAGAGGAACACTCGATATTTATTTATACAATGACTTTACCACAAAATCTAGTTGTAAAACGTCTTTCTTATTATTAAGACCGCCTATTGTAACCTTTTAAATAGTAATTATGTTTATGTTTTAGTCTGTATTTGATTTTTTTTTAATGTTGGTATACACTATACAATAAGAGGTCGTTATTATATTCCCTAAACCAGAGTACAAAAATGTGCATACGCAAATGCGTCTAAAACTAAAATTAGTTTTTGATGATAATTAGAGTTTTTTTTTTAATTGTAAATAAGCAAGCGTTTGACCACTAGCTCACTTGATGTTAAGTGAAGATGTGGAACAAAGTCTTGCTCTTGATTAAATTAGTATCACTTGTAGTTTTTTTCAGAATGTATATGTAAAATTTTTGGCCAAAAATTTATAATAAATAAAAGTTTTTAAACAGCATTATATTTTTATTTCTGTTGATTAGTTCTGTGGTAAAGCCATAAATGCACAAACACCAAAAATTACACAATATCTATTATAACAATAACTACTATAATATAACAATTTCTCTGATACGATAATACGTCTTCGGTAATCATTACTTAATTATTTTTATCAATTTGTTGTTAATATTTAGTTTGTTAAAATTCTAATTTATTGTTTTCTGTTTTTCCTTCCTTCGTTTATCGACATGGCAACACCCGACCAATATGGCAACTTCTACCAAATCGGGCATCTTTCTTCTACCAATAATATTAATTTTCCCGCTCCGAAATTATTTAAATCCTATCGACTGACGCCACATTCAATTGTCATTTTTTTTTCGAAATTGGCCCCCTTGCATTTACCTAAATTTTCCCACGTTATTGGAACCCATCTACCAATTTTAACCTCAAATATTCTACCAATAAGGTAGTAACAATGATAGTATCAACCGCCTTAGTCGGCCTTCTACCACCTGGAAGAACTCGAAGATATTTCGGAGCTCTGGCCTATATGATATCCATTCGGACGATAATGCGGGGCCTTTCCTGTGTTACCAACTTCCACGACCTTCAATATATGCCTAAAAACAACGGATTCTGTGTTGCCAACCACACGAGCCCAATTGACGTCGGAACCTTGAGCGTTAACAGCTGTTTCTCTTTGGTAGTATTCGTTTTTATTATACGGGCAACTTTTTTGGGTGGCCATCTTGGAATTCATTTCGCGGGTTTTATACTACTCATCGGGTTTTTTACATATGAAATTGGAAGTTGTTTTTTTTATTGTCTATGCTTTTGTGTTTGTTTTTTTTTATTGCGAGTTTATGCTGTAAATATAAGATAATTAGATTTACCTAATGTAGTTCAGAACTTGAATGATCTTTGCAACTAAATTTGTTTCTTGTTTTTACAAGAAATATTTTCGTATACGAATTTCTCGCTTAGTCGTCAACGACTTTTAGTCATTGTTGTACGGCTCATCGTACGGTAACGACTAAAAAGTCATAAGTCTTTTAAAATACAACTATGGTCACAGAATAAATAATAGTACACGTAATCGGCAAAAGCTCAAGATCGAGAGGTCGTGAGTTCGATCCCCCCCCCCCCCCCATTGCACTATTGACGTGAACCCACTCCAGACACAAGCATATTTAGCTTAGTTGGAGGGGTTAACAGGAATACTAGTAATGTGCTACACCCACTGCTAGAAAATTGAAAAAATATCTTATGTTTACAGCATTTTGTATTGTACTTGTACGTATTTATGCATGTTACCTAAATGTTGATTGAATTATCATTGTTTTTAGACTTAAGGTTTTAAATGTGTTTGTCTCATTGACTTGCGACATATATACTGACATATGATGACCTAATATTGACATATCAATTCACTGACAGCGCCTTTACAAAGTACATTCCTGTAGCATTCACGCTAAACGTTCACAATGATATTTATTTTGTACTTATACAGGGTGACTGGTAAAAGACTGTACATCCTGAAGGAGGGTGTTCAGTATTCGATTCTGATACCAAATATGTAAAAAATAGGTACTTAAAATATTACCTTATTATCGTATAAAAATATTTATTACGAACAAAGACGGATACCCTTGCATAGTTATCGAAGCTGATTTTCCAAACAGCGATTTACCGAACACGTGAGGGCCCGGTGGTGTAAGTAAGAGAATGGTCGGCTTTGATGCGGTGGTACCGAGTTCAAACCCCGCCGTGCACCAATGGATTTTTCTATCGAAAAAATTATGTGCGCTTCTCACAGTGGGCCCTCCAGTGAAGGAAAACATCGTTAAGAAACCAACAACCCCTGCATGGTGGTAGGACACTATCTAGTGTCCGCCTGGCCAGCTACCACCCTCAAGTTAGAAATGTGTTCCGACAGCTATCCCAGAGAGCCAGTTTCCATTCTAGGCCTAGCGTGCTTACCATCCTCGACCGTATCATCACTTACCAACAGGTGAGATTGTGGTCAAACGCTAGCCTATAAGATATAAAAAAGTGACCTTTGACACCTTCCCGCGTACCCCACACCCTCACTAATGGGTCGGTCCTGAGTCCTGAGCCCTGCGAGTCCTGCGCCCGCCGCGGCACTCTGAGGACTGGACTCGATAATAAATTCGATACTCACAGTGACCATATTTTCTAAATATAACTACACTAATTTCGTTGAGATTTACCCTTCAGTTATTCAATTTTTTTTTAAATTATGTTATCGTTAACTATCGTGTCGCTTGATTAAACGTATCGTGAGTATAATTATTTCATTTATGAGCTCATGCGAGTGACGCGCCCGCCGAGAGCACTCGTCGTACTCGCCACTGAAGAAAGAGCGCGGACCGCTCCAAAACCGGTCGCACGTCGCCAACGACTTTCGAAATTATTACTTGAGACATACCGGTAATTAGTTACAATTAATACTATCGTGTCCTTCAATATGTACAGTCTTTTACCAGTCACCCTGTATATCATTCGCAACATCAAAATGTGTGGGAAATTTTGAAGTTGCGTTTGGCGTGAATCACTTACTATGATGACATCCAGTACCTTTAGTACGACTTTTCATACCAAACTCGATATAGTATTACAAACAAATTTTAGAAAACCAGTACAGCGCCTCTAGTGGTTTTCCCACTACACTAAATTTAGACCAATCATGGAACCAGAGCAAGTCTAAAACTGTGTGAGATCTGTCAAAAGCGTTTACGACAAAAAAACTTACTTGGTTTTGGCGGGAATGTGGAAATGTGTGCGTGCTCTCATTGTATTTTTTTCTATAACTTGTGTTCTTCCGCGAGTTAATGTGTGTAATATATGTGGTTTATTGATCATCAAGTGCCAGTGAATGTATGCGAGTGTAGGGAAACAGCACAATGTTAAAAAACATGCTATTTGCTATCTCACCAAAATTCCACTGAAAATCTTTAGTAAAGTCCACATTTTTACTGAGGGTACTAGATATTGACTTTAACTTGACCTGAAATATGACATTGACCCATCTTTATGACTTAAATTGTCAGAAACTTGAAGAACTTTAACACTTGACACTGGCTAAATACACTAATCGTGTAAAGACATACTGAAACTGAAAAAAAAAACCTACTAGGGGTGCTGTCAAAAACGTTTACGAACGAAACTTGTTAGTACAAGGGTACTAGTAACACGGGCACAATGCTAGGTTTGGTGGTTGGTGGTATCAACATGGTGCGTTGGCGCGCTTCCAGACAGCGTATACAAGCACCGCATCAACTCGTGTGTAGCCCACGCCTGCTTCAACTTCCTGTCTCGCTGCATATCCATGGTGGTCACCTACCATGACCTCCACAATAAACCGGCGAACGGTATATGTGTCGCTAATCACACGAGCCCCATTGATGTCCTGGTGTTGATGTGTGACAATTGTTACTCTTTGGTAAGTTTTATTATATATTATATTACTTAGACTATTCTAGAAACAAATGAGGCGTATTTTTTATTAGAAAAAAAACATAGTTGTCTTATAACTCCAATAGATGCGTGCACGGTAGGAGATACTTGAGGCGTTTCTATATAACTTAGTTATCGCTGTCCCCAATAGATGGCGTGAATGTAAAACTCATTTTTTTTAATCCATCACTACATTTTGGCAGTGATTTTTATTTAAATTGGCGATAACTTAACGTGTAAAACAAAAGTAATAAGAATGAAATAAATCTATTTCAATCGATTATGTTCAGTTATTATATGAGCCAGTTCCCATTCTAGGCTTAGCGCGCTACCATCCTCGACCGCATCATCGCTTACCAATAGGTGAGATAGTGGTCAAACGCTAGCCAATATGATATAAAAAAAATATATGAGTACACTCTAAAGAATTGGCTTCATATGATCAGTTTCGGAGATTCTAGAAACTTCGTATCTCGATTTCTCGATGCATATCTATGGTGGTCACTGGTCTGTTACCATGACCACCACAACAAACCGGCGAACGGTATATGTGTCGCTAATCACACGAGCCCCATTGATGCCTTGGTCCTTATGTGCGATAATTGTTACTCTTTGGTAAGTTTTATTTATAACTCTGTATGCCACGCGGTTTTACCCGCGTAGAAATCGTTCCCTTGGGAATATCGGTGTAAAAAGTACCCTGTGTGCTATTTCAGGGTCTAGGCTATCTACATACCAAATTTAACAGAAATTTGGTATGTAGATAGCCTATCGGTTGAGTAGTTTTAGCGAAGAATACGTCTTCATAGTTACGCCGTTCTACAATAGAGGGCGTTGATAAATATAAAATATAACATGACGCTTACGTTACTTCCGCTGCCTTCCGACCGTGACGCTGCGTCACATCCGTCAAATTTTACCCTAGTATACTAAAGAAGTTTCACTGCAAAACAATATAGTTAATAGTATGTTCCCGAGTTCAATCCCGCCGTGCACCAATGGATTTTTCTATAGAAAAAAATATGTGCGCTTCTCACTGTGGCCCTCCGTTGAAGTAAAAACATCGTTAAGAAACCAACAACCCCCGCATGGTGGTAGGACACTATCTTGTGTCCGTCTGGTCAGCTACCACCCTCAAGTTAGAAAATCTGTCGCCAAACATCTAACGTGTTCCGGCAGCTATCCTTGAGTACCCAGTTCCCATTCTAGGCCTAGCGTGCTTACCATCTTCGACCGCATTATCACTTACCAACTGGTGAGATAGTGGTTAAACGCTAGCCTATAAGATATTTAAAAAAATATTCCAGGATACCTCGCGATTTATTTTATTTACAGGAAGTATTTTCTCGTTTACAGTGAACACTGAAAAAGTGCGTAAGTTTATAAGGCGATTTTAATTTCATATTACATCAGGGTTATTTTTTTTGTATGTTGGTCCGTCCGCATTTTTTTTTATGTTGGGATCGCATGACACCGCTTGGGATGATGTATACAGCGATTGTATAGAATAAGGGTAGTTTTAAGGGCGTAAGAGAAATAATATACAATTTTTATTTTGCAAAATATATAGTTTTGCTTAGGTCTACGCGTGAATTTCTTATTTTATTGCCTCGTATAGTTTATGTATTTATAAGACCTTACTTTATCGTTTGGAGGCATTTTCAAGATATTTTTACTTCTCTGGATTATTTTTTTAATCCCGCTGTGTAAAATGCTATGATTTATAAAAAAAAGAAATTATTGTTATTACTCCTTATAAGTCGCCGATTTCAGATAGCATTCAAGAAATTATGTTTTTTATTTTAGAAATGTATCATACTCGATACAAATTTAAAACAGTCTTGAAATTTTTGTAAATTGTTAAACACAATCCAAAATTTCATCGTACCAACGGGACTTGAACCCGCAACCTCCGGAATAACATGTTCCGGTGCTTTGCCAATATTATTTATAAATAAAAAAAAAAAATTAATAAAATTAACAATATACAAAAATATTAAGTGTGTAACACTTTAAAGAAACATAATATTTGATTTAGTCTTGAAATTAAATACGCAACAAATATTTTTTTTATTATAATTATTTAATTTTCTAACTGATAAATAGCAGAGTAACGAAAAAATATCACTAGCAGATTCATCTAACGAAATAGCATGCTGTATTATAACATGCAATAAATTTCAGATCGGTCAGAGGCACGGTGGTTTTCTAGGGCTGCTACAGAGGGCTCTCGCTCGGGCTTCGCCCCACATCTGGTTTGAGAGGTCGGAGGTTAAGGACAGGCATGCTGTTGCTAAAAGGTATGCATATTTCTTTGTATGTATACATATTATGTCCTACGGCAACGGATACGGAAAAAGTAGATAAACATTTTTGGCACGATAAGTATAAGGCATACTTACATCCACGTTATAAAATATCTGTGAACCAAATTATACATATTAATCCGTTCCATTTTTAACCGAATTCACAAAAAAGGAGGAGGTTCTCAATTCGAAAGTATTTTTTAAATGTGTGCATTTCCTTGGAACTCTGTCAAATATTGACCGATTTGAAAATTTCTTTACCACCATCATCCGGCAGCACACAACCCTTGAGAGTCAGAGTATTCTAGGCCAAGCGTGTTCACCATGTTCTACCACATCATCGCTTAACACCAGGCGAGGTAGTGGTCAAACGCTAGCTATAAGATATAATTTCATCAGGAACCTGTGAAAAACTTTAGTGTTGGTGAAGTGATTAATTTTGTAAAATAACAGTCGGGTCGTAACTGTAAAAAACGAAATAACATATTATTTTCGATAGTAACGACATAACGTTTCGGTAGCAACGAAATAACGTGTTATTTTGTCGATGACGCTTACCGGGTGAGTGTCGCATTGTCTTTGCTTAGTTTTTAAGTTTTAGTATTTAAGTAAATAAATCCTGGAGGATGTATGTAACGGTTTTGATTCCCGCTCAGACAAACATAACTATTATATAACCTGTAATAATATTATGTCACCGTATTTTTATATATAAGATATTTTCCTGTGTACAGGTTAAAGGAGCACATCTCCGTGCCAGATAACCCCCCCATTCTGATCTTCCCCGAGGGTACGTGCATCAACAACACATCTGTCATGCAGTTCAAGAAGGGAAGCTTCGAAGTCGGTGGCGCCATCTATCCCGTCGCTATCAAGTTAGTGTCTACTGAATGTCATAAAACATTATTTTTTAAAGTTTAACTTTTATTTACGTCGCCTCAAATTTCTTCGTCTATCTATCGCATGTCGCATTACAGCCGGTGCTGATTGGTGGATATGACGTATGACGTTTAGGTCTAGCTGTGATTGGAGGACGCTCCCGCAACCATCACGCCTTTGTATACATGCTAATGCATACCGCATTTGTATACATGCTAATGTTTTATGTCAACTGCTATACTATAGCTACACATAAACAAAAAGTGTCACTTGCATCTTAGTTTAATTAAATTAATAAAAAAATATAAAATCAAATTAAATTAAATATAAAATTAAATTATAAAATTAAATTAAATATAAAATTAATTAATTAAAATTTAAATTTCAATGGGACCACCTCGAAAACCTACCCTACAGATTAAAAAAAGAATAATTCAAATCGGGTAACAATTGACGGAGTAATCACGTAACATAAATACAAAAAAAATAACCGGCCAAGTGCGTGTCGGGCCACGCGCAGTGTAGGGTTCCGTAGTAGCCTGTTATTCAATGCAAGTCTTTACCCGTTATAAACAAGCAACTAGGTACTCAACCTTTATCACTTTAAAGGATTTATTCTAAGGATTTTGTATTTGGTACAAAATTATCCAACACCCAACTTCAACGACTATTACTGCTAAACTAATAAAGTTATCTTAACCGCTATAGTTTTCGTTTAAAGTTCATGAAATGCGCTATTATCACGAATTTTTCCAGATTTTTCAAGCCTGCAGTTTAGCTTTTAGAGGGGGGGGGGACGTTTGTTTCTTTTAGTGTTTACTACTCTTCATATTTTTGTGCATTGTTATATCCAATCCAAAATAGTACAAAGCATAATATATCGTATCCACTCTCTATAGATACGACGCTCGTTTCGGCGACGCGTTCTGGAACAGCTCTCGGTACGGCATGCTGCACTATCTTCTGAACATGATGACGTCATGGGCCATCGTGTGCGACGTGTGGTATCTGCCGGCCATGACGCGTGCCTCGACAGAGTCCGCGGTCGACTTCGCAAACAGAGTGAAGGCGGTCATCGCCAGGAGAGGCGGACTTGTAGACTTGCAGTGGTCAGTATACTTGTTATGTGCGTGCGAGTATGTTTGTGTGTGTGTGTGTGTGTGTGCGTGTGTGTGTGTGTGTGTGAGTGAGTGTGTTTGTGTGTGAGTGAGTGTGTTTGCGTGTGTGAGTGTGCGTATGTGTGAGTGAGTGTGCGGATGTGTGTGTGAGTGAGTGAGTGTGCGTGCGTGTGTTAAATTTTAAGCAGTGTTAGAGGTAATTTTTTTTGCAGAAGTAGTAGCAGTATTTTTTTTGCATTGCTAGGAGCGTTTTACTTGTCGATTAAAAAAAAAATATTATGGCTCCACACGATTAGTGCACTTAGCCAGTGTCAAAGTATTAGAAAAGTTCAAGTGTTCGTATAGTCAATTCGTAAAGTCGAGTCTACCTCTCTTCCCTCAGAATGCCCCACTGCAAGTTTCTTTAGATTTATTTGTAAGGAAATTATAGTGTTACATATTATACACACTAGATGGCGCTATTTAATTCTATAAAAATCAGCGTTTACTTTAACGTGATCGCGTAAGTTAAGCAATCTAAAGTAACTTGCACTTGCTTGACGTTTATTTATTATATCTTATAGTCTGGCGTTTGACCACAATCTTACCTGTTGGTAAGTAATGATACGGTCGAGGATGGTAGCACGCTAGACCTAAAATGGGAACTGGCTCTCAAGGATAGCTGCCGGAACACATTAGATGTTTGGTGACAGATTTTCTAACTTGAGGGTAGCTGGCCAGGCGGACATATTGATCTGATAGTGTCCTACCACCATGCGGGGTAGCATTGGGGGTTAAAGATGTTTTTCCTTCACCGATGGGCCACTGCAAAACGCGAAGCGCACATAAATGTTTCGATAGAAAAATCCATTGGTGTACGGCGGGGATTGAAATCGGTTCCTATACTCCCTCTGGCGTCAAAGCCGACCATTCCTCCCACTACACCGCTGGGCCAATTACCCCCAGGATCGGTGGTCCCATGGTTTAAAGTTATCGTTTTTATTTCCAGGGACGGTCAACTGAAGCGAATGAAGGCAAAGAAAGAATGGAGAGAACTACAACAAGAAGAATTCAGCAAAAGATTAAAAGGTGAATAAAATAACGTATAACGTTAAAAATAACAGTGAATTTAAACGGTGCATGACAGTGAATAGCAGGATATTAATAACGTTATTGCACTAACCGTGCGATAACAGTGATATGCGAGTAAAATAACGAACATTACGAAAATAATAAAAAAATGTGTTATAATTTTAAATGTTACCATAGAAAAATAATAGGTGATATTATTGGAATGTAACAGTATATGCTATGAAATAACGTTTAACGCTAATCAGTGAAATAACGGATCACAAATAGCATATTATTGGTGATAGCATTTAGCATGCTATAAAGTGATAGCAGTTAAAATAACAGGTGTGTTAAATTAGTATTCGTTCTTGTATACGTTATTATGGGTGAATATTAAATAACAGTAAGTGATATGTGATTTTAAAACGTTGATATTTAAATATGTGTATAATTTAATTTCTAATTTAATTGCTTACCAGGAGAACGTATTGGTTGTCCTTCTATCATAAAAATAAAAAGAGGTAGAAACCTACGCGTTAGAAATGAAACTTCCAAGTTTATTCAGTTTATTTCTAAACATCACTAATTATTTTTTTTACAACTCCATCTGTTGAGCTTTAGCGAATACGTCTTCGTAGTTACGCCGTTCTGCAATAGAGGGCGTTAATAAATATGAAATATAACGTGACGCTTACGTTACTTCCGCTCCCTTCGGACCGTGACGCCACGTCACATCCGTCAAACTTTACCCCAGTGTGTAAAAAGAAGTTTAATTTCAAATCTCTTGCGTAAATACTTTTTAAAGTTGTAAAATATTTTGTATTTGTTACATACTGTATGGTAATGCCATTTTTTAAATATTAACGTGTTTTAAAAAAGATTGAGTAAAGTGAAAGCAATATATATATTTTTGGAACGCTCAACTGTGATGGATCTTTTGCGTATGAGTCAATGTTATTATAAGGTTGTATATGATTATACTGAACGGGTACGTAACGAAGTAAATAATTTTTTTATTGATTTTCGATCTTAAAGTGGTACGACTTCAATACAAAAATATGATGCTCAAATATAAGGATATATATAATGAAATTATTTTGAATAAAAGTCAAATTCAAATTAAAATAAAAAAAGTGTGGTGTGGTTTTATATAACCACGATGCAAGTCAAACGTTTTGTTTATTTGTAGTTATGGTAGCTAGCTACTATGACAGCAGTTGACATGACACGTTAGCATATATACAAATATGGCTGCAGAGCGTCCGCCAATCACAGCTAGACCTGAATGTCATACAGCATATCCACCAATCAGCACCGGCTGTAATGCGACATGCGATAGATGGATGATAAAAATTTGAGGTGATGTAATAAAAGTATCTCTACAAAAAATATCGAAATTAATAGAATAATATATTCGTATTATTTAATCAAATCATGTAGGTAAATATAAATTTCCAATGTAAAGATTCATATAGAACCAATGGATGTGATTTCAGTGTAAGCTTTTGCTTCAATTACTTATACATATTTGTGCATATAAAGGCCAAGTCAAAAGTACCTATAACCGGCGAGCATGTATGAAGGCGCTCATGAAAGTGGAAGAAGCGAAAGAGGTAGTCAAGATCGTAGCATGTATGAAGTAGTCCCTGCCTTCCTCAACGGGAAAAAGGCGTGATTGTATGTATGTTTGTATGTATATTGTTGTATGGAAATCGTACCACCCTAACAGGTTAATACTGTCTCGATATTTACTTGATTTTTTTTTTGTTTGTTTTTTGTTGTTGACCAACGATTACTTTATTGTATTTAAATGTTATTTAAAACATATTTTGAAACTACTTTATTTATATAGTAGGATAAGTTGCTTTTTTTAATTATAACAATTGTTTGCTTTAAGAAAGCGTGTTGTAAATCGTGAAGTTAATTATAAAAACCAAAAAATTTAATATTTCTATAAATTGTAGGTACTTCTTTTATTATTTGAGGGGTATAGATTCAAAAGCGCCTCTGTCCAGTTTTTTATTTTTTTCACAATATACTAAAAACCTGTTCCGGCTACTACAGCAAGGCTTTATTTAATAATTAGATTTCATTTGATGTTAAATAATCTAAACTTTAACAAAATTGCATTATCTGAAAGCATAGTTAACGTTATTCTTTATTATTTTTAATTTTAATTTGGATAGAGTAGGTTGTAGGTAAAAACTGGACAGAGGCGCTTTTGAATCTATACCCCTCCATTTACTTTAGCACCATCTATCTGAAATACTAACATTAAAGTATCCGTTCAGTATAATTAATTTAGTGAATTTAAATTTAAAATGTATGTATATTCTTGTAGTAAACTATTTAAATAATTGAATTGTTATACGTACGAAGGAATGTAGCGGTTCTACAATTTACTAAAGTAAATAAAAATCCACTCCAGAAACAAGCATATTTAGCTTAGTTGGAGAAGTTAAAAAGATTACTAGTAATTTGCAATGCACATTATTAAAAAAAACATATAACTTTTTTTTATGTATCTTAAAAATTGGCAAAATTTATGCTAAGCTAAAATTTAAGTACTCACCCCCCTTCCCGGGTGAGCGTCAACCCAGCGAGCCCCCGGCAGTGTCCCGAAACGTGTTTTATTTTTTGGCAACAAAAATTAGGAGTTTATCTACTCAATTGCACCGTTATTGAACAGATTAACTCTCAATAAATGTACTCAGAAACCGGTCACTAGTCTACAAACTTAAAACATCAAAAACACGTAAATTGCCGGAACGTTACAATACCATCGTACTTCGTACTGTTATGATCGTCCTAATTTAAAGCTAAATTTCCACGAGCGATTGTTAACGCAGTTTCAAAACCGCTATAGAGGCCTAGGCAATCGTTATTGTTAAATCGTATCGTCAAGATTTAAAATCGTAAACGAAACTAATGCTCAACTCTATATTGACATCGTCATAAACGCCCGTGGAAATTGACCCTTAAATTAAATCGAATAATATCCAAATAGTGGACTGAACTTGCAAATATTTATTCGAAATTATCTCTAATTTTCTATAATGTTACATTTTCGATTAAAGTAAGAAACGGCATTTCAAATGTAACCTAGTGTAATGCTTTTTGTAAATTCACCGAATGAGCTATGCTTTTTATTCGAAGTGTTACAGAGAATCTTAAACATTAATATCATATTAAAAAAAAAACATAAAAGAACTGACTTCAAATGCCGAGCTAGTCAGATATTTGACAAATTCAATTTAATCCATATGCTCTGAACATTAGGTTGTAATTGCTATGTATTATACATCAGAACGGGCCGAGCGAGAGGATAGTATAACGGAGTGTGTCCTTTTCTAACCGCCTGCTATAGCAAAATTTTATATCATATAGTATGTATATTTTTATGGCTAACCAAAGACATTGTTTTATAAACAAGACAGTGCTCTAGGCACAAAAACCGACCTGAACGAGAACTACACTTGCACGGCGTTTGTCTCTTTCTTTTGTGGTGACCACAAAATAAATAAATATCTTCATTTTGTATACAAAATACTCAAAATTCAAATATATAAACAATTTTACTAAATTTACTTAATTTTAATATATATATATGTATATATATATTTATTTATATATATATACTTATTTTGTACACAAAATACTCAAATATGTTTTTTTTTTTATATACATTAACTTAATTTTAACAAATATATATATATTATGTTTCTTTGAAGTGTTACACACTTTATATTTAACACAATCCAAAATTTCATCGTACCGACGGGACTGTGTTTAACAATTTACAAAAATATATATATATATTTATTTTGTGGTCACCACAAAAGAAAGGGACAAACACCGTGCAAGTGTTGTTCTCGGTCAGTCCGGTTTTTGCGCCTAGAGCAGTCTCCTTTAAAGTACAAGTCTTAGGTTAGACATTAAAATCTTTAAATAAAAACTTACATCGGGAATCAATAACAAATATTTTGCAGGCAGGACAATGCTCCTATATTTACTTATAATGTTTAAGAATTTGATTCCCGGAGCCGAACATTTTGTGATATTTCGACATAAGATTTTAACATTTTTACTTTTTAACTTTGAAGAAGATGCCTATATCGTATTTTTTTGTAATCTTTAATTCGTTCTTAAACTACGCTTCGAATTATGGCATAGCTTGCTCGGTCGGATTATAATAATAACTTTTGTATGATATTTCTTAAATGTGATGTATAAATAATTGTATAGTCGATTTTCTGTCACATTTTTACTATTACTTCATGGCTGTCAAAGTGTTAGATAATTTTAGAGATACTAAACAAAAAAAATCCACTAAATTAAAATGTAAAAAAAAAACCACGACAGCGCCCTCTTGCGAGTTTACGTTATAACACCTATTTATGAAACACAAGCGACCCGCCCTGGCTTCGCACGGGTAGAACATACATGCCTACATTGTTGCATCAGTTTGTTGCGTAGAGTATAAATGAATGTCTTCAACAATCATCGTCATATTTCAACAAATTCACACAAAACCTTAACGAATTATATATACCTAAACCTGCCTCATGTCAATCACTCTGTCTATTGGTGAAAACCGCATGAAAATCCGTTCAGCAGTTATTGAATATTTATCGCGAACAGACAGCCGCGGTGGCGGACTTTGTTTTATATTATGTAGTGATTGTCGATGAATTAAAACCGAATCTAAATTCAGCCGTTCAACGCATCATACCTCCCTTGTCCGTTCCTTCATTATAAAACATGTATAATAAACTGGCCAAGTGCGAGTCGGATTTGCACACGTAGGGTTCCGTAACACAATAGGTACGAAATATTTGATATGATTAAACAAAATTTGCCGGAAAAATAAGTTTTTTGTATTTACCCGGTATTAGTGACGTGACAACGTCTAGTAAATCTGTGAACGCCGGCTGCATGCACGAAAAATGTCCCGTTACGCTCATTGTACGCATGACGCCAATTTGACGCCGATTTCATCAATGTTTTGTTATGACGTTGTCACGTTAAACTATCGTCCGTGAACACACTTTACACAACCAATTTTTTACTTTATTTTGTGTTTAGTATTTGTTGTTATAGC
This sequence comes from Cabera pusaria, assembly GCA_954871355.1. Classification (NCBI taxonomy): domain Eukaryota; kingdom Metazoa; phylum Arthropoda; class Insecta; order Lepidoptera; family Geometridae; genus Cabera; species Cabera pusaria. The sequence continues at coordinate 10,152,653 of OX940913.1, read as the reverse complement.
ACCCATAGCAATATGTACTTTGTGAAAATTTCAAGTGTACCGATACCGGTTTAGGAGATACAGGCCTCGGACTGACAGACAGACGGACGGACGGAGAGCGAAGTCGCAATAATAGGGTTCCATTGGTACTCTTTGGGTACGGAATTCTAAAAATTAAGTTAAAAACTAAAACCCAACTACTAAAAAGTCACGTTATTTTCTAGTATCTTAAAAAAATATCTAACATTTTGATCGGAGCTTGTATTTGATTATCACAATTCTATTTATTTTATTGTTTAAGTAACTGTTTGGTTGTTTTTAACTGAATTTTAGGGCATTTAATGTATTACTGAAATGGTAATTTTAAATTATTTTGATGTCAACAAATGTATTTGGTATGTGACTTATGTCAGGTAAAACGATGTGTATTTTAAAAGCTACAAACTAACCAAAATATTTTTTTTTCGAAAATACACAACTCCGCCATGTGCCATCTGAAAGATGTATGTGCGCTTTTCACAGTGGCTCTTCGTTAAAGGTAAACATTGTAAGAAACCCACAACCCCCGCATGGTGTGACACTAGATAGTGTCATACGACACTATCTAGTGTCCGCCTGGCCAGCTACCACCCTCAAGTAAGAAAATCTGTCGCCAAACATCTAATGTATTCCGGCAGCTATCCTTGAGAGCCAGTTCCCATTCTAGGCCTAGCGTGCTTACCATTCTCGACCGCATCATCACTTACCAACAGGTGAGATAGTGGTTAAACGCTAGCCTTTAAGATATTAAAAAAATTTAATGTATTTTTTCTCGCCTGGTGGTAAGCGATGATGTGGTCTAAGATGGTGAACACGCTAGACCTAGAATACTCTGACTCTCAAGGGCTGTGTGCTGCCGGAATACAGTAAGGTTATGGCGGTAGATTTTCTCCTTGATGGTGGTAAGCTACTTTTTGGTAGCGAGTCAGGCGGAACATCGTTATAATGTGCTCCTACCACCTGTGAGATTTAATGTTATTGTGGTTTTAATTTTTAGACCCAATGTATGTTTGTTTGTTGTATGCTTACCAATTGTGTAATTATTTTTATAATAGTTACAATGAATGTAATGGATTATTTAATGATTAATTTAAGAAAATGTAATTATTGTTATTAGTGAATTTGTAATGCATTTAAATTTTGTGCAAAATGAAGGATTTTTACTAATTAAATAAATATTACCTTATTACATTTTTTCCTTTATAAATATATGTTTAATCTGCTTTACCACTAAGCTAATCCTTGTAACAAAATGAAAGTTAGTAGAAAACTACGCGTTAGAAGTGAATCATCCAAGTACATTCAATTTATTTCTCAACATCACTAATTATTTTTTTGTGCAACTCCATCTGTTGAACTTTAGCGAAAAACGTCTTCGTAGTTACGCCTTTCTACAATAGAGGGCGTTTATAAATATAAAATATTATAACACGACGCTTACGTCACTTCCGCTGCCTTCGGACCGTGACGCTACGTCACATCCGTCAAATTTTACTCCAGTTTGCTTGAAGAAGTTTCAGTTCAAAAACCTCAATAACATCGTCAATAATAAAATAGAGTAATAATAGATAACTTAATTTTTTACAGCAATTAAGTTCAAGATCATAATCTATATAAATAATAAATAACCGGCCGAGTGCGTGTCGGGCCACGCGCAGTGTAGGGTTCCGTAGTAGCCTGTTATTCAATGAAAGTCTTTACCCGTTATAAACAAGCAACTACGTACTCCGCTTTGTCACTTTAAAGGATTTATTCTAAGGATTTTGTATTTGGTACAAAATTATCCAACACCCAAGTTCATGGACTATTGCTAAACTAATAAAGTTATCTTAACCGCTATAATTTTCCTTTAAAGTTCATGAAAAGCTCTATTATCACGAATTTTGCCAGATTTTTCAAGCCAGCAGTTTAGCTTTTAGAGGGGGGGAGACGCCCTACTGGAACAAAAATTTGCACTTTAAAGTTTAATATTTCGTAAATGGAACATTCAATCCAATTTAATATTAGCAACCCTTAAGTCATTTTAAAAGACCTATTCAACGATACCCCACACGATGGGGTAGACGATTAAAAAAAATTCATCCCCACTTCTTATATAGGGGAGCTACCCTAAAAAAATTATTTTTCACAATTTTATTTCAGCACTTTGTCGGCGTAATATATATACATACCCACGCAAAATTACAGCTTTCTAGTATTAACGGTCTCTTAGCAAAACCTCGGACAGACAGACAGACAGACGGACATGACGAAACTATAAGGGTTCCTTTTCAGGACTACGGAACCCTAAAAATTAATCGCTAAATGTGTTGCTTAGCTCAAAACTCGGGAAGGGCTCGACCGATTTGGCTAATTCTTTTTTTGTTGTGTCTGTTATTATGAGGAGAAGGTTCTTGTTAGAGAAAAGTTTTAAATAAATGAAAGTATTTTTTAAGGCGATGCCGATTACGATTATTAAGATTTTTTACTATTTTTGAATAAAAGTAAGTGAAGCAAAAATTACCACTTATCGCAAAATTCCAACACAATTCAATTCTGTCTCTACATATATACTTCAATAGTAGCGAGCAATACAAAATATTACCAATATGTAAATAGGCGTGTATAAATCCTCCATTTAGCATAAAAATATGTAATTTTTGTAAATAAACGTAAATATGTCAGAATAATTCAAACACGTCAATAGTTTTATGAAAAGAAGTACATACAGGCTTCGAATAAATCATAAGTCAGGAAAAGTTGCGTTATAAAAATGATACAACTAAAATCGTGTCCAAGCAGGCGGGGTTAAAAGTCGTGTCCAGCGCGTCATTAGTCAGACATTTGTCTTGTTTGACTCGACTGTCATAACAGACATTGCAGCACATGCACGATCCAATCCCTGCTTTCATTCCGAATTTAAATCAATCTCCAAGCCAATCATTTGCAACTTCGAAAGTGATTCTTATTTTGAATCTACGTCGTTTTGGTTTGAAGGAGGGCCACTTTTTGTGTGGAATTTGTTCTGAATTAGAGTTCCTGACTTATGATTTATTCGTAGCATACAGGTTGATGTTTTATTTCAATCGCTGTGGTTCATATCAATCCTAATGTTAAGTGGGTCATCTTTGATCCACTAAAGTTCAGTGGATCAAAGATGACGACCCAATTAACATTTTTTTTATGTTGTCATGACAACATAAAAAAAAACGTTTAGCCTATTATGACACGGACGTACTAAATATATGGACTGGAAATACCTACAAAAAAAGGTGCACGCCTAAAACTAAAAAACAAAATTGCTGCCATTGCTACACACAGACCCTATCTAGAGTTGGGTCAATCAAGAGTCAAGTGTTACTAAAATGAGTATCGATACTAGATACGAGCCTCACTAAATATCTGTTTTATTGAATCACATCTAATCAGAAAAAGTACTACTCTTTAAAGTTACTAAAAAGTACTTTTTTGTAAAGCTTACCAGTAATGTGTGTTTACACATACACTAGTAGTCTAGTAAACCCCTCCAACTAAGCTAAATATGCTTATGTCTGGAGTGGGTTCACGTCAATAGACAATCCACGACCTCTCGATCGCCAGGCCGACGCCATAGCCATTGGGCTATTGCCGTTTATTGCGGCTTTGTTGTAGGTATTTCCAGTAGGCAAATGTATCGCTGCGTCTCCATGTTTTTCTAGCTCAATGTATTGATCACAACACATATCTGCCAGAGTTTTAACAACTCTAATATGGCGTCTTGTTTCTGATAACTAAATTAATTAATTACCAGGAACTTGTAAAACTGGCTCTGAAACTGGAAAATAAGGTAGGAAAGAGGTTTTATGTATATGTGGTCTTGAATCTATTGACTCTAAATTGCTTATTTCTGTACCGATATCTACAATGTTCTTTATATGAAATGTACCATTGTAATACGAATAAATTCAAAATAAAATGAAGGCCTAATTTATGTTTTTTATTTGATAATTAAAATAACTATTAACAAAATTTAAAATAAATATTATATTTCTGTGTGTGTTATTACACTTTATAGAGTCTGCAAAAAGAGAACCGTCGTGGCGTTACAATGAACTAACATTCAAAGGTAAGGAAGGAAGGTACATACCTAATTTAACAGTAGGTACCTACCAAGTATCAATCATGTTTAGTCGTACTGGCAATGACAGACCAATGTTAACTCAACAAAACAGTAAATTAGAACACGCGCGAACTTAATTTCTACGCCGGTTCTCTTTTTCACAGACTATTTTTGTACATTATTGTATACAATCCAAAATAACGTCGTCCAACAGAACTTGAACTTACGCCTCCTGCATAAAAACTTGTACTGCTCATTATTATGTGCCAAACATGGTCAATGTGCTGCCGACGCTTTTTCTTACCATGACCTCCCTTTCTATCTTACAAAATTCGTCCTCCTAAAGCGAAAGCTAAAATTCTTCAGCAGCGGAACTTTGATGGTATTGATTTAGAAAAGCTGAAACTCGATGCTAACAATCTAGATTGGTCATCTGTTTTAAATACTGATGATATCAATGAACAAATTTCATCTTTTAATACTATCATCACTGATCTTTATGATGTGCATGCTCCCATGCGCGCTATAAAAATAAAACATTTGCCTGCTCCTTGGCTTACCGATGATATTAAACGGCTCATGCATAGGAAAAATGTAGCTAAGACGGTGATGAGACTCCGCCCCACCGATTATTATAAAAATAAATATAAAGTATCGCGTAATCACTGCAACAGGGTGTGTAGGGACGCTCTTCGTCGTTACATACACAAATCGGTTGACAATGAGAACCCAGCGAAAGTATGGCAATTCCTCAGGAGTCTGGGTATAGGAAAGCCATCACTAGAAACAGTCCCTAATAATTTAGATATTAATTCCCTCAACCAGCACTTTTCTTATTCTTCGCCTATAAATGCTGCGGATAAATTAAATACACTTAATCATCTTTCTTCTGCACCAAATACAATTTACCCTGAATTCACTCTAAATCCATTTTCTAGCTGCGACGTTAAAAAGAGCATCCTATCCATAACTTCCAATGCAGTGGGCGGTGATTGTATTAGTCGAAATATGGTAGTCCCTATTTTGGACGAAATTCTCCCTGTGATTAGCCACATATTAAATACGTCGGTTGAGACTTCCACCGTCCCCTCGTGTTGGAAGCAAGCCCAGATTATTCCCTTACCCAAAAAATCGAATCCTACATCCTTTAGTGAATACCGTCCTATCTCTATCCTTCCTTTCCTCTCTAAAGTGTTGGAACGATTGGTCCACAACCAACTTAGCATTTTTCTTACTCGTAATAACCTTTTAAATCCTTTCCAATCCGGCTTCCGTCCTGGCCACAGCACGGCTACTGCTCTAGTCAAAATTACAGATGACATACGACTTGGTGTGGAAAATGGTAATGTCACGATACTAACGTTACTAGACTTTAGCAACGCCTTTAATGCTGTGGACCATGACATCCTCCTTGCCCTTCTCCGCTCTCTTAACGTTTCTACAGCTGTGGTTGCATGGTTTCAGAGCTATCTCTCGGGACGTCGGCAGCGCATTCACCTTGATAAATCTTTTTCGTCTTCGTGTGATACGGTGGCTGGAGTTCCGCAGGGTGGCGTTCTTTCCCCTCTTCTATTTGCTTCTTTTATTAACTCCATATCAAACCAAATCACTTCTCCCTACCACCTGTATGCAGATGATTTACAGATATATACACAAGCACCACTAAACAATCTAACTGACGCTGTTGAAAGAGTTAACTTGAATCTCTGTCGCATTGCAGATTGGGCCAGAGCTTATGGTCTCAAAATTAATCCTACAAAAACTCAAGTTATCTTAATAGGCAGCTCACGGCTGATGACAAAGATTGAGTGGCAAAATCTTTCCCCTGTGATGTTTGATAACGTCATAATTCCTTACAGCAAGGACGTTAAAAACCTAGGCATCATGTTCGATCGCAATCTATCGTGGGGTGCACAAATTAATGCATTGAGTCGTAGAATGTTTGCCTCAGGTGGTTTATTAAAAAGATTGCGAAATTTTCTTCCGACTGCCACTAAAGTTACTCTTGCTCAATCTTTACTCCTTCCCATATTAGATTACGCTGATGTCTGCTATCTCGATTTAACTGACCAGCTGAATAAACTTGAACGTCTCCAAAACTTCTGCATTAGGTTCATATTTGGTTTACGTAAATATGACCACGTCTCTCAGTTTCGTGCTAAACTCAAGTGGCTTCCTATACGACTTCGTCGGGATGCGCATATTCTTTCTCTTCTCTATAATATACTATTTCTGCCTTCTGCTCCCCATTATCTTCGACAAAAATTTAGATTTCTCTGCAACTCTAATAGTTTTGAGCTGAGGTCATCAGAGAATCTTGTCCTTGAGATTCCCAGTCACAGTACTGGTTTTTATGACGGATCGTTTGCTGTGCGTGCTTCACGTCTGTGGAACGCACTGCCTGTAAACATTAGAAAAGCGCAGTCTCCAAATACATTCAGGACGCAGGTCAAAGATCACTTTCTCCGTCAACAATCCTAGACATTTGCTACTGCAGATATTATTATAAAGTTGAAATCGCTATTTATTTATCAAATGTTGTAAATTTTCCCCTATATTGGTTTGTATATTAATCTTAGTTAGTAAGTCTTTAATTAGTAGGGTAGGTTAGTATCTTTAGGAAGTAAAGTTAGTAGGTATATTAGTTTTTTGCTTTTAACTTATATTAGAAACACCTCCGTCTATTGTCTTCTTTTCTATAAGTCCTCTCCATCCAAAGGTTGCCTGGAAGAAATCGCTTTCAGCGATAAGGCCGCCCATTGTAACACTAATAAAATGAATGATTAGTATGTTATTTTTTAAGTTATGAGGTGTGACAATAAAGAATTTTCTATCTATCTATCTATGTGGTAACACATTTCAAGCACTTCAACCAACTGAGCGATGTTTTGGATTGTATGTAATACATAAATGTACAAAATTGGAAGATATCACCGACCCTACGTGGATGGGCTAAGAGCGTTTGTCCACAGCAACGGCACCGGGACGTCACCGGCACCGAGATTTTTTCGGGCCGGTTTGAAAATGATGTGCCGGCGATCGTTTGTCCACCGCCACCGATTCAGGTTGTTCTGTTTCTTCTAGCTGTCATGAGTGGCAAATGCGTTTCTATAGAAATAAACCAAACAACCTCAGATAAAAAAATAATAACCTATCGAACGGCGCCGGGCGCCGGCAGTGTGTGGACATGATCAAACGTGTTTTGTATTGCGAGCCAATGCCGGCACATTCGCCCTTCAAAATCTCTGGCCGGTTTCTAGCGGTCGCGCCGATCCACTCGAAATATCGGCGACCGGGATGACGTCGCCCGGTGCCGGTCATGCTGTGGACAAGCTGCCATACATACATATGTACCGCTACTTCGGCGCCGGCATTTGTTGCCGGTGACGTCCCGGTGCCGTTGCTGTGGACAAACGCTGAAACGTTGTAACGGTAGGCAGATTTGATTAAAATTATGTTGATCGCTATAATGGTATTTTTCTTATTCAGGCAAAATTACTCTTACGGCGTTTGTCCACCAACGACGTCACCGGGACGTAAACGAGAATGAGATTTTTTCGGGCCGAGTCAAAATGACGTGTCGGCGTTCGTTTGTCCATCGCGACCGATCTCGGTGTTTTAGTTTTGTTGAGGACAACAGGGTCAGTGGACTGTATTTATAGGCTTCTTGGTTTTCACACGTTTTATTACAATTATACATTTATCTTCGGATTGCTTTTTCATTAGCATTGGCACAACATATTACAATTTTGTTCCTATATATACGTAAAAAGTTACTTGTACAACTAGAGCTATGTCTGTATTCTTTCCCATACATTTGGGGCTAAATTCACAAATCGTTTTCTGATACACGCGCCTGGAGGTCATTGCATTTGACACGTGTATCAAACGGTCATTTTAATTATAATATCGTTTAAAAACTAAAAAACAACCGACTTCAATGCCGCGCTATTCATTTTCAGTACCAATTTTGAGATGTTTATCTCAATATCTCTGGAGATACTTATCATACCTCGATAAAATTACCATGGTACCACACTTGGGATATCTCCTTTCGAACAAAAAAAGAATAATCGAAATCGGTTCATAAACGACGAAGTTATCCGCGAACAAACATAAAAAAAAAAAAAAAAATATATATATACGGTCGAATTGAGAAACCTCCTCCTTTTTTTGAAGTCGGTTAAAAAGCGCCGCCATATGCCGACAAAGGCCTAAGGCGGTCCGATAGTAGTTATATTCACCTCCAGCCTTGTGTTCAGGGTGACACGTGTAAGTTCGATACATAATAATATTTCTATACAATTCTAATACATTTAGTCTTACTTACTACTTACTAAAGGTACTACCGTTTATTCATTATTCTATATTCTATTATTCTATACATTAAATAACCTATTTGTTCAGCGGACTCGGCGTCCTCAACATCCTCCCCCCGGCGTAGCCTCATCCCTTACAAGGACGGCGAGTTTGCTAACCGGGCGTCGGAAGATGCCCGTCCTTGTCCTCACGTCCCCGACACGTACTCCGCCATCTGGTCCCGGGTAGACTCGTTCGACGACGCCGATAGGCCATACATGACGTGGCAACGTATGGTCGACGACGACGACGATGTCTCCGACCGTCAGGCTCCGCTTGTGGTCGGTCGGCTCCCTTCTCGGCACCAGGGTCGGCAGGTACTCCCGCACCCAGCGATGCCAGAAGGAGTCCGCGAGCGCCTGGCTGGCTCGCCATGACCTGCGGTCCGCTTCTGTGCAGGGGCCCGTGGTAGGTAGGCCTGTTGATGATCCTATCAAAAAATGATTAGGGGTTAGTGCCTCTGGATCTTCAATGTTGACGCTTACGTGAGTCAGTGGTCGAGCATTCACTGAATGCTCGGCTTCGGTCAGGAGCGTGTGCAGAACCTCCTCTGACGGCGCCTTTTCTCTCAGTGTGGTTGCTAGGGCGGTTTTCACCGACCGCACTAGCCGCTCCCATGCGCCGCCTTGGTTCGGTGCACCCGGAGGGATGAAGGTCCACTTCATCCTGTTTTTTAGCCCCTCTTCTACCAGTGCTGGGGCCCACTCCCTGTAGGCGTTGATGAGCTCGCGATCTGCGCCTCTGAACGCGGTAGCGTTGTCCGAGTACATGTTACTCTGCCAACCGCGTCGCGCTGCCATCCTTCGTAGCGACATGATCGCTGAGTCTGTGGATAAAGTATTAACAAGCTCGAGATGCACGGCGCGTGTAGTGAGACACGTAAATAACGCGCCCCACCGCTTTTCTCGCCGCCGTCCCACCTTTACAGTCATTGGCCCGAAATAATCTAAACCGCAATTACTGTAAGGACGGTGGTATGGATCGAGGCGGGCTCTCGGCAGGTCTCCAGTCGCCGGTACCTGTGGCTTCGCTTTTCTCACCCGACAATATCCACATTGTCGCTCGATGGCTCTCACCGTAGGCCTTAAGTGGATGACCCAGTAGCGCTGCCGTAGGTCGTTTGTTACGCGCTCTCGATTCGCGTGTCCCGCAGCGCAGTGTTCCTTTAAAACAATAAGTTTGGTTATATAATGGCGACCGTCCAATATAATTGGTCGCTTAACATCTGTAGCAGCGCTCGATGCTGCTATACGTCCCCGTACTCGCAGTAATCCATTCTCGAGCACGGGGTCCAGTTTATACAAGCGGCTCGACTTTGTAAGAGTGCGAGTGGCTTCTACGTCGCGCCTCTCTGCTCTAAAGCTGTCCTCTTGAGCGCGTCGCAGTAGGGCTGTCTCGGCGCGCTCGATGTGCTCTATGTTCAGGCGCGTAGCTCGGCGTCGGCATATGTCTATGAAAGCGAGCACATAGGCGGTCGCTCTCAAAAGTCGCTCATATCGTGAGAAGCGGCTTGGCTCGGGTAACCACCGGTCTGTGTGCTGCTCCTGCTCGCTCGTGTGCAGGACTTCTATTTCTTCGACAGGTGCCGCGCTCGATGGCCAGTCCTCTTCCGGTTTCCGCAGGAAGTGAGGACCCTTGAACCATCGGTCCTCGGCGCTCAGCGGTGCGCAGTTGAGCCTTGTCGCGTCGTCAGCTACGTTATACTCTGTGGACAACCATCGCCATTCATCTTTATGGGTTAGTTCAGCGATCTCACCAAGTCGATGTGCGACGAACGGCGTGTAGCGGCGCGCGTCGTTTCTTATCCACTGGACCACAGTAGCCGAGTCCGTCCAGTAGATCGTCCTGGCGACCTCTACGCGATGCTCCCGCTTGATGACGTCCGCGAGCCTCGCTCCGATGACGGCGGCCTATAGCTCCAGGCGTGGTATGCTCAGCGTACGCCGTGGTGTTACCTTAGCCTTGGCTGCTACCAAAGCTACGTTGACGGTGCCGTCACAGCGTATCGCTCGCCAGTACGCCACCGTAGCATACGCTTGTTCGCTCGCGTCGCACATGACGTGTAGCTCTACCCGTAGACCCTCTACGGCGTAGCTCTGCGGCAGGCGAAGTCGGGTGACCTCGTTGAGTTGTTGTAGCCATGCGGCAAACAGCTCGGCCTCCTCCGCAGGTATCGGGTTGTCCCACGGTAGCTGTAGGCGCCACAAACTCTGTAGAATAATTTTGGCACATATAGTATAACAACTAAGTAAGCCGAGCGGGTCATATATCGACATGACCGCACTAAGCGCCTCTCGCTTAGTCGGGGCGCGCTGTTGAGCACGCACGTCGCTCGGTACTCGATGCATTGCCGTGTTGAAGCCCAATTCGTCCTTGTCGGGGTCCCAACATAGCCCCAGGATCTTGTTGGCGGGCCCCGCTCCCCCCAGTTGCGTAGGCTGGGTAGCTCGTAGCTCGTGCGGCACGCCGTCCAAAATCCGTTTTCGGTTGGAGCTCCAACTCCGCAGGGTGAAACCAGCTGCAGCGTGCACCTCTCGTAGCTCCTGTATGGTGCGCCGGGCTTCACTCTCGGTGTCGTAGCTGTCTACGAAGTCGTCCATATAGTGGCTCTCCGTGATAGCTACGAACGCACGGGGATGCGTTTTCGCATGTGCGTGCGCGTTGTGGTTGCGCACACTATGCGCCATAAACGGTGAGCTCGCTGCCCCGAAGATCATACTCGTCATCTTGTATGACCGAGGAGGGCCGCTCCTGTCTTCTCCTCTCCACAGGAACTGCTGCGCCGGCTGGTCTTCCGCTCGTATCTTCACACGCAGAAACATCTCCTGTATGTCTGCGGTGACGGCGATCGGTCGCTCTCTGAAACGGAAAACAACCCCTGGCAGTGAAAGAAGAAGATCAGGTCCCTCTAGCAGCTCATCGTTCAAGCTAACTCCGTGACTTCGATGCGCCGCGTCGAACACTAAGCGCCGCTTCCCGGGTTTGTTCGGGTTCTCTACGGCGAAGTGCGGTAGATACCAGCAGATGTTGCTCGGTGTCTCCGTACCGTCGCACGGCGCCGCATACCCCTTGTCCAAGCGGTTTTCGATCTGCGCTGTATACTCCTTCGCGAAGCCCGAGTTAGCGTCTGTACGAACCCTAGGCTGGCTTAAGGATCGTAATTGAAAATAGTTTTAAATGCTAAAAAGTTTAATGTAAAAATTATAATATAAAGTGCTATGAAAACTAGGTGCTAGGTAATGTGCTAGGTGAGTACGCGACACGGCGCGGTCAATTGCGAACTAAATTAAAATAAGAAATGTATATTGAGGTGCAGTTTGCTGACTTAGTCTAAATTACAATTAATGCGGTGAAAAGGTGAATGTACGATGCGTAGCTCGTACATGCTCCCAAGGGCAAAGGGTGGGAGAAACGAGGTGAGATAAAACTGATATAAGATTAAATTGATTTGCTAACTAAAAACTAGGTTTAAAGTCCCTAAGAAAAGTCATAATTTGATTTCCGTGGGTGAGGAGAGGAACTACGAGCGTATTTTCGCGGAATAACACATTTCACTACACCATCATCACCGATATCGACACTTTCACATTGCTCACTAATGTTTGTGATAGAAACTGGCGATCGTGCTTCATCTCGGTGTGTAGTCGTTGCTAGTGCTCGGCGCGGTGCCACCGGCGGCGGCACAGGTGCCTCGGCTCGCGGCTTCCGGCACCGTCTCCATGCTAGTATCACACCCACTATGCTGACAATACCCAGTATCGAGTAGATAAGGACGTAATGATGGACGTCATGGTAACTTATCTCGCTAAATACTGGAGCCTTCTCTTTCATCCGTTTTATATCATGTGCTATTGCATCTAATTCCTGATTTTTATCTGCTGTCTGGTTGATGGAATCCCATGGAATTGAAATGTTAATTATATCGTTAATGGGATCCAAATTAGGCGTGAAGATCATCGGCTTCGTTTTCAATACACTCTGATCGGCGTTTTGAGCGTATATTGTGAACTTATTGTTTTTCATGAAACAACCATGACCTATGCTTATTATACCAGTGGTGTTTAGTGGTACATTTGTCATTTGATCCTCGCATACAATGCGAATCTGACAACGATTGCAGCAAAAGTATAGGTACCTATTTATGCCCCTCAGTTCATTCCACTCATCGTCACATGTTAAAGTGCTGAATAGGCATTGCTTCGTTATTGGGTCAATGTCGCATAAACTGTCTTCCGATTTCATTTGGTATAATGGTTTCATTAAAAGGCAATAATATGTGTCACGGCTATAAAGACACGAGCTGACGTCATGCTTGCTAATCTTTAAATATGAATCCTTTGCTAAATTGACGGCGATCATTTCTGAAACAGGCATTATCTTTATACTGTGGGATTGATTGCTTTTAATCGGCACAGGAATTATGTTGTACATTTCATAGCTATCTCGGCTGGTGAGAGGCACAGATAATTCAAAAAGTAAACATTCTCGTAGCATTCTAGTCTTTACGTGTAAAAATTGATAGATATTGCCGAGATCTGTGTGAATGTTCTTAATGGGTAATGATAAATCTTTAGAAATTTGGCTTGAAATTGTGCTAAGTTCATTTCTTAGTTGTTGAGGTGAAATTAAATGGAAATTGAATCTTCCATGATAAACATCCGTAACTGTGTTCAACAGGATTTCTTGAATATTTTTCAGGTAATTTAACATATTGCTTGCGGTTATAGTACTCAAGGTAAATTCTCCAATTAGCTTTAAATTATTAATTTCGGTGTTTTGTGAATTGACAGCGTTGTCGATGTCTATGAAATGACGATTGATTAATTTTCTCATTTTATCCATTTGTTGCTCAGATCTCTTTAGCAAATTGTACTCCGCTTCGATTACCGACGTTTGGTTTCGCCATAAGTTTGCTAAATGTTGTTGGTTTTTGCTCAGTAAGGTGATGTCTTTTTTATATTGTTCGGCGAATCTCGCGTCTAGTACTCCGAACAATGAATTAGCGACGTAACCGATACGGTCGATAAGACCTCGGCGGCGTCTCTCGGGTCGCGTGGCCGCATGCTGGCTAAGCAATAGCTGGTCGTAGTAGTCTAGTTCCGAGAAACTGTGACGTAATTGCATGACACTGGTGTCACAATGTGTTTTAGATTTAATGTTAGTACACAATGTATCTAGGCATTTTAGATATTGTTTAAATGCTTCGACACCTTGCCAGTATGGATCCATATCGTAGTATATGACAATTTTCCAATGATCTCGTATTATTTGCATGTTGCTTACTTTATCAAAGTATAGACCTTGCTTGGTTTTTAATGCAGTTGTGTTGTAAGCAGACTGAGATACTGTCAAAATGCTCATAAAGAATAAAAATGATAATGCTAACGTAAGGAAGTTTCCAAAGCCTTTTCTTGATCTACTCGGATTTTGATGCTGTTTCTTTGGTTCATGATTTGATTCTGTTTTTGCTTTATTTATTTCTGCCAGGGATAAATAGTTAGGTCTATTTGTTTTAACTCTCGAAATAAAACGTAATACCCAATCAAGTACGCGTGTTGCTCGTGAAAAACTGCTCGAATCTTGTAGTATTTTCGTTATAATGCAATCATTGCTTTTCTGTGCTACAGTGACTTGACACCCCTTTCTCAATTCACATTCTGTTGTATACTGTTCGAGTTGTTGCTTGTTTTCAAACGCCGAAAGCCAATGAGGACCAGTCCACCATAGCTTGTGATCTTTAAGTTGAGCTATTGAGATACCACGGCTAGCACAATCTGCTGGGTTTTCCTCGGACTTAACGTAATGCCAACACTTAGGAGGCATTATTTTTACGATTTGCTTCACTCGGTTCGACACAAAAGGCTTCCATTTTTCTGGTTCTCCATTCAACCATCCTAGTGTCACCATAGAGTCTGTCCATCCATAGACCATTAACCCCTGTTCCGGTAAAGAATGCTTAACTTTTTCCATTAATTTTGCTAATAAAACTGCGCCACTAAGCTCTAACCTTGGGATCGAAATGGTTTTGTTAATGGGCACGAGTTTTGTTTTTGCTATGACAAGTGTTGCATAATTATTTACAACTGCATAAATAACACATGCGTACGCTTTGTTGGAACTATCACAGAATCCATGCAGTTCTACGACACACTTCTTTGTGATTCTTAACCATCTTGGTATTTTGATCAATTTTATGTTTGTGCTGATATTGGGTTTAAACTGTTCCCATTGCTTTATTATGTCATCCGGTAGTATGTCGTCCCACATGGTTTTTGTATTCCAAACTTGTTGAAATAATATTTTCAATTTGGTTGTTACGGGAGCTAGCCAGCCAAGTGGGTCAAACAGTTTGGAAATGTCTGACAAAAGTGCTCGTTTTGTGTTTTTATTTGAAAATTCAAACGATGACTGGAACATGAAGTAGTCGTCTTTGGGGCTCCAATATAAACCCAAAGTTTTTGCGGTGTGCTCGCATTTAAAAGTAAAAACTGGATCAACGGAATTCTGAGTGCTGGTAATAGTATTTAAAATTTCTGGTTCATTTGAGGACCACTTTCTCAATATGAAGCCACCTGCTTGGAGAAGTGCTTGTAATTGTAACACAGTCCTGGCGCCTTCTTCAATGGTATGTGACCCATAAATGAGGTCGTCCATGTAAAATGACTGTTCTACTATTTTTGCTGCCTCTGGGTGTTTTTCTTTTTCATCGGATGCTAGCCGTCGCAACGTCATCATCGCCAAGAAGGGAGCTGCTTTCATGCCGTATGTTACTGTGGTAAGTTCATATGTTTGTACAGGCTCGGCCGGTGAATCTCTCCAAACGATTTTCTGAAGCGACTGATCACATTCTTGTACATCTATATTTCGGAACATTTTTTCTATATCTGCTGTATAACCGTATTTAAATTGTCTCCATTTTAATATAAGGGATTGAAGGTCGTGCTGTAAGTTGGGCCCGGTGTGCATTAGGTCATTCAAACTTTTCCCAGTCGACGTCCTTGATGACGCATTAAATACCACTCGCAATTTTGTTGTCTCAGCTTGCACTCGATAGACACCGTGGTGTGGTAAGTAACAATCGACGGGTGTCTGATTACGTGACGCGGGCTTCATGTGACGTAATGATTTATATTCATGCATAAAGTCTCGGTACATATTTGCCATTTGAGTTTGTTTGCTTAATTTTAATTCTAAATTTCTAAATTGTGCTATTGCGGTAGGTTTCGAAGTGCCCAAATGTTCTTCGATATTTTCTTTGAGTGGTAATCTCACCGAGTACCTGCCATTTGGTTGACGTATGGTGGTTTCGTTGTAAAATTGTATGCAGTGCTGGTCTTCGGAAGACAAGTCAGCGTAATCGCCAACGCTCGTCTCACCGATATCTTCTATCTCCCAAAATTGCTTCAAATCTTCAATATTGTTTACAACGACATTACAGTGAAATGTTTTCATTGCTCCGCATAGTAACCACCCAAGTTGTGTTTGCTGTGCTATAGGTTCAGATATCTCTTGACCTTTAATTATGCCTCCCATCATGATCTGAGAGTAAACATCTGCTCCAAACAATATATCTACTGGGCTGCTCACATTAAAATCTGGATCTGCTAATTCAATATTTTTTATATGTTCCCATGCTGGTTTTACGAACGTTTCATTCGGTAAGTTTTTAATTAAGTTATTCATAATAAGCACGTTACACGTAAACGTATAATTATTATATATAGAGGTGCAAGTCACTGAAGTCTGCCCTTTGCAATTATTTTCTTTTTCTCCAACTCCAAAAATGACACCATGACATTTGTCTCTTTTTAACTTCAAAAGTTGAGCCGCTTTTTCAGTTATAATTGAAATTTGCGAGCCTTGATCAATTAGGGCACGGAAGGCATAAGTAGTGCCATCCGCGGCGTAAACATTTACTTTTGCTGTTGCTAATAAAACCTGAGAGCATGCCTCACGTGCTACAGTGCTCACGTTTTGTTGGGGTGGTTCATTCGAAGTTGATGGTGGTGTGGCGGTCTTATTGCCGAAGTATTTATTTGGACTTTTTTGATTATATGCTACTTATAATTCCAGCAGCCGTGAGGTTCAAAAAAAATGTTTTATTTTAATTAAAAGTAAATTATAATTCAATATAAAAATTACAAAATTAAATTAAATTAAAATATGAATCTACTAGTCGAAGTATGACTAAAGAATGCAGAGCGTTTCCGTGGCCGGGCCGTCGGTAGAAACCATTGACGTCAATCGTGGTGCGTTTCGCTGACGGTGCGGCTCGTGGCGGCTGGTGCCGTGTGCAATGAATTAGGTCGATGCAACTGCAGCGGTTTCCATAGGGGTGCCGTACATAACACCTCCCCCCGAAGAACAGCGACTATTGAAGACCTTTGTCGTAAATTGAGCTGGGGGTTCATTGGGATCAACCGGGAGACTGGATCTGGCAGTTGGAGTGGCGTAGATGGCTTGTAGCTGAGGTTGACCATTGTCTGAAGACTTTCTCAACTGCTTCAAGCGATACTTGCGGTAACACAGGGCGATGGCGAGTACGCATGCACTGGATAGTACCGTGTAGACTGGAATTGTAGTATGGTATAAGCTGTTGTCGGCGTCTCTATCCAGTTTCATTGTAGGCTGCAGGGCGATCTTCGTACTTATGGTATGTAGGTTGTCGAGATTTATGGAGTTGAATTTCAAAGCTGGAACAGTGGGTGCGATGGCAGCAGTGTTGTTGTCTAGGTCCAACAACTTCAGCACGTGTCCTTTCAGGCGATCGTGGATGTTAGATATCGTGAAGTCAGGCGTCTCCAGGTAGCATTGATGTGGTATTGTAGTCACATAGCTACCCTGTAGAGTTTTATATAAGTCTTGACCACAGGAAAGATGAACCTGTGTTGGTGCAGGGAAGCTTACAGCGTAGTGTTTTTCGTCTAATTCCTCGAAGGCTGGCTTGTCTAGGGAGACCTGGATTGGCTTGCAAATGGGACTCCTCTGCTACGTCCTGATAAGCTGTGCGATGCAATCCTCTGACGTTCGGCTCTGCAGAATCCGGTCCTCCTCACATAGATAACCTTTGCTGGTCTTCGGGCATTCAGCCTCTATGTACTTGAATTCTTTCTCAAAGATGGCTAGGAAAGGGCGAGGTGGAGGTAGGATTTCATGGTTTTTATTCGGGACAATAGATAGTTTATACATATTATATATATGAGAAAAGATAATGGGGAATTTATATACTATAACTATCTGATTACCTATATAATAAGATCCTATCCTAATTATGTCGAAATATTCTCGACTATCTAAATCTACTACTCTCTCACTGCTATATAGTGTGCTCAACTTGCTTATTAAAGCGCGTATTGCAAACAAATCTAAGACCGAATGGTGTACCGTAGAAGTCTTAATAAAAGCTAGGACATTCTGTAAATTATGCAACTCGTGAGAAATAGAGTCTACATTATCGCTTAATATCATTAAAACTTGAGCTAGGTGTGCATATTTAAGTAGGTCGTAGTCTCTAGTAGCTTCACTAGCATTAATTTTTGTTATTAATTCTGTAATTTTATGCTGATTCTCTACGATGCTATCTATAACCTTTGTATATTGAATGGTCCAATTTTTCGATAAGCTAACGTGGCTGTTAAATTCTGATACTAACTTGTCCTGGTTATTTTGAAGTAATTGCAGCATTTTATTATAGTGTTCTGCGTCCGTATAATCCAAATTTCCCGATATACTTTTTATTACAGACCCTAGGCCATCAATGAGACCTCTTTTAGCACGATTTATTTCGAACGTTTCTAACTGATGTAATACATTAGCAAGCTTATTTCTGAGATAATCTAAATGAGGTTCAAATAAAGATTTAGTTTTATAGTGAAGGCCTGGACTAACACTCTCCAATTGGTCACTAGTCGAAACTATTTTATCTTTAATGTCTTGGAGGTTAATATATTGAAGGAAAGAATGATAATGACTTATCATTCTGGCTGTACCTAATTTAAACGGTAAAATCCCAGGTCCATCGTTAAGACTTTCAAGTTTTATCTCCTGCATTAGAACTGGTTGCAGAAGGAGATTGAAGATCAGGAGCATTCTGTAACAATTGATTAGATTTAGGGACTCTCTTTAATCTACTTTTAGCAATGGGGCCTTTCTTTTTCTTTGTGTAAATGTGTATAGGGAGGTCAGCCATTACTACATCGTGAGTGTAACGGGGAGCTAGCTTTTGACGCGAAGCGAACGGATTTTTGATGAAAATCTGTTGTTCGGGTGAGTATTCAGCTTCCGGCTCCCTATTCTTGTTCCGGTTATCTATAAGATCCTTTCGCGAAGAATTTGATAGATCATGAATAGTTTTATACGCTATGGCCAGTTTATCTTTATGGTTTACCATATACTGCTGCAAGAGTTGTGACGAAATGTCGATATCAAAAGGATCACGAGGATCATAATGTCCTGTGATCACTTCTATGGGTTTGCATTTCGTAAGGCTGTGGATACTACTATTGTATGCTAATAAGGCATAGGGCATGAGGGTAATGACTGACTCTGATTTTTGGTTGACTTTTAATATGCGTAGATGTTCTAATATCGTTGAATGGAATCTCTCAACTATACCGTTTTCGTTAGGTGTATGCGGTGCAATTCTATGGTGCTGGATTTTATGAATTCTAACAAACTCGGCAATAAGTTGGTTGGTGAATTCGGTTCCGTTATCTGTAACTATGGTAATGGGAATGGAATGATGCGTGCTAAAATTTAATAAAGCCTGTACTACGCTAACTGCGGTACCATCTCTCAGATGATAAACCTGAGCGTATTTGGAGAATGAGTCTACGATGGTAAGAAATTTTTCACTTTCTATAGTAAGTAAGTCAAGGTGCACTAGTTCAAATGGCCTAGTAGCGGGTGGAACGGTTTTAAATTGCTGTTTAATAGGGTTGCGGTCGTATTTCGCTTGTCCGCATATCGTACACTCATTAATGAATTTAGTAATGTTCTCTTTCATCTTCGGCCAATAGTACCTATGTGAAAGAGCAAGATAGCATTCACTGATGCCGCGGTGATTAGTTTTCCCGTCATGATATTTGTTAATTATATCTTGCTGTCTAAGGTATTCTCTAACATTTTCGATTTCAAATTACCCTTAATATCACCAACTATGTTCAAAACAAGCTGTTTCGTGAATCGATTTAACGGGTCATCAGAAATCGGGATCTCAAGAATAGGATTCTCGCTTTCAGTGTGAACTGTAGCTGTTCTAGAACCATCATCTGTATCTGCAGCTGTAAGGGTTCTGGAGTTATCCAGAGTACGCGATGAACTAGGAGCATTAACAGCGATGGATAAAAGCTCTTCGTTGTTAACTTCGATGCGCGACAGGGCGTCAGCATTGGTGTTATTTTTACCCTGTTTATAGATAACAGTAAAGTCAAATTCACTGAGCTTTAAACGCCACCTCGTTAGTCGTGAGTTGGGTTCCTTTAGATTCATGACCCATTGTAAAGGTTTATGGTCAGTGACAATCTTAAACTTACGGCCGAACAAATATGGTCTGAAGTATTTGGTAGCCCATACGATCGCTAAAAGCTCTTTTTCGATAGTACTATTAGAATTACACTCACTAGAATTAAGAGTTCTAGAGGCATATGCAATCGGTTTATCCGAACCAACAATGCCCTGAGATAATATAGCACCAATGGCTACATTGGACGCGTCAGTAGTAAGAACGAACTCTTTTGTGAAGTCTGGATACTGTAAGATTGGATCGTTGGTAAGAAGCGTTTTGCAGTGTTCAAAGCATTCAATGTATTTCTGATCTAATGAAATTTTAGAACCCTTTTTAAGACATTGAGTTAGTGGTTTAGTGACGCGTGCAAAGTCAGGAATGAATTTTCTATAGTAGCCTA
Organism: Cabera pusaria; assembly: GCA_954871355.1. Lineage (NCBI taxonomy): Eukaryota > Metazoa > Arthropoda > Insecta > Lepidoptera > Geometridae > Cabera > Cabera pusaria. Next base: position 10,132,292 of record OX940913.1, on the reverse strand, counting down.
GCAAGCCGAGAAAACGTTTGATTTCAGTAGTGGTTTTTGGTAAAGGGTAGTTTTGAATGGCGTGGATTTTATTAGGGTTAGGTTTTACACCCTCATTGCAAATTACATGCCCAAGAAATTCAGTCTCTAATTTTAAAAATTCTGACTTGTCCATTTGAATTTTGAAATTTGATTCCCGTAGTTTTTTGAAAACTTTTCCCAAATTCAAGATGTGTTCCTGGAGTGACGTGCTAAATATAATTATATCGTCCAAGTAAACTAGGCACACTTCGTTTTGCAGGTCTTTAAGGACGTTATCCATTACCCGTTGAAAAGTTGAGGGTGAGTTTTTCAAACCCATCGGCATACGTAAAAATTCGTAATGCCCATTTTCAACGTTAAATGCGGTCTTATGAATGTCATCTGGATCCATCTCTACCTGATAAAAACCACTTGCTAAATCGAGGGTTGTAAAATATTGACACTTGCCAAGTTTGTCAAGTACGTCAGTAATGTTGGGAATGGGGTACTTGTCATCAATCGTTTTCTCATTAACCTTTCTAAAGTCAACGACAAGACGCCATTTAACTTTGCCTGACGCGTCAGCCTTTTTAGGTACGATCCAAATGGGCGAGCTCCATGCAGAATCTGAAGGTCTTATAATATTCTGTTCAAGCATTTTATTAATTTGGTCTCGGACTTCTTGTCGATGAACGTACGGATATCTGTATGTTTTAGTATGTACTGGAATCTCATCGGTTGTTCGGATCTTATGCTTTATTTTATTCGTGAATGTCAAAGCTTCGCCTTCTAGGTAGAACACGTCAGCATAGTTTTCGCAAAGTCGAACTAAATTGACACGCTCTTCCTGGTTTAAATGGTCGGTCCAGAGACGAGAAATAACATCTTTAGCACGGTCCGACAAGATTTCAGTACTTTCACATTCAATGTTAAACAACTCTGCTTCTACTGGCCTATCCATGGAGAATATGACGTCATTAGATGAAGGGTTAGTAACTTCTACCCAACCGCGATTATTCACAACATTTGTTATACAGTCTGATATGAGGCAGTTACAGATAACTTGAGTTTCAACAACTACGTCACCGTCGCGGGTATTTACGGGCAGCCTAATCAACTTAGACGAGTTGGCTGGAATAATGTCTTCGTATAGATTAGCGTTTCGAGAATCATACATATGAATAGGTATTTGTGAATTACGCGTCAGCAATAGTTTATTTCTCAGATCGATATTAGAACCCCATACGTCTAGTAAGTCAAATCCTAGAAGACCGTCGAAGTAGTTGTGAAATTTGTACACGAATAAGGTGACGTCACCTTGTTCACGAAATTCTTTAAAACAAGGCAAGGTTATAGAATAGTTATTTTTACTTGTTGCGTGTACATTGGTCACTTCGAAAGGGTCGTAATTCAGCGGTACATTGCTAAAGTATTTTTCGACAGCCTCAGGGCTAATAAATGACTGATTAGCACCTGTATCTATTAGAAATTTTAATGGGGGGTTAGCTATTTGCACATAACCCAGCTGTCGTTGTATGTGAAAGTTTAGTTCTATTTTGGCTTTTCGGACCCCGACTCCTTGTGAAAATTTTCGTTATTTAAAGGGGTTGAAGTCTGGTCTATTTCCTCTACTGTAGCAGTCTCTGTATACGGATATTCCTGATAATCAACAAATTCGGGATATTCATAAGCATAGTAACCCTGATCATACTCAGCATACCCGTCGTAGTTGTAATAATCATCAAGTCCGTGATCAAACTCGTTGAAGTTAAGCTCGCGGGTTTTGAAGTAATTACTTGGAGGTGGGTTCCCAAATTTACTCCAGTCATGTAACGTGCGCGTGGGTGGTAAGGTTTTAGTCACGAAGTGACTGACGCCACTCATAGGACGAGGATAATTATTAGCATTATTAAATGATGACGGTTGCTGATTATGCATAGGCATTCTAAAAGAGTTATGCTGAGGATTATAGTTCTGAGGAGGGGTACGCATTATTTGTTGAGTCCTGGTGGGACCACGTGGCGGTTGCAGGTGAGATGGAAAAGTCGGTCTATAGCCATGGAATGACTGAGGCGGCATTTGCGGACGAAATGGTCCAGCCATATTGAATAAAGGTTGCCTTGTGGGCAATTGAAATTGGACTTGCTTAGGAACAAAATTATTTAATGGCAACATGTGACTATGCTGGGGTGATTGGTGCACCTCTTTTGGTCTAGCACCACCCTCGTTTCGCTGTTGCAAGTAGAGAGTGTTGAGTTCCTCCTGGACGAATTCCAGGGCCTTTTCCATAGTTTCCGGTCGCATACAGCGAACTCTACAACCTAACGGATCCTTTAATCCTCTCAAAAATGCCTGCAGTGTTAATTTTTGATATAAGTCGCGTTTAGCCTGAACAGTGGTAGGCACATGCTCATGTAAAGAAACGTACGTCATAATCGTACTAAATATGTTTTGACACCGCTCATAGAACTCTTGAGGCGTACTGCTCCCTTGAGTTTGCAGTGACAAATCACTATACAGTGCGGTTTCATCTCGGTGATCAGCGAAGTTATTGATAAGGGCATTTTTAATACCCTGCCACGTGTCTGGGATCCCGTTGGAGTTAATCAATCGAGCCGCGGGGCCCGTTACTTTATTTAAAATACCGTTTATAAGAGCTAAATTGGTAAGCTCACTACCCGGCTCCGTTCGAAAGTGCGTGAGTACTAGTTGATCGCATAAGTTAATAAATCGCGTTAGAATATGTGGATTACCATCAAAATCTGGCAATAATCTAAGCGATTTATAAATTAAGTCAATATCAGATTGCGCCATTTCTACGTTCTCGCTAGAAGTTTCTAATTGTCTACGTTCGTCTATAGCACTAAGCCTACTACTAATACCTAATCTAACATTCCGTGATTCTCTCGGATGGAAAATTTTGGGAACTTAATTTAACACACACATAAAACACAAAAAATATAAAAGTACACACACAAAAAGACAATTTTAAAATGCACACACAAAAAAAAAATTAAAATGCACAAAAAATTAAAATACTCAAAAACCTAAAAGATAAAATACACAGTAATATATAAAATAGGATAAGGAGAGCAAGGACTGAGAAAGATTCAAAGCACTTACAACATTTCCTTCGTCGAATCGATTGCCGGATTCCCTCAAGCTGCTGTTCCCGTAAGTTCTTAATAGATCCTGGTCTGTGAGCGATTCACAGTCCTCTTCCAGATCTATCCGTCACCGACTGCGCCACTTATAATTCCAGCAGCCGTGAGGTTCAAAAAAAATGTTTTATTTTAATTAAAAGTAAATTATAATTCAATATAAAAATTACAAAATTAAATTAAATTAAAATATGAATCTACTAGTCGAAGTATGACTAAAGAATGCAGAGCGTTTCCGTGGCCGGGCCGTCGGTAGAAACCATTGACGTCAATCGTGGTGCGTTTCGCTGACGGTGCGGCTCGTGGCGGCTGGTGCCGTGTGCAATGAATTAGGTCGATGCAACTGCAGCGGTTTCCATAGGGGTGCCGTACATAACATGCTTCATGAAGAATGGTGTTGTGTTTTTGGGAACAGATTTGGCATCTTTTCTCTGAAGTGCAGTTATGATAATCATGTTTAAATAAGCAGTTGCTACATAATTTGAGATCAAATATAGTTTTACGTTTCACGTTATTAGGTAAGCCAGCGAATTTAGTGCAGTTGAATAGCCCGTGAAACGGAATTTTGCAAAGAGGGCAATAAAGTGTAGCCGGCGCTTGCGTCCGTCGAGGATGAATTCATCGTTCAGCTAGGCTATTCTGTAAGCTATCTCGACAGCGGAATCCGCGGTGAGATTCAAATTCCGTGCTACGAAATTCAATCGTATCACGTTCGTAATACGGTTGAATTTCGTAGTACGAAATTCAAATCTCACCGCGGATTCCGCTGTCGAGATAGCTTACAGAATAGCCTAGCAGCTCCATACGGACGTGATTGAGAGTGGCACATTCACACTCTATACACATTTTAATTTGTTGGTCCGCCCCGCACGACCGTCCGTTGAGCACTGAACAACTACATTTTTCATCTTATCCAAGGATGGTAGATGGAAACACCGTCTTTTTGTCCAGACACTTAATTGTCACGTTACAGAAGGTACACATTACACGAAAATGAGCCGAATAACATGGTCACCATCTTTTCAACCGATTTCCAAAAGAGGAAGTTCTCAATTCGTCTGTATATTTTTTTGTAAGTACCTATGTTACGCGATTACTCCGTCAATAAGGAATATGCATGTGGTATAAATTTACTTAAAATCATTTGTTTTCGAATAATTATTGTTCTGGTGTTGTATGTTAAAGATTTTTTTATAAATAAATACTCTTAAATGTGGTAAAATATTATATTAAAAATGTAAAAAAGTGGAAATTTGCAAAACACATCACTACTTGTCAATTAGAAAGTGACGTCACAGGGCACCACACGGTCTCCACAGATTAAATCTTTTTCATAGAAATAGTATGCATAAGTACTACTTATATTAAAAGATTTAATCTGTGGAGACCGTGTGGTGCACTGAGACTTCACAAAGGCGCGCGGTAATTTGACGGCGTTTTAGATACCTCATATTTTTTCAATGCTAAAACTATTTTTTGTAGCTTAATTTGAACACTTTCAGTATTATTTCATTTTTTTACTGTGTTAAATGGATGTAATCAGTGAAATAAAAATATTTTTAAAAATCATGCATATTCCCTATTGTGAACCGATTCGAATTATTCTTAATCGGTAGGGTACATTCCCGAGACGGTCCCATTGTAATTTCATCGAGATCTGATAAGTATCTCCAGAGATATGACGATAAACGTCTCAAAAATGCTACTGAAACTAACTCGCTGGGCATTAAAGTCGATTGTTTTAGTTTTTAAACTATCTTAATAGAAAATACTGTAATTCGTATTTTGGTGGGCGGAATGTTGCAACCGCGTAATTAATTGTAGATTTTTTTATTTGGTTACGCGCGCTCGATTTCGTGGAGAAAATCAAGGATAGATGGTTAATTGTGTCCACCGACTCCCTCAGAAAGAAGAAACGGTGACGGTGAAAGAGAGAAGGGGAGAGGATTGCCTTGCCTCTCTTTCTCACTTAATTGTCGCCACAGACTAATAGGTGTCCGCGCGTGACATCCACAGCGCGGTGGAGCGTCGCGGATGGATTTCCGACGCGGAGAGGTACGCGTCGCAACTTGCACCGTCCCTCGCCGATATCCGCGTCGCACTGAATCGGGCCTTATATTACAATGTTACTACACCGACATTTCATTGCAATTAGATGTAAAAAAAAGTTATTACGTTTAGAGATTTTCAGCACGCAAGCGCAAATTGTCATCTCTAACATTTGAATACGTTTAAATGTCTCTCTTCTGCCAAATATGTGATGACAGATGTTTCTTTTTTAGAAAATGCACATGAACATGAACATTTTAGATATGGGGACCGCGATTAGCGACATGCCTTTGTCTGGCGGGTGGTTCTAGCTACGGCCGAAGCTTACCTGTGGTCATCATCATTTACCATCAACCAGGTATCACGTCTAGGGGTAGAATAAGGCACTTATAGACACAGGATGGCAACAATAACCTTCCCGTAGATGACAAAGAGAAAAAGTGGGTGACAAAAAAAACATCATATTATTTATATATTTTATTCATACTTAAAGTAGAACTATACGAGTATATAACCTCGACAACAATGAACAATCAGTGGGGTTATATTTAATATAGATATTATCATTTAGAATTCTTCCTTCTCGAACGGGTGGTACTTGTGTCCGAGGGAGCTGAAACAAAATATAAAATTAATAAATTAATAAGTATTTATTAACCGACATAAAAAAGGAGGTTTCTCAATTCGATCGTATATATATTTTTTTTGTTTGCTTGCGGATAACTTCGTCGTTTATGAACCGATTTTGATTATCCTTTTTTGTTGGAAAGGAGTGTGTATAGTAATTTCTTCGAAATCTGATAGATATCCAAAGATATGGAGATAAACACCTAAATTTTGTTACTGAAATTTATTAGCGCGGCATTTGAAGTCGGTTTTTTAGTTTTTTTAAACGATCTTATTACCGTGTACCGTGAATAAAAATATTTCAATTCTGTTAATGATTGCACATCACTGTAGTGGTAGAATGTATGACTCACTAATTTTCTGTAACAACTTGTATTACATTCTGGCAATAAAGATATCTATATCATTTCATAAATATCATCACATAAAATCATACAAAAATGATTTCATAATAATGAACTGGCCAAGTGCAAGTCGGACTCGCACTCGTAGGGCTCCGTACCACACTACAGTATTTTATAAGATCGAGCAAAAAATACCACTATCATTTTTCGCCAGCAAAAAATAATAATTAATAAACATTTCATTTCTTATAACGTTATCTAACGTCTAACAAAGGAGTTAGGGTTCAACATTTCAATATAACGCCATCTATGGGACGTTTACCTAACTAAGCGTTCATAGATGGCGCGAAATGCCGAAAAAAACACGTTTCTTGTATTGGGACCCTCTACTATTTTTAACTTTATTGTTTTTAGTATTTGTTGTTATAGCGGCAACAGTAATACATCATCTGTGAAAATTTCAACTGTCTATCTAACACGGTTCATGAGATACAGCCTGGTGACAGACGGACGGACAGACAGACAGACAGACAGACGGACAGCGGAGTCTTAGTAATAGGGTCCCGTTTTACCCTCTGGGTACGGAACCCTAAAAATCGAAATAAAACGGAAAGTATTTTGTCAAAATGGATCTATAAATGGTCGCTGACTTATATTCAACATTTTATTAGCATGTATTTTTTGTCCAGCAGTGGACAGAGATAGGATGATGATGATCACCAATGATGACCAACATCTTATATAAAGAATTCTCATTTGCCCACCTTATAAAATGTCGGCTAAAATAAAGAATAGGGAATATGTATGTAACTCAGATTTATTGGATATGTTTATTTTTTCGAATCTTTGTTGTCCTGGAATTATAAGTAAATAATCATTTTAAATTAATTCATTAAATCATTTTTTTAAATTCAATTCCATTTATTTGCTTAAAATAATGAATGAAAAATGCAATTTAAGCGTGGGAAATTTAATTTCGTCACAACACATGACGTCACGTGATAGAAACATTGAGCGAAATTTTAGCGGGAACATGAAAATGTATGTATGGTGAGGTCTTATTGTATATATTTCCAACCGCTATCGTGTGCTACCATCCTCGACCGCATCATCACTTACCAACAGGTGAAATAGTGTTCAAACGCTAGCCTAAATGATAAAAAAAAAACTATTTAATCCTAGAAAAATGACATCGTCTATGGGTCGGCGCACACGGGCCACCGGCCACAAGCCGCCACCGGCATATTTCCTATAGTTTTCATACATTTTATATGGACTCGCCGCACACGGTGACGCCGGTGGCCGCCACACGCTACATGATAAAATGTATGAAAACTATAGGAAATATGCCGGTGGCGGCGTTTTGTGATTGTGGCCCGTGGCCCGTGTGCGGGGACCCTTAATCTAATACTTGATTTCAAAACTAGCTGGAGACCATTCTGTGATAATTTAAGGATGTAATTGATTCAACTAAAATATTGCATAAGTTAAGAGTTTATCGCAAACAGACAGACACACAGACAGACGGCGGGGGACTTTGTTTTATAATATGTAGTGATGATTATGGAGTACTAGCTGTGCCCCGCAGCTTTACCCGCGTAGACATCGTTCCCGTTGAAAAGTCGTGATAAAAAGTACCCTACGTGTTATTCCAGGGTCTAGGCTATCTACATAACAAATTTCAGTTCAATCGGTTGAGTAGTTTTAACGTGAAGAAGTAACATCATCATAATCATCATCAGCCGGTATCAGTCCACTGCTGGACGTAGGCCTCCCCCAAGACACGCCACTGAGCCCGATCTTCGGCTCTTCTTTCCACTGCCCACCGCTTTACGAATGTCGTCGCTCCACCTGGTCACAGGACGTCCTATCCTACGCTACGTTAGCTGATTCGCAAACAAGTAACAAACATACACAATTTTCACCTTTATAATATAAGTAGGAAGCAACAATACTCACGCAGTCATAGGTACCAGTCTTCCGTTGCAGTCGAAGCTGTCAATGAGAGACATGTCTTCAGCTGACAGCTTGAAGTCCAGCACCGCGAAGTTTGAAGCGATGCGAGACTTGGTCACCGATTTAGGTATCACGATGACGTCACGGTCTATCTGATATCTGCAAATAAATTGAAATGAATAGAAACTATTGATGTGAAACTCCTTGAGCGTAGAAGGAATATTAAATAGACAATACATTAGCGTATGCGATAAAATAGCTATAGAGATATAACCCTACTATAATTAAGATAGTTTAAAAACTAAAACAACTGTCTTCAATGCCCCGCGAGTCAATTTCAGTAGCAAGTTTGAGACGTTTATCGTCATATCTCTGGAGATACTTATCAATTCTCGATGAAAATAAAATGGGATCACCTTTGCAACGTACTCTACCGATTACAAAAAGAATCATTCAAATCCGTTCAGAATTGATGGAGTAATCGCGTAACATACACACAAAAAAAAAAACAAACATACAGACGAATTGAGAACCTCCTTCTTTTTGAAAGTCGGTTGTAAATGATGAACACGTGATACATAAGCCAGCTATAAGCTAAAAATGAACAACGCAATTTGGTCGGGTCATACATGATAGCGGGTGAAAGCCAATGGGTGCACTAGAACTTGGAGCCAGAACTGGCTCCAAGCAATAAAATCGCATATGCAGAGAAGGATAAAAAATGTTGTCCGTCTCGCTCTCTCATAGTAGTGATTGTATAGTTTTGTCCTTCTCATACTATTATTGTTATTTTAATACCAGGTAAAGGCGTACTGGGGTAAAATTTGACGGAAGTGACGTAAGCGTCATGTCAATTTTATATTTATAAACGCCCTCTATTGTAGAACGGCGTAACTACGAAGACGTATTCGCTAAAGTTCAACAGATGGAGTTGTACAAAACAATAATTAGTGATGTTGAGAAAATAATTGAATGTACTTGGATGTTTCTCTTCTAACGCGTAGCTTTCTATGCACCTTATTAGTATTATTTACGGGATATTTAACATGTTTTTCGTAGCACCCTCCAGCTAGGTGGAGCGATGATATACGCAAGCTGGCTGGTAGCGGTTGGAAACAAAGAGCTGAAGAAAGAGCTCAGTTGCGTGCCATACGTGACGCCATGTCCAACAGTGGACGAATACTGGTTGTTGATTAATGATGATGATGAGATACTCAAGCAATTGACCACTATCTCACCTGGTGGAAAGTGACGATGTGTTCGAGGGTGTAGCATGCTTGCCTACCTGTTCACTCTTAACTTGAAGAGACAAAAGTTATAGCTACTCGGAAACAGCCCGGCAATTTGGGCTCCAGAGCGCTATAAAGGCAACATAAGCGTAAACATTCTTTCACACACACAAACACACGCACATAGACAAAGACATTACCTACTCTAACAGAATATATCACGCCACACACACACGTCTGCACTTACACCTCAAAAATATACACATATAATACCTCTCACGTATACATGCATTCAGTCATACCTACTAGTAAACTTCCTATTTGTATTATTATCTATATTCTTTCGATTTGTTATTACAAGTTGCAGTTATTAAATACTTACATAAGGTTAGTCAACTTTCACGGAACTTGAAAATAAGATCATTGTCAGGGGGAGTGCTGGTGACCTGTATTTACAGGTTTTTTTTAAAACCTACTTCAGGGTTTTGGCGGGAACGTGGAAAAGTGTGTGTTTTCTCATTGTATTCTTTCCTAAAACTTGTGTTCTTCCGCGTGTTAATATGTAATAAATGTGGATTATTAACCATTAAGTGCCGGTGAATGTGTGCGAGTGTAGGGGAACAGCACAATGTTGTAAAACATGCTATTTGCGTTCTCACCAAAATTCCACTGAAAATCTTCAGTAAACACCACATCTTTACTGAAGGTATGACTTAGACTAGACTTTTACTTGACAACTGACCTGAAATGTGACTTTGACCCATCTCTACGACTAACATTCATAAAAACTTGAAAAATTTCAATACTTGACACTGGCTAAATACACTAATCGTGTGGAGCCATAAAGAAACAAAAAAAAAACCTACTTCAGGCACCAGTCTCTCACAAGATAGTGTATTTTATTTGAGCATTAGACTAAGTACCTATTTTGTAATAACTTGTGAGAGATAATAAATTAATTGAATTGAATTGAAAAAGAACAAACATACTCCTACCCTTGTATCGCGCAGTCGGGCAAAAAGGCAATCGACAGAAATCTACCAAATTCAGAGATATAATATTATGTAATTAATACCTGAAGAATTTGAGAAGTATGATTCTAGTGCCTCTGATAAATAAGGTGGAAAACAGTGTGATAAGGGAATGTTGTGGTGTGGTAGAAGATGTGGTGACAAATATAGAGAAAGGGATGCTTAGATGGTTTGGACATCTAGAGAGGATGGATGAAGATAGATTAACGAAACAGATTTATGAGACGATTGTGAATGGGCCAGCCGGTAGAGGGCGACCTAGGTGAACGTATCACGACCAGATCTGAGACGTTTTAAAAAAAGGAGAAGTCAAAAGTACCTATAACCGGCGAGCATGTATGAAGGCGCTCATGAAAGTGGAAGAAATCAATCAATCAATTTATTTATTGAGAATACAGGTATATGGATACAAGATGTTCGTTTAGATGATTAAGAAAGTGCTCTGTACTCAGCCATATAGACATTCAATAATTTTTTTTTAAATTCATTATAATAGTCATAGAAATAATAATAATACAATTAAACATTAATTATAAAATTTTAAAAATACAATCAAATACATTATTTTGCTTAAAAATGTCAGATTATTAATACACTTTGGGATACACAATTGGGATGTAAGGGAGCACAAATACGACCTCGGTGCTCCCAGCCAACCTCACCTGCCCGTGGTGCATCCTGCTGACCAACAGACGGGGCTCTGGCGACCGACAAATGGCGGTATAACCATTTCATATCTATGGCGTAGCCAAATTCTACAGGCCGGTGACGGGCAGCAGCGTCACCGGTGCGAGAAGCTACGTCCTGCGATCGCCAACACGCCTGCCCAGCATGGCGATTAGGGCATATCCCTCCCAAGGGATGCATGCATAAAATGGAAAGTCACAATAAGCCGCGGCCCCTAGTTCCCGGCCGCCCTGCTATTCCTGACCACGGCGGCGGTCATGGTAACGGCAGGGCAGGGGGTGCTAAGAATCCCCGGGTTACGGTAGGCCGCCAGAACAAACTGACCCTCGCAACGTACAATGGACGCACGATTCGGCTGGACGATCATCTGGCGCAGCTAGAGGAGGAGCTGAAACACATAAGATGGCACATTCTGGGGTTATGTGAAGTCCGAAGACAGGGAGAAGACACCATAACCTTAGAATCGGGCCATCTTATGTACTACAGAGAAGGAGATCAGCCATCCCAAGGCGGCGTCGGGTTTCTGGTCAACAAGGTTCTCAGTGACAACGTTGTAGAAATCTCCAGTGTGTCGACCAGGGTAGCGTACCTCATAATTAAGTTAACCAAGAGGTACAGCCTCAAGGTTATCCAGGTCTACGCACCGACCTCGACACACTTGGATGATGAGGTGGAGAGCATGTATGAAGATATCTCCAGAGCTTTACACACCACTTCCAAGGCTCACTACAACGTTGTCATGGGAGACTTTAACGCCAAAGTGGGAGTACAAACTTGCGGCGAATCGTCTATAGGACCAGACGGATTTGGGAGTAGGAATCACAGGGGACAAATGCTCGTCAATTTCCTCGAGAGAGAGGGGCTTTTCTTGATGAACTCGACGTGGCAAAGCCCCGACTTTGTGACTAAAAACGAGATTGACTTCATCATTACGGACAAGCGGCGCATATTCAGAGACGTCTCAGTGATCACTAGGTTTAATACTGGAAGTGATCACCGACTTGTACGAGGCACTCTGGATATCGACTTTAAAGCCGAGAGATTCCGATTGATGAAGTCTACGCTCCGTCCGAACCTACTCCAAACCGTTGTTGGGTCCGAAACATTCCAATTAAAATTGGAAAATCGATTCGCTGCCTTGGAAACCACAGATGACGTAGACCAGAAACTCGAAGAAGTGGTGGAAATCCTCAGGGATGAAGGGACGAAGTTTTGCGAGAGCAAGCGTACGGGCAAAAAGTCCAAACTCTCGGCAGAAACACTTCGGCTAATGGAAGAGAGACGAACAGACCCTTTGTCAGCTTTGTCAACTAACCTGGTGCGCAACAAATCCATAAAGAAGCTGGTACGACGCGACCTCCGATCCTCTAACACGCTCTTGATTAAAGAATCAATTGAGCAGAATCGGGGGTCGAAAGTGTTCGTCCAGCCTCTGGGTAGAAGCCACCTCACAAAGCTGACAACGTCAACGGGGAACATCGTCGCATCCAAGCCGGAGATTCTGTCGGAAGTTGAAGACTTCTACGGCAAGCTCTACGCATCGCATGCTTCAAGGCCCGAACCCGATACTGAGGATTCTAGAGCCACCTTAACCCGCCACTTCACAGAAGATCTGCCCGAAATTAGCCGAGACGAAATCGTGATGGCTCTTAAACAACTCAAAAATGGAAAAGCCCCAGGAGAAGACGGAATCACAACGGAGCTTTTAAAAGCCGGAGGAGCTCCAGCAGTTCAACAGCTGCAGCAGCTATTTAATTCCGTTCTTTTTACTGGGAGAACTCCACAGGCATGGAACAGAAGCATGGTGGTTTTGTTTTTCAAAAAAGGAGACAAAACCCTATTGAAAAACTATCGCCCGATTTCGCTTCTGAGCCATGTCTACAAGCTGTTTTCAAGGGTCATCACGAACCGTCTTGCGCGAAGACTCGACGAGTTTCAACCTCCGGAACAGGCCGGGTTTCGAAGCGGTTACGGCACCATAGACCACATCCACACGGTGCGGCAGATTGTACAGAAGACCGAAGAGTATAATCGGCCCCTGTGCTTAGCATTTGTGGACTATGAGAAGGCCTTTGACTCAATCGAAACCTGGTCTGTTCTCGAGTCCTTGCAGCGTTGCCAAGTCGACTGGCGATATATCGAAGTGATGAGATGTCTATATAATGCCGCAACGATGACTGTACAAGTACAGAACCAGCGAACTGAACATGTCCACCTGCGTCGAGGAGTGAGACAGGGGGACGTCATATCCCCGAAACTGTTCACTAACGCCTTGGAGGATATGTTTAAGACGCTGGACTGGAAAGATCGTGGCATTAACATCAACGGCAGGTACATCTCTCACTTACGATTCGCAGATGACATCGTCATTATGGCAGAGACGCTGCAGGACCTACAAAGGATGTTGAATGGCCTAGCTGATTCTTCTCGTAGCATCGGTCTCCGGATGAATTTGGACAAAACCAAAGTCATGTACAACGAGCACGTTGTTCCGGAACCGATTGCCGTAGATGGAATCCCACTCGAAGTTGTCACTAAGTATGTTTACCTAGGGCAAACGCTCCAACTAGGAAAACATAACTTCGAGAAGGAAATCCAGAGAAGAATTCAGCTGGGCTGGGCAGCATTCGGAAAACTCCGTCGAGTCTTCTCGTCGCCTATACCGCAGTGTCTAAAGACAAAAGTCTTTAACCAGTGCGTCCTACCTGTGATGACATACGGAGCCGAGACGTGGACACTCACAGTCCGACTGGTCCACCAGTTTAAAGTCGCTCAGCGAGCTATGGAGAGAGCTATGCTCGGTATTTCTCTGCGGGATCGAATCCGGAACGAAGTAATTCGCCAGAGAACTAAAGTTATCGACATAGCTCAACGGATTAGCAAGCTGAAGTGGCAGTGGGCTGGTCATATCTGCCGCAGGACTGATAACCGTTGGGGCAGACTTGTTCTAGAGTGGAGACCGCGGATCGGCAAACGTAGCGTAGGACGTCCTGTGACCAGGTGGAGCGACGACATACGCAAAGCGGTGGGCAGTGACTGGAAGAGAAGAGCCGAAGATCGGGCTCAGTGGCGCATCTTAGGAGAGGCCTATGTCCAGCAGTGGACTGATACAGGCTGATGATGATGATGATTAATACACACATAATTGTAAAATTAAATTGCCCGATAAAAACAATGTCAATTTATGAAAATAGTTAATAATGAGTGTCACTCAAAATTTAAAATTTGTCATTTAAATAGTCTTGCACACTGTAATAGGCTTTGTCGATTAAAAATAGTTTCAGTTTTGATTTAAAGGTATCAGGGTTATTACAGAGTAGCAGCAATTTCGGTAAACGATTATATATTCGTGGCGCCATGCAAAAAACACTATTACTAAATTGTGCAGTTCGAAACAAGGGGGAAAAGCTATTTTCATATGGTGTCGCTTGCTTGCATGTTGTTCAAACAGTGACTTATTTGTGTACACGAACATACTTATCTCATATATGTACATACATCATCGAAGCAAGAGAGGTATGTCAGGATCGTAGCATGTGTAAAGAAGTAGTCTCTGCCTGCCTCAACGGGAGAAAGATGTGAAGTATGTAATACCTGATGAGCACTTGTGCGACAGTCTTGCCCAGTCTGTCAGCGATCGCCTTCAGTTTAGGGTCCTCCATGAGCTGAGGGTCGCCCGGCTGCGCCCAGGGCCGGTCCGGGGAGCCCAGGGGAGAGTACGCTGTCAGCCTGATGCCCCGCTCCGAGCAGAACTCCTTCAGACGCCTCTGGTTTAGGTAGGGGTGGCATTCTACCTGGAATTACATTTAATCATAGACGTTAGACGATGTTTTGACAAATTCAATTTAATCCGTTTGCTCTTATAATAAGGTTGCAATTGCTTTGTAGAACAAAACGACTCAATCGAAACTTTAAACTTTTAAACTTTTTAATCCGAAACACAATTAAAACTCGGGGTTAAACTTCACCAAGCGTTTAACTTGTTGTGTTGATCTCCTGTCAGTGGCGAAAAACAGGGAAATAATTTTGTCTTTACCCCGGGGATGAGGCCATGCTAGCCCTGCTGGTGAGATAATGGCGCTTAACTATCTAGTATGAAAATAATTAAGAGAAAATATGGTAGTGTCAAATTCTTTTCGGTTTTTATATCTTTTATACCGACTTCAAAAAAAGGAGGAGGTTTCTCAATTCGACCGTATATATATATTTTTAAATTTTATTTTAATGTTTTTTCGCGGATAACTTCGTCGTTTATGAACCGATTTTGATTATAATTTTTTTGTTGGAAAGGAGATATCCGAAGTGTGATACCATGGTAATTTTATTGAGGTCTGATATGTATCTCCAGAGATATGGAGATAAACACCTCAAAATTGGTACTGAAAATTAATAGCCTGGCATTGAAGTCGGTTCTTTTTTAGTTTTTTAAACGATCTTATATTACACTACATTGGGGATTCATGACAATCTCACTTTTTTTAACCGACTTAAAAAAGGAGGAGGTTCTAAATTAGACTGATTTTTGTATATATATTTTTTTATGTATGTTACCTAATACTCGAGAGATGTCGGAAACTATTTCTAATACTATAACTAGGTAAAACCTTCTGAAATGTATTAAGTTACAGTTTCATATATTGGGAAACGTGAATTGAATTTTAAAATACATATTCGCGTCTGTTTGTCGCTCGAATCGCTTTTGGCGCTTATGTTTATGCCTTTAACTTTTAGTTACTTATGCATTATCGCTTATATCGTTCAAGCATTTCTCAATGAGTATTATGAAATATTTGTTCCATACGCGGTTGTGTATTTTAGTTCCTTTTAAATTTTCGCTCGCTACGTTCGCTTCGCTCCCACATTTTGCTTGTTGTTTGCACACACACAACTAGCGTTTGACCACTATCTCACAGTCGAGGATGGTAGCACGTAATCTATGGGTGTTTTTAAACTTATTTTGTGTATGTGTTGTTTTCATATCGTAACTAGGTTAAGCCAGTTCCCATTCTCGGGTTAAAGATTCTTTATTTCTATAAGAACATAGTTTACTTATGGAGATAAAAAAAAATGTTGCTTAACATAGTTTAGTATATAAAGTACATTCTAGGCCTAGCGTGCTGCCATCTTCGACCGTATCATCACTTACCAACAGGTGAGATAGTGGTCAAACGCTAGCCTACAAGATATATAATAATTGAGATAGTTAAAAACTAAAACAACCGACTTCCATGTCGTGCGAGTCAGTTTCAGTCGCAAGTTTGAGGCGTTAATCTTCATATCTCTGAAGATGCTTATTAGATCTCGATGAAATTACAATGTAACCAACTCGGAAATGTACTCTACCGATTAAAAAAAATAATCATTCGATTTGGTTCACAATTGACGGAGTAATCGCGTAACATACATATAAAATAATAAAACTGGCCAAGTGCGAGTCAGCATCGCGTCTCTTATCGCACACTTAGGGAGGGTTCCGTACAATACGAAACATAACAGAGTTTCAACCTCATATATTTGATTAATTGATATTACTAAGAATATTTGGTTTGGTCGCGATCTAGAAAGACGGGGCTCGTTTACTAGCGCCATCTATGTCATTTTGCCGAAACTATAACCTGGTGACAGACGGACAGACAAACAGATAGACAGACAGACAGACAGACAGACGGACAGCGGAGTCTTAGTAATAGGGTACAGTTTTACCCTTTGGGTACGGAACCCTAAAAACAACATACAGACGAATTTAAAATCTCCTCCTTTTTTCAAGTCAGTTTTTTTAACTGACTGAATAAAAATTAATGAATAAACTGACTGACTGAATAAAAATTAATGTCCCGTATTTTTACGGGACATTAATTTTTATTAGGGTTCCGAACCCAAAGGGTACCAACGGACTACTACTGAGACTCCGCTGTCCGTCTGTCTGTCTGTCTGTCCGTCTGTCACCAGGCTGCATCTCATGAACCGTGATAGTTAGACGGTTGAAATTTTCACAGATGATGTATTTCTGTTGCCGCCATAACAACAAATACTAAAAACAGAACAAAGTTAAAAATTAAAGGGGGTCCCCATACAAAAAAACGTTTACTGTAGCGCCATCTATGAACGATTTAACTTATTAATAAATAATATTAAGTACCTACCTTTGTGTTAACGTTCACTAATCACTTAGTTGGTGTTAGAAGTTCGCTAGATATTCGTTAGATGGCGTTGTAGTTAATAAGCATGTTTGGTATTGACACGGTAATATAATATAATAATTATACTTATATATTATTATACTGCGGTTTGGAACCCTCCATGTGCGAGACAAAAGTCTGACTCGCACTTGGCCAGTTTTATTTTATTTAACTCGATGATTCGACCAAGTCCCATATTTTAATATTAATCGCGAAAGTTTAAAGTTCATATCGTAAGCTATAAGTATTAAATTGTTAAACAATTGGGTACGGGTTCGAGCCCCGTGGGTACGATGAAATTTTGGATTGCTTTTAACAATTTATAAAAAATTTAAAGTGTGAAACACTTGAAAAAACATACTATAAGTATTAGTTACCTGGTTAACAACCGGTTTGATGGTTGCGACTTGCAGCACTCTGTCAACTTGTTTGCTGTTAAAGTTGGACAGCCCGAGACTGCGGCAGAGTCCCTCTTTCTGTAGCGGCTCCAGAGCCTTCCACGTGTCCACGTAGTCCACCTCCGAGTACTGGATCTTACCTTCTTCGTCGGTCGGGAAGAGGGGGCCGTCTTCCTGTTGAATTATTGAGAGAACATACATTAATAATAAGCATTTACATTGTTACACACAATCCAAAATTGCATCGTACCGACGGGACTCGAACCTCTTGGGAAACATGCCCAGGTGCTCTGCCAATTAAGCCACGGTGCGATACTAGCTATACGACGAAATTAATTGATTGCATTTTAAACCCAATTAGTAGAGGTGAGGCGTATTAACTAGAACAGATCCGACAAATAAATCTTTTACGAGACTAGGTGGCAACTATTCCTCCTTCTGTGCCCTTAGTACGAGTTTTAATACCAAACTCGATATCGTATATCGAGCAAATTTTGTATGAAAAACAGTACAGCGCCTCTAGTGGTTACTACACTTCACTAAATTTAGACCAATCAGGGAGCCAGAATAAGTCGAAAACTATGTGAGATCTGTCAAATGCGTTTACGATAAAAACTCGTACTAAGGGTACTGACAAATACCTATTCCACCTAGTATTCGACCGCAGACTACTGACTCGATGTTTCACTCATAGACGTAATAAAAAGGATGGTGCACTTCAGATGTTTTGACAAATTCAATACAATCCGTATGCTTTAACAATATGGTTGTAATTGCTTTGTAGAACAGAACGGCCCAATTGAGAGACACCCGGGTGGGAGTGTGTCCTTGTCTAACAACCTGCTAGTCCTATATATGTTCTATACTATATGTATGGTATACGTATGGTATATATATAAGTTGTCCATACAAAAGAAAGGGACAAACTCCGTTCAAGGTCGTTCTGATAGGGGCCAGTGTACGCGATCGAGTTTAATATGTAGCAGGTCTGTGGTTTCAATCGAATCTATGCCGTATTTTACTACCAGCGTACGCCGTAGACGCAGTGCAATAACAGTGCGAGTGAGAGGGTAGCATGATAATATACTATACTACCCTCTCACTCGCAACTCTTGTATGAGGGAGCGAAATGATGCAATACTGTTGACTGTTGACTACTATAATCTATACGCGATCAATACTAGGTGGAACAGGTATTTGGATCACGTATTTCTAAGGACTACGAATAGGTGCACCTAGTCCCAAATTTACTTAGTCCCAAATTTAATTTACTTTTACCCATCTTTACAATTATGCGTTGGTGGCGCCATCTATGATAACTAATCGAAGTTATTCATTCGGATTGGAAGAAATCATTACAGTTTTCAAATCCGACGAGAGATGTTGCACTACGTAAATCAAATACTATGTTTATTGGAGTGTTACACACTTTTTAGTGTGTAAA
This sequence comes from Cabera pusaria, assembly GCA_954871355.1. Taxonomy (NCBI): domain Eukaryota; kingdom Metazoa; phylum Arthropoda; class Insecta; order Lepidoptera; family Geometridae; genus Cabera; species Cabera pusaria. The sequence goes on along the minus strand of OX940913.1, from coordinate 10,113,187 downwards.
ACTCCAAGAAACATAATTTAAGAAATGAGTGATGTAACTATGCTTACCTTATACCCCTGCGGCCAGTGAATGAGGTACAAGTCCACGTACTTCAGGTTGAGGTTCTTGAGTGTCTCTTGGAGTGCTCCACGCACCAGGTCCGGCCGGTGGAAGGTGTTCCATAGCTTTGAGGTTATGAACAGGTCTTCCCTGAAAGTGAGGTGGATTAGGTGGAAAGTCTAAAGCATTTATTCAGTTTTTTTGAGGGCCCGGTGGTGCAATCGGGAGAACGCTTGCCTTTGATGCCAGAGGTACCGAGTTCAAACCGCCGTGCACCAATGGATTTTTCTATCGAAAAAATTATGTGCGCTCTTTACAGTGGCCCTCCGGTGAAGGAAAAACATCGTTAAGAAACCAACAACCTCCGCATGGTGGTAGGACACTATCTGGTGTCCGCCTGGCCAGCTACCACCCTCAAGTTAGAAAATCTGTCACCAAACTTCTAATGTGTTCCGGCAGCTATCCTTGAGAGCCAGTTCCCATTCTAGGCCTAGCGTGCTTACCATCTTCGACCGCATCATCACTTACCAACAGGTGAGATAGTGGTCAAACGCTAGCCCATAAGTTATAAAAAAAAAAAAAGTATATGGCATAGACGTAATATAAAGGATGGTGCACTGCAGATGTTTTGACAAATTCAATTTAATCCGTATGCTTTAACTATAAGGTTGTAATTGCTTTGTAGAACAAAACGGCCCAATTGAAAGACACCAGGGTGGGAGTGTGTCCTTGTCTAACAACCTGCTAGTCCTACATATGTTCTATACAATATGTATAGTATACGTATGGTATATATATAAGTTGTCCATACAAAAGAAAGGGACAAACTCCATTCAAGGTCGTTCTCATGGGGGCCGGTGTACGCGATCGAGTTTCATATGTAGCAGGTCTGTGGTATATGGCTACGAATAAATAATAAGGAAGTCTAATTCAGAACAAATTCCACACAAAAAGTGGCCCTCCTTCTAACCAAAACGATGTAGATTCAAAATAAGAATCACTTACTAAGTTACAAATGGATATGCTTGGTGATTGGTTTAAATTCGGAACGAAAGTAGGGAAAGGTTCGCGCTGGTGGCGATTGGCTTGGTGCTGCAATGTTTGCTATGACAGCTGGACAAATGTCAGACTAATGACGGGCTGGACACGACTTTCAATCCCCGCCTACTTTTGGACACGACTTTTGTTGGGTCATTTTTTTAACGCAGTAACAATTCCTGACTTATTATTTATTCGTTTTTTATTCGTAGGTCAAATAACGATATAGATCATATCAATAATAATTATTGTAAATATAAGAAGCATATGCTGTGAATTAAAAAAAAAGAACAGTAATGAGCCATTCAGATTTCATCCAAATGTCAAGTTTCAAACTAAAAAATAATTAATGATCGTACAAAACGAAATATATAGTCAAAGTACTGGCTAGTTATAATCATGCAGGTCATCTACGTATACAAATTTGCTTTTATTGTTTATCTCCATATCTCCGGAGATAATTGTCATATCTCGATAACATTTGTGGGACTGGGATATAATGGGACCAAACGGGGGCATAATCTCTCAAACAAAATAATATTTTTTTTTAATCAGTTAGGATTGAAGGAGTTCTGAGGTAACAAACATTTAAAAAAATACAGTCGAATTGAGAACCTCCTTTTTTTGTGAAGTCGGTTAAAAAAAAAGTTGAATTACACTGAATAATGTAGGGTTACCAACCATACCATTACGTGCACCTATAAAGTGCACCTCAAATGCATGTTTCAGTACTGCAGACAATTTTATGTTGTGTATAATTTAAGATCATGTAAAAAGCTAAAAGAACCGACTTCAAGTTTTTTTTTTTTTTTTTTTTTTTTTTTTTATACGTTATAGGCTAGCGTTTGACCACTATCTCACCTGTTGGTAAGTGATGATGCGGTCGAAGATGGTAAGCACGCTAGGCCTAGAATGGGAACTGGCTCTCAAGGATAGCTGCCGGAACACTTTAGATGTTTGGTGACAGATTTTCTAACTTGAGGGTGGTAGCTGGCCAGGCGGAAGTGTCACGCTAGTCATTTTCAGTACCAAGTTTGAGGTGTTTATCTCCATATCTCTGGAGATACTGAACATATCTCGATGAAATTTAAATGGGACCACCTGGAAAGCATAGCCTTTCAAACTCAAAAATGTTTCCAAATCGGTTTTGGCGTCTTTGAGTAATCTGTAAACATACTTTAAAAAAAATCCAACGAATTGAGAACCTCCTCATTTTTTGAAGTCGGTTAAATACTGCAGCCGAGAATCTCTGCTGCAAAAGCTTTAAGTCTTTTCAACCGACTTCCAAAAAGAAGGAGGTTCTCAATTCGTCTGTATGTTTTTTTTTGTATGTATGTTGTATTACGCGATTACTCCTTCAATTGTGAACCGATTCGAATGATTCTTTTTTTTATCGGTAGGGTTCGTTTCCGAGGTGTTTCCATTGTAATTTCATCGAGATCTGTTAAGTATCTCCAGAGATATGGCGATAAGCGTCACAAAGTTGCCACTGAAATTGATTCGCGGGTCATGGAAGTCGGTTGTTTTAGTTTTTTAACTTCTAGTTTTTTAATCTTTTTTTATTTTTTTTATATCTTATAGTCTAGCGTTTGACCACTATCTCACCTGTTGGTAAGTGATGATGCGACCGAAGATGGTAAGCACGCTAGGCCTAGAATGGGAACTGGCTCTCAAGGATAGCTGCCGGAACACATTAGATGTTTGGCAACAGATTTTCCAACTTGAGGGTGGTAGCTGGCCAGGCGGACACTAGATAGTGTCCTACCACCATGCGGAGGTTGTTGGTTTCTTAACGATGTTTTTCTTCACCGGAGGGCTACTGTGAAAAGTGCACAAACATTTTTCGATATAAAAATGCATTGGTGCACGGCGGCTTGAACTCGGTACCTCTGGCATCAAAGCCAACCATTCTCCCGATTACGCCACCGGGCCCTCAAATATTCTATAATATATTCTAATATATCTTGATTATTGTCTTACCTTTTGACCACTCCCTCCTGTATTTTGGCAGTGATGGCATCTCCGACTTCCTTCTCGTTTCCATAGACATACGCGCAGTCGATGTGGCGGTAGCCAATATCAATGGCGTCCTTCACCGCTTGCGTCACTTCACCAGGCTTGGACTGCAATTATAATTATAGTATTCATTTCTAGATAACATTACACATATCAACAAAAACAAAAATGTTGGATTGTATATAACAACCAGCTGACTTCGTTCACGTACACCAAGAATTTAGTAGCCTATGTTCAGCCTAATGCTATAAAGTATCTCACTCAGACTATCATAAAAAAAGGCAGACAGATTCGTGCCGAACACCCGAGTGGACGCAAGTTCAGTAATACTAAAGGCTTGAGTAATACGTTTCCGCGCTCAGTTTGCTACCAAGCGGCGGCAGGGTCGGATGCTTCCGTGCAGTATTACTTCGCAGCGTTGCTTACGTAGTAATCATGCCATTTTGAATATGCCGGACTGAGCGCGGAACTTTATTACTCAAGAATTTAGTATTACTGAACTTGCGGTCACTCGGGTGTTCGGCACGAATCTGACTGCCTTTTTTATGATAGTCTGGGGTATCTCATTGTCAACTTTCAGTAAGATTGGATCTTCCGCACAAGATACTTATTAGTACTATATATTGTCCGTGTAGCCGTGATTAGGTAACAAACAGACAGAGTTAGAAAGGTTTTTACCCGACTACGGCAAAACAAAAAGGAGGTTTGTTTTTGACTGGTATGTGGGTATGTATGTATGTTTGTTTGTTCATCTGTTCCCTCATAACTTCTAAACTACTTATACTTTTGACAAATAAGGAGTCGTTGGACGCGTCTTATTTGTCTGCTGGTTATAGGCTATGTGACGTCACAACAAATTGAATGTGGCGCCCTCTAAAGGGCACAAAGCCCAGAACTTAAAAAAAAAATTCACCCCATCCCATCGTGTGTGGTATCGTTGAATAGGGATTTTAAAATGAAGTTAGGGTTTGCTACATCATATTTTTGTCGGGCGTAGCGTTGGCGAGATATATCCCGCCGAAGTAAAGAAAACTAATTTTTACTCCATGGCGTCGCAAGAAAGAAGCAGTTGGGAGGGTAATGTGTTTGTTGATTGCTGTGTATGTATGTAAGTATGTTGACATGTATACATGTACAATTATGCAAAAACCCCAAAATGCTTTAAATAAAAAATAAGTTCAATAAACTGGCCAAGTGCAAGTCGGACTCGCACTCGTAGGGTTCCGTAACACAGTTAAGTATTCCATAACTATGACTTTTCGCAACTACAAAATTAACTTTGTTTTTCATAGTGTTAGTATGAAAAACAAAGTTATCTTTGCGGTCGCCATATCTTTAAAACTGCTGACTGTATCTCGTTCAAACCAATTTTCGTTGTTAGTTTTTATTGAGATCTACATGGTATATTTTTTTTAGATTTTTCACTCCCATACTTTAAAAGTTAGAAGGGGGGGGGGGGGGGGACACACATTTTACCACTTTATTTTTTGATGATTTTAGGAACCTCAATGTTATTTTTGAAGAGGTCTTATGGATAGGTATCCATAGACACCCCACACCTATAGGTTTTCAGATTTTTTTTTTGTTTCAGTTCCATGTATATCCCTTAAACTTTTATATTTTTTATTTTTGTATAAAAATCGGAAAGCGGTTCATAGAATACATCTACCTACCAAGTTTTACTTCTGTAGTCCTCACAGTTTCGGAATAAAATGGCTGTGACATACGGACGGACAGACAGACAGACAGACAGACATGACGAATCTATAAGGGTTCCGTTTTTTGCCATTCGGCTACGGAACCCTATAAACTAAAACCCGACTACTGAAAAATCACACTCTAAAAAGTATGAAACAAGAAAATATTCTCATCGGAGATCGCTATGTACAAACTACTCGTATTTAATATGTACCGTGTATTATACAAACGCCTTTGGAGTTCTCCCTGAAAAGAGGACGGAATTAAATATAATAAAATATAATATAATAAATAAATAGAAATAAACAACTTACTTGTAATAAATATTTTATTGTATTTCATAAATATTCTTAGTGGTGCTCAGAGGATAGCCGTGGTCGTATGTCACCTACCGTAACAAAACAATACACTGTGCCAAGTAACATACGACCACGGATATCCACTGAACACCACTATGAATATTTATGAAGTACAATAAAATATTTATTACAAATAAGTTGTTTATTTCTATTTATTTATTATATTATATTTTATTATATTTAATTCCGTCCTCTTTTCAGGGAGAACTCCAAAGGCGTGGAGCAAGACTGTGGTCGTTATGTTCTTTAAAAAAGGAGACAAGACCCTCTTAAAGAACTATCGACCCATTTCACTCTTGAGTCACGTCTATAAGCTGTTCTCGAGTCATCACAAATCGTCTCACGCGTAGACTCGACGAGTTTCAGCCCCCTGAACAGGCTGGATTTCGAGGAGGATATGGCACCATAGACCACATACACAGTATATACATAGTGCGGCAGGTTATACAGAAGACCGAAGAGTATAACCAGCCCCTGTGCCTTGCGTTTGTGGACTATGAGAAAGCTTTTGACTCTGTAGAAACCTAGTCTGGAGTCTCTGCAATGCGACGGTGCCAAGTTGATTGGCGATACGTCCAAGTACTGAGAGGCCTGTATGACCGTCCAAGTACAAAATCAGCAGACTGAATCCTTTTACATAGAGGAGTGAGACAAAGGGAAGTTATTTCCCCCAAATTGTTCACCAACACTCTTGAGGATATATTCAAGACGCTCGATTGGAAAGGACGGAGCATAAATATAAACGGCGACCACCTCGCTCACTTGAGGTTTACGGACGATATCGTCATCATGGCTGAAACCGTGCAGGACTTGCAATACATGCTGACCACCCTTGCTGATTCTTCTGCACGCATCGGTCTCCGGATGAACTTGGATAATACCAAGATCATGTTCAACAAACATGTTATTCCAGACAGATTGCCCTAAACGGAGTTTTAGTGACCTTTCGAAGTTGTTCACGAATATGTATACCTTGGGCAAATCTTGCAATTGGGTAAAAACAACTTCGGAAAGGAAGCTCACAGAAGAATACAGCTGGGATGGGCAGCATTTGGAAAACTTCGTCGAGTCTTTTCATCGCCCAAACCGCAAAGCCTGAAGACAAAAGTCTTTAACGAGTGCGTCCTATCTGTTATTACCTACGGAGCCGGGACGTGGACGCTGACAGTGCGACTGGTCCACCAATTCAAAGTCGCTCAGCGAGCTATGGAAAGGGCTATGCTTGGAGTCTCTCTGAAGGATCTAATTCGAAATGAAGTCATCCGTCAGAGAACCAAAGTTATCGACATAGCTCAAAGGATCAGCAAGCTGAAGTGGCAGTGGGCTGGTCACATCTGTCGTAGAACCGATAACCGTTGGGGTAGACGTGTGCTAGAGTGGAGACCACGGCTCGGTAAACGTAGTGTAGGGCGCCCTCCAGCTAGGTGGAGCGATGATATACGCAAGTTGGCTGGCAGCGGTTGGAAACAGAGAGCTGAATATCGAGCTCAGTGGCGTGCCATAGGTGAGGCCAATGTCCAGCAGTGGACAGAGATAGGCTGATGATGATGAAGTTGTTTATATAATACAAGATACAAATTAAATAGTTTGTACTTACATTGCGATCTCCGATGACAATATTTTCTTGTTTCATACTTTTTACAGAGTGATTTTTCAGTAGTCGATTTTAGTTTTTGAACTTATTTTTTACTAGCAGCCCGCCCCGGCTTCGCACGGGTAGAACATATATGGCTACAAAATTTGCATCAGTTTGTTGCATCGCATATAAAATATGAACATATTTAACAATCATCGTCATATTTCATCCAATTTACACAAAACCTTAACGAATTTTGCTCCTAAACCTTCCTCATAAACACTCTGGCTATTGGTGAAAACCGCAGGATAATCCGTTCAGTAGCTATTGAGATTATTGCTAACAGACAGACAGACGCAGTGATGGACTTTGTTTTATAATACTTACGTAGTGATATTGGACGGCCCTTTGGCGTAAAGGATAGTTACCCTGATTCTAACCGGACGGTCGTTGGTTCTAATCCTAGCTATATACCTACCAATGAAAGTTTTATGTGCATTCATGAATCATGAGTTTTCGTACAGTGGTATTGGCATATTATTATATTTTCTATGGTAGTGGGATCATTAAATCTACCAAAAAGTAGCTTACCACCAAGGAGAACATCTGCCGCCGTAACCTTACGCGTTCCCCGACGCAAAATGTAGGGGTAATATACGTTTAACGTGTGTATCTGTGTGTCTGTCTGTAGCATCTTAGCACCTAACCGGATGAACCGATTTTGTTTTTATTATTGATAGTTTTTTTTTGTTTGATAGATGTCTTCATCGAGAGTTTTCTTAGCTTTGATTCAAGAAAATTCGTTCAATCGTTATGAAACTATGAGCTTTTTTCTAGTTAATTGCGCTATGAAATCAACTTTCATAGGTCTGATCAATTCGAAAATCTTCTTCTTCGACGATATTGTAAGAACATGGAAGCATTGACCTGATGCTGGGACATCTCCTGGACTCTACAGAATACTCAAATCCTCACCAACTTACAGCTCAGATTTTAAATGTCGTGTTTAGAGTCATTGGAATGCTTTTAATGAAAAGATTATACATAGATCAGTCGAGGTGGTTTAAAATATTATATTATCTATACTAATATTATAATGAGAGAACATTTGTATTTTTGTATGTTTGTAATGATTTGGCTCAAAAACTACTGAACCGATTTAAAACATTCTTTCACTAATACATAGAATGGACTTACGGAATGAAAATAGGCTAAATATTATGCCGTTTAAATAAAAGGTACATTCGTGAAGACCTAATTTGCAACCTAAGTTGGCAAAAAAACGGTCGAAAAAACACGTTTCTTACGAACGCTGCTTAATTGAAAATAGATAGAAGAATATTTTCTATGCAAGAGTTGTACAACTTAATAAGACCTACAAAAAAGTGTGCGACAGCATATGTCTATCTCTTAAGGTTGACCCACAGTAACCATTTTAATCTTAAAATTTTTGTAAAAAAATATTACATAACTTCCAAGGCTATTTTTAAGTATATAGTATTAATCCTTATCCAAATAATTACGTTAATTAGCTTGGCCACATATTATAGATTAAAATTGTCCTTTACAGTATATAATTCAAATGAAAACTCTAGAAGATATCACGAATTTCACATACACGCATTGCAAAATTAATAAAATATTTGCAGTTAAACCACAGATTAGGTCATATTTACTACGAAAATATTATTATAAGCTTAGCTATGCTGTAGATCCCCACCGATCACAATCAATTTGAAGTCAATATAGTATAATAATATGATCTATTGTTTAAAATAATAATGATCTATATATATATTATAATATTTTAAACCACCCCGACTGATCTATGTATAATCTTTTCATTAAAAGCATTCCAATGACTCTAAACACGACATTTAAAATCTGAGCTGTAAGTTGGTGAGGATTTGAGTATTCTGTAGAGTCCAGGAGATGTCCCAGCATCAGGTCAATGCTTCCATGTTCTTACAATATCATTGAAGAAGAAGATTTTCGAATTGATCAGACCTATGAAAGTTGATTTCATAGCGCAATTAACTAGAAAAAAGCTCATAGTTTTATAACGATTGAACGAATTTTCATGAATCAAAGCTAAGAAAACTCTCGATGAAGACATCTATCAAACAAAAAAAAACTATCAATAATAAAAACAAAATCGGTTCATCCGGTTAGGTGCTAAGATGCTACAGACAGACACACAGATACACACGTTAAACGTATATTACCCCTACATTTTGCACGGGGAACGCGTAAGGTTACGGCGGCAGATGTTCTCCTTGGTGGTAAGCAACTTTTTGGTAGATTTAATGATCCCACTACCACTGTACGAAAACTCATGATTCATGAATGCACATAAAACTTTCATTGGTAGGTATATAGCTAGGATTAGAACCAACGACCGTCGGGTCAGAATCAGGGTAATTATCCTTTACGCCAAAGGGCCGTCCAATATCACTACGTAAGTATTATAAAACAAAGTCCATCACTGCGTCTGTCTGTCTGTTCGCAATCATCTCAATAGCTACTGAACGGATTATCCTGCGGTTTTCACCAATAGCCAGAGTGTTTATGAGGAAGGTTTAGGTGCAAAATTCGTTAAGGTTTTGTGTAAATTGGATGAAATATGACGATGATTGTTAAATATGTTCATATTTTATATTCGATGCCAACATACTGATGCAAATTTTGTAGGCATATATGTTCTACCCGTGCGAAGCCGCTAGGGCGGGCTGCTAGTTATATATATAGATGAATATTATTTTATACAATAGATCATATTATCTAATACTATAAGAATCTTTGTCCTGACATACTGACTGACTCACTGACAGACAACGCACAGCCTAAACCGCTGGTCGTAGAGACTTGAAATTTGGAGGGTATATTTGTCTTAGTACGTAGGGGTGTAAGAAAGGATTTTCCAAAATTCACTCCATAAGGGGATGAAATGGGGGTTCAAAGTTTGTATGGAGAAACAAGATTAGATAGTCTTTTCTATCCGAAACTTCACACAAGTGCTCCAGTAAAAAAATAAGTAAATACGTGTTTCAGGTTTTTTTGAAAATCCACCCCTAAGAGGGTGAAATGGGGTAACAAAGTGTGGAAATCAATATTGTTTTGGATTGCGCTGAAATTTGGCATGCAGATAGTTATTACAGCGTTAGTTACATCTGAAATAAATTTTCAAAATTTACCCCTGTAGGGGATGAAACGGGGGTTTAAAGTTTGTATGGGGAGAAAAGATTAGATAGTATTTTCTATTCAAAATCGTCATACAAGTGCTCGAGTAAAAAAATAAGTAAATACGTGTTTCAGGTTTTTTTTAATTACACCCCTAATGGGGTAACAAAAGTGTGAAAATCAATATTGTTTAGGATTGCGCTAAAATTTGGCATGCAGATAGTTATTACGACGTAAGTGCCCTCTGAGAAAGGATTTTCCAAAATTCACCCCTGAAGGGGATAAAACGGGGGTTCAATGTTTGTATGGAGAAACTAGATTAGATAGAATTTTCTATCCGAAACTTCACACAAGTGCTCCAGTAAAAAATTAAGTAAATACGTGTTTCAGGTTTTTTTTTAATTAAACCCCTAAGAGGGTGAAATGGGGTAACAAAGTGGGAAAATCAATATTGTTTCGGATTGCGCTAAAATTTGGCATGCAGATAGTTATTATGAAGTTAGTTCCCTCTGAGAAAGTATTTTCCAAAATTCACCCCTGAAGGGGATGAAACGGGGGTTCAAAGTTTGTATGGAGAAACAAGATTTGATAGTCTTTTATATTTGAAACTTAACACAAATTTTTAAGTAAGTAAATACGTGTTTCAGGCTCTTTCGAAATTCCACCCCTAAAAGGGTGAAGTGGGGTAACAAAGTCTGAAATCAATATTGTTTCGGATTGCGCTGAAATTTGGCATGCAGTTAGTTATTTTGACTTAGGTATCCGCTAAGAAAGAATTTTTCAAAATTCACTCTTCAAGGGGATGAAGTGGGGGTTCAAAGTTTGTATAGTCATTTTATTCGACATTTCAGACTTTTTCAAAATGCCACCCTAAGAGGATAAACTGGGGTAAAAAAGTCCAAAAATCAATATTGTTTCGGATTGCGCTGAAATTTAGAATGCATATAGTTATTATGACGTAGGTATCCGTTCAAAAGGGATTTTCTAAAAATTCCTTCCGGATACTGAACGGGGATTCAAAGTCTGTATGGCAAAATAAAATGAGATAAAGTACGTGTTGTAGGATTTTTTGAAATGGGGTAGGTAACAAAGTCTGAAAATTTGGGTATTTCGGTTTTTATAAATATGAATCCCGAATCGCCTTAGTCACGCGATAACCTGAAAAAGGGGTGAACCGATTTGTCTAATTCTTATTTTATGTATTTAATGATAGAATCGTTTTTACAAAAGAAAAGTTTTAAATTAATAAAAGAAGTTTTTAACGCGGGCGAAGCCGCGGGGCACTTCTAGTCATTAGACTAGAAGTGCCTAGTATTAACTATAAGAATCTTAGTCCTGACATACTGACTGACTGACTGACTCACTCACTCACTGACAGACAACGCACAGCCTAAACCGCTGGTCGTAGAGACTTGAAATTTGGAGGGTATATTTGTCTTAGTACGTAGGGGTGTACTAAGAAAGGATTTTTCAAAATTCACCCCTTAAGGGGATGAAATAGGGGTTCAAAGTTTGTATGGAGAGACAAGATTAGATAGTCTTCTCTATCCAAAACTTCACACAAGTGCTTCAGTACAAAAATAAGTAAATACATGTTTCAGGTTTTTTTGAACTTCCACCCCTAAGAGGGTGAAATGGGGTAACAAAGTGTGAAAATCAATATTTTTTCGGATTGCGCTGAAATTTGGCATGCAGATAGTTATTACAACGTTAGTTACCTCTGAAAAGGATTTTTCAAAATTCACCCCTGAAAGGGATGAAACGGGGGTTCAAAGTTTGTATGGAGAAACAAGATTAGATAGTCTTTTCTATTCGAAACTTCATACAAGTGCTTGAGTAAAAATGTAAGTAAATACGTGTTTCAGTTTTTTTTTTAAATCCACCCCTAAAAGGGTGAAATGGGGGTAACAGAGTGTGAAAATCAATATTGTTTCGGATTGCGCTGAAATTTGGCATGCAGATAGTTATTACAACATTAGTGCCGTCTGAAAAGGATTTTCTAAAATTCAACCCTGAAAGGGATGGAAAGGGATGAAACGGGGGTTCAAAGTTTGTATGGAGAAACAAGATTAGATAGTATTTTGTATTCGAAACTTCATACAAGTGCTCCAGTAAAAAAATAAGTAAATACGTGTTTCAGGTTTTTTAGGGTTCCGAACCCAAAGGGTACCAACGGAACCCTATTACTGAGACTCCGCTGTCCGTCTGTCTGTCTGTCTGTCTGTCTATCTGTCTGTCCGTCTGTCACCAGGCTGTATCTCATGAACCGTGATAGTTAGACGATTGAAATTTTCACAGATGATGTATTTCTGTTGCCGCTATAACAACAAATACTAAAAACAGATCAAAGTTAAGAATTAAAGGGGGTCCCCATACAAAAAACGTGTTTTTACTATAGCGCCATCTATGTACGATTTTTTACCAGTGTTTCTCAATCTTTTTCATGACGCGACTTGACCCCCTTAGTATGAAAAAAATCGACCTACTTGCACTGTTTATAATTTGTATTTTGTTATATTTCTAGCTTCTACCCGCGGTTTCGTTCGTCTCGCCTACAGGAAACAAATTACATATTTTCTTTTAAACCAAAAATTATAAGCACTCTCAGTCAAAACACCTACTTTACTCACTCTTTAATTAATATTTTCTTTAAAAGTATGTTTTCAAACTTTGTTTTTTTCCTTTACTGAGACTTCGCGACTCCCTTATAGTGGCTTTGCGACCCCCCAGGGGTTAGCGAGTGGCGCGACCCACACGTTGAAAAACACTGGTTTTTTGTGTTGACTAGAGATGCGCTGAATATTCGTTTGGTATTCGGTATTCAGCGTATTCGGCATCTTTTCCATTATTTGTATTCTGCCAAATTATTCGGTTTTGTTGCCAAATATATTCGGTTCAAGCATTTCTATTTTCTTGGCTCATGTAGCCAAGGTGTAAAACTAAAAGATAAAACTTCTTATATAAAACTTATGTTATATTATAAGTCAAAGAAATCATATTTACTTCTTAACCTATAGTTAGTAGGTATAGTCAACATTTATTTTAAGCCTTAAATCAACATTTAATTTAAATCTCGCAACAATATTTATTTTTAAACTTAAAATCAACATTTTTATAAACCTCAATTAAATCCATCCAAGTTCCTAATCTAACCAGCAGCGGCACGTAGCGCACATGCTAGAACTTGTTTACGCGGCAAAAAAATGTAATGGTAAACCGAATAATTCAGCCGAATATCTGTTTCGGTAAAGGTTAAACCGAATAATATTCGGTATTCGGTAATTCGGTGAAACCACTATACGGCGCATCTCTAGTGTTAACGTTCACTTAGTTGGCGTTAGAAGTTCCTTAGACATTCGTTAGATGGCGTTGTAGTAAATAAGCATGTTTAGTATTGACACGGTATTTATATCATCTATGTACTTTGTACTTTATTTTTCCGGCAAATTTTGTTTAATCGGAACCCTACTTGTGCGGGTCCAACTCGCACTTGGCCAGTTTATTTAAATTACACCCCTAAGAGGGTGAAATGGGGTAACAAAGTGTGAAAATCAATATTGTTTCGATTGCGCTGAAATTTGGCATGCAGATAGTTATTACGAAGTTCCCTTTGAGAAAGTATTTTCCAAAATTCACCGCTGAAGGGGATGAAACGGGGGTTCAAAGTTTGTATGGAGAAACAAGATTAGATAGTGTTTTATATTTGAAACTTAACACAAGTACTTAAGTAAGTAAATACGTGTTTCATGCTCTTTCGAAATTCCACCCCTAAAAGGGTGAAGAGGGGTAACAAAGTCTGAAATCAATATTGTTTCGGATTGCGCTGAAATTTGGCATGCAGATAGTTATTTTGACATAGGTTAAGAAAGAATTTTTCAAAATTCACTCTTCAAGGGGATGAAGCGGGGGTTCAAAGTTTGGATAGTCATTTTATTCGACACAAGTACTTCTGTAAATAAATAAGTAAACACGAGTTTCAGACTTTTTCAAAATGCCACCCTAAACTGGGGTAACAAAGTCTAAAAATCAATATTATTCGGATTGCGCTGAAATTTAGAATGCAGATAGTTATTATGACGTATCCACATAGAAAAGATTTTCTAAAAATTCCTCGAAACGGGGAATCATAGTTTGTATGGCGAAACAAGATGAGATAAAGTACGTGTTGTAGGATTTTTCGAAATGGGGTAGGCAACAGTCTGAAACTTTGGGTTTTTCGGGTTTTATAAATATCAATACCGAATTGCCTTAGTCACGCGATAACATGAAAACAGGTGAACCGATTTGGCTAATTCTTTTTTGATATCTTTATTGATAGAATCGTTTTTACAAAAGAAAAGTTTTAAGTAAATAAAAGAAGTTTTTAACGCAGGCGAAGCCGCAGGACACTACTAGTTATACTATATTGACTTCAAATTGATTGTGATCGGTGGGGATCTACAGCATAGCTAAGCTTATAATAATATTTTCCAAGTAACTATGACCTAATCTGTGGTTTCACTGCAAATATTTTATTAATTTTGCGATGCGTGTGTATGAAATTCGTGATATCTTCTAGAGTTTTCATTTGAATTATATACTGTTAAGGATAATTTTAATCTATAATATGTGGCCAAGCTAATTAACGTAATTATTTGGATAAGGATTAATACTATATACTTGAAAATAGCCTTGGAAGTTATGTAATATTTTTTAACAAAAATTTTAAGATTAAAATGGTTACTGTGAGTCAACCTTAAGAGATAGACATATGCTGTCGCGGACTTTTTTGTAGGTCTTATTAAGTTGTACAACTCTTGCATAGAAAATATTCTTCTATCTATTTTCAATTAAGCAGCGTTCATAAGATAAATGTTTTTTCGACCGTTTTCTTGCCGACTTAGGTAGCAAATTAGGTCTCCACGAATGTACCTTTGATTTAAACGGGATAATATATAGTCTATTTTCATTCCGAAAGTCCATTTTATGTATTAGTGAAAGAATTTTTTAAATCAGTTCAGTAGTTTTTCAGCCAAATCATTACAAACATACAAAAATACAAATGTTCTCTCTTTATAATATTAGTATAGATTATAAAATAAAGTATGGATGTACAAAATAAGTCTAGTTAATAATAAGCATTAATAATTTATGTTTTAATTATTATTCTCTGTCATATTGTGTTCAGATTTTCCTTTACCATAAATTAAAATTATAAGAAATATAGTATGTACATGTAATGTATTCTTCTAATATATAAATAATTGTTATTTCAAGGTAATTTTATGAACCTACTTAAGTTTAAAAGGAACAGGATTTTTCTTTTAGTCTGTCTGTTTGTATGTTTAGATTTGTATGTTCGAGGGCCTGGTGGTGTAAGTGGGAGAATGGTCGTCTTTGATGCCAGAGGTACCGAGTTCAATCCCTGCCGTGCACCGATGGATTTTCCTATCGAAAAATGTATGTGCGCTTTTTACAGTGGCCCTCTGGTGAAGGAAAAACATTGTTAAGAAACCCCCAACCCTTGCATGGTGGTAGGACACTATCTAGTATCCGCCTGGCCAGCTACCACCCTCAAGTTAGAAAATCTGTCGCCATACATTTTATGTGTGTAGTTTTTTTTTGTTATTACTTTTTTTATTACAATAATTAATTTCTTTTCTCAAATCATTCATTTTATTGTACGCTACCCTACCCCCAAGATTCTGTTTGTATTATTTTTTTTCATGCCAAGGTTATCTGGAAGAAATTGCTTTATGTGAATAGACCACCAATTGTATTGTATTATTATCTATTATTTCGTAGTACAATTTGTAATTTTTTGGTGATAAATAAATAGTTTTTGTATTGTAGCAATATAAAATAAACCTTTAGTAAGGTAATTCCTGTACCAATAAAAGAAAATAAATAAAAACATTAAACATACAATAGGTTTTATGATTTTTGTACTTACTTATTACCTATTAAGTAATTGATATAGGTTTGCCTTTTTTATGCATAAAATAAAAAACATTTATATATAAGTACTCGATTTTGAGAAATTATCAAAACATCGGTTTGTTTCCATGCATCAGTAGTTTACATGGAGGGTTTTCAAATCATCAATGTATATCGTCCACTCCTATTTCTAGTTGAAGTGTTTGGCTTAACATGATAACAAAACATGTCACTGCTGCATGAGTAAAAACTGATAATAAACTTGTTTGTACGTTTATTTTACTGCCGCCGATAAGAAAAAGCATTAAATTGTCAATTTGTCAGTTTATATTTTACAACATGTTATGTGATAAATAACAGATGCGGTAAATTTATGTAATTTATAGGAAAATCAAATTTTTTGATGACGGTTTTCGTATACATTTTAGGCTCGGTGTTATAATATGTTTAAATTAGGGTTTTATTAATGCAAACAACATGTAATTTTCGTTGGAAATGTTGTTCGGCAAAAATCAGGGCCAAATAAATTATTTATACAGCGATCTAAGAAGTAGTACCTTCCATGTTCCGATTCCAAGGACAGGACAGTCGTATCCATTCGCAAGTTTCACTTGAGGCATTTTAGAAGACATTTTCACGTAGCTATTTATCAGTTAAAACTTTTGATTAGCCGGTAAAAATCAAACAAAACTTTGGTGATACGACGAAAGACAAACCGAAACCGTCCGGAAAATAGGGAAGGTACGTATTTACGTTACAAGGTTTTAAAACCTGGTTTATGCTTGCAAGTACGCCAACCAGGGTCCGACCTTAAAGACTTGCAAGACTTAAAAGTATTTTATTCAACAACTCACTCGTTAACTTGGAAGTCTTTTTTATGTAACGCTATATTGCGCCTTATTTAATATTAATAATAAGAGTCAATTTTCTATGCAAGTATTTTCAATTCCTACGCTTGGAAGTATTTCATTTTTATACACACGATATTCGCCTCTATTAAGCACATGGTTCAAATTCCTATGCAAGTATTTCGGCTAGGCTCAGTCGCATCGGGCGCGCCCGTGTCATACGAAATACTTTGAAGGTTTTTGCAACTTGCAAGTCTTAAATGTTTTTTTTTTATTGTGAACGCTATATTGCGCCTTATACCGACAAGAATAAGGGTCAATTTTCTATGCAAGTATTTTTGATTCCTACACTTGGAAGTATTTCATTTTTATACACACGATATTCGCCTCTATTATGTTAATGCATGTATTAAATTCCTATGCAAGTATTTTAGCCGGGCTCGATAAATACTTGAAAGTATTTTGAACCCTGGTTTTCAGCCCTGGTAGTTGATGGTGGTCGTACTACGTAGCCCTGGTACTGGATTTAACAAGTACGACCCATCGCTACCGGAAAAGCAAATTAAAATGAATAATAATGAAAATTACTTTGAATTACTTTCACAAATGACAATTGACATTACTTGCGTTTTGACAGTAATTGACAGCAAGTTGGCATTTCGTAGATGAGCCTTGCACGATCAAATATTTACCCATTGCTATGATAAAATAAAAAGAGCCAAAAACAAAGAAATAATAATAATAATGATAAAATAATTAATAAAATATATTATTAATATTACCGGACGTTATCGCGTGACAATAATAAAATAATTATTATATTGCAGGTCAATGTCATGGCCTTCGCTAATAAGTTTTGATATGAAACTGTGGTACGTAGTATTATTATCGGCTTAACTATAGTATACCTACCATCGATTTAAGGGGGGAGAAGGGGTAGGGGTTGTGGGGGGGAAGGTGAAAAACTCTCCCCTTGAAGGAAAAGTTGCGGAGCCCCCCCCCCTTCAAAAGTTATTAATATATTATGTATTAAAATTTTGAGGTTAAGTATGATAAATTATACTCGAAGTTATTATTTACAAACCGGGAATCCTTCCTGGGTTGAATTTAAATAGGAGAGGTCTGCGTAGTGCACTGCTAGTTAGTGTTTATCGTTTCAGAAATGTACTTGTTCTTAAAAATTTCAAAGTCGAACACTAAGGCAAAATACTAGGGAACAGTGACCATTGCGTGACGTGCGCCGACGAGCGTAGCGAGGAGGGGAGCCGCGTGAGCGGCCGCGCGTCACTAGAGCCAACGCTATGGCGTTTAATTTATCTATAATTTAAATAATATCTATATAATTTTTCATACTTAACCTCAAAATTTTAATATTCATATCTTCATAACTTTGAAGGCCCCCCCCTTCAACTTTTTCTTCAAGGGGAGGGGTTTTTAACCTTCCCCCCCACCACCCCCACCCCTTCTCCCCACTGAAATCGATGGTAGGTATACTAAAGTCCTACCAAATAAATATAAATCTTATTGATTAGAAGGTTGTACTAGTTATAGTTATGTTTTTATATTATAATTTTTGGATTCCTTTGTATCTTTCAACAAGACCCTTTGAGTAGGTATACAGCCAGCTGTATAAACTACCAACCTAGTTTCAACTGTATATACTTAATAGTTTCAGAATAAAGTGGCTGTATCATACGGATGGACAGACAGACAGACAGACAAACAGACAGACAGACAGACATGACAAATGTATAAGAGTTCTGTTTTTTGCCATTCGGCTACGGAACCCTAAAAAAGCGGCAATAGCCCAATGGCGAGTTGACCTAGCTATCGAGAAGTCATGAGTTCGATCTCCATCCATTGCACTATTGACGTGAACCCACTCCAAACAAAAGTATATTTAGTTTACTCGTGGAGGGAAAATTAAACCATCTACGAGTTTAGTTCATAGTTGGAGGGGTTAAACAAGACTACCAGTAATGTGCAACCATTGCTACATTGCTTTTATTAAGCTTTATATTAATTAAGTTGGTTTAACCGACTTCCATGCCGCGCGAGTCAGTTTCAGTAGCAAGTTTATTTATCGTCATATCTCTGGAGACACTTATCAGATCTCGATGAAATTATAATGGGATGGGATGGTACCTACGAACAAAAAAAAACAAGGAAGAATTTCTTCAAGGAAGCTATGCGCAAATGTTGACCCAATGTCACGAACAAAATCGCGCGTCCTCGGAACTACTCGGAAGTACTCGGAACTCAGTCACTGATTAAGCTAGCAATGTGTTCTAGTTAAAAATCGATCTTATTTTTTGGTGAATTGGGTTTAATTTGCCACAACTCGTACAAGGCACATTTGGTAAGCACCGCCTACCAAGGCACAAACTGTGTTGGGTCATTTTGTATCGCTAGGAAGTCTTCCGTGTTTTTTTTTTGTTCGTAGGATGGGACCACCTCGGAAACATCATTTCACAACAACAATTTATAAAAAATCATTCAAATAGATTCACAATCTTCGAGAATGCTAGAAGTTCACAATTGACGGAGTAATCGCGTAACATACATACAAAAAAAAACATACAGACGAATTGAGAACCTCCTTCTTTTTGGAAGTCGGTTATAAATAAGGTTTGTTGAAATTTTAATAAAACTAAAAATTATTAATATCCTACCTTCCAAGTTCCCAACCCAACACAAGGAAT
Source organism: Cabera pusaria (assembly GCA_954871355.1). Lineage (NCBI taxonomy): Eukaryota > Metazoa > Arthropoda > Insecta > Lepidoptera > Geometridae > Cabera > Cabera pusaria. Next base: position 10,093,815 of record OX940913.1, on the reverse strand, counting down.
AGTTTTCCCATTGCTGAGTAAGGCGGCCGGCACTCGAGACATGATGAATTAAACCGGGTGGTAACCGTTGAATAAGAGAACTCGCTGTCAACTGACAGAGATCATGATAAAGTTTATCTTTGAGGTTATCTCCGTTAAGGCGGGGATCTTCGCCACTGCCTTCCACTTGAGATTGAGAGTATCATATATATATAAGAGAGATCAGACGCGTTATAATTTTTTTAGGAAGGTGTGATATTTTATTTAATTTTTTTAAAGTTGGTTCATACACAGTTCTTTTATTATGTTTACAGTAACTTTCAACCGAATTCAAAAGGAGGTTCTATATTTGACTGTATTTTTAGGGTTCCGTACCTCAAAAGGTTAACAAGGAACCCTTATAAGATTACTTTCTTGTCCGTCTGTCCGTCTGTCTGTCTGTCTGTCTGTCTGTCTATCTGTCTGTCTGTCTGTCTGTCCGTCTGTCTGTCTGTCTGTCTGTCCGTGTGTCACCACCAATTTTCTCAGGAACGAGTGGACATAGCAAGTTGAAATTTATACCAGATACTGAGGTCTATAGTCCCTATTAGGTGTATAAAAATCAAGGTCCTGAGTCAACACTATAAAAAGAAAAACTTGTAAGTACTAAAATTTACATTACTCTTTTATTTTTTTTATTTTATTTTATTTTATTTCCTTTGCTTGTGTTGGGTCAACCGGAAGTACCCTATAGGTTTTGGGTCGAAAACCTATAGGGTATTTCCCGTACAAACAAAAGAAAAATTCAAAAAATAATAAAGTTGAAAATTACTGGATGTCCCCGTACAAACATAGTTTCAGCCAATTAAGATAGGCCTCGGACTGCCTCGGAGTTATATGAGCGCTCATACAATTTAGAGGTCTAGCTTAATTGGTACATTCCGATGTTGTTACGGAAGCCTCGGTGGGCGAGTCCAACTCGACTTTGCCGGTTTTATTTTAATTAATGTTTGTTGTACTTCGTCATTTGGAAAATTGTTTTGTTTGTGAGGATATACCTACTTTCCGTTTGGTTCCGTTATGGGGGGGACACATTTTACCACTTTAGAATTGTCTATCTTTCAAATGATTGGGTAAAAATGGTTTTACGAACCTTAATGTAATTTTTAAAGTCCTGTCTATAAACAAACCGCACGTATAAGTTTGATAAAAAAAATTTTTTGGTTAAGTTCCATGTATAGGGAACCCTCCTTTATCTTTTATTTTTATTATTTTTGTATAAAAATCGTAAAGCGGTTTACAGAATACACCTATCTACTAAGTTTCAACTGTGTTGTCTTAATAGTTTCGGAATAAAGTGGCTGTGACATATTGACGAATAGACAGACAGACAGACATGACGAATCTATAAGGGTTCCGTTTTTTGCCATTCGGCTACGGAACCCTAAAAAGCTGAAACATTTGAATTGAGTTTTAAAATGTAGTTTGCTATTTTATGATCTATTACTAACGTTTTCTGACTGCTTTTTACCCACGACGGAACGGAGACTGTATATGCGTTTGGGGTGAGAGGATGTTTGTTTGTGTGCAAATCCATGTTGCCATTTTTCTCCAAAACTACTAGTCCGATTTTGATGCAGTTTTTAGGTATGGGTTCGGGTGTAATTGGTGCATGTTTTCAGATAGGTGTTACGGTGACAACTCACCAGGGGGCGCTGCAGTAATCATTTGTTGGTGCAAATCGATGTTGCCATTTTCTTCAAAACGACTAGTCCAATTTTGATGCAGTTTTCAGTTATGAGTTCGTGTTTGATCTTAAATAGGTATTACGGTGTCAACTCATCAGGGGGCGCTGCAGTAAACATTTGTTTGTGCAAATACATGTTCGCATTTTTCTCCAAAACGAGTTCTATTTTGTCTTTAAACGGTTCGTAATCAATCAGTGGTGGTTCTTAGATAGGTAGATGTTGTGACGTTAATTTTTTAAGGGACATTGTCGTGGGTGTTTATTCAAAATTTTTATTTTGTTACTTGTTGCTTAACACATTCTCTGCCGCGTATGTCATCGGCGACCTCACCTCGACTGGATTAAGGCGCCGCGTAGGGCATCGGTGACCTCAAGGCAGACCTGAATTTCACTTAAGATTTTTTTTTAATATCTACGGAACCCCATTGCTGGTCAAACCCTATCTTATATCAAAGTTCATATTTTGACCTAACGCTTATATTTCCATCAAAAAGTTTTTTTGTAATTTTTGTCATTTATACTACCGGCAGATGACGTGTTAAGGTATCTCAATAATATATATATATAATAATATATATAATAATATATATAATAATATAATTTGAACTTAAACTTTATGTATGGAAGCAATAAAGTATTGAGTATTGAGTTTTTTTTTTTTCATTTAGAGTAAAATACCCTATTGAGAATACTTGCCCTTAACACTTATCAACTGAGCAAACACAGTGATATCAATTTTATTTTATTGTGCTTGTTAATAATGTTAATTGGTGTTATGTAATCTAGTCAGATATAAATTGATATTTGTTCTCCTTTGACTGACTTCGCAAAATGATGTAAGTACTCAATTCATCGGTAAGTATATGTTGTTTTATATTTATTAACCGACTTTTCAAAACAGGAGGAGGTTCTCAATTCGATTGTTTTTTTTGAAGTTACTTATACTTCTTTTGGCGCGATAGAGAAAAATGATGAGAGTGAATTTTTACGTTGCGCGCGCACACCGACTCCTAAATTTAACACCGTGAAGTTAGTTCTAGGTGGTACGATGCGCGCGCACACCGACACCTAAATTCTACACCGTGAAGTTAGTTCTAGGTGGCATGACTATGTTCAAGTTGTATATGTCATATTTAACGTCATATTTTTACGTTAATAAAACCTTTTTTATTTAAATAAAATCTTTTTGATTAATTTTAATATTTATCGTTAATCACTACTGCATTTTAGTTATTTTTTTTCCATACGCCACAGAAGTATAACTTCTAGCGCGTGTACATAAGTACACACAAGTTTTTTTTATCTTTGTTACCTCAGAACAGTCAGAACTCCGTCAAATCTTGACCGATATCATAAATTATTTTTTCGTTTGAGATATTATGCCTCCCGATTGGTTCCATTCAAATTATCGAGGTATGACACTTATCTCCGGAGATATAGAGATAAACATCTCAAACACATTACATACCTTGACGACATATGCATTTGTATACCTTGACGGCATGATACTACTGGCTATTTTGACTGTCGCAGCATGTGAAGTCGGTATTTTTTCGTTTTGTCAACGATCTTAAATTATGTTGTTACCTCTGAGCTAATGCATTCTTTTTTACGGCTTTTGTTTAACTGTTTGTGTATCTGATAGGCTAGCATTTGACCACAATCTTGCCTGGTGGTAAGCTATGATGTGGTCGAAGATGGTGAACACAAAGACTTTCTACTATGTTAAACTTGACTGCGAACTCAACCGCAAAATCGGCCCACACCTTGATCGGAATTTGTCCCTTTATATTGTATGGGCCATATGCGCAAGCGAAGGTTTGGAGGTTCCTGGCGTGGCTAATGAAATAAAACAACTTGCTGGAATCTAGTCGCGCTGTATTTTCAGATATATAAAAGTTTTAGTTTTTCAATAATGGCAGGAGCGAACGACACGTGCACAGTCGGTGGTGGTCGGACGAGAACAGGGGCCGAATGAGGGCGGAAATTAGTGATGTGAATGTTAATTATAGATATGTAGACTTAAGAATAAGAATTCGATTAAACTTAGTGTTAATCGATGTTTTATGTCTCCGCCACCATATACTCGTATATATACTATATACATATAGTTACAGTATAACCCTAAATGTTATCAAGATTCGAAGGGTATCTTCAGAGATATGGAGAAAAACAGTCTCAGACAGATATGTAGACTTAAGAATAAGAATTCGATTAAACTTAGTGTTAATCGATGTTTTATGTCTCCACCACCATATACTCGTATATATACTATATACATATAGTTACAGTATAACCCTAAATGTTATAAAGATTCGAAGGGTATCTTCAGAGATATGGAGAAAAACAGTCTCAGACAGATATGTAGACTTAAGAATAAGAATTCGATTAAACTTAGTGTTAATCGATGTTTTATGTCTCCACCACCATATACTCGTATATATACTATATACATATAGTTACAGTATAACCCTAAATGTTATAAAGATTCGAAGGGTATCTTCAGAGATATGGAGAAAAACAGTCTCAGACAGATATGTAGACTTAAGAATAAGAATTCGATTAAACTTAGTGTTAATCGATGTTTTATGTCTCCGCCACCATATATATATATATATATACTATATACATATAGTTACAGTATAACCCTAAATGTTATAAAGATTCGAAGGGTATCTTCAGAGATATGGAGAAAAACAGTCTCAGACAGATATGTAGACTTAAGAATAAGAATTCGATTAAACTTAGTGTTAATCGATGTTTTATGTCTCCGCCACCATATACTCGTATATATACTATATACATATAGTTACAGTATAACCCTAAATGTTATCAAGATTCGAAGGGTATCTTCAGAGATATGGAGAAAAACAGTCTCAGACAGATATGTAGACTTAAGAATAAGAATTCGATTAAACTTAGTGTTAATCGATGTTTTATGTCTCCACCACCATATACTCGTATATATACTATATACATATAGTTACAGTATAACCCTAAATGTTATAAAGATTCGAAGGGTATCTTCAGAGATATGGAGAAAAACAGTCTCAGACAGATATGTAGACTTAAGAATAAGAATTCGTGTTAATAAACTTAGTGTTAATCGATGTTTTATGTCTCCGCCACTCAAAGCTTTTTATCAGCGGTTTGTACGTTATTTCTGAGGTTATTTCAAGTTTTAATCTATATCTATACTAATATTATAAAGAGAGAACATTTGTATATTTGTATGTTTGTAATGATTTGGCTGAGAAACTACTGAACTGATTTAAAAAATTCTTTCACTAATACATAAAATGGACTTTCGGAATGAAAATAGACTATATATTATCCCGTTTAAATCAAAGGTACATTCATGGAGACCTAATTTGCTACCTAAGTCGGCAAGAAAACGGTCGAAAAAACATGTATCTTACGAACGCTGCTTAATTGAAAATAGATAGAAGAATATTTTCTATGCAAGAGTTGTACAACTTAATAAGACCTACAAAAAAGTCCGCGACAGCATATGTCTATCTCTTAAGGTTGACTCACAGTAACCATTTTAATCTTAAAATTTTTGTTAAAAAATATTACATAACTTCCAATGCTATTTTCAAGTATATAGTATTAATCCTTATCCAAATAATTACGTTAATTAGCTTGGCCACATATTATAGATTAAAATTGTCCTTAACAGTATATAATTCAAATGAAAACTCTAGAAGATATCACGAATTTCACACACACGCATCGCAAAATTAATAAAATATTTGCAGTGAAACCACAGATTAGGTCATAGTTACTGCTAAAATATGATTATAAGCTTAGCTATGCTGTAGATCCCCACCGATCACAATCAATTTGAAGTCAATATAGTATAATAATATGATCTATTGTATAAAATAATATTCATCTATATATATAATAATATAATATAATATTTTAAACCACCCCGACTGATCTATGTATAATAGCTTTTTCCAATGACTCTAAACACGACATTTAAAATCTGAGCTGTAAGTTGGTGAGGATTTGAGTATTCTGTAGAGTCCAGGAGGCTTCCATGTTCTTACAATATCGTTAAAGAAGAAGATTTTCGAATTGATCAGACCTATGAAAGTTGATTTCATAGCGCAATTAACTAGAAAAAAGCTCATAATTTTATAACGATTCAACGAATTTTCATGAATCAAAGCTAAGAAAACTCTCGATGAAGACATCTATCAAACAAAAAAAAAACTATCAATAATGAAAACAAAATCGGTTCATCCGGTTAGGTGCTAAGATGCTACAGACAGACACACAGATACACACGTTAAACGTATATTACCCCTACATTTTGCGTCGGGGAACGCCGTAAGGTTACGGCGGCAGATGTACTCCTTGGTGGTAAGCTACTTTTTGGTAGATTTAATGATTCCACTACCACTGTACGAAAACTCATGATTCATGAATGCACATAAAACTTTCATTGGTAGGTATATAGCTAGGATTAGAACCAACGACTGTCGGGTCAGAATCAGGGTAACTATCCTTTACGCCAAAGGTCCGTCCAATATCAATACGTAAGTATTATAAAACAAAGTTCATCACTGCGTCTGTCTGTCTGTTCGCAATAATCTCAATAGCTACTGAACGGATTATCATTCGGTTTTCACCAATAGCCAGAGTGTTAATGAGGAAGGTTTAGGTGCATAATTCGTTAAGGTTTTGTGTAAATTGGATGAAATATGACGATGGTTGTTAAATACGAGTATGTTCATATTTTATATTCGATGCAACAAACTGATGCAAATTTTGTAGGCATATATGTTCTACCCGTGCGAAGCCGGGGCGGGCTGCTAGTACATAACAAATATCGTCCCATAAAGCTGATTATGAGTAATTCTTTAGAAGACTTCGATTTAGAAAAGACAATAATAAATGACTCGAATGGAGGTTCCTCACTGGAGGGTGCAGCCGTAACTGAACATACTTATTTCAAGGGTGCTTTCAAGAATTCATTGAGGTGTCCTCGACTAATACCGAGTTCACATTAGGCGATTCTAGTCGTTCAACTGGCTAGGGATGTACTTGTCTTTCGATTTCAAGTACTTTTAGCATCGATACTTTAGAATCGATACTTGTAAGTACCGGTTATAAGTACTCGTTTCGTTAATCAATTATTTGTTTTGGAAGAACATTAAGGCGTGCATTATACAGCGATAATAGGGTTTCGAATGAAACTATTTAATTTGCTAATCAAGCGCGATTTAATCGATGAAAAATATCGATTGGGTATTTTTTGTAACTCGTATCGTACATCCCTAGGAAGTTGAACGACTAGAATCGCCTGGTCTGAACCTGGTATAAGGTCGAGTGGAGGAGGTCTCAAGAAAATAACTCTGCATATGGGTGTTAGACAACATATGTATCGACCTACGTACAATCGGTCATTTACGTTATCAGTCTAGCCATTGATTTGCTAACACTGCATAAGTATTATAAAACCAAGTCCCCTGTCGCGTACCTGTCTGTCTGTCTGTTCGAGATATACTGAACGGATTTTCATGCGGTTTTCACCAATAGACAGAGTTATTCATGAGGAAGGTTTATGTGTATATTCACAGAACATTATATCCGAGTTCTGTGGTATAATTCGTCAAGGTTTTGATTCGAGCATTTACCAAATTGGTTAATGCTCGAAGAGGTTTTGTGTGAATTTGTTGAAATATGAACGATGATTGTTAAAGATGTTAATTAAAACAAACTGATATCAAAAATGTAGGCATATCGTGCAAAGCCGAGGCGGGTCGCTAGAGTCCGTGCAAAAAGAGAAATCGAGGTCGGTCGTTTTATTAGGGTTCCGTAGCCGAATGCCAAAAAACGGAACCCTTATAGATTCGCCATGTCTGTCTGTCTGTCTATCCGTCCGTATGTCACAGCCATTTGAAACTATTAGGACTGCAGAATTGAAACTTGGTAGGTTAGGTAGGCATCCCAATTCTACCCATACATGAAACCAAAAAAAAAAAAACTTTAAACCTACACGTTTGGGGGTGTTTATGGATAGGCCTTTAAAAATGACATTGAGGTTCCTAAAATATTTTTTTCTCAAAGTCAATCATTTAAAAGATAGGCTCGTCTAAAGTGGTAATATGTGTGTCCCCCTCCCCTCTCTAACTTCTAAAGTAAGGGAGTGAAAAATCTAGAAAAATTATATTCTGTAGATCTAAATAAAAACTTTCATACAAACACTATGATAACGAAAACAAAGTTAGTTTTGTGGTTGCGAAAAATCATAGTTATAGAACACTCATGTACTGTTTTTGTTGCATTGCCATCACTGCTGTCATAACTAGTACGACGACCACAGAATAATGAATAGTATAAATAGTACGACTTAAAATGTTTGATACTTGGAAGGTACCTACTCTTATCATTATCGTGTGTTACTAAGTAGGTATATTACCTTCCTTCCTTACCTTTTAGTGTTAGTTCATCGTAACGCCACGACGGTTCTCTTGTTCTTCATTCTCATTATGTTATTTAGTGATAGAAATTATATTATCTAATACTATAAGAATCTTAGTCCTGACATACTGACTGACTGACTGACTGACTGACTGACTCACTGACAGACAACGCACAGCCTAAACCGTTGTTCGTAGAGACTTGAAATTTGGAGGGTATATTTGTCTTAGTACGTAGGGGTGTACTAAGAAAGGATTTTTCAAAATTCACCCCTTAAGGGGATGAAATGGGGTTCAAAGATTGTATGGAGAAACAAGATTAGATAGTCTTTTATATCCGAAACTTCACACAAGTGCTTCAGTACAAAAATAAGTAAATAGGTGTTTAAGTTTTTTTTGAAATTCCACCCCTAAGAGGGCGAAATGGGGTAACAAAGTGTGAAAATCAATATTTTTTCAAGTTGCGCTAAAACTTGGTATGCAGATAATTATTACAACGTTAGTTACCTTTGAAAAAGGATTTTTCAAATTTCACCCCTGAAGGGGATGAAACGGGGGTTCAAAGTTTCTATGGAGAAACATTATTAGATAGTCTTTTTTAACCGAAACTTCACACAAGTGCTTCAGGACATAAATAAGTAAACACGTGTTTTAGGTTTTTTCAAAATTCCACCCCTAAGAGGGTGAAATGGGGTAACAAAGTGTGAAATTCAATATTGTTTCGGATTGCGCTGAAATTTGGCATGCAGATAGTATATTACGACGTTAATTACCTCTTAGAAAGGATTTTCCAAAATTCACCCCTGAAGGGGATGAAACGGGGGTCCAAAGTTTGTAGTATTTTCTATTCAAAACTTCATACAAGTGCTCCAGTAAAAAAAATATAAATACGTGTTTCAGGTTTTTTTGAAATACCACCCCCAAGAGGGTGAAATGGGGTAACAAAGTGTGAAAATCAATATTGTGTCAGATAGCGCTAAAATTTGGCATGCAGATAGTTATTACGACGTTAGTTCCCTCTGAGAAAGGATTTTCCAAAATTCACTCCTGTAGGGGATGAAACGGGGGTTCAAAGTTTGTATGGAGAAACAAGATTAGATAGTCTTTTATATTCGAAACTTAACACAAGTACTTAAGTAAGTAAATACGTATTTCAGGCTCTTTCGAAATTCCACCCCTAAAAGAGTGAAGTGGGGTAACAAAGTCTGAAATCAATATTGTTTCGGATTGCGCTGAAATTTGGCATGCAAATAGTTATTTTGACTTAGGTATCCGCTAAGAAAGAATTTTTCAAATTTCACTCTTCATGGGGATGAAGGGGGTACAAAGTTTGGATAGTGATTTTATTCGATATTTCACACAAGTACTTCTAAGTAAATACGAGTTTCAGACTTTTTTTAAATGCCACCCTAAGATGATAAACTGGGGTAACAAAGTCCAAAACTCAATATTGTTTCGGATTGCGCTGAAATTTAGAATGCAGATAGTTATTATGAGGTAGGTATCCGCTCAGAAGGGATTTTCAAAAAATTCCTCCCGGATACTGAACGGGGATTCAAAGTTTGTAAGGCGAAATAAGATGAGATAAAGTACGTGTTGTAGGATTTTTTGAAATGGGGTAGGTAACAAAGTCTGAAAATTTGGGTTTTTCTGTTTTATATAAATATGAATCCCGAATTGCCTTAGTCACGCGATAACATTAAAACGGGTTAACCGATTTGGCTAATTCTTATTTTATGTATTTAATGCTAGAATCGTTTTACAAAAGAAAAGTGTTAAGTAAATAAAAGAAGTTTTTAACGCGGGCGAAGCCGCGGAGCACTTCTAGTATACTATACAACTATAAACCACGACAACGTATGTAAATCCCGCTTACTAGCTAATCGCTCGACGACCAACTCAGCTCGAGCAATGGGGTAGACTGAAAATCAGCCCTGCGTAGACCTAGTCTACGCAGGGCTGATTTTCATTCAGATTTTCATGTAACAGTGCTGAGTCTATTCCAAATGCCAAAATATTATTGTGCGAATTGTATTTTATAATATATTTCTCTAGTGTAATCGTTTTTGGCAATAAATGTGTTTTAATTTTTAACCGACTTCAAAAAAAGGAGGAGGTTTCTCAATTCGACCGGATATTTTTTTTTTTTTTTTTTTTTTTATGTTTGTTCGCGGATAACTTCGTCGTTTATGAACCGATTTCAATTATTCCTTTTTTGTTCGAAAGGAGATATCCCAAGTGTGGTACCATGGTAATTTTATCGAGGTATGATAAGTATCTCCAGAGATATTGAGATAAACATCTCAAAATTGGTACTGAAAATGAATAGCGCGGCATTGAAGTCGGTTGTTTTTTAGTTTTTAAACGATATTATTTTGTTTATTCTCTTTTTGCACAGACTCAAGTGTAATATAACTCGGATTCTGCAACTTTTTCTCCTTTGAGAGGAAAAACTTCACACTGCTCCGATCGGAAACTTTTGATATTTCAATGAGTCCTTTACATAAAAAAAAAGTTTCACTACATTAGCGATGATGTGGTCGTAGATGGTTGGTGAACACGCTAGGTCTAGAATACTCTGACTCTCAAGGGCTGTGTGTTGCCGGAACACTGTAATGTTATAGCGGCAGATTTTCTGCTTGATGTTGGTTAGCTACTTTTTGGTAGCAAGTCAGGCTGAACATCGATACAATATACTCCTACCACCAGTGGACGAAAACCTTTGCAAGGATTTGAACGCGCGACCTCTCGCTAGCCACGTATCCTTTACGACAACTGGATTCTCAACATTTTTAACCGACTTAAAAAAAAGAGGAGGTTTCTCAATTCGACCGTATATATGCTTTTTTTTAAATTTTTTTTATGTTTGTTCGCGGATAACTTCGTCGTTTATGAACGGATTTTGATTATTCTTTTTTTGTTGGAAAGGAAATATCTCAAGTGTGGTACCATGGTAATTTTATCGAGGTCTGATAAGTATCTCCAGAGATATGGAGATAAACACCTCAAAATTGGTACTGAAAATTAATAGCGCGGCATTGAAGTCGGTTCTTTTTAGTTTTTTAAACGATCTTATTTAGACTAAATAGTTAGGTAGGCGTATCTAACAAGCACTTGGCAAAATTACATTATGTTGTTAGCTTCGTTCTAATCTGCCAACCTAACCTATTTAAAAAAAATATATTAGACATTGGTTTCATAATATAGGGTTCAGTAATTTATAAATTCAAACGATAACCATTTAGGATTTTATTATATCTGTTAAGCTATCGTTTAATAACTATCTCGCATGGTGGTAAGCAATGATGTGGTCGAAGATGATGCACACGCTAGGTCTAGAATAGTCTGTCTCTTTATTAGGCCTGTGTGCTGTGTATGTAGGCAGATTTTCTCCTTGATGGTGGTAACCTTTACTTACTTTTCGGGTAGCAAGCATCGATGTATTACATGTACCTCGATGGTAGCAAGACAGGAGAAAAATCGAACCTCTGGAAAATAACGTCATCTCTCTGTCTATAAAGTTACTTTCTTTTCAGAAACGCGAGGAGGTACAATTGGAATTAATGTTAAATACTTAAGGGTGTCTGTCACGTCACGATCAAAGGCGATCAAATAGGAATATGCATGTGGTATAAATTTACTTGAAATCATTTATTTTCGAATCATTATTGTTCTGGTGTTGAATGTTAAACATTTTTTTGTAAATAAAATAGTCTTACATGTGTTAAAATGTTATGTAAAATATGCAAAAAAAGCGTGGGAAATTTAAATTTGCTAAACACATCACTACTTGTCAATTAGAAAGTGACGTCACAGTGCACAACACGGTCTCCACAGATTTTTCATAGAAATAGTATGCACTGTAGTACGAATGCGTAATATTTCTATTAAAAATATTTAATCTGTGGAGACTGTGTTGTGCACTGTGACGTCACAAAGGCGCGCGAAAATTTGGCAGCGTTTTAAATACCTCATATTTTTTCAATGCTAAAACTATATTTTGTAACTTAATTTAAACACTTTCAGTATTATTTAATTTTTACTGTGTTCAATGGATGTATTCGGTAAAATAAACATATAAAAAAAAATCATGCATATTCCCTATTATGTCGTTAGTTTCAATCAAACAAAATATTAAATTACAAAACATTTTTATAACATCACAGAAGGAGGTAAATAATAGGCAAAAGTATTTGTATTTTACGAAGTTTCGTCTGGCTTTGTTTTAATCTTTTACAAATGCCAGCTCAATATTCGAGAGTTACGAGCATGTGTCACTAGATGGCGCTAATAACAACTGTGCATTCTGTGCGTCGAATATCCAAGGTCATTGGCCACTCTTAAGTTCTTAAAGGTACGCTCGAACTAAGATGATCAATTCAATTAGCGGCCGCATTGGCAATCTAAAATAGATTGCACACAAAATTAACAGCAAAGCAATCAGTCAGAGGATGTGAGACCTAAGATCTTCATGACACCGGATAACAGGTACAATGTAGTGACGTGCAAAATTCTGGTTATCCAGAACTTTACATAATATGCCGCGTAGGTAGATGTTATCTTACCTTCAGGCGAGCGTCGTGCTTGTCCAGTTATCAACACCAATATTATAAATGCGAAAGTCAGTTTGTTTATTTGTTTGGGACTTCTTCTAGGTCAAACGGCTGGACTGATTTAGCTGAAATGTTGTATAGGGATAGCCAGTACTATGGCTTAGTTAGGCTACAGGATACTTATTCACGTGGGCGAAGCCGCGGGGCACACCTAGCTATATAATTAATAGTAAGATCGTTTAAAAAACTAAAAATAACCGACTTCAATGCCGCGCTATTAATTTTCAGTACCAATTTTAAGGTGTTTATCTCCATATCTCTGGAGATACTTATCAGACCTCGATAAAATTACCATAGTACTACACTTGGGATATCTCCTTTCCAACAAAATAATAATAATGAAAATTGGTTCATAAACGACGAAGTTATCCGCGAACAAACATAAAAAAATAATATATACGCTCGAATTGAGAAACCTACTCCTCTTTTGATGTCGGTTAAAAAAGCAATCTTCTAGCGTGCAATCGTCATTCGCATTAGTGGATAAATGGTTGCGCTGATAACGGATTTATACGGAATCCTCGGCGCGTAAATAAGATTCCCTCTTGTGAGGTTTTATACATTCTTAAATTACTGACACAATAAATCATCAGGCAATGACATAATATTTCTAATTCACAGCATATTGGCGGCAAGAGTTAGTAGACCGAGGCTTTGGCATTTAGCCAAAGCACGCTTCTTGTTTCAATTTTATTAAAAAGGTTTATTGGATTAGTTTTAAAAACATTCTGACTGAATAATGCAACTGGCCATTAAAATAAAAACATTTCGACATGTCAATTTTTTCACGAGGGGTTTTCGAATTTGGAATGCGAACTCGACATTGATAAATCCAAATTTAAAAAGTAATTGATTTTTTAAATTGCTTGGACAAAGTCAATGGACAATGAGAGCTTTTTGACCTGAGTATTTCTATTTTAAGTGTTTCCACGATTTAAAGGGATATTTATGTACTTTAAAGATAGGAAACAAGCGTCCTGTTTGGCATCTCATTCATCTTTCGAGTTATTGTTTATTTCAACAGTAACATTCTACGAAAATGCATCACTGCTGCTATCGTCTTGCGTTTTCTTAAATAAACTAGCCAAGTGAAAGTCGGACTCGCACTCGTATGGTTCCGAAACGCAGTAGAGTATTTTATAACTATAATTTTTTATAGCAAAAAATGTACTTCGTTTTTTAGGGTTTCGTAGCCGAATGGCAAAAAACGGAACCCTCATAGATTCGTTATGTCTGTCTAATTGTCTGTCTGTCCGTCCGTCCGTCCGTCCGTATGTCACAGCCACACTGTTATGACTACACAGTTGAAACCTGGTAGGTAGGTGTGGTTAGTAATTTCATTGAGATCTGATAAGTATCTCCAGAGATATGGAGATAAAAACCTCAAACTTGATACTGAAAATTAATAGCGTGGTATTTGAAGGCGGTTCTTTTAGTTTTTTTAAACGATCTTATATTATTTCAGATAGAGAAGAGAAGCGCTTGTCTTACTTGGCTAAGTAACGATGCGATTTAAGATAGAATTATGCTGTGTATTATTATTATTTGGTCTGGAAATGGAATACATACATACCCTCATAGATTCATTCATTTCATTTTAATGAGTCGAGGTGCAAGACATAGGTTCTTATAATCTGATAGGCTAACGTTTGAACACTATCTCGCCTGGTGGTAAGTGATGATATGGTCTATGTCTAAACGGCTAGACCTAGAATACTCTGACTCTCAAGGGCAGTGTGCTGCCGGAACACCGTAAGGTTACGGCGGCAGATTTTCTCCTTATTGGTGGTAAACTAAGAACTCAGCAAGTCGGAACAACGATGTAATGTGCTCGTACCACCTGTTAAACCTGGTTGGTGATTTGAACCATGGTCAAAGAGTACCAATGGTCACCCATATCCTATATATAGGCTACTAGCTGTGCCCCGCGGCTTTACCCGCGTTAAAAAGTATCCTATAGCCTAATCCACAATACTGGCATCACCTATGCAAAATTTCATCTAAAGCGGTCCAGCCGTTTGCCCGTGAAAAAGTCCCAAACAAATATACAAACTGACTTTTGCATTTATAATATTGGTGATGATATATACTTCTTATCACACGATGACGGAATAGATTTTGATGAAATTTCATTCAAATATAGCATAGAGTCTGTGCAAAAAGAGAACCGTCTTGGCTTTACGATGAACTGACATTCAAAGGTAAAGAAGGCAGGCATATAATACCTAGTACCACCCGATAATGATAAGAGTATGTACCTACCAAGGTATCAAACATGTTTAGTCATATTGGCAATGACAGAGCAATGGTATCAACGCAACAAAAACAGTAAATTAGAACCATCAACACGCGCGCCCTCAATTTCTACGACGGTTCTCTTTTTGCACAGACTCTAGTGTTTGTTCCCTAGCAAGGTTAGACTTTACCCTTTCCAGGAAATAAACATATGCTATCAGTAAGTGATAAGTATATCCTCTAACCGATAGAAGGTATAATTATCACACCGCAGAAAAGGGACGTAATAGAGGTTGAAATCTAATGAACATAGCGTGAGAAAAATAAAACCTAAACTAATGCATCTAATACCACTGCGACCCAATATTGCTGTAAAAACTAGGTATACCTAGTCTATTAATTACGGAATTTTCCGAAGTCTGGCAAGCGTCAATGCGTCCATTAATCCTTCAGAGCGAGTAGAATACGCTCAAAGTGATGCTTTTATGGTCGCATTGGCTAAATACAGTTAACCATTCAAGTCATAATTTTATAGTGTAAATACATATAAAAAAATAAGTAGGGAATGGATTTAAATTATATCAGGTATGTACGGAACTCTAAATTATTAGAGCCATAATATTAATCCACCTACACGTTAATAAAAAATTTAAGCGCCATTGTAAATCTATTTTAAACGTTTTTGGAACAATAGAAGCGAATTTATTGTTCATTATTGTTTGTAGTTTTTTTACACAATATTACGTGTTTCGTGCCATTTACGAGCTGTCAAAATGTGAGTTTACGCTTTTCAAACCGCAAAATCAACGTTTGACGCACGGGAAATGTATTTTTGGCGGGAAAGTGAAGACTAACAGTGTGGTGCGAACCAAAAAGTTTAATTTAAGTTCTCTATGGTGTGAACTGCTTAATGGCTTTGTTTACTGTAAATCGCCCGTATTGGATCGATTACGTTCGGAACCTCGGTGCAAGGGATTTCAGTACCTATAGCTACTATTTTATCTCGTGAAAGCCGAGAAGGACAAGCTCAGCAAGTACCTTGACCTGGCTCACGAGGTTACCGCCATGTGGGATGTAGACTCGACTAGCATTGTTCCGATAGTTGTTTCTGCGAACGGCCTAATAGCAAAGAGTCTCGACCAACATCTCAAGAGACTCTAGACGCTAGACGGCTGGATCAAGGGCCAGATACAGAAGGCGGTACTTCTTGACACGGCACGCATCGTCAGGAGGTTCCTCTCTCTGCCGCCCTAACCACCGGTAGCTTGGGCCCTGCCCCGCTGCTGGCGGCACTCTAGGTTTAGGTTTTAAATTTTAAATTTATTTTGAAATGAGGCATAATTGGCGGGTGCCGTACTTCATCCCATAGACCAGAAAACAGACATCAAGCAGCACACATTCATAGCCATAATAAATTAATGTACCATCTTTTTATAGTTTTTTATCTCTCCCTCCACAAATCATATTTTATTTAATTTAATATTGTAAAGGGCGTCTTGACGTTGGCTTCGGCTCCGTCAATGCCTTCCAAAGGACCGGGCGATTTGCAGCCCGTGATGTGGATTGAATAAATGGTATAATAATAATAATTTTCACCAACACCAATACCTATGAGGTATGGGGCATATAGCTAAATGCAAAAATGAGCTAAGTCATGAGTCAAATTCAATTTCTATTGATCTCCCCGACATCCGTACAATACCAGAATATTCTGTTTATTTACCTAGAACACGTTAAATCGTAAAACCGATGTTAAAAGCGATTCACAGTATTATAAACTTCATTGGCGTTTTAATAGCTAGTAACTCAGATTGCTGAGGCTTGTGATTTATTTTAAGAGGGAATTTAATTAGCATTTGATAAGGTGTAGCTCCGTGGTGTAGCTGTAAGAACACAATTTTTAAGAAAAAAAAATTAAATGACTTTTTCACGTTCCCGCCAAAACTTTTTAAGTAATTAAGTATCTATTTTGGTATTAGTAAAATCCAAAAAGTTTGGAATCAACCTTTTCGTTCTACCAAAATTAACAAACAGGTTTATTAAAAAAAAAATTTTTGGTAAGATCTCGAATAGAATTTCTTCGGATTTTAGGCGGTAATCGATTCCGTTGCGCGCACTGCGTTGTGGTGGTTTATTCCCGTCCCCCACCTAAGACTGCCCCCACGGCAGACGGACATACCTATGCCTATCCACCCCCACGTTTAGGTTTCGGGGGCAGACGGTCATACTCTTTTGTCTATCCACCCGGCCATCTTAGGTTTGGGGGAAGACGGATATACAGTTATTGTGGTAGGGTCCGCGCATTGCTGAGGGAAAAAAAACGCACGCTTTGTCGTAATTATCTCAAAAATGTTGTAGGAACTGCGGGTACTAGACTAATTACTGTTTTGAAAAGAGGACATTTCAGCGATTCTTACAATATTAAGTAAATAAATCTAAAGAAACTCTCACAGGCTCTCAGATAATATATTTTTTTCAATATTTTATAGGCTAGTTTTTGACCACTATCTCACCTGTAGGTAAGTGATGATGCGGTCGAAGATGGTAAGCACGCTAGGCCTAGAATGGGAACTTGCTCTCAAGGATAGCTACCGGAACACATTAGATGTTTGGCGACCATCGACGTCATAACAATTGGCGACAGATTCAGATACCTACATTTCTGACATTCACTATTCACAGTTACATAATTCCTAAAAGTCATATGAACTGTGGACGGACAAGCTACTGTACTTAAATGAGTCATTGCACTAAATACTCTGCGACAAGCGTAAATAGTAAAAAAAAAACAATGAGCTTCACACGTCATGTTATTTTTAACCCGTATTGAAGCGAGCTGCAATGTTATTTATGAGCTTTTTATTGCATGTTTTCTTAATTTTATTTGCGTTTGTTTGTATACTAACTATGTGGTACACATTTATTATATTTACTTTTTCCTCTATTTAGAATGTAAGAAAAGGTCTGGAAATAAAAATACATAGTCATATAAAAAAAATTAAGACAAATTGCAGTTTAAGCAAATAACAAAATTATGACAATTTAAAAACTAAAACAACCGACTTCCATGCCGCGCCAGTTTCAGTAGCAAGTTTGAGACGTTTATTATCATATACCCATACGTTTATCATCGTAGGGTTCCGTAACACAGTTAAGTATTCCATAACTATGATTTTTCGCAACTACAAAATTAACTTTGTTTTTTATAGTGTTTGTATAGAAAACAAATTATCTTTGCGGTCGCCATATCTCTAAAACTGCTGACTTTATCTCGTTCAAACTAATTTTCGTTGTTAGTTTTTATTGAGATCTACAGCATATATTTTTTTTAGATTTTTCACTTCCATACTTTAAAAGTTAGAGGAGGACACACATTTTACCACTTTAGACGCGCCTATCTTTCAAATGATTGATTTTGAGAAAAAATGATTTTCGAAACCTCAATGTAATTTTTGAAGATCTATTCATAGACACCCCCCACACATATAGGTTTCAAGAAAAAAAAATGTTTTGTTTCAGTTCTATGTATGGGATGCCCCCCTTTAAACTTTTATATTTTTTATTTTTGTATAAAAATCAGAAAGCGGTTTACAGAATACATCTACCTACCAAGTTTCAATTCTGTAGTCCTAACAGTTTCGAAATAAAATGGCTGTGACATACGGACGGACAGACAGACAGAAAGACATGACGAATCTATAAGGGTTTCGTTTTTTGCCATTCGGCTACGGAACCCTAAAAACACGTTTTTTGTATGGGGACCCTCTTTAATTTTTAACTTTGTTCTGTTCTTAGTATTTGTTGTTATAGCGGCAACAGAAATACATCATCTGGGAAAATTTCAACCGTCTAACTATCACGGTTCATGAGATACAGCCTGGCGACACACGGACAGACAGACGGGCAGACAGACAGACGGACAGCGGAGGTTCAGTAATTTTATTATATTACCGTGGTAATAGGGTTTCGTTGGTACCCTTTGGGTTCGGAACCCTAAAAACTAAAAAAACACGACCACATCAAACTAAAAACTCGCTGTAACGAAAAACATAGCACAAATTTGGATTTTGGATTCATCAATATGGTCTCTGGGATTGCCAGAAAACAATTTTGTACGCGTCACTCACTGCACTGCACTACGCACGCCCATTACCTTGATACATTTCATTGGAGTTTACCCTTAAAACATTATTTTACGTAAGAATAATTGAACAAGTGAGTTACTGCCCCAGGTGGACTAGCAGAAGTCCTACATGTCACGGTATGATTATAATATTTAATTATTATATTATATTATTTATTATATTACCGTGACTATGTATATGGGTAATTTAAGATCGTTAAAAAACTTAAACCGGATTTGGAAACAAAAATATATATATAATAAGCTGGCAATTTAGCATCTAATTTAAAACAGGTGTAATACAGAAATATTTTATTCTAAGAATTTGAGTAACCATTGCAGAAAATATAATAACAAATATTACTCACGCCACGAAATCTGAAAAAAAGAAACATGGCTGCCGGATGTCTAGATTTAAGACATTTAAAAATATGTAATGTTATAGGCTTAATATCCAATGTGAATCTAGGCGATAGGCGACAAATTAAAGAGTTAGATAGCACAGTTTTAAATATAGATTGTAAAACTGTGTAGGTATTATAAAAAGGTTTGTAATTCTATTACTCTGTCTGTTTGATACCTACCTAATCACGCCTAAACAGACAATCCGATCTTACTGAAATTTTACATGGAGATAACATCAGAGTAACTATTGCTACTTTTGTAATAGTTACTCTGACGGATATATTTTTTTTTAATATTTTATAGGCTAGCGTTTGACCGCTATTTCTCCTGTTGGTAAGTGATAATACGGTCGAAGATGGTAAGCACGCTAGGCCTAGAATGGGAACTGGCTCTCAAGGATAGCTGCCGGAACACATTAGATGTTTGGTGACAGATTTTTCTAACTTGAGGGTGGTAGCTGGCCAGGCGGACACTAGATAGTGTCCTACCATCATGCGGGGGTTGTTGGTTTCTTAACGATGTTCTCCTTCACCGGAGGGCCACTGTGAGAAGCGCACATACATTTTTCGATAGAAAAATCCATTGGTGCACGGCGGTTTGAACTCGGTACCACGGCATCAAAACTGACCGTTCTCCCGATTACGCCACCGGGCCCTCGACTATAATTTATAGTATGAGGCTGAACGGCCACACCGCAGCGTCCTGCGTGCACAATCTAGGCGGCGTTTAGATAGCGCATTAGTATTTGTTTGTATCGACTGGTTCGCACCAAACGCGTTCTACGGCGATCAGAAAACGATTGAAAATCGTATCGCGGACGCAGGACGCCGCGGTGTTGTCGTACCTTTACTAAATCCTTTGGTATTGAAGTCGTGGGTAGGTAAAACCAGGATAGTTGCCTCGGTCGGATACATGCCTCAGTTTCAAATGCTCGTTATGTTAGACGTACTGACAGTGTTTCTTTTTGATCATAATTAAAAGCGTCCCCCGCGCAGGCTCCCCGAGTAAATAGTATTCTGTGGTGCCGCATAAGCCGTTGAAGTAGGCGCACGTGTTTTGTCCATGTGAGTAAACATCTTTCGCGGCGATACTTTGACGAGCGCCAGAATTATATTGGTAAGTAATCTCTGTTAAATATTTTTATAACTGATTGCGATTTCAGTCAAAAATATATTTCTTTGAGTGCATTAGAGTTTAAATTGCACTGTTTATTAGGTTTTATTGTTAAATATGTTTTATTTATTTCGTAAATAAAAAGGGCAAGTATCCGTATCAAATCGGATAGTTGCCCTACTATCTGTAAACCACTTTCTGATTTTTATACAAAAATAAAAAATATAAAAGTTTAAAGGGGGGCATCCCATACATAGAACTGAAACAAAACATTTTTTTTTCTTGAAACCTATACGTGTGGGGTGGGGTGTCTATGAATAGATCTTCAAAAATTACATTGAGGTTTCTAAAATCATTTTTTCTCAAAATCAATCATTTGAAAGATAGGCGCGTCTAAAGTGGTAAAATGTGTGTCCTCCTCTAACTTTTAAAGTATGGAAGTGAAAAATCTAAAAAAAATATATGCTGTAGATCTCAATAAAAACTAATAACGAAAATTAGTTTGAACGAGATACAGTCAGCAGTTTTAGAGATATGGCGACCGCAAAGATAACTTTGTTTTCTATACAAACACTACAAAAAACAAAGTTAATTTTGTAGTTGCGAAAAATCATAGTTATGGAATACTTAACTGTGTTACGGAACCCTACGAGTGCAAGTCCGACTTGCACTTGGCCAGTTTATTAGTATTTGTTGTTATAGCGGCAACAGAAATACGTCATTTGTGAAAATTTCAACTGTCTAACTATCACGGTTCATGAGATATAGCCTGGTGACAAACGAACAGACAGACAGACAGACAGACAGACAGACAGACGGACAGCGGAGTCTTAGTAATAGGGTCCCGTCTTACCCTTTGGGTACGGTACCCTAAAAATAACTAAGAAAAAAAAAATCTGTCTTTGCTTGTTAAAAATGTATAGTTACGGATATCTACCTACCAAGTTTAAATTCTGTAGTCCTAACAGTTTCGGAATAAAATGGCTGTGACATACGGACGGACAGACAGACAGACAGACATGACGAATCTATAAGGGTTCCGTTTTTTGCCATTCGGCTACGGAACCCTAAAAACAGAATAAAGTTAAAAAATAATTCTTGTGTGGGGGACCCTCCCCATACAAGAAACGTGTTTTTTACGGCATTTCACGCCATCTATGACCGCTTAGTTAGGTAAACGTCCCATAGATGGCGTTATATTGAAATGTCGATCCCTAACACCTTTATTAGATGTTAGATGGCATTATAAGAAATAAAATGTTTATTAATTATTATTTTTTGCTGGCGAAAAATGATAGTGGTATTTTTTGCTCGATCTTATTAAATACTGTAGTGTGGTACGGAACCCTACTAGTGCGAGTCCGACTTGCACTTGGCCAGTTTATTTTATTTTTCATCATCATCATCAATGCCAAAGTTAATTCTAATTTTGTTTATTGTTCTATCTTCAAAATAAATAATAACATTACATTTTTATTTTGGACATTTATTTACTATTTTGGAGTCTATTATTGTTATAATTTTATATATATTTTCGAAAATTTGAAATCAACCACCTTGATGTGGGCATATTTCAGAGCATTCTATCTGATCCATCGTCAGACACGCTAGAATGCTCTATGTGTACACACGGTACTTGAAGAGCGTTCGTTGTAACAAATTTTTTTCTACAAAGAAAAAAGCTAGCTAAGCTAATACGGGGCTGCCATAGCCAAAATAGCTATATTTAGCCAAAAGCCCCTAAATAAAAGTTGAATAAAAAAAAAACAATATTATAAATCGTAATTGTATTTTTGTTTGTATGGGACCTCTTCACGGTGAGATGACTCGACCAATTTGGCTAAAATTTTGCTCAGAGGTAGCCAGTATAGTGAATTAGGACATTGGATACATTTAACGCGGGCAAAGCCGCGGGGCGACGCTAGTTTTTATATAAATTATTATAAGTTTTATAAATATTATTAAAAGTAAGAGGACAAGCGAAACTTTCGCTTAATTGATGGTAAGTGTCTGAATTTTCATGAATCAAAGCTAAGCACACCCTCGATGAAGACATCTATAAAAAAAAAACTATCAATAATATAATCAAAATCGGTTTATCCGGTTGGGTGCTCAGATGCTACAGACAGACACACAGATACACACGTAAAACCCCCTACTTTTTGCGTCGGGGAACGCCGTAAGGCTACGGCGGCAGATGTTGTCCTTGGTGGTGGTAAGCTACTTTTCAACTTCCAAAAAGAAGAAGTTCTCAATTCGTCTGTATGTTCCTTTTTTCTTTATTTTTTTGTGTGTGTATGTTACGCGATTACTCCGTCAATTGTGAACCGATTTGAATGATTATTTTTGTAATCGTTCGTATCGTAATCGTGGTACGTTTCCGAGGTGGTCCCATTGTAATTTCATTGAAATGTGATAAGTACCTTCAGAGATATGACGATAAACGTCTCAAACTTGCTACTGAAATTGACTCGCGGGGCATTGAAGTCAGTTGTTTTAGTTTTTAAACTATCTTAATTATTGGTAGATTTAATGATCCACGAAAACCCATGATTCATGAATGCACATACAACTTTCATTGGTAGGTATATAACTAGGATTAGAACCAACGACCATCGGGTCAGAATCAGGGTAACTATCCTTTACGCCAAAGGGCCGTCCAATATCACTACGTAAGTCTTATAAAACAATGTCCATCACTGCGTCTGTCTGTCTGTTTGCAATAATCTCAAAAGCTTCTGAACGGATTATCATGCAGTTTTCACCAATAGCCAGAGTGTTTATGAGGAAGGTTTAGGTCTTATAGGTGCATAATTCGTTAAGGTTTTGTGTAAATTGGTTGACATATGACGATGATTGTTAAATATGTTAATATTTTATATTCGATGCAACAAACTGATGCAAATTTTGTAGGCATATATGTTCTACCCGTGCGAAGCCGGGGCGGGCTGCTATTTTATAATAATGACATCTAATGTGTTTCGGCCGCTGTCCTTGAAAGCCAGTTCTCATTCTAGGCCTAACGCTCAGGCCTAACGTACTATCCTCGCCCACATCATCACTTACCAACAGGTGAGATAGTGGTCAAACGGTAGCTTATCTAAGTACCAAATAAAAAAAAATCTAGATTGCAGCAGCGAATGCAATGAGTCATTGCCATCGCCAGTGACGCGCAAAATTCAGAAAAACAGAAGTTTATTTAGTTAACGTGCCTCATTATCTGTTATAGACAACTGTCAAAGCTTACCAAACTTATATATTATCACCTTAATTCATTAATCATTTTAAATAAACTGGCCAGGTGCAAGTCGGACTCGCACTCGTAGGGTTCCGTACCACAATACAGTATTTTTATAAGATCGAGCAAAAAATACCACTATCATTTTTTCGCCAGCAAAAAATAATAATTAATAAACATGTTATTTCTTATAACGCCATCTAACGTCTAACAAAGGTGTTAGGGATCGACATTTTAATATAACGCCATCTATGGGACGTTTACCTAACTAAGCGTACATAGATGGCGTGAAGTGACGAAAAAAACAAGTTTCTTGTATGGGGACCCTCTATTATTTTTAACTTTATTCTGTTTTTAGTACTTGTTGTTATAGCGGTATCATCTGAGAAAATTTTGACGAACTATCGCGGTTCATGACATACAGCCTGGTGACAGACGGACAGACAGACAGACAGTCAGACAGACAGATAGACAGACAGACGGACAGCGGAGTCTTAGTAATAGGGTCCCGTTTTACCCTTTGGGTACGGAACCCTAAAAATCACTAAAAAATACGCAACGCACCACCTGTTGTGGAAAACAATCATAAACAAAATAACAAGGCAACTGTCAGATTTTTTATTATAAATTAATTTAACAGCAACACATGAAAGTGTAACGACATGCGCGTGAAAAGAACATTTTCACTAAAAATATTTATATCTCAAGATCGCTAAATGACGCAGAGACCGCCCCATCAATATTAAAACTAAAAATACACGCGTCTTGCAGTCTCCTTCGAATTCTCCAGTCATCAGGATACTGCCTTACAGCATTGACAGATGCAATTTTAATTCCCGCGCAATCGCACGTCAAATCTATAGTGACATTTTGTCTATTTTTTAAATCGTGTCAAGGACTAATTTAAAAATCGTGCGTTTTTTTTAAAATTAAAAATGGGTTATGCGAAACTGCCTGTGGTGATATTTTTGATTATTCTGTGCCAAAGTAAAGCGAAATTAATGGACAATGATTCGAGTGAAAACAATTCTGGTGAAGTTAGATCGTCTTCGAAAAAGGTAAATAAGTATTTATTTTAAATAACTAAGGACTGGTAAAAATCTTATGCACAATGTATTATGTATTTGTTATGTACTAATACATAGTAGGTATGTTTAACAACATGTTAATCAAAGATCATTTTAAAGCGCTTTAGATTAAAAATAATTTAAGATCGTTTAAAAACTAAAAGAACCGACTTCAAACATCGCGCATGTCATTTATATCTCTGGAGATACTGAACATATCTCGATGAAATTTAAATGGGACCACCTGGGAAGTATACCTATTCAAAAAATATTATAATTTTCCAAATCATTTCAGGCGTCTTCGAGTAAACAGTAATAAAACATAAAAAAAATAGTCCGACGAATTGAGAACCTCCTCCTCTTTGTAGAGTTGGTTAAAAAAATAAATTTTAAGCACAAGCAATGCGTTTGACGGGTTAACATTTTTTTGCTCGATCGCTCGCTGTAAGTATTTAATTAATTTATAAAGTTAAATTTTTTAATTAAAATTATAATTAAGATTAAGTTTTTTTTTTTTTTATTTGCATAGGTATTATGTAATCGTAAACCCATTTATTAAAAAATCATAAGCAAATAAGTCTAAGCGTTGAAGTATGGTGTAGTCGTTTAGTGACATAAAAGTAATATTTTTTCTTGTGGGTACATCCAGTTTAAGTTCCGGCACTGAAAAATAGTTCCTATTCTCAATTTCCCACCCTCAAGTTGGAGAAGCTGTCACCAAACATTGTGTTCCGATCCGACAGTTGTCCTTAAGAGCCATTTCCCATTCTAGGCCTAGCGTGCTACAAAATTTAATTCGAATTTTAGCAATTGTAATTTTCCATGACCTCTTTTCGCTAAAAAAAATAAACAAACATAGACATCAATGTATGTTTGCACCAAAAATCATCGAGCGAATGTAATGGAACTATTTTTTTTAATGATTTTTTTTATTTAGTACAAGCTCGAGTTCATCTTAGATTGCATCGTCATCATCAATTAACTTCAAATGAGTTGTGATCAAATGACTATGCAGTATCTGTATGAATTAAAATAAAACTTGTTGGAATATTTTTCACTGTAGTTTTCCAGATTTTAAATGTATTTGTCAACATCCATTAGAATACATAGATCCTTACTTTAATTTACTTATCCTTACTATTCCACGCACCCCTATATTTTACAGTAGGTACTTCTTTTATACTGGTTTAAACCAGTACTAACCACTTTCATCCAGCTTAGTCTCTAGACAAAATCCTCGACAAAATGTCTCTGCTTCGGTGCTATTTCTACTCGTATAAAAACACTGAGTCTTGCGGTGAATATTATTTTAAGTAATAAATTACATTTATAGCCCGCTTTATGAGACACATTTTTTTTAGTTGGCAACACAAATTTTTCTGGAAGTTTCGTTAGCTATGATTTAGTTGTTATTATGAAATTATTTTAAATATAAATATAATGTAGGAGTTTTGTTGAGATCGTGAAAAAGTGTTCGTGCTCTGCTCTCATTTTGTAAAACAGCACAACGTTGAAAAACAAGCTAATTGCGTTGCCCAACATTTCTCTGAAAATCTTCAGTAAAGTCCCAAACTTTACTGAGGGAATGACTTGGATGAGACTATGATTTGAAATGTGATTTTGACTTGACGTACGACTTCAATTTACAAACACTTGAACAATTTTAATATTTTGACACTGGTTAAATAGCAGCAGTTTTCCCGGCGTTTTTGCTCAATCTTTAGAAATATTCTACGGTTTTATTGCACTCTTCGTGAGCGAGTTCCACATGCACTTAGGTTTTTTTAATCGCCTCCATTCGCATTTGAGAGCGGCTATCTCTCTCTATACAGGGTGTCCCATGCAACCTGGGACACCAATACCTATCGATTGGACCCCATGTCACAGATTATATAATAGTTACTACGTGCCCATGTACGTTCCGCGAGTTTTTTTAGTTTTCAAGATATGAATGGTTTTATTTATTTTAGTTTTTTTATAATTTTGGAAGGTATTAGCTATAACTTTTTTTGTTTAGTGTGTCTTTGAAATTTTCTTTATTATCTAGTATAATAGCTAAGATGTGTGTTCGTCTGTAAAAACAATAAAAACCAAAATTCTATCTACTAGTAGCTCAGAATCAAAACATTAAGCTAAAATGTCTGATTAAGAGAAATATTAACTTGATTTCAACTCGAAATAAAAATTACTTAACCCTGACTGAATAATTTTCAGTTAATTTTAAAAACTGTATGGTTCGTGTTTGAGGTTGATAAAGCCTAAAATAATGAAATTTATTTAATACTTTTGAATTGACTTTTCTCACATTTTTCCGATTAATATGGCGAATAATGTCAAAAGTTCGATAAAAAGACTTACAGCGCAAATGAATTCAAATCATAATATTTTTTTCACATTATGCTAAATAAAACAACAGAAATAATCATAGGAAATTATTAATTAATTACTGATTTCACAATAAATGTTCAAAGTGCCTACCACCTGCCTCAAGGCACAGACGGCAGTTGGCACCGACGCTAAAAATTACCGCGCAAATCTGGGAAGGCTTGGGTTTTTTAGGTATTGTAGTTTGGTACGGAACCCTTCGAGTGCGAGTCCGACTTGCTCTTGGCCAGTTTCTTTTTTGTATCATTAGGTCCGTAATGCACCAATTGCCTAGCCTCCTAGGTTCCCTAGTCCCTAATACTACAAAAACCCAACGAGATGACGCGATAATTTTTAGCGTCGCTGACGTCAGTGCATTAAGGCAGGTGGTAGGATTGTAAAAACAGTAATAATAACATTATTTCTTATGATAATTTGTGTTGTTGTATTTGACATAATTTGAAAAAATGGTTATGATTTGAATTTATTTGCGCTTTCTTGTCTTTTTTATTAAACGACTTCAAAAAAAGGAGGAGGTTTTCTCAATTCGACCGTATATTTCTTTTTTTTAATGTTTATTCGCGGATAACTTCGTCTTTTATGAACCGATTTTGATTATTATTTTTTTGTTCGAAAGGAGATATCCCAAGTGTGGTACCATGGTAATTTTATCGAGGTCTGATAAGTATCTCCAGAGATATTGAGATAAACATCTCAAAATTGGTACTGAAAATGAATAGCGCGGCATTGAAGTCGGTTCTTTTTTAGTTTTTAAACGATATTATGTAACATTCAACATAATTCACCATATTAATCGGAAAGATGTGAGAAAAGTCATTTCAAATGCATGAAATAAATTTCACTATTTTCGACTGTATCAACTTCAAACACCGTTTTCGCATAAAAGTTCCCCATCAAGTACCAACTTTTTTGTGTTATTTTGAAAGATTAGGAACCCATAGTTTTTAAAATTATCAGGAAGTTATTCAGCCAGGGTTAGGTAATTTTTTTTTGATGTTGAAATCAAGTAAATATTTCTTTCGATCAGAAATTTTAATTTGATATATAAATTCTGAACTACTAGTACATAGAATTTTGATGTTTATTGTTTTTACAGACGGACACACATCCTAGCTGTAATAATGATAAAGAAAATCTCAAAGAATCACTTAATAGTTAAAAAGTTATTGCTAAAACCGTTCAAAATAAAAATAAAACTGAAAATAAAACAAAAAAAGAGTGTGTGTACTTATGTACACGCGTTAGAAGTTATACTTCTGTGGCGTATGGAAAAAAAAACTAAAATGCAGTAGTGATTAACGATAAATATTAAAATTAATCAAAAAGATTTTATTTAAATAAAAAAGGTTTTATTAACGTAAAAATATGACGTTAAATATTACATATACAACTTGAACATAGTCATGCCACCTAGAACTAACTTCACGGTGTAGAATTTAGGTGTCGGTGTGCGCGCGCATCGTACCACCTAGAACTAACTTCACGATGTTAAATTTTGGTGTCGGTGTGCGCGCGCATCGTAAAAATTCAATCTCATAATTTTTCTCTATCGCGCCAAAAGAAGTATAACTTCAATAAATTAATATCTCGAAAACTACAAACAATCGCAGAACATACATGGGGTCAAATCGATAGGTATTGGAGTCCCTAGACCGCAGTACCTATATACATACATGTACCTATTTGTTGAAGCTTAACAGGTGTCCCAAGCAATCTGTACCTTCGCTGGTACAGGTTGCATGTGGCACCCTGTATAAGCTTCAACAAATAGGTACCTACATGTATGTAAAGACAAGCTCCCTCTATAAATCACTCAAAAACTACAACATAAATAATCCCAATTGCCGATTTAAAATATAAATGAAAGATTGAGATAAAAACTGTACGAAAATAATACCAACCCACGCAAACACGACGCGAAAACAAAAATACTTGAGATTGTTACGAAAACAATTCATTCACAAAACAAAACCAAACAAAAACAATGATTAATCAGTCATAAGAAACGTATTTTACTTTTAAAAAGAATATCACCCATAGGTAGGTGGTAGGAGTATATTATATCGATGTTCCGCGGTCCGCCTGACTAAACTTGTTCTGGCTTGTTACCAAATAAGATAGTTAAAAAACTAAAACAGCCGACTTCCATGCCCTGCGAGTCAGTTTCAACAGCAAGTTTGAGACGTTATCGGCATATATCTGGAGATATTTATCAAATCTCGAAATTGCAATGGGACCACCTCGGAAATGTACCCAACCGATTAAAAAAGAATCAATCAAATAGACCGAGTAATCGCGTAACATACATACAAAAAAAAACTGAGAACCTCCTCCTTTTTGGACGTCGGTTGAAAATAGTTTACCAGTACCACCATCACGGACAATAACCTTACGGCATTCCGGCAGCACACAGCCCTTGAGAGTCAGAGTATTCTAGAACTAGCTGGTTCACCATCTGAGGGCCCGGTGGCGTAATCGGGAGAACGTTCGGCTTTGATGCCGTGGTACCGAGTTCAAACCGCCGTGCACCAATGGATTTTTCTATCGAAAAATTTATGTGCGCTTCTCACAGTGGCCCTCCGGTAAAGGAAAACATCGTTAAGAAACCAACAAGACCCCCGCATGGTGGTAGGACACTATCTAGTGTCCGCCTGGCCAGCTACCACCCTCAAGTTAGAAAATCTGTCACCAAACATCTAATGTGTTCCGGCAGCTATCCTTGAGAGCCAGTTCCCATTCTAGGCCTAGCGTGCTTACCATCTTCGACCGCATCATCACTTACCAACAGGTGAGATAGTGGTCAAACGCTAGCCTATAACGTATAAAAAAAATAAAATAAAATCTTCGACCCTTCGAGCATTTACCAATGGAGATGTTAACGTTGTAATCCGCAAAAATTTTTTGGAAGTCGGTTGTTTTAGTTAATTAAACTATCACATACACTATCTTAATTAAAGTATGACTGTAGTACTTTTATCCTACCTCGACATTAAACATGAATGTAGCACTTTAAATATACTCATTACATTGTTAGTATTCTGCTACCAATTAAAGGCTTCAATAAGTTATCTTATAACATTCAACCCTATAGGAGAGCCCACGACTTGACCGAGTTATTCAGACTCTCGCTGTGCGGACTTACGGTGCATTTCACTGTGCGCAACACGCGGTTCATAGTTACTATTAGTTGATACTGTGACGCAAATTCAAGGTCGCACTCGAGGCGTGAAGCGCAATTTGAACGTTACCGACGTTGTAACTAGGTTTAATCTCGCCTTTTTGCTCTCAGGGAGTGCAATTTCTGTACTTGTACTATTCATTATTCTGTGGCCTTGCATTGACATCTCCATTGGTAAATGCTCGAAGTCTTCGACCACGTCATCGCTTACTACCAGGCAAGATAGTGGTCAAACGCTAGCTTTTAAGATCATTAAAAAAAATAAATAAAAAATCTTTGTGTAAAATCATAGACGTAATATAAAAGGATGGTGCACTGCAGATGTTTTGGCAAATTCAATTTAATCCGTATATTTTAAAAATAAGGTCTTGTAAATGCTTTGTAGAACAAAACGGCCCAATTGAGAGACACCAGGGTGGGAGTGTGTCCTTGTCTAACAACCTGCTAGTGCTATAATGTTCTATACTATATGTATGGTATATACATAAGTTGTCCATACAAAAGAAAGGGACAAACTCCGTTCAAGTTCGTTCTCATGGGGGCCGGTGTACGCGATCTAGTTTAAATGTAGCAGGTCTGTGTAAAATTCATTCCTGCGTCATTATGTGTCATAGAAAATAGGTACCTCTACTCGTGTTAACAAAACAGTAACCCAATTTCTAACTGATCTAAAGAACACCAATATAATAAATGCGAAAGTCAGTCATGCGAGTGTTTGTTTTGTACCTACCTATATTTATATTTATAATTGTTCAATAACATGTTTATAACTGTGTATGTAATTTATATGTTTTTAGTAAAAACCTTACTAGCAATAGTAGCAATGTGGGCAAACTACTAGTACTCTACTAAACTAAATGTGCTTGTACATAGTGGGTTCACGTTAATAGTGCAACTGGTGGGGATCGAACTCACGACCTTTCGGTCGCAATGAAATGAAATGAAATGAAATGAAATGAAATGAAATTAAATGAAATGAAATGAAATATATATTTCACAAAAAATAGAGTACAATTTGATGGATTTATTTAGCAAAGTTCTTTCTATTTCGCTCGTGGGTGAGCATGTGAAATCAGTATAGCATTATAACAATTATACAAAATTAAAATATATTTAGAGATTATAAGTCAGATTATTATATGTCAAGATTATGAGTCATACAACCACACATTTACAGCACCAGACATTTTAAAATTATAATTATAAATAGTCTTGTAATGCAGTCATTCATTAAGCATTTCTCTTACTGTATAGTACATTTTGTTGAACAGCCATATTTTTAAATGCTTCTTAAATTTAAAATTTGAAAGCTTTTTCAAATCATTAGGCAATTTATTGAATATTTTTACACACATTGCAAAACAACTATTACTAAATAGTGCTGTTCTTGGTGCTAGGCCTAGAACCAGTCGTTCTCCATTCCTGGTGTTGCGAGGGTATAAGTCTTTCGCCTGTAGAAATAGCTCAAAATTGTTTCTGACGAAAACACAAATTTCGAAAATATATATGCAAGGTAGAGGTAAAATTTCAAGGTTTTTGAAATGTGGCCTACAAGTCTCATAAGGGCGGATTCCTACCATTGCGCGAATACATTTTTTTTGGGCTATAAAAGCTCTGGGAAAGTCTGTAGAGTTTCCCCAAAGTATTACACCATATCGTAGCACTGACCCTATATAGCCATGATATGCTAACAAAACTGTACTTAAAGATGAAGTCCTTCTTAGTTTATTTAGACAGTAAACAAAACTATTCGTTTTCTTGCAAACATTATCAATGTGTATTTTCCAATTACAGAACCTGTCTAGTGTAAGACCAAGAAATTTAACATTATTATTTTCATTTATTTTTGCATCATTGTAAACAATATTTCTTGGTTTTGGGTCAGAGCCACGGGTAGTAAATTGAATAATATTAGTTTTAGTCAAATTTACGTGCAGATTATTATGATTTAACCATTGTATAACGGAGTCAATAGTTTTATTAATTTCAATGTCAGATTTTGCAAGGTTCCTATCAGTCAAAATTATCGAAATGTCATCAGCGAACAATGTGCATTTATGATGTGTTATTTCCGGCAAGTCATTAATATAAATTAAAAAGAATAATGGTCCCAACACGCTTCCTTGAGGAACTCCGTATGAATTTATTAAATAAGTTGACCTTTCGGAAGTGACAACTGAATTTTTATCTATGCTTGTTATTTCAACACACTGTTTTCTATTTGTTAGATAACTTTTTGCCCACTCCAGTGCAGGTCCCCTAACGCCATAGTTTTCCAGTTTTGTCAATAAAATAGCATGTGAAACATAGTCGAAAGCTTTTGACATGTCGAAAAACACTCCAATTGTTGGATACTTTTTATCTATACCAATTAAAATATTATGCGTGAGGTGGAACGACGCAAGAGTGGTGGACTTTCCTTTCTGGAAGCCATTTTGTTCACTTTTTATAACATTAAATTTATTAAAGAATTTGCCTAATCGATCATGCATGGCCTTTTCAAAAATTTTTGATAGAATTGGTATCAGTGTGATAGGTCTGTAATTGTCAATAGTACATTTATCTCCCTTTAAGCAAGTACGACACCTTAGCCATCGGGCTACATACTGTTTTTTTGAGACTTCTTCACGGCTGGACTGATTTAGCTGAAACGTTACGCAGGGATAGCCAGTATTATGGGTTAGGTCATAGGATACTTTTTAACGCGAGCGAAGCCGCGGCCGCTGCTAGTATTTCATGTCATAACATGTTCAATTTGAAGTATCTACTATGCCTTTCTCCGTTAGTTCTTCTTCCGTGCTAAAACAATAAGAGCCGTCGCGCTAGCGGCGAGATATTCACACATTAGCATGAAATCGCCACAAAGCGCGCGCGCGGGTATCTCTCTGTAGGACAACTTATACTATTCATTATTCTGTGGTAGGACGTCGATGTCCCTGGCCGATGCGACCTAGTGCGCTAATACTCTAATAAAAACTGGCCAACTGCAAGTCGGACTCACACTCGTAGGGTTCCGTAACACAGTAGAGTATTTTACAACTATGATTTTTCGCCACCAAAACTTTGTTTTTCATAGTGTTTGTATGCAAAACAAAGTTATATTGCTATATCTTAAAAACTGCTAACTGTATCTCGTTCAAACCAATTTTCGTTGAAAGTTTTTATTGAGATCTAGAGAATAGAGTTAATACTTTAAAAGTTAGAGGGGGGGGGGGGGGGGGGGAGAGAAACATATTTTACCACTTTAGACGCGCCTATCTTTCAATTGATTTAGAGAAATGATTTTAGGAACCTCAATGTCATTTTTAAAGGCCTATCCATAGACACCCCACACGTATAAGTTTGAAGATTTTTTTTGGTTCAGTTCCATGTATGGGATATAAACTTAAACTTTTATTTTTTATTTTTGTAAAAAAATCGGAAAGCAGTTTACAGAATACATCTACCTACCAAGTTTCAATTCTGTAGTCCTAATAGTTTCGGAATAAAATGGCTGTGACATACGGACAGACAAACATGACGAATTTATTAGGGTTCCGTTTTTTGCCATTTGGCTACGGAATCCAAAAAATCGTTGTGAGAAAGTACTTAGTACGAGTTTTCATCGTAAATGCATTTGACAGATCTCACATAGTTTTCGACTTATTCTGGCTCCCTTATTGGTCTAAATGTAGTGAAGTGTGAAAACCACTAGAGGCGCTGTACTGTTCTTTATACAGTTAGATCATCGACGGTGACGTCGATGTATGAACGTCGATGAGTTAGATATAGAGTTTGGTGTGAAAATTCGTACTAATAAAGGGTCCTGAGCATTATTTCTTTATGTAGGTATAATAATAAGTAGGTATAATAATCTATACTAATATTATAAAGAGAGAACATTTGTATTTTTGTATTTTTGTATGTTTGTAATGATTTGGCTCAAAAACTACTGGACCGATTAAAAAAATTCTTTCACTAATATATAGAATGGACTTTCGAGATGAAAATAGGCTATATATTATGCCGTTTAAATCAAAGGTACATTCGTGGAGACCTAATTTGCAACCAAAGTCGACAAAAAAACGGTCGAAAAACACGTTTCTTACGAACGCTGCTCAATTGAAAATAGATGGAAGAATATTTTCTATGGAAGAGTTGTATAACTTAATAAGACCTACAATAATATCGTTTAAAAACTAAAAAACAACCGACTTCAATGCCGCGCTATTCATTTTCAGGACCAATTTTGAGATGTTTATCTCAATATCTCTGGAGATACTTATCATACCTCGATAAAATTACCATGGTACCACACTTGGGATATCTCCTTTCGAACAAAAAAAGAATAATCGATCGGTTATTCTTTTTTTGTTCGATCGGTTCATAAACGACGAAGTTATGCGCGAACAAACATAAAAAAAAAAAAAAAAAAAAAAAAACGGTCGAATTGAGAAGCCTCCTCCTTTTTTTGAAGTCGGTTAAAAAAGTCCGCGATAGCATATGCCTTTCTCTTAAGGTTGACTCACAGTAACTATTTAAATCTTTAATTTTTTGTTAAAAAATATTACATAACTTCCAAGGCTATTTTCAAGTATATAGTATTAATCCTTATCCAAATAATTACGTTAATTAACTTGGCCACATATTATAGATTAAAATTGTCCTTAACAGTATATAATTCAAATGAAAACTCTAGAAGATATCACGGATTTCACATACACGCATCGCAAAATTAATAAAATATTTGCAGTGAAACCACAGATTAGGTCATAGTTACTATGAAAATATTATTATAAGCTTAGCTATTCTGTAGATCCCCACCGATCACAATCAATTTGAAGTCAATATAGTATAATAATATGATCTATTGTATAAAATAATATAGATCTATGTACATATATAATAATATAATATTTTAAACCACCCCGACTGATCTATGTATAATCTTTTCAATAAAAGCATTCCAATGACTCAAACACGACATTTGAAATCTGAACTGAGCTGTAAGTTGGTGAGGATTTGAGTATTCTGTCTCTACAGGATGGAGATGTCCCAGCATCAGGTCAATGCTTCCATGTTCTTACAATATCATGAAAGAAGAAGATTTCATAGCGCAATTAACTAGAAAATAGCTCATAGTTTTATTACGATTGAACGAATTTTCATGAATCAAAGCTAAGAAAACTCTCTATGAAGAAATCTATCAAACAAAAAAAAACAACTTCATGGATACATAATTCATGGATGCACATAAAACTTTCATTGGTAGGTATATAGCTAGGATTAGAACCAACGACCGTCGGGTCAGAATCAGGGTAACTATATCCTTTACACCAAAGGGCCGTCCAATATCACTTCGTAAGTATTATAAAACAAAGTCCATCACTGCGTCTGTCTACTGTCTGTCACTAGCTACTGAACGGATTATCATGCGGTTTTCACCAATAGCCAGAGTGTTTATGAGGAAGGTTTAGGTACATTATTCGTTAAGGTTTTGTGTAAATTGGTTGAAATATAACGATGATTGTTAAATATGTTAATATTTTATATTCGATGCAACAAACGGATGCAAATTTTGTAAGCATATATGTTCTACCCGTGCGAAGCCGGGGCGGGCTGCTAGTAAGGTAAAAAAAGGTAAATCCTTCAATATTATTTACACACATCCAAATCTTGCCTATTTTCAACCGACTCTACCAAAAAGGTCTCTCTCATTTCGTCTATAGTACATTTCTTTTTGTATAGTTGTTACCCAATCACTCTGCCATTTATGAACCGATTTATAACCGATAATCCAGAGCTATGGAGATAAACATCTCAAACTGGTCACTAAACATTTTGAAACGGATTTTAATTAAGTATGCGTTGGTGTGTTTAGAAATGATAACAAGATATGATGAGTATCTCCAGAGATATGAAGATAAACACCTCAAGCTTGCTACTGAAACTGACTCACACGGCATGTGAAGCCAATTTTTGTAGTTTTTAAGTCTCCTTATTATCTTTATATTTTTTTGTTTTTGTTTACGTACTGTTTAATGACATCTTTCTTTACTAACAATACGATTAATTTAAAGTTTATTAACCCAATTTTTGATTCCCCGCCAATAACCCCTTCGATCCCATTCAACTCTTGAACATTCATAACTCCTAATACTACGGTACTGAAAAAAAATTACTAGCGAGGCATTTGAAGTCGGTTTTTTAGGGTACCGTACCCGAAAAGAAAAAAAAAGGAACCCTTATAGGATCACTTTGTTGTCTATCTGTCTGTCAAGACCGCTTTTTCTCAAGATCGCCTAGAGATATCAAGTTGAAACTTATATCAAATATACTCGGGTCTACTTTCTTTCTACTACTTTGCGATTTAGTAGAAGTAGAAGGCATTTATTTCGACAATATGAAACACTGTACACAACAATAATAGAAACAATACACTAGGTTAATATATAAGCTAATTAACAAAAATAAGATAAAATAATTACTAAAACTAACAAAGAGTGTCAAAAATTGGTTATAAACAAAAAACAAACAATAGATTTATTGAAAATAATAGAAAGAAATAAAAAAAAAATTAAATCATTATTCATTGGAGCTTACTTTGCTGAAGTGTACAGTACTATAGCCGAAATAGGTTCAGATTTCGCAAGATAATCAAAACCTTTCTATGAGATTACTTCCCATAGACCTAGAACCATAAAATTTGGCAAGAAGCATGGTCTTGAAGCACCGACATACTATAGCACAGAATAAATAATAGTACAAGCACATATATGAATTATACTGAAAACCGCAAATATTTGTTAAACACAATCCAAAATTTCATCGTACCGACGGGACTCGAACCCGCACCGCACCGCACCGGATTGTGTTTAACAATTTACAAAAATATAAAGTGTGAGACACTTCAAAGAAACATAATATTTGATTTACGCAGTGCAACATCTCTCGTCGGATTTGAAAACTGTAATGATTTCTTCCGAATGATTAACTTACGTAATAAGTAGTCATAGATGGCGCCACCAATGCATAATTGGGTTAACAAATGCAATCCACCAATTTCGTCGTATCGATGTATCGAACCGTGGCTTAATTGGCAGAGCACCTGGACGTGTAATCCGGGGGGTGCGGGTTCGAGTCCCGTCAGTACGTTGAAATTTTGGATTGTGTTTAACAATTTACAAAAATATAAAGTGTGAGACACTTCAAAGAAACATAATAACCGCAAATATGTAGTTTAATAACAAAAAAAGTAAATATATTTGATTTGATTTGAAAGTGAATTTAAACTTATTATTTGCGGTTTATCATCATCAGCCTATACTTGTCCATTGCTGGACAAAGGCCTCTTCAATTTCACGCCACTGAGCACGATCCTCGGCAACTCTTATCCAGCTCTTACCAGCCGCCCTGCGAATATCATCGCTCCACCTAGTCTGAGGAAGTCCTACGCTACGTTTGCCAATACGCGGTCTCCATTCAAGAACTCGTTTACCGCAGGTCGTCGGATCTTCGTCTAATGTGGCCGGCCCATTGCCACTTCAGCTTGCTAATTCGGTGAACTATATCGATTACTTTGGTTCGCTGTCGGATCACGTCGTTACGAATCCGATCTTTCAGAGAAACTCCGAGCATAGCTCTTTCCTTAGCACGCTGAGCGACCTTTAATATATGGACCAGTCCAACCGTGAGTGTCCACGTTTCGGCTTCGTATGGCATGACGGGTAAAACGCACTGATGAAGACTTTTGTCTTTAGATTCTGTGGGATTGGCGATGTGAAGACTCGACGTAATTTCCCATATATTGCCCAGCCCAGCTGTATTAGCTGTAGCTGTAGCTATTGGCTTCTCTCTCGAAGTTTTCATTTTCTATGGATCGAAATGCAAAGTTAAGTAAGTACTATTCATTATTCTGTGGTTAAGCCTAGTTTGACTTTGTACGGAAGCCTCGGTGCGCGAGTCCAACTCGCACTTGTCCGGTTTTTTCGTTTTATAAACGATGTAAATTATTACCACGGTAATGTTATCTATAAACATTACCGTGGTATATTACCCTACTACATTAACTAGCGGCGTCCCGCGGCTTCGTAAGCTTGTCCAATTACATCTTGGCTATCCTTGTTCAACATTTCAGCTGCCAAATCGTCTACAGCTACACCGTCCATCGTGAAGAGGTCACAAACACCAAATAAACAAACAGACTTTAACGTTTATAATAATAAACTTACCAAGTGCGAGTCGGATTCGCACACGTAGGGTTCCGATTGAACATAATTTGCCGGAAAAATTAGTTTTTCGTATGGGAGCCCCCTTTAATTTTTAATTTAATTAGTTTTTTATTTAATGTTATAGCAATTATTGTAATACACGCTATAAGCAAATTTCAGTCAATTCAATTCAAGTCTCTATCTATTACCTACGGTTTGTAAGATCGAGAATAAAACGCCTAAAAAATACGATTCGTGAATTGGGACTCCTTTTTAGGGTTCCGCAGCCGAAGCAAGGAAGGAAAAGAACGGAACCCTTATAGATTCGTCATGTCTGTCTATCTGTCCGTATGTCACCGCCACTTTATTCCGAAACTATTAAGACTACACAGTTCAAACTTGGTAGGTAGGTGTATTCTGTCAACCGCCTTACGATTTCTATACAAAAATACAACATTAAGGGGGGGCATAGAACTGACTCTATAAAAAAAATTAAGTAAGGGAGTGGAAAATCTAAATAAAACATATGCTGTAAATCTCAATAAACGAAAATTGGTTAGAACGAGATATAGTCAGTAGTTTTTGAGTTATAGCAACCGCAAATATAACTTTGTTTTTTCACCACTATAAAAACAAAGTTAATTTCTGGCCGACGAAAAAATATAGTTATAAAATACTTTGGCTTAGGGAACCCTACGAGTGCGAGTCCGACTTGCACTTGGCCAGTTTATTGTGAAAACAAAATCACGATTTTTACATATAACTCAGATCATAGAAATATTGATTGACATAGCTTTACCACAGTTTTACAAAAACTGTGGCTTTACAGTGATAAAAATCTAGTTCGCGATAAATTTCCATTAATGAAATCATTCGACTAATTCCGTTCCCCGCAGTTTATTTATAAAATGGCAACACCAGCGCGTAATATTAAACCCGCGGTTTCGATAACCTGTGCATCGATACATTTGGCGGGAAGCCAAAATTGATATAGCATGATTTATGAGCTGTAAAGTAATATTTGCAATGAACTATGACTGATATCAGTTTCCAGCACTGTTGAATGAATTTAGATGTTTTCTCTGTGCAGTTTCGAGCTAGGCTTGTACTAGCGAGTCGTAAGTTGAGCATAACACTTAATGCATACTATGGTTACGTTTATCCCCATTTAAGCTACGGGATTATATTCTGGGGCAACTCTGTGGATGTACTATTAACTTTCCTTCTGCAAAAAAAATGTATACGTTCTATTTTTAATTTATACAGTACACAATCACTTCGTGTTATATTTAAACAGTATAACTTGCTTACTGTTACAGGAATATATATTTTGGAAATATGTATATTTATTAAATCTAACAAGCAATACTTCTTCAATGTAGAATCTGTACGTATAAATAGTCAACGCAATAAATATAAGAATAATATTTGTATACCACAAAGCAACAATAGTCTGTATCATAAAAGCTGCTTTGTAAGTGCTGTAAATATATATAATCATCTTCCCTTGGAAATTAAGTTGCGAGATGGAAAGATGTTCAAAAACAAACTTAAAGATTGGTTAATATCCAAAGTTTTATACAATCTAAATGAATATTTTGATTTAAAAACAGCATAGATGTAGAGAGAAATGTTACTATTAATATTTTATTTTGTATAGAGATGTTTATAGTATTAA
This sequence comes from Cabera pusaria, assembly GCA_954871355.1. Taxonomy (NCBI): domain Eukaryota; kingdom Metazoa; phylum Arthropoda; class Insecta; order Lepidoptera; family Geometridae; genus Cabera; species Cabera pusaria. Next base: position 10,053,449 of record OX940913.1, on the reverse strand, counting down.
ATAATTTCATTAAGTTTAATGTAAGATATAATAATTAGTATGTATTTTAGATTCATATACTGCAAAATATTGTACGCCCGATATGGGAAAACTGTTGTCACTTAAGTTTACATACAACCAACATGTACTAACACAGTTTTTACAATAAAAATATATTTTATTCTATTCTAAAAAAAAACAAAGAGACACCACGGTCGTACTATCTCTTTCTCGAAGCCATTCAGGCGATTTGAAAATCAGAAGTTGAAAACTGCCTGTAATTTTGTGCTGGCTATAGCTAGAACCCTAAATTGACAGTAACAATAGATAGAGCATATTATGCTTAGATATATTCTCAATAACATTCAATTTAAAACTTGAGTTAAAGTACTATATCCCGTCAAAGTTCCTTAGTTTTGTCACTGACACACTGACTGACTGACTGACTGACTGACTGATGAATGATGATCAACATAATTTTAAGGTACTTTTTGCAGACCTACAAGCTACTATAAAATTTGGATTTTAAAGTTAAAGTTTTTAGCCTGACAACATAGACCTATTAACTCTGCCTGACAATTCGAAAAACAAAATTTCAATTTTAGTCACGGTTCAGAGATATACAAACTGCATACAGTGCCACAAGTATAACTTGGCGGTGGTGGTTTTTGGAACTAATTCTTTTAATTGAAACTGTGAGTTTGACGTTTGAGAGATTACCGCGACATTATTTTTGATAAATCTGCGACATTAAAATAGTTCAATAATGCCAAAAGTAATTAAAAGTGGTTTAAGAGAAACTGTTATCAAAGTACAAAGTAAAAGCACAGTGGCGCACAGGCACGCCAAGTTATACTTGCCGGACTGTAAGTAAGTTTGTAATTCTATACAAATATATGTGATTACAAAGTTAACTTTGTAGTTCCTGCAAAAAGAGATTAGATCCCATCAAAAACATTACATGTAAAAAAATTGCAAGTCTCGCGACGCAGTTCTTATGCTACAAAATAGTTTAATGTTTGATTGATGTAAAAAAAATGACCTTTTTTAATATATATTATTATAGGCTAGCGTTTGACTATCTCACCTGTTGGTAAGTGATAATGCAGTCGAAGATGGTAAGCACGCTAGGCCTAGAATGGGAACTGGCTCTCAAGGATAGCTGCCGGAACACATTAGACGTTTGGCGACAGATTTTCTAACTTGAGGGTGGTAGCTGGCTGGGCGGACACTAGATAGTGTCCTACCACCATGCGGGGGTTGTCGATGTTTTTCCTTCATTGGAGGGGCACTGTGAAATGTATTGTTAAACCAAGTCGGTTTGCAAAAAAATGTTAAGATAATTATAACAAAACAAAAATTTTGAAGTTTTAAAGTGTAAATATCTGAGAGGTGAGTTTCTTGTTTATCTTAGTAGGTACTACAGAAAGCAGATATAGTTACAATACAATACAAAACTCTTTATTGTATACCATTCATTATAAAATTGAACTTATATTATAAATACATCTAAGGTTAGTATAACAATGGGCGGTCTTACCACTAAAAGTGATCTCTACCAGACAACCTTTGTATGGACAGAGAATTGTAGGAAGTAGAAAACGGTGGTGTACAATTATAAGATCTTATAAAATATGCTATACAAATTTTATAATAGAATAAATAATCTTAAACAAAATTACATATTTATAATACATTCCAATATACACATATAATACACATACATACATACACATACTACACATAAATATAATACAGGTAGATATTTAGTTCTGTGCTGTGTTAGGTACTTACTATCATTTAAAAAGTTATTTAAAAACCCGTAAAACACGGAATTCATTACGAATCTGTTGTTTACGATTCATACAGGTTATTATATAATTAAGACAGTTCAAAAACTAATAAACTACCGACTTCCATGCCCCGTGGGTCAATTTCAGTAGCAAGTTTGAGACGTTTATCCTCATATCTCTGGAGATACTTATCAGATATCGATGAAATTACAATGGGACCACCTCGGGAATGTACCCTACCGATTTAAAAAAGAATCATTCGTATCGGTTTACAATTGACGGAGAAGTAATCGCGTAACATACATACAAAAAATAAATAAATGAAAAAAAGCATACAGACGAATTGAGAACCTCCTCCTTTTTGAAAGTCGGTTAAAAAGAAGCAGAAATACGCAATTACTTAATATGCAACTGTAGTGAATATTAATATTTTCGTAGCCTGGCCGGCAGCCAAACATTATGCTGCAGAAACTTGGTGAAACATTTAAAGCTGGATCTTGTTTGTTACAGCTATTAATATGAGTATATTCTAAGCTTTTTGATATGTTCTGTCGACAGAGAGATCGACATTATTGTATCAACAATGGTAGGAGCATATTATATCGATGCTCCGCCTGACTGGTTACCAAAAAGTAGCTTACAACCATCAAGGAGAAAGTCTGCCGCCATAACCTTACGGAGTTCCGGCAGCACAGAGCTCTTGAGATTGAGAGTATTGTAGACTAAACGTGTTCACCATCTTCGACCACATCATAGCTTACCACCACGTGAAATAGTGGTCAAATGCTATGATCGTTTACTAAACGATAATAACTTCAAATGCCGCGCTTATAATTTTCAGCTCAGACTCAGATTATAAAATAAAAAGGTTAAAAAAAACCTTTTTTATGATAGTCTGAGATTTTCAGTACTAAGTTTGAGGTGTTTATCTCCATATACCGAACTCACGACCTCTCGATCGCCAGTCCGACACCTTATCCATTGCGCTATTGCCGCCTTTTGATACCTTTTGATATAAGATACTTATCAGATCTCGATGAAATTACTATGGGACCACCTTTGAAATGTACCCTACAATTAAAAATATGCAGGGCAGTCTTTGAGGACTGCCGATAGAAGTGATAAACTAAGTAACTGGTGAATTGTACGGTCGAGATACACAGTATACATATATAGCTCATGGAATGCGTTCAGTGACGATGACGCGACACGCGAGTAACGAGTTTCATGTTTTATGTTCACCCAAAAAGTGCTCAACGCGTAAAGAAGTTTTCTCTTCAAAAATAATCATTCGAATCGTTTCACAATTGACGGAGTAATCGCGTAACATAAGTACATAAAAAATTATAAGCAAAAAATATTTTTAAAAATAAGCTTTTATCTGGGACAATGAAAAAAAATGTTAAAAATAAATTCTAGTAAGTATTTGGCGTGTAGGTACTTACCTATATTTTTAAAAGCTTGAAGCACTACCCGTTTTTCAGGCTAGGTAATTACTATACTTCAGTGCCTATTATCAAATATTTTTTTCTTATAATTTATTTTTAACTTTTTAGTAGGTAGGTATAGATACCGACTACCTACCTACTACCTTATTATTTAAGAGAAAGCATGGTGTTTTAAAATATTCCACGGATATTTGATGTGATTATAGGTAAAGTGCTCTTCAAGGAAAATCAATCGACTCGGTGGGGCTATGTTGCTTTATAACAGAAATGCCATGGCCACATTACAGCTTCATCATCAGATCCTGGCTATCATTTAAGTGTAAAGTGCTCCTCAAGACGAATCATTTGAGCCCAAATTCACTGGGGTTACGTTATTTTATCACAGAGATGCCGTGGCCACCTTCCAGCTTCATCACCAGTCGCTAAATATCATCTAGGTGTAAAGTTCTCTTCAAGACGAATCAATCGAGCCCAAACTCGGTAGTGTTTTGTTTTTTTATCACAGATACTCCGTGGCTGCCTTCCAGCTTCATCATCAGACCCTGGATATTATCTAGGTGTGAAGTTCTCTTCAAGACAAATCAATCGAGCCCAAACTAGGTAGAGTTACGTTGATTTATCACAGAGATGCCGTGGCCACCTTCCAGCTTCATCATCAGACCCTGGATATCATCTAGGCGTAAAGTTATCTTCAAGACAAATCAATCGAGCCCAAACTCGGTGGGGTTATGTTGTTTTATCACAGAGATGCCTTGGCCACCTTCCGTCTCCGTCATCAGACCAGCTCCATGGTACCATATCATTGTATTGTCACCGAAGATTCATAAGTACACCAAATTTGAGTCCAATCGAACATCGAGAAGTGGGTCTAGTTTAGCTTCCAAGATTCCACCCGAACATACATAGTGACATACAAACATATATACATTGCAAGTTAAATAAAAGCTTGTAAAAAAAGAAACATTCGAATCGGTTTACAATTGACGGAGTAATCGCGTAACATACATAAAAAACATATAAAGACGAATTGAGAATCTCCTTCTTTTTGGAACTCGGTTGAAAATATAAAAATAGTAAACGTAATACCGTAAAAAAAATCTAAATCGGTTCAGGCACTTCAGGCGTCTTCTAGTAATCGGTGAACATATATAATAAAAAATATTATTATATTTTATTAATATAAAATATAACATGACGCTTAGGTACGGCACTTCCGCTGCCTTCGGACCGTGACGCTACGTCACGTCCGTCAATTTTTCAGGGAGTTTTGGTGGGAACGTGGAAATGTGTGTGCTCTCATTGTATTTTTTCTAAAACTTGTGTTCTTCTGTGAGTTAAGTGTAAATAAAACATTAAATTAAAAAATCAAAAAAACCCGACTGCGCAAAAAGTGAAGTGTTAAAAAACGAACTGAAAAGAAAAAAACAAGTAAGTCTAGTAGCTTAGACTTCTGTTTAGGGATATCAAAAAACTATACCATTTAAATTCTTTCTCGGTCGATACACTCATAAAATAAATTATACATTGTTATGTGGAATGTAGAGACTTTAACAGTCGGGACACATTAATGGCTTAACGAATGGGGATTAATGTGTCCCGACTGTTAAAGTCTCTAGTGTCTCTCGTTTTTTTTTTCGATTTGTACGATCATAAATTATTTGTTATAAATATATTTTGAATCTCCATTTTAAGACCTTTAATTCAATACCCCACTCGATAGGTTTTGAAAAAAAAAATTTTTTTGAACCCCAAATTTTGGCGTCTGTAATCCGCCATTTTGAATTTTTCAATTTTTTATATTTTAGTTGACACTCGCGCTAGCATGGCGAATCTATTGACTTGCCAATTATCAAAATCGGCCCACGCATTTGGTCTCTAGTGTGCCACAAAGGAGCAAACATACATACATACATACATACATATATAGACTGATAAACACATTACCTCTCCTTAGCGTCGCGCAGTCGGGTAAAAATGTTGATTATTAATCATTAAGTGCCGGTGAATGTGTGCGAGTGTAGGGAAACAGCACAATCTTGAAAAACATGCTATTTGCATTCTCACCAAAGTTTCACTGAAAAATCTTCAGTAAATTCCACTGAGTTCACATTTTTACTGAGTATATGACTTGGACTAGACTTTGACTTTAACTTGACCTGAAATGTGTCTTTGACTCATCTATCTATAGGACTTGAATTCTCAAAAACTATGAATTTTAATACGTGACACTGGCTAAATACACTAATGGTGTATAGCCATAATGAAACTGAAAAAAAAGTATACCCCAGTGTGACTAAAAAGTTTAACTTCAATAATATATGTGTAATTAATGATTATAACGTTCGTAATAGTCTATAATTTAAAAGTAAATCTAAATCACCGCACATTTGCTATCAATAAATCATAAGCAAAAATTCGAAAAGGATTATACATATTTATTATGATAGTTCCATGTTTATATTAAAAAGTTTAATTTTCACAGATCATTAGCAAAATTGTGTATATTTATGTTAGTTGATTTATCGTTTACACCCACTATTACAGCTTGTTAATATTTTAATGTGCCCTCATAAATCTTGACCACGGGTTAAAGATATACGGATGGTGCACAGCAGATGTTTTGACAAATTCAATTTAATCCCCGTATGCTCTGATCATAAGGTTGTAATTGCTTTGTACATCACAACGGCCCCAACGAAAGGAACCTAGGTTGGAGTGTGTCCTTGTCTAACAACCTGCCAGTGCTATATATGTACTATTATAATGTATGTATTATATATGTAATGTGTGCCGGCAGAAGTGAAAACTTGAACATTAACGTTGTGCATTGGGTCTACTCTCCTTCCGTCTTACGAATTTTCGATCAGGGCACGTGTCCTGGCGCCGTGTCCTGACGCGAGTTTCACATTTTTGACCAATCCCAAAAAAGTACACAACGCCGCTTTTGAAGTTTATTTTCTATTACAAACGTATTAATTATACTTTCAGGGCCAGTTTCACCGGTTCCTGATAGCCCTATCAGGTACTAATCTGACACATTTTTGACAGCTTTTATATGGCGTCATCTGTCAGATAACTATCTGTCACTTTATCGTGAACCAGTCAAACTGGCCCTTAGTCTATTATAGGCATCGGTCTAGGGACAAGTTGTAAGTTTGTACGGAAGCTCAGTAATATAACGGAAGCCTCGGTGAGCGAGTCGAACTCGCACTTGACCGTTTTTTTTTTCAAAAAGCCTTACTAGATGTTGACGATGAGATAATACATGTGTTTCTTGTTTTCAGTCGACAGATGGCGCTGCAATGATGTTCGCAGATGAGTTCAAACAGACGCTAGAGAGATACCTGTTTGGCATCTGCCCGCAGACATATAAGGTAAAGAAAAGTGTGGTGTGGTTTTATGAAACCACGATGCAAGTTAAACTTTTTATTTATGTGTAGCTATTGTAGCTAGCTACTATGACAGCAGTTGACATGACACGTTAGCATGTATACAAATATAGCTGCGGGAGCGTCCGCCAATCACAGCTAGACCTAAATGATATCATACTTACGAGTACATCATATCCACCAATCAGCACCGGCTGTAATGCGACATGCAGGGCCTATCACGAAGTTTGATAGGGATCGAAATGAATGAACATGACAGAGATGGAGCATCTATACAGCCTACATAGCTGCGTTCCTGTCATTTAGTTCATTCAATGATCAACTGTCAAACTTCGTGATAGGCCTGCATATCGGCGACATGCGATAGACGGAAGAAAAATTTGAGTCTTATTAAATTTGAGTTTTATTACATCGCCTCAGCGATGTAATAAAAATTTTACTTTAAATATTTATGCGGGTAGTTTATTGCTTTGTTCACATTATTCTTTGAATCGATGTTCCCCCTGACTTTCTACCAAAAGTAACATACAACCAACAAGTAGAAAATATATATGAATGAATAATAAGGTAGATTATATTCATATTTCTGTGGGTCAAACGCTAGCCGACCGAAAACGATACAACATTTATTTAGCAATTTGCAAACATTGCCTCCTATCAGAAAGCTCGAGAGATACTTGATCGCTATCTCACCTGATGATAAGTAATGTAAATACAATGCGGTTTAAGGTGGAGTCATGCTAATCTGGATATAGAAGACGGGAGTGAGACGAGGTACTGGACGACTAACTTTCAGTTTAAACCCACAGTTACACGGGTCTGATATTTAGATTAGAATGCCGTCGTTGCGATGCACGCTGTTGCGAAAAAATATTCAAGTTGTAAGATAAGATAGGATAAGATAAGATTTATTGCATAGACTGTGTATAAAGATGGTTTTAAGCTTAAGACCATTTGTAGTAACAACAGCTTTCGGGTGTGCAACATAAAAGTTAAAGTATTATTACTTAAACTAACTAAGTAAGTAAATTAACAATAGGTACCTAGGTATGTAAATATCAAATCATAGTTACTTATCTACGATTTAACTAATTGTTAGTACTTAATAACTACGTACGGTACGCCCTTTCGAAAAGCCGTTGAACCAAAAGCCGCTGTTACGTAAATCATAGTCACGGTATCGCTAGCTAATCCATTATTGCTAGCTATTCGAAGTACAGTACAGAGCATTAGCGCTTGGCCGGCCGCTGCCACGTGGCACGCTCGCTTCGGTCGCTTGGCTCGCGCGTTGTGTTGTTGCAGTTCAAAAACTAACCTAACCTAACCTAACCTAACCTAACCTAACCTAACCTTACCTAGTTATTTGCATTACTTACTGCCTGACTTACTACGAAAAGTAGCTTACCACCATCAAGAAGAAAATCTGCCACTATAACCTTACGGGGTTCCGGCAGCACACAGCCCTCTAGCAAATTCTAGCAAGTCAGACGGAACATCGATATATATCGATATCGCCTACAACCTCGTCAAAGTGGTATTAGTAAAAAAAAAATTTGGAAAATTACCCAAAAAGTAATGAAGCCATAAAAGGGTGGAGTGATTTTATGAAACTACGATGCAAGTGAAACTTTTTGTTTATTTGTAGCTATAGTAGCTATAGCTAGCTACTTTCACAGCAGTTGATATTGATTGATCGACTATTTAAGCTAGTTGACTGCGATTTGGCTGTTGTTGTGTTGGAGGACAGCATGGATGTTTACAACCTATGGCTGCGGAACGTTCCGCCAATCACAGCTAGACCTAAATATCATCATATCCACCAATCAAGCTTAAGCACCGGCTGTAATGCGACATGCGATAGATGGACATAAAAAATGAGGCGATGTAATAAAAGTTTAACTTTAAAAGTAATCACCCCAAAAATTAATGATGCCAAAAAATAATGACCCCAAGAAGTAATGACCCCAAGAAGTGATGACAGGAGCAGTATAAATATTATCGCACAGTCTCGTTGGTTACAGATGCAGCTGGGAAGCAAGTCTAAGAACAACACCATGTTGTCGTGCGATATTGACTCTGAGCAGCAAGATCTAGCTGGAAGGTAAGCACTTTATCACAGTCCATACCCCTGATTCTCAATCATTCAAAAACACTATTCGAATTCGGAAGCTTCATTTTTAGGGTTCCGTACCCAAAGGGTAAAACGGGACCCTATTACTAAGACTCCACTGTCCGTCTTTCTGTCTGTCTGTCTGTCACCAGGCTGTATCTTATGAACCGTGATAGTTAGACAGTTGAAATTTTCACATATGATGTATTTCTGATGCCGCTATAACAACAAATACTAAAAACAGAATAAAGTTAAAAATAATAGAGGGTCCCCATACAAGAAACGTGTTTTTTTCGGCATTTCACGCCATGAACGCTTGGCGAAAAATGATAGTGGTATTTTTTGCTCGATCTAATTAAATACTGTAGTATGGTACGGAACCCTACTAGTGCGAGTCCGACTTGCAATTGGCCAGTTTTATTAATTTTGAATATTGATAAGTCTGTGAGCTTTTTTGTCGCGGAAACTTTTCAATTAGAATCACTGATTTTTAACCCCCGACGCAAAAAGAAGTTTAACTTGTGTATCTGTGTATCTATGTATTGTACTATTCATTATTCTGTGGTATCTGTGTGTCTGCCTGTGGCATCGTAGCGCCAAAACGGATGAAACGATTTAGTTTCTTTTGATTGATAGGTGTCTTCATCGAGAGTGTTCTTAGTTTTGTTTCATGAAAATCCTTTCACCCGTTTTAAATATTACTAGCTCTTTTTTGGTTGATGAGACTACGATAGCAACTTTCGTAGCCCTTTGACCGCGGACGTCAAAATACTCAAAATAGCGCTTCCTGCGCACTACTTACCCGCCACTCTGCTGCCGTCTGTTTAGCGTATTTTACATAAATCAAGTAGGTGACCATTACATAAATACAAATCGGTCGGGGGTGGCTTTAAATTTTAAATTTAAGTATTATTTCGAATTGAAATATCCAAAGTAACCGATCGGAGAATTGTGAATTGCAAAGACCCAAGTCGAAGTAAAGGCAGTTTCCGAATCCGAGTTCGGTTTCGAATGATTGAGAATAACCCCGTAGGACACTTATTCTGTTATAGCTACTAATAAATAATAAGTCTGTTTATTCGTAGGTTTATAGGCAGCATAATATTAATATCGTTTAAAAAGAGTGTCATAGAAGTGCGCACTTTCTGGTGAAATAAATGCAAGCGATAAAGTCATCTGTCATACAGTCGGCTGCAAATTTGCGGCGCGCACTTTAATAAGTCGTATTTCGTAATAGAGAGTGATACAAAAATTACCTTTATTTACTACACAAAAAGATACACCTTTCATTGAGTTAGTTCGGCGGTTTCTCGCTGCGCCACGCGGCTTCTCGCTGCGCCGCGCGGCTTCTCGCTCCGCCGCGCTGCCATAGAAAAGATAATAAATAATACTACGTGCAAAGACCGGACCTTCGCCTAATAGTAGGCCTCATCACGGGACACTGTAATCTTAACTATCATCTTTATAAAATTGGAGCCACAGACAGTCCTCTTTGTCGAGGATGCATGTCAGAAGATGAAACCGTGGAACATGTGATAATACATTGTCCCGTCTTAAACGAAATAAGAACCACAGCTGGGTTGCAAGAGCGTGACCCGGATGCAGAGTACCAGTCGCAGCAGCAACAACATTTACAATCATCATCATCATCACCATCTGCTGTAGCACTATCACCACATCCAAGTTCACAAACAAGCAGGCATACACACATACATTTGACAGCATCATCTTTACTATCCGATACATCATCACCATCACCATTGGAAGCGTTATGCCAGCAACCTAAAGCCGTGCTCCGCTTCGTCAAGGAGCTGGGATGGCTTGGGTGAATGCTGGCAGGGGGAAATGCACAATACACCCCAAGCGGGACGTCAGTGCAGGTCTTATCGCCCCCATTACCAATTAGAATTAGAATTAGAATACTACGTAGCTGCGCCGCGCGGAACCAAAAGCATCGTCACGTCGCGTCGCGTTGCGGGTTGAACTGACCCTAAACCCACAAAGTGTTGATTCGCATACTTATTTAAGAAGCACTGCGTACTACGGTGAAAAAAACGCACTGAGATACTTGGTTTTTTCCTCTATAAAAATTAATATTTTGATATTTTCCGAAATATATATTACTTAATTCCGAAATATATACCTAGTAAAATTTCATTTCAGAAAAAAATTGTGCTCGTTAAAAAAATATATAAACTTAAACTTAATATCGTAAAATACGCTAGGGTGTTCCCCGCTCTTTTCAAAACAGTAATGTAATTTATTTAGTAGCAGTGCAATTTTCTAAAATGTTTATGACAAAACGTGCGTTTTTATCGCCGCAGCGCCCGAACCCGTGACTGCATTTATGGGGGCGTCCATAAAATACGTGAGGTGTTTTTTTTAATTTTCTGTACCTCCCTCCCCCCCTTGTGAGATGTCGTGAGATTTTATTCAACCCCCTCCCCCATCCCCCAATCTCACGTGAGATTTTTCAAAATGTGGGTTTCTTACGTAAACGCGTTAGATTGTTATTGTAAAAAGAAAAAAATCATTTGCTTCTTGCTTTTCTTTACGACTAGTTAAGACTAGTATTCAATATTGCTGAGTGTTTAATTATAAGTGTATTTTTTTTTGTTTCAATTAGAAAAAAAATTGCGTGATATTTGCCGAGACCCCCCCTCTCTTCAACGTAAGATTAGATGAGATTTGACTCGACCCCCTCCCCCCCTTAAACACCTCACGTAATTTATGGACGCCCCCTATAATCTTATACGAAATACGACTCTCCATAATAAATGGCCTCTTAATGATGTCGGCACACACGCTTGCAAATAGAAGACCTTTATTTGGCTGCTGTCCAAAGAAAACATGCGATTCATAACTGAAACTGCTAAATACTTTCATTAAGAAACACTACACACAAGCGCGGTGGTGGCGTTAAATTATAGGTCATTCGGCGCGGTAATAGTACTCACAGTGCAACATAAAAGAGTAGGAATTAATTATTTAAGAACTAACTGGTCACTCTTACAGGCAACACCAAAAAAATGTATTTATTGCGCGACTTCTGAATTTTGATAAATCTTTTCACTCATTGAAATCATTAAAGAAGAATTTGTATAGAAATAATATATACCTATACAAAATTTATATAGATACCATAACATTTATATAGTTACTTTTTCATTGGTTTTTATGTGTTTCCATTTTTTTGTGTCTTATATTTGCAAAAATAATACAAGTATCAAAAACGTTTGTTTTTAACTAACTCTGTTGCTACATACTTCGAGCATTTACCAATGGAGATGTCAATGCAAGGCGTACCCCTCTGCTGGCCATATTTACTAATTTACCAATGGAGATGTTAACGTTGTAATCCGCAAACATTATTTTCTGCCTATACTTACGGGGGACACGGTAAACACGCATTGCACACAAACAAATCACTCACTTTAGCGATCCCGCACACTAGCTTGAAACACGCACACAGTATTAAAAATACAGCGTAGTTACGCACGCTCATATGGCCAAAAAAGGCTATATGGCCAGCAGAGGGGTACGCCTTGCGTTAACATCTCCATTGGTAAATGCTCGAAGCGCAGTTTAGTAAATAATGATACATGGAAAACAAAGGGCCAAGAAGGCGCGGCCGCGAGACGATTATGGACCGTCCTAAGATCGACTGTCGGAGCCTTATATATACTATACATATAGTATAGTACATATATAACAACATATATATATATATATATATATATATATATATATTTATATTTATATATATATATATATATATGTATACAGGGTGTCGGGTTTCATATGGTCCAAACGAAAACCATCGATGTAGGACTCCAAGGGCTACCCAGAGAACCCCCATGTATGTTCCGCGAAAATCTATAGTTTTCGAGAAAATTGCGTTTTACTTGTTTTCGAGTTAGTCCCCGAAATGTTGCAATTTATTTAAATTTTCTCCCAAACTATAAAGGCCAGAGCCCTAGTTTTTTTGTAGGACTATGCACAATAAATAGGTCTTTAAGGGAAAAATATATTTTTTTATTTGAGCTTATTATTTTCTGAGAAAAAAAATAAAACATCATTTTTTTTTTATTTAGATGATATTTGAACTTTTACTTTGGGCAGGCTTTTTTCCAAAAAAACACAAATTAAAAAAAATTATAACCGATTTTAAAAACTTGTCTGTTTTATAGACACTCTGCTTGCCAAATTTCATACGGCTACAACAAGAGGTTCCGGTCTAAAAATATAATTAACGAAATTAAGAAAGGATTTTATTATTCAAATTATTTCTTATGAAATACACTCTGGTAATATCTTTTTTACAGAAGAAACTCAAATGAAGAGATTTTCTTGTCAAATTTGTAATGAAAGTTCAAAAGGTCCCTTAACAGCAATGCAAGCAAAGTGACCCTTTACAGCAATGCACGTTATTGCACTTACGATAACGCTTTATGAAGTTTCTTCTGATATGATGAAAGAAGTCATCGTCTTCACTTCTCTTCTTGTGTGCATCTCTTAGTTAAAGTTGATATTTATTCTTATTCATTTCGCTGGAGAAGTGAAATCTTTAGGGTGACACTTACACAAGTTGATGTATCCGGCGCGATGGATCTGTCTCTGGCCATTAAGATGCCTGACCTCAAATTATTTGATTTTTTATATGGGAGAACGACCCAAGCTTGCGAGTGTAAAAGTATCGTCTAAGAAAGCGGGCATCACGGTCGATCACCACATCATCTCTTATCATCTAGTAAGATAGTGGGCAAACGCTTGCCTATTACGTAAATTAAACACCAAACTAAAATAATCATAGAAAAAGAAAACTAAAAGTGATCACTTCTTTTATCATCTGAAAAGAAACTTTATTAAGCGATATCATGTGCATAACTGTAACTTATTACAAAAATGACAAAAGACAGGCTAGGAAAATTGACAATATTTTTAACATTAAACCTCAATTTTTACTCTTACATTTCGTTAATTTCAAGATGTTGGGCTTTATTACAACTTATTTCCTTCATATGGGTTAATTATGTAAAAAAAAGATTACCAGAGTGTATTTCAGAAGAAATAATTTGCATATCAAAATCCTTTCTTAATTTCGTTAATTATGTTTTTAGACCTGGACCTCTTGTCGTAGCCATATGAAATTTGGTAACAGAGGGTTAAAATTATTATTATTTATATATTAAACAGAAAAGTTTTTAAAATCAATTATAACTTTTTTAATTTTGTTTTTATGGAAAAAAGCCTGCCCAAAGTAAAAGTTCAAATATTGTCTAAATAAAAAAATGTGATGTTTTATTTTTTTTTCTCAGAAAATAATAAGCCTAAATTAAAAATTGTATTTTTTCCTGAAAGACCTTTTCATTGTTCATAGTCCCACAAAAAAACTAGGGCTCTGGCTTTTATAGTTCGGGAGAAAATTTTAATAAATTGCAACATTTCGGGGACTAACTCGAAAACAAGTAAAACGCAATTTTCTCGAAAACTATAGATTTTCGCGGAACATACATGGGGGGGGGGGGGTTCTCTGGGTAGCCCTTGCAGTCCTCCATCGATGGTTTTCGTTTGGACCATATGAAACCCGACACCCTGTATATATAGTACATATTATATAGTACTGGCAGGTTGTCAGACAAGGACACTCCCATCTACTATCTAGATTCCTTTCGTTGGGGCAATGGTCAATTACAACCTTATGTTTAGAGCATTACGGATTAAAATTAATTTGTAAAAACATATGCTGTGCACGATCATTGTATGGTAAATCCATGGTATTATTATATCACCATCATTATAGTTGAAGGATGGTTAAGATTTTTTAACTTCGTAAAAATTAATTTCTACTATTTACAGACTGGCAACACTGGCACTGAGGGCGCACACCGCGTCGCGAACAGATTGCTCGCGGCTCGGTGCAGCACTCGCGAACACGCTTGGCGAACTTGCTCGGACCGCTGCTGACAGACAAGTTTATAATGCCGGTAAGTTATCAACTCGTCATTACTTTCCTTACCGATTCTTTTTATGATATATTGCATTGCATGTCACCGCATTGCGCCTGTTACCTCTAGATGTTGTCTCACATGCCCTGTAATCTAAATGGACAGTTTGCCATTCCAACCGAATTCTATTGTATTCTAAAAAAATGGAAAATTGGTGGTACCACCCCAGGCGGACTAGCAGAAGTCCTACCGCTACAATAAATATCTCATAGGCCAGCGCTTGATCTTTAAAAATGCGCTTGAAAAAAAGAAGTATATAGAGCCATCGCAAACTGGGCGACTTTCGCCGCGTCTAGTCGCAGCAGAAAGACGCCAGATGCAAACGACAACGCGACAAGTTGCCCAGCCCCCTGATTCTTAATCATTCGAAAACCTATTGGATATAACCGGATTTGGAAGCGTCTATTTTGAATTTAGAATATTAATAATTCCGTGAGCTATTTGCTCGCGGAAACCTTTCCGATTAAAATCACAGATTTTTTTCGAGTTGAAATATCAAAAGTTGCTGATTAGAACATTGTAAATTGCAAAGATCTGAGTCGAAGGAGAGGCAGTTTACGAATCCGAATTTGCTTTCGAATTATTGAGAATCACGGTGCAGTTTGTATATGGCCCCGGCGGTGTACGCGCACACAGCGCGACTAGACGCGGCGACAAGTAGCGAGCGTACGCAACTCCCCTAGCTTGTCGTCGCAACTCCGCGACTCTGACGCCAAGTGTGCGGAGCTTTGAACAAAATTTATTAAATTGTCAGCCGCAGCCTGTCGTCACTTCTAGTCGTCGAGCTGTCGCGGTCGCGTGTCGCCTAGTGTGCGCCTAGGGTTAGAAATGTAAATAAATATGTTCATCTATTCGCAGCCGCAGCTGCAGCCGCGACCGAAGCCAAGAAGCGCAAGTTGTCTAAAAGCCAGAAGATGAAGATTCAAGCGAAGCAACGCACCGCGCTCGCTGTCAAGAAGAAGGCAGCCGCCGCAGCCGCAGCCGCCGCCGCTAAAATTGCCTCTTAGATATAACTAATAAAAAATGTACATTGACTAAAATATTATAAACTTACTTTAAAAAACAAAAAAAAAACGCTGCTTGTTTCTCGATCAATAAGTAAGTAGGCACCGCAGAACAGATTTAGGCTGAGTGCAGACTATAGTCACGGCTGTTTTAAGACAGACTTGTCTCTTACAGAAAAGTCTGTCTCATATAGACAAGTCTGTCTTTAAAAAAACTAACTTAAATTTGTAAAATCCGTGTCTCTTAGACAATTTTGTCCATGCGACGTTTTGTTTGAAGTGTGCGCGTCTTCATATGTTTTGTACAGCAATAGTCTGTCTTAAGAGTGCCGTGACTATGGTCTGCGCTCAGCCTTAGGCTCAATGCACAGTGAATTAGCAGTGACACGACGAGACGAGACGATCAGTTTTAATAACAAGACATTATAAACTTATGAACAATGTTACAAGATATAGGAACGCTTGATGAACCTCGCGAGACTGCTCGAGCCGGCGCGGCGCGAGGCTTCGCCACACCTCGCTCATTCCCGCAAGCGTTTCTAAACCTTGTAACATTATTCATAAGGTTTATAATGCATTATTATTAAAACTTATCGTCTCGTCGCGTCGCGTCGCTGCCAATTCAGTGTGCATTGAGCCTTAGATGACAATAAATGGTATATCAACCGTTTTAAATAATTATTTAAAACGGCTTTACAGTTACACTCACGAGTCTCACACACGAAATCTCACACAAATTATAAATGAATGTAAAAATCAATATCATGAATATTATAAAATGCTAAAGTTAGTTTAAGGCATCGAGGTACATGTAAACCAGAGGCGCCCATCATAAACTGACTTACGTGCCGAGAAGCGCGCGATCGGGCGTGAGGAGTACTTACGCTAAACTAAGCGAGATGTAGATTCAGCACTGCTTTTTATTTGAACGTAGAGCTAGTTCGCGACGCCACATATGGTACGTAGTACATATACATCGATGGTTATAGGTAAAAATGAATGATTATGAATATATATTTTTTTAACTATTTTTCAAATAACTAAAAGCAATAAATTATCAAATACTTATTTACATTGCCTAGTTTTTACTCAACTTCTATATTATGCATCAATTTTTTTAATTAACTTTTTTTTAAATTCAATGTAATTTATAAGTACTAGTTATCTATGAAGAGTCATATTTTAAGTGATTAATAAATAAGTGTTGTAAATAATATTTTATACTGAATAAAATGTATACTAAACTATGCTGTTATAATTTACTGCTTTTTCTACCAAAATAGTAGAATTTTATAAGTTGACAACTTTCAACTGTCAAAACATTTTATAAAATGAATGTGGCGGAAAATCCCTGATAGAGAATTGAATTTTGACGAGAATAGCTTATCACCACTAGCGGTTCCCACCTGTTAGTGAGTGATGATGCGGTCGAGGATGGTGGCACGCTAGGCCTAGAAAGGGAACTGGCTCTCAAAGACAACTGCCGGTACACAGATGTTTTGGCGACATTTTTCAATTTCAGGTTTCTAACTAGTTAGCAACCTGAAATACTTACTTGCATGGTAGTAGCCTAGTAGGACTTGTCACTGTCCTACTACCCATGCAAGGGAATTTACTAGATTACTGCTGTACGTAGTATATACTATGTAGTCACTCGTACGATTACTGCTGTACGTAGTATGTACCATCTAGTCACTAGTACGATTACTGCTGTACGTAGTATGTACTATGTAGTCACTAGTACGATTACTGCTGTACGTAGTATGTACTATGTAGTCACTAGTACGATTACTGCTGTACGTAGTATGTACTATGTAGTCACTAGTACGATTACTGCTGTACGTAGTATGTACTATGTAGTCACTAGTACGATTACTGCTGTACGTAGTATGTACTATGTAGTCACTCGTACGATTCGAGTTAGATTTTTTAAATATTTTATAGTCTAGCTTTTGTCTACTGTCTCACCTGCTGGTAAGCAATGATGTGGTCGAATTAACCACCACGCTAGGATAAGGCCCAGCGCACACCGCTGGAAGCGCGGCGCGCATTTGAAGACACCAATAGGCGTGACGAAAGATTTTGAAATCCTCTTCCGTAATGTGGGAACACATTTACTATTCACGAAAAAACCTATATTTCGGTAATTAACTTAAGTTTAACGAAGTTTAAAGCAATTATTCTAATATTTTTCAATAGTGCGCGAAAACAGCTCACATGTGTCATGGCGTCGGCTGTGACGTCACGCATACGTTAATGACATACTTAACGATGTAACTATTACATAATCTGAGACAATGAATACACATGGGTTTTCCAAATTTAATAGCATTTTCAAGAAATCCTCATAAGAGGACATAGGCGTGACGTCATGCGCTGTGATTGGTGTTTCAATCAAAATGGCCGACTGCAGTATTTTAATGATTTATTTTATTGAAAATTATACTTAATCTCAATTTTTATATAAAACTAAACTAGTGTTTTAATATGTATTTTCTCCTAAAGTCATCAAATCTTCGATTTTTTTATACTGCCGTCATGCCTATTCAATATAAACCTTGATTACCTTGTAATACAGTCAATAATAATAAGGTGCAGAGTAGCGCGGCGGAGCGCAGAGCAGCGCCGCGGCGACTGTAGCAGTAGCGCGCATGCTCTTTTGGTAGCTTGAGAGCTCTCCGAGCGCCACAGGTGAATTTATTCTTGGTATACAATTTTCGACTAAAGGAAGTTAAGGTTTATATTTAATTGTTAGTTAACAAATGCACTCCGCCCCGCTTCCAGCGGTGTGCGCTGGCCTAAAAATAGTCTGCCTCTCAAGGTAATACAGATACAGCAACTTAAATAAAAACTTGTAAAAAAATCCTTAATCGTATTTCTAAATATAGAAAAGGTTGATAAATATAAAACAAAATATATTTCTTACAAAAATGCAGTTTATTTACAAAATCCTCGTACAAAATTACACATTTGATTCTAATTACATATTCTATGGAGTATTGTAATAAGTCTTGTAATTCTACTCTATAGGAGGGTAGGCAATACGTCGTATAGATAACATTTTGAAAATATACAAAAAATATTGCTGATGACCCCTTTCGACGGCTTATATTTTTTAACACATGTTATTGATGTTTGTTATTATTTCTAAGTGAAACTTATTTATATCTTACATCGTACTTTTTGTAGTGGCAGGACTTCTGCTAGTCCGCCTGGGGTACCACCACTTTGCCAATTAATTTTCAGCCGTGAAAAAGGAATGTTTTTCGGTTGAAATGGCGTGTCCAGTGAAATTACAGGGCATGTGAGACTCAACACCTTTATGTCTTAAGGTAACAGGCGCAGTACAGTGACATGCAACATTCTGTACAGCCAGAATTTTGCATGCCGCTGTATCTGTAATAGGTAGACGTCATCGCTTACCATCAGGCGAGCATCGTGCTTGTCCTGTTACCTTTTACCATAAAAAAAGTCTCAAATTTTTCGTCTATATATTCTATCGCATGACGCCGTTGCTTTAGCTTAAGCTAGTAGCATTGACCTGATGCTGGGACATCTCCTGGAATCTGCAGAATACTCAACTCCTCACCAACTTACCGCAGAGATGTCGAGCTTGGGCTCAATGCACTTAAACATAGTTCAGTCGGGGTATCGTTTTTAATGTTTAATTTAAGTATTATTAATTCGAAATGTTATCTATTACTACGTAATCTAAGACACAGATGCATTGAGGCACAATTTGTTCTAATCTAAGACAAATATCATAGCTGCCTTATAATACTATATACAGTCTTATGACTACCCGCTTGTTTTGTTGCTACCTTTGATTAGAAAGACGGTAGTAGGAATAAAAACTAAAAAAACTGAAGTACCGACTTCAAATGCCGCTCGAGTTTCAGTGTTAACGTTGAGGTATTTATCTCCATATATCTCGATATACTATCTGATGAGTATCTCCAGAGATATGGAGATAAATACCTCAAACTTACGACTAAATGGCACACAGAGCGTGTGAAATTAGTTCTTTAGTTTATTTAAAAAATATCAATTAAAATATTGACAATTTAACAAAAACGGTTGCAAATAAGATTAAGATATTATTACGATTTACATACAAAAGTTTGATGTTATTTTGAAGTCAAGTTCAGATAAAAACATAATTAAGATAGTTTAAAAACTAAAACAACCGACTTCCATGCCCCGTGACTTAATTTCAGTAGCAAATTTGAGACGTTTATTGTCACATCTCTGGAGATACTTATAAGATCTCGATGAAATTACAATGGAACCACCTCGGGAATGTACCCTACCGATTAAAAAAGAATTTGAAAAAATCCCCAGTGATATGACAACAAACGTCTCAAACTTGCTACTGAAACTGACTCGCGGGGCATGGAAGTCGGTTGTTTTAGTTTATAAACTATCTTAACTTAATTATCTCGCTAACGCTGACGATATAATATCATACTTTGAGCAGCGTTTTCCAGTCCATATATTTTTAGGTCAATGGTTATAACATTCCATTTTGAAATAGCGGAAATCCCGTTGACCTTATTTCCGTCCGAGCTAAAGAAGTTTTATTTAAAAAAATATGTTTTTATTATTCAATCAAATTATTTAGGTAAATATAATTTCACATAAGTAAAGACTTATATGAGACCAATAGATATAATTTCAGTGCAAGTTTTTCTCCATTTACTTCATATTTGTGCATTATACTTTTGTATGGAAATCGCCGTAAACCTTAACGCATTCATAATTTCTACTGGAGCGTCTTAAATACTCATCCGATTTTGATAAATGATTTTAATCTCTCCATAATCATTTATAACATACTTAATTATAGGACGTCATTTTAATCAAAGAAGCAAACTTAATACATGTAAGCTAAATACTAAACATAATACTGCTAAGTTTTGGTCTTTTATTATCGCCCGGCTTTTTACACGCAAATCTATGATCAGCTGACATGGTTGTCAAGTTAATACCACTGTCAAAATAACCCCCAGTATTGGAAGTTTCGGCGGGAACGTAGAAAAGTGTGTGTTTATTGTATTTATTTTCTCTTATTGTATTTTTTACTAAAACGCGTGTTTTTGCGCGAGTTAATAACAAGTAAATGTGGATTATCAACCATTTTAAGTTATTATTAATTAATATTATTAAGTTCTGGTGAAAGTAGGGAAACACACAATGTTGAAAAACATGTTAATTGCGTTCTCAAAAATTTTCTACATCTTTACTGAGGTTATGACTTGGACTAGACTTTTACTTCAACTTGACCTGAAATGTGACTTTGACCCATCTTTATGACATGAATTCTCAAAGACTTGAAGAATTTTAATACATCACACTGGTTAAATACACAAATTGTGTGGAGCCATAATGAAACTAATAAAAAACCGTATTCACAAACAGTGCTCGCGAAAGCATGTCTAATTCAAACTAAAAAAAAAATAAAAAAATACATTACACTGGGCTGCGTTCACGTCCTCTGGAGACAGTTGTTTCGTTGTTTTGCAACTGACTCGAAGGACTGGAACGACCACGGGTGTTTTTACTCAAATTGTGACTTTGACATTTCGCGTAGACTCAAAATTAGAGGTTATGTTAATTTATTTTTTATTTTTCTGAATATTTTCCGTTTGTTTTTATGATTAATGTCCCGTCATGTCACGTCTTAGTTTCGACAATGCAAATTTCTTCAAATTAACTTAATCAAAAGTCGAAAACAAACGTCAGAAGCGTTTTTCAATCATCGAATTTGATGGTTAAAAAGTTGCAACTGGAGTGAAACAACCGTGGTCGTGAACGATACAGTTGCTATAACCGAGTATGACACTGAGGTCGTGAACGCACCTGACATTACTAGTGACAAATCCACCGTTACGCGTTCGTCCTGTATACTGAACTAGCTACGCCCCACAGCTTTGCCCGCGTTTAATCCTAGTTATAAACCTTCCTCTTGAATCACTCTATCTATTGATGTTAACCGCATTGAAATCCGTTGCTTAGTTTAAAATATCTAAGCGTATAGAGGGAGGGACAAACTGCGGGATGCAACTTTGTTTTATCTAAACTTATATTATAAAGAGAAAAGATTTGGTTTTTTGTTTATTTGTTACGATTTAACTCAAAAACTACTGGATCGATTTCAAGAATTCTTTCACTAATGCAAAGCTACATTGTCGGCGAGTAACATAAGCTATATTTTATCCCCGTATTCTCACGGGATCGGGAACTACGCGGGTGAAACAGCGAGGTGCTGTTAGTACTATGTAAAGACAAGAGTTTGACAAATTTGCGTGTCAGAAGCCGGTATATGTATATATATTTAAAATTATTATGATTTCATTCGGAGGCGTCCTTTTACATACAAGGGACTTTACATAAGGCAGCATTTAAAGCAAATAAAATGGGAATTTGCCGCTAGGGCCGCTAGTGAAAAATACGTAGTCCGCGAAATGTCAAATCTCAAACTGACATTGACATAACATTGCATTTGACATTTCATTATAAAGTGCATAGACTTAATATATAAACTTGACTGCGAACTAAACGGCAAAACCGGCCCGCAAGAGACCGACCTTGAACGGAGTTTGTCCCTTTCATTTGTATGGACCACATATATTTAATATACTTAATTATAGCATAGTACATATATAGTACTGGCAGGTTGTTAGACAAGGACACACTCTCACCTAGGTGCCTTTCGCTTGGGGCGTTTTGTTCTACAAAGCAATTACAACCTTATGTTTAGAGCATACGGATTAAATTGAATTTGTCAAAACATCCATCAAACAACATGCAGTGCACCATCTTTTTATATTAAGTCTATGATAAATTGTACATCTTGACCATTTTACTCAGTTGCAATGCCTGATGAGCAAAACAGCAGTAGCCCTTAATGCAAGTGCCATTTCATTTGTTTGAAATTAATCCGTCAATTTTAGTCTATACATATATTTTATGATATACGGTAAAAGGACAAGCATGTCACTCGCCTGATGGTAAGCGATGACGTCGACCTATTACAGATACAGCAGCATGCAAAATTCATAATAATATTACATCATATATAATTTTATAATGTGCTCTGATTGGCTTGCCGCTAGAAAGGTGCGCTCTGATTGGCAAGCCGCTAGAAATGTGGGCTCTGATTGGCTAGCCGCTGATCTATGATGGAATCTACGACCTCCTGATTAGAAATTCTAATTTAAGAATTTTCAAAGTAAAATCCCGCTTTAGTTATTTAAATAATAACTTATTATTTTATATTCATAATCTTAATCTAGAGTTAAATGCGTTAAAACTTATAAAAATACTGGTATACAATTGTTTGTACATGGACCATTTATACAAAATAAGCTGTCATAAGATGGCAACACTTGGAAAATTCTACCATTTTTTTAAATAAATATGTGAATAGAAAAAAACAGAATAATAAAAAAAAAAGAATCCTTCTTTTAAGGTACGGTGCCCAAAAATTAAAAAATATAATGCAAAAAAATCGAAATTATTTATATGCATTTTTTAAGATGTGAAATGCAAAATCTTTTTTTCTATTGAGGTAGGTACAAAAACCTATAACAATGTAGCGTTTATTTAAAATAAACAATAGTTGTTGTAGCCTCGACAGATGGCTTACAAAATGAATACAGTGATCTGATCTCTAAACCGCTTTCATTTAAATAACAGGTTCAGACCAGGCGATATTCAACCGACTTCAAAATAAGCAGGAGGTTTCTCAATTCGACCGTATATATATACATATTTATGTTTGTTCGCGGATAACTTCGTCTTTTATGAACCGATTTTGATTTTTTTTTGTCGGAAAGGAGATATCCCAGGTGTAATTTTAATTGAGGTCTGGTAAGTATCTCCAGAGATATGGAGATAAACACTTCACAATTGGTACTGAAAATTATATAGCGCGGCATTGAAGTCGGTTATTATTAGTTTTTTAAACGATCTTATTAATTATTTGTATAAATGTTACGCGATTACTTCGTCAATTGTGAACCGATTTGAATGTTTTTTTTAAATCGGTAGGATACATTCCCGAGGTGGTCTCATTGTAATTTCATCGAGATCTGATAAGTATCTTCAGAGATATGACGATAAACGTCTCAAACTTGCAACTGAAATTGAGTCGCGGGGCATTGAAGTCGGATGGTTTAGTTTTAAAACTATCTTTATTATTTATTGTCGTTCATCTTCCTAGTGATGTACGATACGAGTTACAACAAATACTCACTCAATACTTTTCTATTAATTAAATCGCGCTGGATTAGTCAATCAAATAGCTACATTCTAAACTTTATAATCGCTCTATAATGCCAGCCTAAATGTTCTTCTGAGACAAATAATTGAGTAACGAGACGAGTACTTTTAACCGGTATCTACTCAGTATTAATTCCAAAGTACTTGGAATCGAAAGAAAAATACATCCCTAAGAAATTGAACAACAAAAATCGCCTAGTGTAAACTCGGCATTAGAGCTATAACGTTTGTAATTTTCAATGACCTTTGTTATATTAATAAATATTTTCTCAAAAAAATATTATGAAACGGTTCAATTACATTTTTAAAACGAAAACGTCAAAATGCTTTTGCCACTGACATCTCAGGAGGTTCGCATCAAAAGCCACCTAGGGACTGTATTGGAACTATTTTTTTTAAGTGAAACTTTTATTACACCGCCTTTTTTCGTCCATCTATCGCATTACAGCCGGTGCTGATTAGTGGATATCATGTATGACATTTAGGTTTAGCTGTGATTGGCGGACGCTCCGCAGCCATATTTGTATACATGCTAACGTGTCATGTCAACTGCTGTCATAGTAGCTAGCTACCATAGCTACACATAAACAAAACGTTCTACTTGCGTCGTGGTTTCATAAAACCATAACACACTTGTTTTTTATTTAAGAAAACCACTCATTATATTGCTAAATGATGAAATGATATAAAATGTATGCATTCTTCGAGTAGAAAATTAAAACTCCTGGAAAAATACGAATATTTGGTTTGTAGTCATGATTTTTAAAACAATTTTCTTTATAATTTAAAATATTATTTCGAAATATACACAAAAATCGATATCGCCATTTCATTGTGATGATTATAATAAGGTTTTTTTTATTATGCATTTTGATTTAATATTCAAATAAATAGTGACAGCTACAAATTACGTTTTTGAAGTTATACTTCTTTTGGCGCGATAGAGAAAAATGATGAGAGTGAATTTTTACGATGCGCGCGCACACCGACACCTAAATTTAACATCGTGAAGTTAGTTCTAGGTGGTACGATGCGCGCGCACACCGTCACCTAAATTCTACACCGTGAAGTTAGTTCTAGGCGGCATGACTATGTTCAAGTTTTATATGTCATTTCGTAAGAACGTCATATTTAAATAAAAAAAGAAATAAAATCTTTTTGATTAATTTTAATATTTATCGTTAATCACTACTGCATTTTAGTTATTTTATTTCCATACGCCACAGAAGTATAACTTCTAACGCGTGTACATAAGTACACACACTTTTTTTTTTTTTAACTTTATTATAGTTTAATTTTATATTATTAGTGAAGAGATAGATATAGATATTAACAATTATCAGTGTTCAACCGTATTCGAAAACCTTCGCGAACAAAAAAAAATTTTTTTAACCTTTTCGAAAAATGTTGCTAGGTTTAAATACCAGCTTTTTTACTTCAAATTTATGATGCTTTTGAAGTTTTCTTTTTTTTGTTTTAAAAACTAAAATACTAATAACTAAATTTAAATTACGGAGAAGTCCTTAAGTATAAATAAAAGTTACAAATACAAGCGTATAATAATAGCAACACTAAATAAAAATCTTAAAGTTGCCTCAAAAGTAAATTACTTAGAACTAATTACTCGCTAATTGCTTAAACTCATTGGTGTTGCCACATTATTATTTTACGATATTTTATTGCCAGCTTTCATCACAATATTCTACCAACTATACTGGAGTTGCCAGCATACAAAAATACTTTTAATACTTATATTTAATCCTAAGCATGTGTAATTGCTTGAGATTTTACAATATACATAATATTGTTTTAATGGCGTAGCTGCTCTATAAGAGATTTTCTTAATTTCAAAACGTTATTTACCTTATCTATATATCATCATAACGATAACTTTTTATTACCGTTTTAGTATTGTTCCAATCTTCCAATAATGTTTCATGACAATTTTATACATCGGTAATAAAATTATTTATAAAAACTGTCATTAAAGGTTAAAATATAGATACTTTGTCTTAAAAGACAAAATATCTATATTTTAACCTTTTTTATTTTAATTTTATTAACCTTATTAACCTTAACGAAAATCGGTATTAAAATACCGATTTTCGTCGATAGTAAAATGTCACAAAACATTTATATTATTTTCCAAATGCATATATTTACTAATTATATGCAAACATTTTGAAAAATAATTTATCCTTTACGCACAATATGTACACAAATGAAATTAAAGAGATCTTTTCCATATGTCTTAATAATACATATTATTTATAGTCAGAGAAAATTTAAATCAGTTTTTCTGAATTAGGATTCTGAAAGTTTGAAAGTTGTTTTTAGGACCATTGATTACAACTTTGACTGGTGTTCTTTATACAGGGTGTTTTTCTGTTGTAGAAATTCTGCTAATCTGCCTGGGGCGGTACCACCACTTTGTGTGTTATTAATCCGTTAAATCCGTGTAATTAATTTAAAAAAAAATACGTATTTAACGACAATAATAACAGGGTTTATGAGACTTAGGCTAACTTTTAAGCTCAGTAAAAATGACCACTTTTCAATAGATTTAGAAAAATGTGCAATGGTATGGTAAAAATGCAAAAATGCATTTTTAACCGACTTCAAAAAAAGGAGGAGGTTTCTCAATTCGACCGTATATATATATATATTTTTTTATGTTTGTTCGCGGATAACTTAGTCGTTTATGGACCGATTTTGATTATTCTTTTTTTGTTCGA
The DNA here is from genome assembly GCA_954871355.1 of Cabera pusaria. Classification (NCBI taxonomy): domain Eukaryota; kingdom Metazoa; phylum Arthropoda; class Insecta; order Lepidoptera; family Geometridae; genus Cabera; species Cabera pusaria. The sequence continues at coordinate 10,026,700 of OX940913.1, read as the reverse complement.
AAGGAGATATTCCAAGTGTGGTACCATGGTAATTTTATTGAGGTCTGATAAGTATCTCCAGAGATATTGAGATAAACATCTCAAAATTGGTACTGAAAATGAATAGCGCGGCATTGAAGTCGGTTATTTTTTAGTTTTTAAACGATATTATACACATTTTAATGCTTCGTATTGCCACCACGAGCTGTTAATAGAAGTGTTATATGGCATATATTCTACTGATTTCCAAATTTTAAAAATTGTCTTTATTTTTATTTATTGTTTTTTTAACACCATCGACAAAAAATTTAAAAAAAAACAGACTAAGTGCGATTTGGATTCGCGCACCGAGACTTCCGTACAAATTTGTCAAACTAGGTTAAGACAAACTTAACTTTGCAGTTCGATCCATAGAAAATGTATTGCACCAACCGCAAATAATAAGGTTGTATTAGTAAATTAACTTTTTTTTGTTATTTAACTACATATTTAAGGTTTTCAGATGTATTCCTTAAAGACCTTACTTCTTGTCAAGTTTCATGATTCTAGGTGAAGGGGAAGTACCCTATAGGTTTTGATTCCCTTGTGAAATAGCAAAATATGCGACATAAACGGTCATATCTTTTGATCGTGTTGACTTACAAGCTTGATTTTTTCGCAGCTGATAGTATAATAATGTTAGTATTAATTTGATGATTTGTAAATAATATTTGATATAATTTGTATAGTCGTGGTCGTTGTTACTCTGAAATATAATGTAATAAATATGTGATTTAATTGTAATCTGCGACATCTTATGATTCCTACTAATTTTATCTAATTAACCGAAATATTGTACGCCTTAAAAGCAAACTACAGAGATAATTTTATTTTATGTCACCATGTACCTACCTGTAAGTAAGAACAATAAATTATTAGAAGTTAAATTTAAAAAAATTAAAAAGAAATTAAATTTAACTTTTTTTTAAATTTATAAATTTCAACTTGATACTCTTACGCATTCCTGAGAAAAAGCGTCTTAACAGACGGACAGACAGAGAGACAGACTGACAAAAAAGTGATCCTATAAGGGTTGCTTTTTACTTATTAAGGTACAGAATCCAGTAAACAGTCAAAGTTGTTTCAATGGCCACCAAAACCAACAAAAACATTGTCGCCATTCTTTACAAAAAACATCAAAATCATTCTCATACCTTAGCATTATATATTAGGTAATGTATCCTTCCATGTGCCAAACCAATTATAGTTATACATGGCAGAATATGGGTGTTTTCTCTTCTTGTGTAGTCGTAGAGATTCTTCTGAGGCATACCAGTATTGTGGGCATTTGTCGAAGGGGTACTTTTCTGCCTCTCTCACGTAGGGCTCTGAAGGGTCCACTGAAAAAGAGAGGATATTTTAAAGGATTCTTATGGTTTTTTTTAAAGTGAAAACTCTATATGCGCACTGGGGTAACATTTGACAGAAGTAACGTTGCGTCACGGTCCGAATCAACGGAAGTGACGTAAGCGTCATGTTATATTTTATACATAGACGTAATAAAAAGGATGGTGCACTGCAGATGTTTTGACAAATTCAATTTAATCCGTATGATTGTTAAACACAATCCAAAATTTCATCGTACCGACGGGACTCGAACCCGCACCCCCCGGATTACACGTCTAGGTGCTCTGCCAATTAAGCCACGGTTCGATCCATCGATATGGACGGTTCGATCCATAGATGGCGCCACCAATGCATAATTGGGTTAACAAATGCAATCCACTAATTTCGTCGTATCGATGGATCGAACCGTGGCTTAATTGGCAGAGCACATGGACGTGTAATCCGGGGGGTGCGGGTTCGAGTCCCGTCGGTACGATGAAATTTTGGATTGTGTTTAACAATTTTACAAAAATATAAAGTGTGTGACACTTCAAAGAAACATAATATTTAATCCGTATGCTTTAACAATAAGGTTGTAATTGCTTTGTAGAACAAAACGGCCCAATTGAGAGACACCAGGGTGGGAGTGTGTCCTTGTCTAACAACCTGCTAGTCCCATATATGTTCTATACTATATGTATGGTATACGTATGGTAATATATAAGTTGTCCATACAAAAGAAAGGGACAAACTCCGTTCAAGGTCATTCTCATGGGGGCCGGAGTACGCGATCGAGTTTAATATGTGGCAGGTCTGTGATTTTATATTTATAAACGCCCTCTATGGTAGAACGGCATAACTACGAAGACGTATTCTCTATCATTCGGGAATTCGTCCCGCTAAGTTCAACACATGGAGTTGTACAAAAAAAAATATTAATGATGTTGAGAAATAAATTTAATGAACTTAGAAGTGTCACTTCTAACGCGTGCTTTTTATGCACCCTCTTTTTAATTTTATAAAGCGTACTGCGCCATAGAATAAATAAAATTGATGCGAGTGTGGCATTGTATCTCCTAAACGAAAGAATCGATTTAGATCAGTAGGGCTATTCTGTAAGCTATCTCGGAAGCGGAATCCGCGGTGAGATTTGAATTTCGTATTACGGAATTCAACCGCATTACGAACGTGTTACGATTTGTTTTGTTTCAAATCTCACCGCGGATTCCGCTTCGAGATAGCTTACAGAATAGCCCTACAGTTCAGTTTTTCAGCGCCCATGCTGTGACAAAAACCGGTCCAACAATTTTACTATCAATCAGGCCCTTGTGTTAATATGACGTCAGCTTATCTGAGATTTGATAGGCGTACCAGTATGGGGCCGGCCTTCTCTCCCCTTGGTGAGATGTCGTGAGATTTTTCCCCCTTCGCTAATCTCACGTGAGATTTTTAAACTATTTTTATTTTTAATTGTTATATAATTCTATTTATAATTATTTTTATTTAACAGTCTAGATTCTAGCATCAGTCACAAAATCTAGCAATAAAATGCTTAAACACAGTGTCGCGGAAAAAATAAATAGCAAAAATGAAACCTAATTACAACGTCGGTAACGTTCAGAATGCGCTACACGCCTCGGATGCGACCTTGAATTTGAGTCACAGAATAAATTAATAGTAACTAGGAACCGCGTGTTGCGCACCGTAAAATGCACCGTTAGTCCGCGCGGCGAGAGTCTGAATCACTCGGTCAGCTCGCGGGCCGTCAGCTGTCTCTTACTGTAAAGTTGAGTGTTGTGAGAAAACAAATTGAATAGTAAAGTAAAGGCGCGCGTCCGATTGAGAGCGCGCGTGACACTACTGACTGAACTTGTCACTCGTGAGGTGTCGCGGAGGTACTAGCATTCTCATAGCTACAGCGCGGAGTGCGACAGGCCTGCCCTAAGTTGAAACTCACCTGGTGGTAAACAGTAAACGCAGAAGATCCTCCGTCTTCTACCACCATGTGATTCCAGGTGTTTCTTGTGATGTTTTCTGGAGACGGAGACGTGTGGACAGCAGGGGCACGGTGTCGCCACCTGTCGGGGAATGGTGCCGTGACGCTCTGCTGCGTGCTGCAGCAGGGTTTGAGGTACGCGGTAACCCTGGAGGAGAAGAATATGTGGTTCAATTCAATCCGAGTACTACCATCCTTGACCGCGTCATCACTTACCAACATATGTTGAGTGGTGAGATAGTGGTCAAACGCTAGCCTATATGATATATGTATAAAAAAACTTTTATGCAAGGTAAAAGTACATATAGCTTTTTTTTTAATATCAACATTTTTCGATGCAGGGAATGTCTCATGTTATGTATTTACATATATGTATTTTGAACCGACTTCACAAAAAAGGAGGAGGTTCTCAATTCGTCGGAATCTCTTTTTCTTTTTTATACAAATTACAATTTATTATTTTTATTATTTATTTATTTTTATTTTTATTTTTTACAATTCTATTCAAATTTAATTACTCAACTGTCTGGACGAATATAGTTTTTTTTTTGCAAGTGTTTACTTTCTAAGTGTTCATTTCAATATCATTGAGATATGTTCAATATCTCCGGGGATATGAAGATTGTCGGAGACATAAAACATCGATTAACATCAACTTTAATCGATTTCTTATTCTCAAGTCTACATATCTGTGATTAACATTCACATCACTAATTTCCGCCCACATTCGGCCCCTGTTCTCGTCCGACCACCACCGACTGTGCGCGTGTTATTCGCTCCTGTAAAACAAACTTTTATGTACAGATCGCGCGGCGAGAGTTTGGCTTTGACCGTTATTGCGCAGAAATCAGAAATTGGGTATCAACGGGCAATTAGCGGGGTGCGGGGCGGGTGTGTAGGCGCACGCGGTGCTCTGATTGGCGCTCCAATCGTTCCCATGCGCAGTAATCCCCTCCACCCGAAGGTCAAAGGCAAACTCTCGCCGCGCGATCTGTATCTGAAAATACAGCGCGACTAGATTCCAGCAAGCTGTTTTATTTTATTAGCTACGCCAGGAACCTACAACCCAAATCTCGCACAAAGATAAAACACCACAATCTTGGTACTGAAAATGACTAGCACAGCATTTGAAGACGGTTCTTTTAGTTTTTTTAAAAGATCTTAAATTATTAACCTTCTTTTTAAAGCTTACTAGCAATCTTGTTTGCACATCACTAGTAGTCTTGTTAACCCCTCCAACTAAGCTAAATATACTTGTGTCTGGAGTGGATTCACGTCAATGGTGCCATTGGTGGGCATCGAACTCACGACCTCTCGATCGCCAATCCGACACCTTATCCATTGAGCTATTGCCGGTTGGGCTTTTGGGCAACTGACCTTAAAGCAGTGTTCACATCGATATGGGAACTGTTTCCATTTGGGGTTCTTTTTACGGCTGAAGGTCATCTTGTAGGGATCCTCAGGGAACCAGTCCGCAGGGTCCAGGTCAAGTTCCACTAACTCTACTCCTGGAAATAGAAGACACATCATTATACTTCGGTTTAAAAACATTTCTGGCTTGGGGCTGAAAACCAGCGCTGGGTCACAGAATAACACAGACCTGCTACATATTAAACTCGATCGCATACACCGGCCCCCATGAGACCGACCTTGAACGGAGCTTGTCCCTTTCTTTTGTATGGACAAATTATATATATGCCATACATATAGTATAGGACATATATAGGACTAGCAGGTTGTTAGACAAGGACACACTCCCACCCGGGTGTCTCTCAATTGGGCCGTTCTGTTCCACAAACCAATTACAACCTTATTCTAATTCTAATTGGTGATGGGGGCGATAAGACCTGCACTGACGTCCCGCTTGGGGTGTATTGTGCATTTCCCCCTGTCAGCGATCACCCAAGCCAACCCAGCTCCTTAATGAAGCGCAGCACGGCTTTGGGTCGCTGGCATAGCGCTTCCAGTGGTTAGGGTGTTATTATTGATGGTGAAAATGACGATGATGATGAAAGCTGTGGATGAGTTTGTGTGCCCGATGTTGCTGGCAGTGCTAAGGCAGATAGCGATGATGATGATATTAATGGTGATACTGTTAATCCTTGTCGTTGCGGTTGCTGCGGCTGGTGTTCTTCATCTGTGTCTCGGACGTATAACCCGGCTGTGGCTCTTACCTCATCCAGGACCGGGCACTGTGAGATCACATGTGCCACGGTCTTGTTTTCAAGCATGCAGCCTCGACACAGAGGACTATCTGTAGCGCCAATTTTGTGGAGGTGATAATTTAGATTACAGTGTCCCGTGATGAGGCTTACTATTATACGAAGTAATTTTGTGTAATTTTAGCAATCTGTATGTAACTTTGCTGTTTAAATTCGGAAAAGCTGCTTTTGTGTCCTTACAACCTTATTGTTAGAGCATACGGATTAAATTGAATTTGTCAAAACATCTGCAGTGCACCATCCTTTTATATTACGTCTATGCAGAATAATGGATAGTACAAGAACAGAAGATGAACTCCCTGATAGCAAAAGTGCGAGATTAAACCTAGTTTTAACGTCGGTAAAATTCAAAATACGCTACACGCCTCGGATGCGACCTTGAATTTGGTCACAGAATAAACGAATAGTAACTAGGAACAGCGTGTTCCGCATCGTAAAATGCGCCGTAAGTTTGTTCGAGTCTGTATCACTCGGTCAGCTCGCGGGCTGTCAGCTGTCTCTTACTGTAAGGTTGAGTGTTGTGAGAAAACAGATTGAATAGTAAAGTAAAGACGCGCGATCGGACGATCGAGAGCGCGCGTGACACTACTGACTGAACTTGTAGCCGGCCGGCTGCCGCGTATGTACTAATATTGTCATAGCTACAGCGCGGAGTGCGACAGGCCTGGTATTGGTAGGACTTCCGCTAGTCTGCCTAGTTATCTTCTTTATGTATATAAATCTACTGTACGAGTGTATGTCACTGAACTCCACCTAAACGGCTGGACCGATTTGAATGAATTTTGGTGTGTGTGTTTGAGTTAGTCCATAGATAGTTTAGATTCACTATTGGACCCGATAGGTGGCGCTGTGATCGGGCAGGACAACGTCTGCCGGATCCGCTAGTATATTAAAGGGTAAGTTATAGGTGGTAACTTACCCTCTGGTAATTTCAATGGTGGCGGCGGTGGTGGTGGCGCGATGGGAACTGGTGCTATCTCCTGAGGTAAGGACACCCTCTGATGGCTGAGTGGTTGAATTGGTATCGGCAGTGACACGGATGTGTTGTTCGCCGCTAAAAGACTTGTCAGAATCGTGTTTTGTGTCTAGAATAAACAAATAATCATATATATATTTTTGTTTTTAACAATGTGGGTTCATCATCATCATCAGCCTATCTTTTTTTTAAATATCTTATAGGCTAGCGTTTGACCACTATATCACCTGTTGGTAAGTGATGATGTGGTCGAAGATGGCATGCACACTAGGCCTAGAATGGGAACTGGCTCTCAAGGATAGCTGCCGGAACACATTAGATGTTTTGGCGACAGATTTTCTAACTTGAGGGTGGTAGCTGGCTAGACGGACACTGGGTAGTGTCCTACCACCATGCTCTGCTCTGCATGATCTGCATCTCTGTCCACTGATATAGACCTCACCTATGGCATGCCACTGAGCTTGATTTTCAATCACAATGTGGGTTGGCACAACACTAATAATTTTTTTGTACAACTCCATCTGTTGAATTTTAGCGAATACGTCTTGATAGTTACGCCGTTCTACAATAGAGGGCGTTTATAAATATAAAACACTAGCAGCCCGCCCCGGCTTCGCACGGGTAGAACATATATGCCTACAACATTTGCATCAGTTTGTTGCATCGAATATAAAATATGAACATATTTAACAATCATCGTCATATTTCAACCAATTTACACAAAACCTTAACGAATTATGCACCTAAACCTTCCTCATAAATACTCTGGCTATTGGTGAAAACCGCAGGATAATCCGTTCAGTAGATATTGAGATTATTGCGAACAGACAGACAGACGCAGTGATGGACTTTGTTTTATAACACTTACGTAGTGATATTGGACGGCCCTTTGGCGTAAAGGATAGTTACCCTGATTCTGACCCGACGGTCGTTGGTTCTGATCCTAGCTATATACCTACCAATGAAAGTTTTATGTGCATTCATGAATCATGAGTTTTCAGTTATAGTGGGATCAATAAATCTACCAAAAAGTAGCTTACCACCAAGGAGAATATCTGCCGCTTTAACCTTACGGCGTTCCCCGACGCAAAAAGTAGAGGTAATATACGCTTAACGTGTGTATCTGTGTGTCTGTCTGTAGCATCTTAGCACCTAACCGGATGAACCGATTTTGTTTTTATTATTGATAGTTTTTTTTTGTTTGGTAGATGTCTTCATCGTGAGTGTTCTTAGCTTTGGTTCATGAAAATTCGTTCAATCGTTATAAAACGATGAGCTTTTTTCTAATTCATTGCGCTATGAAATCAACTTTCATAGGTCTGATCAATTCGAAAATCTTCTTCTTCAACGATATTGTAAGAACATGGAACATTGACCCGATGCTGGGACATCTCCTGGACTCTACAGAATATTCAAATCCTCACCAACTTACAGCTCAGATTTTAAATGTCGTGTTTAGAGTCATTGGAATGCTTTTAATGAAAAGATTATACGTAGATCAGTCGGGGTGGTTTAAAATATTATATTATTATATATATAGATGAATATTATTTTATACAATAGATCATATTATTATACTATATTGACTTCAAATTGATTGTGATCGATGGGGATCTACAGCATAGCTAAGCTTACAATAATATTTTCGTAGTAACTATGACCTAATCTGTGGTTTCACTGCAAATATTTTATTAATTTTGCGATGCGTGTATGTGAAATTCGTGATATCTTCTAGAGTTTTCATTTGAATTATACACTGTAAGGGACAATTTTAATCTATAATATGTGGCCAAGCTAATTAACGTAATTATATAGATAAGGATTAATACTATACTTGAAAATATCCTTGGAAGTTATGTAATATTTTTTAACAAAAATTTTAAGATTAAAATGGTTACTGTGAGTCAACCTTAAGAGATAGACATATGCTGTCACGCACTATTTTGTAGGTCTTATTAAGTTGTACAACTCTTCCATAGAAAATATTCTTCTATCTATTTTCAATTGAGCAGCGTTCGTAAGAAACATGTTTTTTCGACCGTTTTTTTGCCGACTTAGGTTGCAAATTAGGTCTCCACGAATGTACAATCGCCTTCATTTGTGCGTATCCACCTTAAAGAATAATTTCCTGTGCACTCTTATTGAATTGGCATCTCGCTTCTGTCTATGTTGACATTGTTGACCAATGACAAGAAGGTACAAAGCCAAAAAATATGTTTTGTTTTTGGTTTTGTCTCTTCTGATTGGTAAGAAATTTTTTTTTAGGTTTTGGCTCTTCTGATTGGTTAGAAAAAAAATCGACACTTGCAACCGAAAATGTTTTAAAACTGGATACGCACAACTGTACGCGATGGTACCTTTGATTTAAACGGGATAATATATAGCCTATTTTCATTCCGAAAGTCCATTCTTTGTATAAGTGAAAGAATTTTTTAAATCGCTTCAGTAGTTTTTGAGCCAAATCATTACAAACATACAAAAATACAAATGTTCTCTCTTTATAATATTAGTATAGATAACATGACGTAACTTCCGTCAAATTTTACCTCAGTGCGCCTAAAGCGGTTTTACCACAGATTAAATAACAATTACTACGTAAGAAAAATGATAATGGAAATATAACATAAATCGTCTTTATTACAAAGTACGAACGAATGCATTACTTTACTCCAGTCATTTGAATAATAATGCGCGTGAGCAGTGACAACCGACTGACGATACCACCGCCGGCGCTGGTTGAAAGTTTAGGTATAAAGCGCTGTAGTATGGGCGAGTGAGGGAAGCCTGGTTTTACTCCAATATATTACTATTAATAATATTACCTGTAAAGCCGTTGCATGTAAAGCTAAAGCTGCTTTAGTGTGTTCTGATCCTAAACCACTATTATACACTTTAGGTTTTCTTTTATAGCCTTTCGGAGGTCCTCTTTTCTTGGCTACTTCTCCATTCTTTTTGTACCTGAAACATTAAAATCATAAAATAAATACATATTATTTATTATTTACTAGACTAGCTGCACCCCGCGGCTTTGCCTGCGTTTAATCCTGGTTATAAACCTTCCTCTTGAATCACTCCATCTATTGCTGAAAACTGCACTAAAATCCGTTGCATAGTTTAAAAGATCTAACTTCCATACAACTTTTCATCCCATTTCATTCGCATTGAAAAGTAGCCTATGTCTTTTCTCAGGCTCTACACTATCTGTGTACCAAATTTCATTTAAATCGGTTCAGTAGTTTTGGCGTGAAAGCGGGACAGACAGAGTTACTTTCGCATTATATAGTAATGACAAATAAAACCCAGTGATGGCGCTAGCGTAGATTTTAAGCTCTTCTTTAAATATTGCCTAAATGTATGAGATCCTGCAACGCGCAAAAGATATTTTCCATGATATTGAAACTGATGCACTTGCTTCGTAATTAAACATCTCAAAAGTAGAACTCGTTTAAAAACTTTTTCTCTTTATAATATTAGACTGGATTGTTAGACTGGATTGGCACACAGCGCTTCAGAGTCAGAATATTCTAGGCCTAGCTTGTTCACCATCTTCAACCACATCATCGCTTACCACCAGGTGAGATAGTGGTCAAACACTAGTGACTATAGGCCGGCAATCTCGTGCGCGACCGTCCCGCGGGGTGACAGACGGTGGCGGGGACGAGGTAGCGGTCATTCTAGCACACGGCTACACGCTTCCCTTCCCCGATACACCACCCGCTACCCGCTGACATCTTGGGTACCTCGTCCACCACCGTCTGTTACCCCGTGGGACGGTTGCGCACGAGATTGCCGGCCTATAACCAATAAACAACACAAAAAACTGTGTATGTATATGATGTGTAGGTAGGTCAGCTTTGATGCCAGAGGTAAGGTTGAGGCTATGGGTTCAGGACAGTAGCACGCTAGGCCTAGAATGGGAACTTGCTTTCAAGGATAGCTACCGGAAGACATTAGATGTTTGCCGACAGATTTTCCAACTTAAGGGTGGTAGCTGGCCAGGCGAACACTAGACAGCGTCCTACCACCATGCGGGGTAATCTTGGGGGTTTCTTAACAATATTTTCGAGAGCCACTGTGATATGCGCACATAAATTTTACAATAGAAAAATCCATTGATGCACGCGGCTAGTACTATTAATTATTCTGTGGCGGGGATTAAACTATCTAAAGTAAGTAGTATCTATACTTTACGCCAAAAGAGCGTTCAAAAATAAATAAATACAACGATAAAACCTTACCTAATAATCTCTCCAGACTCCGAAAGAGCTGGTTTCTGCTGCACCGGAGTGATGGTCAACTTCGCAGGCAAAGAAAACCTTGTCTGAAGATTCTTCACAATATTGTTTGCCTCATTCGCTAAAGCCAATGGATTCGCTAAATTCAGCGGGTTATTCACAAACTTTGGCAATACTGGACTTGAAGGGTAAATCGATAACGACTTCGGTGTGTTGAACGGTGTGGTGTAAGTAGCGGGTATTTGGTAAACTTGTAGGTTGAGGGAGGAGTTGATTTTGAGACGTTTTGTTGCCGGCTCGTCATCGCTTAGTTCTGAATGGCTTTCTGTTTCTAAAGGGTCCTTGTCGTTAAAGTGTGTTTCTTTTTCTTGAATGCAAAACATCTGGAATTGTACAAATTATCATGTTTGAAGAATATCATAATTTCAACCGACTACCAAAAAGGAGGAAGTTCTCAATTCGTCTCTATGTTGCGCTGATTCCTATGCCAATTGCTAACCAATTTGAGTGGCATTTCTGAGGCAGTCCCATTAAAATTTTATCAAGATCTGATAAGTATCTCCAGAGATATGGTGATAAACATCCCAAACTTGCTACTGAAACTGTTCGCTCGGCATGTGTAGTTGTTTTTTTTAGTTTTTAAACTTATCTTAATTGTCATCCCATCTATTCGAAAATATAATGATAGGTTCCTTAGTAAGTGTGCACAAAATAGGTATTTTCTCTCCAAGATGTTTGAGCAGGTGGTAAAGTGATTTTTTTTAATTGTTGCCTTATGAATGTTCTATGAAGGCTCAAGAAGAATATTGTATAGGAAATGTCACTGTCCTATAATATAGAGAGCACACTGCACTGATTATGTTAAAAAGAAAGTCTCACAAGACCAAATACACAGGAAAAAGAATAATAAAAATTAAGCATGCACGTAGCACAATACATATGTTGTGTGGTGGCCAAGAAGAAAAAAAAGCTTACAAATTATTTTTATGATCTAGTCCAGTGTTTCCCAATTAATGGTACGCGTACCCCTGGGGGTACATAAAGTAACTTGAGAGGGTACGTGCGGTAATCTCTTGACCATCTTCTAGCCAAGCGTGCTAGATCATCTGTACTGCCCTGCAAACAGCAGAGGTACATTTGCAGCTTAAGGGGTACGCGAGATGAAGTAGTTTTTTGAAGGGGTACACAAGTAAATCTAATTGGGAACCACTGATCTAGTCGAATCACCACAGACTAAAATATGTACTACGTAGTCACATCACATTTACCACACATATTATCTTCTTAGTAGTCTGTGTATTTCCTTATAAACACAGTAAATTTTACTGTGCAATATACTGTTATATACTGTTTGTTAACGTATTAATAACACCTGAAAGTATTAGAAACAATGCAGGTTACTAATGTCATGTAAAATATGTCATCTGCCTGCCCAAAAAAAATCTGAAAGCTTAACAGTATAGATTTTATCAAGCAAATAAACTGGCCAAGTGCAAGTGGGACTCGCACTCATAGGGTTCCATAACACAGTAGAGTATTTTATATATTATACTATAATTTTCACCACCAAAAAATAACTTTGTTTTTCGTAGTATTTGTATGAAAAACAAAGTTATATTTGCAGTTGCTATATCTCAAAAACTGCTGACTATTGAAAGTGTTTATGAAATCTACAGCACATATTTGTTTGTTTTAGATTTTTCAGTCCCTTACTTTAAAAGGGGGGGGACACATTTTACCACTTTAGAAGTGTATCTTTCAAATGATTGAATTTGAGTTTTTTTTTTTAAATATATATATATATCCGATATATACGAACATAAAAATCGTAAAGCGGTTCACAGAATACACCTACCTACCAAGTTTCAACTGTGTAGTCTTAATAGTTTCGGAATAAAGTGGCTGTGACATATAGATAGAAAGACAGACATTACGAATCTATAAGGGTTCCGTTTTTTGTCATTCGGCTACGGAACCCTAAAAATGCAAAAGGCGCAAAGTTTTTAACAGAAACTATTGTATTCATTGGTTTATAATATTTATTTATTTATTTACATTACTATACTCTTGAATTAACTCTGATGCCCTAATAAAATATGGAAAACTTTAAAAACTATTAACTCAATTCAAAGGCGACAACAAAAGAGTGAATAAATACAGTCTAAGTGACACAACACTCCAACTCATAGAAAAGAGGAACTTGCTTTCAAATCACCCAAAAAAGGAAAACTCCAAAATTATTGCGAAATTAAGTAAGGAAATCAGGGAGAACATTGGAAAAGACAGGAAAACCAAGAGACTACAAACATTAGAAAAGCATATAAAGGCCAACGACATTAATAAAATTATTAATGTCGTTGATAAAGGCAACAGGTGGCGTGAAAAAAGCACTTAAGGAACTACGAGAAACAGAAAAAGAATGGATACCAAAGCTTAACAAAAAGGAGAAAACATCTTCAAACAGGAAAGTCATAAAAGATATAGCTACCAAATTTTACCAGAACCTCTACTCAGACCCAGACATCAAGCAGAAACAGGAACAGAGCGACATAAAAGAAAGCCAGCAAGAACTTGAACCAGAAATACTTCCTATTGAAATAGAAAAAGCCATATATAGTCAGAAGATGGAAAAGGCCCCAGGCCCTGATAAAGTAACGAACGAACTTCTTAAAGGCACTCTTGAAGAAATACTACCCATACCTACCCCAATATTTAACAAAATACTTGTGACTGGTGTAATCCCTACACAGTGGAAAACATCACATGTTATTCTTATATTCAAGAAAGGTCAGAAGGAAGACATAGGAAACTATAGACCCATTAGCCTAATGTCTAATATATACAAGGTATTCTCCAAAGTTATCCTGGAACTGAATCACCTAAGATTTGCGGATGATATAGTCCTGTTTGAAGAAAACCCGGCAAACTTAAAGACAATGATAAAATCAAATATTATGTTTCTTTGAAGTGTTACACACTTAATATTTTTGTTAATTGTTAAACACAATCTAAAATTTCATCGTACCAACGGGACTTGAACCCGCAACCTCCGGAATAACATGTTCCGGTGCTTTGCCAATTAAGCTTAATTAATTATTAATTAAGCTTAAAAATTAAAGCTTAATTAATTAAGTTAATTAATGAATTAAAAATTAAGCTTAATTAATGAATTAAAAATTAAGCTTAATTGGCAAAGCACCGGAACATGTTATTCCGGAGGTTGCAGGTTCAAGTCCCGTTGGTACGATGAAATTTTGGATTGTGTTTAACAATTTACAATGATAAAATCACTGATGGAAGAAAGCATAAAAGTAAGCCTCTTCATAAACAAAGACAAAACTAAATTACTTACAAACTCTGAACCAGTAATCATAGATATTGACAACCAGACACTCGAATATGTGACAGAATACATCTATCTAGGGCAGATAATCTCTCACAAAGACCAAACCTCCGAAGAAATTGATAGGAGAACTGCAAATGGATGGAAGAGATACTGGTCCCTGAAAGAAGTCATGAAATCAAACGAGTTAAGCATGCAAATTAAAAGGAGAGTCTTTGACACATTTATTCTTACAGTCATCACCTATGAAACTTGATCACTCACCAAACATCATAGTGAAAAGCTGAAATGCTGTCAGAGAGCTATGGAGAGAAGCCTTACAGGAATAAAGAAAATGGACAAAGTAAGAAGTAGCATTATAAGGGAAAAAACTAAAGTAGTCGATATAATTACCCAAATTGACAAACAGAAGTGGAGATGGACAGGCCACATGATCCGAGATCCTCAAGACAAATTGTGCAAAACGGTCACTGATTACCCCAGAGATGGCAAACGCAATAGAGGGTGTCAACAAACAAAATGGGAGGATGACCTAAAACTTACAGCTGGACAGCACTGGAGAAGGGTAGCACAAGACAGAACCCAGAGGATGGGGTTAGAGGAGGCCTATACCAAGAGGCACACTGAACTGCGGGACATCCTTTAATACTTTATTTATATCACAAAAAAACGTGTAAACCCAAAGTTTGGAATAAATGACTTATTATTATACTCTTCAATTGCTATTTTAAAGAGCCTTATATTTTTACCTTTTCTAATAGAGAGGGGGATGAAAAGCTGAGTGTATCACTTATCCACAACATTATTTTCTCTCGGCTGACATACTGTAAAATCCCTTTACTTTGCTTGTGAAACCTATCTTCGCCTTATTTGGAAAAACCTCCACAAATTAGAACTTTGTTGATACTCTTTGTAAAAACTACTAAATACGATGCAGATTTTCAACATTTTTTTAAATTTTTCGGATTTTTTAAACTTGTTTGAATGTTTCATTATATGTCTATAGCAGGGTTCGCCAAATGGCGGACCGCGGTCTGGATCCGGACCACCAACCTATTTTGTGCGGACCATGTGTTAACAATACAAAATATTTTACACTAGCTAAGGTTTTGATAAGGCAGTGTTAGCTAGGTGTTTGGGTCAACTTATGTTTTAAAGCAGCATTCTTCAAGATAAACTTCATTAAAAATAAATTCCAAAGCAGACTTACTGATGAAAATCTCCAAGACTTAATGACAATAGCATAAACAAACTTTAGTCCAAACTTCGGACGGAGAAAAATAAAATTATGTTCTAAAACCAATTAGTTTTATTTGTTCATTGATATTCTCTTCCGGGCCGCAACAATCTTGTTATTTAAAAAACCGGACCCTTGCATAAAGTAATTGGTGACCCTCGGTCTATGGTTTAGGTTGAGTTGCAATGATTAAATGTGCCATTTTTTAGTCTTCTTATCCCTAAATTGATTTATACTTTAGGCACACAAATGCAAAGGTTGTCAAAAACTAGGCGAAGTAAGGGGACTTTACAATATATGTAAAACCTCACTACACTCTTGGTTCAAGCAGTCTCAAAGAAAGATATTAAGTTGCACCTCCGTGATACAATCTAATATTAATTAACATCTTAGTATAATTTGTGAACTCAAGGTCACTAAGGTGTTAGGTAGTTCTAAGAATTAAAATAATTGATAGATTTAGGGCCAGTTCTGATAGCGCTAAAATGAAGAAATTTGACAGCTTTTATAAGGCGTCATCTGTCAGAATACTATTTAATGCATTATCAGGAACCGGTGAAACTGGCCCTTACTGTTAGATGTTTGCACATATTAATCAAATGTTTAATTTATTTCATATGTGGTAGATTTTCTATCATCATAGTTTATTCTAAGATCATAGGATAAAAGGACACAAAAAATGTGTAGTACAATTATAAAATAAACCTACCTAATGTAAATTACAGTGAATGAGGTTGTTAAACTCTATAGTAGTTTTCCAAAGAGGTCATTAATCTTAGCAACTTAAATAGAATAAACAATCAACTTACAATAAAAAGTTAAGTGTGTGAGATGATTTGATAATAATTTCACGTTTTCTACGAAGCTATGAATGATTCAGATTGTTATTGCCTAATTTTGTATGATTAATAGTTATCGAAATTAGGTATGCTTAGCTCAATATCTCGTTTTTATGTATAAATTGAAATAAATGTAAAGGGTTCTCTAACTTTGAAAATTGATATCGCACTGGCCGTAACCAAAGATAATCAAAAAAATTAAAAATACCACTTACGATTCGAATTTCAAATTGTCACTAAAACATAGCACATACGACGTTTAACTATTTACACTAGAAACTTGGCCTCATAGATGCCGGAAATACCACGACAAAGCTTTCGGCGTTCACAAAATGGCGTTATAAATTCATAAAAGAGCGAAACAATAAGACCGATCATATAAAATAACTGCACATGCTACTAAAAACTTAAACGCGTAGGTACGTAGACTGAACTAATTATGATAAAATTATGTTGTAATGTTGAATGAACTACTCACCTTTTTTGCGTTTTCTCGTCAAATATCGGTGGTTTACACTTAAAACTATCACATTAGCACAGTTTCAGTCAATTTTTTATTGTTTTTGAGGTAAATTAAAATTGAAACATGAAATAAAAGGTTAGGTACACTCGAATATAATAATAACAAGTTTTGGGGTAGTGTTGGACGGAGCGAATGATTGACAATCGCAAGATTCGCAAGTATATCGATTACTCGATATTATATAGTAACGTGCCGATTATGGAGACTAGCGCATATGAATTCGTCGTTAGAGGCGCTCACGTTTTTCGAAGTGGCTGGGACATAGTTTTTTACGTTTTTAATCTCCGTTTTTTTCACCATCTTGAAACATTTCCAAAACCTGAACCGAAAAAACAACTATATATTTATCCAACCTGCTCACAAAGTTTCACTAGAAATGGTTAAGAATTGCGACCTTTAGGCTTACACACAATCTCGATTACGATAAAAGAGTTCAGATCGCGATCACGGATCACGGGATCACTTCTCAACCTTACACGTTCTATCTTGATTTCTTCAGTCCATGTATCGTAACCACCGTGACAACACCTCTTGTCTTCTCATATTAAAAAGTACTCTGTGGGCATGGATTTAGAAGAGTTTACAGCTGTAGTACTTATTCCTTGTTTTGGCCCTTACTTTGAAGAAAAGGATTTACTTAGTTTTATTTAACCCTGCCAATAATACTAAATTTAAAAAAAACTACTTCCTACATTCGTTATAGACCCCCACCGTCAAATCTGAATTTTATATAATTTATGATCTTACAAAACGAAAAAACCGACTTTACATGCCGTGATGGTGAAAATATCCACTAGCCATCATCAATCATGTATCAAATATGTTTATATTGTTTATCATCATATCTCCGGAAATGATAATCATATCTCGATAAAATTTGAATGTGACGAAACGGGAGGCATCATATCTCAAACAAAAAATGAATTTTTCAAATCGGTTAAGATTTGACGGAGTTCTGAGGTAACAAGCATAAGAAAAAATACAGTCGATTTGCGAACCTCCTCCTTTTTTGAGAAGTCGGTTAAAAAACTGGCCAATTGCAAGTCGCACTCGTAGGGTTCCGTAACATAGTAGAATATTTTATAACTATAATTTATCGCCACCAAAAAATTAACTTTGTTTTTCAGTGTTTGTATGAAAAACAAAGTTATGTGTTTTGTTATGATTGGTAGGTGGAATGAACACCTCTTCCAATTTAGGTAACTAATTCGCCGATTCAATCGGCGGCGATGAGGTGCGCGTGTAATCGGCGTCCATCGCATCACGATCTTTATTTCAAAATATCTAGATATTTTGTGATCAGATGCATCAATCCATCAATCTTTTTTGTACACACTCAATCTGGATCGCAATCATTGATTTTGATCATAGATCGCGATCGAGATTGAGTACGTACGGGCTTAAAGAAGCTTTAGGGAAAAACAGACCGACATACAAAAGCATTTTTGCCCTAGCTTAAACGGAGGTCGTCACCTCTCTCGTTCTATTAATGAATACACAATTATCATACCAATCATCGATAATATTGATTCATTAAGTTCGATGTTGATTAATAATTTATTCGAATTGTATATGTCGACTCCGTAGTTTTTAAACTCCCAACACTAGTTAAATTTCACTACCCCCTAGTAAATATTTTTAACTCAATCGAAATTAAGTCTTATATTTTATATATATAGGGTTTTAAATTGTAACAGAGTAGAGCCTAATTTTACGCCACTTTCATTTTGAACGAATCAAGGCGTCATTTCTTTTGATGTTTGAAGATGAAAGTGTTCAGTGTTGCAAGATGTATGTATGTATTACGGAGGATAGATAGCCATAGGTCTATTAGATAGACCGTGGTGTCGAGTGTAGTGTAGAAATTGTAGATGTAGAATGTTTAATGGTGCTTTCTTACCAAAATTCCACTGAAAGGCTTTAGAAATATGTGTTTTTATTAAATGTAATATGCAATATTTTTTCAAAATAGAATCTGTACGTAATAATAGTCAACGTAGTAAATTTAAACATAATATTTGTATTCCCCAAAGCAATAGTTCTATGTACCATAAAAGCTCATATATAAGTGCTATAAATGTATATAATCATCTCCCAATAGTTTTAAAATTGTTAGATGGCAACATAGAGTTAAACCAAAGAGTCGCTATCCCGAGTACATTTTGTCGAACGCTTATCATTCACGCGGGGGCATGGGGGAGCGGCTGCCGCCATAGATAAAACCGACAAACAGAAGATTAAAAACCTATCGCCATACCGTCGATACCGAATTACCGACGACGACTAAAGTACTTTTTATTAAAAAAAAGGGGGATAAGATACGATATTAGGATAGGATAGGTATTAATCATAACATACATACATACACTCGAAAAACATAACCCTCCTTCTTTCGCTGTCGGGTAAAAAGGCTGAAACCTTTAAATTGAATTTTATAATTTAGTTTGATATTTTATGAACTAAAACTAATGTTATTTGACTGATTTTTGCCTAAGCTATCTCAATAATACATTTATAGATTTTTCATATCGAGTAAAAAAACCTATTATACAGTAAATTACAGTATATACACACATGTCAAACTGTTCTAAAAAGGTTAAAAATAGGCAATTTAATTTAGCTATAATGTGATATCTGTTTACACAATCTATGAACTGCCCGTGCAAACAGAACATGGCGCCGCGTCGTGAAGTGTCATTACAATTTGACAAAATAATGTTTTATTTTAGCGTGTTTTATTCGAAAATTTGAACTTACTTATGAAAAGAGACTCCGTCACTTTTGTTTGTTTTTCCTGATTGGTTCAGTATCTGAGGACACACGATGGCATTTCGGGTTTTCATAACGCGCGTGTTGTTCGTTTGAGTGCCGAGCTACGTGTGAGCGGGAAGTTGCCGGCCAGCACCTTTGCGGTGTTCGACAATGCCAGTTCGAGATGTTCAGTCTCGAGGTATAGGTCTATGGATGGCAATAAGTTTAAGAGAGATTTAAAAGAATAGTTGACATCTCACGTATTTTATAATTTAAATGAATACTTTGATCTCAAAACTTAGAAGAATATTAGAGTTATTACTGTTTAAAATTGCAAATTTTATTCATCTTTTTAGTATAAATTGTATGTATTACTAGTAGGTACAGAATATTGTACGCCCGAAAGGGATAGCTGTTGTTACGACATACATTTAAGACCATCTATGTATCTGGAACACAGTGAGGACTATTCTATTCTATTTGGTATAGTCATCGATATGAACGCACTACGAACGTTATATACAGGGTGGACCAAAAGTCCGTTTATATTTGAATCGGTTGCCGCATCGAGCAGCGGCGGGCTGGGTGGGGCGGAGGGTTACGCATTGAAAGAGCGGCCAATGGGGATTTAGTACCATGGCGACGTTCAATGGTAGCCTCCCCGTGAGAAATAGTGTTCTGTGATGGTAGCCAACGTGCTCTCTGCGTACGCGAGTACTATCGAAACAACGATTCTGCGACCTTAGCGCAACGAAAATTTTGCGCTCATTACAACATACGGCATAAAATTGAAGCTCCATCAATTCAGTTGATTAAAAAATAGGTGCTCAAGTTTTAATTAACTTTTTTAAATTTAAAACCCATTTTTTCAATCTTGCAGATTCCTGCGCTTTGTCTCATCGTCTTCCATTTCCATACAAGTACGATTAGGTATAGGTATCCTTAACAGCATTGTCAATTCAATATTCTTAACATCAGTTGAGATAGTGGTCAAGTGCTTGTTTGTCAGAAAAAAAGAGAGTGCGTAGAAAGCTACGCGTTAGAAATGAAATTTCCAAGTTCATTCAATTTATTTCTCAACATCACCAATTATTTTTTTGTACAACTCCATCTGTTGAACTTAGCGAATACGTCTCCGTAGTTACGCCGTTCTACAATAGAGGGCGTTTATAACTATAAAATACTAGCTGTTCCCGCGCCTTCATTCGCGTGGAATAGTGTCTGTGGGTAGCGCCTTTAACTAATAAGACACATACGTATCCCAACTACACCGCACCGTACCACGCCATGCTAATCCCCCCTTCCCCCCTCCCCTCACTTACCATACCTTCCCCCTTACCCTTACTTCCACCTCCCCTCCCCCTCTCCTCACTTCCACCTCCCCTCCCCTCCCCCTTACACATCCCCACCACCTCCCCGCCCCCTCTCCTCCCTTCCACCTCCCCTCCCCCTTACCCTCACTTACTCAACCCTAGTAGTAGGGTTCCGTAACACAGTTAAGTATTCCATAACTATGATTTTTCGCAACTACAAAATTAACTTTGTTTTTCATAGTGTTTGTATGAAAAACAAAGTTATCTTTGCGGTCGCCATATCTCTAAAACTGCTGACTGTATCTCGTTCAAACCAATTTTCAGTTCTGTAGTCCTAACAGTTTCGGAATAAAATGGCTGTGACATACGGACGGACAGACATGACGAATCTATAAGGGTTCCGTTTTTTGCCATTCGGCTACGGAACCCTAAAAATGACGATACTTCCATACAACTTTTCATCCCGCCTTTCAACCGTCTTTTTGCATTAATACGTAGCCTATGTCCTTTCTCAGGCTCTATCTACAATCTATCTGTGAACCCAATTTCATTTAAATCGGTTCAGTAGTTTTGCGTTAAAGCCACACAGACAGACAGACAAAGTCACTTTCGCATTTATAATATTAGTAAGGATTTACGGCATCTACATCTTTCATAAAGCTTTTTCAGTTTTCGCTTAGTTACAGTTTTATTATAGTACAGGCACAGTTTTACATATGATTGTAAAACTGTGGTACAGGTATAGATTAACGCCATCTAGGCTAGGAAATTAGCTTATCAGCTAGCCTGGGCGGAATTTCCTACTTAGTTTAAGAATTAATTAAGAGATAAAGCATTCAAAAGCATCTAGATGGTGGTAGAGTAGGTTATAATAGCTCTCAACGATTATGATTTTATTTTCACAAAAATTATGTTATCCTTTATGTCGTGTATGCTTGAAGTTTATGTCGTATTAATCCAGTCAAAATAGACTAAATTATGATTCCAGTTTGCATTAATTCCCAACAAGCTGGATTTTTGTGCAGGCCTTGGATGCGTCATTACAAATGACATGTCAAAAATCCCCATCGATCCCGCTTGTGCGTTGTTTTTTATTCGAGGTCAAAGGTCACAAATTTGCGTTTTTCGCGATTTTCAGAAAAACGGTAACTTTTATCATAAAAGTACCATACACAAAATTGTAGACCATAAAATTATCTATAAAAATTGTATCCATACTTTTTTTCCTACGAGCCACCGTTTCTGAGATATAAGGGGGGGGGGGGGGGGGGGGGAATCCCATTCATGGAACTGAAACAAAAAAAAATGTTCAAACCTATACGTGTGGGGGTATTCTATGGATAGGTCTTTAAAAATGACATTGAGGTTCCTAAAATTATTTTTTCTCAAAGTCAATCATTTGAAAGATAGGCGCGTCTAAAGTGGTATAATGTGTGTCCCCCTCCGCCCTTTAACTTTTAAAGTAAGGAAATGAAAAATCTAGAAAAAATATATTCTGTAGATCTCAATAAAAAACTTTCAAAAATTTTCTAACTTTGAAAATTGGTTTGAACGAGATACAGTCAGCAGTTTTTGAGATATAGCGACCGCAAATATAACTTGGTTTTTCATACAAACACTATGAAAAACAAAGTTATTTTTTTAGTTGCGAAAATCATCAATCATATATCATACATCATATATACATGGCTTACTCATGCATATTATGACGATAACAACTTTTATAACTTTTTGAATCGTTATATCTCAGAAACGGTGGCTCGTAGAAAAAAAAGTATTGATAAATTTTTTATAGATAATTTTATGATCTACAATTTTATCACAGGTACTTTTATGATACAACTTACCGATTTTCTGAAAATCGCAAAAAACGCAAATTTGTGACCTTTGACCTCGAATAAAAAACAACGCACAAGCGGGATCGATGGGGACTTTTGACATATCATTTGTAATGACGTATTCAAGGCCTGCACAAAAATCCAGCTTGTTGGGAATTAATGCAAACTGGAATCATAATTTAGTCTATTTTGACTGGATGAATATGACATAAACTTCAAGCATACACGACATAAAGGATATATATATATAATGTCTATTTTGACTGGACTATATGTTAATCGTCATGCTATAAAGTATCTCCTTGTTAAATTTCAGTATGATCACAGAATAATGAATAGTACAAGTCCAGAAATTGCACTCCCTGAGAGCAAAAATGCAAGATTAAACCTAGTTACAACGCTAGTAACGTTCAAAATGCGCTTCACGCCTCGGGTGCGACCTTGAATTTACGCCACAGTATCAACTAATAGTAACTATGAACCGCGTGTTGCGCACAGTAAAATGCACCGTAAGTCCGCACAGCGAGAGTCTGAATAACTCGGTCAACTCGCGGCCTTTACTATAGGGTTGAATGTTATGACAGGCCTGTCGCACTCCGCGCTGTAGCTATGAAACTACGAGTACTTCCGCGCACCCTCTCGGGTCCATGTTCAGTCAGTTAAGTGTCACGCGCGCTCTCGATCGGCCGCGCGCCTTACTTGAGTACTTACTTTGACTACTTACCCAAAGAGTAACATAATATATACTGACTCTTGTACCTACCTCATTATTATATTCCTTGCTTACGATATTAACTTACAAAAATATTATTCAGTATGTCTAAACGAAGGGCTACAAAGCATTACGTAGCATACGTTTATACATACTTATACGTTTTTACATACTCATTTTCAATTGAACGTTGAACATTATTTTCTACCGACTTTCTAAACAGAAGGAGGTTCTTAATTCGTCTTTGTGTGTATGTTACGCGATTACTCCGTCAATTGTGAACCGATTTGAATGATTTTTTTTTTAATCGGTACAGTTCGTTGCCGAGGTGGTACCATTGTAATTTCGTCGAGATCTGGATGAGGGTCTCCAGAGATATGACGATAAATGTCTCAAACTTGCAACCGAAACTGACTCGCGCGGCATGGCGTCGGTTGTTTTAGTTTTAACTATCTTAATTAAACTATCACATAAACTTTCTTAATTAAAGTATGACTGTAGTTCTTTTATCCTACCTCGACATTAAACATGAATGTAGCACTTTAAATATACTCATTACATTGTTAGTATTCTGCTACCAATTAAAGGCTTCAATAAGTTATCTTATAACATTCAACCCTATAGGAGAGGCCGCGAGTTGACCGAGTTATTCAGACTCTCGCTGTGCGGACTTACGGTGCATTTCACTGTGCGCAACACGCGGTTCATAGTTACTATTAGTTGATACTGTGACGCAAATTCAAGGTCGCACTCGAGGCGTGAAGCGCATTTTGAACGTTACCGACGTTGTAACTAGGTTTAATCTCGCCTTTTTGCTCTCAGGGAGTGCAATTTCTGTACTTGTACTATTCATTATTCTGTGGTTATGAGAAAACTTGTAAGCCTTTAATTAGTAGAAGAATACTCGTAGAACAATGTAATGAGTACATTACTGATAATAAGTACTACATTAATGTTTAATGTCGAGGTAGGATAAAAGTACTACAGTTAAACTAAAATACGTGACGTTCAATTAAAATTGAGTAAAGTTTCAGATTGCGTAAGTTAAATAACGCGACAATAGTATCACTTGCCTTGAATCGTAGGTTGTTTGACTTCTAACATTATAATAGTGTAGGAGCCGACTCACTTTTTCGACCAAAAATAATTATGTATTTTATTCATTCTAGGAAAACTTTATTTTGTAATAGTTGAATATCAAAATAAAAAAAATATATTTAAAAAAAATTCCAATATTTTATTTCACCATTTGGCGGCGTTATTGATATACACACATACCTACACAATTTCAGCTTTCTAGTACTAACGGTCTCCTAGCAAAACCTTGGACAGACAGACAGACACACAGACAGACAGACGTACATGACGAAAATATAAGGGTTCCTTATCAGGACTACGGAACCCTAAAAAAGAATTTTCAATTTCAAATCGGTTAAGATCTGACAGAGTTCTGAGGTCACAAACATTTAAATAAACTGGCCAAATGCAAGTCGGACTCGCACTCGTAGAGTTCCGTACCACACTACAGTATTTTATAAGATCGAGCAAAAAATACCACTATCATTATTAGCCTGCAAAAAATAATAATTTATAAACATTTTATTTCTTATAACGCCATCTAACGTCTAACAAAGGTGTTAGGGATCGACATTTCAATATAACGCCATCTATGGGACGTTTACCTAACTAAATGTTCATAGATGGCGTGAAATCACGTTTCCTGTATGGGGATCCCTCTATTATTTTTAACTTTATTCTGTTTTTAGTATTTGTTGTTATAGCGGCAACAGAAATACATCATCTGTGAAAATTTCAACTGTCTAACTATCACGGTTCATGAGATACAGCTTGGTAACAGACGGACAGACAGACAGACAGACAGATAGACGGACAGTGGAGTCTCAGTAATAGGGTTCCGTTGGTACCCTTTGGGTACGGAACCCTAAAAACCGTCGAATTGAGAACCTCCTCCGTTTTTGTGAAGTAGATTAAAAACTAAAACACCGACTTCCATGCCCCGCGAGTCAATTTCAGTAGCAAGTTTGAGACGTTTATCGTCATATCTCTGGAGATACTTATCAGATCTCAGTGAATCTCAGTGATCTGAGATCTATAAGTACTTTAATTACATTAACTCTCCGATTATAAAAATCTGACTATCGTATGACACGACATACTCATTAAGAAAGAAAAACTGGCCAAGTGCAAGTAGGACTCGCACTCGTAGGGTTCCGTAACACAGTAGAGTATTCTATAACTTTGATTTTTCGCAACTACAAAAATAACTTTGTTTTTCATACTGTTTGTATGAAAAACAAAGTTATACTTGCGATCGCTATATCTCAACAACTGCTGACTGTATCTCGTTCAAACCAATTTTCGTTGAAAGTTTTTATTGAGATCTACAGAATATATTTTTTCTAGATTTTTCACTCCCTTACTTTAGAAGTTAGAGGGGGGGGGGGGGACACACATTTTACTACTTTAGACGCGCCTATCTTTGAAATGATTGACTTTGAGATAAAATGATTTTAGAAACCTCAATGTCATTTTTAAAGACCTATCTATAGATACCCCACACGTATAGGTTTGACGAAAAAAATTTTTTTTTCCAGTTCCATGTATGGGATGCCCCCCCTTAAACTATTATATTTTTTATTTTTGTATATAAATCGGAAAGCGGTTTACAGAATACATCTACCTACCAAGTTTCAATTCTGTAGTCTTAATAGTTTCGGAATAAAATGGCTGTGACATACGGACGGACAGACAGACAGACAGACAGACAGACAGACAGACAGACAGACATGGCGAATCTATAAGGGTTCCGTTTTTTGCCATTCGGCTACGGAACCCTAAAAAAGGAAAATTGAAGTAAACGTTAGTAGGTACCTACCCTATTTATTTATCTTAGAACAAACTAAATAAAGCAAGATGTGATGTCGATAGAAATTCCCTAAAGATCATTACGTGAATTCCCTTGTAACATGAAACTCAGCTGATTTATACCTACCTACCATTTTATGTGTGACATTCTTTGCTTTTTACATAGTTATTCTTTACAGTTACTATATGAAGCAAGGAATATAATATTGAGGTAGGTACAAGTAAGGCGCGCGGCCGATCGAGAGCGCGCGTGACACTTAACTGACTGAACTTGGACCCTAGCGGGTGCGCGGAGGTACTTGTAGTTTCATAGCTACAGCGCGGAGTGCGACAGGCCTGGTATGATAGAATCGCCCGTTTAGGCGTAGATTACTTTTTGGCGCCAAAAATCCGACATCCGACGACTCTCATAAAAATACGACAAGCCGTTTAGGCTCTAGGGCGTGCCAAAGAAATATACATACATACATACACTCGAAAACATAACCCTCCTTCTTTCGCAGTCGGGTAAAAATAAAGACTAATAATTACTCTTTATTATTTTTAAGGCAACCAGCTGCATCATTGAAGAGGCTCAAGGCTAAGGGTTCAATTGCAACACAGTTGGAACCATCATTATCAGCCTGTATTAGTCCACTGCTGGACATGGCCTCTCCTATACTACGTCACTTAGCTCGATCTTCTTTTCCTTTTCAGTTGTTCTTGTACCCGCTACCAGCCACCTCGCTAATATCAACAATCCACCTAGCTGGATGGTGTCCTAAGCTGCGTCGGCTCCTGGGGCTTTTCTAATTGTATATACTCATTTCTTCTATTCATGCAATTAAATATTTTTTAACACCGTTGCTCGTAAAGCTGATGTAATTCCACCGGTTTTAAATATGTAAAGCGGGTCATAAAAAACGCGTGTGTTACCAAAGCAAATAGTTAAGTTATATTCCATACAAATTCCATAACAGTATTATTTGCCATTTCGCGCGCTGTTGCTATTCAAATTTCGAACTAATTGCCGCGCGGCGCCAGTCAGTAGGCAGCGCTAGCGCGCTGTTAAAATGGCGGGAAAGCAACAGTGTGCATTCACAGATTCAGTTTATTTAAAATAAAAATATCAGTTTATTCGGTAATTTAAAAACTTGGCTGCATGCTCTAACGTCTTTGCCAACATTTTCACGCAGCTACGGCAGAAAATAATCCTCGCGCCATTTTTCTCAAATTTTCTTTTCTTTGTACTTGTATTGTGAAAATTTAAATATGACAACTTTCAATAATGAAGAAGAGCCATATATTACTTCAACTCCACCGGATATACTAACAGAAGCGCGAACCGCATGCGACAGCTTGCTGCCGTCAATATCCAAAGACAGATACATAACCACGTATGAAAACATAATTAAAAAACCAACTACAACTACGTATCATTTTAATACTTGTAATTTCATTAACTGTTTCAATAATAAGAAATGAACAAAATATAAAATGTTTTTTTTTCTGTTTCCTCGCAAATGTGTTAAAAACCGTCGTACGATATACGTGCGTATTGGTTATAACATGCTCGGCTCAATTACGCCATCGCCTTCGGCTCGGGCTGAAATTCCGCCTCGCATGTTATAACCATCATAACGCACTAATATCGTAATGTACTAATACATACCCTTAAGTTTTCAAAAATAATAAATACTTAGATAATGTTACCGCACAGTAGGAAGTTATTGTCAGCTGTAACACAGGTTCGACCTAGAACGGCTGACAATGTTCAGTTGTACCCTCTTATTAGATAAATGTATTATTATTAAACATTATTATAAGATATATTTAACTGCACATTGTATATTAGTGATTGTATTTATTATTATTATATTTTTATGGTATATAGGTTTAAGGTACATGTACTTGATTTGTGTTATTTACTGAATAAATATTTTTTTATTATTCATATATATATTTCATTTTCTTATATTTAGGTTTTTTATAATATCGATATAAAAGTAATAAGGAAAACAACTACAAAAACATAAAATATTATAAAAAACCTAAATCTAGAGTGCCGCCGGCAGCGGGGCAGGGTCCAAGCTACCGGTGGTTAGGGCTGCAGAGAGAGGAACCTCCTGACGATGCGTGCCGTGTCAAGAAGTACCGCCTTCTGTATCTGGCCCTTGATCCAGCCGTCTAGCGAGAGTCTTCTTCTTCTCTTCTGGTTTTTTATTATTTATTATTATTAATTATGAGCTACAAGAGCCATCACAATTTTGTCTACACTGGTCTCAGTTGGAACCAGGCCACATTTAATTGGTGACCAGCAAACTATCTTCAAGAATATTAGTATGTTGTAGGCCTCGTAAAAGGAGGCGAACATCGCCAACTTCGTCAACCGGCGTTCCCCCACCTCTCCCACGCCCACGAAAGCTTAGTATTGTTATCTTTTCTATGACGAAAGGCAAGACAGTCACGTGCCGAAGCTCGTTGCGTGAGCAGCTTTATTTTTTATTTTTTATGCCGTATAGGCATGCGTTTGACCACTATCTCACCTGATGTTATGTGACGATGTGCACGCTTACCTAGTAAATACCTGTTCACTCGCGATTTAAAGACCCCCGGATTGTAGCTATCGGGAAACACAGACACCGGCAAGGAGTTCCAATCTTTGGCGGATCGTATTATGTAGGACGAAGCAAAACGCTACGTGCGTGTAGATGGAACGTGCACCATGAAGCGGTGGCGCACATCGGTACAGGTTGGCAAAAACGTCTTGAAACGGAACTATTTTCTTTCTGGCCTGGCAATAATCTAATCTGTGATTAAAAAAAAAATTATGTTAACTGTTGTCAGTGTCTGAAAATTTATGAACAAAGTTTTTTTGTGCAACTTAATAGTAGTATTTTAATATTTTCCGTAACCTACGCGACTTGAAGATGTTTTAACATGAATAAGTTCCACTGAAGAAGTAATTTTAAAGTTTACCGCCACTCTCTCTGCTATCGGGGTTACTAGTATCTAGCAATAGTGGCGCCCCTATTTATTTCTACTCTATTTTGCCAACCTGTACGTCTGGTTGTCCGATAGAAGAAAGGGGATGGCGGTACTAACTCGTCGTCGTAAAGTAGTAGAAGTAGTAGTAGTAGTTCTACTAGCTTGTAGTAGAAGTAGCTCCCAGGACTTCAATATGCGAAACCGATCGGAGCAATTTCGACAGAAACCCGTGAGTGTGAAATCGTTATAAAATAGTTCAAAAACTAAAACAATCGTCTTCCATGCCCCGTGAGTCAATTTCAGTAGCAAGTTTGTGACGTTTATTGTCATATCTCTGGAGATACTCATCAGATCTCGATTAAATTACAACGGGACCACCCCGAAAACAAACCCTACCGATTAAAAAAAAATCATTCAAATCGGTTCACAATTGACGGAGTAATCGCGTAACATACGTACAAAAATTAATTGAGAACCCTCCTTCTTTTTGGGAAGTCGGAGGAAGGAAGAGAAGAAAGGAGTCGGTAAAAAGAAAATAAAGGAAACAATATGTTATGTTTCTTGAAGTGTTACACACTTTATATTTTTTGTAAATTGTTATACACAATACAAAATTATGTGTTTATTTAATATATGTTTTTTATTTGAAAACTTAATCTAATAATTAGTATTTAACAAATTACCCTTTATAATAATAAATTACTAGAGACTGATATATTAGAAGATATTATATCATTTTAGTAATTAGCATTATTTTTAAAATGTACCTACAAATGAATTTTCATTGTTTGATAGGTAATTAAAATTATTGATCATGACTTTTAATTTATATATAACGAAATTTGTAATGTAATTTATTTTATTTAGTAATTTATTAATTGTATTCTATAAAGCATTTGTACACCCACACGGGTAGAAAACTAATGTACCTATTTTAAGCATAACACCAGCTACTTTAATATTGTTATCATAGTTTTCTGACAAATAAACATTCATTCATTCATTTATTCATTCATTCATATATGTCTTTACACTGACCAAGCTCGAAAAAGAGTCAAGAAGATAATATCACAAACTCTGTCTTTGTAAAATAGACACAAGCTACAAAATTAAAATTTAGGCACAGGTTTGGCATTGGCAGATACCAATAAAGATTATTAACTTATTGTGTGTAATTTTAACATTTCCAAGTATTACAATAAAGCAGAAATTAATTTTTAACACCGTTGCTCGTAAAGCTGATGTAATTCCACCGGTTTTAAATATGTAAAGCGGGTCATAAAAAACGCGTGTGTTACCAAAGCAAATAGTTAAGTTATAGTCCATACAAATTCCATAACAGTATTATTTGCCATTTCGCGCGCTGTTGCTATTCAAATTTCGAACTAATCGCCGCGCGGCGCCAGTCAGTAGGCAGCGCTAGCGCGCTGTTAAAATGGCGGGAAAGCAACAGAGTGCATTCACAGATTCAGTTTATTTAAAATAAAAAAATCAGTTTATTCGGTAATTTAAAAACTTGGCTGCATGCTCTAACGTCTTTGCCAACATTTTCACGCAGCTACGGCAGCAAATAATCCTCGCGCCATTTTTCTCAAATTTTCTTTTCTTTGTACTTGTATTGTGAAAATTTCAATATGACAACTTTCAATAATGAAGAAGAGCCATATATTACTTCAACTCCACCGGATATACTAACAGAAGCGCGAACCGCATGCGACAGCTTGCTGCCGTCAATATCCAAAGACAGATACATAACCACGTATGAAAACATAATTAAAAACCAACTACAACTACGTATCATTTTAATAATTGTAATTTCACTAACTGTTTCAATAATTAGAAATGAACTAAATATAAAATGTTTTTTTTTTCTGTTGCCTCGTAAATGTGTTAAAAAAACGTCGTACGATATACGTGCGTATTGGTTATAACATGCTCGGCTCAATTACGCCCTCGCCTTCGGCTCGGGCTGAAATTCCGCCTCGCATGTTGTAACCATCATAACGCACTAATATCGTAATGTACTATTATAGTAGGTACTTAAACATGCAAAATTCAAGCACAAAACTTACAGTTTTGATATAAAACTTTGGTGCTAATAAATCAAATAAATGTAGAAAAACTATTTATGTAACTTAACTTTATACCTAGCTGTATACATAATATTTTTTATATGTAAAAGCCTCACTATAATTATCGATTATATTATATTATTATATATATTTTCCATAAATAGATTTTACATATACATTTTGATGAGTACTAATAAACCTTTGGTTCGTGCTAGTACTCACTATTACTACCTTAGTTACAACTTCTCCTAACATTATATCACGATAGTAGTTTTACAAGTAAATTACTGGCAACTTTGTTACTTTGGCGCTAAATATGTTTTAAATTACCATAAAGTAAGGAAATATAGAGATTTGGTTAGCGTGGCCTCATGAGATAAAAGATTGTATACTAACTATTACATAATCTGTGACATTACCATATATGTATTTAGAACCCAGTGACACAGCAATAAAGGTCAAAATTCGTTAAGCTAAAAGCGGCTAAGTACTTTACTGACCCTGTAAAAACCGGCACGCACTGAGAGAGGGAAATATTATAGCTTTGTCCTTTTCCGTTACATGGAATAACAGAAGTCCATAGTATACTATTTCATGTGGGAAAGAGACAGAGCTACCCGCGGTTTATTCTTTTCTCTGTCTACGTAAATTACGAACAGGGGGCTGATCACGAAAACCATTGATTGAACAAAATGAACGAAATAACGGGGACGCAGCTATGTAGGCTGTATAGCTCCGTCCCCGTCATTTAGTTCATTTCGTTCATTCAATGGTTTTCGTGATACGGGTGCAGTACAAATTATGAAAGGTTTTTTTCAAATTTCACTATGGCTCCACACGATTAGTGTATTTAGCCAGTGTCAAGTATTAAAATTCATCAAGTTTTTGTACATTTAAGTCTTAAAGATGGGTCGAAGTCACATTTCTGGTCAAGTTTCAAGTCAAAGTCAAGTCCCAAGTCATATTTTCAGTAAAGATGTCGACTTTACTGAAGATTTTTAGTGGAATTTTGGTAAGAACGCGAATAGCATGTTTCTCAACATTGTGCTGTTTCCCTACACTCGCACACATTCACCAGCACTTAATGGTTAATGATCCACATTTATTACACATTAACTTGCGGAAGAACCACAGATCTGCTACATATTAAACTCGTTCGCGTACACCGACCCCCATGAGAACGACTTTGAACGGAGTTTGACCCTTTCTTTTGTATGGACAACTTATATATATACCATACGTATACCATACATATAGTATAGAACATTTATAGGACTATCAGGTTGTTAGACAAGGACACACTCCCACCCTGGTGTCTCTCAATTGGGCCGGTCTGTTCTACAAAGCAATGACAACCTTATTGTTAAAGCATACGGATTAAATTGAATTTGTCAAAACATCTGCAGTGCACCATCCTTTTTATTACGTACTAGCAGCCCGCCCCGGCTTCGCACGGGTAGAATATATATGCCTACAAAATTTGCATCAGTTTGTTGCATCGAATATAAAATATGAACATATTTAACAATCATCGTCATATTTCATCCAATTTACACAAAACCTTAACGAATTATGCACCTAAACCTTCCTCATAAACACTCTGGCTATTGGTGAAAACCGCAGGATAATCCGTTCAGTAGCTATTGAGATTATTGCGAACAGACAGACAGACGCAGTGATGGACTTTGTTTTATAATACTTACGTAATGATATTGGACGGCCCTTTGGCGTAAAGGATAGTTACCCTGATTCTGACCCGACGGTCGTTGGTTCTAATCCTAGATACCAATGAAAGTTTTATGTGCATTCATGAGTCATGAGTTTTCGTACAGTGGTTGTGGGATCATTAAATCTACCAAAAAGTAGCTTACCATCAAGGAGGACATCTGCCGCCGTAACCTTACACCGTTCCCCGACGCAAAATGTAGGGGTAATATACGTTTAACGTGTGTATCTGTGTGTCTGTCTGTAGCATCTTAGCACCTAACCGGATGAACCGATTTTGTTTTTATTATTGATAGTTTTTTTTGTTTGATAGATGTCTTCATCGAGAGTTTTCTTAGCTTTGATTCATGAAAATTCGTTCAATCGTTATAAAACTATGAGCTTTTTTCTAGTTAATTTCGCTATGAAATCAACTTTCATAGATCTGATCAATTCGAAAATCTTCTTCTTCAACGATATTGTAAGAACATGGAAGCATTGACCTGATGCTGGGACATCTCCTGGACTCTACAGAATACTCAAATCCTCACCAACTTACAGCTCAGATTTTAAATGTCGTGTTTAGAGTCATTGGAATGATTTTAATGAAAAGATTATATATAGATCAGTCGGGGTGGCTTAAATTACTATATTATTATATATATAGATGAATATTATTTTATACAATAGATCATATTATTATACTATATTGACTTCAAATTGATTGTGATCGGTGGGGATCTACAGCATAGCTAAGCTTATAATAATATTTTCGTAGTAACTATGACCTAATCTGTGGTTTCACTGCAAATATTTTATTAATTTTGCGATGCGTGCATGTGAAATTCGTGATATCTTCTAGAGTTTTCATTTGAATAATACACTGTTAGGGACAATTTTAATCTATAATATGTGGCCAAGCTAATTAACGTAATTATATGGACAAGGATTAATACTATATACTTGAAAATAGCCTTGGAAGTTATGTCATATTTTTTAACAAAAAATTTAAGATTAAAATGGTTACTGTGAGTCAACCTTAAGAGATAGACATATGCTGTCGCGGACTTTTTTGTAGGTCTTATTAATTTGTACAACTCTTGCATAGCAAATATTCTTCTATCTATTGTCAATTAGGCAGCGTTCGTAAGAAACGTGTTTTTTCGACCGTTTTTTTGCCGACTTAGGTTGCAAATTAGGTCTCCACGAATGTACCTTTGATTTAAACGGGATAATATATAGCCTATTTTCATTCCGAAAGTCCATTCTATGTATTAGTGAAAGAATTTTTTAAATCGGTTCAGTAGTTTTTGAGCCAAATCATTACAAACATACAAAAATACAAAAATACAAATGTTCTCTCTTTATAATATTAGTATAGATATGCGAAGAACACAACAAGTTTTGGGAAAAAATACAATGAGAGCGCACATACCTTTCCACGTTCCCGCCAAAACTCCAATTATGAAAGTTATACTTTTAAACTTAAAAGGTGTACATTCATAGACATTTTTGGGCGCACAGCACCCAAAGACAATAAATATGTAGTAAATTTTTTCCAGTCAAAGTTTTATACATGTGTCATTTTTAAATGGAAATTAAAAAATTTAAACAGTCTTGGGCCATTTTTCAATTCTCAGAATAGCGGCCAGATAGTCAATGCGATCAAAAACCAATGCGATATATTTATCTGCCCATGTAAACACCCGTATAAAACTTTCAATTTTTCAATGTGCTTATATCAGTTAGTTAGATATCTGTAGCCTTTTTGTAACTATCTTCACGCCAATAGTGTGTGAAAGAGATAATCTTACGCAATGTTAGATAGATATATATAGATATTAGAGCTATAGATGTTAGAGCGAGAGCGACGATTTATAAACATTTTAAATTTAATTTTTAATTCGGCCAAGCATGTTTTTTTATTTTTTCTGGTTTTATTATGTATCCACAATATATGTATGCACAATTAGTGTATTTAGCCAGTTACTGGCCAATTATATGGAGCCTTAATGAAATTTAAAAAAAAAGTAATGACATAACGTCACGATTTGACATCAAAAGTTGTCACAAACATAATGTATACCACAGAATATTCGGCTATCTGAGGCACAAAGAGCCAGATAAATTAATTGCTCTGGTAAGGAATTTATTCCCTGGAATACCTCTATCTGTCTATTGAAAAATGCAAAAATATGCTATCAGTGGTATAAACCTTATCTGATCGTGTAACTGAGGAATGAAAAATCGGCCCTTAAATATATAACCTACTAGCAGCCCGCCCCGGCTTCGCACGGGTAGAACATATATGCCTACAAAATTTGCATCAGTTTGTTGCATCGAATATAAAATATGAACATATTTAACAACCATCGTCATATTTCATCCAATTTACACAAAACCTTAACGAATTATGCACCTAAACCTTCCTCATAAACACTCTGGCTATTGGTGAAAACCGCATGATAATCCGTTCAGTAGCTATTGAGATTATTGCGAACAGACAGACAGACGCAGTGATGAACTTTGTTTTATAATACTTACGTATTGATATTGGACGGCCCTTTGGCGTAAAGGATAGTTACCCTGATTCTGACCCGACGGTCGTTGGTTCTAATCCTAGCTATATACCTACCAATGAAAGTTTTATTGGCATTAATGAATCATGAGTTTTCGTACAGTGGTAGTGGAATCATTAAATCTACCAAAAAGTAGCTTACCACCAAGGAGTACATCTGCCGCCGTAACCTTACGGCGTTCCCCGACGCAAAATGTAGGGGTAATATACGTTTAACGTGTGTATCTGTGTGTCTGTCTGTAGCATCTTAGCACCTAACCGGATGAACCGATTTTGTTTTTATCATTGATCGTTTTTTTTTGTTTGATAGATGTCTTCATCGAGAGTTTTCTTAGCTTTGATTCATGAAAATTCGTTCAATCGTTATAAAATTATGAGCTTTTTTCTAGTTAATTGCGCTATGAAATCAACTTTCATAGGTCTGATCAATTCGAAAATCTTCTTCTTCAACGATATTGTAAGAACATGGAAGCCTCCTGGACTCTACGGAATACTCAAATCCTCACCAACTTATAGCTCAGATTTTAAATGTCGTGTTTAGAGTCATTAGAAAAAGCTATTATACATAGATCAGTCGGGGTGGTTTAAAATATTATATTATATTATTATATATATAGATGAATATTATTTTATACAATAGATCATATTATTATACTATATTGACTTCAAATTGATTGTGATCGGTGGGGATCTACAGCATAGCTAAGCTTATAATAATATTTTCGCAGTAACTATGACCTAATCTGTGGTTTCACTGCAAATATTTTATTAACTTTGCGATGCGTGTTTGTGAAATTCGTGATATCTTCTAGAGTTTTCATTTGAATTATATACTGTAAAGGACAATTTTAATCTATAATATGTGGCCAAGCTAATTAACGTAATTATTTGGATAAGGATTAATACTATATACTTGAAAATAGCCTTGGAAGTTATGTAATATTTTTTAACAAAAATTTTAAGATTAAAATGGTTACTGTGAGTCCACCTTAAGAGATAGACATATGCTGTCGCGGACATTTTTGTAGGTCTTATTAAGTTGTACAACTCTTGCATAGAAAATATTCTTCTATCTATTTTCAATTAAGCAGCGTTCGTAAGAAACGTGTTTTTTCGACCGTTTGTTTGCCGACTTAGGTTGCAAATTAGGTCTCCACGAATGTACCTTTGATTTAAACGGGATAATATATAGCCTATTGTCATTCCGAAAGTCCATTCTATGTATTAGTGAAAGAATTTTTTAAATCGGTTCAGTAGTTTTCGAGCTTACTCATTACAAACATACAAAAATACAAATGTTCTCTCTTTATAATATTAGTATAGATAAGTGAGCTATATATTACTCTCGGTTCGTATTTACAATTTTTGGGATTCTTATCTATACTAATATGATTAATGTTTTGGCTGTTTTTGTTTAATTTTAATGATTTGGCTCAAGAACTACTGAACCGATTTCAAAAATTCTTTCACTAATACATAGAATGGACTTTCGGAATGAAAATAGGCTATATATTATCCCGTTTAAATCAAAGGTACATTCGTGGAAACCTAATTTGTAACCTAAGTCGGCAAAAAAACGGTCGAAAAAACATGTTTCTTACAAACGCTGCTCAATTGAAAATAGATAGAAGAAAATTTTCTATGGAAGAGTTATACACCTTAATAAGACCTACAAAAAAGTCCACGACAGCATATGTCTATCTCTTAAGGTTGACTCACAGTAACCATTTTAATCTTAAATTTTTTGTTAAAAAATATTACATAACTTCCAAGGGTATTTTCATGTATATAGTATAAATCGTTATCCAAATAATTACTTAGTTAGCTTGGCCACATATTATAGGTTAACATTGTCCCTTACAGTATATAATTAAAATGAAAACTCTAGAACATATCACGAATTTCACATACACGCATGGCAAAATTAATAAAATATTTGCAGTGAAACCACAGATTAGGTCATAGTTACTAAGAAAATATTATTATAAGCTTAGCTATGCTGTAGATCCTCACCGATCACAATCAATTTGAAGTCAATATAGTATAATAATATGATCTATTGTATAAAATAATATTCATCTATATATATATAATAATATAATATTTTAAACCACCCCGACTGATCTATGTATAATCATTTCATTAAAAGCATTCCAATGACTCTAAACACGACATTTAAAATCTGAGCTGTAAGTTGGTGAGGATTTGAGTATTCTGTAGAGTCCAGGAGATGTCCCAGCATCAGGTCAATGCTTCCATGTTCTTACAATATCGTTGAAGAAGAAGATTTTCGAATTGATCAGACCTATGAAAGTTGATTTCATAGCGCAATTAACTAGAAAAAAGCTCATAGTTTTATAACGATTGAACGAATTTTCATGAATCAAAGCTAAGAACACTCTCGATGAAGACATCTATCAAATAAAAAAAAACTATCAATAATAAATACAAAATCGGGTTATCCGGTTAGGTGCTAAGATGCTACAGACAGACACACAGATACACACGTTAAGCGTATATTACCTCTACTTTTTGCGTCGGGGAACGCCGTAAGGTTAAGGCAGCAGATGTTCTCCTTGGTGCTAAGCTACTTTTTGGTAGATTTAATGATCCCACTACCACTGTACGAAAACTCATGATTCATGAATGCACATAAAACTTTCATTGGTAGGTATATAGCTAGGAATAGAACCAACGACCGTCGGGTCAGAATCAGGGTAACTATCCTTTACGCCAAAGGGCCGTCCAATATCACTACGTAAGTATTATAAAACAAAGTCCATCACTGCGTCTGTCTGTCTGTTCGCAATAATCTCAATAGCTACTGAACGGATTATCATGCGGTTTTACCAATAGCCAGAGTGTTTATGAGGAAGGTTTAGGTGCATAATTCGTTAAGGTTTTGTGTAAATTGGTTGAAATATAACGATGATTGTTAAATATGTTCATATTTTATATTCGATGCAACAAACTGATGCAAATTTTATAGGCATATTTGTTCTTCCCGTGCGAAGCCGAGGCGGGCTGCTAATATAGTTATATTTGGCATTGGTTTTGCGCTCAGGATTTGTATGCTCGTATAACATCTCTGATTTGAGCGCGACATAGCGGGCATTGACCATCTCCTTTTCCTTGCCATTGTTCCAGAGAACATGTATAACACATACACATATGCCCACACATATACAGCACACTATCTATAGGATTCTCATAGCAAATAGTACACTCACTGCCCGCCAAATTATCTTCATCCACCACTGAGTAAAAATGTTGCGAACGACTAATCGAAGACGCGTTTATATTCATCCTCTCATTTACCGGTTCATTTACTCTTTCATTTATTGTCTCTGATCGCAACGGTTCCGCGTGGTCGTTAGGTATTTGATCTTGTTCGTTTAGCGCGTTCTGATTGGCTGATAAAAATTTAGCTTCGGTGCGAGGGCGCGATGTGGTTGGTTGGTTGAGAGATGAGCACGAAGGCTGTGATGTCATCGGTTGGAGGCTGGATAGGCAGATCTGTGAAGACTGGATCGGCTGGAAGAAGAAAACAGACTGTTAATTTGGGTAGACAGATAATACAAAATTTGGGTTTGATTTAACTTACGTGAAATTGTATTAACTATGTTATCATGGTGGTAGGACACTGTCTAGTGTCCGCCTGGCTAATTACCACCCTCAGGTTGATAAATCTGTCGCCAAATATCTAATGTGTTCTGATAGCTGTCTTTGACAGCAAGTTAACATTCTTGACCTAGCGTGCCACCATCCTCGACCATATCGTCACTAACCAACACGTGAGATAGTGGTCAAACGCTAGCCTCATCATCATCGTTCGACAATTTCGATCCCTGATTCTGCTCAATTGGTTTTTTAAACAAGAGCGTGTTAGAGGATCGGAGGTTCATCATCATCATAATCAGCCGGTATCAGTCCACTGCTGGACGTAGGCTTCTCCCAAGACACGCCACTGAGCCCGATCCTCGGCTCTTTGTTTCCAGTCACTGCTCACCGCTTTGCGAATGTCATCGCTCCAGCTGTCAGCGTAGGACGCCCTGTGACCACCTGGTCACAGGGCGTCCTACGCTACGTTTACCGATTCGCGGTCTCCACTCTAAAACCAGTCTACCCCAACGGTTATCGGTCCTACGGCAGATATGACCAGCCCACTGCCACTTCAGCTTGCTAATCCGATGAGCTATGTCGATAGTTCTCTGGCGAATTACTTTGTTCCGGATTCGATCCCGCAGAAAAATACCGAGCATAGCTCTCTCCATAGCTCGCTAAGCGACTTTAAACTGGTGGACCAGTCGGACTGTGAGTGTCCACGTCTCGGCTCCGTATATCATTACAGGTAGGACGCACTGGTTTAAGACTTTTGTCTTTAGACACTGCGGTATAGGCGACGAGAGGACTCGACGGAGTTTTCCGAATACTGCCCAGCCCAGCTGAATTCTTCTCTGGACTTTCTTTTCGAAGTTGTGTTTGTCTAGTTAGAGCGTCTGCCCTAGGTAAACATACTTACTTTAATCGGTTCCTGAACAACGTGCTCGTTGTACATGACTTTGGTTTTATCCAAATTCATCCGGAGACCGATGCGACGAGAAGAATCAGCTAGGCCATTCAACATCCTTTGTAAGTCCTGTAGCGACTCTGCCATAATGACGATGTCATCTGCGAATCGTAAGTGAGAGATGTACTTTCCGTTGATGTTAATGCTTCTTTCCAGTCCAGCGTCTTAAACATATCCTCCGAGGCGTTATTGAACAGTTTCGGGGATATGACGTCCCCCTTTCTCACTCCTCGACGCAGGAGGACATGTTTAGTTCGCTGGTTCTGTACTTGTACAGTCATCGTTGCAGCATTATACAGACATCTCATCACTTCGATATATCGCCAGTCGACTTGACAACACTGCAAGGACTCCAGAACAGACCAGGTTCTTAAACGCTAGCCTATATCTATACTAATATTATAAAGAGAGAACATTTGTATTTTTGTATTTTTGTATTTTTGTATGTTTGTAATGATTTGGCTCAAAAACTACTGAACCGATTTAAAAATTTATTTCACTGATACATAGAATGGACTTTCGGAATGAAAATAGGCTATATATTATCCCGTTTAAATCAAAGGTACATTCGTGGAGACCTAATTTGCAACCTAAGTCGGCAAATAAACGGTCGAAAAAACACGTTTCTTACGAACGCTGCTTAATTGAAAATAGATAGAAGAATATTTTCTATGCAAGAGTTGTACAACTTAATAAGACCTACAAAAAAGTCCGCGACAGCATATGTCTATCTCTTAAGGTTGACTCACAGTAACCATTTTAATCTTAAAATTTTTGTTAAAAAATATTACACAACTTCCAAGGCTATTTTCAAGTATATAGTATTAATCCTTATCCAAATAATTACGTTAATTAGCTTGGCCACATATTATAGGTTAAAATTGTCCTTTTCAGTATATAATTCAACTGAAAACTCTAGAAAATATCACGAATTTCACAAACACGCATCGCAAAATTAATAAAATATTTGCAGTGAAACCACAGATTAGGTCATAGTTACTTCGAAAATATTATTATAAGCTTAGCTATGCTGTAGATCCCCACCGATCACAATCAATTTGAAGTCAATATAGTATAATAATATGATCTATTGTATAAAATAATATTCATCTATATATATAATAATATAATATAATATTTTAAACCACCCCGACTGATCTATGTATAATAGCTTTTTCCAATGACTCTAAACACGACATTTAAAATCTGAGCTGTAAGTTGGTGAGGATTTGAGTATTCTGTAGAGTCCAGGAGGCTTCCATGTTCTTACAATATCGTTGAAGAAGAAGATTTTAAAATTGATCAGACCCATGAAAGTTGATTTCATAGCGCAATTAACTAGAAAAAAGCTCATAATTTTATAACGATTAAACGAATTTTCATGAATCAAAGCTAAGAAAACTCTCGATGAAGACATCTAACAAACAAAAAAAAACTATCAATAATAAAAACAAAATCGGTTCATCCGGTTAGGTGCTAAGATGCTACAGACAGACACACAGATACACACGTTAAATGTATATTACCCCTACATTTTGCGTCCGGGAACGCCGTAAGGTTACGGCGGCAGATGTACTCCTTGGTGGTAAGCTACTTTTTGGTAGATTTAATGATTCCACTACCACTGTACGAAAACTCATGATTCATGAATGCACATAAAACTTTCATTGGCAGGTATATAGCTAGGATTAGAACCAACGACCGTCGGGTCAGAATCAGGGTAACTATCCTTTATGCCAAAGGGCCGTCCAATATCAATACGTAAGTATTATAAAACAAAGTTCATCACTGCGTCTGTCTGTCTGTTCGCAATAATCTCAATTGCTACTGAACGGATTATCATGCGGTTTTCACCAATAGCCAGAGTGTTTATGAGGAAGGTTTAGGTGCATATTTCGTTAAGGTTTTGTGTTAATTGGATGAAATATGACGATAGTTGTTAAATATGTTCATATTTTATATTCGATGCAACAAACTGATGCAAATTTTTTTAGGCATATATGTTCTAACCGTGCGAAGCCGGGGCGGGCTGCTAGTGTTGAAATAAAAAGAAAATTTATTTTGTCTGTTGACAAGCATTTTACTACGATCAGGTCACCAACATGATTAATACAAACGTCTGTTTGTTTGTAGGTGGTCTCTTCACGGTTAAACTGTTTAATAGTTTTGGCTGTAATTTTGCACAAAGATATCCAGTATAATAGGACAAAGACTTTTAACGCCAGCAAAGCAAACGGTTCGCAAATAGTAAAACATTCTAGCCTACGAGAGGAAAACAGGAAAATATTCAAAAGAACTTACCTCAATATGGGCACTGGCCAAGGTTGTTTGCTGATGATTGACAGCATTCTGGCTTCTGACTACTAAAACTGTCCCACCAGCACCAGTCTGAATCGGAGCTGATCCAGCTATAACCTCCAACTGCTGCGGCGTTTGCGCCTGAACAGTTTGAGAACTTAGCATTCGAATCTTCTGTGTAGCTCCATACAAATCCACAAACGCCCAGAGTCTTAACGTGTGATCCACATGCATTACTGTTATTGGATTAGACCCATTTCTGCTCACTAGTACTTCGCCGTCAATGGTTAATGTGACTGCAAGCTCGTCACCTCGGCATAAACCGTTCGCTGCGTCGCGGTGTACTACCCAATACTCCTGGCGATCGAGTAGAAACTCTATATCAGGAGGCAGTTCTGATGGTCTGATGGTAGCTGGGTCACAAGATGTTAAACCGATCGCTAAGCTGCCTGAATAAGCCGGGTTAGTCGCTAATATCTGAACGACAATCGTCTGCCCCGGACGCATGGGTCTTGCTGTGAAGACGTAACCTTGAGAATACTCTCCTTCCATTCTGGCCACTACTCCTCTATCACTTATATAGTTGATATTTTGTCCTTTAGTTCTGTGAAGGCTGAGCGGAACAAGAGGGTTTTGGTATCTTGGAGCTGGGAGCGGCTCATCAACGGTTACAGATCGCATACCGGTGACAAGTCTGTCTTCTTCATCAGGGCTGTGATTGGCGCGAATAAATTGGCTCGGCGATCGAGGATCAGCCAATTGCACAGCTGTGCACCTGCCGTAAACATCTACCAATGCCCATATAGGGTTTCTGGTGTCGACTCCTGAGAAGAACAGTCCCTTTTCTTGTCCATTGATTTTGAAATGGACGTCTCCTGCTGCGTTGACGTAGTAATGCAAGACGTTGTCTTTCTCGAAGAAACTTTTCCACAATTCCTGGGCCCAATAGCCTGGTTTGTTGGTCAAGTCAGGACAGTCGTATTTGGGGAGGGAATGGGCGATGCTGTTGGGGTCGTGGGTAGTGAAGCCAAATCTGATAACGCCGCTCCAGCTGTTCGAGATATCCACGAAACGGATGCATACCTGGAAACAAGGCGAAACGGTTCTTGTTTCTATTTAAAGTAATAAGAAAACTCAAAGCAGACTATCTAAAACTGTATTAAAATAAACAAGAGAGACTTAAAATGTCGTATTAATTAATAATCTTAATTACCTATGTATAGTCAGTTCAAAATCGAGTATTAAACAGAAGATCGAAAGATTTAGTTATTTATACTATGTGATGGATTTTCCTATTGCAAATACTAGTAGATAATCTTATGGGAAAACCAATATGGTACCGACAGAAAAGTTGAAAAAGTAAATAAGACTTTCATCTCATGGTCCACTTTTCT
Source organism: Cabera pusaria (assembly GCA_954871355.1). Classification (NCBI taxonomy): domain Eukaryota; kingdom Metazoa; phylum Arthropoda; class Insecta; order Lepidoptera; family Geometridae; genus Cabera; species Cabera pusaria. Next base: position 9,982,902 of record OX940913.1, on the reverse strand, counting down.
AAACTGGAACATCGATGGCAACGATAGCTGAAAACTACCACTTGTGCTCGCCTACCTAACAAAAGAAAACTACCACTTGTGCTCGCCTACCTAACAAAAGTAAACTAAAACTTGTGCTCGCCTACCTAACAAAAGAAAACTACCACTTGTGCTCGCCTACCTAACAAAAGTAAACTAAAACTTGTGCTCGCCTACCTAACAAAAGAAAACTACCACTTGTGCTCGCCTACCTAACAAAAGTAAACTACCACTTGTGCTCGCCTACCTAACAAAAGAAAACTACCACTTGTGCTCGCCTACCTAACAAAAGAAAACTACCACTTGTGCTCGCCTACCTAACAAAAGTAAACTAAAACTTGTGCTCGCCTACCTAACAAAAGAAAACTACCACTTGTGCTCGCCTACCTAACAAAAGTAAACTACCACTTGTGCTCGCCTACCTAACAAAAGAAAACTACCACTTGTGCTCGCCTACCTAACAAAAGTAAACTACCACTTGTGCTCGCCTACCTAACAAAAGAAAACTACCACTTGTGCTCGCCTACCTAACAAAAGAAAACTAACACTTGTGCTCGCCTACCTAATAAAAGAAAACTAACACTTGTGCTCGCCTACCTAACAAAACATAACTACCACTTATGCTCGCCTACCTAACAAAAGATAACTACCACTTGTGCTCGCCTACCTAACAAAAGAAAACTAACACTTGTGCTCGCCTACCTAATAAAAGAAAACTAACACTTGTGCTCGCCTACCTAACAAAACATAACTACCACTTATGCTCGCCTACCTAACAAAAGAAAACTACCACTTGTGCTCGCCTACCTAACAAAAGAAAACTAACACTTGTGCTCGCCTACCTAATAAAAGAAAACTAACACTTGTGCTCGCCTACCTAACAAAACATAACTACCACTTATGCTCGCCTACCTAACAAAAGATAACTACCACTTGTGCTCGCCTACCTAACAAAAGAAAACTACCACTTGTGCTCGCCTACCTAACAAAAGATAACTACCACTTGTGCTCGCCTACCTAACAAAAGATAACTACCACTTGTGCTCACCTACCTAACAAAAGAAAACTAACACTTGTGCTCGCCTACCTAACAAAAGAAAACTAACACTTGTGCTCGCCTACCTAACAAAAGATAACTACCACTTGTGCTCGCCTACCTAACAAAAGATAACTACCACTTGTGCTCGCCTACCTAACAAAAGAAAATTAACACTTGTGCTCGCCTACCTAACAAAAGATAACTACCACTTGTGCTCGCCTACCTAACAAAAGATAACTACCACTTGTGCTCGCCTACCTAACAAAAGAAAACTACCACTTGTGCTGGCCTACCTAACAAAAGAAAACTACCACTTGTGCTCGCCTACCTAACAAAAGAAAACTACCACTTGTGCTCGCCTACCTAACAAAAGAAATAACTCTAATTATTTGTTACTAGCTGCCATTAGCTGCGCCCCGCGGTTTTGCCCGCATCCTGCCTGGTTATAAACTTTCCTCTTGAATCATTCATCTATTGCTGAAAACTTCATTCAAATTCGTTACTTGCGTGGTTTAAAAGATCTAAGCGAATTACGAAGAGCGAGCCCAGGAGTCGCAAAAAAACCTTGATTTATTTCACTAAGTTTATTCTTAAAGATATTAATTACAAAGTAACATCATAAAAAAAACTTTTTAAACACAAGCTTTTACATAACCTAGGACCAGAGAAAGTCAAGATAAATCCAACGAGCCCAAACACGACGGGTATAACATCTGTAATTTAGTAGTTCCTTTGGCCACTTTCCAACTCCATCATCAGATCAGCACCATATCATCATAATATTGCATTTTCACGCGATTTACACATGTATGCAAAATGTCAGCTTAATCGAACCCCTGGAAGTCGCTCTAAAATCAATCGCAAAATTTGTGACGGACAAATAAATTCGCCGTGAAGTAGAGATAAAGCTTGTAATAATATCGTTTAAAAACTAAAAAGAACCGACTTCAATGCCGCGCTATTCATTTTCAGTACCAATTTTGGGATGTTTATCTCAATATTTCTGGAGATACTTATCAGACCTCGATAAAATTACCATGGCACCACACTTGGGATATCTCCTTTCGAACAAAAAAAGAATAATCAAAATCGGTTCATAAACGACGAAGTTATCCGCGAACAAACATAAAATATATATATATATATATATATATATATATATACGGTCGAATTGAGAAACCTCCTCCTTTTTTGAAGTCGGTTAAAAATAGAGACGTGTCGACTGGTCGATGTAAGAACCAGAAGTGTCTAATAAAGTTCGGTTGCTGCGATGGTCTCAGGTTCGCAGGTGGTCGATGCAGTTGAATGCTGCATGGAATGCTGCGTCGGCTATACCGTGGGACGGTACCGTGGGACTTGAATGTCTAATACATGTATCAGCGGTATATAATGAGCGGTATCCGTGGTATACAAGTGTGTAACAAGCGTAAAGACAGCGGGAGCCACTTTTTTTAATACTGTTGAGGACAACAGGGTCAGTGGACTGTAAACTGAGAGGCTTCCTGGTTTTCACACTTTTGTTTATTCGCTTGATTTATAATAACACTAAATCGGCATACTCGAACGAGTCGTCTTCTCACACCCGTTGGGGTGTGGGGAAAGGGGGTCAGGGCCTTGCCCTCTGCCCCTAGCTTCTACTCCGCTCATGACAATGAGCGTGTCTTCGGATGTATATTGGATTCGTTGCTGAGACCATGGTAGCCACTATGTGCTGGGGCGACAGGGCCGAGCCAGGTGAGACCCCGTTCGGGGAAGCCCAGCTAACCCGTCAGCGCACGCAGCAGTGGCCACCGATGGTTGCAGCGTCTCCTCTTCTTCCTTCTTCTCCTCTTCGTCCTCTTCATCGGATTCAGTATTTCTGATGAGGTCTCGGGAATACGGCTTGGGTTTTCTTCCCCGCCTCTCATCGTTATCAGGTGGTCTTGCGTGTAGCGGCGCTATGCCGCGTATATGCTCGAAGCTGGAGTGGTCCCCTGTGCGGAACATCTTCGTGGTCAGGGACTTGACGAACTCTTCTATTGTTTCAATTTTGACGTCTCGGCGGATTACGTCATTTCTGACGTACCGTGGTGCTCCCAGTATCGTCCTTAGCGACAGGTTTTCTTGGGCTTGAATGCGGTTTCTGTTTCATAGACTTATGTACGGATACCACGCTGGGGCCGCGTACGTTAGGCGGGTCCGTACATAAGTCTTATAAATCATCAGTTTGGTGCGCGTTGGTAGGTTTGACCTAAAAACAGGAATCAGTAACGTCCGTGCGTTCTTGGCTTTAACCACAGCGGCGTTGACGTGATTTTGGAAATTTAGGTTTCGGTCCAGGTCCACTCCTAGGTATTTGACCTTCTTCTGCCACTGAATCTCTTGCCCCATGAGCTTCAGTGGCGGCGGGAGTCTTATCCGTCCTGAGACGAGGGCTTGCGTCTTTCCCACGTTGACTTTTAGTCTCCACTTCTGGAGCCACGCTGGTATGGCGTCCAGGGTGTCCTGCAGCTTCTTGACGGCTTAGGCGGGCTTAAATGAGGACGCGAAGTAGGCTGCATCGTCCGCGTATAGAGCCAGCTGCGTCTGCCCGACGACTGGGATGTCGTCGGTATACCAGGCGTAGCACACGGGGGCGATGCAGCTTCCTTGGGGTACTCCTGCTCTCACTGGTACCCTTGCTGATGTCTTGTCTTCTACTTGAACGAAGATCTCTCTATCTGTCAGGTAGCTTCTTAACACGCAGACTATTTTCTTCGGCGTTGGTGATTTGGCGATTTTGTAAATCAGACCGTCATGCCAGACTCGGTCAAACGCCTTTTCCATGTCAAGCATGACGGTCACAACGGTTTCCTTTTTATTATGGTTCATGGCCATTTCGTTTACTATCCTGGTAATCTGCAAGGTGGTGGAGTGCTCGGCCCGAAACCCGAACTGTTCCTTCCTTGGCCTTAAATGTGGTGTCAGCAGAGGCATCAGCGCTCTCTCAAACAGTTTAGAAAGTGTGTTGAGGAGCGTGATGGGTCTGTAGCCGTCCGGCTTCCTGATGTCTTTTCCGGGTTTCGGGATCATTACCCCTTGCCTACTTTCCAATTCTTCGGGAAATGGCCAGAGCGAAGTATGCCGTTGTACACCCTTGTTATGGCGGCGATGGACTTATACGGTAGGTTTCGGAGAGCTTCGTTCGATATTCCATCTAATCCTGGAGCTTTCTTTCTAGGTAGCTTTGAGATGAGTCGCTGGATGCTGCCCGGAGTGAGGAAAATATTTTCTTCATCTTCGTCCTTGTTGCTTTGGTCGCTTGTTTGACTTCTTGGTATGTATTCGGGGTTGAAGTATACTCTGTTGAAGTCTTCTACCGTTTTGATTTGTTCTGTGTCAGTAGTCGGGTTAAGTGTGAACTGCGTTTTCAGGTGGTCTGCAAATATCTCGGCTCTGTCCACCGCAGTGAACCTGAGCTGGCCGTCACTCCCGACCATGGGATGGGTTGCCGGTTTGGCGTTTGATAGCTGTCGGCACAGTCGGTGTACCGACGGCATATCGTCGGTTATCTCGGCTATATGGTTTGCCCATCCTGTGGCTGCGTTGTCGTTTAGAGCGGCTTTGACTTTGTCCACAAGTTTATTTAGCTCGTGTTTGGTGGTTGGGCATCTTGTTTCTTGCCAAATTTTTCTGGTATCCCTCTTTTCTTTTATGAGGTCCCTAATCCACCTGGGCAGGGGGTCCAGTCTCTGTCCCGAGGTGGAGGTGGTGATGGTGGCAGCTGTGAGGGATTCCTGGATCGCAGTGGTTAAGCTTTCTGTGGCGACTTCAACGTCTTCGGCCGTGCTTATGGGCCGTGTGATTAGTCTCTCCTCAGTTTCACGCCTGTATGTTTCCCAACAGATTTTCCGTCTCCTTTCTGGCGCCGCTATTCTGCTGGGAGGTTCCTGGATCGTCATCATGACGGGCCTGTGGTCGGATGGGAGATCAGGCAGCGTGGTGAGCGTCGGTGGTGAGTTGAGGCCTTGGTAAACTGCCACATCTAAGACATCGCCTCCTTGTCTGTCATGGTGTGTCCACGTCGTTGGGCCTGCTACTGCGTAGTCATGGTCCACCGAGTCCTGGTACAGCTTCTTTCCGTTGGGGCACATCCTGCTGGAGTTCCAATATGTGTGCTTGCTGTTTAGGTCGCCGGCTATAATAGTTGGCGTCTCTGAGTCTAGCATTTTACGTAGCTCGCATGTGTCTAGCGTCAGGTTCGGAGGTTTGTAGACTACGAATATTCTTCTGTTTCTGCCGGCGACCTGGATGAGCACGCCGAGGGCTTGTAAAGATTGAAACTGCACAGCAGGGATAGGTTGGTGAATGATCCTTCGGTGGACCATGACCGCCAGTCCTCTGTATGGCACCCCGGCTGGGGTGGTTTCGTCCTGCCTGTAGATGTGGTAGTTGGGTACCTTGAGCTTCGTATTTTTGTGTAAATGTGTCTCGCTGACCAGCATCATGTCGACGTTTTGCTCACGGAGGAAGTCGGTCAGCATTCTTATCTTCCCCGTGAGCGTCTGGGCATTCCAGAAAACAATCCTAGTGTCTCCCATCCTTTTTTAAAATTCGCATAAGGCCCATTAGGGTTGCGGTCTCGGCGTCCGTGCCGGACTGTACCGCCTCCAGTATCTCCTTAAGGACGCCGATGGTCTGACCGAGGGAGTCTCTGCGCTCAGCGGGCTTTGTTTGCGTCTGTTTTTCGGGTTCATTTTTCGGTGCTGGTTTTCTCTTCGCTCTTTTCCTCTTCGCTTTCTGAGTATTGGGCATGTTTGCCGGTGCCATTAGTGACGCCGCTGCGGACTCCTCTACGGTAGACGGGACGACCGGGGCCTGCCCGCGCCTGCCTGGCAGAGTCTGCGCTGTTGTCCCTGCTCTCTTGTTCCTCGCCTCTTTGCGGTATACAGGACATGCGCCGTAATTCGCCGGGTGGGTACCGGCGCAGTTGGCGCAGGTGGCGGCTTCCTCTCTGGGGCGCGGGCATTCTTTTGCCGCGTGCTCCTCGCCACAGCGTACACAGGCTTGCTCGCGGTGGCAATTGTGTGAGCTGTGGCGGAACTTTTGACATCTGTGGCACTGTGCGGGGCCTTTCTTGGCGCGCCACGCCTCGATTCTTACGCCAGGCATCATGAGTATTTCGGAGACGTCGTAAATAGCTGGTAGCAGTCCAGGGGCTTTCTTCAGCATTACGTAAAATACGCATCCCGGTCGTCCTTGCCGCCCGTGAATGGCCTTCACGTATTCTGCCTCGAATCCCTTTTCCTTTAAATCTTCGATTATCTCGTCCGTGTTCGTATCCGCAGGGAGACCGCGGATCGCCACCTTGAGACTTCGCTCGGCCGGCAGCGAGTAGCAGAACCAATTTATGTGTTCTTCTTTTTCTAATGCGGTGAGGTATGCCTGGATGATTCTGTATTCGTTTTCATCCTCGGGGCTAAAACGGATTCCTTGCCCATAGGGGCGTCCATTCGGCGGTCTCCCGAGCTTGTCGCCGAGTAGCTTGAAGTGTCTCGTCCAGTTATCAATTTTCTCGACGATAAGCGGCGGATAGCGCGGCTTCGGGGGAGCGGGCGCGGCGGTTGCGGCGGCGGGTGCGGCGGACCCGGCGGCAGGCGCAGCGGGGGCGCGGCCGGCTTTCGCGGCGGCGGGCGCGACGGACCCGGCGGCAGGCGCAGCGGGGGCGCGGCCGGCTTTCGCGGCGGCGGGCACGACGGTTGCTCGAGCCTCGACGGCGGTCGGGCGAGCGGGCCCGGCGGGCGGCGCGCGCGCGGTCGGCCCGGCCCGTACGGCGGCGGCGTAGGCCGGTGCGCGGGTGTCAGCGGGGGCGGCGCGGGTCGCGGGCGCGCGATCGGGCGCTCGACCTACGTCACCCGGGCGGGCGTCGACGGTAGCCGCGCGGGTAGAGGAAGCGGGGGCCACCGAGCGGCTTACGTCACGATGACGTATGTTAGTGACGGTCTGCGCGGCGCGTGCCGTCTCTTTCTCGCGCCCGGATTTGCGCAGTTTTTCTGCGAAACTCGGGCGCTGTGGCAGCGGTGCCACGTCTAGCATCGAAGCCCTGGACGGTCCGGGCTTCGGGCTAGGTGTCCTGCACCTCGTACGCGTCGTCGGAGGGCTAGGCGACGCCGATCGAGCGCGGCGGCGTTTTCCCCTCTCGGCGGTGCGGGGCGGCGGCGGTGGGATGTCCCCACGTATTTTCAACTCGGGCGCGGGCGGCAACATGATCAGTGCCTTCTGCGCGAATTGCAGGGCGACCTGATCATCGTTGGACAGCTCCTTCCCTTCCATCTCAGCTTCCTCCAGGCGCAGGAACAACGCCATCCAGCGTAGCATCCCTTCCGAGAGGGCCCCGGCTTGTATAAGACGGGCAAGCGTGAGCATATCACGCTCGTAAAGCCCCCTCGGGGAGAGCGTCAGCCAGAATGACGCCGGTATCGAGCCCTTTGGCAGGTGAGACACCGGTGACGACAGGTCTATCGGTGCCGGCGGGGTTACAGTAGGGCCCTGGCCGGGCTCACTACCGGTGTTTACTCCGGTTACTTGTATGGTTACGTTGGTTTCCACACTAGTGGGTGCTTTTCTAGTTTCCGACGCCGAGGCGCCGGAGCTAGGTAGCGGTTGGCCCTGAAAAGGGCCTTTAGACGAGCCCGGAGGCGGGTCCATGGCTTCGGTTGAGATCCTCTGTTAGCTTCCGCGTGACGCGAGAAGAGGCCAGTACTAGGTGGTGTGGTTACTACACCCCCGGCATACCGACCCCTCCGGCTATCGTAGGCGCAGATTTTCCCCTCCGAAGCACGGAGCTCCGGGTGCCGTCGACGATTATTTGCTCAGGAAATAACGAAGACAAAGCAGGAGGCGACTTGCAGTGGAGAGACGTCCGTACACGGCGAGCGCGGCGATCCAATCGGCATACTCGATTACAATTTCTCGTATATGTTCAAAGTTACTCTTAGAACTAGTAGTATGTCTCTATTCTTCCCCATACATTTGGGGCCAATTTTACAATACGTTTTCTTATACACGCGCCTGGAGGTCATTGCATCTGACACGTGTATCAAACGGTCACTTTAATTAAAGGAGCCGCCATATGCCGACAAAGGCCTAAGGCGGTCCGACTACGGTTTCGTTCACCTCCAGCCTCGTGTCCGGTGTGACACGTGTAAGTTTAATACATTTCCTATTTCATTTAGCTTTACATAATACTTACTCAGGACTAAAGGTACTACAGTTTATATTTTATTCTTATAGCTCTTTCTTATGTTAAATAACCTATACGTTTAGCTGGCTCGGCGTCCTCAACAAATACTGTGTTAATATTATTCGAGATACCGGGATTTTATAATTGTAATATGTCTTTTAGGGTTCCATAGCCGAATGGCAAACAACGGAACCCTTATAGATTCATCATGTCTGTTTTCTGTCCGTCCGTCCGTATGTAACAGCCACTTTATTCCGAAACTATTAAGACTACACAGTTAAAACTTGGTAGGTGTATTCTGTAAACAGCTTTACGATTTTTATAATAACATAATAAAAAAAAAGATTAATGGAGCTCTCCCCATACATGGCAATGAAACAATTTTTTTTTTATCGCACCTATACGTGCGGTGTCTCTATAGATAGAGGTTCCTAAAACCATTTTTATTTCAAAGTAAATCACATGAAAGATAGACACACTTTTCTAAATTTGTAAAGTTAGTGGTTCTTTTTTGGGGAACTGTATACGATTTTATAATAAACTTCCTAAAGATATTGATCAACTGTCTATGAGCAGATTTAAAACCTTTGTAAAATCCAATTTAATGAAGAAATCGTACTACAATAAATGACTATATGAATGACAAAAATGCTTGGCCTAAATGCCCCAAGCTCCAAGATATAATATTTAATTGTGTGATAATATAATTATTTGTTGTAAATTTAAAAAAATATTTAATATAAATTTAAAAAATAATAATTAAAACAAGTGACAAGCCCCATAGAGTTTCTTGGTGTTTCTTCTCTGATGGGACTACTTCCGAAACACCAGTAGATTCAACAGTCAATCAGTTTTCATCATTTGTTTGCAGATCTAGGGTTGCCTGTTACGACAGTATTATGCAGCTGATAGACGGAAAATGAGTTCCATTCGGAATATGTTATATAATATTTATTTATTATGTTTCATTATTTCACAATATTTTGGATAAAAATTGTCTAAAGTACTGAAACATGCACTGGGTTGCGGGTGCACGTAATAGTACGGTTGGCAACCCTACATTAATCAGGGGAATTAAACATGTGTTTTAAGTGTGACGTTCGACGTCTAGATGAAAGCTGAATGGCTCAATACCTTTGTTTTTTTTTGAAAATTCAAAGCAAGAAGTTATGTAAGTTATAGATAGATAGATAGATAGATAGATAAAACTTTTTTGTTACACCACAAATAAAACTTATATATTTATACACAAAAGCTTACATTATTGTGTTACAATGGACGGTCTTATCGCTAATAGCGATCTCTCCCAGACAACCATAGTATGGAAAGAATCTAAAAAACTGTCAACAACAGGGTGCATCGAATTAAAGTATAAAGAAAAAAAAAAAAAAAAACTAAACAAAAACACAAAGTTTACCTAATATAACATAACTTTAAACTTACTACCAATAAACAATAAAATATAATTATATATATGTAATTATAAACAAAAATAAAAACAAAATCATACCTACAATCTTCAATAAACAATAAGCAATAAAACAGCAGGACACAAATCATAGTGAAAGATACGGTATCTTTAAGCGACATTTGAACATATTGAGAGTTTGTGAAGATTTAATATTTTGAGGAAGTGAGTTCCAGAGTCGAACAGCCTGGACAGTGAAAGATTTGTCATAAAAAGTGGAAACATGAAAAGGAAAATTAAGGGTAAGGTTTTCTGATGACCTTAGAGAAAGAGAGTTTGAGACGTGAAGGTAGTTAAACCGTTCTTTGAGATAACGAGGAGTAAAAGGATTGAACAGTATATTAAATAGTAAGGAAAGGATATGTTATGTTTCTGTTATATCTATAATATTTTTATTGAATATTATCTATTTAATGTTATTTGACGTGTGTAAGTGCAATTTTTTAATTTGCCCATTATATACTGAATAAATGGTCTGACTTCTGACTTTTGTAAAATGTGTGTCCTCCCCTCCCCTCTAACTTTAAAAGTGAGGGAGTGTAAAATATAAAAATAAATATATGCTGTAGATCTCAATAAACACTTTCAACGAAAATTGGTTTGAACGAGAAATAGCCAGCAGTTTTTGAGATATAGCAACCGCAAATATAACTTTGTTTTTCATAACACTATGAAAAACAAAGTTAATTTCATGCTGCTGAAAAATTATATTTATAAAATACTAAACTGTGTTACGGAACCCTACGAGTGCGAGTCCAAATTGCACTTGGCCAGTTTTTAGGGTTCCGTACCTCGAAAGGTAAAAATGAAGGAACGCTTATAAGATTTGCTTTCTTGTCCGTCTGCCCGTGTGTCACCACCGACTTTCTCAGGAACGGGTGGTCGTAGCTATTTGAAATGTATACCAGATACTGAGGTCTATAGTCCCTATTAGGTGTATAAAAATCAAATTCCTGAATCAACACGATACTTTATTATAAATTTAGATTTTCGCGAAAACTCGTAAGTACCAAAATTTACCTTAATTTTTAACTTTTTTTATTTTACAGATTTTTTCCTTTACTTGCTATAAGTTACTTGTGCTATATAAGACCTGGCTTTTTACCAAAATTAACAATTCTAGGTCAACCGGAAGTACCCTATCAAAAACCTATAGGGTACTTCCCGTTGACCCAGAATCATAAAAATTGGCATGAAGCAAGGTCTTGAAGCACTTAAAGGAATAAATCTGAAAACCGTAAATATGTAGTTGAATAACAAAAAAAGGTAAATTTACTATTACAAACTTATCATTTGTAGTTGGTGCAATACATTTTGTATGGATCGAACTACAAAGTTAAGTTTGTCCTATAACCTAGTCTGAGAAGTTGGTACGGAAGCCTCCGTGGGCAAGTCCAACTCGACTTGGCTGGTTTTTTTATTGTGCACCGCCGTCCATTCTTTATTTTTATTCCTGTCCATCCTAAGGTTATCTGAAAGAGATCGCTCTTAGCGATAAGACCGCCGATTGTATTACTATAGTATTGTTGTATTACTTAAAGTTTTTTTTTTTGGTAATCAATATTTATTTATTGTATTGTATTTTCTAGCTTCCTACGGCCGTATTCATGAAAATTTTGACCAAACGCATGGCAAGGGATTTGTCACTAATAATGACAATAATGATTTGATTTGACGGACACTATGCTTACGCGGGCACCGTGAGACCTCATAGTATTATTTGTGAATATAGAGGTTAAGGTCGTCGCCTACATACACGACCCCGATCCGACCCGGCAAAATAATGTGCAATAGAATGTGAGCCTTGGGACGTCCTCTGCAGACAGACTTTACATTGACAACACAAATTAGCTAGCAAATTAGGTAACCGCCATCGTACTACTCGTCTCGCTTACTGCGCGCTTCTAGCGAGCGGCCGGAACACCTGCTCGTGGTGTATCGGCCGAAAACTTTCCTAGTCGACTGGGTTAAGTTGTCGGCAGATAGCGAAGTTCCGCCGTGAGGGGCTCCTCCGCGTGTCCCTCTGAGATTTAGCAGAGGGCACGGTGTGGCGGGGCAGGGCGGGCTCAGTGGTGGGTCTGATCATACTGCTCGGACTAAGTTGCGGGGCCAGAAACGGCTGCAAGAGGACTGCTCGCATGCTTTTGTCATGCGAGTCGAACAGCGGACGGTATGCGAGTAGGGGTATTTGCTCTTCGCACACCTGTCATCAGAGGGACAGACAGTGTGGTAAGTTTGACGAGAAGACGAGACACACTCCTCTGTCATAGTGTGGTAACTGTTGGAGAGTCGGGGGACTCTTCAACGGCTTGATTTCGGTTGAGGGTTGACCTTGGTGAGCAAGGTACTGACCTTGCTCACCAAGGTCAACGAGGACTGCCTCTTCAGCGGCAGAAACCCATTTGGGTCTGCCACCGGGGCAAGTTGGTGAATGCTAGCGCGACCCCATCTTGCCCCACCACGGTGGATAACGGCTCACTCCAGGTTTTTAGTGCGGTATCCTGCCTTTTAGGCAGCGAGTCCCACATAACCATCTCGCTCCCCCGGGCGTGGATACCAGTGGTATCCATAAAGGATTTTCCTGGGTAAAAAAAAGGGTCGTGTAAGTTGGCGACGACCTTTAGAGTAATAATAAGGTGTTGCAATGTTATAAAATACCTTTTCATCAACCCTGACAGGTCTGGCACTGAACACAACACCTTTAGAGAAGGACTCGACGCGTCTTGCAGTGAATCCATCCCTGGAGATGCGGACATTTTCGCCGTGGACGTTGTGGAAACTCAGTGGAGGAAGGTCGTTTGGAGTCCCACTGGAGCAAGATGAACGGGGTACTGGAATAATAGAGAAATTGCTGTTAAATTTACTGGCCAAGTGCAAGTCTCACTCGCACTCGTAGGGTTCCGTAACACAATGGAGTATTTTATAACTATAATTTTTCGCCACCAAAGAATTAACATTGTTTTTCATCAACATTGTGTTTGTATGAAAAACAAAGTTATATTTGGGGTCAATATATCTCAAACACTTCTGAATATATCTCGTTCAAACTAATTTTCGTTGAAAGTGTTTATTGAGATATACAGCAATTTTTTTTAGTTTTTTGACTCCCTTAATTTAAAAGCTAGATGGGGGGGGGGGGGGCACACACATTTTACCACTTTAGAAGTATCTATCTTTCAAATGATTGACTTTGAGAAATAAAAATCGGCCAAGTCGAGTTGGACTCGCCCACCGAGGCTTCCATACCAACTTCTCAAACTAGGTTAAAGGACTTAACTTAACTTTGTAGTTCGATCCATAGAAAATGTATTAATTATTGCACCAACTATAAATCATAAGTTTGTAGTAGAACATAAATTTTTTTTTTGTTCATTAAGGGCTGATTTTTCATATTTTAAAACAGCGGCCTGATAGTTACCAATCTATACTAATATTATAAAGAGAGAACATTTGTATTTTTGTATGTTTGTAATGATTTGGCTCAAAAACTACTGAACCAATTTAAAAAATTATTTCACTAATACATAGAATGGACTTTCGAAATGAAAATAGGCTATATATTATCCCGTTTAAATCAAAGGTACATTCATGGAGACCTAATTTGCAACCTAAGTCGGCAAATAAACGGTCGAAAAAACACGTTTCTTACGAACGCTGCTTAATTGAAAATAGAAGAATATTTTCTATGCAAGAGTTGTACAACTTAATAAGACCTACAAAAAAGTCCGCGACAGCATATGTCTATCTCTTAAGGTTGACTCACAGTAACCATTTTAATCTTAAAATTTTTGTTACAAAATATTACATAACTTCCAAGGCTATTTTTAAGTATATAGTATTAATCCTTATCCAAATAATTACGTTAATTAGCTTGGCCACATATTATAGATTAAAATTATCCTTTACAGTATATAATTCAAATGAATACTCTAGAAGATATCACGAATTTCACATACACGCATCGCAAAATTGATAAAATATTTGCAGTGAAACCACAGATTAGGTCATAGTTACTACGAAAATATTATTATAAGCTTAGCTATGCTGTAGATCCCCACCGATCACAATCAATTTGAAGTCAATATAGTATAATAATATGATCTATTGTGTAAAATAATATTCATCTATATATATATTAATATAATATTTTAAACCACCCCGACTGATCTATGTATACATTATCTTTTCATTGAAAGCATTCCAATGACTCTAAACACGACATTTAAAATCTGAGCTCTAAGTTGGTGAGGATTTGAGTATTCTGTAGAGTCCAGGAGATGTCCCAGCATCAGGTCAATGCTTCCATGTTCTTACAATATCGTTGAAGAAGAAGATTTTCGAATTGATCAGACCTATGAAAGTTGATTTCATAGCGCAATTAACTAGAAAAAAGCTCATAGTTTTATAACGATTGAACGAATTTTCATGATCAAAGCTAAGAAAACTCTCGATGAAGACATCTATGAAACAAAAAAAACTATGAATAATAAAAACAAAATCGGTTCATCCGGTTAGGTGCTAAGATGCTACAGACAGACACACAGATACACACGTTAAACGTATATTACCCCTACATCTTGCGTCGGGGAACGCCGTAAGGTTACGGCGGCAGATGTTCTCCTTGGTGCTAAGCTACTTTTTGGTAGATTTAATGATCCCACTACCACTGTACGAAAACTCATGATTCATGAATGCACATAAAACTTTCATTGGTAGGTATATAGCTAGGATTAGAACCAACGACCGTCGGGTCAGAATCAGGGTAACTATCCTTTACGCCAAAGGGCCGTCCAATATCACTACGTAAGTATTATAAAACAAAGTCCATCACTGCATCTGTCTATCTGTTCGCAATAATCTCAATAGCTACTGAACGGATTATCATGCGGTTTTCACCAATAGCCAGAGTGTTTATGAGGAAGGTTTAGGTGCATAATTCGTTAAGGTTTTGTGTAAATTGGATGAAATCTGACGATGATTGTTAAATATGTTCATATTTTATATTCGATGCAACAAACTGATGCAAATTTTGTAGGCATATATGTTCTATCCTTGCGAAGCCGGGGCGGGCTGCTAGTGCGATATATTTATCTGCCCATGTAAACACCCGTACAAAACTTTCGATTTTTCAATGTGCTTTTATCAGTCAGTTAGATATCTGTACTCTTTTTGTAACTATCTTCACGCCAATAGTGTGGGAAAGAGACAATCTTACGCAGTGCTATAGATGTTAGAGCGAGAGCGACGATTTATAACTATTTTACATTTTGACAAGGAGATTCTAAATTTGATTTTTAATTCAGCCAAGCATGATTTTTTAAACAATTTTTTTTGTAAATTGTTAAACACAATCCAAAATTTCATCGTACCGACGGGACTTGAACCCGCAACCTCCGGAATAACATGTTCCGGTGCTTTTGCCAATTAAGCCACGGTGCGAAGTATCGTTACGACGAAATTAGTGGATGGCATTTTGTTAACCCAATTATGCATTGGTGGCGCCATCTATGACTACTTATTACGTAAGTTAATCATTCGGAAGAATACATTACAGTTTTCAAATCCGACGAGAGATGTTGCACTGCGTAAATCAAATATTATGTTTCTTTTAAGTGTTTCACACTTTATATTTTTGTAAATTGTTAAACACAATCCAAAATTTCATCGTACCGACGGGACTTGAACCCGCAACCTCCGGAATAACATGTTCCGGTGCTTTTGCCAATTAAGCCACGGTGCGAAGTATCGTTACGACGAAATTAGTGGATTGCATTTTGTTAACCCAATTATGCATTGGTGGCGCCATCTATGACTACTTATTACGTAAGTTAATCATTCGGAAGAATACATTACAGTTTTCAAATCCGACGAGAGATGTTGCACTGCGTAAATCAAATATTATGTTTCTTTTAAGTGTTTCACACTTTATATTTTTGTAAATTGTTAAACACAATCCAAAATTTCATCGTACCGACGGGACTTGAACCCGCAACCTCCGGAATAACATGTTCCGGTGCTTTTGCCAATTAAGCCAATTTTTTTTTGTTTTATTATGGCTCCGCACAATTAGTGTATTTAGCCAGTTTCTGGCCAATTGTATGGAGCCTTAATGGAATTTAAAAAAAGTAATGACATAAAGTCAAGATTTGACGTCGAAACTTGTCACAAACATAATTTATACCACAGAATAGTCGGCTATCTGAGGCACAAAGAGCCAGATAAATTAACTCCTCTGTTGAGCTGTCTGTTTATTCCCTGGAATACTTCTATCTGTCTATTGAAAAATGCGAAAATATAGTATCAGCGGTATGCCCTATCTGATCGTGTAACTGCGGAATGAAAAATCGGCCCTAAACTACATATTTACGGTTTTAAGATTTATTCGTATATAAGTGCTTCAAGATCTTGTTTACATTTACATATATTTCTGGTAGAGATATAGATATAGATCACGCGGTGATCACTGTTCCTAGCCTATAGTGTCAGACAAAGACATTATATGAATGGCCTAAGCATTAGCCAGCTAGTTTATTAAATGTTGTAACAAACGCTACGGATATCATTCAGGAATCTAGGTGGACGGCGCTGTTTAGTAAAGAGGCTAGGCTGTTGATATAACGGCTTATTATGCTATCTGCTTGCGACATACACACATTGTTCAAGTGTTCATACGTATAGCACTTTATCACTTTTCACATTTATCACTAAATTATTTTTATACACTAGAGTTTTTATACACTACGAACGGTTTTGTCCGTTTAACACGTTGCCTGCCAAAAACACACACCGTGTGTTTTTATTAATGTTACGCGGGTGCAGGCGCACACACATGGTTTGAGAGCGAAATTTACGTTACGCAAATGCGGCGCCACACACACGGTGTGTGTGGCGCGCCGCTACTACAGTGCGGCTCACGCACCACCTGTGTTTTTCACGCGCGCAACAAAACACACCTGGCGTGTAATCCGCACAGCTGTATCGACCATTTTCTCACAACTGGTGTGTGCGCCGCACTGCTGTTTGATTTTTGTTACGATCCGACGCCAGTGTTACGAAACACAGACGTCGTGTGTAGATAAGCATCGCTGAAAAGTTGCGAAAATGGCACCGCAGTCAAAGTGGTCTTCTTCTATTATGGTCAAGGAGCTGGATTGCCTCGACATTGACATGATCATGAAGTCTTTTTTCGTGAGCTTCTGTATGTTTTTATAAAAATCAAAGAGATCCTGTAAGGGTTCCTTTTTAGGGTTCCGTACCCAAAGGGTAAAACGGGACCCTATTACTAAGACTCCGCTGTCCGTCTTTCTGTCTGTCTGTCTGTCTGTCTGTCACCAGGCTATAGCTCATTAACCGTGATAGTTAGACAGTTGAAATTTTCACAGATGGTGTATTTCTGTTGCCGCTAGAACAACAAATACTAAAAACAAAATAAAGATAAAATTATTGTTATATATAATAATATGTTTTTAAACGCCATTTATCTAATTAGTTTCGGCAAAATGACATTGATGGCGCTAGTAAACGAGCCCCGTCTTTCTAGATCGCGACCAAACCAAATATTCTTGGTAATATCAATTAATCAAATATATGAGGTTGAAACTCGTTCGTATTATACGGAACCCTTCCTAAGTGTGCGATAAGAGACGCGATACTGACTCGCACTTGGCCAGTTTTACTTCCTTTCGAGGTATAGAACCAATAAATTAAAACAATAAATTTCTTCTCACCAGCAGTATTAGATAATAAATCTCCGCCTCCAAGCGTGGTATTCGGCTGTCCAAACAATCCAGAGCCCGGCGTGGTAGTGTTCCCGAAGAAACCAGAGGTCTGATTCTGGTTGGTCGGTGTACTACCGAAGCCGAAACCGAAACCTATTAACAAAATTACAAATATTATGTTTTATTAAGTGTTACACACTTTATATTTTCAACCGACTTCACAGATAATTTATGATCGTAAAAAACTAAAAAACCGACTTCACATGCCGCGATAGTCAAAGTAGCCAGTAGCCAGTATCATGTCATCAAGGTATACACATTTGTTTATATTGTTTATCTCCTATCTCCGGAGATGATAATCAGATGTCGATAAAATTTAAATGGGACCAAACAAAAAGCATTATATCTCAAACAAAAAAATATTCCTCAAATCGGTTAAGATTTGACGGAGTGCTGAGGTAACAAACAAAATTATTGTATACTCACTGGTCCCTCCAAAGAGAGGCTTAGCCTGCGCTGGTTGTTGTTGTTGAAAAAGAAACATCGACTCGATGTGTAGTCTTCTAGAGACTTCTAGAACATTGTATACTCACTGGTCTTGTCTTGATTGTCTGAAGTACTGAAACACACACTTACATGTATGGTTGGTTTTAACCTACTTTAATTTTTTTTAAATATTCTGACGTAAACGATTGGATGACAGCTGAATGGTTCATTACTTTTTTTTTCTAATTCAAAGCGTTAAATTCTGCCTTTGCTATGTTTACTTGATAATTGGTTATGATTTATTTTATGATTTATGATTTTGACGTGTATATGTGCGTATATTTATACTGCCTACATACTGAATAAATGCTTTGATTTGATTTGATTTGATTTGGTCCCTCCATAGAGGCTTAGCCTGCGCTGGTTGTTGTTGTTGAAAAAGAAACATCGTCCCGCTGTGTAGTCTTCTAGAGACTTCTAGAACATTGTATACTCACTGGTCCCTCCATAGAGAGGCTTAGCCTGCGCTGGTTGTTGTTGTTGAAAAAGAAACATCGACTCGATGTGTAGTCTTCTAGAGACTTCTAGAACATTGTATACTCACTGGTCCCTCCATAGAGAGGCTTAGCCTGCGCTGGTTGTTGTTGTTGAAAAAGAAACATCGTCCCGCTGTGTAGTCTTCTAGAGACTTCTAGAACATTGTATACTCACTGGTCCCTCCATAGAGAGGCTTAGCCTGCGCTGGTTGTTGTTGTTGAAAAAGAAACATCGTCCCGCTGTGTAGTCTTCTAGAGACTTCTAGAACATTGTATACTCACTGATCCCTCCAAAGAGAGGCTTAGCCTGCGCTGGTTGTTGTTGTTGAAAAAGAAACATCGTCCCGCTGTGTAGTCTTCTAGAGACTTCTAGAACATTGTATACTCACTGGTCCCTCCATAGAGAGGCTTAGCCTGCGCTGGTTGTTGTTGTTGAAAAAGAAACATCGTCCCGCTGTGTAGTCTTCTAGAGACTTCTATAACATTGTATACTCACTGGTCCCTCCGAAGACAGGCTTGGCCTGCGCCGGCTGTTGTTGTTGGAAGGGAAACATCGCCCCGCTACCGCCCTTACGTCCCGCTGTGTAGTCTTCTAGACGAAGCTCTTCTAGAGACTTCCATTCATATTCCTGTTGACCAAAACATGTATCATAATATTAACGTGAACGTTTCAAAGAAGGTTAAATTTATTTATTTATACATACAAAAGTATAGTTGTATAATGTATCTCTATAAATTTAAATAAAACTAGCCAAGCGCAAGTCGGAATCGCACTCGTACGGTTCCGTAACACAGTAGATTATTTTATAACTCTAATTTTTTGTCACCAAAGAAATAACTTTATTTTTCATAGTGTTTGTATGAAAAAAAAAAGTTATATTTGCGGTCGCTATATCTCAAAAACTGCTGACTGTATCTCGTAAACGAAATTTTGCGTTTTTTTTTGGGTAAGCGCGCTACGTCATCTACCACATCGTCACTTAACACCAGGTGAGATAGTGGTCTAGCGCTACGCATATCATATTTAAAAAAATATATTTGAAAGTTTTTATTGAGCCATATATTTTTTTTAGAATTTTCACTTCCTTACTTAAAATGTTAGAGAGGGAGTGGGGGACACACATTTTACCACTTGAGACGTGCTGATCTTTCAAATGATTGACTTTGAAAAAAATGGTTTTAGGAACCTCATTGTCAGTTTTAAAGTTCTTTATATAGACACCCCGTACGTATAAGTTTCATTATTTTTTTTTAGTTTCAGTTCCATGGGTAGGCCCTCTTTAATCATTTTTTTTTTTTTTTTATATCAAAATCGTAAAGCGGTTCACAGAACACACCTACTTACCAAGTTTCAACGGAGTAGTCTTAATAGATTCGGAATAAAGTAGCTGTGATATACGAACAGACACACAGACTGACAGACAGACAGACATGACGAATCTATAAGGGTTTCGTTTGTTTGCCATTCGGCTACGGAACCCTATGAACATAAAAATGTTTCTACCTATGTCCGTTATAGAGTTTGAAACCATCCAATCGATGTGCCCCAAACCGGTTTCATTAGAAAGGCAATAATACGAAGATGGTTTTAGACGTTTTAGACCGCTATCACATTATAAATATAGTACAAGTAGGTACAGAAGATGCACTCTCTGAAATGAAATGAAATATATATTTCACAAAAAATAGAGTATCAGTATAGCATTATAACAATTATACAAAATTAAAATATATTTAGAGATTATAAGTCAGATTATTATATGTCAAGATTATGAGTCATACAACCACACATTTACAGCACCAGACATTTTACAATTATAATTATAAATAGTCTTGTAATGCAGTCATTCATTAAGCATTTCTCTTACTGTATAGTACATTTTGTTGAACAGCCATATTTTTAAATGCTTCTTAAATTTAATATTTGAAAGCTTTTTCAAATCATTAGGCAATTTATTGAATATTTTTACACACATTGCAAAACAACTATTACTAAATAGTGCTGTTCTTGGTGCTAGGCCTAGAACCAGTCGTTCACCATTCCTGGTGTTGCGAGGGTATGATCTGATGGCAAGAATGCGAGATCAAACCTAGTTACAACGTCGGTAACGTTCAAAATACGCTACACGCCTGGTATGCAACATTGAATTAGCGTCAAAGAATAAACTAATAGTAAATAAATTGAAAAAAAAAACACATTTATTGCCAAAAAAGGGTACAATAGATAAATACATTACACAATACAATACGCACAATAATATTTTGGCAACTGGAATAGACTCAGCACTGTTCTGCGTAGACTGCGTGGGTCTACGCAGGGCTGATTTTCAGTCTACCCCATTGCTCGAGCTGAGTTGATCGTCGAGCGATTAGCTAGTAAGCGGAATTTTCATACGTGGTTTATAGTTGTATAGTATATAATATAATTTCTATCACTAATTAACATGTTAACTTGCAGACTGTAAAATGCACCGAGAGTCTGTATAGTGTCTGTATAGTCTAGGTCTGTGTGTGTTTATGAGGAAGGTTTAGGTGCATAATTCGTTAAGGTTTTGTGTAAATTGGTTGACATATGACGATGATTTTTAAAGATGTTAATATTTTATATTCGATGCAACAAACTGATGCAAATTTTGTAGGCATATATGTTCTACCCGTGCGAAGCCGGGGCGGGCTGCTAGTATATGAATAAAATTGGCCAAGTGCAAGTCGCACCCGTAGGGTTCCGTAACATAGTAAAATATCTTTGTTTCTCATAGTGTTTGGATGTAAAACAAAGTTATATTTGCGGTCGTTATATCTAAAAAAAACCTCAATGTCATTTTTAATCTCCGCATGAATAGGTTGGATGAAAAAAAAAATAGTTTCAGTTTCAGGATCTCTTAATCTTTTTTTTTAAATAAAAATCGTAAAGCGGTTCACAGAATACACCTTCTAAGTTTCAACTGTGTATCGATCCAACCGATACCGCACATCCAACCGATGTGCTCCAAACCGGTTTAATTAGAAAGGCAATAACAGAATACAATACAATACAATAAATCTTTATTGATTACCAAGAAGAAGAAAAAAAAAACTTAAAGTATAATAACAATATTCAGGTAATACAATCGGCGGTCTTATCGCTAAGAGCGATCTCTTCCAGACAACCTTAGGACGGACAGGAGTAGTATTAATAATAATGGACGGCGGTGTACAATAAAAATAAAACATAAAATAAAGAAGAATGCATACTTTAGTACAATTAAGTTTTGTTTGAAATTGAAATTGTATGAGTCTACATACATACATACAAATTCTAATACATGTATAAAAATAAAAATATACTGTATGTACTGTATATATACTGTACTGTATATATGGGTATAATAAGATAAAGATAATAGTAGATTATACAACAAGTGAATAAAAAGGCAATTTAATTCGAGGGACTAAGTTGGATCCCGAGAGCAGCGAAGGATTCTAGATTAGAATCCTGAGCGGAGCGAGGGATACAAAGACCGAGATAAAAAATTTTATTCAGGAGTCGTGTAATCTTCTTTTTACCATTGACTGCGAAAAAATAAATAGTAGTACCTACTTATAGTACCTATTTATATTTATCATATGTTAATAACATATGATGTGTAATAAATCTGGATTATTAACCATTTAGTGCCGGTGAATGTGTGTGTGTAGGAAAACAGTACAATCTTGAAAAACATGTTATTTGTGTTCTCACCAAAATTGCACTGAAAATCTTCCGTAAAGTTCACATCTTTAGTAGGGGTACGACAAGTCTTACCCTTACAAGTCTTAGTCCAAGGACTAGACTGTGAGTTCAACTTGATCAGAAATGTGACTTTGACTCAACATTATGACTTGAATTTACAAAAACTTAAATAATTTTTATACTTTATTCTGGCTGAATACACTAATCGTGTGGAGCAAAATGAAAACAAAAAAAATTTTACCTAACAAAACTGGCGGGATTTTTATTTTTAATTTATTATATAGCTTCTATGGTATACCTCCATTATGCCAGCTAGTAGGCACTTTCAACAAGTTTTATTTATTTTTTGTACATAATTCGTATTTCGTACTTGTTCCAAATTCAAAATGTTTTTATTCACCGAGTGAGTAAAAGTGCATTTTATTCACTGCTATCGATGAATAAAGTGCTCTTTTTTGAGTGGCAATGGTAAAAACAAATATATCTATAGCGTTTAGTTGATAGATGACAAGTAGTGATTCTTTACCATGTCTTTAAATACTGGCAAAGATATGGCACGTCTAATTTCCAAGGGCAGAGCATTCCATAAACGGATAGCGTAAACTGTGAAAAAATTGTCATAATACTGAGTGGCGTGAAGAGGTATTTGAAGTTGATAACTTTCAGATGAGCGCAAGGAAAGAGAATAAGAGAGGTATAGGAAGGTAAATCGTTCTTTGAGGTATAAAGGTGAGGTAGGCATTAAAAGGATAGTATATAGAAGATTCAGGATATGAGCATTCCGGCGAAGACGGATTGGTAACCATTTCAGCTTTTTTCTGAATTCCGAAACATGGTCATATTACAGGCCTGCCGCTATTATACATTAAAGTTGTATATACAGTGTGGAAATTAAACTCAGGCCCTGGAGGGAAACTACTTTAAATCCTTAAGCTAGCTCATTTTACTTAAAGGAGACATTCCTTTATATTTGAAAAGAAACAAATCTGCATTAAAAGATTTTTTTAAACTCGCTTGCTTCGCCCGGGACTCGAACCAACTAAAATTTAAAAAAATAAACACTTTATTTTATTATACTAATCGGTAGTATTAATATTCAGGATAAAGTTTCTCTAAAAAATGTTTGGTTACTGTTCACTTTTAACAAGTAAAAGACACGTAACAGTTCTATTATCTCTCCAACACTCAAAGACTTCGTATGAAGTACACGCTTGCTAATTTATCGTTAAGTACCTTGTTGAAATCTTCGATAAGAAAATTGTTCAATGGTGGTAATACCTCTATGCACATTTCCTTCTTACATGATCCGAGGCGTTCAGTGGACAAGTTTAAAAATGGAACGTTTGACTTTGTTTGCAATGCGGGACAATAATTTTAAAATTCGAACGATTTTTATCAACAGATTTTATTTAAGTAGTGTTGCTTTCCTTACGTAATTAAATTATCTCATAATGGCGTATCAAGAACAATTCGAGTTATTAGAAGCTTACTTTGTTTGCAACAAGAGCTACGATTTAGCTCTGCAGTGGTATCGCGAGAAGTATCCAGACAGAGTCTACTGTACTACCTACCATCTAGAAAAGTTTTGACCTGACGCCCATGGACTTCTTTTTATGGGGTCATGTAAAAAATGTTGTTTATGAAACTTGCTATGAAACCGTTCAAGAGCTAAGGATTGCGATAGAAAATGTTATTAGGGGCATACACCACAACACTTTGCTGAAGGCTACAAGAAATGAATTTCAACGGCGACTAATGTTGTGTAGCCGGAACGACAGGGCTCATTTCGAACAATTTATCAGTTAAATAATTTAAGTGTTACAAAATTGATAGTAAAATAAAGTTGATGTTAGATTTAACGATTATTTTTATTTTTAAGACCTAATGTTTGTTAGAGAAACTTTATCCTGAATATTAATACTACCGATTAGTATATTAAAATAAAGAGTGTTTATATTTTTTAATTTTAGTTAGTTCGAGTCCCGGGCGAAGCAAGCGAGTTTTAAAAAATCTTTTAATGCAGATTTGTTTCTTTCCAAAAATAAAGGAATGTCTCCTTTAAGTAAAATGAGCTAGCTTAAGGATTTAAAGTAGTTTCCCTCCAGGGCCTGAGTTTAATTTCCACACTGTATAATTGTACCTTCATGCACGTAATACAGTGATGTTTGATGTTGACATTCTGCGTGGTGCCAAACTTGACCACAACGTCTGTGCCCACCACCGGGCAGTACCTCACGTGACCAGTGCCGGGCGCTTGCTGCTGTTGGCCGAAACCACCTGATAATTTAAAAAAACTGAAATCATTATAAGGGCCGGTTTTACCGGATCCTGATAGCTCTATTTAGAATCTTTATGACAGATTTTTGACAACTTGCTTTTTGACAACTTTAATATGGCATCATGCGTCAGATATCTATTTGCAACGTGGACGTAAAATTAAATGGGACCTAGCATTGAAATAAAAATAATAATATGAGAAGGATAACACTATACAATCAGTAGTAAGAGAAAACAAGACGGACAACAATTTTTTATCCTTCTCTGCATAATTATGCGATTGTATTGTTCGGTTCCAGCTCTAGTGGCGCCCAAAAAATGGCTTTCACCCGCTGTGTATGACCCGACCAAATAATGTTGTTCATTTATATTGTATCTGGCATATGTATCACGTATTCATCATTTTAGTTGGGTTATAAAACTACAGCTATTTCATTCGCAGACGCTAATGTCTTGTCTATTTAATATTCCGTCTACGATTTGAAACTAATTTTCAACGTATTCCACCTACAAATCCGACGACCATCTTGGTTCGGGAAATGGCATGCAATGAAAACCAGCCCTGCGTAAACCCACCCAGTTTACGCAGTATAGTGTTAGTATATTCCAATTGCTAAAAATATTTGAGTGAATTTTAGTATTTCAGTATGTGTTGTGTATTTTTTTGTAATTGGCAATAAATATGTTTTTAATTCATTATTACTTATTTATTTTGTGCACCGGTGAAACCTGGCATTAATCTAATAAATTAATAGTAACACAAGCTTTTTAGGATTCCGAACTCAACGGAACCCTATTACTGAGACTCCGCTGTCCGTCTGTCTGTCCGTCTGTCTCCAGGCTGAATCTCGGCTCTTTAAGCGCACTGGAGTAAAATTTGACGGAAGTGACGTAGCGTCACGGTCCGAAGGCAGCGGAAATGACGTAAGCGTCATGTTATATTTTATATTTATAAACGCCCTCCATTGT
Source organism: Cabera pusaria (assembly GCA_954871355.1). NCBI lineage: Eukaryota > Metazoa > Arthropoda > Insecta > Lepidoptera > Geometridae > Cabera > Cabera pusaria. The sequence continues at coordinate 9,957,478 of OX940913.1, read as the reverse complement.
AGAACGGCGTGACTAAGAAGACGTATTTGCTAAAGTTCAACAGATGGAGTTGTGCAAATAAATAATAAGTGATGTTGAGAAATAAATTGAATGAACTTTGAAGTTTCGCTTCTAACGAGCTTTTTACGCACTCGCTTTTTTATTCACAGCTGAAAGAGACCATAGACACAAGTATTAAATTCATTTTAATTGATACCTCTACGCGTTTCTGAGAAAAAGGGGATTAACAGAAAGACATACTGATGGACAGACAAACAAAAAAGAGATCATGTAAGGATTACTTTTTCCTTTCGAGATACGGAACCCTGAAGCGATAAATTTCTTCTCACCGTATCGTATCGTATTAGAGAATATACTTCCGCCGCCAAGCGGCTGTCCAAACAATCCAGAGCCCGGCGTGGTTGTGTTCTTGTAGAAACCAGAGGTCTGATTCTGGTTGGTCGGTGTACTACCGAAGCCGAAACCGAAACCTATTAACAAAATTAAAAGTATTATGTTTTATTAAGTGTTACACACTTTATATTTTCAACTGGCTTCACAGATAATTTATGATCGTATAAAACTAATAAACCGACTTCACATGCCGCGATAGTCAAAGTAGCCAGTAGCCAGTATCATGTCATCAAGGTATACACATATGTTTATATTGTTTATCTCTTATCTCCGGAGATGATAATCAGATCTCGATATGTCATTGTATACTCACTGGTCCCTGCGAAGAGAGGCTTGGCCTGCGCCTGCTGTTGTTATTGTTGGAAAGGAAACATCGTCCCGCTGTGTGGTCTTCTAGAGACTTTTAGAACATTGTATACTCACTGGTCCCTCCGAAGACAGGCTTGGCCTGCGCCGGCTGTTGTTGTTGGAAGGGAAACATCGTCCCGCTGTGCGGTCTTCTAGAGACTTCTAGAATATTGTATACTCACTGGTCCCTCCGAACACAGGCTTGGCCTGCGCCGGCTGTTGTTGTTGGAAGGGAAACATCGCCCTGCTACTGCCCTTACGTCCAGCTGTGTAGTCTTCTAGACGAAGCTCTTCTAGAGATTTCCATTCATATTCCTGTTGACGAAACATATATCATAATCTTATATATATATTTTTAACACCGTTGCTCTTAAAGCTGATGTAATTCCACCGGTTTTAAATATGTAAAGCGGGTCATAAAAAACGCGTGTGTTACCAAAGCAAATAGTTAAGTTATAGTCCATACAAATTCCATAACAGTATTATTTGCCATTTCGCGCGCTGTTGCTATTCAAATTTCGAACTAATCGCCGCGCGGCGCCAGTCAGTAGGCAGCGCTAGCGCGCTGTTAAAATGGCGGGAAAGCAACAGTGTGCATTCACAGATTCAGTTTATTTAAAATAAAAAAATCAGTTTATTCGGTAATTTAAAAACTTGGCTGCATGCTCTAACGTCTTTGCCAACATTTTCACGCAGCTACGGCAGAAAATAATCCTCGCGCCATTTTTCTCAAATTTTCTTTTCTTTGTACTTGTATTGTGAAACTTAAATATGACAACTTTCAATAATGAAGAAGAGCCATATATTACTTCAACTCAACCAGATATAGGTACTAACAGAAGCGCGAACCGCATACGACAGCTTGCTGCCGTCAATATCCAAAGACAGATACATAACCACGTATGAACACATAATTAATAAAAACCAACTACAACTACGTATTATTTTAATAATTTTAATTTCACTAACTGTTTCAATAATTAGAAATGAACAAAAATATAAAATGTTTTTTTTTTCTGTTTCCTCGCAAATGTGTTAAAAAACGTCGTACGATATACGTGCGTATTGGTTATAACGCACTAATATCGTAATGTACTATTACACGTGTTTATGTGCGTAATGCATATATTAATACTGTCTACATCTTATATATAAAAATCAATTACTGTTCGTTAGTCTCGCTAAAGCACGAAAACGTCTGGGCCAGGGAAGGTAGAAAATATGCAAAACTTGCGAGGAAGATAGTAAAAAGAACAATTTAATTTTACCATATAAACTGTTCTGCCTACTTTCCTGTCAAACATTTGACGTTCGTCCCTTCGGTACGGTAGGGTAGACTCTGTTCCACTATCGAATTGAAATTTGAAACACGTATTACGCGAAACCACAGATTAGACAATAGTTACGAAGTAAACATTATTGGCTTCGCTATTCTATAAAATATCTCACCCGATATAAATCTATTTCATGTCAATTTTAATGTATCGTATAAAATAATGATGTGGTTGAGATTTGTAAACTCGTTAGGCCTATAATCACCAGAATGGTCCGACTCTCGAGAGCTGTGCTGCCGGAACACCGTAAGGTTATGGCGGCAGATTTTCACCTTGATGGTTTATTTCTTTTTTTTTTTATTCATTATAGTCAAGCGTTTGACCACTAACTTACATGATGTTAAGTGACGATGTGGTCGACGATGTAGCACGCTTGGCTAGAAGATACCTATTCACTCGCAACTTGAAGACCCCCAGATGGTACCTTTGCGGAAACACAGACTCAGGCAAGGTGTTCCAATCCCTGGCGGTACGTATAATGAATGTGGAAGCAATTCGCTTCGTTCGGATTGATGGAATATCCACCATGTAGCGGTGGCGCGTATCAGTACGTCTGGTTGTCCGATTGAAAAAAGGTGATGGGGGAGTTTGTGCAGTTGGGAGGCACACTCTCCAAAATGTATCCGATAAACAAGCAACTCTGCGGCGATGCTCTAAGCTTCGGAGACTTCTGCTAATGAGCTCGTCATTGTTGATTAGCTTCTAGTTCTTAGTTGGTGGTAAGCACGAATAACAAAAACAAGGTGGTAAGCTACTTTTTGGTAGCAAGTCAAGCAGAACATCGATTTAATGGTCCCACTACCTGTGTACGAACACCCATGATTCATGAATACACATAGAAACATACATTGGTATGTAAAGCTAAGATTAGAACCAGCGACTTTCGGGTTGAAGTCAAGGTAACTAACTAGGTATCATTTATGCTAACGGGCTATACGTATAAATTAATTTGATGTTAATATACAGTGTGGAAATTAAACTCAGGCCCTGGAGGGAACCAACTAAAATTAAAAAAAATAAACACTTTATTTTATTATACTAATCGGTAGTATTAATATTCAGGATAAAGTTTCTCTAACAAACATTAGGTCTTTCAACAAGATGGTGCACCTGCCCACAACAGCAGAATTGCCAGGGCATACCTTAATGAAAATTTCAATGCCTGGATAGGTACAAAAGGGACGATTAGATGGCCTGCAAGAAGTCCAGACCTGACGCCCATGGACTTCTTTTTATGGGGTCATGTAAAAAATGTTGTTTATGAAACTTGCTATGAAACCGTTCAAGAGCTAAGGATTGCGATAGAAAATGTTATTAGGGGCATACACCACAACACTTTGCTGAAGGCTACAAGAAATGAATTTCAACGGCGACTAATGTTGTGTAGCCGGAACGACGGGGCTCATTTCGAACAATTTATCAGTTAAATAATTTAAGTGTTACAAAATTGATAGTAAAATAAAGTTGATGTTAGATTTAACGATTATTTTTATTTTTAAGATCTAATGTTTGTTAGTTGTTGGGATGTAAGGGAGCACAATTTCACCTTAGTGCTCCCAGCCAACCTCACCTGCCCGCGGTGCATCCTGCCGATCAGCTGACGAGGCTCTGGCGACCGACCAATGGCGGTATAACCATTCCAAGCGGCGTAACTAAATACCACAGACCGGTGACGGGCAGCAGCGTCACCGGTGCGAGAAGCTACGTCCTGCGATCACCCAACCCGACTGCCCAGCGCGTGGTGATTATTTGGGCAAAACCTTCATGGCAGACACAACTACACAACGGCCCCCAGTTCCCGGTCGCCCTGCTATTCCTGGCCAAGGCGGCGGTCATGGTAACGGCGGGGCAGGGGGTGCTAAGAATCCCCGGGCTACGGTAGGCCGCCAACACCGACTGACACTGGCAACGTACAACGGACGCACGCTACGGCTTGATGAACATCTGGCACAACTCGAAGAGGAGCTGAAGAACATAAGATGGCACATTCTAGGGTTATGTGAAATCCGAAGAGAGGGGGAGGATACCGTGACCCTGGAATCCGGTCATCTTATGTACTTCAGAGAGGGAGACCAACCATCCCAAGGCGGTGTCGGGTTTTTGGTCCACAAGGTCCTCTCTGACAACGTTCTAGAAATCTCCAGTGTGTCGACAAGGGTAGCGTATCTTGTGATCAAACTCACCGAGAGGTATAACCTTAAAGTTATCCAAGTATACGCACCGACTTCGGCACACTCGGATGATGAAGTGGAGGAAATGTACGAGGACATTTCCAAGGCCTTGCACACCACCCAAAAGGCTCACTTCAACGTTGTCATGGGGGATCTCAACGCTAAAGTGGGAGTACAATCAAGCAGCGAATCGGTAGTAGGTCCATACGGAATTGGAAGCAGGAATCATAGGGGGCAAATGCTCGTCAACTTCCTGGAAAAAGAGGGGCTTTTTCTGATGAATTCTTTTTTTCAGAAAGATCCCCGGCGGAAGTGGACGTGGCAAAGCCCCGACTCTATGACCAATAACGAGATCGACTTCATTATGACGGACAAGAAGCGTATATTTAGAGATGTCTCAGTGATCACTAGGTTTAAAACCGGCAGTGATCACCGACTAGTCCGAGGCACTCTAGATATCGACTGCAAGCTTGAACGCGTCCGTCTAATGAAGTCCACGCTCCGACCTAACATGCTCCAGTCCGTAGTTGGGTCTGAAACATTCCAGCTGAAACTGGAGAACCGATTCGCTGCCCTGGAAACCACAGTCGACGTTGATATTGACCAAGATCTCGACCAAGTGGTGGAAATCCTCAGGGAAGAGGGAACGAAATTCTGTGAGACGCGAGGTGCCGTTAGGAAGTCTAAGCTTTCAGGAGAATCTCTGCAGCTAATGCAGAAGCGGCGTGAAACTCCTGCAGTCACTTCGTCAGAACAGCGGTCTTTGAACAAAAAGATCACGAAGCTCGTAAGACGTGACCTCCGGAATTCCAGCACAAGCTCTATTAAAGATGCGATCGAGCGAAACCGGGGGTCAAAAGTCTTTGTTCAAGAGCTGGGCCGAAGCCATCTGACGAAGTTGACCACATCTAACGGGAGTGTCGTCGCTTCTAAGCTGGAGATTCTCAGGGAAGTTAAAGACTTCTACGGCCACTTATACACCTCACAAGCGTCCCGTCCCCAACCCCATATTGAAGATCCTAGAGCCACTCTAACCCGCCACCATACCGAAGATTTGCCAGATATCAGCCTAGACGAAATTGTGTTGGCTCTCAGACAGCTTAAAAACGGAAAAGCCCCCGGAGAGGATGGAATCACAACGGAGCTCTTAAAAGCTAGTGGAACTCCTACGCTACAACAGCTTCAGCGTATTTTCAATTCTGTCCTCTTTTCGGGGAGAACTCCGAAGACGTGGAGCAAGAGTGTAGTCATTATGTTCTTCAAAAAAGGAGACAAAACCCTATTAAAGAACTATCGACCTATTTCACTCTTGAGTCACGTCTATAAGCTGTTTTCGAGAGTCATCACAAATCGTCTCGCGCGTAAACTCGACGAGTTCCAGCCCCCTGAACAGGCTGGGTTCCGAGGAGGATACGGCACCATAGACCACATACACACTGTGCGGCAGGTTATACAGAAGACAGAAGAGTATAACCAGCCCCTGTGTCTAGCATTTGTGGACTATGAGAAAGCCTTTGACTCTATTGAAACCTGGTCTGTTCTGGATTCCCTGCAACGGTGCCAAATTGATTGGCGATACGTGCAAGTGCTGAGAGGTTTGTATGAAGCCGCGACTATGTCCGTCCAAGTACAAAATCAGCAGACTGAACATATCCCTTTACATCGAGGTGTGAGACAAGGGGACGTTATTTCCCCCAAATTGTTCACAAACGCTCTAGAGGATATGTTCAAGACGCTGAACTGGAAAGGACGAGGCATAAACATCAACGGCGAAAACCTCTCACACCTGAGATTTGCGGACGATATCGTTATCATGGCTGAAACCGTACAGGACTTGGAATACATGCTGACCACCCTTGCTGATTCTTCTGCACGCATCGGTCTCCGGATGAACTTGGATAAGACCAAGATCATGTTCAACGAACATGTCATTCCGGAACCGATTGCCTTAAATGGAGTCCCTCTCGAGACTGTTCAAGAATATGTCTACCTTGGCCAAACCTTGCAATTGGGTAGAAACAGTTTCGAAAAGGAAGTCCGCAGAAGAATACAGCTGGGATGGGCAGCATATAGAAAACTACGTCGAGTCTTTTCATCGCCGATACCACAGAGCCTAAAGACAAAAGTCTTTAATGAGTGCGTCCTACCTGTAATGACATACGGAGCCGAGACGTGGACACTGACGGTGCGACTGATCCACCAATTAAAAGTCGCTCAGCGAGCTATGGAAAGGGCTATGCTCGGAGTATCTCTGAAAGATCGAATTCGAAATGAAGTCATCCGACAGAGAACCAAGGTTATCGACATAGCTCAAAGGATTAGCAAGCTGAAGTGGCAGTGGACTGGTCACATCTGTCGTAGAACCGATAACCGTTGGGGTAGACGTGTTCTAGAGTGGAGACCACGACTCGGGAAACGAAGCGTAGGACGCCCTCCAGCTAGATGGAGCGATGATATACGCAAGCTGGCTGGCAGCGGTTGGAAACAAATAGCTGAAGATCGAGCTCAGTGGCGTGCCATAGGAGAGGCCTATGTCCAGCAGTGGACGAGTACAGGCTGTTAATGATGATGATGAATGTTTGTTAGAGAAACTTTATCCTGAATATTAATACTACCGATTAGTATAACAAAATAAAGAGTGTTTATTTTTTTTAATTTTAGTTGGTTCGAGTCCCGGGCGAAGCAAGCGAGTTTTAAAAAATCTTTTAATGCAGATTTGTTTCTTTTCAAATATAAAGGAATGTCTCCTTTAAGTAAAATGAGCTAGCTTAAGGATTTAAAGTAGTTTCCCTCCAGGGCCTGAGTTTAATTTCCACACTGTATAATATAAACTAATGGACCGATTTTTAAAATTATTTTACTAATACAATGCTAAATTATCATCATCAATTAGTAAAATCTATACAGAAAAATAAAATTGAATTGAGGTCTGTCTGTGATTCCAATTTAACAGTTTTTCACTAAATGGATATGAAAGTATATGCGGTACTTACATAATAAATTAATTATTAAAATTTTTGTCTGTCTGTTCCAGCTAATCTCTTTTCTTTTTATTTCCTTTTTTCTATAAACAGTTATAAAACCACTGAACCGATTTAAATGAACATTTGGTACACAGATAGTCTATAGCCTGAGAAAGAGCATAGGCTACTTTTTAATGCGAAAATAGGGTTTTAAGGGGTTGAAAGAGGGGATAAAAAGTTGTATGGAAGTATCGTCATTTTTAAAGCTAGAAGCTTGAAACTTATTTTTTAGGCTGTTGATTCGATATAAATAAATATGACATTCTAAGTTTGTAAAAGTTTTACCCTTAAGGGTGTAAAATAACAATAGGGAATAGGGGATGAAAGTTTATATGAAAATATGTAAGGTTTATGTGAATTTTCTACTTAACGGATTTAAATGAAATTTGGTACACAGATAGTCTAGAGCCTGAGAAAGGACATAAGAGGGGGAGCGGATGTGGAAGTGAGGGTAAGGGGGAGAGAGAGGGGAGGGTAAGTAAGGGGAAGGGTAGGGGAAGTGGAAGTGAGGGGAAGGGGGACGGGAGGGGAAGTGAGGGGAGGGGGGGAAGGCGGGATTAGCATAGCGTGGTGCGGTGCGGTGTAGCTGGGATACGTATGAGTCTTATTAGTTAATGCTGCCCAAAAACACTATTCCACGCGGACGAAGCTAGTCGACACAGCTAGTCAATATATACAAAAATCAATGCCACTTTTCTTGTAATTTTATAACTCAAGAACGGACTCACCTATCTAAACCAAATGTTTAGACTTTGTTCGGACTATTTAGTAGATGGTTTATGTGAAGTTTGCACAAAATCGGTCGAGCGGTTCTTCATTTATCACATTTCACGAGGACTCAACGCGGGCAAAGCCGCGGGGGCAGCTAGTTATATATAAGGTTGTAAATATAATCGTACCTTCATGCCCGTAATACAGTGATGTTTGATATTGATGTTCTGCTCGGTGCCAAACTTGACCACCACGTCTGTGCCCAACACCGGGCAGTACTTCACGTGACCAGTGCCGGGCGCTTGTTGCTGTTGACCGAAACCACCTGATAATTAAAAAAACCTGAATTAATAATAAGGGCCGGTTTTACCGGATCCTAAATAGGAACTTCTATTACCGATTTTTGACAACTCGCTTTTTGACAACTTTTTTATGGCATCATACGTCAGATATTTATTTGCAACGTGGACGTCAAATTAAATGGGACCTGGCATTGAAATAAAAATAATAATATGAGAAGGATAACACTATACAAACAGTAGTAAGAAGAGATAGATGCCTTGGCCACCTTCCAGCTTCATCATCAGACCCTGGATATCATCCCAGTGTAAAGTTATCTTTAAGACGAATCAATCGAGCCCAAACTCAGTGGGGTTATGTTGTTTTATCACAGAGATGCCGTGGCCACCTTCCGTCTCCATCATCAGACCAGCTCCATGGTACCATATCATTGTATTGTCACCGAAGATACATAAATACACCAAATTTGAGTCCAATCGGACATCGGAAAGTGGGTCTAATTTAGCTTCCAAGATTCCACCCGCACATACATAGTTACATATAATTGCAAGTTGAATAAAAGCTTGTAAAAACCGGCCAAGTGCGCGTATTTCCTTGAGAATACGCAAAATATGTGACATAAACGGTCATAACTTTTGATCGTGTTGACTTACAAGTTTGATTTTTAAAGAGAAGCTTTTTTAAGCGCACTGGAGTAAAATTTGAAGGAAGTGACGTAGCGTCACGGCCCGAAGGAAGCGGAAATGACGTAAGCGTCACGTTATATTTTATATATATAAACGCCCTCTATTGTAGAACGACGTAACTACGAAAATGTATTTGCTAAACTTCAACAGATGGAGTTGTACAAAGAAATAATTAGTGATGTTGAGAAATAAATTGAATTAACTTGGAAGTTTCGCTTCTAACGAGAAGCTTTTTCAAGTATTAAATTAAAAAAATTAAATTGATACCTCTACGCGTTTCTGAGAAAAAGGTTTTTTTTTATATATCTTATAGGCTAGCGTTTGACTAGCTTAAACTATCATACAAAAGGCTGACAGATTCGTGCCGAACACCCGAGTGAACGCAAGTTCAGTAATACTAAATGCTTGAGTAATACGCTTCCGCGCTCAGTTTGCTACCAAGCGGCAGCAGGGTCGGACGCTTCCGTGCAGTATTACTTCGCAGCGTTGCTTACGTAGTTATCATGCCGTATTGACTATGCCGGACTGAGCGCGGAAACTTATTACTCAAGAATTTAGTATTACTGAACTTGCGGTCACTCGAGTGTTCGGCACGAATCTGTCTGCCTTTTTTATCATAGTCTGAGTTGACCACTACATCATCTGTAGGTAAGTGATGATGCGGTCGAAGATGATAAGCACGCTAGGTCTAGAATGGGAACTAGCTCTCAAGGATAGCTGCCGGAACACATTAGATGTTTGGCGACAGATTTCCTAACTTGAGGGTGGTAGCTGGCCAGGCGGACACTAGATAGTGTCCTACCTCCATGCGAGGGTTGTTGGTTTCTTAACGATGTTTTTCCTTCATCGGAGGGCCACTGTGAAAGGCGCACATGCATTTTTCGATAGAAAAATCCATTGGTGCACGGCGAGCTTAACAGAAAGACATACAGATGGACAGACAAACAACAAAGAGATCATGTAAGGATTCCTTTTTCCTTTGAGATACGGAACCCTAAAGCGATAAACTTCTTCTCACCGTATCGTATCGTATTAGAGAATATACCTCCGCTGCTAAACGTGGTATTCAGCTGTCCAAACAATCCAGAGCCCGGCATGGTAGTGTTCCCGAAGAAACCAGCGGTCTGATTCTGGTTGGTCGGTATACTACCGAAGCCGAAACCAAAATCTATCAACAAAATTACAAATATTATGTTTTTTTAATGTATTACACACTTTATATTTTCAACCGACTTCAGAAATCGTTTATGATCGTATAAAAAAAACCGACTTCACATGCCGCGATAGTCGACGTAGCCAGTTATAGCCAGTATCATGTCGTCAAGGTGTACAAATTTAATAATATTGTTTATCTCCATATCTCCAGAGATGATTATCAGATCTCGATAAAAATTGAATGGGACAAACATGAAGCATAATCTCTCAAACAAAACAAGATTTTTTCAAATTTGTTAAGATTTAACGGAGTTCTGAGGTAACATAAAAAAAATTATATAAAGTAAAAATATTATGATCGTACAAAACGAAACAACCGACTTCAAATGCCGCGATTGTCAAAGTAGCCAGTATTCATATATAAATTGGAATAAGTCGTAACAAAGTAGAGGTACTGGAAAGTGTTTCTAGAAAGAACAAATTAGAGCTTGATAAAGTATTTCATTTACATTGAAAAGATATTAATAATATTAATTAATTTGAGGGGAAAAATTAATTAAATTTATATAATAAAAATAATTTTAAATTTATTTTAATGGGGGTTAAAGTATTATTTAAAGAAAAAATTATTATATTTATAGTTTATTAGTATTGTAAAAGAATTTTGAAATATTTGAAAATTAATTAATTAAAAAGTAATTTTTATTTATTGTATCTTGTGTATCAGAGTTTATCAAAAAATTTTAATTTTAAAAAATTTTAAGTATCATGTCATCAAGGTATACAAATTTGTTTATATTGTTTTCTCCGAACATGATGATCAGATCTCGATAAAATTTAAATGGGACCAAACAGGAGACATAATCTCTTTAAAAAAAACGTCGAATTGAGAACCTCCTCCTTTTGTGTGAAGTCGGTTAAAAATGGCTAGCGCGGCATGTGAAGTCGGTTTTTTTATGTTTTGTAAACGATCTTAAATTATTGTAGGGGAGCGCGGGGCTTGTTGTAACAGGGGTAAGTAGTAACAGACCTTTTTCAATAGGAATTTAAACTTAATTCACGATTGTTTGTACCCAATTCTTGAATTTATAACGCGCCACATCACTTTATCCAGCCAGTGTCCCGCCAGGCAGCGCAGTGAGTGGGTATGTGCAAACGCTTCGTTGAAGACAGGTAACCTATAATTTTATTTTCTGATTTGTTTTGTTAGCTTTACTATTTTCGACTGATTGGAGCTTTATGTATTTTATTTGATGCTAGAATATAACTATTTATGATGTTGTGTCAGTTTTTGAGATTATACTAATTTGATTCAATAGTTATCGTGATAAATATTAAAAACTACACCTAGGGGCTAGTTGTAACAAAGCCTCGGGGTTTGTGGTAACATGTTACAACATGCCCCCAGATTGCTGTAAGTTACTGCTATTATGTGCAATGTAACATACCTTATTTGTTTTCATTTCAAATAAGAGAGTATAAGAGAAAGACAGAGCGGGTACCACAAAGCCAGGCGGTAGGTATACGAGTTAGCTTTTCATATAAGAGAGTATAAGAGAAAGACAGAGCGGGCACCACAAAGCCAGGAGGTATACGAGTTAGCTGCAGCTGAAGTTTTAGAAAATAACTGTAGTATCCGGAAGGCGAGTAAGAATTTTGATCTATGTCACGTGTCTCTGTATAGATACATTAAGAAGAAGAAGAATAATGAAAGTCCAAAAGTAAAGACAAGTATTCACAGAAGAAAAAGAATGTAAAATGTATTTTTATATATCCTCAAGTGAGCTGAAATATACAGTTTTACGACCTAATACGTCACTATCCAATACATTAAGCACAGAATACTTAATAGTACTACGTACAGAAAGCTTACTCTTTCATGGCAAATAAGCGAGATTAAACCTAGTTACAATGTCGATAACGTTCAAATACGCTACACGCTTCGGATGCGACCTTGAAAATAATAGCTTGTTAGATATTGTGTTACAGTTGCGGCGCTCGTGTTAAGTCGAAATGCACCTTAAGTCCACGCAGCGAGAGTCTGTATACCTTAGTCCGTCACGCGCCTTTGATAAGGCCGCTGCTACTGTAGGGTTGGGTGTTGTGATTAAACATTTGAATGAATTAATGATTTTGTTTCGTCCCGTGGCAATTTTTATTTCGCGCCATACGCGTCGCAATGAAACGCGAGTGATATTTTAGTCTGTGGTCACTTAGCGGGCGGTTAGCTGTGACTGAGCGAATTGTTTTTGCAACGCGTAGGTGTTTTTGTTGTTGAATTAATCTAAAAACAGACAAAATACTTAATTGTATTGTGTATTGATTACCAAATATATAGTTCGCGGCGGGAACGAATTGCACGACGATAAACTTTCGTGACGGCACATTGGGAAGGCAACCATCAGATTGCCTTGAAGGGCGATTAAAGGACACAATAAAGCATCAAGCCCAAACAAGTACATCGTTTTAAGGGTAATTAATATCAGCTGATGGTATTCTCAATAGCTATGTAATTCTGTGTCCTTTTTAACCGACTTCAAAAAAAGGAGGAGGTTTCTCAATTCGACCGTATATATATATATATATATATATATATTTTTTTTTTTTTTTTTATGTTTGTTCGGGGATAACTTCGTCATTTATGCACCGATTTTGATTATTCTTTTTTTGTTCGAAAGAAGATATCCCAAGTGTGGTACCATGGTAATTTTATTGAGGTCTGATAAGTATCTCCAGAGATATTGAGATAAACATCTCAAAATTGTTACTGAAAATGAACATTGAAGTCGGTTCTTTTTTAGTTTTTAAACGATATTATTTATCTCCGGCTACTTCACCGTCAGGTGAGAATAACCTCACATTTTGACAACCTTCCTAAAATCCGCGCAACGCGGAGAGTTGATAGAGGAATCGGGAAATCACGAGACACGGCACGCTTCCACTCTTACAGACTTGATATTCCCCTTTTGCATTTCCTGTAATCAACAGATTTATTTCGAACAAAACTTACGCCTAATAACAATTTGATAATAATTGGTAGTTGAATACACCGGCGTGCAATGTAATGTAGTAATGATGTCTCAGTGATCACTAGGTTCAACACCGGAAGTGATCTCCGACTGGTCCGAGTCACTCTAGATATCGACTGTAAGCTTGAACGAGTCCGTCTAATGAAATCTACGCTCCGGCCTAATATGCTCCAATCTGTGGTTGGTTCTGAAACGTTCCAGTTAAAACTGGAGAACCGATTCGCTGCCTTGGAAACCACAATTGACGTTGATATGAACCAGGATCTCGACCAAGTGGTGGGAATTCTAACGGAGGAGGGGACGAAATTCTGCGAAACGCAAGGTGCCGGAAAGAAGTCTAAGCCTTCAGAAGAATCTGCAGCTAAGGCAGAAGCGACGGGAAAACCCCGCAGTCACTTCGTCAGACCAACGGGCTTTGAACAATAAAATCTCTAAGCTGGTAAGACGTGACCTCCGGAGCTCCAACACACGCTCTATCAAAGAAGCGATCGAGCGAAACCGGGGGTCAAAAGTTTTTGTTCAACAGCCGGGTCGAAGCCATCTGACGAAGTTGACCACATCTAACGGGAGTGTCGTCACTTCTAAACCGGAGATTCTTAGGGAGGTTTATGACTTCTACGGCCAACTATATACCTCGCAAGCGTCCCGTCCCCAACCCCAGTTCGAGGATCCTAGAGCCACTCTTACCCGCCATTATACCGAGGACCTGCCAGAGGTCAACCTGGACGAAATTGTGATGGCTCACAAACAACTTAAAAATGGAAAAGCCCCTGGAGAGGATGAAATTACAACGGAGCTCTTGAAAGCTGGTGGAACTCCAACGCTTGTACAGTTGCAGCGTATATTTAATTCTGTCCTCTTTTCGGGGAGAACTCCAAAGGCTTGGAGCAAGAGTGTGGTCATTATGTTCTTTAAAAAAGGAGACAAGACCATCTTGAAGAACTATCGACCCATTTCACTCATTCACTCACGTCTATATGCTGTTTTCGAGAGTCATCACATATCGTCTCGCGCGTAGTATCGACGAGTTTCAGCTCCCTGAACAGGCTGGGTTTCGAGGAGGATATGGCACCATAGACCACATCCACCAGACCACACACAGTGCGACAGTTTATACAGAAGACCGAAGAGTATAACAAGCCCCTGTGCCTTGCGATTGTGGACTATGAAAAAGCTTTTATCTCTGTAGAAACCTGGTCTGTTCTGGAGTCTCTGCAACGGTGCCAAGTTGATTGGCGATACGTCCAAGTACTGAGAAGCCTGTATGACGCCGCGACTATGACCGTCCAAGTACTAAATCAGCAGACCGAACAAATCCCCTTACATAGGAGTGAGACATGAGGACGTTATTTCTCCCAAATTGTTCTCTAACACTCTGGAGGATATGTGTTAGAGAAGCAATTGCAAGTCAGGAATTGCAAGTCCTGCACGGTTTCAGCTATGATGACGATATCGTCCGCAAACCTCAAGTGTGAGATGTGCTCGCCGTTTATAGGCTGATGATGATGATCAAAGAAGAGTCCCTTTTTTACTTTTTGATGTATATGGAACCCTAAAAATGATAAAAGTAAAAGAGTTAAATTACCTCCTCCAGCAGTGGGCTGCGCGCTGGTACTTGCCCCTAACGCCGGCGGAGCCCCAAACGTGCTCGTCCCAGTAGTAGGCTTGAACCCGCCGAACGGAGACGCCGATCTAGAGGGCGAAGCCCCGAACGATGATTGCGTGCCTGTATCAACACAATCATTGTAACTTTTAAACTGAAACTATTATTACACGCCACGCATGTCACCGGTGCTGATTGGAGGATATGATGTATGACATCAAGGTCTAGCTGTGATTGGCGGACGCTCCGCAGCCATATTTGTATACATGCTAACGTGTCATGTCAACTGCTGTCATAGTAGCTAGCTACCATAGTTACACATAAACAAAACTTTTCACTTGCGTCGTGATTTCATAAAAACCACACTATTATTTATGATATCAGAGAAAGTTTAGGGATAATTTTTTGAGCCCCGTTGGCGTAGAGAAGCGGTTACGTTTTCGACCTTGTTACCCCGTATGATCCATCATTGAAACTAATTTAACCTAGCCTTTCATCATCATTATCATCATCATCATCAGCCGGTGTCAGTCCACTGCTGGACGTAGGCCTCTCCCAAGATGCGCCACTGAGCCCGATCTTCGGCTCTTCTTTTCCAGTCACTGCCCAGTGCTTTGCGTATGTAGTCGCTCCACCTGGTCACAGCCTTTAAATTGTCATAAATGAATACAGTAAGTATACGTGTAATCGCAAATAGGCAATATTCATGAATTGTCGATCAATCAGAATCATCAACATGAAACAATCCCAAGCTTGTGGGCAGGCGCGTAGGACGGTGCAACTGTTGGCGTACTTCGTACTTTTTCTTTATTAACCGCGCAGAAAAGCTATTTCACCGCCGCGGGCGTTTTTACCCACAGGTTCGGATCCACTCGCGTAGAGCATAAATGGCTTGACTTATTAAGAGGTCACTAGATCTAATCCTAGCACGGGTGCTCGTTCACAGGTTGTAGAAGCGATAATGATGTTCCGCCTGACTTGCTACCAAGAAGTAACCACAACCAAGGAAACAATCTACCGCCATCACCTTACAGTGTTCCGGCAGCACACAGCCCTTGAGAGTCATGAGTATTTTAGGCCTTGCGTATTCACTACCTCCGACCACATCATCTATACTAGCTATCCCAGCGCTAAATTTTAGCCAAATCGGTCGAGCTGTTTTACAGTGAAGATGTCACAAAACAAACAAATATACAAACTGACCGACTGGCTATCTCCATATATCTGGAGATACTTATCAGATCTTGATGAAATAACAATGGGATCACCTTCAATGAGCCTTACCAATTAAAAAAAATCATTCGAATCGGTTTCACAATTGACGGAATAATCGCGTAAGATACATACAAAATAACTAAAATAATTACTTCTACTAAAATATAACCAAAATACTATTTAAAATTCAGACACATTGAGAACCTCCTCCTTTTTGGATGTCGGTTTAAAAAAATATCACGTGTTAGAAGGAAAGAACACAGCAAAAAGCATAATGTTTACTAACTGGCAGATTTATCACCAAAAGCATTATCCTGCTGCGTATCACCGAACAGGCCCGAGGTAGTCTTGTTGGCACACAGTCCACTGCTGGCCGCAGACGTGAACGGCCCGAAGCTGAAGCCAGTAGTCGCAGCACCGAAAGCCGGAGCCGGGGCGCCCAATAGGCCTTCGGTTGTGTTCGAAGTGTCGGATAATCCTGGAAAGAATATAATCTACTAGCAGCGAGTTCAATCCCCGCCGAGCACCAATGGATTTCTCATCGAAAATTCTATGTGCGCTTTTCACAGTGGCCCTCCGGTGAAGGAAAAACATCGTTGAGAAACCAACCCCCGCATGGTGGTAGGAGACTATCTGGTGTCCGTCTGGCCAGCTACCACCCTCAAGTTAGAAAAACTGTCGCCAAACACCTAATATGTTCCGGCAGCTATCCTTGAGAGCCAGCTCCCATTCTAGGCTTAGCGTTATCCTCGACCGCATCACCACTAACCAACAGGTGAGATAATGGTCAAACGCTAGCCTATACGTTCCCGTAGAATACGGGGATAAAAATAGCTTATGATACCCGCTGATAATGTAGGTTTCCATTAGTTAAAGAAGTTTTGAAATCGGTCCAGTAGTTTTTGAGTGAAATCGCAACAAACAAACAAAAAATCAAATCTTTTCTCTTTATGATATTAGTTTAGATATAAATTATTATTTATTTTTTATGAGCCGTTTTTGTCCCACTGCTGGGCAAAGTCCTCCCTACCCTCTTTCCAATGAGCTCGGTCGGCAGCTATGGATTGCCAGTCTTTATGATAGGAGTCTAGCTCATCCCGCCATCTCATCCTGGGCCTGTCGCGTCGCCGTTTAACGTTGCGTGGGCTCCACTCAGTGGTGAGCTAAGCCCACAGCTCATCCGACATGCGACAGATGTGTCCAGCCCAGGGCCCCTAGACAAAATCCAATTTCCTGTTTGCCTTCACGCTAACGCAAGTTCAAAATGTATGGAGTGACATTTATGTTTCCGCAACAAAAATGTCATTACCATACATTTTGAACTTGCGTTAGCGTGAAGGCAAACAGGTAATTGGATTTTGTCTAAGGGCCCAGTTCCACTTCAGACTGGCAGCTTTTTGACCAACGTCGGCTATTTGAGTTTTGGAGCGGAGTATACTGTTTCTGACGCGGTCTGATAGTCTGACACCCAGCATACTACGCTCCATTGCACGCTGGCAAACCTCAAACTTAAATATAAATAAAACACAAAAATGTTTCTCTACCTATGTTCGTTATAGACCACTAAAATAATGCATTACGGAAACAATTAGTTTTTTTAGGGTTCCGTACCTCAAAAGGTAAAAAAAGGAACCCTTATAAGATCACTTTCTTCTGTCCGTGTCACCACCGATTTTCTCAGGAACGGGTGTACCCTGCAAGTTCAAATTTATACCAGATACTGAAATGAAGTCTATAGTCCCTATAGGTGTATAAAAATCAAGGTTCTGAGTTAACACGATAAAAAGATATGGGCAAATTTAGATTTTCGCGAAAACTTGTAAGTACCAAAATTTACCTTAATTTACAACTTTTTTTATTTTTCGGAATTTTTCCTTTACTTGTGCTATATGACCTTGCCTTTGACCAAAATTGACAATTCTAGGTCAACCGGAAGTCCCCTATAGGTTTTGGGTCGAAAACCTATAGGATGTTTCCCGTTGATCTAGAATCATGAAATTTGGCAAGAACCAAGGTCTTACAGCATAAATAAAGTAAAAAGTCAAAAAAAGAAAAAAAAAGTTGAAAATTAAAGGGGGACTCCTTTTAATTTTCAACTTTTTTTTTATTTTTTGGAATTTTTATTTATTTACTTAAAACATTGCATGCTACACTTACAGTATACACCAAAGCGTGCACAGACATAATTATATGTATATTATCATACATATGTATATAAATTATAAAAGCTTACAACCTCAATGCGTAACTTTATAATCTAACTAAAAAATAGTATACATTTATTTAAAAACAGATTGAATGTGGAGAAAAATAGGTCCACATCAGGCTCCTTAGCAATCAAATCGTTGAGAACACTAACAGCCTGTTTAGTCGGAGCGAATTGGGCGGTCTGTGTACGTGATGTTGACGCTGTCAACAAACGACGCGCGCGCAGTCGCAGGTACTGGTCCGGTACGTACAGGGAGATGCGTGCTAGAACGGTAGGGTTGTCGATCCTGTTGTGAAGCAGCGAGTAGTAATGGGTTAATAACGCGCACTTGCGTCTTAACTCCAGAGTGTTCAAACCTACCATTCCGGCAACGAACAGAGATGGATATAAATACGGATAATAGCCGTACATTTTTTTATATAAATACCGAGCGAACTTTCGTTGCACTCGCTCAAGCATAATCTTATATTTAGCTTCATGCGGGTCCCGAACCAAACAATTATACTCAAGTCCATGTCCAGTCCAGCCCATAAATACATAGTATCGCCAATTAAGATAGGCCTCTGAGTTATATGGGCGCTCATACAATTTAGAGGTCTAGCTTAATTGGTACAAACCAACGTTGGTACGGAAGCCTCGGTGGGCGAGTCCAACTCGACTTAGCCGGTTTTATTTAACGTAGTGGCACACACCGGCTATCCGCTGGTGTATTAGTACATTACGTGCCAAGGGAGGAAAGTAGGACATTTCAACCCGCGCGATATTGTCACCCGAGCCGAAGGCGAGGGTGACAAAAGCGTGGGTCGAAAAGTCCTGCTATCTTCCCGTGGCGCGTATACTATTTTTCATCATACCAGGACCGAAAGTTTAATGACATTGTATATAAGAAAAACGAATGTAGTTCAAATTATTCATTGAGGGGGTTCGGGGCGAAGCCCCGATGGGGTCCGGGGCGAAGCCCCGGTGGGGGGTTGGGGGGGCGACGCCCCCCCAGACGAAAGGGGTTCGGGGCGAAGCCCCGATGGGGTCCGGGGCGAAGCCCCGGTGGGGGGCGACGCACCCCCAGACGAAAAAAAAAAAATTAATAGTTTTAATTATCTTAAACTTAATAGATATTATTAATAATATTCGACATAATTAAATATTCAATTTTTTTAGTGAGAAAAATAGTATTTATTATCGAACGCAAACAAAAAACATTGAATATTGAATAGGAAATAACAATATGTACATAAAATAAGTAATTAAAACAGTAAATAATACTGTATTATAAATGTGTCATTTAATAATTATATTTCAATTTTCATTATCATAATACATAATACGATGCAATTTCTTCCAAGCAATAAATTGATTGTAACAATTTTTATATCGCTGTACCGATTTGGAGGGTGCTAAATTTTGAGTTATTTCCGCAGCTTCCGCAGCAATGTTTCGTCGCACTTCTTCATCTTCAGAGTCGTCACTTGAATAATCCGATGAATTCATTGTCGGGTTTTTTTTTACACAGCTGTATTCACTTATTTTTTATACACAAGTTTTTTTTCTATGTATATTTTTGATGTAATTTTTATCAGAATCAGAAAATTTGACTCTTATTGAAATAACAACTGCACGGTTACCATGGTAATAAGTTATTTCAAATAGATAACGGGAAGAAAATTAAAACAAAAATAGACTAAATTTTAAACTGTCACTAATTGTGAGCAGTCTGAAATATGCATCTTTCTTCCCACAAACAAAAGAAGAAATTCAAACTTTCGGCCTCGGAATGATGAAAAATATGTTTCTGCATAATCTATAATTATATTATAAATAATATTATTATAGTTTCGGCCTAATAGCTAAGAGTCTCGACCAACATCACAAGAGACTCTCGCTAGGCGGCTGGATCAAGGGCCAGATACAAAAGGAGGTACTTCTTGACACGGTACGCATCGTCAGAAGTTTTTTTTTTACATCTTATAGGCTAGCGTTGGACCAAAATCTCACCTGTTGGTAAGTGATGACGCGGTCGAGGATGAAAGCACGATAGGCCTAGAATGGGAATGGGTTCCTCTCTGCAGCCCTAACCACCGGTAGTTTGGGCCCTGCCCCGCTGCCGGTGGGACCCTAGGTTTAGGTTTTTAGGTCGTGGACAATGACAGTGCGACTGGTTCACCAATTCAAAGTCTCTCAGCGAATTATGGAAAGGGCTACGCTCGGAGTATCTCTAAGGGATCGAATTCGGAACGAGGTCATCCGTAAGAGAACCAAAGTTATCGACGTAGCTCAAAGGATTAGCAAGCTGAAGTGGCAGTGGGCTAGTCACATCTGGCGTAGAAGCGATAACTGTTGGGGTAGCCGTGTTCTAGAGTGGAGACCACGGCTCGGCAAACGTAGTGTAGGGCGCCCTCCAGCTAGGTGGAGCGATGATATACGCAAGCTGGCTGGCAGCGGTTGGAAACAAAGAGCTGAAGATCGAGCTCAGTGGCGTGCCATAGGTGAGGCCTATGTCCAGCAGTGCACAGAGATAGGCTGATGATAATGATGATGATCATAGACGAGGTCCTTTTTTTCCTTTTGAGGTAAATGGAACCCTAAAAATGTTAAAAGTAAAAGTGTTAAATTACCTCCTCCAGCAGTGGGCTGCTCGCTAGTACTTGCCCCTGACGCCGGCGGAGCCCCAAACGTGCTCGTCCCAGTAGTAGGCTTGAACCCGCCGAACGGAGACGCCGATCTAGAGGGCGAAGCCCCGAACGATGATTGCGTGCCTGTATCAACACAATCATTGTACCTTTTAAACTGAAACTTTTATTACACGCCACGCATGTCACCGGTGCTGATTGGTGGATATGATGTATGACATTTTGGTCTACCTGTGATCGGCGGACGCTCCCGAAGCTATATTTGTATACATGCTAACGTGTCATGTCAACTGCTGTCATAGTAGCTAGCTACCATAGCTACACATAAACAAAACGTTTCACTTGCGTCGTGGTTTCATTAAAAACCACGGTATAATTTATGATATCAAAGTTAAGGGTTATTTTTTGAGCCCCGTTGGCGTAGAGCAGCGGTTACTAACCTTTTCGACCTTGTTACCCCGTATGATCCATCCATGAAACTGATGTAACCCAGCCTTTAAATGATCATAAATGAATACATAGGTATACATGTAATTGGAAATAGGCTTTATTCATTAATTTTCGATCACAGTTCACAGGAGCGATAACGATGTTCCGCCTGACTTGCTACCAAGAAGTAACCACAACCAAGGAAAAAATCTACCGCCATCACCTTACAGTGTTCCGGCAGCACACAGCCCTTGAGAGTCATGAGTATTTTAGGCCTTGCGTATTCACTACCTCCGACCACATCATCTATACTAGCTATCCCAGCGCTAAATTTTAGCCAAATCGGTTGAGCTGTTTCACAGTGAAGATGTCACAAAACAAACAAATATACAAACTGACTGACTGGCTATCTCCATATCTCTGGAGATACTTATCAGATCTTGATGAAATAACAATGGGATCACCTTCAATGAGCCTTACCAATTAAAAAAAATCATTCGAATCGGTTTCACAATTGACGGAATAATCGCGTAAGATACATACAAAATAACTAAAATACAGACTACTACCAAAATATAACCAAAATACTATTTAAAATTCAGACAAATTGAGAACCTCCTCCTTTTTGGATGTCGGTTTAAAAAAATATCACGAGTTAGAAGGAAAGAACACAGCAAAAAGCATAATGTTTACTAACTGGCAGATTTATCACCAGAAGCATTATCCTGCTGCGTATCACCGAACAGGCCCGAGGTAGTCTTGTTGGCACACAGTCCATCGCTGGCCGCAGACGTGGACGGCCCAAAGCTGAAGCCAGTAGTCGCAGCACCGAAAGCCGGAGCCGGGGCGCCCAATAGGCCTACGGTTGTGTTCGAAGTGTCGGATAATCCTGGCAAGAATCTATCTCTCTCATCTACTAGCAGCGAGTTCAATCCCCGCCGTGCACCAATGGATTTGTCATCGAAAATTCTATGTGCGCTTTTCACAGTGGCCCTCCAGTGAAGGAAAAACATCGTTGAGAAACCCCCAACCCCCGCATGGTGGTAGGACACTATCTGGTGTCCGTCTGGCCAGCTACCACCCTCAAGTTAGAAAAACTGTCGCCAAACATCTTATATGTTCCGGCAGCTATCCTTGAGAGCCAGCTCCCATTCTAGGCTTAGCATTGTCCTCGACCGCATCCTCACTTACCAACAGGTGAGATAGTGGTCAAACGCTAGCCTATACGTTCCCGTAGAAGAATACCCGCTGATAATGTAGCTTTCCATTAGTGAAAGAAGTTTTGAAATCGGTCCAGTAGTTTTTGAGTGAAATCGCAACAAACAAATAAAAAATCAAATTTTTCCTCGTTATAATATTAGATTAGATATATATAAATCACAAATATGTTTCTCTACCTATGTTCGTTACAGACTTTGAAACCATCGCACGGATGTGCCCTAAACCGGTTTCATTAGAAAGGCAATAATTCTAAGATGGTGTTAGAACACTAAAACAATGCATTAGGGAAACAATTCGTTTTTTTAGGGTTCCGTACCTCGAAAGGTAAAAAAAGTCACCCTTATAAGATCACTTTCTTGTCCGTCCGTCTGTCTGTCTGTCTGTCCGTCCGTCTGTCCGTGTGTCACCACCAATTTTCTCAAGAACTGGTCCACCTAGCGAGTTGAAATTTACACTAAATATCTATAATGTCTATAGTCCCTATTAGTTATATAAAAATCAAGGTCTTGAGTTTTCACAATAAAACATTAAATTAAAAAATCAAAAAACCCGACGGCGCAAAAAGTGAAGTGTTCAAAAACGAACTGATAAGAAAAAAACAAGTAAGTCTAGTAGTTAAGACTTCTGTTTAGGGATATCAAAAAACTATACCATTTAAATTCTTTCTCGGTCGATACACTCATAAAATAATTTATACTTTGTTATATGGAATATAGAGATTTTAACAGTCGGGACACATTAATTTTTCTTAATTAAATTCACTTTTTGCGCAGTCGGGTTTTTTGATTTTTTAATTTAATGTTTTATTTTACACTTTTTAGTTAAGTAAAGGACGGCAAATTCCGTAATCTTCTCATTTCATTTAGAGAGTTGATGTCATGTGGATTATTGAGTAGTTTCCGGGGATCTAAACTACTTATTACTAGTCCATCTAAAGATCTAACCCGGCTCAATGCTACATAGGCTTAACCTTTCTTTTTGTAGAATAGAAATTGGTATATATACGTACTAATTTGCACATTTCAAATATATATATTGACGTTAGCGTTAATATTTTATTGTTTATGAAATAGGGCCAGCAGGATTCCAGTACTATTATATTTACCAATATGCTTACGCATTTTTTTGGCAAATATAAGGTTTTTTGCGTCTACACTACTAAATATGTATTACAATGTGGGATTTAACAACAAATACTAAAAACAAAATAAAATTAAATATTAAAGGGGGTCTACATCACAGTGTGGTTGGTCTACATACAAGTAACGTGTATTTTTCGGCGTTTTGAGCTTGAACTTGTAAACTAATAATAGATAGAGACTTGAAATCTTCACAAAATATGTATAACTATGACTGTTATTACAATTATGGAAAAAAGAACAAAAAACCGAAATGCGTGAAATAGATAGGGTATTGCATTTTAAACTTACTTACTTTACAGTTGTACTATTAAACGACTATACCAAAAGGAAGAGGTTGTTTGTTACCTCAGAACTCCATCAATTCTTAACCGATTTGGAAAATTCTTTTTTTTTTTAAGTTAATATGATTTTCGTTTGGTCTCATTGTAATTTTATTGAGATCTGATAAGTAACTTCAGAGATAAGCACCGCAAACTTGTTACTGAAAGTGGCTAACGCGGCATGTAAAATCGTTTTTTTTTTTCGATTTGTACGATCATAATTTATTTGTTATAAATATATTTTGAATCTCCATTTTAAGACCTTTAATTCGATACCCCACTCGAAAGGTTTTGAAAAAAAAACATTTTTTTGAACCCCAAATTTTGGCGTCTGAAATCCGTCATTTTTAATTTTTCAATTTTTATGTTTTCGTTGACATTCGCGCTAGCATGGCGAATCTATTGACGTGCCAATTATTAAAATCGGCCCACGCGTTTGGTCTCTAGTGTGCCACAAAGGAATAAACATACATACGTACATACATACATACATACATACATATATAGACTGATAAACACATTACCTCTCCTTTGCGTCGCGCAGTCGGGTAATAAAAAGATATGGGAAAATTTAGATTTACGCGAAAACTTGTAAGTACCCAAATTTACCTTAATTTTGAACTTTTTTTATTTTTCAGAATTTTTCCTTTACTTGTGTTGTTTGCCTTGCTTACCTTGCTTTTAACCAAAATTTACAATTCTAGGTCAACCGGAAGTACTTCCCGTTGACCTAGAATCATGAAAGTTGGCAAGAAGCAATAAAGAAGCAATAAAGGAAAAATTCCAAAAAATAAAAAAGTTGAAAATTAAAGGGTGTCCCCATACATACATAGTTTACGCCAATTAAGATAAGTCTCTGAATGAGTTGTATGAGCGCTCATACAATTTAGAGGTCTAGCTTAATTGGCACAAACCAACGTTGGTACGGAAGCCTCGTTGGCGAGTCCAACTCGACTTAGCCGGTTTTATTTAACGTAGTGGCACAAACCGGCTATCCGCTGGTGTATAATATGTTTCTGCATAATCTATAATTATATTATACTCGTAGATAATATTATTATAGTTTCGGCCTAATAGCGAAGAGTCTCGACCAACATCTCAAGAGACTCTCGCTAGGCGGCTGGATCAAGGGCCAGATACAATAGGCGGTACTTCTTGACACGGTACGCATCGTCAGAAGTTTTTTTTTTACATCTTATAGGCTAGCGTTGGACCAAAATCTCACCTGTTGGTAAGTGATGACGCGGTCGAGGATGGAAGCACGATAGGCCTAGAATGGGAATGGGTTCCTCTCTGCAGCCCTAACCATCGGTAGCTTGGGCGCTGCCCCGCTGCCGGCGGGACCCTAGGTTTACGTTTTTAGGGTTCCGTACCCAACGGGACCGTATTACTAAGACTCCGCTGTCCGTCTGTGTGTCTGTCTGTCCGTCTGTCACTAGGGTGTATTTCAGACTGTTGAAATTTTCACAGATGATGTATTTCTGTTGCCGCTATAACAACAAATACTAAAAACAGAATAAATTTAAAAATTACAGGGGGTCCCCAAGTTTATTTTCGGCATTTCAATATAACACCATCTATGAACGCTTAGGTAAACGTCCATAGATGGCGTTATATTGAAATGCCGATCCCTAACACTTTTGTCTTAACTTTCACTTATATAATAGACGTTAGATGGCGTTATAAGGAATAAAATGATTATTAATTATTATTTTTGTGGCTGGCGAAAAATGATAGTGGTATTTTTTGCTCGATCTTATAAAATACTGTAGTGTGGTACGGAACCCTACGAGTGCGAGTCCGACTTGCACTTGGCCAGTTCATTTTTTGATCTTTTGTTTCAATTTCAATTTGATACCTCTACACGTCCCTAAGAGAAATGGTCTTCACAAACAGACGGACTACAAAGTGAACCTATCACGATCAACCGGTATCAGTCCACTGCTGGGCATAGGCTTCTCCCAAGACACGCCATTGAGGCCTGTTTTCGGCTCTTCTTTGCTAATAATTTAAAAGTGATCATAGAAGGGTCCCTTTTTTCCTTTTGAGGTAAATGGAACCCTAAAAATGTTAAAAGTTAAACTGTTAAATTACCTTCTTTTGCAGTGGGCTGCGCGCTAGTACTTGCCCCTAACGCCGGTGGACCCCCAAACGTGCTCGTAGGCTTGAGTGTCAGCTCAGACCGCGCCACGACGCGACGAACCGCGTGGCGCACTTATTAAGAGAGTGATACAAAAAAGAACTTTATCCCTACACAAAAATATACACATTTCATTGAGTTAGTTCGGCGGCTTCAAGCTGCGCCGCGCGGCGTCTTGCTGCATCGCGCAGCTTCTGGCTGCACCGCGCGGCGCATCGGGAAGCCGCGTGATAAACAATTGAACTTAATTAACTACATAATAAGATACACATTCATCATAATCAGCCGGTATCAGTCCACTGCTGGACATAGGCCTCTCCCAAGTTACGCCACTGAGCCCGATCTTCGGCTCCGTGTTTCTAGTCACTGCCCACGGCTTTGCGATGGTCGTCGCTCCATCTAGTCACATGGCGTCCGACGCTACGTTTGCCGATTCGCGGTCTCCACTCTAGAACCAGTCTACCCCAACGGTTAACAGCACTCTTTTTTTATCCCAGGAAAATCTTTTATGGATACCACTCGCGCGGGGGAGCGAGATGGTTATGTGGGAGTAACTGCCAGAAGGGCAGTAAACCCACTAAAAACCTGGGTTGAGCAGTCCTCCGCCGAGATGGGGCAAGATAGCGTCGCACTAGTATTCGCCATCTTGCCCCGGCAGTAGGCCCGGATCAATCATCCAGGCACAAGGCACAAGAAGGGGTGACCTCACTCACCAAGGCCACCCCTCAGACGTGTGAGATCGTGCAAGCCGCCCGAAAGTTCCCCTTAATCTGCTGTAAAAAGTCTGCTTAATTAATTCTTTAATCAAAAGCGTGTTAGAGGATCGGAGATCGCGTCTTACCAGCTTCTTAATGGTTTTGTTGCGCACCTGGTTTATTGATAAAGCTGACAATGGATTTGTTCCATTAGTCGAAGTGTTTCTGCCGAAAGCTTAGACTTTATGACTTTTTGCCCAGGATTTCCACCACTTCTACGAGTTTCTGGTCTACGTCATCTGTGGTTTCCAAGGCAGTGAATCGATTTTCCAATTTTAATTGGAATGTTTCGGAACCAACAACGGTTTGAAGTAGGTTCGGTCGCAGCGTGGACTTCTTCAATCGGACTCTCTCGGCTTTGAACTGAATATCCAGAGTGCCTCGTACAAGTCGGTGGTCCCTAAAAATGTTAAAAGTAAAAGTGTTAAATTACCTCTTTTTGCAGTGGGCTGCGCGCTAGTACTTGCCCCTAACGTCGGCGGAGCCCCAATCTTGAACGTAGGCTTGAACCCGCCGAACGGAGATGCTGATATAGAGGGTGAAGCCCCGATCGATGATTGCGTGCCTGTATCAAAACAATTATTGTAACCTTTAAACTGAAACTTTTGTTACACGCCACGCATGTCACCGATGCTGATTGTAGGATATGATGTATGACATTTAGGTCTAGCTGTGATTGGCAGACGCTTCTGCAGCTATATTTGTATACATGCTTACGTGTCATGTCCACTGCTGTCATAGTAGCTAGCTACCATAGCTACACAAATAAAACGTATCACTTGCATCGTGGTTTCATAAAAAAACTATACTACTATATATATATGATATCAAAGAAAGTTTAGGGATAATTTATCCCCTGCCTTTTTGCATTAATTTTGAGTCCCGTTGGCGTAGAGCAGCGGTTGACCTTTTACTAACCTGAAAAATGTATAGATTTAAAAACGGGAATTTAACGTGACTTACGCGATGTCGATATAGCTACCGACATATGTTTCGGCCTCATCCGGAGGCCTTCTTCAGGATCTTGAGTGCGAAACGCTCGCCAACGCGCACTTGAACGCGTTGAACGCGGCCGAAACATATGTCGGTCGCTATATCGACATCGCGTAAGTCACGTTAAATTCCCGTTTTTAAATCTATAAGTTTAAAATAAACGTGAGTTTTTATAATAAAACCTGAAAAATGGTTGTCACATTTGATGTACAACTTACATACTAACATTGCAAGTTAAATAAAAGTTTGTAATATGTGTATTAACATGTGCATGTGTATAAGACTGCGGCGACGTTGGTTGAGGTGATGCCGGTGATCAATAAGAACTCGATGTTTAAAACTTGCGATGTGTTTGGCACGGGATAATTATAACAATGATAGACATGCGTCTGCGCGGAGTATTGCAGGCCGACTGCAGAAGGCGGCCACCGGCCGGCTCGCCGCTAGGTTCGACTGGTACAGGCGTCAGTGTGACGTAGTAGGTCTATTGTTTATCAGGTTAGCTTGGAAGCCTTTACAGCGAATATTCCGAGTGGCGGCTGCCTTCCGATTTTCTACCGGAATACCGGGCGCTTACGGGTTACAATTTATTTACTTAATGTTAAGATGATACAATTTTAGATTAGATTTTAGTACAGTAATAAATTAATTAATAGGTAACATTATTAGTAAGTAGTTAGTAACAACTTTAATGCAGCGCTCCCTGGTGAGTTAACACCGTAACACCTATTTAAGAACATACACCAATCAAACACGAACCCATAACTGAAAACTGCATCAAAATCGGACTAGTCGTTTTGAAGAAATGGCTGTACTAAGCCAGGGGAAAAGGTAAAGTGTCGGTTATTACATGGTTATAAGGGCACGCGGAGGTCTACTGTTCTATTCATGTTGTATAGGTATTTTCTGTTGAGTGAAATATGAAACATCATGAAACTATAACTATATATAAATAGTACTATACGGACGAAGTCGCGGGTAACAGCTACTACTTAAATATAATTATTTTTTATTAGGTGCCAAGAAGGCTTATTCTCAGCACATTTACCCGGGCTTACACCAAGGCGCTGGTTTTCAGTTAAGCAGGCGGGTGATGGACTAGCGTGAATTGAATTAAAACAAAATACTAATTATTTCAATAAATATGCAAAATAAACGGTCATAGCCATCGATATAAAAAGGTAGATGCGGTACTCACTCTTATGCCACGTAAACATAATGGAACTAGAAACAACTACATGAAAACACGAATTTCTAATGTCGAGTTTGATGTGCATGAAGAACAGAGGAAGGCATTGTTGCTAATTATTTTAATGGATCTGCGATAATTGCACATGCAATTCTGTACGTGCTGCACAAACGCCAGTTCGATTGTGACTAAAGTGAAATTAGGTTTGCGAACCTAATTCATACGGTCCACATTGAGGAGCGGGGTACCATATCTTTCTTTTTATATCTATGGTCATATCTATTCGCATTGACCCACAAGTTTGATTTTTTTACAGCTGAAAGACCCGAACGGAAGAACCGTAGACCTGAGTATTTGATATTAATTTCAATTTGATACCTCTACACGTCCATAAGAGAAATGGTCTTGAAAAACAGACGTACAACAAAGTGAACCTTTCACGATCAGCCAGTAACAGTCCACAGCTGGACATATCTCCCTAGACACGCCATTGAGGGTGATCTTCGGCTCTTCTTTGTCAAAAAGGTGTTAAAGTGTTCCTATAAGGGTTCCTTTTTTTCTTTTACGGAACACTAAAAATGTTAAAAGTAAAAGTGTTAAATTACCTCCTCCAGCAGTGGGCTGCGCGCTAGTACTTGCCCTTAACGCCAGCGGAGTCTCAGACGTGCTCGTCTCAGTAGTAAGTTTGAACCCGCCGAAACCGTTGAACGGAGACGCCGATGTAGAGGGCGAAGCCCCGACCAATGATTGCGTGCCTGTATCAACACAAACATTGAAACTTTTAAACTGAAACTTTTATTACACGCCACGCATGTCACCGGTGCTGATTGGAGGATATGATGTATGACATTTAGGTATAGCTGTGATTGGCGGTCGCTCCCGCAGCTATATTTGTTTACATGTTAACGTGTCATGTCAACTGCTGTCATATCATAGTAGCTAGCTACCGTAGCTACACATAAACAAAACGTTTCACTTGCATTGTGGTTTCATAAAAAACCACACTATCATTTATGATATCAAAAAAAGTTTAGGGATAATTTTTTGAGCCCCGTTGGCGTAGAGCAGCGGTTACTAACCTTTTCGACATTGTGACCCCGTATGATCCATCAATTAAACTGGTCTAAATAATTACCATAAGTATACATGTAATTGCAAATAGGCTTTTTTCATGAATTGTCGATCAATCAGAATCATCAACATGAAACAATCCCTCCAAGCTTATGGGCAGGCGCGTAGGACGGTGCAACTGTCGGCGTACTTCGTACTTTTCGCGCGTTTTATTAATTACCCCCGCAGAATAGTAGATTGTATAACAAGGGTGCAAAATAGTACTTTACTGCGAGGCCGCTTTTTTAAATCCAGAGCGGAGTGAAGGATTCTAAAGTAGAATCCTGAGCGTAGCGAGGGATTTAAAGTACGTCGGCCGAGTGAAAATAATTTTGCGGCCGAGTTATACACTCTGCTTTTCAATCCCCCTCTATGAGAAAAGGAAATAGTAGAACCGCCAGGGAATGGAATGCCCTGCCAGAGTTTATGTTTACAGTCAAGACGTCTTTAAATCGCAAGTGAATAGGTATCTTCTGGGTAAGCCCGCTCCGTCATCGACCGCATCATCACTTAACATCAGGTGAGATAGTGATCAAGTGCTACCCAGTTCAGTGAAAAAATAACACCCATATGCATAGTCGGTTCCTCAAGATTTCCTCCACTCGACCTTAGTCGAGGTCACCTCAAGGAATTCTTGAAAACACCCTTGAAATCAGTATGTTCAGTTACGTCTTCACCCTCCAGTGAGGAACCTCCAGTAAGGGCGAGTCGAGGTTGAGTGAAGGAATGACGTCATTAATTTATTCATTATATTATTATTATATATATTAAAACTTGAAATAACCTAAGAAATAACTTTGAAAGCGCTGATAACAAGCTTTGAGGAGACCTTAAGGTAGATCGCGACGTACCTTGAGTTTGACAGTTCATTACTCGACTCGACTGAGGAATTTGCTCAAGTCGAGGAAATTTTTTTTTCTTTCTGCACCGATTTTATCCTTGAGGTCGAGTCAAATCACATTCGAGTGGAGGAAATCTTGAGGAACCGACTTTGCATATGGGTGTAAATCTTACCACCAAGGAGAAAATCAGCCGCCCTAACCTTACGGTGTTCTGGCAGCACAGAGTCGGACTATTTTTAACCTAACCGGCGCAAAAAGAAGGGGTGTTATAAGTTATGTGAGTCTATCTGTGGCATCGTAGCACCCAAACGGATGAACCGATTTTGATTTTATTAAAAGTGTTTTTTGTTTGATAGGTGTGTGGATAGATTTCTTCATTGAGAGTAGGGTTCATTCTCGGAAATTCTCGGCTCGAGAATTCCCGGGAAATCGTTAGGCTTTGTTTCCGGGAAATTAAGCTCGAGAAAAGTCGAGAACTCGAGAAATCATATTATATCAATCATAGTAAATAAAATAAGAAACCGTCTGTCTGATAAAGGTATAAATGCTTTAGTTTTTCTAAATACATATTTTATTAGACAGAGTAAGCAGACCTAATTGTTTTGTACGTATGTTCAGATTCTCAGATGTTGTTTATTGATCTTGCAAATTTTAAATTTGATTTTTTTCCTAATTAACCTGCCAAAAGGCCAAATGGGTGCCTGCCATTGTGTTGTTATTGTAATTATAAGTCAGCAAGTACAAAATCAGCTGACTGAACATATCCGTTTACATCGAGGAGTGAGACAAAAGGACGTTATATCCCCCAAATTGTTCACTAACATATTATCCTCTAGGATAATATGTTCAAAACGCTGAATTGGAAAGGAAGGGGTATAATGAGATATGTTTTTTTCCCTTTGTTTGAGACATTCGTACTTGCCAAAAAAATTTATGTATACCGTGGTAGTGCCAGTTATAAAAAATAAATCTGGAGACTCGTCAGACTTGTCCAATTATCGTCCTATATCGTTGGCATGTGTAATTGCTAAAGTGCTAGACAGTCTGATTGACAGCCAGCTCAGAACACACCTGAAGATCAATGATGCACAATTTGGCTTCAGACCAGGTCTCTCAACCGAAAATGCTGTGTTTTGCCTCAAGCAGACTGTAAAGTACTACACGCATAGGAAAACACCGGTCTACGCATGCTTTCTGGATCTTTCAAAGGCTTTTGACCTAGTCTCATATGATGTTCTCTGGTCTAAGTTGAGGCGGGACACCACCTTGCCCCCTGAAGTAATTACTTTATTCCAGTATTGGTACAGTCACCAGGTTAACCGCGTAAAATGGGCTGGTGCGATGTCCGAGGAGTTTGAGTTGGAATGCGGAGTAAGACAGGGTGGTCTTACGTCCCCCATGCTGTTCAATTTATATATGAACAGCCTTATCGAGGAGCTTAGCAGCACCAGGGTCGGATGCCATATAGACGGAGTTTGCGTTAATAACATTAGCTATGCTGATGCCATGGTGCTGCTGAGTCCCTCGTTAGAGGCTTTAAAGAGCTTACTCTCGGTTTGTGAATCCTACGCATCTACCCACGGTCTCAAATATAACGCTAAAAAGAGCGAGCTCATGGTGTTTAAGGCTCGCTCCAAGTCGTACAAGGTACCTCCTGTGACTTTATCTGGTACTGCACTAAATGTCGCTACAAAATTTAAGTATTTGGGACACTGGGTTGATGAGGATCTCAAGGACAATTTGGATATTGAACGTGAGCGCAGGTCGATGTCTGTCCGCGGTAATATGTTGGCTCGGAGGTTTGCTCGGTGTACAAAACAGGTGAAGACGACGCTCTTTAGAGCTTACTGTCAAACTTTTTACACATGCAGCCATCTATACGCAGCGGGCATACAGCGTAGTCGTGGGTAATTCCGGACACAGTGAATAAAATGAGCCGAAACCGCACGCGGACCCGAAGGTCGTAATGATTCCACCCAAATATTAACGATTCCGAGGAATCATTGGCTCACCGTTGCGGCTCCGAACCCGACCGTTCGTACTTCGTGCGTGAGGCGTGAGCCCGGAGCCGTGATCGGTAGCACAGCTCGGTCGGCGTCGGGTGAACTCGGCTGAGTGGTGTGGTGACTCGACTGTCAGTCGGTCGGTGGATTCTATTGTTAAAACCAAACTTGTTTTTTATAAAAATCTGAATTGGACATTCACTTAAGTCGTTGCGCGTGAAAAGGGAACAACCACTCGCGACGATACACAAAACCTTTTCTAAGGACCTATTTACCAAAAGGAAATGTGATTGCGGAATAGATACAAGTGAATACATAGTAAATGAATCAAAGGAATAAAGGAATCGATATGAGGAATCGGTTCCGAGAGTGGAGTCGGAATGAGTGAATGGTTTCACTTTGAGGAATAAACATTACCCATCGCTAATACAGCGACCTGCGTGTACAGTATAACAACGTGTTTAGGATGCTGATGGGGAGGCCGCCATTCTGTAGCGCTTCCGAGATGTTTGCTGAAGCGAGGATTGATGGTTTCCATGCCATTATCCGCAAAAGAAGCGCATCGATGTTAAGTAGGTTACGTGGCAGCACCAACATCATCCTAGCAACGTTGACTGACCGATGGGATAGCCTGATGTTTTCCCACTGGATGCATCTTCATAGTGCGGCATTACCAGTTGGGCGCCTTTTTTGACATAATTATTTCAGTATAACTTAACTATAATATAATATATTCAGTATACTTAATTTTAATTGTTTTGTAACTAATTGGACCTTTCAAATTCTTTATAACATTGTATTTGCTTTATAGAATTTAACTAATTTATTGATTATTTTATTGTTTGACATTTGTATTTTTATTTTTATTTTCTTTGACATTTTGTTTTAATTGAATTGTTGTTTTATTGTTATAATTTTGTGTCTTTATGTAAATTTCAATTTAATGTATATTATGTATAATTCTAATAAATGGGTCATGTTACCTGATTTTAATAAATAAATAAAAAAAAAAAAAAAAAAATATGAACGGCATTTACCTTTCACATTTGAGATTTGCGACATGACAATATCATCATATTATCATCATGGCTGAAACCGTACAGGGCTTGCAATGCATGCTGCATACATGTTCAACGAACATGTTATTGCCGATTGCCTTAAACGGAGTTCCTCTCGAAGTTGTTCACGAATACGTCTACCTTGGGCAAATATTGCAATTGGGTAGAAAAAACTTCGACAAGGAAGCTCGCAGAAGGATACAGCTGGGATGGGCAGCATTAGGAAAACTTTGTCGCGTCTTTTCATCGCCCATACCACAAAGCATGAAGACAAAAGTCTTTAACGACTGCTTCCTATCTGCTATTACTTGCTGGGCCTAGACGTGGACACTGACCGTACGACTAGTTCACCAAGTTGCTCAGCGAGCTATGGAGAGGGCTATGCTCGGAGTTTTTCTGAAGAATCGAATTCGAAACGAAGTCATCCGTCACAGAACCAAATTTATAGACATAGCTCAAAGCAATAGCGAGCTGAAATGGTAACGGGCCAGGTCACATCTGTCGTAGAACCGAACCGATAACTGTTGTGGTAGACAAGTTCTAGAGTGGAGACCACGGCTCGGCAACCGTAGTGTAGGACGACCTCCAGCTAGGTGGAGCGATGATATACGCAAGCTGGCTGGCAGCGGTGGAAACGAATAGCTGAAAATTGAGCTCAGTGGCGTGCCATAGGAGAAGTCTATGTCCAGCAGTGGACGGAAACTAGCTGATTATGATAGTATTCACAATTTTAGTAACGTTTTAATTTTATTTGTTTTGTGTTAGAGAAGCTAACTTTGTTGAAAACTGGCAATACATTTTTATGATTATTTTGATACTTAATTTGAGATGTTTTTTACGATACACATTTTTAATTTTGTGACTTTTTTCATTATTTGAACCGTATTTGCATATTTTTATATGCAAATACATACGTAAATGTAAATTTCTCGACAACGCGAGAAGTCCCGGGAAATTAGCCTCGAGAATTCTCGAGACCCGAGAAATTGATAAGCTCGAGAAATCATGAACCCTAATTGAGAGTGTTCCTAGCTTTAATTCATGAAAATCTGTTCTGCCAGTACCTACCCGCACAATACTTACTAGAATTTATTGTAACATTTTAGTTCCTTGTCCCAGATAAAAGCTTGTTTTGAAAAATATTTTTAGCTTTTTGGTAGGTATAGGTATACCTGAGTATTTTAGAGTAGGCGTGATGTTTTAAAACATTCTACGGATATTATGATGTGATTATGGGTAAAGTGCTCTTCAAGGCAAATCAATCGTCCAAACTCGGTGGGGTTATGTTGTTTTATCACAGAAATGGCATGGTCACCTTTCAGCTTCATCATCAGATCCTGGATATCGTTTAAGTGTAAAGTGCTCCCTAAAGACGAATCAATTGAGCCTAAATTCGGTGGAGGTACGATTTACCACAGAGATGCCGTGGCCATCTTCCAGCTTCATCATCATACCCTGGATATCATCTAGGTATAAGTCCTTCTCAAGTCGAATCGATCGAGCCCAAACTCGGTGGGGTTATGTTGTTTTATCACAGAGATGCCGTGGCCACCTTCCAGCTT
The DNA here is from genome assembly GCA_954871355.1 of Cabera pusaria. Classification (NCBI taxonomy): domain Eukaryota; kingdom Metazoa; phylum Arthropoda; class Insecta; order Lepidoptera; family Geometridae; genus Cabera; species Cabera pusaria. The sequence continues at coordinate 9,921,910 of OX940913.1, read as the reverse complement.
CATCATCATACCCTGGATATCATCTAGGTATAAGTCCTTCTCAAGACGAATCGATCGAGCCCAAACTCGGTGGGGTTATGTTGTTTTATCACAGAGATGCCGTGGCCACCTTCCAGCTTTATCATCAGACCCTGGATATTATCTAGGTGTAAAGTCCTCCTCAAGACGAATCAATGGAGCCCAAACTCGGTGGGGTTATGTTTTTTATCACAGAGATACCGTGGCCACCTCCCGGCTTCATCCTCAGACTCTGGATATCATCTAAGTGTAAAGTCCTGCTCAAGACGAATCAATCGAGCCAAAACTCGGTTGGGTCATGTTGTTTTATCACAGAGATGCAGTGGCCACCTTCCGTCTCCATCATGCTGCCACCGAAGATCCATAAGTTCACCAAATTTGAGTCAAATCGGATATCGGGAAGTGGGTCTAATTTAGCTCCCAAGATTCCACCCGATCATACAGACATACAATACATACATTGCAAGTTAAATAAAAGCTTAGAAAATAGGTCTCCACGAATATAATATATCATAGATCATTAAATCATAGATATTATCTATGATTTAAAGGAAGATGATCATAGATATTATCTATGATTTAAACCGGATAATATATAGCCTATTTTCATTCTGAAAGTCCATTCTACATATAAGTGAATTTTAAAAATTGGTCCAGAAGTTTTTGAGCCAAATCAATACAAACATCCATAAAAAATTCCAAAGATACAAAAATACAAACATACAAAAATACAAATATTTATAATATCCTAGTTATAGTTCTTTAAAGTTCTCTCTTTATAATATTAGTATAGATTGTGTATTGAGACAAATTAAATACATTGGATTAATAATTAACACACTCACCGGAAATATGATATTTCATCCGTTTTCTTTACTTTCGCTGAGTATTTTTTACAATCTTTCACTACACAATACGACATTGTAAACGCGTCAGCAGCAGCGAAGTCAACTTCGTACTGGGGCGGAACTGTCGCTTATATTTCGTTTTGTTGCTTATGTTCAATGAACATATTTGAGCGCGAACCCGAAAGCCATTTGTATTATAAATCGATGATTATACATGATATTATTATAGTTTCGGCCTAATAGCGAAGTCTCGACCAACATCTCAAGAGACTCTCGCTAGGCGGCTGGATCAAGGGCCAGATACAAAAGGTGGTACTTCTTGACACGGCACGCATCGTCACGAGGTTTTTTTTATATCTTATAGGCTTGCGTTTGACCAAAATCTCACCTGTTGGTAAGTGATGACGCGGTCGAGGATGAAAGCACGGTAGGCCTAGAATGGGCATGGGTTCCTCTCTGCAGCCCTAACCACCGGGAGCTTGGGCCCTGCCCCGCTGCCGGCGGGACCCTAGGATTACGTTTTTTTTTTAATGTTTTGTTTCAATTTCAATTTGATACCTCTACACGTTCCTAAGAGAAATGTTCTTGACAAACAGACGGACTACAAAGTGATGTATCACGATTAGCCGGTATCAGTCCACTGCTGGCTAAGGCCTCTCCCAAAACACGCCATTGAGGCCTATCATCGGCTCTTCTTTGCCAATTTTTTTTTTTTTTTTTTGTAAGGTTAAAGTGATCCTATAAGGGTTTCTTTTTTTCCTTTTGAGGTAAAACGAACCCTAAAAATATTAAAAGTATAAATTACCTCCTCCATCAGTGGGCTGCGCGCTAGTACTTGTCCCTAACGCCGACGGAGCCTCAGACGTGCTCGTCTCAGTAGTAGGCTTGAACCCGCCGAACCCGTTGAACGGAGACGCCGATGCAGAGGGCGAAGCCCCGATCGATGATGGCATGCCTGCATCAACACAATCATTGTAACTTTTATTACACGTCACGCATGTCACCGGTGCTGATTGGTGGATATTATGTATGACATTTAGGTCTAGCTGTTATTGGCGGACGCCCTGCAGCCATATTTGTACACGTGTCATGTCAACTGCTGTCATAGTAGCTAGCTACTATAACAGCTACACCTTAACAAAAAGTTTCACTGGCATCGTGGTTTCATAAAAAACCACACTAGGTATTTTTTATGATAATGAAAGAGAGTTTAGGGATAATTTTTTGTGCCCCGTTGGCGTATAGCGGCGGTTCCTAACCTTTTCGACCTTGTTACCCCGTATGATCTGTCAATGAAACTGATTTAACTCAGCCTATAAATTGTCAGAAATGAATACAGTAAGTTTTACACGTAATTGCAAATAGGCTTTATTCCTTAATTGTCGATCAATCTCTTTTTCTTTGTAACCTCATCGTGAACGGACGTGTACATTGATTTGATTTTAAAATATCTTCAATATAACATAACATATCTATATTTTCAATATAACAAACACTAAGTAATACACAGATGTATTTGTTTTCGACACCTTGGTTCTTTGGTGCTTGCCAAATCTTTTCATGCTCTATTGTGTCGAAAGCCTTACTTACTTACTTGTAGTCCACGAAACAACAATAGAAGGTATAAGAACAGAGAAGCTAAAAGTAAGTTAGAGAAATAAGGAAAGGAGATCAAAATAAAAAGAGGAGTGCGCCAGGGTGATCCCCTCTCACCGAAAATTTTCACAGCAGTTCTGGAGGAGGTCTTTCGTCAGTTAGTTTGGGAAGAATGTGGGCTGTCCATTAACGGTGAGAATCTATCGCACTTAAGATTTGCAGATGATCTAAAAATCCTCTCGCCAACAAGTGAAGGCCTGCAGAAGATGCTAAATGACCGAGATACAGAAAGCAGAAATGTGGGATTAGACATGAACACACAAAAGACCAAAGCTATGACAAATGGAAAGCAAGAACCTGTCAAGATCAATAACAACCTGATTGACTATGTCAAAGAACATATATACCTAGGTCAAATAATTTCTCCTTCAGATCTAACCACAAAAGAAATCGACAGACGCATTGGAAATGCCTGGAAACAGTATTGGAGTCTAAAGGAAATTATGAAAAACAGTGAAACCAGAAAGGAAACTCTTTGATACATGCATACTTCCTGTACTTACTTATGGCTGCCAAACCTGGGCACTCACAAAAATACACAACAAAAAGCTAGAAACTTGTCAGAACTCTATGCAAAGAAGTATGACGGGGAAAAGACTATCCGATCGAATAAAAATTGCAACAATTAAGAAAACCACAAAGACAAATTGTCTATTATTGCACGGCGTAGCACCCTCGCTGCGCTCGGTTGCTAACTTCACGCCGTGCAATAATCGACTACTTAAGTCACACGTATCGTAATATACTATTATCTATGTTCTATACTAATCCTTACTCATAATATTATAAATGCGAAAGTAACACAGATAGTCTAGAGCCTAAGAAAGGACATAGGTTACTTTTGACGTGTATAAGTCTTTAAACTGGCTTCCATAGATAGGGAGACAATTCAAATAAAACTGGCTTAGTGCGAGTCAGACTTTTGTCCCGCACACGGAGGATTCCGAACGCGATGGCGTTCCGAACCCTCCGCTCGGAACGAATATCTAGCGAACTTCTAACACCTATTAAGTAAACGTTAACACAAAGGTAATTAATATTATTAAATATCTGGAAGACCAAGTGTTCGCAATTCGCAATCGTACGACTAACTCAAAGAGAATATAAATACTACGTACGTGACTAACTTTCCACCCACTGATTCTAGGTATATGAAACTCGTAAGTACTAAAATAAAAGATATAATAATCAATACTGACTGTACACTACTACAATTAAAACTAAAGTAAACAAATCGACCGAGGCCCACAAATTTAACAAATGAAACGCTTGCGCGTGCTAATTTTTCCTGTGCTGCCATCTAGTTGCGTCGAGGTGAATTAATTTCAAAGGCTATTTATTACACAGGTAAGTTATTTGTAGTTGATTGCAGATTGAACACCGCACAGCTATGCTCGGTATTTTTTGCCACTTAAGGCCGTTGTCTTGGAAAATAGACTCGCGGCAAAATATTTGTGCAGCGTTACTATTTTTTTAAAGCAAAGCCACTTAATATGAACAAATAAAAATTGATGTACATAAATATTCTGGACATAAGTTATCGCTACATATTTTTTTAAGGATCATCACGAAGTATTATGGTTGGTAAATAAAACGCTAAACAGGACTCTGCCGTGCCTAATACCATTTCGGGTTAGGATTGAATACCTAGTATATGGAAATAAATAAAGAAATAACAAAACTTTTCAGATCATACCTTGAAAAACATCTTCTTATTGAATGTATACTGGATAGATTTTTCTTAATATCTATCATATTCTTAATTCACATGTTACAAAATCGTAAAGTTTTTAAGATTTCGTTGTTTTTTAAACTGTTTTTTTCTTGATAATAAAGTGACGCATTTACGTAAAATATTATGTTTTAAAATGCCTATGATTTAATTCAATAACCATGTAAAAAGTAGCACTCGTATTTGATTATTACTCAAATAATTATAACATGGAGAAAAACTAAAAAATGCAGTTTATAAACAAGAATCGCGTGAAAAATTCCTCAGTGGCGGCCAAGCAGTCGTCTCGATCAGACGTATGATCCATGCCGAATTTTGAGCGTACCTCTCGCTCTATCATTACTCTCGCTTTACCTTGCTCAAGCTTTGTTACGCATCTAAAGTTGCTCTACTTTAATAAAATTCTAAAACTGAACAAATATTAAGTATTATGATATAATAAATTACAAACTATTATTTTTAAGTTGCAATATCGTGCTATTATTTTTAAAATGCAAGTTACCACAGACCACACAAGTTGTGTGGTCTGATGATGGAGACGGAAGGTGGCCACGGCATCTCTGTGATAAAACAACATAACTCCACCGACTTTGGGCTCGATTGATTAGTCTTTAGGAGGACTTTACACCTAGATGATATCCAGGGTCTGATGATGAAGCCGGAAGGTGGCCACGGCATCTCTTTGATAAAACAACATAAACCCACCAAGTTTGGGCTCAATTGATTCGTATTGAGGAGGACTATATACCTAGATGATATCATCCAGAGTCTGATGATGAAGCCGGAAGGTGGCCACGGCATCTCTTTGATAAAACAAAATAACCCCACCGAGCTTGGGCTCGATTGATTCGTAGTGAGGAGGACTTTACATCTAGATGATATTCTGGGTCTGATGATGAAGCTGGAAGGAGGCCACGGGATCTCTGTGATAAATTAACGTAACGTTTTTTTTCCGAATGGAATGGATAAGGAATGGAAATGGAATGGAAACGGAATGGAAACCGAATGGAAACGGAATGGAAACGGAATGGAAATGGAATGGAATGAAAATGGAATAAAAAGTGTCTTTAAAACGATTGACTATGAGAAAAAATAGTTTAAGAAACCGCAATGTCATTTTTAAAGACCTATCTATAGATAACCCGCACATAAAGGACCACTCACCAAGGACTCTCCACTCAGAAAGGAAAAAAAGGGTTTATTTAAATTCCATCCCTAAGAGGGTAATACGTAGTAGAGGGTATACGGTAGACACATTTTAAAACGGACTTAAAACGGGAAAAAATATTGTCAGTTTTTAGGGTTCCGTAGCCGAATGGCAAAAAACGGAACCCTTATAGATTCGCCATGTCTGTCTGTCTGTCCGTCCGTATGTCACAGCCATTTTATTCCGAAACTGTTAGGACTACAGAATTGAAACTAAGTAGGTAGATGTATTCTGTGAACCGCTTTCCGATTTTTATACAATGATAAAAAATATGAAAGTTTAAGGGGGGGCATCCAATACATGGAAATGGAACAAAAAAAAATTTTTTTCATCAAACCTATACGTGTGAGGTGTCTATGGATAGTTCTTTAAAGATGACATTTTTTCTCAAATTCAATCATTTAAAAGATAGACGCGTCTAAAGTGGTAAAATGTGTGTCCCCCCCTCTAACTTCTAAAGTAAGGGAGTGAAAAATCTAGAAAAAATATATTCTGTAGATCTCAATAAAAACTTTCAACGAAAATTGGTTTGAACGAGATACATTCTGCAGTTGTTGAGATATGGCGACCGCAAGTATAACTTTGTTTTTCATACAAACACTACGAAAAACAAAGTTATTTTTGTAGTTGCGAAAAATCATATACATAGAATACTCTACTGTGTTACGGAACCCTACGAGTGCGAGTCCGACTTGCACTTGGCCAGTTTTTTTATTAATATAGAAGAGATGTATTTAAGGTAGGTAGTGCAATGGGGAATGAAAGTTTAAATCGAAAGTTTTTTTTATTTATAAAGTTAAGTTATGAAAATTAATAGGTCCATAACATTAATAATAATTTGAGGAATGAATGAACGTGTCTAGCACGACTGGCTGTACATAGGGGAGTGTTGGTTCCCACACTCATGTATGGTAGTGAATGCTGGGTATGGCAGAAAAAGCATGAAAGTAAAATTAATACTGTAGAAATGAGAAGTTTGAGAAGTATGATTAGAGTGACTCTGATAGATAAGGTGGAGAACAGCGTGATAAGGGAATGTTGTGGTGTACTGGAAGATGTAGTGACAAAGATAGGGAAACGGATGCTCAGATGGTTTGGACATCTGGAGAGGATGGATGAAGAAAGATTAGACGAAATAGATTTATGAGACGAGTGTGAATGGGCCAGCCGATAGAAGCCGCTCTACCGGCTGGCCCATTCATACTCGTCTTATAAATCTGTTTTGTCAATCTTTCTTCACGAAGACAGAAGAAAAGTTTAAGCGAAATGTACATTAGACTTATAGAAAATGAGAAGAAGATTAATTATTTACCAGCAATACAAGTTACAACATTTATACAAGTTATCGCAAGACCATATCGAACTCACTTTTGGTCACATAAGAGCACACGGAGGTTTTAATAATAACCCACAGCGAGATAATTTATGTCAATTTAACCTAAAACTATTTTTACTGACGTGATGTCGAGTTACGATGTAAGTAATATGTCTGAGTTCGGGTCACAAGTGGTAGTGTACGTAGCAGGGTCTGTCGTTCATAACTTATTAAAAAAGATTAAGTGTGAGACGTGTATTGCAGCATTAACAGGGTCCGTAATAACAACGATCAAATTAAATTCCTACATTTGAAAGAAAACGGATGTCTCATTGTGCCGAGCGCAGATGTCATCACAATTTGCAAAATAAGTGAATCCTTATTCAGAAAAATGTATTCGGACAATAAGTTAATTTAAAAAAAACATTAAAACGTCACTTTGTTACAAAAACCATGGGTAATTTTCTTGTACTTAAAATATTTGTGAATATTTACTATCATTAGTATGATCAGTCTCCACTCGATAATCATATCATTCATTTAATAAAATGGGTATTGGAGAGGTACATGAATATTCGTCTTCATCACTTTGCCAAAAATGCGGTGCAACAAGTCCAAAAAAGGCAACTTTTTTGGACTTGTTGCATTTCTTCATTTCATGGGGCTGTACAATCTGAAACTGTTTTACTAAAAATCTGTGTGACTGAGTGTGAGTGGTAGGTATGTGTGAGTGTAAAAAAGGTCGATTTTTAGGGTAGCGTAGCCGAATGGCAAAAAACGGAACCCTTATAGATTCGCCATGTCTGTCTGTCTGTCTATCTGTCTGACTGTATGTCTGTCTGTCTGTCTGTCCGTCCGTATGTCACAGCCATTTTATTCCGAAATTATTAAGACTACAGAATTGATACTTGGTAGGTAGATGTATTCTGTGAACCGCCTTCCGATTTTTGTAAAAAATCAAAAAATATAAAAGTTTAAGGGGGGGCATCCCATACATGGAAATGGAATAAAAAAAATTTTTTTCATCAAACCTAATATAAAAATACGTGTAGGATGTCTATGGATAGGTCCTTAAAAATGACATAGAGATTTCTAAAATCATTTTTTCCCAGTCAATCACTTAAAAGATACACGCGTCTAAAGTGGTAAAATGTGTGCCCCCCCCCCCCCCTAACTTCTAAAGTAAGTGATTGATAAATCTAGAAAAAATATATTCTGTAGATCTTAATAAAAACTTTCAACGAAAATTGGTTTGAACGAGATACAGTCAGCAGTTATTGAGATATAGCGACCGCAAGTATAACTTTGTTTTTCATACAAAAACTATGAAAAACAAAGTTATTTTGGTAGTTACGAAAAATCAAAGTTATGGAATACTACTCTACTGTGTTACGGAACCCTACGAGTGCGAGTCCGACTTGCACTTGGCCAGTTTTTTAGTGAATGCCTATATTTTTATATTTTATATTTACTTAATTTAGTAAATTATAGAAGACTGGCGCTATGTCATTAATTATGAATCGCATAGCACCTGTTTTTTTTTTCAAAATTAAATTAAATGTTTTGTGTATAATCATAGAAAAGATAATGATACTACGTATAATTGAATTTATAAATACACTGTTCAGTAACACTTACAATAAATGCATCGTTCAATAACCATGTATGATGTTTGTTTTTTAATTTAGCTAATACATTTTGTAGTGGTAGGACTTCTGCTAGTCCGCCTGGGGCGGTACCACCACTTTGCCAACTAATTTTCAGCCGTGAAATAGGAATGTTTTTCGGTTGAAATGGCAAGGTGTCCAGTGAAATTAATTACAGGGCATGTGAGTCTCAACATTTTTATGTCTCAACGTAACAGGCGCAGTGCAGTGACATGTAAAATTCTGAGAGTCCAGCATTTTGCATGCCGCTATATCTGTAATAGTTAAACATCGTCGCTTACCATCAGGCGAGCGTCGTGCTTGTCCTGTTACCATAAAAAAACATAATAAAGCATTTAAAATTACAAATGTTATATGGTCCAGAAATAAAATTAAAATATCTACCTCTGCATGTTCTATTCGAATGCTTGATACAGCTTATTGTATGGTACTTAAAAACGAAATAAATATCACTATTTGCAGGAAGTAAGAAGAAAAACCAGCTGTTCCGTCGTAAATAAACCTACTACGCAAAAAATTGTTCGTATACGTAGCTATAATTGAACCCTGTTGAAGTATTTAAATTAATAATAAAATTATATATAAACAAATAGGATTGCGCCCCGCTATTTGAAATATCGACAACTTTTTAGTTTTGAGATTTGTCCAGCACTAGCTGTATATGTCAAATAAATCAAGTCTTCGTAACCGGAAAAATTTGCAAACCGGTTACGCCTTAAGAGGGAACGCGGGGTGCACTTTTCTATACAAATGCATTCCCCCGTTTCCTCCCCGGAAAATGCTTCTGGAGCAAAATTAATTTCTACAAAATATCAAATACATTTGTATGTAATAATGCAACCCGCGTTCCCTCTTACATGCCTAAAACCTTTTCTTTTAAGTTTAGTTCTACCTCAGCCTCTATTTAGAGCGATACATGCAAATAAGGGTTTTCAAGTGGTTTCGTTCGAAAAACCGGTATACGTATGTATCAATTTTTTATTTATTGTAGAAATGTTGGCTGGAATAGAAAATGGTAGAAAATTCATCAATGTTTGTTTTGACTAATTATACAGATAATATTATTTTTGAAAATCATTTCCTTAAATGGTTAAACAGGTTCTATTGAAAATGTATTACTTGGTTAGCTTCTTTCTCTAAATCTTCTTTTTCTAAATTCGGTACAAAAACCATAAAATCCTACTGCCTACTAATATTATAAAAGCGAAATATTTACAGAGTTCAAATTTTAAGACTTTGGATGACACATTTTCAATTCCTTCCTCTTTTCGGGAAGAACTCCTAAGACGTGGAGCAAGAGTGTGGTCATTGTGTTCTTTAAAAAAACTAGCTAAGTTGAGTTGGACTCGCCCACCGAGGCTTCCGTACCAAGTGCTCAAACTACTCGTAGGTTAAAAGACAAACTTAACTTTGCAGTTTGAGCCCTAGACTGATGTCTGGACACTGCAACCGCAAATAATAAGTTATCTATATTGGTATAGTAAATTCGTTTATTGTTTGGTCTTTAAACAAATTATTACTGTTTTCAGATTTTTTTTCTCTAGTTTTCTCTAGACCTTGTTTCATGCCAAATTTCATGATTTTAGGCCAACGGGAAGTATCCTATATTTAACAAATGCGATCCACTAATTTCGTCGTAACGTTACTTCACACCATGGCTTAATGGGCAAAGCACCGGAACATGTTATTCCGGAGGTTGCGGGTTCAAGTCCCGTTGGTACGATGAAATTTTGGATTGTGTTTAACAATTTACAAAAATATTAAGTGTGTAACACTTCAAAGAAACATAATATTTGATTTACGCAGTGCAACATCTCTCGTCGGATTAGAAAACTGTAATGATTTCTTCCGAATGATTAACTTACGTAATAAGTAGTCTTAGATGGCGCCACCAATGCATAATTGGGTTAACAAATGCAATCCACTAATTTCGTCGTAACGTTACTTCGCACCATGGCTTAATTGGCAAAGCACCGGAACATGTTATTCCGGAGGTTGCGGGTTCAAGTCCCGTTGGTACGATGAAATTTTGGATTGTGTTTAACAATTTACAAAAATATTAAGTGTGTAACACTTCAAAGAAACATAATATTTGATTTACGCAGTGCAACATCTCTCGTCGGATTAGAAAACTGTAATGATTTCTTCCGAATGATTAACTTACGTAATAAGTAGTCATAGATGGCGCCACCAATGCATAATTGGGTTAACAAATGCAATCCACTAATTTCGTCGTAACGTTACTTCGCACCATGGCTTAATTGGCAAAGCACCGGAACAAGTTATTCCGGAGGTTGCGGGTTCAAGTCCCGTTGGTACGATGAAATTTTGGATTGTGTTTAACAATTTACAAAAATATTAAGTGTGTAACACTTCAAAGAAACATAATATTTGATTTACGCAGTGCAACATCTCTTGTCGGATTTGAAAACTGTAATGATTTCTTCCGAATGATTAACTTACGTAATAAGTAGTCATAGATGGCGCCACCAATGCATAATTGGGTTAACAAATGCAATCCACTAATTTCATCGTAACGTTACTTTGCACCATGGCTTAATTGGCAAAGCACCGGAACATGTTATTCCGGAGGTTGCGGGTTCAAGTCCCGTTGGTACGATGAAATTTTGGATTGTTTTTAACAATTTAGTATCCTATATGTTTTAATTCCATTGTGAATTCGCAAAATATGCCAAAAATGCAACTTAAATGGTCATATCTTTTGATCGCGTTGACTTACGGGTTTGTTTTGTTCTCACCCAAAACATACCGTAGATCCAAGTACTTGATATAAGTTTCAACTTGTTTTTTCTTTAAACAACAAGAATTTGTGGGTCCCTGCGATAAAGGGACTAGACAGACAGACAGACGATGTCGAAGCTTGTTTGATTGACTGATTTGGCTGGAATAAAATATAAAGATTCGCGTTTCCTTCTCCACGCAAGCTGGCTCGCGCCGTGCGTCTTGCATCGAACGTACAGACACGTGACACGGGTTTGCGGAATAAACCGGACTACAAAGGTTGTTAATGAGGTTTTTATAACCCTCGCGCTCCTAACGAAATAATCGTAAGAACGTTATGTACCGGTTACTAACCGGAAAATTGAAAACTGGTCCTGAAATAAATTACTGTTTTCGATGTATAAGTAAGTTCACAGACAACCGTTTGTGAATGTGCTAGAACTAATCACAGAGCAGAATTGAATGTGTAACGCATTGGTAAGTTCACAGACAACCGTATGTGAATGTGTTAGAACTAATCACAGAGCAGAATTTTAAGTGTGGGGCTGTTTAAGTGTGCGTGGCTCTGCGTTTTAATATATGCGTATGTAGTAGTGATGGCATGGGTGGGGAGAATGCGCGGCGAGGTGGCGACAAGCGTTTTGTAAGTAATTGGCGATTTTTTACATTTCTACTACCTTATTATTCCTATTTCTGTGGTCATCAAGGTATGTATTATGTTTTGAGATGTTTATCTCTATATCTCCGGAGATAAGTGTCATACCTCGCCTCGATAAAATTGAAATGGGACCAAACGGGTGGCATAATCTCTCAAATAAAACTGGCCAAGTGCAAGTCGGACTCGCACTCGTAGGGTTCCGTAACACAGTAGTACTCTACCTTTAGCTTTTAGCTTTTACGTTACAAACAATATAAAATAACAATTACAAAGTAGAGCAACAGTAAACTTTTCATTTATTTCATTATGATTAACGGGGTAGCGAGAGTTCACGCAGAGGGAGCAAAGAGATGTAAAACTGGTATGTATTCTGTGGCGCCACGTCGAGCGTGATTTTGAATTTTGCATAGAAAGAAAATGGCCTTAAATAGAAAAACATGACTCTTCCCGACATATATTGGCGAATAATAATACTATTTATTTTAAATGAGAGCAACTAACTGCTTTAACTGCACAATAACACTAAAGCTACTTCTACTCGCCAATAGATGTAGGGAAGAGTCATATTTTAAGTTGATTTTCGATAAAGTTGATTATTGAAAACACGAATAAAACAAAATTTCTGAAAATGAATCCATGATCCAATTTCTGAAAAGGATTTTCCAAAATTCACCCCTTAAGGGGATGACTTGGGGGTTCAAAGTTTGTATGGAGAAACAAGATTAGATACGTTTTTACGTCTATCCAAAACTTCACACAAGTGCTTCAGTAACAAAATAAGTAAATACGTGTTTCTGGATTTTTGAAAATTCACCCGTAAGAGGGTGAAATGGGGTAACAAAGTGTGAAAATCAATATTGTTTCGGATTGCGCTGAAATGTGGCATGCAGATAGTAATTACAACGTTTGTTACCTCTGAAAAAGGATTTTTCAAAATTCACCCCTGAAGGGGATGAAACGGGGGTTCAAAGTTTGTATGGAGAGACAAGATTAGATAGTATTTTCTATTCGAAACTTCATACAAGTACTCGAGTAAAAAATAAGTAAATACGAGTTTCAGGTTATTTTGAAATTCCACCCCTAAGAGGGTGCAAAGTGTGAAAATCAATATTGTTTCGGATTGCGCTGAAATTTGGCATGCAGATAGTTATTACGACGTAAGAGCCCTCTGTGAAAGGATTTTCCAAAATTCACCACTTAAGGGGATGAAATGGGGGTTCAAAGTTTGTATGGAGAAACAAGATAAGATAGTCTTTTCTATCCAAAACTTCACATAAGTACTTCAGTTTAAAAATAAGTAAATACGTGTTTCAGGTTATTTTGAAATTCCACCCATAAGAGGGTGCAATGGGGTAACAAACTGTGAAAATCAATATTGTTTCGGATTGCGCCGAAATTTGGCATGCAGATAGTTATTTCATCATATAATTTATTCCACAACAAATTTATTACAATTGTATTAGAAATTGCTACACAAAAAGAACAATTGCTTACAAAACCAAAAAAAATTAATAACAAATTAAAATGAATAAAAACAGAATAATAAAAATAAATTAAAAAAGCAATCGAAGATAAAAAAAGGTAATAAAATAAAATTCAATGACATTAATTTAATTACACTATACATTATTTATTCACCCTAAATCATTCACTGCATAGAAAAACGCCAAAACAAGAAAAAGTAGAACAATATCAAGATAAATAATTTAAATATGTCAAATTATTACGTAGTTGAGTAATGTTCATGATTCACAATAAAGATTATGTCACATTCAATTAATCTATACTATTATTATAAAGAGAGAACATTTGTATTTTTGTATGTTTGTAATGATTTGGCTCAAAAACTACCGGACCGATTTAAAACATTCTTTCACTAATATATAGAATGGACTTTCGAAATGAAAATAGGCTATATATTATCCCGTTTAAATCAAAGGTACATTCGTGGAGACCTAATTTGCAACCTAAGTCGACGAAAAAACGGTCGTAAAAACACGTTTCTTACGAACGCTACTCAATTGAAAACAGATAGAAGCAAATTTTTTATGGAAGAGTTGTACAACTTCATAAGACCTACAAAAAAGTCCGCGACAGGATATGTCTATCTCTTAAGGTTGACTCACAGTAACCATTTTAATCTTTAATTTTTAGTTAAAAAAAATTACATAACTTCCAAGGCTATTTTCAAGTATATATTATTAATCCTTATCCAAATAATTACGTTAATTAGCTTGGCTACATATTATAGATTAAAATTGTCCTTAACAGTATATAATTCAAATGAAAACTCTAGAAGATATCACGGATTTCACATACACGCATCGCAAAATTAATAAAATATCTGCAGTGAAACCACAGATTAGGTCATAGTTACTACGAAAATATTATTATAAGCTTAGCGATGCTGTAGATCCCTACCGATCGCAATCAATTTGAAGTCAATATAGAATAATACTATGATCTATTGTATAAAATAAAAATGATCTATATATATATAATATAATATTTTAAACCACCCCGACTGATCTATGTATAATCTTTTCAATAAAAGCATTCCAATGACTCTAAACACGACATTTAAAATCTGAACTGTAAGTTGGTGTGGATTTGAGTATTCTGTAGAGTACAGGAGATGTCCCAGCATCAGGTCAATGCTTCCATGTTCTTACAATATCGTTGAAGAAGAAGATTTTCGAATTGATCAGACCTATGAAAGTTGATTTCATAGCGCAATTAACTAGAAAAAAGCTCATAGTTTTATAATGATTGAACGAATTTTCATGAATCAAAGCTAAGAACACTCTCGATGAAGACATCTATCAAACAAAAAAATAATATCAATAATAAAATCAAAATCGGTTCATCTGGTTGGGTGCTAAGATGCTACAGACAGACACAGATACACACATTAAACGTATAATACCCCTTCTTTGATCCCATGATTTGATTGATTTTGATTCCATGATCCCACTACCTCTGTACGAAAACCCATGATTCATGAATGCACATAATACTTTCATTGGTAGGTATATAGCTAGGATTAGAACCAACGACCGTCGGATTAGAATCAGGGTAACTATCCATTACGCCAAAGGGCCGTCCAATATCACTACGTAATAAGTATTATAAAACAAAGTCCATCACTGTCTGTCTGTTCGCAATAATCTCAATAGCTACTGAACGGATTATCATGCGGTTTTCACCATAAGCCAGAGTGTTTATGAGGAAGGTTTAGGTGCATAATTCGTAAAGGTTTTGTGTAAATTGGTTGAAATATGACGATGATTGTTAAATATGTTAATAACGTTAATATTTGATGTTATGTTAATATTTGATGCAACAAACTGATGCAAATTGTGTAGGCATATATGTTCTACCCGTGCGAAGCCGGGGCGGGCTGCTAGTAAATAATAATATAATCAAACTAATAAACTTCAGCTATGGTCATACATGAAAAGAACAAGCATACATAACTTTACCTAGGTACAATTCTCTACAAATGCCAATATCTTAGATCAAGGTCCTTCTCGATCATTCATGTATTCTGCAATTGAGTAATAGCATTTTTTCAACAAGGCCTTGTTTTTTTTTTACTTAGGTATCCGCTAAGAAATAATTTTTCAAAATACGATCTTCAAGGGGATGAAGCAGGGGTTCAAAGTTTGGATAGTCATTTTATTCAACATTTCACACAAGTACTTCTGTAAATAAATAAGTATATATGAGTTTCAGACTTTTTCAAAATGCCACAACACAAAAACAAGATGGGAATAAGTACGTGTTGTAGGATTTTTCGAAATGGTAAATTTAGGTTTTTCGGGTTTTATAAATATGAATCCCGAATTGCCTTATCACAAGATAACATGAAAACGGGTGAACCGATTTGGCTAATTCTTATTTGATGTGTTTAATGATAGAATCGTTTTTACAAAAGAAAAGTTTTAAGTAAATAAAAGAAGGTTTTAACGCCTGGCGAAGCCGCGGGGCACTTCTAGGAAGATATAAAAAAAAAAAAAAAAAAGTTAGAACGTTGTCAGAGAGCCATGGAGAGAAGCATGGTAGGAGTAAAAATAAAAGATAAAGTGAGAAGTAGCATTGTAAAAGAAAAAACGAATGTAATTGACATATTAAAAAAAAAAACAGCCGGAACATGATAAGGGCGGCCCAAAATAAATGGAGCACCTGAGTGTCAGATTGGTACCCCAGGAATGGGAAGGGCAACAGAGGATGCCAGCAAACCAGATGGGAAGACGACATGAAGTTCACAGCAGGACATCATTGGAGAAGGATCGCAAGAGACAGAATCCAATGGAAAATGTTGGAGGAGGCCTATGCCATGATGTACGCTGCACTGCGTGACATCATATAAAACCACATACTAAAAATCTACCCGAACATTGTCACATAGTCCAGAATAAATGGCTTATTATTATCATTATAAATTCAGCAACTGATTTTTATACATGTATAATATATCTGGCTTTGCGTACATCGGAATACACTGAGTACAGATTTTACATATATAGTTTAACTAGAAGTGCCCTGTGGCTTTGCCCGCGTTAAAAACTTATTTTATTTACTTAATTTTTTTTATTTGTTTTCACCTTTCTATCATAGAACACATCTAAAAAGAACCACCGATGTTCACCCGATTTCATTTTATCACGTGACTAGGGGAAATAGGGATTCATAGAAAAGAAAGCCCGAAAAACCACAATGTATTTCAGACTTTGCCCCATTTCGCAAAATCTTGCAACACATATATTTACTTATTTATTTACAGAAGAAATACTTTTGTAAAGTTTCGAATAGAAAAGATTATCTAATCTTATTTCTCCATACAAACTTTGAACCCCCATTTCATCCCCTTAGGGTCCCCGCACACGGGCCGCAGCCACAAAACGCCGCCACCGGCATATTTCCTATAGTTTTTATACATTTTATCATGTAGCGTGTGGCGGCCACCCGCGTCACTGTGTGCGGCGAGTCCATATAAAATGTGTGAAAACTATAGGAAATATGCCGGTGGCCCGTGTGCGCCGACCCTTAAGGGGTAAATTTTAGAAAATCCTTTCTTAATACACCTTTACGTGCCAAGACAAATATACCCTCCAAATTTCAAGTCTCTACGAACAGTGGTTTAGGCTGTGCATTGTCTGAAAGTCAGTCAGTCAGTCTGTCAGGACAAAGAAAGAAAGAAAAGAAAGAAAGAAAAATCATTTATTTGACATAACACATTAAAATACTTACTAAAACAATGAAACAAGAAAAAACAAGAAACAATGTGAGGTGTCAAAAAGGCTTGTCTCAGCACATTATGTCTAGATTTACACCTGGACGCTGATTTTCAGACAAGCCTGCGGGTGATGAAAAAAATGCGAAAATATTTGTAAATAAAATAATAAAAATAAATAATAAATTGATACATAGATAAAATAGGTACACTTAGATAATAAATATATATATATTTAATAATAATATTAAATATAGATATTAGATACTAAATATATGTATAAAAAATTTATATGCCGCAGCGAAAAAATATAATAAAACTTATAAATATGTATTTTAGGTTAATTAGGAAAGGAACAACATTTGGAGGCTTTTAATTTAGAAAGGAATAGCTGGGTCATTTGGAAGGCAGAACTAAATAAATAAAATTATTAAGATGAGCGAGAATATATTGTATATGTCTTATATGATCGACATATCTTTATTTACATCAGCATTCAAAGATTGAAATCTGAGGTCATCACAATAATATTATGATAACCTACAATAATCGATGCACTTGCTTAGTACATAAATATTTATAAATAACTAGTAAATAAACCTTAAAAAAATAAAGTTTACGCACACATACAGTTTCCATTATATCTTAAAAAATAGAAACTTGTTAAGTTTCTTGTAATGCACAATTGGTGATTATTTCCGTATTCTAAAAAGAAATTGTCAAGGAGAACATTAAAAAAATATTGAAAAATAATGATATTTATTTCACAATTATTTGGATAAAAATTGTCTGAAGTACTGAAACATGCATTGGGGGGTGCACGTAATAGTATGGTTAGCAAACCTACATTAATCAGGGGGAATTTATAAGCGTGACGGTCAAACTTTAGATTACTTTTGTATTTTTTTTTTTTTATTAAAAGTAATGTTATGTTTTTATTATATTTAGAATCATTATTATTGATATGATCTTTTTAATGTTATTTGAGTGTGTGTAAGTACAGATTTTTAATATACTGAATAAATGCTTTGACTTTTGATGATCTGAAGTACTAGATATAAAGAACTGGTTTCAAATTAACTTCACCGAAGCACAATACACATTAAACATCATAATAACACAATCAGTACTAATTTGTTCACACATCATATTCTACCAACAACATTTTGTAATGCTACATCTGCACATTAACTCTTTGACTGTAGATGGAGCAACTCATGCTCTTTCTCACTGATGCATGGAGATGGTTATAAGAGGGAACAAGACGGAGCATGTTAGTCAGGATCCCAATATATGAGACTGCTCTCTTCGGATATGCGAATATATATATAATAAATATTCCTTTCTTTTTTTCCGTTTATGTTATGACATCATTGTATCAAATTATTCACTAATTCAATTGCTAAATATTGCATTCTGCTTAACATAACTTTGAATTACTTACTTCGACTGGTTTCCGCCACTAGTGGCGCTCGGCAACTACCGTCCGCACCTCAGGTTGGTCGAAGCAATACTAAACGAAATGTAGATTCAGCACTGCTTTTTAATTTGAACGTACAGCTAGTTCGCGACGCGTCATCTGGTACGTAGTACATATACATCGATGTTTGCCGATTATACCGTGGATCTCGCTAGTTCGTCTCAAAAGAACCGACGAAGCAGTCGTGCACGGTGCCTGCCTCGTTGAGGGCGAAGCGGACAGCGGCCAACAAGAAGTGAATAGCAAAGAGAATATAATACTACGTTAGTGAATAGATATTATATTCGGCTACGCAGGTTATTTAATTTCTGTTGGAGGGTGTCTATATATTTCCACTAAACCCCTATTTGTTTCTTTGCAAATCAGCCTCTTTGTAGAATTATTGTTAATCTTATATTAGTTTTATGTAGGTAATCATTACAATATTTGTTTCCATTTAGATTTTAGTTTAGAATATCACGTTATCACGTAGAATAACAATATACAATTACACAAAGAGAATATAATACTAGGCCGCACTTATTTAACCACAGTAGTACTCAAGTAAACCCAGCCACAGATTACTATATGAGTACACAATGGCTCCACACGACTAGTTTATTTCGCCAGTGTGACCAGTAATAAATATCCATGATTTTCTACCGCCGAGATTACAGAATTCATGAATAGTCTAGCTTTAGACTGGACTTCAACAATTCATAGCCCTCTGTAGTCGGTGTCTGTGATTTATAGTAATCTGTGATTTGTCCACTCCGTATTATATTCTCTTTGCACTCCGTTTTTAACTTGACTGAGTATTATACATTTTTCGCCTTATAATAATATAATAACGCATAGTAATGTGTTACAGGTCAACCGTAAGTAACTGTTTATTAATGTTCCACCTCGTCTCAGTGCGATCTTCTATTACCTCAAAAGCACGCTTCCGTCACCGCATCTTCACAATTTACTGCATCTTATGTTATAGTTATCGCAGCACTCAGGTGGCGGTTTTAACCGCCACCTGAGTGCTTTAATGGCGTAGAATATACCACAGTGCCTTAATACAAAAGTTTGACGTAAGAGAGGTGGACACTCACGGTTCGACTCATCCACCAATTTAAGTCGCTCAGCTAGCTATGGAAAGAGCTTTGTTCGGTGTATCCCTACGGGATCGAATCCAGAACGAAGTAATTCGCCAGAGAACTAAAGTGATCGACATAGCTCAGCGGATTAGCAAACTGAAGTGGCAGTGGGCTGGTCATATCTGCCGTAGGACCGATCACCGTTGGGGGGTTGACTGGTTCTAGAGTGGAGACCGCGAATCGGTAAACAAAGCGTAGGACGCCCTGTGACCAGGTGGAGCAACAGCATTCGGCAAAGCTGTGGGGTGGGCAGTGACTGGAAAACAAAGAACCAAACATCAGGCTCAGTGGTGTGACTTGGGAAAGGCCTATGTCCATCAGTAGACAGATACCGGCTGATTATGATGACAATGAACTGTGATTCATATCTTGAGACTATTTCTAGTTCTACCAAGATACGCCACTGAGCCTGATCTGCGGCTCATTGGGAGGGGTATGGCATATATTCAAATTTTTAAATATTTTACAAATTTGATGTAAATTTTCATATATTTAAAGTTTTTGCTTTTTCTATATTTAGGGTATGTGTATGGATTACTTTTTTGTGTCTAAATAAATTTACTATTATGCCATAATTGCCATGCTGCGCAGGTGGGTTGGTGATCGCAGGATGTGGCTTCTCTCACTGGTGACGCTGATGCCCGTCACCTGCCTGTATTTATTTTATATATTATATATATATATATTATTAAAATAATCTGTAATAAGTTGTGTAATTGCCGGAACGCAAGCACAGAGTGGGAGTAGGGTGCTGGACTATTGAGTTCCGGATTAGTGAGATCCTACTGTGATTATTTTTATATGACAGATGGGCTATCATATGACTATTATCTGACTTGTTGGTACCTATGTGATTATGTACGGGTATATACCAAGGACAGACAACAGCTGTCCTTTGCATCGATTACATCTTTTTTGCCTAACATTTTTTGAAGTTGAGGGTGGAGTAGCCAGATGGACACTAGACAGTTTTAGATTTACTAGATTGGGTGATACAAGCTTGCTCAAAATCTGTATCTGTATCCTAGCAGCTGAGCGAGTTCAATGTATTAATAGCTAAGCTTAGGTGGCCCTTGCAATTTCCTTTACTAAAATAAAATAAAATGAATAGATCACTACTATTTCAATAGTAGTTATCTATTAATTTTCATTATAATTTTATTATAAAACAGGGTGATCGCGTTCCTTCTTTGGACAAGGGTAAGTCAATTTTGAATACCTAGCTTCTACTTAATTACAATTGGTTATGTTTGAAATTTTTTCAGTGAAAGCTGGACAAAAAAAGTAAGAGGTGGATACATCCCATTAATTTATCTTCATACAACATAGATAGATATTTTGCAAGTGACATCATGCATTTATAGCTATGAATCACAAACTATAATATGATTATTCTGTCTGTTGTATTCTTGTTAAAGTGAATTCCCTACTCCTCCGGGAAACATGCCCAGGTATTGAGCATGTTTCCCAAGGGGTGCGGGTTTGAGTCCCATCGGTACGATAAAGTTTTGGATTGTGTGTAACAATAATATTGATGAATAATATTCATGAAGTGATCATTTATTTTTAAAGTTAACATTTCAAGAAACATAATAGTTTATTACATCGCCTCAAAGTTTTTCGTCCATCTATCGCAGTGATTGTCAACGTGTGGGTCGCGTCCCCTGGGGGGTCGTGAAGCCTCTATAAAAGGGTCACATGAGGTCGCCAAGCCTCGGTAAAAGAGAAAAAACAAAGTTTTAAAATATATGTTTGTAATATGTGTTTGTAGGTGTTATAATTGAGAGGGAAGGAGAACACATCTTGGTAGAGGCCTATGTCCAGCATTGGACTGACACCGGCTGATGATGATGATGAGAAAGCATATAATATTTGTTTCTCAGGAAAAATATGTAATTTGTGATCTGTAGGCCACGCAAGCGAAGCTGCGGACAGAAGCCAGTAATATAATAAAATCTTAACTAATATTATAAATGCCAAAGTCTGTCTGTCTGTTTGTCTCACTTTCACGCCAAAACCCACTGAACTGATTTAAATGAAATTTGGTACACAGATAGTCTAGAGCCTGAGAAAGGAAGGCTACTTTTAAATGCGTAAAGAGGGTTGAAAGGGGGATGAAATGTTTTATGGAAGTATCGTCATTTTAGGAGCTAGAAGCTCGAAATTTATTAATTAGGCTGATTCGATATAAATAAATATGGCATTCAAAGTTTGTAAAAGTTGTACCCTCAAGGGTGTAAAATAACAATTGGGAATAGATAGAAACAATAGGGGATGAAAGTATGTATGGAAATATGTAAGGTTTATGTGAATGTTCTACTGAACGGATTTAAATGAAATTTAGTACACAGATAGTCTAAAGCCTGAGAAAGGACATAGGCTACTTTTAAAAGCGTAAAGAGGCTTGAAAGGGGGATGAAAAGTTGTATGAAAGTATCGTCATATTTAAAGCTAGACGCTTGGAACTTATTGTTTAGGCTGTTGATTAAATATAAATAAATATGACATTCAAAGTTTGTGAGGGGGAAGGGGGAGGGGGAGGGAGGGGAGGATTGGTGGAAGTGAGGGAAAGGGAAAAAGGGGAGGTGAGGGGAAGGGAATGGGAGAGGGATGTGAGGGGAAGGGGAGGGGAGTGGGGGAGAGAGGGGAGGGGAGAGAAAAGTGAGGGGAAGAGGAGGGGAGTGGGGGGAAGAAAGAAGGGAGGGGAGGGGAATTAGCGTGGTACGGTGCGGTGTAGGTGGGAAACTCATGTGTCATATTTGTGAAATAATTAGCCTAAATATCGTGCGAATGAATAGGACACAAACTATAACCAGTAATATTACAAATGTTTAACGTTTAATTTATTTTTGTTACTCCTTTTTTACATCTTTAAATTTTCGGTTATAAAATCTTAATGTGGCGTATATGCGCAATCGAATGAACAGTTTCATAAGATACGTACAAAAAAAACATACGATGAATTGAGAACCTCCTCCTGTTTAGAAGTCGGTTGAAAACAAAATAAAGTTAAAAATTAAAGAGGTCCCCGTACAAAAAAAATATTATTCAGGCAAATTTTGTTCAATCGGAACTCTACGTGTTAGAGTCCGACTCGCACTTGGCCAGGTAATTTTTGTTTGAGTGAGTAAACTTTCCGTTTGGTCCCATTGCAATTTCATTGAGATCTAATATAATGAGTATTTTCCAGACATCTCCTATAAAAACCTCAAAGCGCGGCATTTTGAAATCAGTTTTTAGGGTTCCGTACGCAAAGGGTAAAACGGGACCCTATTACTAAGACTCCGCTGTCTGTCTGTCCGTCCATCTGTCACCAGGCTGTATCTCATGAACCGTGATAGTTAGACAGTTGAAATTTTCACAGATGATGTATTTCTTTTGTCGCTATAACAACAAATACTAAAAACAGAATAAAGTTTAAAATCATAGGAATGCCAAAAAATACTCGTTTCTCGTATGGGGATCGCCCTCATACGAGAAACGTGTATTTTTTGGCATTTCAATGTTACGCCATCTATGAACGCTTAGTTAGGTAAACGTCCATAGATGGCGTTATATTGAAATGCCGATCCCGAACACCTTTGTGTAAACTTTCACTTAGATAGCGTTAGACGTTATATGGCGTTATAAAAAACTAGCTGCGCTCGCGACTTCGTGCGCGTGGAATGGGAATTGGGTTAGCATTCACTAATAAGACACATACGTATCCCAGCTACACCGCACCTTACCACGCCACGCTAATTCCCCCTTCCTCCCTCCCCTCACTTACCCTCCCCACCCCTTCCCATCTGTTCCGGACAACGACGTACACCGACGATATAAACGCACTATGTATAGTTAGTTATAAGTTGTAAATAATAAAGATAAGTTAAGCTAGTACTCTAGGTTAGGTAGGGTACTTTGCAATGTATAAAGTTCGTATTCGTATAGATAGATAAACATATAGTTTGTACTTGTATCGCATTAATAGTAAAGAATAGTTCTTATTAGATTCTTACTAGAACATAGGAATATAACTCGTATAAGATTTATAACAGTAAGATAGGTCTTATAGGTTATTCGTACAACCTAGTTAGCCTACACAGTAGAACTAAAGCATGTCCGGCTTTAGAAATAGACAGATAGAATGTAACAGATCACGAACGTTCTTCTCACACCAACTGGTGTGGGGATAGGGGGTCAGGGCTTTACCCTCTGCCCCTGGCTTGTCTGCGCCTACCACTGTAGGCGCGTCTCTGTTTGGGGGGAATAGAGTATCCCCCCTGTGTGCGGTCTTCTCGGGCGGAGCGGTCCGGTAGCCGCTACGTGTAGGGGCGACAGGGCCCTGCCAGGTGATTCCCCGTTCGGGGAGGCCCAGCGAACCCGTCAGCAGACCCTACAGCGGCCGCCGGTGGCGCCGCCCTATCTTCTTCTTCTTCTTCGGCTTCAGTGTTTTGGCAGAATTCTCTGAGGTAGGCTTTCGATTTCCGTTTGCCAGGTGGGTCGGGTGGTCTCGCGTGCAGCGGCGCTATGTTGCGGATGTGGTCGTGCCCGGATACGTCCGCTCTCCGGTACAGTGTTTTAGCAAGGTGGCGGATGAATTCCTCTAATGTTTGCATTTGTAAGTCTCTTCGGATTGTTGTGTTCCGGACGTATCGCGGGGCACAAACCAATCTCCTCAGGCTGATGTTCTCTTGCGACTGAAGTTTCTTCTTGTTTGACTTGGATAGGAGTGGGTACCACGCCGGACCAGCGTACGTGAGGCGGGATCTAATGTACGTTTTATATAACATGAGCTTGGTCCGGAGTGGTAGCTTTGAGCGCAGTATTGGCATCAATTTTGCTCTGGCGACTTTAACTTTTCCCACGACTTCTTCTATATGCTTTTGAAAGCATAGGCGCCTGTCGATCGTCACGCCAAGGTATTTCACGTAGGGCGCCCATGGGATGTCTTGGCCCTTCAGGGAAAGTTCTTTTGGCAGTCTGCTATTTCCTGTGACGATTGCCTGGGTCTTCCCCACGTTTATGGACATCCTCCATTTTTCGAGCCATTCTGGCAAGGCGTCCAATGTCGGCTGGAGTTTTTCAACTGCGTGCGCGGTCTTGAACGACTTGGCGAAGTAAGCGGCGTCATCTGCGTAAAGTGCCAGCTGCGCTTGCCCGACGACAGGAATGTCGTCGGTGTACCAGGCATAGCAGACTGGCGACAGACAACTGCCCTGCGGGACTCCGGCTTCTATTGGCAGTCCTACCTACCTCCACATCGATCGCCGCGCCGCCTGCCGCCGCGCTGCCCCCGCCGCCGCACCGCACCCCCCCGCGCCGCGCGCCGCAACGCACCCCCCCGCGCCGCACGCCGCCGCGCACCCCCCCGCGCCGCACGCCGCCGCGCATCACATCGCTGCCGCCGTGATACTACCTATACAACCCGGAGGTAGTGGAGAACATACTGGAGAAGCTACCGTCGACCCTGCGACAGAGCTACTACCAGTTCCTGCCGAGCCAGCCAACAGACATGCCTCACCTGATGAAAATGGAAGCGTTCCTGAGACGACAAGCCGAGCTTTGCGGACAGTTCGCGAAGCCGGACCCGGGAGTTTCCTCACCAGCATTGGGGCCTCAGAAGAGGATGCAACGAGTACACAACGTCTCCGAGACCCAACAGCAGCAGTAGCCTCAATAGAAATCGCAGCAATCTACAGTACGGTGCCCTGCGTGTGAACAAGCGGGACATTTCGCCGACGACTGTGACAAATTTAAGAAGGCTGATGAAAACGGGCGCTGGGACATAGCGAAAAAACAGAGATTATGTTTCAGATGCCTGCGATACCGAAGAATGGGTCACAAGTGCCGAGACAAGGTGTGTGGGGTCAACGGCTGCAAAACCCACCACCACCACATGCTGCATTATGAGAAAAAAGAAAAAGATGCAGTAACAGAAGCGATCAACTCAGCATGGACAACGGGACGTAAGAGTTCTTACTTGAAGATCATCCCGGTTCGAGCTGTGGGCCCTGCGGGCTCTGTCGACACCTTCGCGCTACTGGACGATGGCTCTACAGTCACCCTGATCGACGAGAGCATCGCCAGCGACATCGGAGCCGAGGGACCCATCGACCCGCTGTATATAGAAGGCATCAACCGACTGAAGACTTCTACAAGCGACTCCAGAAGAGTGAAGCTAACACTACGGGGGCCGAACAAGAAAGAAATGAAAATTCAAGCAAGAACAGTACAGCGTCTACACGTCTCACCGCAAGAAGTAAACAAGTCTGCGCTACAAGGCTGCGAACACCTGCGCGACATCAGCGGGCTGGTGACCTACCAGCACGTGACACCGAAGGTCCTGATCGGCCAGGACAACTGGGAGCTGCTGCTCGAAGACACGTCGAGGCGCCCGAGACCAGCCGGTGGCGTCGCTCACGCCGCTCGGATGGGTGCTGCACGGGACCAACAGCAGGACGCTTGGACGAAGCGTCGATGTCGTGACACATCTCTTCGAGTCTCCCACAGCCGACCTGGACAACATGGTGCGAGAGTACTTCACCATGGACGCGCTGCTACTCAACCCGCAGAAGCCGAAGTCGGACCCAGAGCAACGAGCGCTTCGTATCCTGGAAAAGAACACCGTCTGCAAAGAAGGAAGATACGAGACATCGCTGCTATAGCGTAACGAGGACGCCACGCTACCCGACAACTACGAAGCTTCACTGAGACGTCTCCACGGCATTGAGAAGAAGATTGATCGCAACCCTCTCGTCACCAAGGGCTACGCTGAGCCCGCACCCGCAGAGAAGACAGAAGGCAGAACCTGGTACCTGCCGCACTTCGCCGTCGTCAACACGATAGACCGTGGAGTGGCGCTGAATGATCTGCTCTACAAGGGACCCGACCTACTCGAATCGCTACCGGGCGTCATCATGCGTTTTCGACAACACGCCGTCGCAGTAACCGCGGACATCAAGGAGATGTCCATGCAGGTGAAGCTGCGCCCAGCTGACCGAGACGCACTGCGCTACCTCTGGCGTGGTAACCGCCGGGACGACCAGCCGCCCGACGAGTACAGAATGACTTCACTAATCTTCGGGGCGTCAAGTTCACCGTCTACAGCAATCTACATCAAGAACTTGAACGCAGAGAAGCATCAACAGACGCACCCAGAGGCCGCAGCTGCAATAGTAAAGAAGCACTACGTCGACGACTACCTCGATAGCTTCACCAACTTCGAAGACGCCGTTCGAGTCGCGAGAGATGTTCGCGAAGTCAACAAGGTCGCCGGCTACGAGCTCAAGCAATGGCAATCCAACGTACCCGCACTACTCGAAGCGCTTGGAGAGCAAGCTGAAAATCACTCGACGGAGCTCTACAAGCCGGACATCGCCGAGCGAGTACTGGGACTCATATGGAAGCCGACGACCGACGAGCTCACCTTCAACCTGAACATGGCCCGCATACCGCCGCAGCTACTACAGGGCAAGACACCGACGAAGCGCGAAGCTCTCCGCGTCGTGATGTCACTCTTCGACCCACTCGGCATCGCATCACCTGTCACCATTCGAGCGAAGCAGATACTACAGGAAGTTTGGCGCCGCGGCACTGCATGGGACGACGCGATCGACAGCGACTTAGCCGAACAATGGCGAGAATGGACGTCGCACCTACAGAAGCTAAACGACGTGAAGATTCCTAGGCGCTACCTAGGATACAGCGAGGCCACTAACTTACAACTTCACGTGTTTACAGACGCCAGCGAAGTAGCATACTCAACAGTGCTATTTTGGCGGGCGGTTTCACCAAGCGGCACCGTCGAGTTGTCACACATCGTAGCCAAGGCGAAAGTGGCTCCACTCAAGCTCACCAGTATCCCGCGCCTCGAGTTGCAAGCGGCCGTCATGGGAGTACGGCTGGCCGAAGCAGTAATAGAAGAGCACGAGCGGAAGCCCGACAGCAAGACCTACTGGACCGACAGCCGCACCGTACTTTCGTGGCTGCGTACGGGCTCAAGAACGTACAAACCGTACGTAGCGCATCGTGTCGCCGCAATAGAAGAATCAACAACAGTCAGCGAGTGGCGCTGGGTGCCCACTAAGCTCAACGCGGCGGACGACGCGACCAGAGATGTACCTGCCGACTTCAACAGACTTCATCGGTGGTACCAGGGACCAGATTTCCTCTACCAGGGCGAGGAAACATGGCCCACCGAACCAACAGCGACTTCGTCTACAGACACCGGTTAAGAACTGGTTCATCACCTCATCGAGCGCCGACAGAAGCTGAGCGAAGCCCTACCCGACGTGTCCCGCTTCTCCAACTGGGACCGACTTCGCTACACTGCAGCCCGAGTACTACAGTTCATTGACCTCTGCAGGGGCGCTCAACGGGTGTACTACAAACGCACCAAACAGAACAAGGTCGATGACCCCGCCTGGACTAACAAGAAAACCGCTAAGCTCGCACCGGTACAACAACCGAAAAAGGAAGAAACAGAAAAGTTCCTGCCTGTTCCTGCGCACACACTGAGGGCCGCGGAGGCGCTACTTATGCGCGCCTCACAAGAAGAATCGTTCGCGGACGACATCGATGATCTGCAAAAAAGAAAACCACTTCGGAAAGATAGCCGCCTACAACAGCTGAGCACACCAAGATGCTCGTAATAATTTAATTTTAAGTAAAGAAAAACGTAAAAGCAATTATGATAAACATGTAAACAATGTAACGTATAATAATGGACAATTTTTATTTGTTAAAAATGAAACCGCTAGTAAATTAGATAATTTGTGGAATGGACCTTTTCTTGTTATTGAATACTTGGGTGTTAATGTAAAAATTATAAAAAATAATAAAGAATATTTAGTGCATAAAAATAGATCTAAGCCAAGTGTAATGTAAAAAAAAATACAAATTTGTATTTCTATTTTTTTTTCTCCCACCCCTGAGGTGTGGTGTAGGCTAGTAGACGACATAGTTTAGATAATAGGTAGTATAACATTTAGCTCTAAGATCTATTAGCGATATGATGACAGTAATAAACCATCTTCGATCGTACACAGTTGTCTTACTCATGTAACATCCAAGCTCCCCTCACCCCTGACACACTTTGAATGTCATGTATTTATATGGAATCGACAGCCTAAACAATAAGTTTCAAGCTTCTAGTGGTTTTGGCGTGAAAGTGAGACAGACAGAGTTACTTTCGCATATATAAAATTAGTAAGGAAGCACGCGGCTCACAACTCTGTTTTATATATACTATGGCCCTAGTATCCTTATCAACACCATCAACACCAATATTATAAATGCGAAAGTCAGTTTGTTTGTTTGTTTGGGACTTCTTAGACGGTCAAACGGCTTGACCGATTTGGCTGATTTTTTTTATAAAGATAGTACTTACGGCATAATAGGATATAGGATACTTTTTGTTTGGCTATCGAGTCAGGGGGTCCAGATATTTTTAATTGAATTAATTTTGTAAATATAAGACCTAACCTAACCAAAATCATTAATTACTCTAACAGTAGAGGATATCTAGTGCTACTTTTTCTAACTTGAGGGTGGTAGCTGGCCAGGCGGACACTAGATAGTGTCCTACCACCATGCGGGGGTTGTTGGTTTTTTAACGATGTTTTTCCTTCACCGGAGGGCCACTGTGAGAAGCGCACATAAATTTTTCGATAGAAAAATCCATTGGTGCACGGCGGTTTGAACTTGGTACCATGGCATCAAAGCCGACCGTTGTCCCGATTACGCCACCGGGCCCTCGAACCGGGTATGTTCACTATGATCGTGTGGACTGTAAACTTTGCTTAATACTAACTAACCCGCTATGCATGTCAATTAACAGCACGTGTTTGCTTATTTATAGATGAGAGTTCTGCACGGCTTGCTCGAGGTATGAAATTTAAATCTTGGAATGATTTTGCGGATTGCTTTGAGAATTATATGAAATGCACATATAGTCCTATTTTCACTATCAGTAATTCTAGGACCGTACCCACATATAATAAACACAATAAACGTTCATTGCCACTCGAGTTAGGGTATCAATCCGTCCGATTTTCTTGTGCTCACAATGGTTGTTACAAAAGTAAATCAACGGGAATGCGACCTCTCCAAAGGACCAGAAAGCTAGGTTGCCCAGCGCAATTGCACGTTTCATACAGATCTAAATATAAAGCTTTCGTCATCACATTATTGAATGAAGACCATTGCGAACACCCAGTTGACAAAAATACTTTTTATCAGTATTCCGTTAACAGAGGGCTGCATAGTATAGACCATTTAGTTCCGCGGGTAAAAATTGATTGCGAATCACAAGTGCTTATTAATAAAAATAAAGACTCCACTGAACAGGTTAAAGACAATATATCAATGTTCTTAAAGTATAATACAAACGTAGGTAAAGTCAAGGACTTTTTTAGAAACGAACACGGAATATCAGTAGGTACACAGGATCTCTATAAGATTAGAGAAAAACAAAAGTCTCAGCCTGGTTCTTTACACCGGACTGACCCAGATAAGTTTCTAGAATCTCTTTATAATGACGTTAAATCAGATAAGGGTATGGTTGTAGAAACAATGGCTATCGATGACAAAATCCAGTTAATCTATTTCCAGTTTTCATGGATGGTTTCATATTTTGCACAGTACCCTGACCATATCCAAATAGACGGTACTTACTGCCTCAACAATTGCAGAATGCCTTTGCACATAATTTTAGCTATAGACGGCAATAACCATTCAGTCCCTGTAGCTTTCGGGCTATTAGCACACGAGTCTAAACCTTTAGTAGAGTCATTTGTAAATTTTTTTGTCCAACATAATCCTTCTTCCGCTAATGTAAAATCATACATGACTGACAAAGATCTTGTTGAAATTTCTGCCCTCAAAAAATTTTTGCCCCAAGCAAAGCATGAGCTTTGTTTATTCCATGTTCTGAAGAATTTTAAAGATATGGTAAATTCATCAAATGTACCAAAAACATTGTACAGCGATTGTAAAACTTTGCTTGAAGGTATGGCTTTTGCAAATTCTGAGCAAGCATACGACGAATCCTTTCGTACGTTTAGCGAGGCTTTTAATAATTACGATATTTGTGAGAAATTTATGGTCAGATGGCACAATTGTAGAGATTCATGGGCAATGTTTAGTCGTCTATCTACTTACAATTTAGGAAACACTACAAACAATAGATTAGAGTCTCTAAATCAGAAACTAAAGCAGTCCATCAAAAAATACGCCGCCCTCGATGAATTTTATAAAAGTTTAAAATCATATATGGTAAATATGCTAGATAAACTGTACATTGCCGCATTTAAAGCATCAACGCATCGTAACAATCCCTTTACTGATATTCCTACAGATATCACTGAACGTGTTTCAAAAACTGCCACTTATTTTGCTTTCCAACAAATATTGACTGAGATTGCCAAAGGTCTTGGCTCGCAAGGTGCAAATGCGATTGGTAGTCGACCGGATCTTGGCTGTTATTCAGTAACACTATTGCCTCATCGAACTGCCCTAACTACTACAGATACGTGCAATTGTGGTTATTTCAAAAACTATAATTTGCCTTGCTGTCATATCTTTGCATTACGAGCATATCTTCGCGACGATATCTTTAATGAGACTTTGGTACCTCAACGATGGACCAAATCGCATTATATAACAAGTATAGATATTTGCCGGTCCCCTTGTATAACTCCTGCTCTTAAAGCCCCGGCAATACGATGTAGCCAAGAATCTAAGAGGTTTCTTGAGTGTAAGCAAGTAAGTCACACATTACTAGAAATTTTGAAAACATCCGAATCTTCTGAGTATGCATATAGGCTAGGTGTGCTTAATAATTTAATACAGGAATGGACACGACCCGTAGTAAAATCAGGAATGCAATGCAATGTTAGCAAACAGTAATTGTATTTCGTTACAACCTATTGATATAGAAACCAAAGATTTAACTAGCCTTAATGGTCATTCTGAAACGTTTAAAACTGACGGACAGAAAAATACTTTAAAATTGCCATTTCCCATAAAAGTCAAAGGTCCTGGTCGCCATAAACTCACTGCCATTGGGCAAAAGCGCCGAGCACCAAAACCTTCGGAAAGAATCAAACATAAATATCTTATCACAGATTACTTCCATAAAGTACCAAAAAGATCCCGTAGCAAACATTACCCTGATTCTTCCCAGTGCGATGCTGATACTTTGAGTATTCAGCTGAATACTCAAAGTGCTGATATTATGTCTGATACAGCGAAGCTTAACGCCTGCAATGACATTTCTGTAAACTCAAAACATTGCAAAATTTTGACAAGTAACGATTGGTTAGATGACACTATTATTAACGCTGCGTCTATATTATTACAATATGAACATACAGAAATGGGGGGCTTACAAAATCCAATTTTGTCGTCTGCCTCCCCTCCAATGCTTCAGCCATGCTCAACACTTTTTGTTCAAATTTGTCATGTTAATGGTAACCACTGGAATTGCATATCTGGGCAAATAAATAACAATATTCTAGTTTTGGATGTTTACGACTCTATGCACACGACCATCAGTCCTGAAGTAGTATCGATTGGTAGTAGCTTAATTCGACATTTAAAAAATATAAATTTTATTAACGTGAAGGTACACGACGTCCAAAAGCAACCAAACTCATGGGATTGTGGATTGTTTGCCATAGCTTTCGCCAAATTGACTTGTATGGGTAAAGATCCCACTACTGCTAATTTTCGATGCCATATGATGCGGGAACATTTGCTTCAATCACTTAGTTGGCGTCATTTAAAGGAGTTCCCATGCAATTATGATAGACAGGTCTCTTCCAGACCCTGTAACTTATATTTAGAGACAGTTTATTGCTATTGTCGACAGCCCCGTGACGCTAATACTATGTTAGAATGTCTGAATTGTCAAGAACTCTTTCACAAAAAATGTCTAGCAGAAAAGGGTTTAGGGAAAAAGTTTGATCCTGTTACATTTTTATGTCCACGATGTCAATATTTGAGGTTGATTGCTGAGGTTCAGTTAAAAGATGGTATATAGCTATTGTGTAAATTATATGTTTCTTTAATGTTGCAGATTTCTTATCAGCTCCAAAGCATCAGCAACCCAGCCAAGGCGTAAAGGCTGTGTGTGTCTTGTGACCTAATTTGTTTGAAATGCATGTTTCTGTTTCAGCTTACTAATATTATGTCACTCTTATTGTCGACAAGCTGCGTCAACATATTTGTTTTTATTAATTGTAAATTATTACTATTCTATCTACCTTTTTTATCTATCTATCATTGTATGTGGCTTGGGTGTGCTTGCTGTGAAAGACATGAGAGACTGGGAAAGCGGAATCAATAAATATTAATAAAATATAATAATTGGCTTAGTATTTAGTGGTATTATTATTGTAGAATTTGTGAAAACATTATTGTGAACTAACTATGCCGGCTTCGCTTGCGTTAAAAACTGCTTTATTTGTAAAATGTATTTCTTTAATAAAATACAAAAAGCATTAGCCAAATCGGTCCCCCCGTTCTCAAGCTATGACGTGAGCAAGGGATATATTTGGATACCTTTTTATAAAAAAAGCCGAAATACCATATCGATTTTCAGCTTGAAAATCTGAAAAACCATATTGTATTTCGGCTTGAACTCCATCGTCTCCGAAACCTGTAAGAAACCTTGACGTTTTATTGATGCACTTATCGTAAGCTAATAATCTTATTGTTAGTAAATATTGCGTGGGGTTCGCTTATTGCATAAAAGAGAATGGATATGTGAATGCATAATAACCTGAATTATTTTATTTATTTGTATACAATATATATATATATATATATGTATAAATGTTTATAAATTGCATGGGTGTGCTTGTTTTATGAAAGAAGCATGTATCAAAATTTGGAAAAAAAGGGAAGAATGTATGTGTAACTCCGCCACATAATATTAAATTAAATAATATCATGATGCCGGTCCTCAGCCCGGACAAAGGAGGAAGGCACATTATACTATCTTTTATCCTTGCAGGCAGTGCCGGACGGCCTAGTACCTACTTACCAATTGTGTGAACTAAATAATACCAATAGATTTTGTTCCGGATAACATAGTTACGTAGTATTACTATCTATTCTGTGACATCGTCTAGTCTAGATTGATATGTTGTATATCTAGCTATACCTATATACGATTACGAGTCTTATACAAACATAAGTTAGTTATCTATTACGAACGAATATCTCTATCTATGCGAATCTATAACGAAATACGAACTCTATACATCGCAAAGTACCCTCTACCTATCCTAGAGTACTAAGCTAAGCTACTATTGATTTTGATTTTTTTTTTTTTTTGGAAAGATGATATCGCAAGGGTGGTACCATAGTAATTTCATCGAGATCTGGTAAGTATCTCCAGAGATATGGAACACCTCAAACTTGGTACTGAAAATTAATAGCGCGGCATTTGAAGTCGGAAGAATTTTAAACGATCTCATTACATTGACATTTTAAAACTTTATTATTTGAAGTTGGACAGTTTTATTGTTTAAGAACGTAGGCTATCCTTGTATTGGCGGATCTTCAGATACCTATGGTGGCAGCATTTGAAGTCGGGTCCTTTAAGAAGTGTTTTTATTAAAATTATGGATATACTAGCAGCCCGCCCCGGCTTCGCACGGGTAGAATATATGCCTACAAAATTTGCATCAGTTTGTTGCATCGAATATAAAATATGAACATATTTAACAACCATCGTCATATTTCATCCAATTTACACAAAACCTTAACGAATTATGCACCTAAACCTTCCTCATAAACACTCTGGCTATTGGTGAAAACCGCATGATAATCCGTTCAGTAGCTATTGAGATTATTGCGAACAGACAGACAGACGCAGTGATGAACTTTGTTTTATAATACTTACGTATGGATATTGGACGGCCCTTTGGCGTAAAGGATAGTTACCCTGATTCTGACCCGAAAATAAAATATTATATTATATTATTATATATATAGATGAATATTATTTTATACAATAGATCATATTATTATACTATATTGACTTCAAATTGATTGTGATCGGTGGGGATCTACAGCATAGCTAAGCTTATAATAATATTTTCGTAGTAACTATGACCTAATCTGTGGTTTCACTGCAAATATTTTATTAATTTTGCGATGCGTGTTTGTGAAATTCGTGATATCTTCTAGAGTTTTCATTTGAATTATATACTGTAAAGGACAATTTAAATCTATAATATGTGTCCAAGCTAATTAACGTAATTATTTGGATAAGGATTAATACTATATACTTGAAAATAGCCTTGGAAGTTATGTAATATTTTTAACATACATTTTAAGATTAAAATGGTTACTGTGAGTCAACCTTAAGAGATAGACATATGCTGTCGCGGACTTTTTTGTAGGTCTTATTAAGTTGTACAACTCTTGCATAGAAAATATTCTTCTATCTATTTTTAATTAAGCAGCGTTCGTCAGAAACGTGTTTTTTCGACCGTTTATTTGCCGACTTAGGTTGCAAATTAGGTCTCTACGAATGTACCTTTGATATATATCCTATTTTCATTCCGAAAGTCCATTCTATGTATTAGTGAAAGAATTTTTTAAATCGGTTCAGTAGTTTTTGAGCTTACTCATTACAAACATACAAAAATACAAATGTTCTCTCTTTATAATATTAGTATAGATTACATTTTGTTGAAAAGGTGTTAATTAAAAAGTACTATTATCAAATATTAAATAAATTGTTTTATTTATATCACTGACTCCACCCACGTACACATACGTAACTAGTTATGTAAGTAGGTACATGGTTATGTGAGGACTTGGTTGACT
Source organism: Cabera pusaria (assembly GCA_954871355.1). Classification (NCBI taxonomy): domain Eukaryota; kingdom Metazoa; phylum Arthropoda; class Insecta; order Lepidoptera; family Geometridae; genus Cabera; species Cabera pusaria. The sequence continues at coordinate 9,886,402 of OX940913.1, read as the reverse complement.
TAGAATTGTCAATTTTGGTTATAAACAAGGTCTTACAGCACAAGTAAAGGAAAAATTCCGAAAGATAAATAAAGTTGAAAATGTTGACACAAGTTTTCGCGAAAATCTAAATTTGCCCATATCTTTTTATCGTTTTGACTCAGGACCTTGATTTTTAGGGTTCCGTAGCCGAATGGCAAAAAACGGAAACCTTATAGATTCGCTATGTCTGTCTGTCCGTCCATATGTCACAGCCATTTTATTCCGAAACTATTAGGACTACAGAATTGAAACTTGGTAGTTAGATGTATTCTAAAAACCGCTTTCCGATTTTTATACAAAAATATAAAAGTTTAAGGGGGGGGCATCCCATACATGGAAATGGAACAAAAAAAAATGTTTTCATCAAACCTATAAATCATTTTTTCTCAAAAGATAGGCGCGTCTAAAGTGGTATAATGTGTGCCCCCCGCCCCCCTTCCTCTAACTTCTAAAGTAAGGGAGTGAAAAATCTAGAAAAAATATATTCTGTAGATCTCATTAAAAACTTTCAACGAAAATTGGTTTGAACGAGATACAGTCAGCAGTTGTTGAGATATAGCGACCGCAAGTATAACTTTGTTTTTTATACAAACACTATGAAAAACAAAGTTATTTTTGTAGTTGCGAAAAATCATAGTTATAGAATACTCTACTGTGTTACGGAACCCTACGAGTGCGACTCCGACTTGCACTTGGCCTCTTGACCTCAGTATCTGGTATAAATTCAACTTGTTAGGTCCACCCGTTCCTGAGAAAGTCTGTGGTGACAGACGGACAAGAAAGTGATCTTATAAGGGTTCCTTTTTTACCTTTTGAGGTACGGAACCCTAATGATATCCGTCCATTCCATATATAACGATTAACGCTACAGCAAATTTTCCTTTCCCCCAATCAAAAAAACGCGATCGACAAAAAATTACCTAGTTTTCTAAAGTAAGCATAGGTATTCTGCAAGTCCAGAATGATCAGCTAGGTTATATATGTACAATCAAATCAAAATTTATTATTTCAAAAACATGAATTACGATAGATTTAGTTAGCACAATTGTACATTGAATCTGTGATAGAACCCTGTATTGCAGTATATTCACCCCATGACATTATAGTAACAATAATTTAAACGTCATTCCGATAGGCATAACCTCAGACGAAATAAGAAGTCTCCTTATTTCGTCTTAGGGCATAACATAACCGTAAGTATATATATATAAGCCTATGGGCTGGCTTTATTATAACAGAATCTAGCTCTAGCTGGCATAGAACTTTTTTATGATATAAGTATTAAGTACCTATACCTAATAGGACAAATTCAACACTCAATTGATGGTAAGCGACGATGTCTGCATTTTGGCAAGCAAATCTCTGGATTCCCAGTTTTTTTTAACGTTTCGTGCCTCAAAAGGTAAACAAAAGGAACCCTTATAAGATCTCTCTTGTCCGTCTGTCCGTGCGTCATCAACGATTATCTCAGGAGCGAGTGGACCTAGCAAGTTGAAATTAATACAAGATACTGAGGTCTATCCCTAATAGGTGTATAAAAATCAAGGTCCTGAGTCAACACGATATAAAGATATGGGAAAATTTCGATTTTATTCCAAAACACTTAAGCACCAAAATTTACCTTAATTTTCAACTTATTGTATTTTTTGGAATTTTCCCTTTACTTCTGCTGTAAGATCTTGCTCTTAACCAAAATTGACAATTTTGGGTCAACCGGAACAGACAGACATGGCGAATCTATAAGGGTACCGTTTTTTGCCATTCGGCTACGGAACCCTAAAAACGGATAAACAATATCGAGATCATGAAAATACGACATTAAATATATCAAATGTGTTCTAGTAATATGTAGAATTGTAATAAACATCAATGATAAATAGATATTTTTGGTTTTGATTTTGGCAAAATGTTAAGTTACACTCATTAGGGTTCCGTAGCCGAATGGCAAAAAACGGAACCCTTATAGATTCGTCATGTCTGTCTGTTCCGGTTGACCCAAAATTGACAATTTGGGTTAAGTTATGTTTGGCATTGACACGGTAATATAATATAATACTATACTTATATGTTATTATACTGTGGTTCGGAACCATCCGTGTGCGAGATAAAAGTCTGACTCGCACTTGGCCAGTTTTATTTTCAGATTTTTCAAGCCAGCAGTTTACGTTTTAGAGGTGGGGAGGGGCAGTGGGGGGGGATGCCCTACTGAACAAAAATGTGTACTAGCAAGTTTATTATTTGTTAAATGGAGCATTAAATCTTTAAATAGTATTAGCAATCTCTAAGTCATTTTAAAAGACCTATTCAATGATACCCCACAAGATGGGGTAGACGACGCAAAAAAATTCTTACCCACTTCTCATGTAGGGGAGCTACCCTAAAAAAAATATTTATCAAAATTTTATTTCACTACTTTGTCGGCGTATACCCATTATACACATACCCCTACAAAATTACAGCTTGCTAGTATTAACGGTCTCTTAGCAAAACCTCGGACAGACAGACGGACATGACGTAACTATGAGGGTTCCTTGTCAGGACTACGGAACCCTAAAAAAGTATACTATCACAAACTTATTATTTATAGTTGGTGTAATACTTTACATTTTCTATGGATCTAACTACAAAGTTAAGTTTGTACACTAACCTAGTTTTTTGTTGTTAACAAGGTGATAACCATGTCTATGGAAAAATGTATTTGGTTAGATTCACTCAAAACTCGGTACCTAAAATTAAGAGCGAACGCGGGGTGCAATTTTCCATACAAACGTATGCCCCCGTTTCCTCCCTGGAAAATGCTTCTAGAGCAACATTTATTTCTACAAAACACGAGGTCTGATGTAGCTACGCCCCTATATCATTTTCTTTTTTTGACCAATCAATTGTAAATAGAATTATTACCCTTCAAAAATGTCAAAGACGAGATTAAAAGGCTTATATTCCTTTTCACAAATGGTTCATTTAAAAGAAAATGATATAATATATTATGACAATGTAGCTAGTTACATCAGACCTTGATTTTTTGTAGAAACAAATTTTGCTCTATATATATATGTGCCATTTAGATTGGCACTAAAGCACAGAATAATGAATAGCTGACTAAAGTGCGTTGACCTTTCAGTGGTCAAACCTTGTATGACTGTGATTATAACTAGGTTTTCTTTTTATTTAGCGGTGTGTTCTAATTTGTATGTGCCACTAAAATATCCAAAGTGTTTTTTTCTGAAACATGTATACATATTTATTTGAAAGTATAACATAGAACACTCTTAGCGCGTTAAAATCCCTTTTTAATTTTAAAAATAATAATTAATAAATATTTTATTTCTTAAAACGCCATCTAACGTCAAACAAAGGTATTAGGGATCGACATTTCAATATAACGCCATCTATGCGACGTTTACCTAAAAAGGCGTTCATAGATAGCAAAAATCACGTTTCTTCTATGGGGCCCCTCTATTATTTTTAACTTTATTCTGTTTTTAGTATTTGTTATTATAGCGGCAATAGAAATACATCATCTGTGAAAATTTCAACTGTGAACTATCACGGTTTATGAGATACAGCCTGGTGACAGACGGACAGACAGACAGACAGACGGACAGCGGAGTCTTAGTAATAGAGTCCCGTTTTACCCTTTGGGTACGGAACCCTAAAAATCGAGAAACTCGTGTGGCTAAAGAACAAATTATTACAAATATCATCATGTCGCCTATCTGCTGCTAGCAAATAAAAGAATAGCGAGAAATAGGCGTGGCTATATTAATAAACAAATGAGTATCAAATAATCCAATCGTATCGCCTGTCTGCGTACCTACCAGGCCAGGCTGGAACTTCCCGTTCAAAATGTGACGTCTGGTCACGTTACTACTTATGTACTTAGCAGGCCCTTGGCTACGTTGTATTATTATCTTTTCTATGCCTTGGCAGTAAAGGTCAATACGATTTTTATTTAATTATTTTTTTTTAATTTTCTGATACCTACTTGTACTATTCATTATTCTGTGTTACTGGTAAATGTGGGTTGCACATTATTATTATTGTTTTCTATCATCTCTTCCAACTATGCTAAATATGCTTGTGTCTGGAGTGTGTTCACGTCAATAGTGCAATAGGTGAGGATCACAGTTCTTAAAAAATATTTTTTACTCTTAATTTATTTTTAACTTTTTAGTTACTAGGTTTAAGGAACTAGGTACTTATGTACCTACCTATTTTAGAGTAGGCGTAATGTTTTAAAATATCCTACAGATATTATGATGTAATTATGGGTAAAGTGCTCTTCAAGGCAAATCAATCGAGCCCAAACTCGGTGGGGTTTATCACAGAAATGCCATAGCCACCTTCCAGCTTCATCATCGGACCCTGAATATCATCTAGGTGTAAAGTGCTCCTCAAGACGAATCAATCGAGCCCAAACTCGGTAGGGTTATATTGTTTCATTACGGAGATGCCGTGGCCACCTCCAGGGTCTGATGATGAAGCTGGAATGGAAGGTTTGCACCTAGGTGATATCCATATTACCTAGGTGCAAACTGCTCCGCAAGTCTAAAGAATCGAGGCCAAACTCGGTAGGGTTATATTGTTTTATCACAGAGATGCCGTGGCCACCTTCCAGCTTCATCATCAGACCCTGGATATCATCTAGGTGTAAAGTGTTACGCTAGTCTAATCAATCGAGCCCCAACTCGGTGGGGTTATATTGTTTTATCAAAGAGATTTCGTGCCCACCTACCAGCTCCATCATCAGACCCTAGATATCATCTAGGAGTAAAGTTCTCTTCTAGACGAATCAATCGAGCCCACATTCGATGGGTTTATCTTGCTTAGTTCAGAAGTTCCTATGGCTATCTTCCGTCTCCATCATAAGACCAGCTCCATGGTACCATATCATTGTATTGTCACCGAAGATACGTAAGTTCACCAAATACGAGTCAAATCGGACATCGGGAAGTGGGTCTAATTTAGCTTCCAAGATTCCACTCGAACATACATAGTTACATACACAACATACATACATTGCAACTTGCACGTTAAATAAAAGCACGGTAATATTACCGTGATAAAAGCTTGTAAACTAGACAGCGACTTCCTGCCAAACTTTAACCTACCTTTGGTCGTCGTCGCTGAAACTAGAACTGATTGATTGGAAAAAACCAAAACAGTGTGCTAGAAATATGTACTGACATACTATTATTTATTCTGTGACTTAATAATAATTTAGAGTAATTCATATGTTGAACAGCTGTTAAAATAATCACCAATTTGCCTAGATCCCTTATCGAACATGCAAATCAGGCTAGCAAAGCTCATTTTGACTGGTCTATCGACCACTGTTACTTGTACTATTCATTATTCTGTGTCACTGTGTAAGATAACAAGGCCTTGTACCTATAGCACACTAAGAAATTATGAGTTAGACCAACCGGAAGACCTCTTATGCTTAAAAAGATATACTGTAACAGAGCTCATCCTAAATTGTACGATCTGGCTATAAGGTAAACAAAGCCGCACTCAGTGCACACAGAGACAAAAATCTAACCACAAACAAAAAAAATCACTCACACCAACAAGTTTTGTGAATATTTCCTTGCGTTCATGGACCTTAGGTGTTACTAATTATTCTGTGATTTCCGACATTGCCAGTAAAATATACTTTGGTAATGGGATTTATGATGATTAAACATTTTCATTTTATGGATTAAACATTTTTAAGTGCTAAAATGTAATCAGGCGGAAGATGAAAATATTTTTTATTTCTATAGAATATTTTAAATTATGTTTATTCAAAATTTCTCAGTAATTCAATAAAACACGTAAAGCTGTCTATTCATGGCGCAATACATTTTTTAAGTGTATGGCTACACACAAAAGGTATATTTAGCCAGTGTTATGCCAAACAAACATTAAAAATAAGTTTAGTCGTAGAGAGAAGTGGTTTAGTGCAATAATTGATTTACTTATTTATTCTCTTACATGGATCTGCTGACTGGCTGCATCGATTTGCACGGCTGAGTGTATAGAAGCTGGCTAGTAAATGTATCAGGCAATACATTATGTGCCGTAGGCATAGGCATACTTTTATTATTCAAACCTATAAAAGGGGTTGGTTTTCTCGCTAAAAAAGACGTATTATTTTAATAACAAAACAAATCGCGCGCGAATCAATGTGATCCGCGCCGCAATTTCACGTCGTGAATCGCGCGCGAGTGTGGAAAGGACTTTAAATTTCCATTACAACTAATAATACCACAGATAATACCAAAACGTCATTTTAAAAAAAAAGGATTTGAACATAAGTCCACCGATAATACTACGCACTACAAACAGAGGTCCAGAGGGGGGTTCACAGTTCACAATAATCACAACCACAGAACACTATTACTCACGGGGAGATCACAACACAGAAAGATTACTAAATAGAGAACTAATATACAGTTATCTGTGATAGAGAATAAAATCACTACGTTAAGAAGAGTCGGTCGGGACTCCCATCCCATAGAGCAAAATGACTAAGTCGCGAATTTCCCATACAATTTGTTATTGTTCAGGAATAAATGAATTGAATTGAATTGTCAAAACACGGTTCTTTCAAAGTAGCCAACATACCGGCGATATAATCTTCTTCTTCTTTTAATTGACTAATATTACAAAAAAAACCTAGTGATGTGCCGTGTCGGTAGAAATATCGATAACGATTGAACTACCGCTGCTTGATAAATACTTTTGAAGGTTATATTTTGTACTTAACTAATTTTGTTTTAGTGTTTAGATTGCAAAAGTTTATATTTTTCCTATTTTGGTTTAACAAACCCACCACTAAGACAAAACCAGTTTGAGAAAATGATAGGTAGTAAAACAAAATACTAAATTTTATCAAGCTTTATATTTTCGGAGTATGCTCTGTAGGGTTCGGTCACTCCGCATCGGCATCAGCAGCTTAAGATAATGATATACCTGTAATGTAATATTGATTTATCAGTTTATTGCTTAACAATAGTTTTTGGGACTCGCTGTACTGTATACAGGGCCAGATTTAGGGGAGGGCAATCAGGGCAGCAGCCCCGGGGCCTCCACAAGAGGGGCCCCCACTATCTTCTTCGGAAAAAAATTTCAAACATCGAAATCATCAACAATTTTTGGCGAAAAAAAACCCCGGAAGATTCCGTTCGTCAACGCTGAGATTTCATTTCAGATAATTCTAGTTTCTGATTATTTGTATATCATGTTTGTTAAATAATAAAAGAATCTATACTTGGTTTCACAATAAATTATTTATTGGAAAACTCGACTGAAAATTTAATGGAAAATAATTTGGGGCCAGGGGGCCATTGAGTTCAGGGTTCCCTAATTTTTCAGAAAGATCTTATTGCACTAAGGCTTCGTGTGAAGTTTTAACTTGTCGAAAAAAGTACTTTCCGAGAAATAAATATTTAAATATCGGTAAATTCGCCTTACATTTTTTATACTTTTAAAGATTATTTTAGATACTTTTAAAGACTTTTACAACTTTTACAACCAAAGATTATTACAATGTTTAAGTTAAGCGCCGGGCACACTGCCACGGTCTGTGGTTTGCGGTCAGCCTACGGTCTGGAGTGTGGACAATCTCATTGTTTTCCATTCATCACATCTGACCGCGGTAGGACCGCAGACTATGGCAGTGTATTTGACACCCTATACATGCTATGAAAATAAAAGTAGGAATATAAATAAAATAATAATAATGACAATAAACCCGCAGGGGCGGCTTTGTGGCGAGCCCATGGTGAGTGGCGACACCGCGTACCCCTATCCCGTGAGGGCTAAATGAGACCCTCTGACCCCCGGCTTGCCTTGACTGGCCGGCCGGTGGTGGGAATCGCAAGAGCTAAGACCTAAGCTCCAGGGTGGAAGTGTTAAAGGCATAAAGCCGCTAGTAGCGTTTTGTGAAAGTATAGCACACCTCTCGACACCCTAAGCTATCCACGCCAATGTTGCCCCTTGGCGCCAATATAATGGTCCGCCTCCATGGAGGGCCCATTCAGTGGATTACAAGTCACCACCTGCCTTAATATTTTGTAATGAGGCATAATTGGCGGGTGCCGTACCTCATCCCATAGACAAGCAATCCGACATCAAGCATCACAATCTCATAGCCACGATAAAATGTATCATCTTTTTATAATTTTTCCATCTCTATCCGCAGATCACAATAGTATATAAGTGAACTTTGTTGAGGGCTTCTTGACGTAGGCTTCGGCTCCGTCAATGCCTTCCAAAGAACCGGGTGATTTACGACCCGTGATGTAAAGTAGCCATGCGCAGAACACTACACTAAAAAGAAATCGTTCAGTACTTCAGTCCATCACCGCGAACTACTTCAGTCTTTTAGTTCAGTACTTCATCTACTTCAGTTGCTCAACTATTGAGTTTATCAGTCGGACGAGGATTTAATGGATTGGCTTGGCATAGTCTCAGTGCGCGAGTCAGTGCCAGAATGAAACAGAATGATATGCCTATTAATACAATAGAGTGTGACAGCTACAGTGCCGTCGGTAGCTGCAGTCATTGGCACTGATAGCGCGCGCGCCACTTTACTATTAATTACGAAATTTATCTTAAAATGATCCTTATTACTATAGAGCTAAAGTAATATGAGCTTAAGTTTCTGTTATTAGCGCTATATAACGTTCGGAAGTAATCGGCAGAAATCGGCGAGTCGGCTGTTGAAGTATTGTGTTCTCTTTCTCGACTCGAATACGAAATGAAGTAATTGGACTACTGAAGTATAGATTACGCAAGTGAAGTACTGAGTGAATGACAAGAAACAACTGAATTACTTCAATTGAGTCAGTCGTTCGTGAACTACACACGCCTAATGTAAAGTAAATAAAGATGACAATAATATTAATATAAATTGTATATACACAATACAATAAATATAAATTATTTGGAATACTGTTTTATGTTATTACTTTCCACACCTACTCCAGCTGATTATATAATTTCTAAGCTAAATAATAAGTAACGGAAATCACTAGCTTAGGTTTAGGTTTGAACTGCGACAACACCACGCGTGCCGCGGCAGCAGCCAGAAAAGCGCTAAAAAGGAACACTTTTTAATCAACTTCAAAAAGGAGGAGGTTCTCGATTCGTCTGTAAGTATGTTCGCTAATATCTCTGACAATTGAGGACCGATTAGCTCTAGGTATACAAAAGTCGTACCGGCCTCCACACTTATGTTGCCTCGAGGCCTCCAGAACTCTAAATCAGGCACTGGCTGTATAATATACAAGGTGTAACAAAAGGGTGTTGTAATATTTAAACTGAATAATATTAATACTAATAATACTATTAAAATATCGTCATGAAATCTCGCGAAATTGCACTACTATTCCGATCACTGATCTTATCATAACAATAAAATAACATGCACTATCAATATTCAAGCACCGCAACGCACCCCGCACTATTTTTCACAAAGAATTTATAAAGTTTGTTTGTTAACTGATGCAATATAATCATAAAAAGGCTATAATTTTAAGTTGATCTACTCATGGCCGGTTTCTGAGTACATTTATTGAGAGTTTATCTATTCAATAACGGTACATTTGAGTAGATAAACTCTTAATAAACCGACATCAGAAACCGACCATTACTGAGCTTCATCAAGTGAAAATCTTTCCATAAAATAACGTTTAGTAGAGTCAGTCTCTGCAGTCTTTAACCCGTATATTTTACAATTTCTGTTTCATTATCACTTACAAGCAAAGTTTTAATAATCACACACCATAAATTCAATGCTCTCAAACGTCCACACTCGGTAATTTCTTGTAAAACGCAAAATATATTACCAAAATAATTATTTTAAATAAGCTGGTTAACACGCTACCACAGGCTAAGAAGAAATACATGCTACCACAGACTAACAAGGATGCTGCTTCTCCTTTTTCTTGTTCTTTACATCATGCTACTGATGGCATTTATAACAACCGAACGAAAAAGATAGCAAAAAATAGTATGTGAGACGAATATAGACTCCATTGAAAACGTATTGAAAAGGAACCCCGTTTAATTTTTTTTTTCTTGTACTGAGTTTCAGCCCACTGAACAATTATTATTTATTCATTATGGCTCCACACGATTAGTATGTTTTAGCCAGTTTCAAGTAATAACATTCTTCCAAGTTTTTAACTAGAGTCTGGCCAACGAAAGCTGTCCAAGAAAAAAGGCGGGAATTTTAAAAAATCAAGAGCTGTTAACCTAACTAACCTAACTATACACTGCATAAACGGAGTTGATACTATTTATTTTTCAGCAAGTACATATTTTTCGAGTTGTAAAAATTTTGTTTTGTTAGCAACTGTTGTTGAAATTTTCGAATGTATTATAAAGAATATCAATATAATAATTATATAAATAATAAAATGTAATTATATAAATATTAATAATAAATTAATTTATATAAATAATAAAATGTATTATAAGGAGCATCAAATAAAAGATTACTTTTAATTCTTACTTTTTATAATTTTCAAATAATCCATTATTTATGTACAGTCGAGGACCCCGAGGCTATGAGTTATGAGTAAAATCGGATTCCAAAAACTCTACACCTGATATTGAATCAGCTTCATTGCTTTCTTCGCTGCTACTGCTACTGTCCCCAACATGTATTATGAATGGTTCAAGTTCGTTCAAACGTCAAAGTGTCAATTTTGATAGTCTTAAATTATTGCCATATCAAAACTTCTGAAAATAATACGTGGACAGCTTTCGTTGGCCAGACACTACACGATAACTTATATATTATATTATATTATATTATAAATGCGAAAGTAACTCTGTCTGTCTCACTTTCACGCCATAACCACTGAACAGATTTAAAAATGAAATTTGGTACACAGATAGTCTAGAGCTTGAGAAAGGACATAGGGTACTATAGGCTTTTTAATGCGAAAAGAGGGTTGTAAGGGGTTGAAAGGGGGGATGAAAAGCTGTATGGAAGTATCGTCATTTTTAAAGCTAGAAGCTTGAAACTTATTTTTTAGGCTTAAATATGACATTCAAAGTGTATGAGGGGGAAGAGGGAGTGGAGGGGAAAGGTATGGGGAGGAGAGAGGGAAGGTAGGGAGAGTGCAGGAGGAGGATAGCGGAGGGGGAGGGTAGGGGGAGTGAAGGGGAGGGTAGTGGAAGTCGTGGGGTGGGGGACTGGTGGGGTAGGGGAGGTGAGGAGAGGTGGGAGGGGAGGTGAGGAGAGGGGGAAGAGAGGGGAGGGGAGGGGATGTGGATGTGAGGGGAAGGGGAGAAGGTAGGGGAAGTTAGGGGAAGGGGGAAGGGGAGGGTAAGTAGGAGTTAGGGGAGGTGCAGGGGAGGGGGAGGGGAGATGGAAATGAGCAGAAGGAGGAGGGGTAGGGCAGGGGGATTAGCGTGGCGTGGTGCTAGGGTGCGGTATAGCTATCACATACGTATCCCATACGTATGTGTATTATTAGTTAATGCTACCCAAAGACACTATTCCACGCGGACGAAATCGCGGGCACAGCTAGTCACTACTGTAATGCTTTCACTCTGTGTCGTTTCAGTGTTACCATATACACGGTAGCCGTTAGTCCACTTGTTTAATATATACCAAAATTGGTTCCCTATTGTTTCGCTTCACATTTTTTGTCATAAAATACTTTGGCATAATGTTGCTTCTCCTAAGTATATTTAAACGTACATTAATTTGACATAAAGTAATTAGGCATATTTTTCTTGACATAATTACTGTTAGCATAAGAATTTGTGGCATAATATTCTAAAGAATAATATTATAAACGCATAACTATAATTCGGCATAATTGTTTAGACATCATCGAGTACACCCCGGGAAAAGCAAACGTGGTAGCAGACACTCTTAGCAGACCAATCTGTTCGAGCGAAACTGTCAACGATTGTGGTATTTGTTCGATTGTCTGTGATCTTCCTGCGAAGTCTCCAGACCAGCTACGACAAGAGCAGCAGTCCGATCCCGAGCTGACTAAAATCAGGTGCTGCTCGTACCATTCAGAAATCACCAGGATATCATCAAGGTATGCCAAAATTATTACCTCTTTGAGAGCTGCACAGGAACGGAGTCTGTCGATTAAACGTTGGAAGGTCGTCGGCGCATTCTTCAGACCGAACGGCATCCTTTTGAATCGATAAGTTCCGAGAGGAGATATGAAGGCTGTCTTGTCTTTATCGGACTCCCTGACAGCTACCTGATGGTAAGAGGAACGAAGGTCTAAAGAACTCATGTAGCAGTTCCTCTTCGTTGCCTGCAGAAGCTCATAGATGCGTGGCATCGGATATTAGTCAGACTTGGTGATTGCATTGAGGCGTCTGTAGTCAACGCAGAACCTAATTGTACCATCAGGCTTCGGCACCAGCTTATGTATATGCTTATGTATATTTCAGCAGCTCATGTTTAATGGTATAGTTGTCGGAAGCGGGGAAAATCAGAAATGGGATCGTAATGACTGTATGGTTTAAACTTACCGCCAATGTAGTTGTAAGAACTTCCCTGTCCCGTATATGACCGTCAGCAAGCTTAACTTGCCGCGTTGAGGAAACAAGGGGGTGACCCTTTCGTAGAAGGAGAGTATACAGTGTGTGTCCGGCAATACAACGCTTCGCGGCGGTATCTATTAAAGCTGTACCATTAACACCCAATATTTCGATTTTGAAAATTGGACGTATTTCGCGGCATGCAAGGGTCTCTCACGACTGTTCCCGTACGTTAAAATTTCTCCACTACATATACAATCATCAGATTTATGACTTATTGTAACATTATTTACATTATTTCCACCCGTAACCAAATTCCGTAATTTTAGACATTCACATGTACACCCTTTTTCATTGACAATCCTATGAGAAAACATGCTATGAGAATTTTGACATGAACACATTTCATACGGTAATTTTTCAATGCAGTTAGCTCCCAAACTATTTACATGCACACGTAAGTTTTCGGTGCAGTGAGCTACCGGACTATTTACATGCACAGGTAAGTTTTCGGTGCAGTGAGCTCCCGGACTATTTATACACATAGGTAATTTAGTTGTACAGTTGGCTCTCGCATTATAACATGTCATGTCGTCGATTTTGTGAGAACAAAAATGTTTTGGCGTAACACAACATACAAAATCGGAGGACTCAGAACTGTTATCTGAACGAGTACATGTACATGCGTTATTATGCGAGACCCAATGGCGATAACACACATTATTATTACTGTTTTGAATGTTGCAAGTACTAACTAACGGGCGTATTGTCGACTGTGATTTTGATTTTAACGCGCGTACGTCCCTGAGCTGGAGGCACGGGTCGTGACGGCGGCAACAGTCTGTACTATTTTGCAAATTGTTACTTGCATCATTCGCACCAGTCGAATTTGAATTTGAACACAAAGCATAGTTAGCGTTTTTAGCATTATAGTTAGTACTAGCAGCCCGCCCCGGCTTCGCACGGGTAGAACTTATATGCCTACAAAATTTGCATCAGTTTGTTGCATCGAATATAAAATATTAACATATTTAACAATCATCGTCATATGTCAACCAATTTACACGAAACCTTAACGAATTATGCACCTAAGACCCAAACCTTCCTCATAATGGCTATTGGTGAAAACCGCATGATAATCCGTTCAGATGCTATTGAGATTATTGCGAACAGATGGACAGACGCAGTGGTGGACTTTGTTTTATAATACTTACGTAGTGATATTGGACGGCCCTTTGGCGTAAAGGATAGTTACCCTGATTCTTACCCGAGGGTCGTTGGTTCTAATCCTAGCTATATACCCACCAATGAAAGTTTTATGTGCATTCATGAATCATGGGTTTTCGTACAGAAGTAGTGGGATCATTAAATCTACCAAAAAGTAGCTTACCACCAAGGAGAACATCTGCCGCCGTAACCTTACGTCGTTCCCCGACGCAAAATGTAGGGGTAATATACGTTTAACGTGTGTATATGTGTGTATGTCTGTAGCATCTTAGCACCTAACCGGATGAACCGATTTTGTTTTTATTATTGATAGTTTTTTTTTGTTTGATAGATGTCTTCATCGAGAGTTTTCTTAGCTTTGATTCACGAAAATTCTTTCAATCGTTATAAAACTATGAGCTTTTTTCTAGTTAATTGCGCTATGAAATCAACTTTCATAGGTCTGATCAATTCGAAAATTTTCTTCTTCAACGATATTGTAAGAACATGGAAGCATTGGCCTGATGCTGGGACATCTCCTGGACTCTACAGAATACGCAAATCCTCACCAACTTAGAGCTCAGATTTTAAATGTCGTGTTTAGAGTCATTGGAATGCTTTTAATGAAAAGATTAGGTAAACATAGATCAGTCGGGGTGGTTTCAAATTTTTTTAAATTATATATATAGATGAATATTATTTTACACAATAGATCATATTATTATACTATATTGACTTCAAATTGATTGTGATCGGTGGGGATCTACAGCATAGCTAAGCTTATAATAATATTTTCGTAGTAACTATGACCTAATCTGCGGTTTCACTGCAAATATTTTTATAATTTTGCGATGCGTGTATGTGAAATTCGTGATATCTTCTAGAGTTTTCATTTGAATTATATACTGTAAAGGACAATTTTAATCCATAATATGTGGCCAAGCTAATAGACGTAATTATTTGGATAAGGATTAATACTATATACTTGAAAATAGCCTTGGAAGTTATGCAATATTTTTTAACAACAATTTTAAGATTAAAATGGTTACTGTGAGTCAACGTTAAGAGATAGACATATGCTGTCGCGGACTTTTTTGTAGGTCTTATATTAAGTTGTACAACTCTTGCATAGAAAATATTCTTCTATCTATTTTCAATTAAGCAGCGTTCGTAAGAAACGTGTTTTTTCGACCGTTTTTTGCCGACTTAGGTTGCAAATTAGGTCTCCATGAATGTACCTTTGATTTAAACGGGATAATATATAGCCTATTTTCATTCCGAAAGTCCATTCTATGTATTAGTGAAAGAATTTTTTAATTCGGTTCAGTAGTTTTTGAGCCAAATCATTACAAACATACAAAAATACAAATGTTCTCTCTTTATAATATTAGTATAGATATAGACAATAGATCACAGTATTATACTATATTGACTTCAAATTGATTGCGATCGGTGGGGATCTACGGGAAAGCTAAGCTTATAATAATATTTTCGTAGTAACTATGACCTATTTTGTGGTTTGACTGCAAATATTTTATTAATTTTGCGAGGCGTGTATGTGAAATCCGTGATATCTTCTAGAGTTTTCATTAGAAATTATATACTGTAAAGGACAATTTTAATCTATAATATGTGGCCAAGCTAATTACCATAATTATTTGGATAAGGATTAATACTATATACTTGAAAATAGCCCTGGAAGTTATGTAATATTTTTTAACAAAAAATTTAAGATTAAAGTGGTTATTGTGAGTCAACCTTAAGAGATAGACATATGCTGTCGCGGACTTTTTTGTAGGTCTTATTAAGTTGTACAACTCTTCCATAGCAAATATTCTTCCATCTGTTTTCAATTGAGCAGCGTTCGTAAGAAATGTGTTTCTTCGACCGTTTTTTTGTCGACTTAGGTTGCAAATTAGGTCTCCGCGAATGTACCTTTGATTTAAACGGGATAATATATAGCCTATTTTCATTTCGAAAGTTCATTTTATATATTAGTGAAAGATTTTTTTAAATCGGTCGAGTAGTTTTTGAGCCAAATCATTACAAACATACAAAAATACAAATGTTCTCTCTTTATCATATTAGTATAGATTATTACTAGCGTATTTTGCATTCAAATAGTTATTTGACGAAGCACCACGGTTAGAAAGAATGCACTTGTTACCCGAATTTACGCACTCATTATTATTACGCGAACTAGGGAGTTCGACGTGCAACGTTGCGTCTAGCGCCGTTGCTAAATCTAGGTCAAATAATAAAAGTCTAAAACATCTAAATAAAATTTATTAAAAATATTAAATACTACAATAAAAACTACACAAATTATACAATATAACGTATTTAATACTAACTTAATACCTACTTAAAAATCAAAACTTAATGATTTCCTACAGAACTCGTGAGTTAAAAACAAACGCTAAATGGCTCGGGTTGCCTGTCCTACGGACCCCAAAAACCGCTTCTATTGTTCCAATGCTTCGAACTCATTCGATCGCCTGCCTCGGCCACTAGCTACTGATCGCGCGTGGAGGGCGCACGCGCGCGGAGCGCGCACGTGCCTGCCTCCACACTTTTTAAGTACCTACTACGTATTCTGGAAGACCCGCTGGGGTGAGTTTTCATTATCATATGAGCCTATAAAACTGTGTAAGCTGTTCTGCCACGGTACGCTGACTGCGGTTATTCTACCTAACCGTAATCATCGGACTGAGCCGCTGGTACCTACCTATCACGACGCTCCACGCTGGCAAATCAGCTAAGTTGAGGACGAGCGCTAATGCCGTACCGACATTGATTCCAGGTCTTAAACCGGGAGCTAGGTACCTGCAGTACCTACCTACAACCTGTGCCTACTTACTACTTGACGCTGGCCGTCGCCCACGTCACCGCTCACCACCGCTGCGCATGAGCTGACCAACAGCTTCGTCGCTCACCCTCCCAGCTGTGGGAAAGGGTTGCATCGCACCGGACGGACTAGCAGGCCAGTGCCGCTCCTAACTTCTTGTTAAGCTCTTCTTGTGCAGCTGAGTAACTTAATAGGCAATATAAAAGTAAGACCCTACATCTACTTTTATTTACCCCGACCCTATCTACATATCTGCGGTAGGCAGGGACCTATCCACCGCCGCAGTGGCGCCCTTTACGTGTCTTAGTTACTCAGCCAAGCGATCGAGCATTTTTTTTCTAAAATAACTTAGCAGTCAGCCACCATTTTAGTAATACCTACGTGTGAACGAGTGGTGATTTTCGACAGTCGAACCGGTACGTACCACTTAGTGACTTACCTACCTACATTTTTTTTAACATTAATAATTGCTCATAAATCATATTGTTTTTAACTTATTGTGTTATAATTAGTTTCATTGTACATTTCATGAGGTATTTTATGTAAACTGTTACGTATATTAGCATGGTAAATGTAAAAGTAACTACGAAATAATACTTTTAGTTCCTACCTACCTCTTGATACTTTTATTAATATTAATCGTTCTACGTAACGGTTCGCAATGTTTTCACTGATATTTTTACTGATTTTGCACACTATATTCATCTACTTAGCTAATTGAATCACCAAATCGTAGTTAGATTTTATTTGTAACAGACAGCATTTTTATTTAGCGCTCTAGGGTTGCTGCTCAACTGTAGTTTTGTACACAGGTGTGGTATTTTAGATTTTGTTTTGACTAATTTTATTGTTTTTGTACTGTGTAATTTATTGCATTGATCTAATTACTTCTTACTCAATCATTGTATATCATTATCATTTTTCCTCATTGATACCTACCTGCTGATTTACAATGGAAACTCACCCTATAATTTTTTTATTGCTGAATAAAAACAAACTTTCGTATGAAGTTCTCATTAAAGGCGAGAAACCGGCTAGTACTGTGCTGAGGCTGCGCAATCAACTAAATTAACTAAAAAGAATAATAATAATCTATAACATGTAACCTATTTAAATTTAAAATAAATATATACCTCGTACCTACTCAATATATATTTTTAAATTATATTATAACAATTGTCTAATTGAAAAAAAAAAGATTAAATTTGCTACGATGCAGAATTATAGTCGACATACTTAATGTTAAACTTTATACTCAACTAACCTACGTAATATTACAGGAATTTAAAAAAAAAATTATAAAATGTTTAACTGACTGGAAAATCTTGTCTAACTTACAATGTTCTGATGTTCAGATACTTATCAATGTTATAATTTTAAAGAAGTACATCCTATTTCTTACTTACAACTCAGCCTACATAAATTACAATTAAAAAGAAAAAAAAAGCAACTAAATTAAAACTGAAAATATTAATAAACTAAACTAACGTTAACTGTACCTACATGCTTGAAAAACGTAACCTAGCTACCTATATGAGTTGTTGTCTCTAAAACAATAAACTTTGTCTCGGCTATTTTGAGTAAAAGTGTTCTACGCACGATTACTCTGAATGTTAGGGTCTCAGGAATTTCTAAGATTACTGTAGACAATAAGCAAGATGAAGTATGAAAGTAATGATGAATGTAGAAATAGACCCATTATTATGAGTTCTTGTCTCTAAAACAATAAACTCTGTTTGGCTATTTTTAACCGACTTCAAAAAAAGGAGGAGGTTTCTCAATTCGACCGTATTTTTTTTTTTTTTTTTTTTTTTTATGTTTGTTCGCGGATAACTTCGTCGTTTATGAACCGATTTCGATTATTCTTTTTTCGTTCGAAAGGAGATATCCCAAGTGTGTCAGTACCATGGTAATTTTATCGAGGTATGATAAGTATCTCCAGAGATATTGAGATAAACATCTCAAAATTGGTACTGAAAATGAATAGCGCGGCATTGAAGTCGGTTGTTTTTTAGTTTTTAAACGATATTATAAGTAAAAGTGTTCTACGCACAATTACTCTGTATGTAAGGGTCTCAGGAATTTCTAAGATAACTGAAGACAATATGAACTAAATAATCAAAGGTGAAGTATGAAAGTAATTATGAATGTAGGAATAGTACTAATATCTTAGGTAGTAAGCCGGATTTTTCTGTAATAGGAAAAATCCTACTGCTTTTGGCGGGGTACTGTAACGTTGCATCTAGCGCCGTTGCTAAATCTAGGTCAAATAATAAAAGTCTAAAACATCTAAATAAAACTTATTAAAAATATTAAATACTACAATAAAAACTACACAAATTATACAATATAACGTATTTAATACTAACTTAATACCTACTTAAAAATCAAAACTTAATGATTTCCTACAGAACTCGTGAGTTAAAAACAAACGCTAAATGGCTCGGGTTGCCTGTCCTACGGACCCCAAAAACCGCTTCTATTGTTCCAATGCTTCGAGCTCATTCGATCGCCTGCCTCGGCCACTAGCTACTGATCGCGCGTGGAGGGCGCACGCGGCCGGAGCGCGCACGTGCCTGCCTCCACACTTTTTAAGTACCTACTACGTATTCTGGAAGACCCGCTGGGGTGAGTTTTCATTATCATATGAGCCTATAAAACTGTGTAAGCTGTTCTGCCACGGTACGCTGACTGCGGTTATTCTACCTAACCGTAATCATCGGACTGAGCCGCTGGTACCTACCTATCATGACGCTCCACACTGGCAGATCAGCTAAGTTGAGGACGAGCGCTAATGCCGTACCGACATTGATTCCAGGTCTTAAACCGGGAGCTAGGTACCTGCAGTACCTACCTACAACCTGTGCCTACTTACTACTTGACGCTGGCCGTCGCCCACGTCACCGCTCACCACCGCTGCGCATGAGCTGACCAACAGCTTCGTCGCTCACCCTCCCAGCTGTGGGAAAGGGTTGCATCGCACCGGACGGACTAGCAGGCCAGTGCCGCTCTTAACTTCTTGTTAAGCTCTTCTTGTGCGGCTGAGTAACTTAATAGGCAATATAAAAGTAAGACCCTACATCTACTTTTATTTACCCCGACCCTATCTACATATCTGCGGTAGGCAGGACCTATCCACCGCCGCAGACGCTATAAAAGCTCTCTTTACCCTTATCACCACTATCACTCATTTCCGCAGGAAAGTTAAGTATGTTGGACTCACCTCGACTTGCCAACTTACGGCACTGGTCCCGAGTATGATTGAAACGTTTGCAGTATGTACATTGCGGGCGTTGTTTCTTAGCGTTTCCGACTTCCGTTCCCGAAGTCACGCTCGAAGGAGTCGGTGTCGGAACTGTTGGCGGCTGATGCGGCGCGGTGCTAGTCGTCGCCGTCGTGCTGCCGGTATTGTGCGCGAAGCGCGAAGGTACGTGCGGTCCGATCGTGGCGGCAGCGGCGGGCGGGTTACGAGCGTGCCGGGCACTGGATGAAGTCTCGACGTGTACCTTACTCGCGAATGATCCTGACGTTCTCGGTGTTGCAGGTTGGTGACGGAGTTCGGTGATGGCATCCTCGACTTGCCGCGCCATGCACAGCAATGTATCGAAGGAGTCTAACTCATCGCGACGTATCTTCTCTCGAACTCGACCGTGGAGAAGACCGTAGACCATGTCCAGCTTGACCTTCTCTGTTAGTCTCCAGGCGGAAGCCGTGCTAAAGGAGCACATGCTCGAGCGACGAAACGGTCCGTCCGTTCGTGCTGCTCTTGCGATGTTTTAAATAGTTCAACGTAGATCCGATGATGTGGCCGTCGGTCGACGAACGCGTCGCGTAGTGACGTCACGGCGTCGCTCCAAGTGGTGATGGTCGCCTTCACACCTAACCACCAAATCGCAGCGTCGACATACCGCGGACGGCGTTCTCATCGTTTATCCCGGCACAATCCGGGTATGCTTCCGCGAGGTCTATAAACGCATCTAGCGATTCGCCGGGTGCGGCGCTATACCGTGCAGTACAACGCGCAAAAATTGTAGATATTATGTTAGTAGATGTAGGAACTGGAGTCGACGTTGTCGCTCGCGTCATTGTTTCGAACAGAGATCGCAACGTCTCAGTCTGGGAGCGCTGCAGGGCTTCGACGATAGTAGCGACGTGTTCGACGGAGATGGTGGCGTCGGCGTTTGTCGCAAACGAAGTCCGGTGATGGTGCGAGGCGTTGTTGCCGCCGATTTCGCGGGCGGAACACGCGCTCGGAGATGCCGGTCGCGGGGGGTCGGGGGGGAATGCGATTGCATCATCCCTGCGATCGGACGAATTATCACTCGTATTTTGACTTCTTGTATTCACCATTTTGATTTATTTTATGTTTATAGAGTCCTACCGTCTGTCCACACTTTCACTAGACAGACTAGACTAGCTCCGACGTACGTCCGCGTTACTCACTGTTCATCTGCATAAAGTTTGCGATGGTGGGGGCGCTTGTTGGATGCAAAATTGGTCTCTCAAACTAGGTACTCTCACCCACGGTTGGGCAGCCACTTATGAGGTTCACCTGTGCGGGGGTGTGTCCTCATAAAAATGAAACAGGAGAAAGTCCCAGGGTTCAAAAGTTTATTCACTGGTAGGTTCACAAAAGTTAACAAAATGAAGAAAGTTCGTAGGTATCTTACGAGTTATCATAGCGCGCGCAACAGTTTCAGTCGTGGTGAGTGGACTACGGTCCCAGTCAGTGCTGCAAACTCTAACCTGCAAGAAAAAAGGAGATGGTTAGCAAAAAAACCAGGAGACAGAGAAAAAAAACAGAAGGATAATTAAGTACCTTTTTTCCCATAATGTGCAATTAAAAGTAGCGTGTATGTGCTAGTGAAGCTTGAAAAAACCAAAAACCACCACAAATAACACATGCATTTTAATGTGCAAACATAAAACATGAAATTGCGTAATTTTGCAAACAAAAAACGGCAAGTGAAGAGCCGCCATCACATCTCACACCACAGATACGAAACTACGAACGTGAATGGTATAGGTAAATAAGTCAAACTCACCATTAATACAGTCTCGACTGACAAATACGTTCCGTTCGATATGATGTGATGAAACCAATAGTAGCCAACATAAGCCAAACAAAAATTCCTAAATATCAGTAGATTTTCTCAATTTACAAAAAAAAACAGTAGACAAGGAGATTAGGCCTAAAATCATGTAATCTCCTGGTAAATCAGGAGCTTTTGCAGCACTGCCCACAGTGACTAACTCGAACGAACAAGTACGATATGCGACCACGCAGCGGTGGCCCGTGGCAGCACCGCGCAGCGCATGCGCGATACACGCGAATATGTGAGCGAGACGGTTGCTTACGCTAGCTTATTCACGAAAACGCGCGGGAAGGCAGCCGCGAGAAGTACGGAATGGCAACGCCGCGCAACGGTTTACTATACTTTTAAATACTATAGTCGTTTCTTTAGAAATTAATAAATGTAGTTATAAAATTTTAAAATTTAAAATTTAACTGAAATTTTTCACCGAAATATTTAACCGAAATATTCAACTGAAATACTTAACAGAAATATTCAACCGAAATATTTAACCGAAATATTTAACTGAAACATTTAACTAAAATACTTTAACCGAAAATTTAACTGAAATGTTTAACCGAAATGTTTAGCTGAAATGTTTTAACTGAATATCCAACTGAATATTTAACCGAAATATTAAACCGAAATATCCAGTTATAAATATTTAAATACGGGACTTATCGCGCCTAAAACATAAATCTTATCTACTCGACGTTTCGACCAAGTTGCATTGATCGTGGTCACGAGACGACTGAATGTTGTGAGTGAAATAGCGGTGCGGACACTCACAACATTCAGTCGTCTCGTCTATGTGTTCAAATCGCGAAAGTTTAAAGTTTACAATTAATAAATGTGTAATTAAGTAAACTCTGTTTATTTTTAGTAAAGGTTTAAGTAAAGGAAGGTAAAAAAATATGCGAAACAAAGGGATCCCACCAAAATTAGTCTTATAATTTGTTTACTTAAGCGACTTATTCACGATCGATCATGCTGTACGTCAGCTCAAGGCCGCGGCGCTGGCGACTTGTGCGCATCAAGCGTATGCGGAGTAAATCACGTGACGTGGCGTGCCTTCACCTTGCGACACAAGTTCTAAATGTTATATCTGCTGTACAGCAAGTCTATAGACGATCAAGCACGCACGATGCAGGACCGCTCCGACGTACGTCCGCGTTACTCACTGTCCATCTGCATAACGTTCGCGATGGTGGGGGCGCTTGTTGGATGCAAAATTGGTCGTGCAAATCCAGCAAACAATTATGCCAGCCCATTCCCGCGGGAGCGGATTTTTTTCTGATGGATACCACACCTTCGAAGCGCGGTTCCACGGATGCCGCAAACGATATCGTCGGACGATATAGAGCAGTTGTCGTGTAGTTACAGTTATCGTCCAATGTGAAAACGCCCATTGCATGCATTGCAAGATTTGCAATTCTATTCTCCGTAATTTGTAAGTTCCACAGATCAACTGTAGCAGTAGCAGTTGTTGCACAGACTAGCAAGTATAGCTTAAGCTGACAGTTCTATAGTCACAGAATACTTAGTAGTACTACGTAATGTCTATGTATGTACGTACGTTTATACAGTGCTTTAGATTATTGATAGCAGACCTGCTACATATAAAACGATCGCGTACACCGGCCCCCATGAGACCGACCTTGAACGGAGTTTGTCCCTTTCTTTTGTATGGACAGCTTTTACATATAGTAGAGAACATATATAGCACTAGCAGGCAGTAGCAGGTTGTTACTTGGTAGACAAGGAGTACTTGGTAGTAGGTATCTATACCTGTATCTGTAGGTACTTACCTATATTTTTAAAATCTTGAGGCACTGAAGTATAGTAATTACCTAGCCTGAAAAACGGGTAGTGCTTCAAACTTTTAAAAATATAGGTAAGTACCTACACGCCTAATACTTACTAGAATTTATTTTTAACATTTTAGTTCATTGTCCCAGATAAAAGCTTGTTTTTAAAAATATTTTTTACTTATAATTTATTCGCATTAAAAAGTAGCCTATGTCCTTTCCCAGGCTCTTGACCATCTGTGTACCAAATTTCATTTAAATCGGTTCAGTGGTTTTGGCGTGAAAGTGAGACAGACAGAGTTACTTTCGCATTTAGTATATATATATAAGTTAGGATTAGGATTGCACACCTGGTTAGTTGACAAAGCTGACAAAGGGTCTATTCGTCTCTCTTCCATTAGCTGAAGTTTTTCTGTCGAAAGTTTGGACTTTTTGCCCGTATGCTTGCTCTCGCAAAACTTCGTCCCTTCATCCCTGAGGATTTCCACCACTTCTTCGAGTTTCTGGTCTATGTCATCTGTGGTTTCCAAGGCAGCAAATCAATTTTACGATTTTAATTGGAATGTTTCGGACCCGACAACGGTTTGGAGTAGGTTCGGTTGGAGCGAAGAAGAATAAACTATATTAAACTGGCTAAAGTACATATGATTGCTGATACTACTTTGTTACTGTAAGCAACATAACACAAATTAAAATTTGACTGTTAAAATTTAAAAATCTTAGAATAAGGAATGCATATTAAAACAATACATATTTCAATTTGATAGTTTCACTAAATTTAATCTTTTATTTTTTTAAATTGTAATTCTAATATTTCTAATTTTATTTCCTCTTGCCGGGTTTTAAGCATTGCTTGGGTTAACAACTCTTGTTCATTTTGCAGTTGTGTCTTTAATATGGACATTTTTAGTTCATGCTCTTCGTCTGCATGATTATTAGTTTTTTTTAGAGTGTTAATTCTTTCACTTGTGAGTGTGTCTGTTTTCTGATTAGGTGGCCGTAGGCTACTGGTTGATGTTGATGGCTGACGTTCAGGACGGACCCTGCATATAATAATAATGATAATTAACTTTTTATGTTGGTTGTTATGTCATTAAATACTAATATCCACTGAGAGTTTGGTAAGACACTGGAAAGACAATTATCTGTATCTATGCTCCATGCTAGGCCTACTGAATTAAAGTTCAAAGCATTATTCAGTATGTAGGCAGTATTATGTATATATATATTTATTTTAAGAAGCACGACTGGCTGTTCATAGGGGAGTCTTGGTTCCCAAAATCATGTATGGTAGTGAATGCTGGGTATGGCAGAAGAAGCATGAAAGTAAAATTAATGCTGTAGAAATAAGAAGTTTGAGAAGTATTATTGGAGTGACTCTGATGGATAAGGTGTAAAACGGCATGATAAGGGAATGTTGTGGTGTGGTAGAAGATGTAGTGACAAAGATAGAGGAAGGGATGCTTAGATGGTTTGGACATCTAGAGAGGATGGATGAAGAAACAGATTTATGACGAGTGTGAATGGGACAGCCGGTAGAGGCCGACCTAGGCAAACATATCACGACTAGATCGAAGACATTTTAAGGAAGGCCAAGTCAAAAGTACATATAACCGGTGAGCATGTATGAAGCCGCTCATGAAAGTGGAAGAAGCGCGAAAGACGTGTGTCAGGATCGTAGCATGTGGAAAGAAGTAGTCTCTGCCTACCTCAACGGGAAAAAGGTGTGATTTTATGTATGTATGTATATTTATTTATACCACTAACTACTATTATTAACTACTAACCTTTTTGGAGTTGAAATGTTTATTGTTCGACACTCTTGAGGTTCCTGAGGCGACATGTTGGTTAAAGCTGATTTTTTTGACATTTTCAACATGCTAGGCTTATATTCAGACCAGTTCTGCAAAAATACAGCATTTTAATTAATTTGGTCATATTCATCACAACACAACTAAACTAAATTACATTCTGAGTTACAATAGTATTAGCGGATGCAGGAACATTTGGATTGCAGCCAGTAACAATAAAAACTAAATACCTCATAAACAAATACCTCTTGCAGAGGCTCAGAATTTTCAATATCTGTATCTTGCTCTGCTTTTTGAGTGTCAGCTGCTGTGCTACCAGAAGCTGAAAAATAATTATATACAACATAATTTAAGATCAAATATTATGTTTCTTTGAAGTGTTACACACTTTATATCGGAACGTTTATGTCGGAAATCCGCATTCGTCAGACTGAAGTACGCAAAGCGTTGCGCAATCTAGACGTGAACAAAGCTAGTGTGCGCCAGAGTTGGCTCCTATTTTGACACGCCTCTTTCGCTTGTCTATGACGACTGGTAAAGTGCCTAAGTCCTGGAAGCAAGCAAACGTGCAACCTGTGCCCAAAAAGGGTAGTCGCGCAGACCCAGCCAATTACAGGCCTATCTCAGTCACTTCCATACTCTGTAAGACTATGGAACGTGTACTGAACCACAGGCTCCTGGCAGACCTAGAAGTGAACGATCTCCTCATTGACCCACAATACGGGTTTCGCCGAAACCGGTCTACTGGGGATCTTCTAGCGTATGCCACTCACATCTGGAGCGAGGCCATCGAGAACCACGTCGAGGCGCTGGCCGTCTCTCTTGACATCTCCAAGGCTTTCGACAGGGTCTGGCACGATAGCCTTATTAGGAAGCTTCCTTCATACGGCCTTCCCACTGGTTTATGTATTTGGATAGCAGATTTCTTGAGGGATCGGTCGATTCGAGTGGTCATTGATGGCTGTTCTTCCGACCAATTGGCCATAAATACCGGAGTCCCTCAAGGATCAGTACTCTCTGCAACACTTTTTTTGCTGGATATTAATGACCTGCTCAAACCCGGTATCTTTTGGGTACGCAGATGACAGCACTGTTGTAGAGAGTTATGCATCCAACGCACGAACCAGTGCATTACAAATCCAGTCTCATAGAGAAGCGATGGTCGAGCGCTTGCACTATTCTTTGAAGGCAGTCTCCGATTGGGGCAATGCCAATCTGGTCAAGTTCAATGCTGCTAAAACCCAGGCGTGTTTTTTTTCCGCTAAACGGAGCCCATTTCTACTGGCTCCTACTTTCCGGGATGTGTCTGTTCCGATAAGTAACAATCTCGAGCTTCTTGGCATCTCTTTGACACCAACTCTCAATTTCAGCTCTTATATTGAGTCTAGAGCCCAGCTAGCCTCAAAAAAGCTTGGCATTTTGGCTAAGGTGAGATGGTACTTCACACCGGGACAGTTGCTTAATCTTTACCAAGCACAAGTCCGGTCGTCCGGGCTCTGCCAAATACCAGCTGGAGACACTGGAAGCTATTGAGAGAAGAGCAAAGAAACTCATAAGCGACAACCTATAGTAAGCAAGAGACTCCAGAGTCTCGCGCATCGCCGCAAAGTTGCTTGCTTATCGGTTTTCTATCGAATACATTTCGGAGAGTGTGCAATGGAACTGCATGATTTGATTCCACCTTCCCCATTTTATAATCGGACATCCAGAGACACTAAAAGGCGCCACCGATTAATGGTGGATATACCATCTACCCGAACGAAGCGATTTGCTTCTTTGTTCATCATACGAACCGCCAAAGAATGGAATACTCTGCCTGAGTCTGTGTTTCCGATTAAGTACAATATGGGGGTCTTCAAATCGCGAGTGAATAGGTATCTTCTGGGTAAGCACGCTCCATCATCGATCGCATCATCACTTATAATCAGGTGAGATAGTGATCAAGTGCTACCCAGTTCGGTATAAAAAAAAAAAAATTTTTTGTAAATTGTTAAACACAATCCATCACAATCACAATTCTGGAGGTTGCGGGTTCAACTCCCGTCGGTACGATGAAATTTTGGATTCTGTTTAACAATTTACATAATTTAAGATCGTTTAAAAAACTAAAAGAACCGACTTCAAACATCACGCTAGTCAAAGTAGCCAGTAGACGTAGTAACTATTATATAATCTATGCCAGTAGTAAATAGTAAATCGTCAAGATAAGTAATTGCATCGTAATACAAATGTTGATGTATTAAAAACTTTTGGCTTGACCAATTTCGTTAAATGGGACCACCTCGGAAACATACCCTGCCCATTACAAAAAGAATCATTCGAATCTGCTCACAATTGACAGAGTTATCGCATAACATACACACAAAAAAACAAGACAAATTGAGAACCTGCTCCTTTTTTGTGAAGTCGGTTAGTAAATTAAAACCTGGCCTATTTGCAAGTGGGTGGAATAAGGCTGACAATGATGTTATTGAGTACCATAATGATCATTAATCATAAAAATTAAATCATATAAATGATCACTTAAAATTCATATATAATCCGTGTCAAAGGGGTTGATGAAACCTGAAACTCTGGTCTGAATCAGCTCCAGCACCTTATTCACTAAAGGGTCCTCTGGCTCTTTTTTGGGTGGATCTCCACCTGTAATATAAAATTATAATATTATATAAAAGTCTCATGTCATGTCATCATGTCATCTGCTTCAACATCATCAACACCATCACCATCTACTTCACTAGGAGCGCTATGCCAGCGACGCCGGGCCTACCTTCACTTCATAAAAGAGCTGGGTTGGCTTGGTTAGTCGCTGTCAGGGGGAATGCACAATACACCCCAAGAGGGACGTCAGTGCAGGACACATCGCCCCCACCTCAAATTAGAATTATATAAAAGTCTTTATAATTTATATATAAGAGTAACGAGGCTTTATAATTTTTATTACTATTTTTACTAAATTATTTATATATATAAATAAAAGATAGTATATGCTAGTTTTACATTGGGTGAACAAGAACTTACCTGTTCTCAAATCATGTTGGTTACGAGACGTCTGCTCCTGCTTGGCTCTTTTTTTCATATTCTCCCAGCAATTTTTTAGGACGTTATAGTTCCTGGGATATATCGCTGATTCCGCGTTAAATTCTACAGCGATTTTACGCCATTCTTTAGCTTTATTTTTCATACTCAAAGCGTCTGTTTTTTTCGATTCCACGATGGAAAAATTAGCTTCTACTAATTGAAGCAGCAACTCTTTTTCGCTACTGCTAAAAGTGGGATCTCTTTTTCTCTTTGTAGACATGCTTGAGGATGAATTTGCAGTGGTCGACATAATAAAATGATTATTTATTTTCTTTGTTTTTGGCTTTTGCGATAATGAATAAAATAATCACTACGTAGTATTTATTATTTTCTTTGTTTTTGGCTTTTGCGATAATACCACCACAATTTCGCCAAGTAGTATTTATATTCTATTAGATCACTACACAGATTACTATATGTGTCAGAGAGATCACTACGAAATGAATTTGGTAATAATTATTAATTTGACAGTTTCAAGACAGTTTGACAATGCCAAAACAATCTAATGATGCGACAGCTCACAGACCAAAGAGAATATAATACACGGTCACAGACCTGCTACATATTAACTCGATCGCGTATACCGGCCCCTATAAGAACGACCTTGAACGAAGTTTGTCCCTTTCTTTTATATTGACTATTTATATATATACCATACATACAGGGTGTCGGGTTTCATATGGTCCAAACGAAAACCATCGATGGAGGACTCTAAGGTCTACCCAGAGAACCCCCATGTATGTTCCGCGAAACTATAGTTTTCGAGAAAATTGCGTTTTACTTGTTTTCGAGTTAGTCTCCGAAATGTCGCAATTTATTTAAATTTTCACCCAAACTATAAAGGTCAGAGCCCTTGCTTTTTTGTGGGACTATAAACAATGAATAATTTGGAAAATTGTCGATATTTTTCAACATAAAACCTCAATTTTTAAAATATTTTGGGCATTTATTGCAACTTATTTCTTTCATTTGCGTTAATTCTTTAAAAAATAGATTACCAGAGTGTTATTCAGAAGAAATAATTTGAATATTAAAATCCTTTCTTAATTTCGTAAATTATGTTTTTAGACCTGAACCTCTTGTCGTAGCCGTATGAAATTTGGCAAGTAGCAGGACCATAAAACAAACCAGTTTTTTAAATCGATAGTAATTTTTTTTATTGCTTTTTTTTTAAAAAGCTTGCTTAAAGTAAAAGTTCAAATATCGTCTAAATAAAAAAAATGTGACGTTTTATTTTTTTTCTCAGAAAATAATAAGCCTAAATAAAAAAAAATAGTTTTCCCTGAAAGGCCTATTCATTGTTTATAGTCCCACAAAAAAACTAGGGCTCTGGCCTTTATAGTTTGGGAGAAAATTTAAATAAATTGCAACATTTCGGGTACTAACTCGTAAACAAGTAAAATGCAATTTTCTCGAAAACTATAGATTTTCGCGGAACATACATGGGGGTTCTC
Source organism: Cabera pusaria (assembly GCA_954871355.1). Taxonomy (NCBI): domain Eukaryota; kingdom Metazoa; phylum Arthropoda; class Insecta; order Lepidoptera; family Geometridae; genus Cabera; species Cabera pusaria. Next base: position 9,856,585 of record OX940913.1, on the reverse strand, counting down.
TGGGTAGCCCTTAGAGTCCTCCATCGATGGTTTTCGTTTGGACACCCTGTATGGTATATAACAAACTAGCTGTGCCCGCGACTTCGTCCGCGTGGAATAGTGTCTTTGCGTAGCATTCACTAATAAATACGCTAATAAGACTTACCTGAATGTATAAGCCACAAAATGATATTATCTGCTGACGATGCAACAATTCTGATCAAGTGTTCAAATGGTAATGGCAATGACGCAGCACAAGAAATATCATCATAAGGTAAAATAATTCAGTGGCTTAAAAATAACAATTTAATTATTAATATTTCAAAAACAAAAATTATGCAATTTCATTTACCACAACAACGCCAACTTGAAATAAACGTAGACTACAACGGGCAAAGTATAGATTTTGTAAACGAATATCGATTTTTAGGACTCCAACTATACTGTAATGTAAATTGGAAGATACATATCAGAAACTTGTGTAAAAAGATTTTTTGTTGTTTTGTTTTTGCAATAAAGAGACTCACACAAAGTTGCTCACGAGAAACAGCGTTAACAGCATATCATGGTTTTGTTTCTTCTAATATGCGATATGGTATCCTGCATTGGGGCAATTCTGTAGATGCTTTGTCACTCTTCAGAGTGCAAAAAAGATGTGTCAGAGCAATGTTTGGTGCCAGCCAAAGACAAACATGTAAATCGCTCTTTAAAAAACTGAACATAGTAACACTCAGCTATCTATATATATTGGAAGCATGTGTGTTCGTCAAACAATATCCACATCAATTTTTATCTTACGTAGTATTTATATTCTCTTTGAATTTTTATTCCACGAAACCAGGCACCCTCGAAAAACACGTCCCAGAGTAGTAGCTTCGTCTCACTACGATACGAAAACAGCATTTTTCGGCAAGACTGTTTATAAAATGGCACCCAAACTTTACAATAAGCTACCAGACAGTATAAAAAATCGTGACTTACCTAGTTTTAAAAAATCTTTGAATGAACTCTTAATTAAAAAAATGTTATTATACAGTTGACGAATTTTTAAAGGATACAAATATAATATTTAATTGATAATTATAGAATAGAATAGAATAGAATAGAAAAAATCTTTATTGCACACCATTTCAAAAAACAACAGACAGCAAATTAACGTACTTAAATTACTATAGGTAATACAATGGGCGGTCTTATCGCTTAAAGCGATCTCTGCCAGACAACCTTTGGATGGACAGAATTTTTAGGAGTTGCTGGTGGTACAATGCGTAACATAATACTAACTACAGTGCTAATAAATGAATAAATAAAATAATCAAAACTCATGTAATCATCATAATAATATATAGATACATTTACATACTACTACATACCAATACAAAATAATAAAATAATTATGAATAATACTAACATTAATTTGATAATTTGTAAATTATATTTGACATTTAAGGCTAGACCGCACTAAGCGACATTGCACTGCAGCGGCGCGACGCGACACATAGCGACAAAATATTCTTTGTAAGAAATTGTATGAGGTATATCGCACTACGCTGCAGCGGAACTACGCGCCGCGACACTGCGCGTCAAAATTGACCAACTCATCAAATCTGACGCGCCGTGTCGCGCACAGATTACTATATGTGTCAGAGTGGTGTCGCGTCGTGTAGTTCCGCTGCCGCTAGTGCGGTATAGCAAGCGACGCGACACTTCATTTTATTCAAGTTAGGGTCGGCTCACACCGCGACGTGACGCGGCGCGCACTTATTAAGAGATTATTACAAAAAAGAACTTTATTTACTACTAGCTGTGCCCGCGACTCCGTCCGTGTGGAATAGTGTCTTTGGGTAGCATTAACTAATAAATCACATTCGTATCCCAACTACACCGCGCCGTTTTTTCCATGAATGATGTCGAGTTTCTAAATAGGTTTTCATATTCCAAATCTGATACTGATTCCGAATCTCATAATATATATATACATACTGGTAGATAAATTATAAGTATTTTATTCAATTAAAATAATTATGAATCAAATTGTAATCCTCATTGTAAATGATGTCTGAATAAAGGCTATTATTATTATTAAGAAATAAATAAAACTTTGTAACCATGAGTTTTTCTTCCACACCTATCGCTTTGGAAAAGTGTATCCTGTTTTTCTAATTGGGGCTTCATAATATGTAACAAGTCGTCGAATTTATTTTGAGACATTCTAAAGTATGTATGAAACCTTTTCCGATCCTTTTTAAGCCGCGGCAAAAGTGTGTGATATTCCCCTTCTTCATATCGTGAATATGGAACGTCATGAACCCATATTTTTACCTTCTTTTTTGCTTGCTCTTGTTCCATTCTTTCTTCTTCCTCACAAAGCAAAGATACTATTACAATAGCCAAGTCATTTTCGTCCACCTGACTCAAAATAACGTTCTGTTTCTTCCATCTTCCTCAGAGGTTGCCGAACGACTGACAGACAACATTTGCTGCAAACTGTCTCGGCACAGCAGTTCAAGTGCGGTATACTATACCTAAACTACGTTTAAGCCCGTCACAGACTTAGCTATAATATATATTAATATACCGTACTATAATATATATTATAGCAAGCTACCACACACTGAGAAATATATATTTAGCCTTCATAATTGATGGTCGTCTTAGAGTATAGTAATATGCAATAATGTATTTTACGGTATCGCTTGGTGACGTCACAGAAATATATATTATAGCTGAGTGTGCGGTCACGCGAAAATTAGTATAGAAAATATATAGTAATATGCCTAGCTAGAAAAATATTAATATATATTATAGCTAAGTCTGTGACGGGCTTTAGGGCCTTATTCACGATCCATCCCGTCTGTACGTCAGCTCAAGGACATGCACGATGCATGATGCAAAAGTACCGTGAATAGGCTTGACGTACGTCGATAATTATTATTAATTGTTTGCTGGACTTGCACGACCGATTTTGCATCCAGCGAGCATCCCCACCACCGCGAGCGTCGTGCAGATGGTCAGTGAATAACGCGGACGTACGTCAGAGCAGTCCAGCATCGTGCGGCTTGATGGTGTATAGACTTGCTGTACAGCCGATTTAACATATACGTATAATATACATTTGTAATTTAAAACATTTTTCGTTCTATTTACTCTGCTCGCTTGATGCGCGCACGACAGTCAGTATGCTACATCCAGCGCCGCGGCCTCGAGCTGACGTACAGCCGGGATGGATCGTGAATAAGGCCCTTTAACCACGGATAAAGACAGATAGTCTATTCTCCATGCTGCAAACTGTCGCGGCACTGCAGTTCAAGTGCGGTATACCTAAAAGTGTCGCTACGTGTCGCTACGTGTCGCGTCGCGCCGCTGCTGTGCAGTGTCGCTTAGTGCGGTTTAACCTTTAGTAATGATTTTATGTGCTAGATTTTGACATAATTTGTATAGTCGTGTTCGTTGTTACTCTGAAATATAATGTAATAAATATGTGATTTAATTGTATTCTGCGACATCTTATGATTCCTACTAATTTTATCTAATTAACCGAAATGTTGTACGCCTTAAAGGCAAACTACAGAGATAATTTTATTTTATGTCACCATGTACCTACCTGTACTATGAACAATAAATTATTTTGAAGTTTGAAGTTTGAATAAGAGACACATACGTATCCCAACTTCACCGCACCGCATCATGCCACGCTAATCCCGCCTTCCCTCTCTTCCCATTTACCCTACTTCTTCTCCTCACTTCCACCTCCCCTCCCTCTCCCCTCACTTCCCCCTCCCGCCCCTTTTCCCTTCCCCTCCAATCCCCTTCCCCCACATACCTCTCCCTCCCCTCTCCCTTCCCTTCACTTTCACATCTCCTCCACCTCCCATCACCTCCCCTCCCCACCACTCCCCTTACCCACCACTCCCCTTACCCTTCCCTTCCACGCCCCTTACCCTCCCACTACACTCCCCCTATCCCCTCCTCCACTACCCATACCCTCCCCCTTCCCCTCACAATCTTTGAATGTCATATTATCCTCCCCCTCTACTCCCTCTCCCCTCCTCACCACTCCCCCTCTACTACCCTTCCACTCCCCTCCCTCTCTACTCCCCCTCCACCCCCCGTACACGCACCTCCACTCCCCCTCCACTCTCCCTACCCTCCCCCTCTACTCCCCCTACCCTACCCTCCACTCCCCCTACCCTCCCTTTCTACTCCCCCTTCCCCTTCACAAACTTTGAATGTCATAATATTTATTTATATCGAATCAACAGCCTAAATAATAAGTTTCAAGCTTCTAGCTTTAAAAATGACGATACTTCTATACAACTTTTCATCCCCCCTTTCAACCCCTTACAACCCTCTTTTCGCATTAAAAAGTATGTCTATGCCTATGTCCTTTCTCAGGCTCTAGACTATCTGTGTACCAAATTTAATTCAAATCGGTTCTGTAGTTTTAGCGTGAAAGCAGGACAGACAGACAGTGTTACTTTCGCATTATAAAGTAAGCACAAATAAAACCTAGAGATGGCGCTAGCGTAGATTTTAATAGCTCTCCTTTAAATATTCCCTAAATGTATGAGATCCTGCATCGCGCAAACGATATTTTCCGCGATATTGAAATCGATGCACTTGCTTCGTGATTAAAAATCTCAAAAGTTGAACTCGTCCAAAAACGTTTTCTCTTTATAATATTAATTAGTCGGGATATGGGACTATCAGGTTGTTAGACAAGGACACACTCCCACCCTGGTGTCTCTCAATTGGGCCGTTTTGTTCTACAAAGCAATTACAACCTTATATTGAATGCATACGGATTAAATTGAATTTGTCAAAACATCTGCAGTGCACCATCCATTTTATTATGTCTATGCGACAGCTTTATGACAACATTTACGTTCCATTGTGCGTAATAGCATAAAATCTTGGTTTTGGTAAACGCAATCAAATGCAGCCTGATGGGAGGTGGTGCTAGTGAAATCAAGTACGCGTAAACCAAGATCAACATCGACGTTTGAACACGTTTTCACGGTAATATAATAAACAGTATTCTGACTCCATACCAACGGTCGGAACGCGCGTCATGCCTACGCGCCTCGAGTTCGGTACACACTCGGTACACAGCTCACGATAAATGTGGTTGCGCTGCAGTGACGAACGAACCGTATGAAGGTACACTCGTGTAATGATGGTTTAAACAGTAAGCGTGCGAATTGTGAATATTTGATTGATTGAGAATATATATAAATATTATACTTAATATGGCAGAAAGTAATTATAGTCTATATTTTGCTGTTTATGTGTGCTTGAAAGCTCCGAACGGTAAGAGTATAAAATAATGTTTATATACCTACTAGTACGTAATTTTTTTAAGGTGTATATTTCGCTTTCTCCTCTACAGAATAAAATACCTAGATTAATAAATAAATAAATGGATAGAGTGAAAAAAGTGACACACGAGTGACCTATAGTCCACGCTCACTCGTGTTAAAAATAGACTAGTATTAAGGTAGTTTCCTAGGCTAAACTATCTACTCACTTATGTATTGAGCTACTAACGTATATTATTGAATTCGACGGAATATCTATATGAAGTTATTAAGAGAGTAATAAACGGCAGGTACCTACGTAATAACATTTACATTGTAATTTACTTTTCGAGTAAGATATGGAAGTATATAAAATATGTATTGTCATATTTTCACAACTAATTTCATTTTATAAAATAAAAAATATAACATTACAATCACAAAACACGAAATATCGTTAAGTAGGTAGATGCAACTAAAATACTGTAGGCGGGCAGCCCTATCGCGTGACTATACCATCTTAGCACAACAATATAATATGTAATAGGCATTTTAGGTAAATAATTTCTGTTGCCAAGTTTTGTGCTTGTGCAACCAGTAGTGATACGCAATCACAGAGAGAGTCCATGATGGAGCGTTTAAACGTAAGCCTGCAGACCGTGTCCGATTGGGGAGCCACCAACTTGGTCAGGATTAACGCTTCAAAAACGCAGGCATGTTTATTTTCCACCAAGAAGACCCCTTTCCCACTGTCCCCTATATTTCTAGGTGTATCCGTACCGGTACCTTGAGCTTTTAGGAGTAGAACTCTCGTCCAACTTAACTTCGGTTCATATATTAAGTCTAAAGCCAAAATTGCTGCAAAAAAGCTTAGCATTCTGTCCAAAGTCAGGCGGTACTTCACGCCGGGACAGCTTCTGAATTTGTATCCAGCCCAAGTCAGGTCGTGTATCGAGTACAGCTGCCACCTTTGGGATGGATCTGCTAAATACCAGCTTGACGCTTTGGACTCGAATCAAAAAAAGATCATCGATGACGAAAAACTGATGGGTTCAAAACTGAAATGTCTAGCTCTTCGGCGTAAAATTGCGAGCCTGTCTATATTTTACAGGCTACACTTTGGCGAATGTGCCCAAGAACTGCACGATCTAATTCCGCCGTCCCCCCCAACACTAACCGCACAACCAGACGTACTGAAGGTCGACATCCTTTACGGTGGACATTCCACCTATAAGAACTAAGCGTTTCGGTGCCTCTTTTATTGTAAGAACTGCCAAGAAATGGAATGACTTGCCGGCGTCTGTTTTTCTACCAAAATACATCCTCGGAGCGTCCAAGTCTAGAGTGAATAGGTTTTTACTGAGCAAGCGTGCTCCATCCACGACCGCATCGTCACTTACCATCAGGTGAGATAGCGGCCAAACAGTTCACAACAGCGCACAGTTCGCAATTTAAAAAAAAGTTGCCAACTAGTTCAAGGGCCGATTGCCTGTGCACAAGATATGGCATTGCCCTAATCCACATGCCTAACCTATATCTATTTTAAAAAGAAAATAAAGGAAACAACATGTGTTTATTTAATATGTTTTTATTTGAAAACTTAATCTAATATTTATTATTTAACAAATTAATCCCGAAATAATAATAAATTACTAGAGACTAGATGTCTTTACACTGACCAAGCTCGAAAGAGTCAAAAAGATAATATCACAAACTCGGTCTTAGTAAAATTGATACAAGTTACAAAATAAATAAAATAGGGTAAAATAACCAAATTTTGGCGCTGGTCCAGTCCATTTATAGTTATTGTGCGTGATTTTTACGTGTATGGAAATTACGTACTAGGAAATACGAAAATCAAGCACTCACCGTTTTGGTATAAAACTTTGGTGCTAATATCTGGACCAGTGTCAATATTTGGTACTTTTACCCTAAATACAAATGGCGCGAAACATCTGAATCTTTTGACATCTGTTAATATTTTCCTGTGGCTCCCTACTACGAAAGACCCACTCTAGATGATTTCAAAAAAGTGTTGATAATTGCATTGTCTTATATAGGATCCGATGTTTTGCGGCTGTACTTATGAAGGTACGTAATCAAGTTAATACAATAATGAATAGTATAGAGTTGTAAGTTAAAAGATAAGAATGACTTAAGGTGGATCCACATTGTCACTGAAACGAAGCGCTGGCATCTATTGCCATAATATGATGCACAAATTTCCTCCGACAAAAATAAAAGCGCGCATCCGTAATAAAGGCTATGTTGCATAACATGTTTCTGCACTTCGATGTATAGAGCAGACAATAAGAATCTAAGTTCTATGTACTTTTGTAACATGTAAAAATTTTACAAACAATATTTCCACATCTTACTTATACAAAGATTTGGCTCATTTTCGCTCCATTTGTTTACATGTCAGAGATTTGGTATAGAAAATTATAACAATGTCTTAAAAATAATAAATATACTAATTACATGTCGAATGACGTGAAGTTTAATATTAGAAGTTATTAGTACAATATAAGACGATTATGCTTGGTTACAAAATAACAGTATTTTTTTATCTTTTGTTTTGTCGACTTTCTCTATCAAACTTAATATTTAAAAATTGCCTTTTGTGGTCAGTCATTTTGTAATTGAGTTACAAACTTAATAAAAATTATAAAATTAAATTATGCGGTCACTGTTTATACAATATGCGAAACCTTTCGTTTCTAACAGATTTTGTCTTGAGACTAAAAAAAGCTGAAACCGATGGTTTCACATAATTTCTAAACTGTTGTTTTGTTTAAAATTATGTATACCTTAGCATGATTTTTGTTATTTCATAGCAACCTTTCGACAACATACATCGATATAATATGCCATGTTTAATTATGTTATTATGTTTAATTTAGGTTGTTATTAATCTTACAACACGTAATAATCATCTAAATAATATTATCGATTTGATATAAGCTCACAAACTAAATTTGAAAGTTCTAAAATAGTGCTATCCTTTTCTAACCTTTCATGTAAGAAAGAAGCGAAAAATATTTCCAGCCTTTGAACATTTTAGTCAGTAAACAACAACAAAAACAATTCACGTCACTAAACCAGATGAATATCATATAAAATCTTAAAATTCTACCATTTTTAAACTAATTACTGTAAATGAATAAATTAATTAGATAAAAAAAATTACTAAACTGGCTGAGAATTTGGTACAAAAAACAACTTGGTAATCAACACAAACAGGAATGATTATTACGTAAAAAAAAGATATAGATACAAAAACATTACCATTCACTTCGCTTTTTTACTAGTCCAAAAACATTTTCAAAGTATGCAATTATTTTTGAACAAGTAAAAACAAAACGTAGCAAATAGAATATTATGACTTTCTACATATAGTTTTCTAAATAAAATTACACAATAATTATTAAATGGATATGAAGATATGTATTTAGAAATTGAAAGATAAAGAATTAGAAAAGATTGAGCAGTAAAGGAATTATTGCAAAAAGAAACTATCTAATAACATAAATATAAAAACTGATTTTCACTACATACATTTATTATTTATAGTAAAAAGATTGATACAATTATTTTGTAATATTTCGAAAGAAACTTTTGTCCATTATCAATTGACACGAAAATTAGACAGATAATCTTTTATAATATGAAATGAAGTAAATAATGAATCAATAATGGACTTCGAAAGTAAATGGAAATATATTAACTTCTTAATATTACGAAAACTCTACTTCTTATTACTTAAAGCTTCGCAAATTAATCTATTGTCATGATATTTTAAACGAAAATGTGTCTGCACAATTTTATACTAAAAGATCTGTTAATTTTAACTGTGGCAACTCCGCATGGTAGCTTTTTAATCTACTTGCTAAGTGAGCTAAAAATCCGATCGTGTTAAAAATTAGCAGAGACATTTTTAGGAACCTCCTCGTCTTATACCTTAATTTAGTTGATTCTCATTTAAAAATCTACTATCAAATAGAATTTTTAAATGAGAATCATTGGAAAAAAATATTGATATGGTAGCTTGTTTATAAATGCAATATTACTATCACCAATTGTCATTTTCATGGACGAAATAAAGTGTTGTTATCTAAAGGGTTACACTTGAATTCATTATTATCAACTTGTTTTTTTTAAACATATTATAATAACATAAACATAAAAGTAAAAACCATTATTCATGATTGATCCGTCCAAATAAGTAAAACGAACTTTTATGTTCTATTTCTTCTATACCGATTTGTTTTTTTTAGTTTGGACAATGAATTCAAGAAAAAAAATTTTTAGTTTCAGCCCTAACAGTCTAGGAAAACTATTTATGTAACTTAACTTTATACCTAGCTGTCTACATAATAATTGTCATATGTAAGAGCCTCACTATAACTATCGATTATATGATTACTACATTAGTTACAACTTCTCATAATATTAAATCGCGATAGTACTTTTACAAGTTATTACTGGCAACTTTGTTATTTTGGCGCGAAATCTGTTTTAAATTACGAACAGTACATATTATGACAGTTATATTGTCAAACCTAAAACGTGTATTTTAATAGATATTTTTGGACGCACAGCATCCAAAGACAATAAATAGGTAGTCAATTTTTCAAGTCAAAGTTTTATACATGTGTCATTTTTAAATAGAGAATAAAATTAAACGGACTTGAATAAATAACCTATAAGTGAGCTATATATTACTCTCGGTTTGTATTTACAATTTTTGGGATTCTTATACCGTTATTTGGCATTGATTTTGCACTCAGGATTTGTATGTACGGATGACATCTCTGATTTGAGCGCGACATAGCGGGCATTGACCGCCTCCTTTACCACGCCATTGTTGTACAGAACATCTATAACACATACACATATGCCCGCACATATACAGCACACTATCTATAGGATTCTCATAGCAAATAGTACACTCAGTGCCTGTCAAATTACCTTCACCCACCACAGAGTAAATAGGCTGCGAACGACTTGTCGAAGGCGCGTTTATGTTGATTCTCTCGTTCACCCGTTCATTCACTCTTTCATTTATTCTCTCTGGTCGCAACGGTTCCGCGTGGCCGTTCGGTATTTGAACTTGTTCGTTTAGCGTGTTCTGATTGGCTGATAAACATTGAGCTTCGCTGCGAGGGCGCGATGTGGTTGGTTGATTGAGAGATGAGCATGAAGGCTGTGACGTCATCGGTTGGAGGCTGGATAGGCAGATCTGTGAAGACTGGATCGGCTGGAAAGAAGAAAACAAATTGTTAATCTTGGTACTTACAAGTCCCATCGGTAAGTGAAATTTTGGATTGTGTTTAACAATATACTTACAAGTTGATGTGCGTAAATCTAAATTTACCCATATATTTTTATCGTGTTGACTCAGGACCTTGATTTTTATACACCTAATAGGGACTATAGACCTCAGTATCTGGTATAAATTTTAAACTTGCTAGGTCTACCCGTTCGTGAGAAAATCAGTGGTGACAGACAGACAGACGGACAAGAAAGTGATCTTATAAGGGTTCCTTATATCATCTTTTGATGTATGGAACCCTAAAAACGAAAGAAAATTTATTATGTCACTTGACAAGCATTTTACTACGATCGGACCTATCATCATCAATATTATAAATACGAAAGTCAGTTTGCTTGTTTGTGGTTTCTTCACAATTGTTTAGGCTATAATTTTGCACGATACTTCTAAACGCCAGCAAAGCAATCAGTTCGCAAATATTAAAACATTGTAGCCTTCGAGAGAAAAACAGAAAAATATATTAAAAAGAACTCACCTCAATATAATGGGCACTAGCCAAGGTCATTTGCTGATGATTGACAGCATTCTGGCTTCCATTCTGCGGTGGCAGACTGACCACTAAAACTGTCCCACCAGCACCAGTCTGAATCGGAGCTGATCCAGCTATAACCCTCAACTGCTGCGGAGGCGTTTGCGCCTGAACAGTTTGAGAACTTAGCATTCGAATCTTCTGTGTAGCTCCATACAAATCCACAAACGCCCAGAGTCTTAACGTGTGATCCACATGCATTACTGTTATTGGATTGGATCCATTTCTGCTCACTCTTACTTCGCCGTCAATGGTTAATGTGACTGCAAGTTCGTCGCCTCTGCGTAAGCCGTTCGCTGCGTCTCGGCGTACTACCCAATACTCCTGGCGATCGAGTAGCAACTCTGTATCAGTAGGCAGTTCCGATGGTCTGATGGTAGCTGGGTCGCAAGACGTTAGACCAATCGCTAAGCTGCCTGAATAAGCAGGGTCTGTTGCTAAGATCTGAACGACAATCGTCTGCCCCGGACGCATGGGTCTTGCTGTGAAGACGTAACCTTGAGAAAACTCTCCTTCCATTCTGGCCGCTACTCCTCTATCGCTTATATAGTTGATATTCCGTCCTTTAGTTCTGTGAAGGCTAAGCGGAACAAGAGGGTTTTGGTATCTTGGAGCTGGGAGATGCTCATCAACCGTTAGAGATCGCATACCGCTGACAAGTCTGTCTTCTTCAACAGGGCTGTGATTGGCGCGTCTAACTTGGCTCGGCGCTCGAGGATCAGCCAATTGCACAGCTGTGCAGTTTCCGTAGACATCTACCAACGCCCATACAGGGTTTCTGGTGTCCACTCCAGAGAAGAACAGTCCTTTTTCTTCTCCATTGATTCCGAAATGGACGTCTCCTGCTGCGTTGACGTAATAATGCAAGATGTTGTCTTTTTCGCAGAATCTTTCGCCCAATGCCTTGGCCCAATTGCCTGGTTTGTTGGTCAAGTCAGGACAGGCGTATTTGGGGAGGGAATGGGCGATGCTGTTGGGGTCGTGGGTAGTGAAGCCAAATCTGATAACGCCGCTCCAGCTGTTCGAGATGTCCACGAAACGGATGCATACCTGGAAAGAAGGAGAAAGGGTTCTTATTTCTAATTAAAGAAAACTTAAAGCAGATGTATCTAAAATTGTTTTAAAAGAAACAAGAGAGACTTCAAATGTAGTCTTAATAATCATTATTATGTATAGTCAGTTCAAAATAAAGTATTAAACGAAAGAAAGATGGAAAGATTTAGTAACTGACACTACGTGATTGATTTTCCTATTGCAAATACTAGAGATAATCTTATCAGAAAACCAATATGGTACAGAACCGATAGAAAAGTTGAAAAGTAAATAAGATTTAATCTCATTTTCCACTTTTCTAAACTGGAACATCGATGGCAACGCGCAACGATAGCTGATAAAAAAAATTATCTCCGTACAAAATAGCTTGATTGACAGAAATTTTGCGCAGATAACTTTTTTTTATTATATCTTATGGGCTATCGTTTGATCACTATCTCGCCTAGTGATAAGTAATAATATGGTCGAAGATGGTGAAAACGCTAGGCCTAGAATACTCTTGAATCTTAAGGGCTGTGTGCTGCCGGAACACCGTAGTCTGTAAGGTACCGTAAGGCAGATTTTATTTTCTCTTTGACCTGTAGAAAATTACCGCTTGTGCTCGCCTACCTAATAGAGATATTAGCCTAATTATATATAACATATTATAAATATTAATAAACGGGACTTATCGCGCTAAAACATTAATTTAATTTAACTCGACTTATCGACCAAGATATATTACTATTTGAGATATTGGGATTTTATATATTTTCTCGCTTCTAAGAGTCATGATTAGGCAAATGTCGCAATATATATATATATAATAGTATATAGCTAGCGACCCGCCCCGGCTTTGCTCGGGTAGAGCATATACGCTTACATTTTTCGAATCAGTTTGTTCTAATTAACATCTTCAACAATCATTGTCATTTTTTTAACCAATTTACACAAAACCTTAACAAATAATATACATAAGCCTTTATCATGAATCACTCTGTCTGTCTATTAGTGTAAACCGCATGAAATTCATTCAGTAGTTTTTGAGTTTTTCGCGAACAGACAGACAGACGCGGCGGGGACTTTGTTTTATATGTAGTGATATAAAATACCTTTTCGTTAACCCTGACAGGTCTTGCACTGAACGCAACACCTTTGCAGAAGGACTCGACGCGTCTGGCTGTGAATCCATCCCTGGAGATGCGGACATTTTCGCCGTGGACGTTGTGGAAACTCAGCGGAGGAAGGTTGTTCGGTGTCCCACTGGAGCAAGATGAACGGGGCACTGAAATAATAGAGAAATTGCTGTTAAAAAACTAGTTGATATTTATAAGTTCTATGCGGAATTTAACGTGTTCTAGAGTGGAGACCACGGCTCGGTAAACGAAGTGTAGGATGATGAAGCGATGATGTATGCAAGCTAGCTGGCAGCGGCTGGAAACAAAGACCCGAAAATCGACCTCAGTGGCGTGCCATAGGAGAGGCCATCTATGTCCTACAGTGGAAGAATATTGGCTGTTAATGATGATGATGGATGTATGGATGGATTGTGTTTTTCTGGTTTTACTGGATTTCCGGGTTGGATTTTTCTAATGAAAATGAATGTAAAAGAAAATGTATGTGTGCTTTTCACAATGGAAGGAAATTTCCCTCCGTTGAAGGAAAAACATTGTTAAGAAACCAAAAACTTCCGCATGGTGGTAGGACACTATCTAGTGTCCGCCTGGCCAGTTACCACCCTCAAGATTAGAAAATCTGTCGCCAAAACATGTAATGTGTTCCGGCAGCTATCCTTGAGAGCCAGTTCCCATTCTAGGCCTAGCGTGCATACCATCTTCGAACTGATCATCACTTACCAACAGGCGAGATAGTGGTCAAACGCAAGCCCATAAGATATAGTAAAAAAAAGTTATCTGCGCAAAATTATATATAATTATATAAGATATTTAAAAAAATGACGATGATATCGAATTGCAGCTGATTTCACATGCCATTGGCGCGTTAAATTTGGGGAATAGACAGAACTACTGTTCTACTGTTTGATAGATATTATATAATTTCTATTCTCCTACTAAATTTTCCTAAACATTTTATCAAAAGAAACACACCAATGATAAACTTCAAAGTAAGCACATCATGCTCAAAAGCAAAACCGACCCCATATATCCACCCCAAGAAATGCTACTATTGTGCTCGCCCCAAATCCAAGATGGCGGCGCCGCAACGCGTCACCTGCTAGGCAGATGCGTGTAAGCAGCTTGCCATCAAAATGCTAACTTTAATTGATACTCTCCGAATTAATAGTACATATACTGTACTTTCTTTGTGCTAGGAAAGGTTACTTTAGCAATTTCTAGAGTAATTGAAGATGTTTTATTTCTGGAAACTTCTCAAGATGCGGCCGTGTAAGGCATGCTTTTCAAAAGCAAATAGTTGCGCGAAGACAACAGATGGCTTTAATGGTAAAAAAAATTCAATGGCGATTTATATTTGCTATGGTCACGAATACGAAATGGAGCATTTTTTTTCTCGACTAAAGGTGGTACTGAGCCTCGTATGTTTTTTTTACGCATAACTTTTGATTAAGTATTATTTTTGTCTGATAGGCAAGCGTTTGACCACAATCTCACCTGGTGGTAAGCGATGATCAGGACGAGGATAGTGAACCCGCTAGACCTACAATGGTCTGACTCTCAAGGGCTGGGGCTGTGTTGCCGGAAAACCGTAAGGTGTGAAGGTGTGGCGGCAAATTTTCTCCTTGATGGTGGTAAGCTACTTTTTGGTAGGAAGTCAAGTGGAACATTGATTTAATTGCTCCTATAATAGGTTTTAGCGAGTATAATTAGATTTTTTGGTTTTAATTTTGTTCGATAGGGAATGGTTGCAGGTTAGAATCGCAAATATAATTTAAAACGATATATATATGATATATATATATATGATATATATATATATGATATATATATATATATGATATATATATATATATATAGATATATATATATGATGCCCATATAAAAACACACTGTTAGAGATGCAGAAAGAAAAATGCAAGATAATCAACGCGTGCGAAGTTATTTAAAATAAACAAAACTAGACCAAAGACAATTAAAAAGTAATCTGTCAAATTGCGCGCTAAATTACCCAACATGGCGGACGTTCATTACATCATACTTAGTAAACTTATACACTTCCTCCCAACCCTGAAAGGAAGTGTTAGCACGTGCACCACAATGGGGTGGCCCATGGTTCACGGTTCCCCATGATTAACCAAGTGTGAATGGCTATAGGGGTTCATACTTTATGGTATGTCCACGTACTGTGACTCTATGGTTATTTTATGTAACTGGCTGGTAAGAATAATTTTTGAAGCATAAAATCGATTTTTAAAAACGTCCATAATGCTGTAATTGCTAATTATATTTCATTTTGATACGCAAGTGCTTTCTTTGTATTCATTTAAATATTTAATATTCATTTAAAAATTGTACGATACGTTTTGTCCAGGCTCTTTTCGCTTTAGTGTTCAAGCAATCTTTAAATTTCGTCTAATCGTTGCTCGCAAAATGGTTTGTAAATTTTGACAGGAAACTCGCATACGTAAGTAGATTGTAAGTTCAATAGAAGCTTGTAATAAAAAGATTAATCGCGAGCTATCAAGATAAAACTGTCAACTTATCAAGTACTTATCAAGCACTTTCCAAAGCCAGGTGTTTACACAGGGGGTTGCCATTTTGGATTTTAAAAGGGGAGCAGCATCCGCCGGAAGCGTAGATCGATCGGATCTCCTTATTACTTTTAAATATAGAACTTTTGGGGGAAGATGGCGGAAATAACGTAGTTTTTTTTTCTAAATCGGAAGTAAAATGTGAGGGTACTCGGTAATGTGATATTTATTTTAAACAGAGAATAGTGTCTTACTTACATGCAAAACTTAATGCCTGTGCAGACAGATAGTTTATGGTCTTTTCGTTATTCAGACAAATAATATTTTTACAAGTATTTTTACGCAGATGTTTAAATAAATTGTAAATCAAAATTATTTAACCTTAAATTTATTTGTTTATACTCAACAGTTACCTACTATTAAACATGTAGTTAGATATAAACAATAAGTAACATTGACTAAAATCGAGAACATTCCCTTTAACAGCAGTTTATCGATTAGTATCTAATTACTTCTACGTAATCGTTGTCTATGACAAGACAAACCTTTATCAATCTGTCTATGCCTAAAATTGACATTTGGCGTCACTTCCCAGTCTATTTTAAACTCATTTAAATTTGGCTACAAAAATATAAACACTTACCGAAAATAGCTCAAAACAAATTAATGTTTAAATTTAGCGTTGCCACGTGCCCCACGTTTATTTCGGCGGGTGTGTCAAATTGCTGTTCGCTGACAGATGAGGGGACATGTCTAATAATGACATTTACAAACTTCAAAATGTATACCGACTTCACATGCCGCGCGCGTCATTTTCAGTAGCAATAACAAGTTCTATAAAATTGGCTAACAAATTATTATTGTTAGCGGATAAATCTAGTATCTTTACACAAAAAATATAAATTGAGAGACCCTTCTATTACAGATCGGTTTATCAGACGCACAGATCATGGAAAAGTGTCTAAACAAGTATATAGGACGGTAGTTAGCAATTTATATGTATTATCTGTGAAAATATGAATCTGAATGGAACATAGAACTTGATAGCTGCTGTCGTCACATTTGCAACCGTGCGAAGCCTAGGCGGATCCACTAAATAAAAAATAGAAGACTCTTTCAGAATATTATAACTGGAACACATACCGAGACAGACTAAAAAGAACGCCATCAACAGAACCAGCTAAGAAGTCATCAAAACAAATGCACTAGGCGCGCATAACATAAAGAGACAATACACAAACAATAAAACAATTAAAAACAAGTCGTCCGCTTGCCACCAATGGCCAATACAATGCACAACGGCTATTATATTCTTTAGATTCACAAGAGAGAGACTAAAATTTTTAGACTGAACAAAAAAATCGACTTCAAAATTCAAATGCTGCGCTAGTCATTTTCAGTACCAATATTGCGGTCTCATATTCATATCTCTGGAACTACTCATCAGATCTCGATGAAATTACAATGAGACCACCTTAGAGATGAACCCTACCAATGAATAAAGAATCATTCGAATCGGTTCACAAACTGGCAGAGTAATCGCGTAACAAACATACAAAAAAAAACCAAAAGAATTGAGAACGGAAGTCGGTTTAAAGATAACGCCATCAACAGAAAACCAGCTAAACATCAAAACAAAAGTACCAGGCGAGCATAAAATCAAAGAGACAATTCACAAAACAATTAACGCGTCGTTATCTTACACTACCATTGGCCAATACATTGCACAACGCCTATTAATCTATTCCCAGATATCTAGATCGTGTTTGACGTCAAACGAACACTACATTTAGACCTAGGGATTGCACCAGGAAGCCCGTGACGTCTTATGTGACATTTAACGTGTGTGTTTTGTTTTGTTTTAATACGATTACAGATTTGTGTCAGATTGATTTAGAATCACAGAAAAAGAAATATATAAACAGTGTCTTACGCATGGATTCTTAGGCTGAGTTGCACCATGTGACTTTAACCGTAACTATAACCTTATCCGGTTTTTTTATGGAGTTTGACTGACTTTTGACGTTTGTTTATAGATGAAAGATGGTGCAACCCAGCATTAGTTTTATTTTACGGACAGAGACGAAGAGTCAGTAATAGGGTTCCCAATAAGGGTTAGGTTTCTGTACGGAACTCTTAAGTCTCTTTAAACCTGTTCGTATGAGCAAAGCAAACCAGAGGTTTTCCCTACACACAACATGACGTCACAAAAGTACCAAGGCACCATAAATGCACAAGAGGTATATAACACATACCCTCCCAAAACATTATCCTCTCCAAAGTACTAGGGCGTCATATCAGACAATAGCGTTTTCATTATACACCCCCTTGAGAAAAGAAACATCGGCACATCTGTATAAGGGTAGTTTATGCGGGGGTGGTTTTAAGGGTTAGCTTTATTAATATAAGATTAAGGTCAGAATGTTCAACTAATGTCAGCGTAGGAAAAATTATGTCATCAAGACTAAGCATTTTTGTTGAAGTGTCAAGTTTTATTATTAAAATAATAACCCGACTGCGTGTAAAATTTATATTATGTTGTTGTTTAGCATTTCTTATTCAAAATCAATATTTTAAGTTATCTATCGTGCTTGATTTTTTTAAAGTTTGGTTTCGGAAACTGCCTCTCATTTCATTTAGATCTTTGCAAATCACAATGCTTTAATCCATAGATATTTCAATTCGAAAGAATCAGTGATTCTAATCGGAAAAGTTTTCGCGACCAAATAGCTTCCAAATTCGAATGTATCCGATTGAAACGAGTATCGTACGACAGTCTACGAAGTCGGCCAACGAAGTGTAGGTGTTAATAGAGTATATTATTTAATATATTATAGTGTTGTAATACAATTACTTAACTCATGACATTGACTCTACCTACACCTAACGCCTCCGTACTTTCAATTTTATTCAATCTTTTGGGAAACACCTGATTTCCATACAAAATAATAATGCACAAATATGAGTAAATGAAGCAACTTGCACTGAAATCACATCTATTGGTCTTACTAGACTACAAGTCTTTACTTGTGGGAAATTATATTTTATACCTACATAATTTGATTAAAGAATCTCTAGAGATATGGAGATTAACATCTCAAACTTGGTACTGATAAGATCGTTTAAAAAATAAAAGAACCGACTTCAAATGCCGCGCTATTAATTTTCAGCACCAAGTTTGAGGTTTTTATCTCCATATCTCTGGAGATACTTAACATATCTCGATGAAATTACTATGGTACCATTCTATGGATATCTTCTTTCCAACAAGAAAATAATCATCAAAATCGGTTCATAATCGCCGAAGTTATCCGCGAACATATATATGCAACGCGATATATATATATATATATATATATATATACGGTCAAATTGAGATACATAATTTTTTTGAAGTTGGTTAAAAATGACTAGCGCGGCATTTGAATTTTCGGAAAATTAGGCGGTTCTTTTAGTTTTCTTAAACGATCTTAAATTATTTACAATCAAATGATTTCCTTGCGTTTGTTGTATTGTTTTAAAGTAATTGAAACGTAACATTCAACAGTTGTCTGTTGTATTTACACTGTCAGTCTATTTCAATCTAAATCAGTGTGTAATTAATCGTAAATATCGTGTTTCCTACAGGATGCGCACGCGCAACGGTGCGTGATTCCTTGAAGGGATGTTACAATATAAATTGTCGTAAGGGCCTTCTTTACAGCTACTGATTTTGAAAATTACTATAAAAGTATAGGTATTTTTAATACGCTTTTATTAGCTTCAGACGTATGTATGTTTGTATGTTAGTATGTAACGGAATCTTTGAACATGATTTTAACCCCCTTCAAAACGTCGGATTAACTCGAAATTTGGCATACTTATTTACCCCTGACTACAAGGAAAGGGTTATGTTAACGGACAGTAATTGCATATTAAGTTTAAATTAAACAAATTATTAGCATAGATTAAAAAAACCTAGTTATTAATACATGAAGCGAAAACTTTGTACCCTTTATAAAATAATAATTCAAGATCGTTTAAAAAACTAAAAGAACCGACTTCAAACGTCGCACTAGGAATTTTCAGTCCTAAGTTTGAGGTGTTTACCTTCATATCTCTGGAGATACAGAACGCATCTCGATGACATTTAAATGGGACCACCTCTGAAGTATACTCTTTCAAATAAAACAAGAATTTTTCAAATCGGTTCAGGCGGCTTCGAGTAATCGGTGAGAATACATAAAGTCGAACATATAACTTCCTCCTTTTTTGAAATCAGTAAAAAAATACGCGAACGGATGAACGTGAAATTTTACACAGTTAAAGTTTATGAAAAAGAAGTGCATAAAGTTTTTTTTAAATTATATTTTAAGACCACTAGTACATTATAATTATCATAGATTGTAATGGTAATGAGACATATAATATGCTTTGTAGATAAATTATTAAACAATAACTGCCTTCAAATCAAGAACCATTCCTATTTCTGCAACAAACAGATAAACCACAATAGAAGCCGGAAGAGGGGATGATGACACAATGCAAAATTTCGCACAAACATAGCGTCATCCAAACATACATGCACATACCTGAAAGTTCCTAAATACATATAGTAAGTATCATGCATTGTATGATTTGTATGGAATGACGTAAGTTTAATGTTTTCTTAAATGACATAGGTGGCACAACAATATTTACTAGTGGTTCTGTGAGAATAGTAGACTTCGGGAGAACTTATAACCATGCACGCCATGCAGTAACCGACACTTTTCCCTGGCTTTGAAAGCCATAGAAAAGACAAGATCAGACTCAAAAAATAAATAAATCAAGGAATTTGTGTGCCAATTTTCGTCAAAATCGGATTATAAATGCGACCCGTAGTCGAGAACAGACTGACAGACGGATAAAGCATTTTTGGCCAATCTTGAAACTGTGACGCTTGGGAAGTCTCCTCCTTGCACTCTTGGAGAAGAACAACAACTCTGTTATCTATTCAAATGTTGATATAGAAAGGTTTGATAAGGGAATTATCAGGCCCCCTAGACAAAATCTAATTTCTGTTTCCATTCACGCTAACGCAACTTCAAAATGTATGGGAATTACACCTTTTTTGCGGTAACATAAATGTCATTACATACATTTTGGACTTACGTTAGCGTGAATGGAAACAGATATTGAATTTAGTTTAGGAGGGCTGATAGGCTAGCGTTTGACCAATGATGGTAAATTATGTGGTCGATGATGGTAAACACACTCTCAAGAGATGTGCTGCCGGAACACCGGAAGGTTATGGCGGCTGATTTTCTACTTATTTGTTTTATTTTTATATTTTTTTTAAACGTATTATGTTTCTTTGAAGTGTCGCACACTTTATATTTTTGTAAATTGTTAAACACAATTTACAGCAATGTGGGTTGCACATTCCTTAGTAATCTAGTTAACCCCTCCAACTTTTAAAGAAATGTATAGCCTAGCGTTTGACCACTATCTCACCTGGTGGTAAGTGATGATGCGGTCGAAGATGGTAAGGACGCTAGGCCTAGAATGGGAACTGGCTCTCAAGGATAGCTGCCGGAACACATTACATGTTTTGGCGACAGATTTTCTTACTTGAGGGTGGTAGCTGGCCAGGCGGACACTAGATAGTGTCCTATCACCATGCGAGGTTGGGGGTTTCTTAACGATGTTTTTATTTCACTGTGAAAAGGCCACTGTGAAAGGCCACATACATTTTTCTATAGAAAAATCCATTGGTGCAAGGCGGGGATTGAACTCGGTACCTCTGGCATCGAAGCCGACAGTTTCCCGATTACGCCACCGGGCCCTCATGCTAAGCTAACTCATCAACTAAGCTAAATATGCTTGTGTCTGGAGTGGATTTACGTCAATAGTGCAATGGATCGAACTTACGGCCTCTCGATCGGCAGACGCCTTTGCCATTGTCTATTGCCGCTGGTTGCTGGTAAACTGCTTTTTTAGTAACAAGTCAGGCGGAACATCGATATATAATGCTCCTACCACCAGTCCTGCCTGTATCCTACCTTTACTTATAAACGTTAGACTTAACATAAGCCGTACTTTAACCTTTAACATACATAAACACAGTATTTTTAGGTAAATCATAATCCAACACGTGAGCAGGTGTATAAGTATAACGGGTTTCAAAGGTTACGTCTAAAAAGCTTCAGTAATTTTAATACAAACATTTTAAAATCTTTGGGAATGTTTAGGTTAGATTTGGAAAGAAAAATATTAATATTGCAATTTATGTTTTGGATCGTTTTTAACATCATTATTTTTAAAAACAATTGAAATAAAATTTAAATAGATATTTTCAAATGATAAAAAAATATTTGAATAAAGCCTTTACTTCATCAATTGTGATTTTGTAGTTTCGCGTATTTGAGACATGATATTATTGCCAATTGTCTCCACCTAGGTGCACTTCTTCAGGCAGGTTAACTTATAAAAGTCTTGTGTGTAACTCCATTTAATTTAGTTACCACCACCAGCTACCCGCTACCGCCCTCAAGTTATAAAATCTGTCGCCAAACATCTAATGTGTTGCGGCCGCTATCCTTGAGAGCCAGTTCCCATTCTAGGCCTAGCGTGCTTATCATCTTCGACCGCGTCATCACTTACCAATAGGTGAGATAGTGGTCAAAGTTCAAACGCTAGCCTAAAAAATATATTTAAAAAAAAGTTTTAATTCAATATGAATCAGCGAGAAATTGACAGTAAAAAAAAATTAAACATTCATCAGCCGTTTCAAATTGGCCAATAAATGTTTATTGAAAACATTCAATTAACACAGAAGATAAGCTTGAAATTTCCAATTAATATAGAAATCTAGTTAGGAAAATCCAATACTGTAGGGTGAATCGGAATACAATTTGGGTCGGCTTGGGGCAGTCGAGGCGAGTAATAACCCAAAATTGGAGTTTAGCCGACCATCTGCGCTTCTTATTAAATGTACTAGCATTTGTCTGTGGATTTGCTTGTGTTTTCGTTTTCAGAAAGCCTTAGACGTACTACTCATTTTCAGATGTGAGATTCGGTAGGTTACAGGACAAATTACTTTTAGGTCTTATAACATTTTCAAGTTTTAATGGACGAAATGGTGTCGGTTAGGTTAGTATGTTATTTATCACTGAGTAGAAAGCAAGTAATTTTACTTCCAATAATCTTAAGAAATCATGAACTAAGATAGACAACTAAGAAATGGAATCGCGAATTAATTTTGTGTTCGAGCAGATATTCTCATCTTTTGAAAAGTTACTTTTGTTTATAAACAACGTACTTTATTTGAAAATAGTTTAGAAATAGGACTACAACAAACATTCTACAACCAATCCAATCGCAACCCCCAATAACCAGAGGGAATAGCGTAGGGCATAGGATGACTCCCTAAGGCACGCCCGCTCTAACTGCGGCGTTGTGTAAGTAACTATTAATATTTATGGGGTATATTGGATTTTAGTGACCGTACTGACAGGGTGAATGGGGCGGAAGGGTGGTTTAAGTATTAGTTTAAATAAAATCGATGATTGGGAAGGTCGCAAGCTTTTGATAAAACGATGGAGGTTGAAGTTGTTAAGTTTATGTAGGTTAAGGCAATGTCAAGATCTTATCTCTTTATCTACAAAAATTACGGATTCGAATTTGTTAAGTCATTATACTTATTTTTAGCAATTCTTGCGGCTTAATTACGCGTCGCACGGTTTTTATATACATTAATACGAGAGGTAACAGCTAAAAAATATACGTACTTAGTTTTTTTAATAGGCAAAATTATATTAATGACTAGCATACCCTCCGCACGTCTTCGCCCGCGAAATATGTTAGTCGCTGATAATCACTGACCACATATCCACGGGTATAAAAGCAGGCGATAGTGAAGGTGTTAAAATACATGGTATGTGATCTGTGCTGATAATGTAGCTAGATGAAAGAATTTTTAAAAATTAACCCAGGCGTTTTTTTTCCTCTTTTCATAATATTAGAAGGTTTAAATTTTGTTTTGTATTCAGCCAAATGTCAATTATATAGTTTATTGAGACATTACAAGAAAATATCGAGAAATTAAATCTCTTCTTCTTCATCGTGTCACTGTTAGCAGAGTAGTCGTGGTCGTCACTTTAGTATTATTATTATATTTGATGCAAAACAAACGTACATTTATATTTATTTATCTATCTGAAGGTTTTCTAGCTCATAGCTATTATAAAGATACACCTAACTACCGTATCGTCCAATTCAAGCGAGCCTCCACTTCAAACCACGTTCAGGAACGTTGCTCGGTCATGGACCTTCGTTCACACTCCGTGACCACGTGAAACGCCGTAAAAATCGAGCTAAATGCTTATTAAAAAAACCATTTCGTTCAGTTTCTTTTTCAATTACTACATTAGATTTGGTCGGATTGAAGTATTGGTGTCTACTTTTATTTCGATCTGTGCGTTTGCTGTGATTTATGTCAGATTCGTGTATTGAAAGCAGTAATTTTATTGGTGACCTGCAGAGAAGACAACGTGAGATTATAACTCAATTTTTTTTTGGGTGCAATAGCCAGGTTGACCATAATATCATTTGTTGTAAAACACAATGTGATCTAAAACAGACTCGAGCTTCAGAAGTAGAAAAGGTATTAAAAGAAGTAGACGGCTAAAAGGAGGCTGGCAAGAGCTGGATGAGAGTGGCCGAGGATCGTGCTCAGTGGCGTACTACGTCCAGAAGTGGACTAGCATAGGTTGATGATGATAATGATGATGATGATGCCTTGAGTTGCCCACCCAAGAGATGCAATAACTCAAGATTTTTTTAAATGTCTTCTTTGGGAATCCACACAGGTAAAAAACTGGCCAAGTGCAAGTCGGACTCGCACTCGTAGGGTTCCGTAACACAGTTAAGTATTCCATAACTATGATTTTCCGCAACTACAAAATTAACCTTGTATTTCATAGTGTTTGTATGAAAAACAATGTTATCTTTGCGGTCGCCATATCTCTAAAACTGCTGACTGTATCTCGTTCAAACCAATTTTCATTGTTAGTTTTTATTGTGATTTACAGCATATATTTTTTTTAGATTTTTTACTCTCATACTTTAAAAGTTAGAGGGGGGGGGGGGAGACACACATTTTACCACTTTAGACGCGCCTATCTTTCAAATGATTGACTTTGAGAAAAAATGATTTTAGGAACCTCAATGTCATTTTTGAAGACCTATCTATCCATCCACGTATAGGTTTGAAGAAAAATTTTTTTTTGTTTTAGTTCCATGTATGGGATGCCCCGCCCCCCCCCCCTTAAACTTTTATATTTTTTATTTTTGTATAAAAATCGGAAAGCGGTTTACAGAATACATCTACCTACCAAGTTTCAATTCTGTTGTCCTAACAGTTTCGGAATAAAATGGCTGTGACATACGGACGGACAGACAGACAGACATGACGAATCTATAAGGGTTCCGTTTTTTGCCATTCGGCTACGGAACCCTAAAAAATCTGTGAGAGTCAGTATAGTTCAATATAACCCAAGGCATCTATTAAAAGCCATACTCGTACCAGTTTCATAAAAGAAAAGATACATAGCTACTATAAAGCTAAGAAATCGGAATGAATGTCTTAATTAGAGAACTAAAAAGAAGCGTATTCAAAGACAAGAGATTTGAAACAAACAATGTCGAAATACAAAGGCCACAAAGGAAATGTGCGTGAGTCATTCAAAAACAAACATTACAGTTAATGTGTTAAAGCTTATTTAAGTACACGAGAGCTCTAGAGGTATTATATGCATTCAATGTTTGTATAGGGTCCGAATATGTAGGGGTCCCTCAATATACTTAAAAGAGCATGGCGTTAAAATGTTTACAAGACTAGATACGAGGCAACTTCAAAAATGTATCTTCTTGATTCAGTAACAAATATTATGTATGTATGTACCTTATTTTTATTGTATTTAACGAATCTGGCGAAAAGCAGACGTGCTTAAATAAAACAAAACTAATGAAGACTTATTTGTGGATGTCGTAGACAGAGTATTCTGTCTGCGATGGATGCGCTTTGTGTCAATGTGAATTTAGAATTCGAAATAATTCAAATGGTGCGTTTAAATTTAGAATCTGCTAGATATCTATTGTTTTAATAGAGATATGATATATTATATCCTTTTGTTTTTAATTTGAATTACTTTATGGCTCGCGCCATTTTTATTACCTGCCAGTAAATTTTTTTTCACGTCATGCTACAGTTCTGTCTTTATATTTAATGTAACTCTTATGGCCTTGAAAATAAGATGAATAATCATTTTAAAACAGTGAAAATGGCAGTCATGTGTATCGTTCTAAAAAAGCAAAATGCGTGACGGATTGTGAGCACGCAATTTGAACTGTAACGTTAGAAAGAGATAGCTATACAATAAAGAAGAACAGACAGACCACATACGAAAGAGAATGTTGTAAAAACGAAAACTATTAATTACATACTTTGTAATTGTAGGTATTTTTCTGGTTTGTACTGATCATTAATTGAGAGATTATTTAGAACTATGTTTTAGCTAAGCATTATCTATATAAAAGTGACAATGATGTTTCTAAGATGAATAATTTAAGATCGATGAAAAATCGATAAAAACCGAATTAATACACTACAAATGTAATACACCGTCGCAATACACTACATTTCCATAGCGACAACATAATATAGTAAATACTCAGAAGAATAGTCTGAAAGTAAATAAAACAAATAAATATACCAACTGTAAGCCCACTCCAAGCCCCGTGGGTCCCGCCATCTGCACTCGACAGTTGTGACAGAATTAGTTCCTCCCCCGCCATAGACAATTATTTTATTTTTAAAAATGGCGGGAGACTTGACTTTATTTTAAGAGGGAAACTTTTAGGGGGAAATATTGTTACCTAATCCTATTTGAGCTTTTGACAGGCACGTGAAAATTTTAGGCATCGACATTGTATTTTCTTATAATTTGTTATAGTCTTCCATCATATTGAATTTTTTCAATTAAGTAGGTAAATTAGATTTTGAAAATATCGAGTATGTCGACTGTCTGTAAAACTTGATAATGAATATTATTAGTAGTAATTGGACTGGACTGTAAATTTAAAAGGCTTTCGACTTTTACTTCTTGACTCCTAAAAACTTTGAAAGGGCTAAATAAAAACTGGCTAGATACACTAAAAGGGAAAAACAAAGTTAATCCTATTGTTTATGGTTTTATATAAGAGGTTATCCGTTTGAAAAAACATGCAACTAATATTCAGATATACCTAGAATTATTGAGAAATTACAAATTGCTACATAGATAGAGTAAATTCAAACTTACAAGTCTTAAATAAGCATCTACATCAAAACTAGACTAAAAATTCATTGACATATTCAAGCCTTCATACAACGAACTACATCATAATGCAACGATATAATGTTCGAAGTTAAACAACAAAATTCAAGGTCTATTTTTTCCACAGTACTCAGGCAAGGTACAAAAACAAACTTTATTACTGAAATAATAGAGTGCACAGGATGTTGTCTATAAAGATCGATTCTCACGCTCGGAACATTAAAATGTAAGTACGTGGTGCTTACTTAGCTTATAAATAATCGGATAGCGAAGGTTCCGTATTATTTATTACTATTTATAGTTGCCTTAATTGATAGCAATTCGCAATAATCGTGACAGATATTTTGTAATATCAGATTAACGTATAATATTGACTGTTACACGATCTGATTCATTCTTCCCCTAGGCAAACTAGGCAAACAAATTAACGGACTCCATAGATGGTGGATGTTCCAACAAGCCGCACTAAACGTTTACACTGACTTTTGGTTCGACGTTTATTCATCATTCGAACCGCAAATTTATTACTGTGACCTGTGACTGTCTTCAACAGGTGGTAGTAGCATATCGATGATACGCCTGATACCATAAAGTAGCTTACCACCATCAAGGAAAAAGTCTGCCATAGCCAAAACCTTATAGGTCATTCTTTAGTCTAAAAATCAAGACTCGCGAGGTCTCACAGTTCACTGAGTCACTAGTAAATACGTTTGTAGGTTTTTTTAACTGATATTAAAAGGTTGTCATTGTCAGCTTCCAACCAAAGGATTAAAACCTTGCGGATCCCTATAATAGTAAACAACAGGACGTGGAGTCTATACTTAAGTTAACGGTCCACATCTTAGTTTCCCACGTTGCAATTGTCATGTTCTTTTTACATCATTATGTACCGGTCGCCATATTGATTTTTGCTATATTTTTTTGCTGTTGGACCATAGACACTGTTTTTTTTGTCTTGACGTAAATATGTATTTAGCCGGAAGTGTAATGAATTTTTCAGAATAAAAAGTAAAATTTAATACGGTTCTTATGATAAATTGGCGACACAAAAATATAAATAAAAGCTTAAAAAAGTCAAAATGTATCTTCTGTATTAGGTCTTCTTACGTCTTTGGATTATTATTTGGACTTGGAGTTGCAGATTCAGAATATACTACGAATTTATAAATTAAAATAATAAGCAATGGTTAAAAATTATATCAATGAATTCCCTATTTTCTTGTCAGTATACATCTTCAAAGTACATTCTTACTATGGTAAAGAACACATCTAGAAATATGTATTTTTAAAATTTTATAACTATCCAGTTTATTATGCACACAGTGTCGCTTGCTCCCGTAGGACAGGATAATTTTTTTGTTAATTTTGTCGAGGGAAGCCACTTTTGTTGTTTTTGATACCGCTTCTGTTATAAATTGGATGATTACAGTTTTTTTATTAATCTAGTTGAAATATGTAATTGAAGTATCGGAATATGAGATTTAAAATCTATGATTTTTTTACATGGGCTTAATGCATTAATAGTAGCAAGTACAGCCTTTAGTTTTTAAGAATCGACTTCACAAAGTTTCTCAAATCGCCTATATATTTTTGTTTTTGTTTAATTTGGAACATTATTTTTTAGGTTTGAGAGAGGATGCTTAATATTTTGTCCCATTGTAAAAAAAAGCAACTTATTTTTATATTTACATTACAGTCGCTAGGTGGCTTTTGATGCAACCTACATTTTTTTTTAGCGAAAAATGGTCCTTGAAAATTTGTATTTAAAAATGTATGGAATGAAAGCGGTATAGACATCAATCGAAACATAATTTAAAGAAAACATAAGATTTGTCAGACACTTGTGTTCAATTTGAGTCTCCAGAAACTATCATATTTTTTTAAGGAATGCCTCATTACCTTTGTGACTGTGCCTCAAAAAATGTTCTCTTTTTTTTTTAATACAATACCTTATTTGACACACGAGTAAGATCTGTGCCACGATAAAAAATAGAAAAAAATCTCAAAGAAACTCTCTTCAAACATTTTGATTAAATAAACACATTTTTGAGCACTATTCACCCAAAGTAATTTAAACATAGATTTTCTCCTATACAAAAAGTTGTTTTCCCTAAACGGATGTGACGTATAGATTTCAACCGCACAGGATAGGCTTGGCATCGGATGGGTCCAATATCACTACTCGTTTACCGCCTGATTCTGTTAGCCTAGTACATTGAAAGTTGAAAAGCAAGGGTATTCCCGGATGGTGAGGTAATTTGATTTGTATTACGTGAAATAGTATCTAACTTCGATATTAAAAACAGGCTCCTTAATTTCTAATTAAAATTAGAAAAAAGACATGCTTAGTAATTGGAAGTAATTGACTTTAAGGTAGGTATATTTATTGGCTTCAAATATCCCGATTCACATTGGAGTAAAAACATTTACCGTCGAATCATCTTTCCATAGACATTCGGTTTTTGAAAGAACTGGGATAGCATGTGTGCTAGTGTCAGAGTCAAATACAGTAAAGTAAAGGCTGATTAGATCACGCAGCGTTTTGTTTAACACAAGACCTTGACCTATTGGACAATGGAAATATCAATGTAGTCTTCATCGTCTCATCAAATCGAATCAACTTTAACTTAAAACAAGTATTGTTACTGCACCAAAAGACGGCACCGTCCAAATTTAAATTTTGAATTTAGAATCAATTCGACCGTTCCCACGGCTTACCACCGACAATGAGTGCGATCATAGATAAATCAGTTTTCTTTTAAAATTTATGGTTAGGTACGTCACTAGTTAATGATCTACGCACGATTTATGCGTTAACGATGAATCATTCAACTACTTGTGTGTGAATTAACTATTGTAAACGTTAGGTTAAATTACACGATAATGTAGTAACGGTACAAGCAAGATGCTGTGCTGTTAAAATAGGTTTTAAGCCAATTTGTAAGGTATTTTAAAGACAACCTCTGAGATAGTCTATTCAATGTCATCTTCGATTTCAAGACAATCCCGAGTATCTTCATCTTAAATAGCATCGTCACTTAACATCAAGTGAGTCAAGTGTTGGCTTATAAGTTAAAAAAAAAAGTTGTACATACTACAAAGACGCTCGCCCGATGGTGAGCGATGGCCGATGATGTCTGCTGTAAAGTACATGAGAATAGGATATATCTGAATTATCAGATAATTGCGCTGTATCCCGATACCGCGGTTGAAACTAAGATTTCGTGTCACATATTAACAGATAATTTTATATGGCTCCACGTGATAAATGTATTTAGCCAATGTCAAAAATTAACCAATAACCATTTACATTAATTAAAATTGCTTAATTCAATACGATAACTAGGTAACAACACAGTAACTTGTACAGAAATAAAGACATAAAAAACATTACATTTATTCAAATCACCGCGTTTTTTACTTAATTTACGGTTCAACACGATATGTTTATTTAGCCAGTGTCAAGAAAATTACCATTTAAATTGTTTAGAACATGTCAATGAATGAATACTTCTTAATTCGAATTGAGTTTATCGCTAGCCAGTGTTTACAAACAAACTGGAATCGATATAATATCGTATGACAAATCGATACGAGGCATCGCTACGAAAGGTAACGTTCCCACGATCCCGTGAGAACGAAGCGAGAGTTAGACAAGGAAGGAGATAGATTACGACACGCTGTGAGGTGAAAGAGCGAGAGGGAAGCGTTTTGTTTTTTAATTGAAGGCCAGTGGCCGAATTTGGTATGAAAGTGAGTCATGAAATTAGAAAGAAGTGGTGTTGCGGCACTGTTGTACAGCATGGGAGATGTTTGCATCATTTAGGGCTGTTTCTTTTTAAATGTTTGTATTTCAATTTCCAATCTCATTCGTTAGGCGAATCATGCTCTATTTTAGAATACATTATTAAGAAACAACATAACATTTCATTAATGAGAAACCTGTTTCAAACCACTAATGTTACAAATTTGCAATCGTTTTTTTTTAATTCTTTTATTAAAAAAATTAACATATCTTATTTGCTACACCTAAAGCAAGCAAGCATGCATGAGAGTGATTCTAAATTTAAATTCATTTCCGCGGCCGAAGCGGCAAACCTATCACAATCTTTTAATTTGAATAAAGCCATGGCATTGACACCATAGGACATACAGCCGGCGGAAATAGACAGTTACTCCAGGTGCCAAACAGGTGAAATATGTAATAACATATTCAAAGCACTCGTTAGAACCGGAAGCTAAGCATATTGCAAATGAAACTTCTATATATTGAAACATTATAATTCACTTTGCCAAAAAAAAAATCTCTATGGTCAAGAAAAAAATATATTCACCTGTTTACCGTCAAATGTATGAACACGGGAAATTATAGCGTATTTACAATAATTTAAAGTGCATGATTGCATGGCAGGTTCTTTTTTGCTTTCCCACGGAAGGGTTTTCAAGATGTTAGTGTAATTTTATTATTCGCTTTGTAATATACATCTGGGTACCAAATGCAGCATTTCTATTGTTTAAAAATTCTTGTGAGCATTTGTTAAATAATTGTTTGTTTTGCATACTAAAAGTATTCATTCATAGATAATTGTTTATTTTTTCTTTGTTTGTTCGAAGAGAATAAGCATTTAGCCGAGACGGAGCATTTTGCATCTTTATATTATAAGCGATTATCAGCGTTTTTTAACCGACTTCAAAAAAAGGAGGAGGTTTCTCAATTCGACCGTATATATACCGTATATATATATATATACATTTTTTTAATGCTTGTACGGGGATAACTTCGTCATTTATGCACCGATTTTGATTATTCTTTTTTTGTTCGAAAGGAGATATCCCAAGTGTGGTACCATGGTAATTTTATCGAGGTCTGATAAGTATCTCCAGAGATATTGAGATAAACATCTCAAAATTGGTACTGAAAATGAACATTGAAGTCGGTTCTTTTTTAGTTTTTAAACGATATTATTAAAGTTATAAAATATTTTTTTGTGCGTAGGTGTCAAAAAATGTATCGTCAGTGACCTTATCATATTGCCTGTAATCTTATCAAGTAATGATAAAAATACTATAAGCTCCATGTAAACTCAAATTACCGTAATATTAAATGATTAAGGAAACCAAATTATTATCTCAATAAAAAAATGTGAATAGATATTTACTCGGATCATTATGTCATATATTGATTATTATATTTTAGGACCAGACGGGAAACATAAATAATCTCTCACACAAAGAAAAATACATTTCCAAAACGGTCAATAAATATTCTGAGGTTACAAACATTTAAAAATATACAGGCAAATTGAGAACCTCGTCCTTTTTTGTGAAGTCAGTTACTATATTAAAATGCAAGACCATAAACAACAGTAGAAAGCAACCATAGACACGTAGGCCTCGCGTTAAGATGAATATCACGAACTCTATGGTTATGGTCTATGATCTATGGATTATCTCGGTATCTTTATGTGTAGCAGCTTCAAAATTAAGAAAACTTATTTTGTTAAATGAAAATAGTTCAAAAAAAAATAAAAAATACGCTTTCATGGAAAAATTACCACAAATTAAAAATAAGAAAATAATGTTCAATAAATTTAATAGAAGAATAGATTATAAAAAATAAATTAAAAAAAAGCAACATTAAAAAAAAATTCAAATCGGCCAATCGCGTAGCATATAAGTACACAAAATAAAACATTTAGGCGAATTAATAACTTTTTTTTGAATACAGTTAATGAAGCTAAGATTTCTTATCTTCACAAGATTAATTTCGTAAGAAAATGCTATAATGTTATAATATATTTTGAGATGTGAAAGTAGGTATATATAAATTGTAGTAAATGGTATACGGAACCCACAGATCTTTGACCATATCCAGCTCGGTTAAACAGCTTACTGTCATTAATTAATAAGATAACCGTGGGAACCTCAAAGAAAACTATAAAGATTTTTGATGATAAATAAGGGATAAGGATGAACGGATAAATAAGGAAATGATTCAATATAATTAATATATTAACTATTAATATTTATAATTATAATGACCTCTTTTTTGTCTATATTCGCCGAAAAAAATATTTAAACATAAGTAAAATTATTTGACGTGTGTAAGTGCAGATTTTTAAATTGCCCATATGCTGAATAAATTCTTTAAGTTTTGAGTTTACAGAAGTAAAAAATAATAAAAAAAAGTAAAAATATATTTTATTAATTTAAAAATATACGAAGGCTTAATAAATTAAACGACAATTAAGATAATTAATAAGACTTGTGTGTTGTATTTTTATGTACAATTATTTTTTCAAAAATTTTAAATCTTTATTATGATGACAAATTACATTAATTATTAAACTTATCTAAGCCTGAGACGCGTACCCGTTAGATTTTTTTCTAACTTTAATAGAAATCATTTTTTTTAATACCTGAAAAATACACAAGAATTTGACTACTATCTCACCTGATGTTTGTATTGTGAAACAAAAACAATAGAAACATAAAATTTAGGAATATAAACAACCTATAACTGGTTATTGTACCCGAGGTGCGAGAGAGAGGTCACGAGGGCATGAGAAAGATGCGGCACGCTACTAACCGCAACCGTAGATTAAGTAATAGTATTATCTACGTAATCACGCACTTTGAAATACAGATCCTGTATTAGAAAGTGGGTAGAAAACACCGCAAATGCAGTAAGATTATAGGGCTTCTTAGTTAGGCAGATCATATTTAAATTAAGTTAGTTTAGACAGTCAATAAATCTTATGCCTTTATTTATTTATACAATTACTTTATATTTTGTCACAGCTGAATCATATCGATGTTTCGCCCGACTTGCTACCAAAAAGTAGCTTATCAATATCAAGGATAAAATCAGCTGCCATAACCTTGTGTTCCGGCAGCACCTTTGAGAGTCAGATCATTTTAAGCCTAGCGTGTTCACCATCTTCGACTCAACTCGACCCCATTATCGCTTACCACCAGATAATGTTCAAACGCTAGCCTATCACATACAACAAAATATTATAAAGACAATAAATATGCAAACACATTTTCAAATGTTTGATGTGTTCGAATTTGACTGACGCGTTCTATTGACATTAACAACTCAGTGACAGGCCATTGACAAATTTGTTTTTTGAATTCTCACAACCGGAAAAGGCAAAGTTCGAGCAAACCATACAAACTGTTAATTGTTAGTACAAACTTTGTCCACGTGGTTAAATTACTATTTTTAATTTGTATAAGTGTTTGAATTAAGCCAAAATTAATATTAGATGTTTGACGATAGATTTTATAATAATATTAGTACTATGCATA
The DNA here is from genome assembly GCA_954871355.1 of Cabera pusaria. Lineage (NCBI taxonomy): Eukaryota > Metazoa > Arthropoda > Insecta > Lepidoptera > Geometridae > Cabera > Cabera pusaria. The sequence goes on along the minus strand of OX940913.1, from coordinate 9,822,093 downwards.
AAATAATAAAGACTTTTTTTTTGGTAAATTCGACCATCACTTACTAACAGGTGAGATAGTGGTCAAACGCTAGCCTATTAGATATTTAAAAAAATAACTTTGGTTCGTTTTAACTTTTTGTAGTACATATTAAAATTGAAATTACATAAAAATTACTAAGATCACTGTGACCGTAGTATATTATCTATTCTTTGCTGTGACATTGTTGAGGTTGTGGCGTCTACTCAAATTTATGTCTGAGAATATTAACAACAAAATGGATCGTAACCCGTAATTGAGAAGACAGGTCAATTTAGTAAAGGTCAAACGTCGGTCAACTGTTAGTACTTCAGCTCTAAAGTAATCCTAGTACTTTGTAAACTTCTAACCTTATAAAGATTTCAGGATTAACTCATAGCTAATGAGAGACCTGTTGCGTAAAGGATGGCTTGCTTTCTATGTCTAGTCCCGCTGATGCTTATTCTATATTATCAAAGTGTGTAAATAAATGTGATACCTTGTTCCAGTTCAAACACGTAACTGCAGACTCAATTGTGAAAACATTTAAAATGCTCAAACAAAAGAAAACCGAGGACCTGTGGGGAATGTCAACCACAGTTCTCAGTTACATTATTACTGTTATTAGCCCATACTTAGCTTTTATTTTTAACAGATGCGTTGATCAAGGTGTCTTCCCGGATTTAATGAAAAAAAGTAAATTGATTCCTTTATTCAAATCAGTAAACAAAAATGATCCATATAACTATAGACCAATCTCTATACTACCGGCATTGAGTAAAATTTTTGAATAAGTAATATTAGACCAGCTTTTAACACATTTTAACATGAATGATCTTTTAAATAGCAAACAATTTGGATTTACTAAAGGGCGTTCTACTACTGATGCAGGAATAGGTCTTCTTAAACATATATTTGATGCATGGGAGAAAGCGCAAGATGCTATTTGCGTGTTCTGTGACCTATCGAAAGCATTTGATTGTGTCTGTCATGAAACACTAATTTACAAATTAAAATACTACGATGTTGAAGGTAAGGCACTTGATCTGGTATCATCATACCTCTGTAATAGAACACAGATGGTTGAAGTCAATGGCATCAGGTCATCTGGATCCCTCATAAAAATGGGAGTCCCGCAGGGATCGATCCTAGGACCTTTTTTATTTCTAGTTTATATCAATGATTTACCGTCATTCGTACAGAACCTATGTGATATTGTTTTGTTCGCAGATGATACTTCCTTGATATTCAAAATAGATAGGACTACACCTAACTTTGACGATGTAAACAAATCAATAACACAGGTTCTGAATTGGTTCTGGTTTACAACCAATAACTTATTGTTAAACGCAAAAAAAAACTAAATGTATTAATTTCTCTCTACCAAATGTAAAAAAGGGTATCCTAAATAGAAGTATATTCATAAATGATGAACCATTAGAACTTGTTGAATCCACAACATTCTTGGGCATCACCCTGGATTCAAAGCTTCAATGGGGTTCCCAAATATCGGTTCTAGCAGGTAGGTTAAGCTCCGCTGCATACGCAGTACGTAAAATTAGATTTTTAACGGACGAAGCCACTGCAAGATTGGTCTATTTCAGCTACTTCCACAGTATAATGTCTTATGGCATTTTATTGTGGGGGAAAGCCGATGAAATCCAATCAATATTTGTTTTGCAGAAACGAGCTATTCGCTCTATATATAGTATGAGGTCGCGAGATTCACTTCGTGAAAAATTTAAGGAAATTAAAATTCTAACAGTGGCATGTCAATACATTTATGAAAATATTTTGTTCATACGCAAGAATATAAATGATTATAAGAAAAGGTCTGATGTACATAATTTTAATACAAGACATAAAAATAGATTAATTATACCTAATTTCAGACTGCAGAAAGTTAGTGGTTCATTCATGGGGAACTGTGTACGCTTTTACAATAAGCTACCTAAAGATATTGATCAATTGCCTATGAGCAAAATTAAAATCTACGTAAAATCCAATTTGATGAAAAAATCATACTATACAATAGGTGACTATATGGATGACAAAAATGCATGGCCTGAATGCCCCAAGTTCCAAGAACAAATATAAATTGTATTATAATTATTAATATATTGTTAAAATTTTAAAGCTGACATGTACAATTAATTTAAAAAAAAAGATAAAATGACAAGACAAGCCCCATAGAGTTTCTTGGTGTTTCTTCTCTGATGGGAGTATTTCCGAAACACCGGTAGATTCAACAGCCATTCAGTTTTCCCCTTTTGTCCGCAGATTTTCTTTCTAGGCTTGCCATTTTTATTTTTATTTAAACAACTAGAAGTGTCCCGCGGCTTCGCCCGCGTTAAAAACTTCTTTTATTTACTCAAAACTTTTATTTTGTAAAAACGATTCTATCATTAAAGACATCAAATAAGAATTAGCTAAATCAGTTCACCCGTTTTCATGTTATGACTAAGGCAATTCGGGATTCATATTTATAAAACCCGAAAACCCAAATTTTCTGACTTTGTTACCTACCCCATTTCGAAAAATCCTACAACACGTACCTACTTTATCTCATCTTGTTTCGCCATACAAACTTTGAATCCCCGTTCCGTATCCGGGAGGAATTTTTAGAAAATCCTTTCGAAGCGGATACCTACGTAATAATAACTATCTGCATTCTTAATTTCAGCGCAATCCGAAACAATATTGATTTTTAGACTTTGTTACCTCAGATTATCCTCTTAGGGTGGCATTTTGAATATGTCTGAATCTCGTGTTTACTTATTTATTTATTGAAGTACTTGTGCGAAGTTTCGAATAGAAAAGACTATCTTATCTTGTTTCTCCATACAAACATTGAACCCCCGCTTCATCCCCTTGAAGAGTGAATTTTGAAAAATTATTTATTAGCGGATACCTAAGTTAAAATAACTATCTGCATGCCAAAGTTCAGCGCAATCCGAAACAATATTGATTTCAGACTTTGTTACCCCACTTCACCCTTTTAGGGGTGGAATGTCGAAAGAGCTTGAAACACGTATTTACTTACTTACCCAAGTACTTGTGTTAAGTTTCGAATATAAAAGACTATCTAATCTTGTTTCTCCATACAAACTTTGAACCCCCGTTTCATCCCCTTCAGGGGTGAATTTTGGAAAATCCTTTCTCAGAGGTAACTAAAGTCGTAATAACTATCTGCATGCCAAATTTCAGCGCAATCCGAAACAATATTGATTTTCACACTTTATTACCCTATTTCACCCTCTTAGGAGTGGAATTTCAAAAAACCTGAAACACGTATTTACTTATTTTTTTACTGAAGCACTTGTGTAAAGTTTCGGATAGAAAAGACTATCTAATCATGTTTCTCCATACAAACTTTAAACCCCAATTTCATCCCCTTAAAGGGTGAATTTTGGAAAATCCTTTCTTAGTACACCCTTACGTACTAAGACAAATATACCCTCCAAATTTCAAGTCTCTACGACCAGCGGTTTAGGCTGTGCGTTGTCTGTCAGTGAGTCAGTCAGTCAGTATGTCAGGACAAAGATTCTTATAGTAGTAGATATTATGCAGCTGACAGACGGACTATCAGTTCCATTTGGATCATGATATGTACTGTGATCGGTATGCGTTTCTCTATGTTGTGTTTCACTATTTCACTTTTTTTATTTTTTTTATATAAAAATTGTCTGAAGTACTGAAACACACAGTTACATGTATGGTTGGTTTTAACCTACTTTAATTTTTTTTAAACATTCTGACGTAAACGATTGGATGACAGCTGAATGGTTCATTACTTTTTTTTTCTAATTCAAAGCGGTAAATTCTGCTTTTGCTATGTTTACTTGATAATTGGTTATGATTTATGATTTTGACGTGTATATGTGCGTATATTTATACTGCCTACATACTGAATAAATGCTTTGATTCTTGATTCTAATGCCAGAGGTCGCCGGTTAATGAAATATCGATGTTCCGTCTAACTTGCTACAAAAAATGTAGCTTACTACCATCAAGGAGCCGTGTAAAACTCGATACCATGGTAATAGGTACCACCGGTGAAGGAAAACATCGTTAAGAAACCAACAACTCCCGCATGGTGGTAGGACACTGTCTAGTGTCCGCCTGGCCAGCTACCACCCTCAAGTTAGAAAATCAGTCACCAAACATCTAATGTGTTCCGGCAGCTATCCTTGAGAGCCAGTTCCCATTCTAGGCCTAGCGTGCTTACCATCTTTGACGGCATCATCACTTACCAACAGGTGAGATAGTGGTCAAACGCTAGCCTATAAAATATTTTAAAAAAGTTATATCAATAAAACCACAGATTATATAATAGTTACTGTTCAACTATCATTCGGCAATATTATGCATAATGCATCTTCTTATTGGTGAATGAATTTTCGAAATCGTAATAGTAGGAACATCCAGAGATATATTAGCAAACTTAGTAAGTATCAAAATAATATCTCCTTTACAAAATTAAAAATAATACAGGTAGTGCAAAACTGCAACGAACATCTTAGAATTTCAAATTTGGAATATATTCCGTGCGCGTCAGGCATTCCTTTTACGTTCCCACGATCATTAGCTAGCTGTGATTCCAACTCCGGCGCGGACATCTCGGATTCGAATTTGGAACGATTTGTAATGGTGAATTACGCGCACTGTTTTCGGCCAGTCACATTCTTGTAAGATTTGTATCCTAAGAAGGTCCTCCTAATACTCCTTTCTATCTTTACCTTATATGCACCTACAAAATTTAAATTTATAATGCGTTCTAATTTATTAACATGGCGAAATACATTTTACAACTAAAGCATAACAAAAGCAAAAGAAAAAAAGTTGTCCTTGTATACAAGGACAACTTTTACGGACTTTTTTTAAGGACAACTTTACTTTTACAGCTAATTCTTTTTTCAAAATTCTACGAGATTTTATCAGAAATCATAAATAAGAATCGACAATAGCGTCTCAAGATCATCCGACTCCATAGCAACGCAGCTACGACGTACGTGGCTAAATGTGATACCCGTATCTAAGCGCATCTGGTCCATTTAAAAAAAATATATCAGCTGTCGGACACACCTTTCCGCAAATTGAAATTTACCGTCCTTTTCTATCTTGTGAAGTTAAGTATCTTGCATCTCAACCTACGTTTACGTGGTTCTTATACTAATGTGGCATACATGTAGCAGATGGATTTTTGAAGTGGAATTTTTATCTCACGTATTTTGAAGCAAACTTATATAATACATAGAATATAATCTAGAAGAAAAAACATATTGCAAGCCTAATATTATTTCTATGATTAAATAATAGGACAAGGACACCGCTTTTATTAAAGAAACACCCGTAAGGTTATGGCGGCAGATTTTCTCCTTGATGGCGGGGGGGCGTCCATAAATTAAGTGAGGTGTTTTTTTAAAATTTTCTGTCACTTCCTCCCCCCCTGGTGAGATGTCGTGAGATTTTATTCAACCCCATCCCCCAATTTTTTTGGATTTTATTGGAATTAAATAACTGAAAAAAGAAATTAAATTCATGATATATAAGTCGGTTAAAACACCAATAAAAGGTAAAGCCTAGCAAAAAGACCGTTGCACTTTTTTTCAATACTTTTAAGGCTCTATACAGACTTATGAAAAAACACAATGCAACAGATGTTCGGGACTTATTCTTGAAATTGTCGAAGCAGCTGATATTTGAAAAATGTTATAGGGTTGTCAACTTGTCACATTATAATTATATTGTAATACGGGACTTATCGCGCTTAAAAACATTATGTTAGTTTTACATATAAGATCATTAAAACAAAACTAAAACAATCGACTTCAAATGTCGCGCTATACATTTTCAGTAGGTACCAAGTCAAAAATCATCAAAATCGGTTCATTAACAACGAAGTTATCCACGAACACACATAAATATATATATACATATACATATATATATATATATATATATATATATATATATATATATATATATATATATAGGTATGGTCGAACTGGGAAACCTTCTTTTCAACCGACTTCCCAAAAAGAAGGAAGGTCTCAATTCGTCTGAATGTTTTTTTTAATGTGTTAGTTACGCGATTACTCCGTCAATTGTGAATCGATTTGAATGATTTTTTTTTAATCGGTAGGGTTCGTTTCCGAGGTGGTCCCATTGTAGTTTCATCGAGATCTGATGAGTATCTCCAGAGATATGATAAACGTCTCAAACTTGCTACTGAAACTGACTCGCGCGGCATGGAAGTCGGTTGTTTTAGTTTTTAAACTATCTTAATTCGGTTAATAAAAGACTAAATTGTTAGTATGAGGTGCTGCAACAGACCAGAATAGACCTTATCAAAATAGGTACATAGCACAAAATAAACTGAAACACATACCCAAACAGCTAAAAATTCATTATCTTAAGTCATAGATAATCCATGCCAAATAATCCTTTCATTTGGATTTACCCTAGTCATATAAATAGTAGTACCTACTACCCATATAGTGACGTCATCACCCCAGTTAATTAACGTTAACTAAAACGTCATTGTTCGATAATAACTACTATTGTTCGATTCCAGAATTTTCGTGGTATGAAAAAATTAATTGTAAAGTAGATAACTGGCTGATAAGAGTTACTTATTAATTATCTCATTTGTTCTCTTATCTTACATTTTTGGAAAGCATAATACATAATATATAATTGTACATTATGTATTTAATTTTATTTATAATAGAAGTATGTATCACGTTATTTTTGTTAGAAGCGTTATTTAATTTTTTATGGAATAAATAAATATTCGAAATTTATTTTTCAACTAAATAACGTTAACTTATTCTCAAATTCTTTTGAGACCAATTAGATTATTTTACTTGACTTTAACGTTTAAAAAAATTAATCATTAAAATTACCGTAATTTTTTTCCGTCGATTCTAAAATTACATAAATTAGAAAATTTTATTTTGTTCAAAAGCACAACCCTAGCAAAGCTCAGGCACACGCTCCGAGATCCCGTTGCGAAACAGCTGTTCCAACTTTGAGCATACGTATGAAAGAGACAACACCACCTTATCTTTAGAGGCAGACAGAGAGAGGAATAGAGCATCTGTTTGTAATTGATAAGAAAGTTAGGTAATAAGGATATGATATGAGGCATTCCGCGTCATGTACAAATGTTGTAATTAAAAAAAAACAACAAAAATGAGTTAGATAAAAAAGCTAGATTTTTTTGACAAAAATTAATTCAATATGATTGAGATATACTGAATGGGATAGACATATGGTAGAATTGGACAAGGGATAAGTACTTTTAACGCAGGCGAAGCCGCGGGGCGCAGCTAGTACTTATTATAATTACAAAAGACAGGTTTTGTATTTCTTTGTTATTTTATTTTCCTATTTAGTCATTTTACGTTACATATTTATGTCATTCAAATCGGTTCACAAATTACACAATTTTTTTGCTGGCCAATAGCGTTACCAAAAAAAAACATACAGACGAATTGAGAACTACCTCCTTTTTAGAAGTCGGTTGATAATATGAATATTATTGCATTATCAAATGTGGTCAAAACCGTGGGCTTTTTGCTTTTACCAACTAGTCATTTAACATCATTGTAACCAACCAAGCAATTTAACATCATTGTTGACAAACTTGTGGAAAATTTGATGAACCTATCTCACCGTGGGAATATAAATGAGTGATAAAAAACGGAAATGATAATATACAACGCTTCCGTCTGATAGTGTTTATAAAAAAATATTTTTTCAATTATACATGGTGTTGTGATTATTTCCAAGGAATTTTAGTTTTTTCTACCCCATTTCTTCCACCATCCCTATCCAATGCCGTTTATGGCTACTTGGCCAGTCTTTGTGACAAATCATCGATAGTGATCAAACGCTAGCCTATAAGATATTAAAAAAAACTGAAACGCGTAGTTAGTATACAGTAAATTAGGGTTTAAATGCCGCACTAGAATTTTCAGTATCAAGTTTTAGGTGTTTATCTCCATATCTCTGGAAATACTCGCCAGATCTCTGTGAAATTTATATGGGACCACCTGGAAAGTATACCCTTTCACATAATAAAAGAAATTTCAAAATCGGTCCAGGCGTCTTTGAGTAATCGATAAACATACATAAAAAATATACAGTGGAACATTTATATATTTATAGATAGAACATTTATGTATAGAACCTCCTCCTTTTTGAAGTCTGTTAAAAAGAGAGCGTTTTGAGCAAAAAACCTGTATAATTTCATAATTAATTTTAAACTAATTGTTTTATTTAGTATCCGCAAGAGCTTCTGCATTTAAAAGCATTTAATAACACTCACTATCATTCAAACAGCCAGCCAACATAAGCTCTAATAATAAAATATGTAAAATCGTGATCAAGGCACACGCTTCGTAGCGTCGGTGAATATAAACTATTGGTGTCGTGTATATTAACAATTCATTTATATTATTAGTAATTATAAACAACGTATTGTTAGCACGAGCCACAATGTAACATTAAAGTACTTACTAGATAATTTATTCGTAGGTTTATAACCCATGAATTGGATGATATAGTTAAAAAAATACTATAAAAAAGACCGACTTCACATGTCACGCGACTTTACGCGAGTCATTTTTAACCGGCGAAATTAAAAACAAGGAGTGGGTGCTTCGTTCAACGTTTAGATTTTTTTTAAATATCTTTTTAATCTAAGACGCTAATAGATGGCGTGACCACCAGGTGAGATAGGTCAAACGCTAGTCTATATGTTAAAAAAAATTAGCTACGTACCTAAGAACTAATTTAAAAGGCAAACACAACTTTTGTGATAAAAAAACCCCTAAATTACAATGACAGTCAAGAACAAAGGTACCAAACAATACCACAACATCTGTTTTGACTTTCCCGTAAAGTCATTTTGGTACCAGATGTGTTAAGTCAATTGAATGGTTACTTCCGGAATATCTATATCCGGAACATCTGGTTGCGATGAATAGGCTTGGCTTAGTCCGCCATTTTCGCAATTTTATATGAGGGTAGGTATACTACCTGTATTTAAATTGATTGCTTCGTAATAACTTAATAAGGTTATTAAAAAAATTTATAAACCCGCGACGCAATAATGACTAACTCTTTTTAACATGTTTAAAAACTCAATAAAACACCACGAAATTCAGTGCAGGATACTGAGATTTACTCTAGCTAGACTGTTCACATTATGACTTGAATGGATATTCATTATATGGACTTCAAAATCATGGAATGTCAATAAAATATTCGAGTGCAAGGGACTATCTTACTAATTATCTCTATCGAAAAACAAAGAGTCTACGCCTATAGCTTTTGCTACATACATCGGAAAAAAATTGACTGTGTCGGGTGTAATGACTAACTACTACAAAAATATGCACACTACATCAATGAAAATTTAAACAAATTTCATTGTTCTCCAAGTCAGTACTTAAGTACGACTTGCTATTAATTAAGCAGGTGTTTTAAAGCTTAAAAACCTTCGACAATTAAAAACAAAAAGCACAAGGTGCGACGGTCAGCTGTTAAGAAAATAAACTGACCTGTATAGCTGACAACATGGAAAAAAAAACGTACGGCAGATGTCAGTGTCACGCTATTATAAAAAAGTTAATAAAAAATATGTATCGGTATTGTATTTATTACTTTAGTGATATTTCAGAATATTAATCATTTTAATACAAAATAGATTTAAACATTTATACAACTTTTTTTGTACAATTGCACAACATTTTTTACTACAGTACGTATCCTAGCATGTTAACAGCATGCAGTACGAAATATTATTCTTTGACCTTAATAAACTCAATAAAAATTGTCTTAGCACACGCTTTAGTGCCATTAAGAAGTTTCTTAAAAATTACTTTAAGCTTGCACAATAATTATCTAATGGACCACTCATACGTCGATGACTCATTAAGATCTTATTTATATTTGAAAGAAGTTTTTATATGTTTATGTAAGTTTAATAAAATTTTATTATAGATAGAAAATTCTTTATTGTCACACCTCATAACTTAAAAAATTACATACAAATCATTCATTTTATTAGTGTTACAATGGGCGGCCTTATCGCTGAAAGCGATTACTTCCAGGCAATATTTCTTTTTTAATTATATTTCTTTTTAAAAAGTATGGACTAAAAATTAAAAAAAAAAATACGACGAAGATATCTTGAAAAAATTTCAATGTCAATCTATAAATTTTATGACCTACCCTCAATGGACAAAGATATTGCAATATGGCGTTGTTGCGTCGACTATTCTACCTCCTAATGAAATAATAGGCGTAGACAATAATTTGGGATTATTGGCAAAGAAGGACATTTTTATTAGTTCATCCACATATAAATATAATTAGTATATATAATAAGTTTAAAAACTAAAACAACCGACTTCCATGCCCCGCGAGTCAATATCAGTAGCAAGTATGAGACGTTTATCGTCATATCTCTGAAGATACTTATCAGATCTCAATGAAATTACAATGGGACAACTTCGGAAACGTACCCTACCGATTACAAAAAGAATCATTCATATCGGTTCAGAATTGACGGAGTAATCACGTAACATACACACAAAAAAACATACAAACGAATTGAGAACCTCCTTTTTGGAAGTCGGTTGAAAAAGCAGTAAAATTAATACCGTTAGCTGTTTAACTAAAAAACTACTCTAACTAGATCAAAACATTAACATTTTGTTCAAGATTTTCCATTTGCCAACAGCTGATTCGTGCCTTTAAGACCACGTGTAGGTTAACTTATATTTATTAATTACTTATTAAGTAATTTACATGTGTTTCTATCGTAAAGTCTGGCACTTTTAAGCTTCACATAGGTTGGGTACGTAGTACCGATAATTATAATAATACACGCACGTGGAAAGAAGTAATCTTTGCATACCCCAATGGGAAAAAGGCGTGAGTATGTATGTACAATAAATATAAATAAAACAATTTAAACAGTACATACCTAGTCTCCGGAGTCGATCGAACTCAATTTTAGTTTTATCTATTGAAGAGAATAGTCCTACCAAGACATTGTTTGCCGACTGGCTGTAAAACCTCATTCTCACTTCTTGCTCCATCTTGGCTTTCAACACATCCATTTTGTCAATTTGCCTTGTAATTTTGCGAAGGAATCTGCGCTTTTTCTCCATACTTTTCTGATTATTTTTACACTTATTTGTTAATGTTAATTGTTCACTATTTATTTTTAGCTAATATTTAGATTATTTAAACTAAGCCTAGCACAATGATTAAACACTGACGAAGACACCAAACTGATAGCTTTTAGTAAATCTGTGTATATCACACGTGAACGTAGAAAAATAACTTTTTTTTAAAATCTTTGTTTTAGATGATTTCAATTAATAAACCAACGAACGTGGCACTGCGACTAAATTCACTGACGCCACCAAACTGACTACCTTTTAGGTCTATCTTTAAACCTCTTTGATATAAGTACCCTCAATACAAAAAATATTCCTATATGGAGTCGTATACTTTGACTCATCTACCCCTCAATAAAAAAAAAAATAAGGCATAGACAAGGATTTGCGATTATTTATAATGAACGTTAGTTTTATACAGGTTTTTTTTATTTTTTATCCGACAGGCTTAGAATGGTTTGATTTTGATATGTATAAAAAATATTTACAGTAGCCAAAATTTAGAAAAAAAAACTACTATATTACTAAAGGTAAACAATGGGCGGTCTTATCGCTTGAAGTAATCTCTGCTAGGCAATTTATAGACATACGGAGAATAGACAGAATTGCTAAAAGAAGTTTGAGGAACAATTCATATATAGGTACGAGTAATGTACTAAATCCGTATCGATACAATTTTATGATTTAGAGAAACTTCGTTATCGATTATCGAGTTTTATCAAGATAAATCGTGTCGTGAGGTAGCAAAAAAACCGTTAGGAACGAAAGCGTTCGTTACGCATCGCGTGGGTCCCGTTCCCGTAGGACCACGGAGAATGGAAATGTTAATTTATACCTAGTAATACTTTTGTAAATTGTGATTAGAGTATTTCAGTAAATAAAATTGTTTATTTATACATTAATGTCACATAGCATCAGGTGAGATAGTGGCCAAACGCTAGCCTATACCGTATAAAAAAATAAAAAAGCATACACGTCGAACATATAACCTCCTCCTTTTTAGAAGTCGGTTAAACATATGAATAATATTTCATATTAAAATGTGACATTGAAAAGTAGCAATGTTTTTTTATGGACACTGATAATAAAAGTCCTGTTTAATTAATGTGAAACAAAATATAAGCTTTGTTAAAAAGCTTATTGCTAATAAATATCTCAGACATAAAATGACTTAAAAATAAACAAACAAATTAATTATCTCATAATGTCGAATAAAAACTATAAACATTAAAACATATCACACAAAATTAATGATGATAAAAACTTACCTAAACCAATCTTCTTCTTAATTTTCTTTAGAACCTTCATCTTCGACCCTTTCTTGTCCTTCACAGGGGTGGTTTCAGGCTCTAAAGCCATGGGGGGAAGGACCAAAGTCTGTGGGGGCATCTGTCCATGCCCAGACCCTCTAGGGCACGCGGGGCAATGACATACCCCCCTTGTCTGCCTCACACTCAAACAACTGCTTACACCCATCATTTAGAAAGAAAATCTAATACATAACACTTTAACCGTCACGAAAAAATACAGTCACTTTTATAACACACAAAAGTCACGAGAATTTGTTTTCAAAACGTTCCAATTTAAACAGTTTATTTAAGTTTCATACACGCAAAATTTGTTTAATACCGTTCCAAATTCAATTCACGATACAGTTTACAAAATTATCCACTATAATTCACGCAAAATGTGTTTATTAAAACGTTCTAAATTAATTTCACTGAAACAGTTTCAAATTTTAGTCACGGTATAGTATTAGAAACATTTGAAATTTGATTTGACAGTACGTAGTACAGTTTTGTAAAACGACTTCAACGTTCGATGCACGAAATATTGTTTTTATGGTATACACGAGTTGTGCGTCAAACGGACGATATGATCGGCGTCCGCTCCCAGCGCGACCTAACGGCGGAGTGGTGGACGATTTCAATTCGTGCCCTAGCTTGCGCGCGCACACAATCCCTATTATGAACAGCCCTTTGCGCTAGGGTTGCCAAGCGTACTTTACTTATTAGCCATTATTTTTTCTCGAAATATGTGGCTAAACCTAGTCTAGTTGAGTTAGTTTTTGAATGAATAAATGAATAATTTATTTCCAAAGATTTAAGCTAGTTTTTACATTATCTCTTATAAATATTGACACAAATTACCCATCATTTAGGCACCTTGAATTTACACACTAGGAAAATCCTGTGTTGTAGAAATCAGTAACATTGACACAAAGAAATGTTACAAATACATATACCGTAGGTAAACTTATATATTACTACTATTAGTTAAGTCTTAGTTTAGTTATTTTAGGCTATACATACGAGTATATGACTGCAATATTTAAAACATGCCTATTTCACGGCTTTAAATAAGAATACATAAAAAATGGACATCAAAGTAGCTTTGCATCAAAATCCATTGAGCAAGTGTAGTGGAAATATTTTTTGAAAACTGAAATGAAAACGTCTCATTAGTGTAAATAGGAAAAGTTTTGTTTAACGCGACCAAAGAAAACATGACAACCCTGTTTGTTGTCTCTGTCTACCTTGCGCGTTAGACAAGGAGGGAGATAATGTCAACAGGGGTAAGTTTTTCAAGATGAGCAGATGATTCTCACAAAAGGTTGTGCTAATTTTGGCATTACGCATTGTTAGTGCGAAAGCGCTTTGTTCTTAACTTAAAAGAAAGGCTTTTGTTCTTATATTTTGTATCTGCCAAGAAACATTTATATGTATAATAAATTCATCTTTTTGGCGGAGTAATCGGGTAAAAAGCACCCAAAAAAACACAAACAAACGAATTGAGAACCTCCTCCTTTTTGGAAGTAGGTAGAAAATAAGACCTAGGCGATAGGTGTTCAAATGCTAGCCTATCAGATATATTTCCACAGGTGGTAAGAGCATATTATATCGATGTGCCACCTGACTTACAACAAACTGTAGCTTACCACCGTCAAGGAGAAAATATGCCGCCATAACCTTACGTTTGGCAGCACACAGCTCTTGAGAGTCAGAGTATTCTAGGCCTAGCGTGTTCACCATCTTCAACCACATCATCGATTACCACCAGGCGAGATAGTGGTCAAAGTTTAAACGCTAGCCTATAAGTATGCGTACTCACTCTAATGCCACGTAAACATAGTGGAACTAGAAACAACTACATGAAAACACGAATTTCTAATGTCGAGCTTGATGTGCATGAAGAACATGGGAAGGCATTGTTGCTAATTATTTAAATGGATCTGCGATAATTGCACATGTAATTCTATACGTGCTACACAAACGCCAGTTCGATTGTGACTAAGATTAAATTAGGTTCGCAAACCTAATTCATGCGGGTAAAAAGCAACTCCTTTATGTGTAAGTGCAAATTTTTAATTTGCCCATATACTGAATAAATGCTTTGACTTTGACTTTTTTATATCGATGCCTATAAGATATAAAAAACATATTTGTTTTTTTGTATTTGTATTGAATACAGGGTTTTTAGGTGGACATAGTCGTGGGTCGTGGGGTCTAGCTAGCTAGTTAACAAATAACCTTGAATTATGTATTGCATTAACATCCTCCCCGGCTTAGTCAGGATGTAATTGACCTTACGACAGGCCAATCAACTAATTGCTCTCGACTAATTAGACCCTTTTAATTGTGCATTAGCATGACACATTAGCCAATTAATAATTGCCCTTTGTGTATTAAAATAGCTTCTTTTATTCTTGTTAAATATTACTACTACTAATGAGCCTATTTTTTATGATACATATAAGGTAAGAGCATAACATCGTTTAAATAATATCGTTTAAAAACTAAAAAACAACCGACTTCAATGCCGCGCTATTCATTTTCAGTACCAATTTTGAGATGTTTATCTCAATATCTCTGGAGATACTTATCATACCTCGATAAAATTACCATGGTACCACACTTGGGATATCTCCTTTCGAACAAAAAAAGAATAATCGAAATCGGTTCATAAACGACGAAGTTATCCGCGAACAAACATAAAAAAAAAAATATATATATACGGTCGAATTGAGAAACCTCCTCCTTTTTTTGAAGTCGGTTAAAAACTAAAAGAACCGACTTCAAATGCCGCGCTATAAATTTTTAGTACCAAGTTTGAGGTGTTTATCTCCACATCTCTGGAGGTACTTATCAGACCTTGATGAAATTACCATGGTACCACACTTGGGATATCTCTAAGAAAAAACTAATTTTCAAAATCGGTTCGTAAACAAAGAAGTTATCCGAGAACAAACACTAAAAAAATAAAATAAAATATACGGTCGAATTGAGGAACGTCCTTCTTTTTTTAAAGTCGGTTAAAAAGCAAGATACTTACCTGATAGTAAGAATTATTTTTTTTAGATGCAGAAAAATATACTCAAATGTGGAAACACCTCCTTTTTAACCCATTTCACACGATTTCATATCGTTTACAGAACAAAATTTAAACCGACTGTAAATGCTTTTTAACCGACTTCAAAAAAAGGAGGAGGTTTCTCAATTCGACCGTATATTTGTTTTTTTTTTTGTTTGTTCGCGGATAACTTCGTCGTTTATGAACCGATTTTGATTATTCTTTTTAGGGTTCCGTAGCCGAATGGCAAAAAACGGAACCCTTATAGATTCGTCATGTCTGTCTGTCTGTCTGTCCGTCCGTATGTCACAGCCATTTTATTCCGAAACTGTTAAGACTACAGAATTGAAACTTGGTAGGTAGATGTATTCTGTGAACCGCTTTCCGATTTTTATACAAAAGTAAAAAAAAATTAAGGGGTGGCATCCCATACATGGAACTGAAACAAAAAAAAAATGTTTCTTGAAAAACCGTATACGTGTGGGGTGTCTATAGATAGGTCTTCAAAAATGACATTGAGGTTCCTAAAATCATTTTTTTTCAAAGTCAATCATTTGAAAGATAGGCGCGTCTAAAGTGGTAAAATGTGTGTACCCCCCCCTCTAACTTTTAAAGTATGGGAGTGAAAAATCTAAAAAAAATATATGCTGTAGCTCTCAATAGAAACTAACAACAAAAATTGGTTTGAACGAGATACAGTCAGCAGTTTTTGAGATATGGCGACCGCAAAGATAACTTTGTTTTTCATACAAACACTATGAAAAACAAAGTTAATTATGTAGTTGCGAAAAATCATAATTATGGAATACTTGACTGTGTTACGGAACCCTACGAGTACGAGTCCGACTTGCACTTGGCCAGTTTTTTTTTGTTGGAAAGGAGATATCCCAAGTGTGGTACCATGGTAATTTTATCGAGGTCTGGTAAGTATCTCCAGAGATATGGAGATAAACGCCTCAAAATTGGTACTGAAAATTAATAGCGCGGCATTGAAGTCGGTTCTTTTTAGTTTTTTAAACGATCTTATATGTTCGTTACTTCAGAACTACTTCATTTCTAAACCGAATAAGACAAGTTTTTTTTTGTTTGAGAGTATGCTTCCCTTTCGATGTCACTCATCAAAATAAAAAATAAAAAATAAAGGATTTTTGGCACCAAAAAGTAATCTCAAAATAACGAGATGAACATTGCGGTTTGACTATTCGTAAGGAAAAACAAGTCACGCGTTGAAGTCTTTTGTGAATATATTTATAACTCATATGTTATATTGGAGTTTGGAATAGTTTAATAATTTAATTTTTATCACGCAGTCGGGTTTTGTGTTAATAATTCACTTGTTTTAGTTTTGTGAACGATTTAAATGTATTATTATAAACAAACATTGTGTGAGATTGTGTGTTATCATACAATGTATAAGAAAGAAATCATTATACATGACCTTGATTATCTCTATCATTCTTCCTGTTCTCGACTATGCTGACACCTGCTATCCTGATGTGACTGAGGAACAACTCAACTAGCTGGAGCGTCTACAAAACTTGAGTGTTCGCTTTATTAAACGACTTCAAAAAAAGGAGGAGGTTTCTCAATTCAACCGTATATATTTTTTTTTTATGTTTGTTCGCGGATAACTTCGTCGTTTATGAACCGATTTTGATTATTCTTTTTTTGTTGGAAAGGAGATATCCCAAGTGTGGTACCATGGTAATTTTATCGAGGTCTGATAAGTATCTCCAGAGATATTGAGATAAACACCTCAAAATTGGTACTGAAAATGAATAGCGCGGCATTGAAGTCGGTTCTTTTTTAGTTTTTAAACGATATTATTTTAAAAAACGCCACCAAATTTTCGTATTTTATTCATAAAAAAATGTTTAACATACAACACTAGAACAGTAATGATTCGAAAATAAATTATTTCAAGTAAATGCAAATTCCCTATTGTTTGCTTGACGGGAACTTACATACGATTTCTACATTACATTATTACTTGCTACAAGTTAATCAAAGTTAAAGAAAATACACTCCGAAGCCAATTATTGTAATTGGTAAAAACTTCCTCAGACAACCTCAAAGGTCGAATCCAATGGGGTCTTTGAACTGTCAAAAAAATGTCGTCGCCAGATGCCAAAATTAGGAATTACAAAAAAAATATATATACACTCATTCAGACTCCATGCAGGATCGGGCGGCAAGGTGCGCTTTACATCTGGCGCGTGGCAATGTGCTAAGAACTGGATAAGCCATATTAAAAGAAAAAAAAGCGCTTTCTAGTTATTGCAATTTGTGAGTTAGGACATTTTGTGCTTGAGCCGTCGAGACAAAGAATGACTATTTTCGCACATTTCCTTTGTTTTTTTCTGTCAGATTTTTCTATTTCTATGTATAATATTAGTAGCGTATAAATATATGATTATCAAATGATAACTTAAGCTTATTTTCTAATCCAGCCATACTCTAAGTGTGTTCCGCGGAACCCTAGGGTACCACGATGCCCCCTGGGTACCGCAAGAATTTAGAAAAAAATTCAAAACACCTCTCTCTGGTCGACCGTTCTGACGTGGCGTAGGTATCACGATTCACAACCCGCAGCCGATCTTTAGTCGCTTATTGTAGGGTTCTGTCAAGTATGTCACTTTCTAAAAGGGTGCCGTCACCAAAAAATATTGAAAACCGCTAAAATTTCAAGAGATTAGAATCTAATCTCCAGAAATTATTCTCTTAAAAACGTGTTCTTATCAAAATCTGTGAATCGGTGTTCTGGCAGCACACAGCCCATGAGAGTCGGAGTATTCTAGGCCTAGCGTGTTCACCATCTTCGACCACATAATCGCTTACCACCAGGCGAGATAGCGGTCAAACGCTAACCTATAATATCGTTAAAAAAACTAAAAGAACCGACATCAAATGCCGCGCTATAAATTTTCAGTACCAAGTTTGAGGTGTTCATCTCCATATCTCTGGAGATACTTATCAGATGTCGATAATATTACTGTGGTACCACCCTTGGGATATCTCCTTGCCAACAAAAAAATAATCATCAGAATCGGCTCATAAACGACGAAGTTTTCCGCGAACACAAAAAAATTATATACGGTTGAATTGAGAAACCTCTTTAAATTTGTTTCATAAGAAAAAAAGGACTCGAACATTGCAACTTAAAGAAAAGCATGTAATAAGCAACATTAACACGGACTTCTCTCTATTGCAAAGTCGGTTCAGTACCGGGTGCATAGTTTCATTTCAAATGTCAAACTGTATCAACTATTCTATTTATCTAAAGGTGGCGCGTGCCATCTTGCTAAAACCACTTCGGGACCTTTCATTGGAGCGCGTCTGTTATTGAAATACCACCTTTCTAAACACATGTCTTATTAAGAGTATTTTTAGGGTTCCGTACCTCAAAAGCTAAAAAACTGGCCAAGTGCAAGTATTTGCTTGCACTCGTAGGGTTCCGATTCCGTACCACACTTCCATTCCAAAAATTTATTAAAACAGGAACCGCGTGCTTATTTAGTACAACGCCATCTTACGAACATCTCACGTGAAAGTAAACACATAGGTAATTAATATAATTAATACAGTCAAACGTTCATAGATGGCGTTATAGTATATGTATATTATAGAAAAAACACTTTTTGCTTGCATGGAAATTAAAAATTAAATGGAAAAAGAATTGAAAATTAAAAATTAAAGTGGGTCCCCCTTTAATGTTTAACTTTATTCTGTTTTTAGTATTTGTTGTTATAGCGGCAACAGAAATACATCATCT
The DNA here is from genome assembly GCA_954871355.1 of Cabera pusaria. NCBI lineage: Eukaryota > Metazoa > Arthropoda > Insecta > Lepidoptera > Geometridae > Cabera > Cabera pusaria. Next base: position 9,802,773 of record OX940913.1, on the reverse strand, counting down.
GTGAAAATTTCAACTGTCTAACTAAACACATAGGTAATTATTATAATTAATACAGTCAAACGTTCATAGATGGTGTTATAGTAAAATGCCGTAAAAACACGTTTCTTGTATGGGGACCCCCTTTAATTTTTAACTTTATTTCGTTTTTAGTATTTGTTGTTATAGCCGCAACAGAACTACATCATCTGTGAAAATTTCAAGTGTCTATCACGGTTCATGAGATACAGCCTTGTGACAGACGGACAGACAGACAGACATATATAAAAGAAAAAAGATTCCGACGGATTGAGAACCTACTCCTTTTTGTGAAGTCGGTTAAAAACAGAATAACGTTAAAAATTAAAGGGGTCCCCATACAAGAAACGTGTTTTTCGGCAAACTTTGTGCTATCTCATTAAATATTGTAATGTGGTACGTAACCCTACGTGTTTTTAGCCGACTCCAAAAAAAGGTAAAGGTTCTTCTCAATTCGACCGTAAATATATATATTTTTTTTTATGTTTGTTCGCGGATAACTTCGTTGTTTATGAACCGATTTTGATTATTCTTTTTCTGTTCGAAAGGAGATATCCCAAGTGTGGGTACCATGGTAATTTTATCGAGGTCTGATAAGTATCTCTAGAGATATTGAGATAAACATCTCAAAATTGATACTGAAAATGAATAGCGCAGCATTGAAGTCGGTTCTTTTTTAGTTTTTAAACGATATTATATATTGATATGATGAAGATGCATTTCAGCTCAATCGGTTGAGTAGTTTCAACGTAAAGAGGTTACAAACGTACATACACACAAACTTTCGCCTATTAATATTTATTAAGGCGGCAATAGCCCAATGGATAGGGTGTCGGACTGGCAATCGAGAGGTCGTGAGTTCGAATCCCACCCCACCCATTGCACTATTGACGTGAACCCACTCCAGACACAAGCATATTTAGCTTAGTTGGAGGGGTTAACAAGAATACTAGTAATGTGCAACCCACATTGCGAGTAATCTTTTTAAAAAAAAAAAAAAAAAAAAAAAAAAAAAATATTAGTAGGAAGTAGGATAGGCTAGCGTTTAACCATAACCACTGTATCGCCTGGTGGTAAGCGATGATATGGTTGAAGATGGTGAACATGCTAGGCCTAGTATACTGACTCTCAAAGGCTGTGTGCTACCGGAACACCGTAAGGTTATGGCGGCAGATATTCTCCTTGTAGCAAAAACGCGGGCGAAGCAGTAGACACAGCTAGTTCTCCAATATGTATTACTAGCGGATTTACCCGCGTGGACATCGTTCCCGTGGGAATATCGAGTTAATAAGATCGTTTAAAAAACTAAAAAAGAACCGACTTCAATGCCGCGCTATTAATTTTCAGTACCAATTTTGAGGTATCTCCATATCTCTGGACATACTTATCAGACCTCGATACAATTACCATGGTACCACACTTGGGATATCTCCTTTCCAACAAATAAAGAATAATCAAAATCGGTTAATAAATGACGAAGTTATCCGCGAACAAACATAAAAAATATATATATATATATATACGGTCGAATTGAGAAACCTCCTTTTTTTGGAGTCGGTTAAAAATGCCGCTCGAATGAAAATAAGATCGTTTAAAAAACTAAAAAAAGAACCGACTTCAATGCCGCGCTATTCATTTTCAGTACCAATTTTGAGGTGTTTATCTCCATATCTCTGGAGATACTTATCAGACCTCGATAAAATTACCATCGTAACACACTTGGGATATCTCCTTTCCAACAAAAAAAGAATAATCAAAATCGGTTAATAAATGACGAAGTTATCCGCAAACAAACATAAAAACATATATACGGTCGAATTGAGAACCCTCCTCCTTTTTTTGAAGTCGGTTAAAAAGTACCCTATGTGTTATTCCAGGGTCTAGGCTATTTACATACCAAATTTCAGCACCATCGGTTCAGTAGTTAAAGCGTGAAAGACAAGCAAACATCCATACAAACTTTTGCGTTTATAATATTAGTACCTAACATAGACATATATACCTCGAGACTGAACATTTCGAACTAGCATTGTCGAACACCGCAAAGGTGCTGGCCGGCAACTTCCCGCTCACACGTAGCTCGGCACTCAAACGAACAACAAGCGCGTTATGAAAAAACCGAAATGCCATCGTGTGTCCTCAGATACTGTAAAAACCAATCAGGAAAAACAAACAAAAGTGACGGAGTCACTTTTCATAAGTAAGTTCAGATTTTCGAATAAAACACGCTAAAATAAAACATTATTTTGTCAAATAGTAATGATACTTCCCGACGCGGCGCCATGTTCTGTTTGCACGGGCAGTTCATAGATTGTGTAAACAGATATGACATTATAGCTAAATTAAATTGCCTATTTTTAACCTTTGGAGAACAGTTTGACATGTGTGTATATACTGTAATTTACTGTATAATAGGTTATTTTACTCTATATGAGAAATCTAAAAAATCTATAAATGTATTATTGAGATAGCTTAGGCAAAAAGCAGTCGGAAAACATTAGTTTTAGTTAATAAAATATCAACGAAATTTTAAAATTCAATTTAATGGTTTCAGCCTTTTTACCCGACTGCGAAAGAAGGAGGGTTATGTTTTTCGAGTGTATGTATGTATTGTATATATGTTATGATTAGTACCTATCCTATCCTAATTTCGTATCTTATCCTCCTTTTTTTCAAACAAAAAGTACTTTAGTCGTCGTCGGTAATTCGGTATCGACGGTATGGCGATAGGTGTTTGATCTACAATTTGTCACATCTGTTTGTCGGTTTTATCTATGGCGGCAACCGCTCCCCCCTGCCCCCGCGTGAATGATAAGCGTTCGACAAAATGTACTCGGGATAGCGACTCTTTGGTTTAACTCTATGGTACCTAAGGATTTTTTCCATCAAAATGTGTAAATGTACACCGGGTATCAGTAATATCAATATTTCTATATAAATTCGGCCAGATGTCATATAACATATGCCCGGAAACCTTATGGCATGCGCGAAGCATAGGGACTATAAAAAAAATATTTGTGCAGGTATTTTGAGGTAGGTTATGAACTTATGACTCTTCAAACGGTCTCGTCACCCGTGCCGCCATGTTTCTTTTTAACCGACTTCAAAAAAAGGAGGAGGTTTCTCAATTCGACCGTATATTTTTTTATTTTTTTTTATGTTTGTTCGCGGATAACTTCATTGTTTATGAATCGATTTTGATTATTATTTTTTTGTTGGAAAGGAGATATCCCAAGTGTGGTACCATGGTAATTTTATCGAGGTCTGATAAGTATCTCCAGAGATATGGAGATAAACACCTCAAAATTGGTACTGAAAATTAATAGCGCGGCATTGAAGTCGGTTCTTTTTAGTTTTTTAAACGATCTTATTTGCTAACCCTCGGCACAATAATTAAGAAAGTTTAAAAACTAAAACAACCGACTTACATGCCGCGCGAGCAATTTCAGTAGCAAGTTTCAGACGTTTATCGTCATATCTCTGGAGATGGTTACCTTTACTTAGGTGCTGGGGCATCTCCTAGAATCTGCAAAATACTCTTTTCCAAACCTACAGTAGAGATTTTTTAAAATAATGCACTTACCGACTTTAAAAACAAGGAGGTTTTAAGTTCATCCGTATGTATGTTTTATCACCGATATCTCTGACAATAGTGAACCGAATTTCAAAAATATTTTTATTCGAAAGAGTATACTCCTGCGTTGGTCCCATTGCAAATTCATCGAGGTCTGATGTATGTTGTATATCTCCAGAAATGTGGAGATAAACACCTCAAACGTGGTACAGAAAATAACTAGCTAGCGCGGCATTTGAAGTCGGTTTTGTTTCGTTTCTTAAACTATCTTAAATTAATAAAAATATATTTTTGTTTGAACGTTAAGTTTATTGTTTGTATACAAATTTTGCACGCGACTCTTTAAGGCCCTACATGGTCATAGAATAGATCATAATACTACAAAAGTCTAATAATAAAATAGAGTGAAAATGCATAAAGTAGTGCAACTAGAATAAAACCTGCGACTTACCGATGTCGATCTTAAGGATAACGACCTAAAGCAACAGCAGCCCCCCAAACCTATTACAACAACAAAAAAAGCTAAATGTCGTCTCCGTGCAAGGCCGCATGCTCTCCAGAAGGCAGAGGCATGCGAAATTAAAAAAATAACTTTGAATTTCGAACATCTGTCGTCGAGGCACGCGCCGGCGCGTGTCAGTCGACCAATGAGGGCGCTCGGCTTGGTGGCTTGACATGTGAATTTTGAATGCCTTTACTAAAATACGGTGATAGAAAAACTGGCCAAGTGCGATTTGGACTCGTTGGTTACAGACGTATTGATGACTTCAGGGCTACCATCCTCGACCGCATCATCACTTACCAGCAGGTGAGAATTAAGATAAGTTGTGGTCAAACGCTAGCGACTAGGCTATATTATGATAACATTGCAAGTAAAATAAAACCTTGAAAAATACTGGCCAAGTGCAAGTCGGACTCGTACTCGTAGGGTTCCGTAACACAGTAGAGTATGTAATAACAATAATTTTTCGCCACCAAATAATTTACTTTGTTTTTGATAGTATTTGTATGAAAAATAAAGTTATATTTGCGGTCACTATATCTCAAAAACTGCTACTTCGTGGAAAGTTTTTATTGAGATCTACAGCATATATATTTTTTTGATTTTTATCTCCCTTACTTTAAAAAAGTTAGGGGGGAGGGGTTGGACACATTTTACTACTTTAGACGTGCCTATACTTCAAATTTGACTTTGAGAAAAAATGGATGTAGGAACCTCAATGTCATTTTTAAAGACCTATCTATAGACACCCCCGCACGTATAGGTTTGATGAAGATATTTTTTTTTAGTTTTAGTTCCATAAATGGGAAGCCCCCCTTAATCTAATTTTTTTTAAATTTTTGTATTAAAGTCGTAAAACAGTTCACAGAATACACCTACTTACCAAATTTCAACTGTGTAGTCTTAATAGTTTCGGAATAAAGTGGCTGTGACATACGGACGGACGGATAGACAGACAGACAAACAGATAGACAGACATGACGAATCTATAAGGGTTCCGTTTTAAGCCATTTGGCTACGGAACCTTAAAAATGACATTGTCATAAAACAGCCAACAATTTACCAACAATACCTTCTGGCTATAAGTAGTGCCGCCTAATTTTTATGTATGGAGTTAGTTGGTTCTCCGTATCCGCTACTCTGGAACTTGGCGAATACATTTTGAATACTATATTACTTTGTAGAGCAAGATTATAGACAAGCAGAAGAAGCACTTTGGCTGGAAAACAGACTCGAAGAAATTCTTTATTTTTGCTAACAGCAGGTGTTAGTTAAAATTCTACCAGGCATTCATAAACCCAAAGGAGCTTGCGAATCAATCGCTGTGATAATGAGAGCTGGAGGGAAAGAGAAAGTTGCGATTCAACAAGTTGGCAAGAGGTGAAAGGTTAGCGGTTTTCAAAGCAGGTTGTTTTGATCTGAAGTACTAGGCAACCATAGATACATAGGTACTACTATAACCTACCTTCCTAAGTCGCATCACAGAATAAATACCTAATAGCACAAGTCGTATCAAGCTTCGAGAATGCTTGGTGATGATGGAACCGATTTCAATGCCTCGCGAGTCAATTTCAGTAGCAAGTTTGAGACGTTTATCGTCATATCTCTGGAGATACTTATCAGATCTCGATGAAATTACAATGAGACCACCTCGGTAACGTATTATAAATGATTGACTTTGAGAAAAAATGACTGTGACATACGGACGGACAGACGTACAGACAGACAGACAGACAGACATGGCAAATCTATAAGGGTTTCGTTTTTTGCCATTCGGCTACGGAACCCTAAAAACGTACAGACGAATTGAGAACCTCTTTCTTTTTGGAAGTCGGTTGAAAAAGAACCAATTTCACACCGCCACTCTCGTCGTGTTCAGTGACAAATGATAAACACACACATACACATTTTACTACTTTAGAAGTGTCTATCTTTCAAATGATTGACATTAAGAAAAAATGGTTTTAGGAACCTCAATGTCAATTTTAAAGACCTATCTATAGATTAGGTTTGATGAAAACATTTAGTTTTAGTTTCATGTATCTCTCCTTAATCTTTTATTTTTGTATAAAAATCGTAAAGCGGTTCACAGAATACACCTACCTACCAAGTTTTAACTTTTTAGTCTTAATAGTTTTGGAATAAAGTGGCTGTGACATACGGACGGACGGACAGACAGACAGATATGACGAATCTATAAGGATTCCGTTTTTTGCCATTCGGCTACGGAACCCTAAAAAGGCAGAAAAAAATATTAAAATATACACACACAAACAATACCTACAGTTACAGACCAATAATTGAGAACCTCTTCCTTTTGAAAGACGGTAAAAAACCCTTCTTTTTGGATTTGTCGCAGAAGAAAAAAATAAATACTATTTATTTATTAGCTTCTATAATAATTAAACCACACAAACTAAAATTCCTACTTTACGCCCGCCCTGCATTTATTTGAAAGTACTTTTACCACGGTAATATAATAAAATATTACCGTGACTTTACCTACGTTGCCCATCCGTTCTTATCAAAATAAACTTTGGTGCTTGTACTATTATTAATTATTCTGTGACTTGGGGGAATTTGCCAACAAGTTAATCAAGACAAAAGTACTAAGCGCTCAGAAGTTCATAAGAGCAATGCTGATCTCTGGACCCAACAGGTAGCCAGAGAAATCGATAGCAGCGGACGTAGAAACTATTTTATTTATCTGTGGCAAAGGTCAACAAAGGTTAAACATAGCAGGTGGTTTAGCACGAAAGTACTAGGAGAAAAGAAACGCACAAGAGATCATGGATACGGATTTAACAGGTTGGTTTATGAGCGATCAATACTCTCAAGAAACGCAATACTTGGGCCTGTAAACCTTGCCCGTAAGACAGTGCGTAAGATTTACTTTTTTATTAACCCCCCAAAAAGAAAGGGTGTTATAAGTTTAACGTGTGTATCTGTATGTGTGTCTATCTGTGCGCCTAAACGAATGAACTAGTTATGATTTAGTTTTTAGGGTTCCGTAGCCGAATGGCAAAAAACGGAACCCTTATAGATTCGCCATGTCTGTCTGTCTGTCTGTCCGACCGTATGTCACAGCCATTTTATTCCGAAACTATTAGGACTACAGAATGGAAATTTGGTAGGTAGATGTATTCTGTAAACCGCTTTCCGATTTTTGTACAAAAATAAAAAATATAAAAGTTTAAGGGGGGCATCCCATACATGGAACTGGAACAAAAAAAAATTTTTCGTCAAACCTATACGTGTGGGGTGTCTATGTATAGGTCTTCAAAAATGACATTGAGGTTCCTAAAATCATTTTTTCTCAAAGTCAATCATGTAAAAGATAGGTGCGTCTAAAGTGGTAAAATGTGTGTCCCCCCCTCTAACTTCTAAAGTAAGGGAGTGAAAAATCTAGAAAAAATATATTCTGTAGATCTCAATAAAAACTTTCAACGAAAATTGGTTTGAACGAGATACAGTTAGCAGTTGTTGAGATATAGCGACCGCAAGTATAGCTTTGTTTTTCATACAAACACTATGAAATACAAAGTTATTTTTGTAGTTGCGAAAAATCATAGTAATAGAATACTCTACTGTGTTACGGAACCCTACGAGTGCGAGTCCGACTTGCACTTGGCCAGTTTATTGTTTTGTTTGATAGGTGTCTTAATCAACGAATTGGGAACCTCCTCCTTTTTGGAAGTAGGTTGAAAAATATATATCATCGATTTCCATCAGGCGAGCGTATTGCTTGTTCTGTTACCTTTTAGTATAAAGAATGATAGGTAAAATTAACCCCTTCATCATCGTTGGACATAGGTCTCTCCTATGGCACGCCACTAAGCTCGATCAGCTAGGCTATTCTGTAAGCTATCTCGACAGCGGAATCGGCGGTGAGATATGAATTTCGTACTACGAAATTCAACCGTATTACGAACGCGATACGATTGAATTTCGTAGTACGAAATTTGAATCTCACCGCGGATTCCTCAGTCGAGATAGCTTACAGAATAGCCTAGCAGCTCTCTGTTTCCAACCGCTGCCAGCCGAATAACCCCAGTGAGTGACAACAGACAATCCTACTTATATAATAGACGCGAAAGTTTGTAAGAATGTATGGATGTATGTTTGTTACTCTTTCACGGGAAACTACTGAACCGATTGAGCTGAAAGTTGGTATGTAGATAGCCTAGACTAGACCATAGGATACTTTTTACCCCGATACCTTGTACTATTTAATTATTCTGTGCCGATACTACGATTTACGGCCGAATGTGAGGGCCCGGTGGCGTAATCGGGAGAACGGTCGGCTTTGATGCCAGAGGCATCGAGTATCGAGTTCAACCCCGCCCGTACACCAATGGATTTTTTATCAAAAAATGTATGTGCGCTTTTCACAGTGGCCCTCCGGTGAAGGAAAACATCGTTAAGAAACCATCAACCCCCGCATGGTAGTAGGACATTATCTAGTGTCCGCCTGGCCAGCTACCACCCTCGAGTTAGAAAATCTGTCGCCAAATCATCTAATGTGTTCCGGCAGCTATCCTTGAGAGCCAGTTCGTATTCTAGGCCTAGCTTGCTTATCATCTTCGACCGCATCATCACTTACCAACAGGTCATACAGTAAAAAAAAATATTACTACCGGAACGATGTCTACGCGGGTAAAACCGCGGGGCACAGCGAGTGTTACATATTTTACTGACGACATCTTAAGCGCAAACCTTCTTGCGTAGTCGGTTTATCATGACACCGATATGTGTAAGTTTATTTTTTTTATGTCACTTCCCGAACATCCTAAGCATGGGATCATCATAACGGTACAATAACGTACTTATAATATCATACCGTGGGATAGGCGCGTACGCATCAAACTTTGCCTTTCAAGGAGTTGCCAGGGTACAATCTCCCGAAAATAAGGGAGATTTTTTTGTCTATGGATGGGTAAATCTTACAATATGTTATTATGTATCTAACCTTGCATTTTTCAAGGAATTGTCAGGCTAAAATCTCCCGGAAATAAGGGAGAACTTTAGGCCTACAGGTGGATAAAACTCAAAATATGTTATTGTTTTTAAGTATTATGTATAGGTATTGATTTATACAAATCAAGAAACTTAAATAGTTATAATGCATAGATTTTAAAAAACAATTTAAATCAGGGCTGCCAACCATCATAACATTTCATCATCATCATCATTATCAGCCGGTAGCAGTCCACTGCTGGACGTAGGCCTCTCCCAAGCAAGATACGTCACTGAGCCCGATCTTCGGCCCTTCTTTTCCAGTTACTGCCTACCGCCTTGCGTATATCGTCACTCGACCTGGTCACAGGACGTCCTACGCTACGTTTGCCGATTCGCGGTCGCCACTCTAGGACAAGTCTACCCCAACGGTTATCAGTCTTGGGGCAAATATGACCAACCCACTGTAATTTCAGTTTGCTGTTGAGCTATATCGATCGCTTTAATTCTCATTTATTTTACAAAATGTATGGGAATGACATTTCTTTTTCCATAACAAATGTTATTATCAAGTTACGTTTGGCGTGAACGCTCACATACATTAGAATCAGTCTAGGGCATTCTAGGGGCTAATTATAAGTGACGATGTAGCACGTTTACTTTGAAACTATTTCAATATTTTCAAAGGCAATTTTAAACAATACCCTGGCCACACTAACCACAGATTGCGCAGCAGTAACTACTAAGGGATCACAATAGGGTTCTAATTTATGGGAAGAACCTTTTGTACTATTGTTTTATAAATTACTTAGGTTCTTTTTTTAAGTATGATAGACGAATACTGGTTAGGGACAGTAAGTCAATAACCTCGGTTCAAACCAAATAATTTGGGATTTAAGGATTAATAACACTTATAGCCAGTTTCATCGGTGCCTGATAAAATTTCAGATAGTTATCTGACACATAAAGACATAAAAGTTGTCAAATATCTGTCAGATAAGTTCCTGATAGGGTTATCTGAAACCGGTGAAACCCTTAGGGCCAGTTTCACCGGTTCCTGATAGCTCTATTAGGAACATATCTGACAGATTTTTGACAACTTCTATATGGCGTCATCTGTCAGATAAAACTATCTGACACATCTGGCAAACTGACCCTAAATATAACAATTTAAGATCATTTACAAAACGAAATCATTTTAGATCGTTTCCGGTAGCTATACTTGAGAGCCAGTTCCCATTCTAGGCCTAGGCCTACCATCTGGCGTGCTACCATCGTCGACCGCATCACCACTTACCAACAGGTGAGATTGTGGTTAAACGCTAGCTTATGTGATATCCACACTTGGCAGAGGTATCGGTAAACACAGATTGTTTTTCTCGGTTTCGATGTTTTTAGGGTTCCGAACCCAAAGGGTACCAACGGAACCCTATTACTGAGACTCCGCTGTCGGTCTGTCCATCTGTCTGTCTGTCTGTCTGTCTGTCTGTCTGTCTGTCTGTCTGTCTGTCCGTCTGTCACCAGGCTGTATCTCATGAACCGTGGTAGTTAGACGGTTGAAATTTTCACAGATTATGTATTTCTGTTGCCGCTATAACAACAAATACTAAGAATAGAACAAAGTAAAAAATTAAAGGGTTTAAAACAAAAAACGTGTTTCTTACGATACGATACAATACGAAATTAATCCACCTCGACGCAGCTAGATGGCAGCACAGGAAAAATTAGCACGCGCAAGCGTTTCATTTGTTAAATTTGTGAGCTTCGGTCGATTTATTTATTTAGTTTAGATTCATTTGCACATATGTAGTGTACTACAATTGAATAATATTGTATCTTCAATTTTAGTACTAAGAAAGAGCTTCAATTAGCTAGATTCAGTAGAAAGTTAGTCGTACGAACACTCGGTCTTCCAGATATTTAATTATATTAATAACCTTTGTGTTAATTTTTACTTAGTTGGTGTTAGAAGTTCGTGGCGTTCGGACGTCGGAAATTCGGAACCCTCCGTGTGCGGGACAAGTCTGACTCGCACTTGGCCAGTTTTATTTTCCTCTTTAGAGGGCCACTGTGAAATACTCATAATTTTTTAGGGTTCCGAACCCAAAGGGTACCCTATTACTGAGACTCCGCTGTCCGTCTGTCTGTCTGTCTGTCCGTCTGTCACCAGGCTGTATCTCATGAACCGTGATAGTTAGACGGTTGAAAATTTCACAGATGATGTATTTCTTTTACCGCTATAACAACAAATACTAAGAACAGAACAAAGTTAAAAATTAGAAAAAAGTTTAAAAAAAGTTTTTTACGATAGCGCCGCACCATCTAGATGATCATTAAAGATGGCGCTATCGTCTTTACCTTAATCTGAATCTCGGTAGCGGCTCCAACGATTAAATAAAATTTAGTATACGGGGGATTTCGGGGGCGATAAATCAATCTAGCTAGGAATCATTTTCAGAAAATGTTGTTTTATTCGTGTTTTCAATAATCAACTTTATTGATAATCAACTTAAAATATTACTCTTCCTGACATCTATTGGCGAGTAGAAGTAGCTTTAGTGTTACTGTGTGGGTAAAGCAGTTTTTAGTGGCTCTCAATTAAAAAAAAATGTATTATTATTCGCCAATAGATGTCGGGAAGAGTCATATTTGTCTGTTTAAGTGGCAACCAGATATTTAATAAGACCGTTTAAATAACTAAAAAGAACCGACTTCAATGCCGCGCTATTGATTTTCAGTACCAATTTTGAGGTGATTATCTCCATTCTCTGGAGATACTTACCAGAACTCGATAAAATTACCATGGTACCACACTTGGGATATCTCCTTTCCAACAAAAAAAGAATAATCGAAATCGGTTCATAAACGACGAAGTTATCCGCGAAAAAACATAAAAAAAAAACATATATACGGTAGATTTGAGAAACCTCCTCCTTTTTTTGAAGTCGGTTAATAATATTAATTACTACTATTACTATTACTACTATATAATACTATTCTACCTTTGTTTTAACGTTTACTTAGTGGGTGTTCGGTCGGAACCCTCCGTGTGCTGGACAAAAGTCTGACTCGCACTTGGCCAGTTTTATTTCTATAGCAAAGTGTATTTGTCTTCAGCGGGGATTTGAAATCACTACCTCTGGTGATAGAGCAGACTATTCTCCCGCTGTGCCACTGGGCCCAATAAATTCGAGAGAAACTAAGTCCGTCTGTCTGTTTGGTACATTTTCACAACTAAACCTGGACCGATTAAGCTGAATTTTGCACATACCTAACCAGTATAATAAAATTTAAGATCGTTTAAAAAACTAATAGAACCGACTTCAAATGCCGCGCTAGTAATTTCCAGTACCAAGTTTGAGGTGCTTCTTATCTCCATATCTCTGGATATATCGAGCATATCTCGATGAAATTTAATGGGACAACCTGGGAAGTTTATCCTTTCAAAAAAAACCAAATCGGTCCAGGCAAGTTCAAGTAATCGGTGAACATAAAATAAAATCGGCCAAGTCGAGTTGGACTCGCCCACCGAGGCTTCCGTACCAACTTCTCAAACTACGTTAAAGGACAAACTTAACTTTGCAGATCGATAAAAGAAAAGGTACTGCACCAACCGCGAATAATATATTCACTTTTATTGTTATGTAACTACATATTTACGGTTTTCAGATTTATTCCTATATTAAGTGGTTCAAGACTGCTTTTTGCCAAATGTCATGATTCTAGGTCAACGGGAAGTACACTATAGGTTTTGATTCCCATGTGATATCGCAAAATATGCGAAAATATGCGACAACACCGGTCATATCTTTTGATTGCGTTGACTTACAGTTTTGATTTTTTTCACAGCCGAAAGATATCGTAGACCAAAGTATTTAGTATAAGTTTCACCCTGATACCTCAACGCATTCCGGATATAAAGGGTCTTGACAGACGGACAGACGGACAACAAAGTGATCCTATAAGCGTTCCTTTTTTCCTTTAGAGGTACGGAACCCTAAAAATTTAAAATGTAGACAAATTGAGAACCTCCTCCATTTTTGTGAAGCCGGTTAAAATAGTACACAAGACTATGACACAAGCCAATCAGCGGGGCGCAACTAAGCCAATATAACACATACCTGCCCTGCAGTTACCCACAAAAGTCACAAAACCAACGCAAAAAAGAACCATATAAACTGCTATACATTCTGTGACCTCAGGTATGTTCTTTTTATGATATGAACAGCTGATATACAGCTGTCGTGAAAACCTATGGTAGTTATAATTACATTCGTTTAAGAAACTAATAATAATGCTTATAATACTAATAATTCAAAATTTAAAAGCACCCTCGACTATCTATGTGTACTATGTTCATTGAGACCATTTCAATGAGCTTAAACACGATATCTCTGCTGTATGTTGGTGAGGACTTCAATATTCTGCAGATTCTAGGAGATGTCCCAGCATCAGGTTATTGCTACCATGTTCTTACACTATCGTTGAAGTAAAAGGAAACCGAATTTCGAATTGACTAGACCTATGAAAGTTGATTTCATAGCGTCATCAACAAGAAATAACCGGCCTAGTGCGTGTCGGGCCACGCGCAGTGTAGGGTTCCGTAGTAGCCCGTTATTCAATGCAAGTTTTTAAACTCATTTCATTTCATTTGTGAAAATAAACTAATTTCTCGTTAAAAACAAGCAACTAGGTACTTCGTCTTTGTCATTTTAAAGGATTTATTCTAAAGATTTTGTATTTGGTACAAAATTATCCAACACCCAAGTTCAATGACTATTACTGCTAAAGTAAAAATTATCTTAACCGCTATAGTTTTCCTTTAAAGTTCATGAAATGTACTATTATCAGAATTTTTTCTAGATAAAGCCAGCAGTTTAGCTTTTAGGGGGGGGGCTTTCCGAATCCGAATTTGCTTTCGAGTGATTGAAAATCAGAGAACTGTATAGGCTGTAGAGGAGAACAGCTGGACGGAACTTGTAACGTATGAAATAAGATACGACAGTATTAGAATAAATTATGCACCAAAAGCGTTTACCTACAAAAAACAATAGTTGCATCCTTTTCTCAAGTCTTCTCTTAGCAACCACACTGAATATAAATCACTTGCCTAGCCTTTACCATTAAAAAAAAACTCTGAAATTCTATAGCTTCAATTACAAATTGAATTCTATCTGTACAAAATAAGGCGCGTTCTTGAACTATCAAACTTTTCGAATTTAGAAACAATAGAATTTTCGCTCTAAAATCGACTCTATTTCTTCAACAATACGAACTACAATTATTGTCATATGAAATTATTTTTTATTAGAACAGCTGACGATCAGCTGTGATGCAATGAAAACTCTACCTGTCATTGTTTTTTTTTCGTCGCCGCTGCGCACACGTGCATTTTGCCAAATTGTACAATGGCCAGTCATGCTAAATGGACCTTATACCCTTCACTCAATTAACGACTTTACACCCAAAGACATAAAACTCAATTCTCTTCGGAAATGCTAGCTTTAGAATTTTGCATAAAGACTTTTTTGTAAGTTAAAGTAAGTTCTGTAATTCGTTATTCTTTTTCGATTTCGAATTTTATTGCTATCAAAAATTGAGTCTATGATCGTGTAACCAGCCAGTTACAAATAGTGCCTTATTCCTTAAATTGGTTATGCAAAGAGGTTGCATGTACCTGTATTTTTTTAAATCAGCTGAGAGATGCTTTCTCTACAGCTGATTTAGAATTGAAAGATCAGCTGATTGGACCGTTTCTGCTTTTATGCTTGGGAGATATATTTTTAACCGACTTAACAAAAAAGGAGGAGGTTCTCAATTCGTCGGAATCATTTTTTAAAATGTAATTTCACCGATTACTCGAAGACGCCTGAACCGATTTGGAAAATTCTTTTTTGTTTCAAAGGGTAATCTTCCCAGGTGGTCCCATTTAAATTTTAACGAAAGCGGCCGCGGCGTTTTTAATATATCAACATTTGTATTACTATGCATTTATTTATCTCGACGACATACTACTAACTACCGGCACAGCTTATATAATCGTTTTTTTTTAAGATTACTCGCAATTTGGGGTGCACATTACTAGTATTCTTGTTAACCCCTCCAACTAAGCTAAATATGCTTGTGTCTGGAGTGGGTTCACCTCAATTGTACAATGGGTGGGGTGGGGATCGAACTCACGACCTCTCGATCGCCAGTGCGACACCTTATCCATTGGACTATTGCCGCCTTAATCTATACTAATATTATAAAGAGAGAACATTTGTATTTTTGTATTTTTGTATGTTTGTAATGATTTGGCTCAAAAACTACTGGACCGATATAAAAAATTCTTTCACTAATATATAGAATGGACTTTCGAAATGAAAATAGGCTATATATTATCCTGTTTAAATCAAAGGTACATTCGTGGAGACCTAATTTGCAACCTAAATCGACAAAAAAACGGTCGAAAAAACACGTTTCTTACGAACGCTGCTCAATTGACAACAGATGGAAGAATATTTTCTATGGAAGAGTTGTACAACTTAATAGGACCTACAAAAAAGACCGCGACAGCATATGTCTATCTCTGAAGGTTGACTCACAGTAACCATTTTATATTTAATTTTTTGTTAAAAAATATTACTTAACTTCCAGGGCTATTTTCAAGTATATAGTATTAATCCTTATCCAAATAATTAATTTAATTAGCTTGGCCACATATTATAGATAAAATTGTCCTTTACAGTATATAACTCTAATGAAAACTCTAGAAGATATCACGGATTTCACATACACGAATCGCAAAATTAATAAAATATTTGCAGTCAAACCACAGAATAGGTCATAGTTACTATAAAAATTTTATTATAAGCTTAGCTTTTCTGTAGATCCCCACCGATCGCAATCAATTTCAAGTCAATATAGTATAATAATATGATCTATTGTATAAAATAATAATGATCTATATATATAATATAATTTTTTAAACCACCCCGACTGATCTATGTATAATTTTTTCATTAAAATCATTCCAATGACTCTAAACACGACATTTAAAATCTGAGCTGTAAGTTGGCGAGGATTTGAGTATTCTGTAGAGTCCAGGAGATGTGCTAGCATCAGGTCAATGCTTCCATGTTCTTACAATATAGTTGAAGAAGAAGATTTTCGAATTGATCAGACCTATTAAAGTTGAATAAAGCTCTATAATGATTGAACGAATTTTTATGAATCAAAGCTAAGAACACTCTCGATGAAGATATCTATAAAAAAAAAACTATCAATAATAAAATCAAAATCGGTTCATCCGGTTGGGTGCTAAGATGATACAGACAGACATACAGATACACACGTTAAACGTATAATACCCCTACTTTTTGCGTCGGGAAACGCCGTAAGGTTACGGCGGCAGATGTTCTCCTTGGTGGTAAGCTACTTTTCAACCGACTTCCAAAAACAAGGAAGTTCTCAATTCGTCTGTATGTTTCTTTATTCTTTCTTTTTTGTGTGTGTATGTAACGCGATTACTCCGTCAGTTGTGAACCGATTCGAATTATTATTTTTGTAATCGGTAGGGTACGTTCATTGTAATTTCATTGAGATGTGATAAGTATCTTCAGAGATATGACGATAAACGTCTCAAACTTGCTACTGAAATTGACTCGCGGGGCATTGAAGTCAGTTGTTTTAGTTTTTAAAGTATCTTAAATATTGGTAGATTTCCACGAAATCCATGATTCATGAATGCACATAAAACTTTCATTGGTAGGTATATAGCTAGGATTAGAACCAACGACCCACGGGTCAGAATCAGGGTAACTATTCTTTAAGCCAAAGGGCCGTCCAATATGACTACGTAAGTATTATAAAACAATGTCCATCACTGCGTCTGTCTGTCTGTTCGCAATAATCTCAATAGCATCCGAACGGATTATCATGCGGTTTTCACCAATAGCCAGAGTGTTTATAAGGAAGGTTTAGGTCTTAGGTGCATAATTCGTTAAGGTTTTGTGTAAATTGGTTGACATAGGAGGATGATTGTTAATTATGTTAATATTTTATATTCGATGCAACAAACTGATGCAAATTTTGTAGGCATATATGTTCTAACCGTGCGAAGCCGGGGCGGGCTGCTAGTAATTAAGATTTATTTATTTATTTGATAGACATACTATATGGGCATTACAGTTAATAAACTAGTTAAAAAACTAAAACAACCGACTTCAATGCACCGCGAGTCAATTTCAGTAGCAAGTTTGAGACGTTTATCTTCATATCTCTGGAGATACTTATCAGATCTCGATGAAATTACAATGGGACCACTTCGGAAACGTACCCTACCGATTACAAAAATAATATCGTTTAAAAACTAAAAAAGAACCGACTTCAATGCCGCGCTATTCATTTTCAGTACCAATTTTGAGAGGTTTATCTCAATATCTCTGGAGATACTTATCATACCTCGATAAAATTACCATGGTACCACACTTGGGATATCTCCTTTTGAACAAAAAAAGAATAATCAAAATCGGTTCATAAACAACGAAGTTATCTGCGAACAAACATAAAAAAATATATATATATATATACGGTCGAATTGAGAAACCTCCTCCTTTTTTTGAAGTCGGTTAACAATCATTTGAATCGGTTCAGAATTGACGGAGTCATCGCGTAACATACACACAAAAAAGTCGCCGCGTTATATTATATTATTTTTCATCCCGTCTATTCGAAAAGTGATGGTTGGTTCCTCGATAAGTGCGCGCAAAGTAGGTATTTTCCGCCCTAGGGCGGGAAAAAAGATTTTTTAATTTTTGGCTTATGAATGTTCTTTTATCAACGATCGGATTCAGGGGGGGGTGGGGTCGGGGGGTCATGGGGGTCATGAGCCCCTGAGCTGGTTCCAGGACATAGGTGGACCACTAATTGAACATGATGATTTTATTTATATATTTTGTCACCATACAGATTTTATGTCCGGACATCCAGAGACACTAAAAGGCGCTACCGATTTATGGTGGATATACCATCTACCCGAACGATGCGATTTGCATCTTCGTACATCATGCGAACCGCCAGGGAATGGAATGCTCTGCCTGAGTCTGTGTTTCCGGCTAAATACAATATGGGGGTCTTCAAATCGCGAGTGAATAGGTATCTTTTGGGTAAGCGCGCTCCATCGTCGACCGCATCATCACTTAACATCAGGTGAGATAGTGGTCAAGTGCTGCCCAGTTCTATATATAAAAAAATGTAACTACATACCTTCAATACTTACGTACATTAATAAAATACCTACTTTTTACTTGTAACTATTGTTATCAAAATTTATATACAGTGTGGAAATTAAACTCAGGCCCTGGAGGGAAACTACTTTAAATCCTTAAGCTAGCTCATTTTACTTAAAGGAGACATTCCTTTATATTTGAAAAGAAACAAATCTGCATTAAAAGATTTTTTTAAACTCGCTTGCATCGCCCGGGACTCGAAACAACTAAAATTTAAAAAAATAAACACTCTTTATTTTATTATACTAATCGGTAGTATTAATATTCAGGATAAAGTTTCTCTAAAAAATGTTTGGTTACTGTTCACTTTTAACAAGTAAAAGACACGTAACAGTTCTGTTATCTCTCCAACACTCAAAGACTTCGTATGAAGTACACGCTTGCTAATTTATCGTTAAGTACCTTGTTGAAATCTTCGATAAGAAAATTGTTCAATGGTGGTAATACCTCTATGCACATTTCCTTCTTACATGATCCGAGGCGTTCAGTGGAGAAGTTTAAAAATGGAACGTTTGACTTTGTTTGACAAACGGGACGATTAGATGGCCTGCAAGAAGTCCAGACCTGACGCCCATGGACTTCTTTTTATGGGGTCATGTAAAAAATGTTGTTTATGAAACTTGCTATGAAACCGTTCAAGAGCTAAGGATTGCGATAGAAAATGTTATTAGGGGCATACACCACAACACTTTGCTGAAGGCTACAAGAAATGAATTTCAACGGCGACTAATGTTGTGTAGCCGGAACGACGGGGCTCATTTCGAACAATTTATCAGTTAAATAATTTAAGTGTTACAAAATTGATAGTAAAATGAAGTTGATGTTAGATTTAACGATTATTTTTATTTTTAAGACCTAATGTTTGTTAGAGAAACTTAATCCTGTATAATAATACTACCGATTAGTATATTAAAATAAAGAGTGTTTATTTTTTTTAATTTTAGTTGGTTCAAGTCCCGGGCGAAACAAGCGAGTTTTAAAAAATCTTTTAATGCAGATTTGTTTCTTTTCAAAAATAAAGGAATGTCTCCTTTAAGTAAAATGAGCTAGCTTAAGGATTTAAAGTAGTTTCCCTCCAGGGCCTGAGTTTAATTTCCACACTGTATATAAAATCCAAAGTCCTGACTGACTGACATATCAACGCACAGCCCAAACCGCTTATCCTAGACACTTGAAATTTGGAGGGTGTGTTCTTTGTAAATTGTAGGCATCCACTAAGAAAGGATTTTTCAAAATTCCACCCCGAAAAGGGTGAAATGAAGGGTTGAACTTTCTATAAAACTTTTTATTCTCTGGGTCAATTGTCTCCAAAATTGGTACACATACTCTTTAATAAAAATAATGAGTTACGGTGTCACCGTTTTTTCACAATCCCCCCCCCCCCCGCGTTTTTCTGACTGTCTGAATGACTGCCTGATATACCAACGCACTGCCTAAACCACTGGTTCTAGAGACGTGATATTTGAAAGGTGTGTTCTTTGTGAAGTGCAAATATTCACTAAAACATCGATTTTCAAAATTCTACCCCTAAGAGAGTATGATGTAAGGTTACATTTTCTTTTTATTTTAAATCAACCCTCACGCGTTAGTCTGGCTGAATAGCTGACTGATATATCAACGTGCAACCACAGAATAATGAATAGTACAAGAACCAAGAATCAAGAATCAAAGCATTTATTCAGTATGTAGGCAGTATAAATATACGCACATATACACGTCAAAATCATAAATCATAAAATAAATCATAACCAATTATCAAGTAAACATAGCAAAAGCAGAATTTAACGCTTTGAATTATAAAAAAAAAAGTAATGAACCATTCAGCTGTCATCCAATCGTTTACGTCAGAATATTTAAAAAAAAATTAAAGTAGGTTAAAACCAACCATACATGTAACTGTGTGTTTCAGTACTTCAGACAATTTTTATATAAAAAAAATAAAAAAAGTGAAATAGTGAAACACAACATAGAGAAACGCATACCGATCACAGTACATATCATGATAATGTACAAGTAGTGCAACATAATCCGCTGTATTAAAGACATACCATATAGAGGGTGTGTGTTTTGTGAAGTAAAGCTATCCACTAAGAAAGGGTTTTTCGAAATTCCACCCCTAATTGGGTATCTCTTACGCATTTGTCTAATTAACTGACTGATATATCAACATGCAGCCTAATGCGCTGGTCTAAACACCAATATTATAAATGCGGAAGTCTGTATTTTTTATTTGTTTGCTTGTTTGGAACTTCTTCACGGTCAAACGGATTGACCGATTTGGCTGAAATTTTGTATAAAGACAGTTCATAGGACAAAATAGGATACAGGATGCTTTTTTTTTGGTTGTCGAGTCTGGGTAACCAAATTTTTTTAATAGAATTTTGTAAATATAAGATCTCTTCTCGGATAAATAGTTGGACCATTTTAACTGAAATTTTGTGCAAAGACAGTCAATAAGACAAAGGACATTTTTTTTGGCAGTCCAGTTTGTATGTTGAAATTTTTTTGTATTGGATTTTGTAAGCGTGTGACGTCTTATCAGCTCAACAGCTAAACCGATTCACCTGAAACTTTGCGCAAAGATAGTCAATAGAACATACAAGAACATTGGATATTTTTTTTCTGGCAGAAAAGTCTGGATATCTAGATTTTTTAATTGAATTTTGTAAATGTGTGACGTCGTATTTGATAAACGGCTTAACCGATTCAGCTGAATTTATGTACTGTGTTAGAACGTTTTGAACAAACAACCGAACCTACTGTAATTATTTTACAGGCTCTAATAATATCATAACTAAACGAGGTAACACCACAGAATAATGAATAGTACAAGTAACACCCATTATATAACGGGTGTTACATAATAATCCCCTCAATATTTTATAAATAAAAAAGCCAAACATAAAAAATTACGTAAATATAGGTTGCTTGCAATTAAAATCATACTTTCTCAAATGCATTTTGAAATGCATGCAACAGGTTAGAAATTAAATAAACTTTTTCACTATTTTCGTAACGGGCTATACCAGGCAAGGGGACTGCAGTAAAATCGAGAGAAAGTAATTAAAATATTAAGATAAACAAATCATTATTTGCACACCAGCAGAATAAAACATTTATTTTCGAATGGCCAATCTTGAGTTTGCAATGAATTGTTCCTATTTATTTATTGTTTTTGTCATGCCATTATTGTAAAATAATACACCACATTTGATCAAGCCTAATTTAATTTAAGTTTAGCTGAAGAAAATTCGGAAAATACGAAACCTAGGCCATAGAAAAGATAATAATACTGCGTATAGAACGGACACTGTTCCCCCCATCAATCCGGGTTACCTCACCTCGCCACCGATTCTGGAGCTGTCGAGGAGCTAGTGTGAGCAAGGACGCCATACGCACATGACTACAGAACAATACTACCGCACAGGGAGAAGAACATCAACTTCATACATGTATGAATATACAACACAGAAATATTAATAATAAGTATTATGGAATATTTCTGTGGGATCAGGTAGACACAGGAGGTTCAAAAATATGTTTTTTCTATATAATATACTAGCAGCCCGCCCCGGCTTCGCACGGGTAGAACATATATGCCTACAAAATTTACATCAGTTTGTTGCATCGAATATAAAATAAGAACATATTTAACAATCATCGTAATTTTTCATTCAATTTACACAAAACCTTAACGAATTACCTTACGCACCTAAACCTTCCTCATAAAATCCGTTCAGTAGCTATTGAGAATATTGCGAACAGAGACTGACGCAGTGATGGACTTTGTTTTATAACACTTACGTAGTGAAATATCACCGTCAAGGGCCGTCCAATAGGACGGCCCTTTGGCGTAAAGGATAGATACCCTGATTCTGACCCACCGGTCGTTGGTTCTAATCCTAGCTATATACCTACTAATGAAAGTTTTATGTGCATTCATGAATCATGAGTTTTCGTACAGTGGTAGTGAGATCATTACATCTACCAAAAAGTAGCTTACCACCAAGGAGAACATCTGCCGCCGTAACCTTACGCGTTCCCCGACGCAAAATGTAGGGGTAATATACGTTTAACGTGTGTATCTGTGTGTCTGTCTGTAGCATCTTAGCACCTAACCGGATGAACCGATTTTGTTATTATTATTGATAGTTTTTTTTTGTTTAATAGATGTCTTCATCGAGAGTTTTCTTAGCTTTGATTCATGAAAATTCGTTCAATCGTTATAAAACTATGAGCTTTTTTTTAGTTAATTGCGCTATGAAATCAACTTTCATAGGTCTGATCAATTCGAAAATCTTCTTCTTCAACAATATTATAAGAACATGGAAGCATTGACCTGATGCTAGGACATCTCCTGGACTCTACAGAATACTCAAATCCTCACCAACTTACAGCTCAGATTTTAAACGTCGTGTTTAGAGTCATTGGAATGTGTTTAATGAAAAGATTATACATAGATCAGTCGGGGTGGTTTAAAATATTATATTATTATACATATAGATGAATATTATTTTACACAATAGATCATATTATTATACTATATTGACTTCAAATTGATTGTGATCGGTGGGGATCTACAGCATAGCTAAGCTTATAATAATATTTTCGTAGTAACTATGACCTAATCTGTGGTTTCACTGCAGATATTTTATTAATTTTGCGATGCGTGTATGTGAAATTCGTGATATCTTCTAGAGTTTTCATTTGAATTATATACTGTAAAGGACAATTTTAATCTATAATATGTGGCCAAGCTAATTAACGTAATTATTTGGATAAGGATTAATACTATATATTTGAAAATAGCCTTGGAAGTTATACATACATACATACATACAATCACGCCTTTTTCCCGTTGGGGTAGGCAGAGACTACTTCTTTCCACATGCTACGATCCTGACATACCTCTTTCGCTTCTTCCACTTTCATGAGCGTCTTCATACATGCTCCCCGGTTAAGTTGGAAGTTATGTAATATTTTTTAACAAAAATTTTAAGATTTAAATGGTTATTGTGAGTCAACCTTAAGAGATAGACATATGCTGTCGCGGACTTTTTTGTAGGTCTTATTAAGTTGTACAACTCTTGCATAGAAAATATTCTTCTATCTATTTTCAATTAAGCAGCGTTCGTAAGAAACATGTTTTTTTCGACCATTTTTTGCCGACTTAGGTTGCAAATTAGGTCTCCACGAATGTACCTTTGATTTAAACGGGATAATATATAGCCTATTTTCATTCGAAAAGTCCATTCTATGTATTAGTGAAAGAATTTTTTAAATCGGTTCAGTAGTTTTTGAGCCAAATCATTACAAACATACAAAAATACAAATGTTCTCTCTTTATAATATTAGTATAGATATACTTATACACTTATATTTGTATATCTAACTATATATTCGATTTTTAGAATTCATTTTCATAAATGATACAATGATATACTCGTGCGTAAATAAACCTTAGTTTTTAAATATTGAATAAAAACTTTCTTAATAATTTATTTATCTTTGTCACTTTTTCAAATAAAGTAACTTAAGTATTTGAAATGTCCCTAACTAACTCTACACCATTCAAATAACGTAATCGAATATTTAGAATTTTGCAAAAACTTTCGCAACTATTTCACTTGCACGCATATCAGTCTTTGTTCGCAGCGAGACAAGTGTCTTAGTTATGGCATATTACCGTAGGTAGAGTAAATGAGAATAATTTTATTATCTATATACTTTTGAAACCATAGCGAAGTACTGGCTAGCAAGTCTAAACCGACTTCAAAATGAAGTAGGTTCTTATGGTGACATCCTTTGACTTCACACACACAATTGCACCTGTAGAAAAACAACATGTGTGTAATGTCTGTGTAATAGTGTAACGAGGTATTTCGACTCGTTACATATTTTTCGTTTGGAAGCACATTTCAGCTTCTAAGACTGACAAAATTACCTTTTGGTTTTAAATAATTTGGAGCATTTTCGTATTTAGCCATTTTTAGTCGATTTTAAATAATCGAGTTATTACTTGGTCTGTGGATCATTCAATATCCTATAGACAATCTTTCAAAAAAAAAATGACTTTGACATCTGTCAATTCTCGATCGGAGACGTCACTTTTTCTTATCCCTGGGGCCTACAAAGAGCTAAACTTTTTGTATTTTTTCTTAATCAGATTTTACAAGATTAATCCATCTTGTTAATTAAATTTGCGATGATACTCGGCGTGCTTATGGCGTAGTGCCATATGATAACGTCGTGATTTTGCGGTGAGTCAATTTTTGATAACCTAAAATGTTTCGCGTCATCCTTCATGGCGACAAATATATTTACAATCGGATTTTTGGTTACAGCCTTTGGCGCTGTTTGTTTGGACGACTGTCGTCTACTGTTTGGACGACTATGGGTGTCGCCAACTGTTGGTTCGACGCTGGAAGACGTCGTTAGTTTGAGGTGTTCGTGCGACGCACACCGTTTCGATGTCGTCGTAGTTTTGAGCTGTTGGTGCGACGATGAATGACGTCTGTTTAGAGTGGTGTGCTCAGACGCCCCCTGACGCTGCAGCTAAGCCAATTTCATTATAACTCTTTTTATTACCCTTAAAACTTTAATTTCATATTAGCAAGATGCAAGAAAGACAATAACCAAATTTCAGTAGTAAAATGTAAAATAATTTAACCTAAAAAGTAACGAAAACCGAATGGTATTTATAGTCAAATGTTTAGACATAGTATTCCGGCTTTAACTAAATAATGTGTATCTCATTCTGGAGGTAAGGGACGTTTTGAAGTATTAAAATTTGTCATACAATCCCAAACCGTGTTATCATTTGCCTGTCCCCCGGTCCGAGATTAAAAGTCTCAATGACACCGCTGATTTATCCTGGTACGTTTTAGATCTTGGTAGAACAAGGGCGCTCGATATTCATAAATACTGTCTACCTAACCTTAGTTTTTAGCTTTTTATACTCTATAACCTTCATGTTACAACCAGTAACGTTTATTATATTTTTATAAACAAATTTTTTTATTACAATTAGCGCGAGAACAGGGACCGGAGTTACCTCCACATATATAATCTTTCTTGCATCTTATTTTTGTTTTTCTTGTCACAATTTAGTGCAATTTTTGTGTTATTTTTTTAGCATTTTTACAGTTTTTGTACTTTGAAAACAGAATTGTAACTTTGTGTACAACTTTTTTGTATTTTAACAAAACTAATTAACATACAATGTTCTTTATATGTCTTATATACTGGATAGACTAATCTAAGTGTGTACTTACTATATAATAACATTTGAGATATGCGTTGTTTACATTTTGTAAGGAACTGACCTTGACCACATTGAAAGTGCTAAGTTTTTGTTTGAATTGATATAACTTTGTCTTATATAAAGTTATAACGTTTGTTTACTGTTGAGAAGCATTAAACTACATTCATATTAGAAAATACTAGCTTATTAACATAATTATTAACCAGTTTATTGATTTTACTTTTCACAAATAGATATAACCTTAGCCGTTGTTAATAATCTTGAAAATTAAGATAAATTGTGAATCTTTTTTGCATCTTACATACTTCACAATTTGAATGTTTCTTTGTACATTCAAATTTCTTTAAATACTTTTGAACATTATTAAATATTAACATAAACTTTAAAACATAATAACTTAAACCGTTTTTAACAAAAAATCTTTTAAACTTTGATGAGTTTTAACTATTCTTTGAATTTTTAGTTGGTTGTTTGTCTTTGTTTCTTTAATATTTTTGATTATTCATCATGACTGACAAACAGGTTCAATTTCCACCCTTGTTGGAAGAGAATTTACCTGGTACTTCTAGGGATGTTATTTCTAATCCGGCGTTGGATAATTTAGAGGCTGTTGACCCTTTCTTACCTAACCTTGGTCATAGTAGCTTGCATAATTTTACACCTTTACCTTCGTTTAACTCTATGAATGTTCAACTCAATGAACAATTGAAAAAGCATTTGCCTTCAACAAATAAACTTCCTGATTTCATTACTGAGATTTTAGATATGTCTAGCAGATTAGCTAATCCAATTTTTGAGAATGTTTTGATAACTATAATTAAACACAACATGTTACCTATTTACACAACGTTTTTATTTGGAAAATCAATAGACACTATTGAACAGTTTATCCGAATTAGTAAGGAATTAGAGATTTTAGTTAACCGAAAACCTGTAAAGGAAATTAAACAAAACTTTCATGCGGTTGAAACCAAACTTTCTTGTTTGAAGTGTAAGTCGACTGACCACACTTATAAAGAGTGTACAGAGATTCTTGGACCTGTGTGCTTTAAATGTCATAAACGAGGCGTTTTGACAAAGAACTGTGATACTTGTCATTCTGACAATATTAAAAATAATAATAATTCAAAAAACTTGTAAGGCATCGGGCCCAAGTTTTTAAAAAAACTTTAGGTGCTCCGATATCCAATTATAAACCTGATGATGATACGTGTAAGAGAGAATTTTCAGAATGGCTTGACTATTTAAAAACATTTTTTTCTGTTCATAAAGCAGCTCCTATACTTTTTACTAAACAAAATGATACTAGACCATTTTTAAAATTTACCATTTATAATGAAACTTTTTCTGGATTGCTAGACAGTGGTTCAAATAGCTGTGTTTTAGGTAATAACCAACACTTGCATTTTTCTAAACTAGGATTTCAAATTAAACCTATTGATGCCTCCGCTTGTACTGCTGACGGTTCATCAAGAAAAGTTATCGGTTCTATGCGATTACCGGTTAACGTTGACAATGTTTGTAAACTTGTAGAATTTTTGATAATACCCTCTTTTGATCCACCTATTATATTGGGATTTGATTTTTGGTTGAAATTTAACTTAGCTAAAGACTTGTGGAAAAATATTGAATATGTTCACAATAATAAAATTCAAGTGAACGCTGTTACTTCTACAGTTCATTTAACTCCTTCTGAGAAACAACAATTAGATGAAACCATTGCTTTGTTTGAAGATATTTCTTATGAGAAAAAAGGTTTAGGCCTTACCACCCTTGTAGAACATAAAATTAACGTTACTGGCGACCCTTTTAAAAGTAGATATTGGCCGTTGAGTCCTGCTAAACAAAAAGAACTTTATGATGAAGTGGAAGTTTTATTAAAGGAAGGAATTATAGAACCTTCAAAATCTCCTTGGTGTTCCCCTGTATTAGCCGTCGATAAAAAAGATGGTGGAACCAGATTATGTTTAGATTCGAGACGATTAAATTCAATAACTGTTAAAGATTCTTATCCTTTGCCGTACCCTTCTAGGATATTAGACAGCCTTCGTGGGGCTAAATTCATATCTACCATAGATCTTTCTAAAGCATTTCTGCAAATTAAACTTGAAGAGTCCTCTCGTGAAAAGACTGCTTTTGTAGTTCCTGGAAAAAACTTGTACCATTTTGTTCGGATGCCTTTTGGAATCACCAACGCACCGGCAGAGTTACAACGCTTGGTTGATAAACTCTTTGGACCTGAATTTGACAATGTCCTGTTTAAATATTTAGATGATTTGATTTTAGTAAATGATAATTTTCAAAATCATATAGAGTACCTTAAAAAAGTCCATGAAATACTTAAAAACTCAGGCTTAACAGTAAATCTTAAAAAATGTGAATTTTGCAAAGAAAGACTCCGTTATCTTGGTTATATTGTAGACAGTCAAGGCCTACATACTGATCCGTCTAAATTAGAAATTATAGAAAACTTTCCACGACCAGAGTCCGTAAAACAACTTAGAAGCTTTTTAGGATTATGTTCATATTATCGACGTTTCATTTGTAAATTCGCTGATATTGCCTCCCCTTTAACTAAATTAACTTCCGGAAGTAAAAAGATAAAACATACTTTTGTTTGGAATGAAGAAGCTGAAGAAGCCTTCATTAATTTAAAAAATGCCTTAATAACTACACCTGTTTTACAGTGTCCTGATTTTGAAAAACCTTTCTTTTTACATTGCGATGCTAGTTCTGTAGGAATTGGTAGTGTTCTGAGTCAAGAAGACGAAAATAATGAACAACATCCAATTGCTTATTATTCAAGATCTTTAAATAAATGTGAAAGAAATTATAGTACCACTGAACGTGAACTTTTGGCAGTTTTAGATTCAATTGAACATTTTAGACCTTATGTCGAAGGAATGAAATTCACAGTTGTGACAGATCATGCTAGTCTTAAGTGGCTTTTAAAACTTAATAACCCTAGTGGACGCTTAGCTCGATGGGCTGCACGTATTTCTCAATTTACTTTTGATATTGTTCATAAAAAAGGATCTTTACATCAAGTTCCTGACGCTTTATCTAGAATCAATATAACTTCAATATTAGTTTCCGCTATAAATATTGTCTCACCAGATGAAGATATAGAAGACCCTTGGTATAGAAAAGTCTTTATAAATTGTCAAAAATACCCTTCTAGAATGAAAAACCTTCGAGTAGAAGATAATACTTTGTATCGTTACTGTAAAAATAAATTTGACCCTATTAGTCGTTTGAATTGGAAAATTGTTATACCTAAAGAACATGTTTTAGATACTATTCGTTCTAATCATGATGATATTAATTCTGGACACTTTGGAATACATAAAACTCTTAATAAAATAAAACAACATTATTATTGGAAAGGAATGTTCGGAGACGTTCAAAGATATATTTCTTCTTGCGACATTTGTAAAGCTTATAAACATTCAACTTCTGCTCCTGCTGGTAAGATGGTTAACCCTAAGAAAGTTGATCAACCTATGGTAATGTTATCCGTTGATATTATTGGGATTTTACCTAAATCTTATTCTGGACATAGATTCATTCTTTCAATTGTAGATGTTTTTACTAAATATTGTTGGATATTTCCAATGATAAATGCTACTTCTAAAGTAATTTGTAAAATCTTTGAAAAAGAAATATTTCTTAAATTTGGTGTACCTAAAATTTTAGTGGCCGACAACGGACCCCAATTTATATCTAAATATTTTGTAGGTTTCTTAAAAAATTTCAACATCACTAAAATATTTTATAATGCACTATACACTCCACAGAATAATCCAGTAGAAAGATATAATAAGACAATAGAAACATGTATTTCTTGTTTTGTTAAAAATGATCATCGAACTTGGTCAAGGTTTTTGCCTCATGTCCAATTAGCTTTAAATAGTAGTGTAAATCTTGCTACAGAGTACACTCCTAACTTTTTGATGTTCGGTAGAGAACTTATTTTTGATGCATCTTTACACCGTTTTAGTAACTCTTTGGATAACTTAGATCAACTTGAGCTTGGTACTAGAGATACTTATGCTCACTCTTTAAATTCACTTAGTGAAGTTTTTGTTAAAGTTCAAGCTTATCTTTTGAAAGCTTATAAGCGTAATGCTCTTTATTATAATAGGGGAAGAAAAGTCATTTCTTTTGATGTCGGTGATGTAGTTTGGCGTAGAAGTTTTGTACAGTCAAATGCACCTGCATATTTTTCGGCTAAATTAGCACCTAAGTTTATTAAATGTGAAATTGTAGAGAGAATTTCTCCTAACGTTTATGTACTAAAGGAATTTAATAAAACAAGTACTGGACGTTATCATGTTAAAGATATAATTCAATATTAAAATTTTCATTTTTGGATTTAACATTTTATTTAGATTTGTTTTGATACTCTGCTTGGGAGGAACCATGTTTGTGGAAGAATGAGATTTGATGCATGAAAGAGATGGTTCATAGTGAAAGATGATTGCCTGCAAGGAAAACCAACACTTTATTGAAATACAACTTTAAATATACTAAACCTAACTTAGGTCTATTTTTGGTAATTTTATTCTATTTTTGGAACTTTTATCCTACTTTTGAACTTTTACCCAACTTTAGAAACTACATCTAACGATTATATTTTCTTTTAGAAATTTTCTTGGCATCAAAAGATCTTATGTATAATATTTTTGTATATTTTATTATTTTGGTTACTTTGAAAAGCTTTTCACTTTTCAAGTACTCAACTTTCTTTTAGATACTTTGAGAAGTTTTCCACTTTTCTAGTATAAATATTGTTTTAGATTGCTATGAAAAGCTTTCCACTTTTCAAATAGCCTGCACATAGTGTAAATACATTTTTAATATAGATGTGTTTCAGTCTTTGTGAAGCATGTTATATATTATTTAGATTATTTAGTTTGTGTTTGTTGTAGACCTAAGACTTGGATTTGACACTTAGAGCTCTACATAATTTTTACCCGGATTTGCCTCTCGGATTTGACTCTTTTGAGCTTTTGTCTCAGTTAACCTTTTTGGGTAATTTTTTACTCTTCATTTTTCCTCGCTTTGACATTTTTGGTTCAAGCGTTGGAAACTTTAGATATTGTGGACGGAAAGTCGGTGGTGTTGAGCCGGTCACAATACAACTTTGTTGTTTTCCCAACAAACTTTTGTTAACTTGTTATTGTGCACGGAATGTCGGTGGTGTTGAGCCGGTCACAATATACAATTTTTGGTCTTTTTGACAAACCCTTTTATTAATTTGTTAGTGTTCGGAAAGTCGGTAGAGTTGAGCCGGTCACTACTTATTATTTTTGGTTCTCTATTTTTATGAGAATAATTTGAACTTTTGTTGTTCAACTTTTTCATTGAAAACTTGTTCACTGAATCTTTTGCAGTGAATAATTATCTAAAGTCGGCAGCTAATGCTTAACCGTACTACAATATGGATAACCTTTGTTATTACCTTTTAATTTAGTTAGAATCGTTCTGAGATTATAAAAGATAGAGGCGATGGTGCTTATCTACACTTTTGTTAAATATTTCAGAAATATTTATTTGGTTTGTAATACAGATAAGTAGATGGAGGCTATGGTGCTTATCCACTCTTGAGTATAATTAATTTGTGATGGATTTTAGGATTGAGTCATATTGATGGATTAGTTTTGGTAAACCTTAACATTGTTTTTCACTTAGTTAGAAAGTTTTTATAGCTTGTTTTTCTAGAGCAACTTAGTCAGTGGCTAGAAGCTTAACTGATTTAATGTTATGCTTTATTAGTGTCTTCTTTTAGTTTGAATAAATTTCATATTTTGGTGGCGGAATATTTTCTGTTTATTAATTTTTTTGAATAAGTTTTTATTAGGAATTTTTTGGGAGTTCTTCTCAAAAATAAAAGAAGTTTCATTCTTTTATTTTTTTTTGGGAAGGTATGTACTGTAACGAGGTATTTCGACTCGTTACATATTTTTCGTTTGGAAGCACATTTCAGCTTCTAAGACTGACAAAATTACCTTTTGGTTTTAAATAATTTGGAGCATTTTCGTATTTAGCCATTTTTAGTCGATTTTAAATAATCGAGTTATTACTTGGTCTGTGGATCATTCAATATCCTATAGACAATCTTTCAAAAAAAAAATGACTTTGACATCTGTCAATTCTCGATCGGAGACGTCACTTTTTCTTATCCCTGGGGCCTACAAAGAGCTAAACTTTTTGTATTTTTTCTTAATCAGATTTTACAAGATTAATCCATCTTGTTAATTAAATTTGCGATGATACTCGGCGTGCTTATGGCGTAGTGCCATATGATAACGTCGTGATTTTGCGGTGAGTCAATTTTTGATAACCTAAAATGTTTCGCGTCATCCTTCATGGCGACAAATATATTTACAATCGGATTTTTGGTTACAGCCTTTGGCGCTGTTTGTTTGGACGACTGTCGTCTACTGTTTGGACGACTATGGGTGTCGCCAACTGTTGGTTCGACGCTGGAAGACGTCGTTAGTTTGAGGTGTTCGTGCGACGCACACCGTTTCGATGTCGTCGTAGTTTTGAGCTGTTGGTGCGACGATGAATGACGTCTGTTTAGAGTGGTGTGCTCAGACGCCCCCTGACGCTGCAGCTAAGCCAATTTCATTATAACTCTTTTTATTACCCTTAAAACTTTAATTTCATATTAGCAAGATGCAAGAAAGACAATAACCAAATTTCAGTAGTAAAATGTAAAATAATTTAACCTAAAAAGTAACGAAAACCGAATGGTATTTATAGTCAAATGTTTAGACATAGTATTCCGGCTTTAACTAAATAATGTGTATCTCATTCTGGAGGTAAGGGACGTTTTGAAGTATTAAAATTTGTCATACAATCCCAAACCGTGTTATCATTTGCCTGTCCCCCGGTCCGAGATTAAAAGTCTCAATGACACCGCTGATTTATCCTGGTACGTTTTAGATCTTGGTAGAACAAGGGCGCTCGATATTCATAAATACTGTCTACCTAACCTTAGTTTTTAGCTTTTTATACTCTATAACCTTCATGTTACAACCAGTAACGTTTATTATATTTTTATAAACAAATTTTTTTATTACAATAGGTCGTTAAAATGGAGTTTGTATGGAGATTTTGTCGAGTGTCCGGGGTGTGCCTAGGCGAAAGCTTTAAAGTTTTTAATAAAAGATAGGATAAGTAGATTATCTTAAACTACATTTTAACTAACATTACTTAATTCAAAATTAAAACCCAAAGTAGCATTTTCCATGGAATGACCCTTGTCAAGGTATCAAATTTGTTTATATTGTTTATCTCCATATCTCCGGAGATAATTGTCATATCTCGATAAAATTTGGATGGGACCAAATGAGAGGCATACTCTCAAAAAAAAATTTTTCAAATCGGTTAAGATTTGACGCAGTACTGAGGTAACAAACATTAATTAATGTTAACATTACAATTAATTTAATTAAATTAAATAAGCTTCATACATTAAGTCAATAATTTAAGTCATATTGTACTTTGTAATGCTTATTGTGGATGAATAAATTATTATTATTATTAATGAGCCATTTAGCTCTCATCCATTCACCGACTGATTTAGTACCTATACTCAACTTGTTTGACAAGACAGGCAGCAAGGCCAAAAATATGTTCCATAAAGGTAATATGCCGCAATCGTGAGATTTAAGAATTTCAAACCTTATTTCTAAAAGGGAAGGAAAAAAGCTGCGCAGCTCAACACTCCCAAAAAAGAAATAATATCGTTTAAAAATTAAAAAAGAACCGACTTCAATGTTCATTTTCAGTACCAATTTTGAGATGTTTATCTCAATATCTCTGGAGATACTTATCAGACCTCGATAAAATTACCATGGTACCACACTTGGGATATCTCCTTTCAAACAAAAAAAGAATAATCAAAATCGGTGCATAAATGACGAAGTTATCCCCGAACAAACATAAAAAATATATATATATATATATATATATATATACGGTCGAATTGAGAACCCTCCTCCTTTTTTTGAAGTCGGTTAAAAAAGAATAAGATTCAAACTTAATAAATTTTAGTGCTGAGGGAGTTAGAAATAGATAGGTTAATTGCTTCGCTTCCTAGATTACTCATATGTAAATGGTTATTTACGCTTATAATGGCTTTAAATACCTAAAAATACTTACAATACCTATCTTACAGTCTGTTTACAGTGTTTTCAACTGCACATATAGGATGCAGCAAAAAGGTTAGAATACGGAAACATTGCATTCGACCCAATTAGATCCTTATTAGAACACTTTAAAATTGATTATTAAGCACTTACCCGGCATAGCACTGCCTGTTTGCCCCATTTCTTCTTTATTTTCACTTAGCAAACACCACGCTCAAATATTTCCGTTTACACAGTATTTTACACTCTCATAGTGGAATGTTTACCACTCACAGTCATTAAGAGTTTACACATTTAGCGAAACTGACCTCTGAACTCAAATAGTTATTGTTTACTATTAATTATTTCTAATAGAATTATGCTAGGCCTACGTGATAAGTTTTCCTATTAGAATCTCGTGAGAATTAAGCTACAAAGCATTCATGGTACTAGGATAGGCACGTCACGGGTATTGCACGCGGATTATATTCAGTGATATGATTAATCCTTATGTATTTACATTTTATTTAATGATTTTGTAATCAATTACACCGTTCTTCAATTATCTCTGTTTGACAATTTTGATTTTTGACATTTTAGTCGCACAAATCATGCGAATTTCAGATTGATTGCGTTTTGACAGATTTGACAGTTTGGTTCCATTATGCTGGATCTACACATCATAAAAGTTGGTGAATGTCACTAAATAGGCCGCTTATCACCAACCCATATTAATAATGAATTATAATAATTTGTTATAATAATAATATTTTATTTGTAACAATAATGAAATTATAATTTGTATTGGTTATAATCCGCCTTTATGGGGGATCCTTCAGTGTATGGCCAGTCACCAAACGCCTTAATAAGTTGATATGGGGCATAATTGGCGGGTGCCATACCTCATCCCATAGACCAAGAATCAGAAATCAAGCAGCAAAAATCCATTATAGCCATGATAAATTAATGTACCATCTTTTTATATTTTTTCATGTTTTTTTCATGTTAATACAATATAAAAATAGCAATAGCCCAATAGCGAAGGCGTCGGTCTGGTGATCGAGAGGCAGTGAGTTTGATCCCCACCCATTGACCCACTGTTGTCGTGAATCCACTCCAGACACAAGCATTACATTAGTTATAGCTTATTAGGACGGGTTTCCTAGACTGCAACTGGGTTGCAACTCACACAGTACCTAGTAGTCAGCTACTAGGTACTGTGCAAGTTGCAACCCACATTGCTAGTAAGATTTGAAAAAAAGAAACGACATCAAAAATCTACTAATATTTGATATATAAATTATAAACATTTACGAAACTTCAATTGCCCTGCTAATCATCTTAAACCTACTTCAGTACTTATTAAATAGGAGGCTGTTCTCAATTCGCCGAATTTTTTAAAATGTTTTTATTTTAAATATAAATTTGATGAATATATCCAGAGATATAATACCGGCAAATGGGTGTCGGCCTTTATAATAAAATATTAAATTAACCGATAGAATTTAAACTTACCGATTTTTATAGCCTGTGGCAAAATTGTGTACTGTGGCTGTGGCCATTTTAGTTTAGTTTATGATCGTTCGTTCAGAATTTTCAGTTTAATTTGAATTTGTTTGTTGTGAATTTTGTTATTTTCATAATTTTGTTTGAAAATGTCGAATGATACATCAGATAATTTAATAACTGACAAGAAAAAGGCGTTACTGGCTCATAAAGAGAAGCTTCTACAGGAAATAAAGTATTATGAGCAAAGAATAGCATCAGCCAATGCATCATCTTCAAATATTTTCTTTACTTCGAACTACAGGTACAATTTATTTATTAGATAGCAACGCGGCGCTTTCGGCAGTTTTTGGATCCATCTATCTATGACTTAATTTTGACCATTTGAATTGAGACCATTCCAATGACCCAAAATATGATATCTCTGATGTAAGATGGTGAGGAGTTTAGATCCAGCAGGTTCCAGGAGATGCCATAGCATCAGTTTAATGTTGCCGATCGATCTATGACCTGTTCATTGAGATATAACAGCTAAATCGGTCCAGCCGTTTGACTGTGAAGATTCACAAATAAACAAATATACAAACTGACTTTTGCTATTATAATATTGGTGTTGATTACCTATGATAAAAGCTGGTATAGGACCAGTGCTGTGGCGAAGCCACCTGTACCCTTAGTATAGTATGAGTTTTCATACCAAATTCGATATCGTATATCGAGTAAATGTTGTATGAAAAACAGTACAGCGCCTCTAGTGGTTACTACACTTCACTAAATTTAGACCAATCAGGGAGCTAGAATAAGTCGAAAACTATGTGAGATCTGTCAAAAGCGTTTACGATGAAAACTCGTACTAGGGGTACTGGTCCTACTATCATTTGCTACCCGCGTGACTATGATAGGTAGGTAGGTTGTCGACTGAAGAAATACAAACAATCTCCGATCTTTTTTCAACACTTATTTTCGAGTTGGCTAATTGGCTATATACAAAGCATATATTACTATGGGATACAGAGGATGTCTGATATACGGGTGGTTCCTCGACTCAGTTTCTATCACCTCGTTAAATGAAACTGTGGGCCGAACGAATATAATAAATCTTTTACAATAATGCGCTAAGTAGGCCTAGTGTCATATCGATACATAGTCGAGGAAAAATCACCATGACAACCACACAACATCCAGACTAAGGATCTCGCCTTGAACCACAGATCCTTAGATGCAGCAAGTCTTTGCAGACCGCTACACCGCCAAAGAGTTGGGTATCCTTCTAATTCCAGGAGATACCGCTGCATCAGGTTGGAGTTACCATATTATTGCAATATCATTGAACAGGATACTAAATCTAGAATTGATCATCCCCTGTTAACTTTTCTCTCATACTCAAAAGTCAACCAAATAGCCTTCAAATGGCCACACTGTTTTCTTGAATTAGCTATGTAAACTATTCGATCAGGACGCCTTTCAAACAAAAAAACTACCATTATCTGTAGGGCTATTCTGTAAGCTCGTTTATACATCTCGAAAGCGGAATCCACGGTGAGATTTGTATTTCGTAATACACAATTAAAATCTTACTGTGGACTCTGCTTCCGAGATGTATAAACGAGCTTACAGAATAAACCTACAGATGGCTATATTTTTATTTCACATCTAAAACATTGAAATGCCTTATAACTTATATAAATAAAAAATCTTAAACAAGATAATATTCAAATATTTACAAGTATGACTAGCAAGGCATGTTGAGTCAGTTCAATCTTTTGAGCAATCTCTTTGAGGTCCCGGTGGCGTAATTGGGAGAACGGTCGGCTTTGTTGCCGTGGTACCGAGTTCAAACCGCCATGCACCAATGAATTTTTCTATTGAAAAATTAATGTGCTCTTCTCACAGTGGCCCTCCGGTGAAGGAAAACATCATTAAGAAACCAACAACCCCCGCATGGTGGTAGGACACTATCTAGTGTCCGCCTGGCCAGCTACCACCCACCCTCAAGTTAGAAAATCTGTCGCCAAAACATCTAATGTGTTCCGGCAGCTATCCTTGAGAACCAGTTCCCATTCTAGGCCTAGCGTGCTTACCATATTCGACCGCATCATCACTTACCAACAGGTGAGATAGTGGTCAAATGCTAGCCTATAAGATATAAAAAATAAAAATAAAACTAAATTATTATTTACTGGCTGTGCCCCATGGCTTCACCCACGTTAAAAGTATCCTATGGCCTAATTCATAGTAGGCTATCCCTGTACAAAATTTCAGCTGAATCACTCCAGCCGTGTGACCATGAAGAATTCCCAAACAAACAAATAAACAAACTGGCTTTCACATTTGTATCAAATTCATATATTATTTCAATTAATTTAATACAAATGCGAAAGACAGTTTGTTTCTTTGTTTGTTGTTGAATTTTTCATGGTTAAACGGCTGGACTATCTATTATTATTTGTTATAACATTATTATTCATGTATTTATTATCTTTTCTACATTAATATTATTTGTATATATATTAATTGGTATTGTATTTCTAAAAAATATTCGTAATCTGTAGGTACATGATACATTTTCAGATGTACCCTCAATTGAGTACATAACAATTGATGTGTGATTTTATTTATGACCTTACTGATAAAGAGCGTAATCGCGCGTGTGCCGCGAAACGCAGTGCGTGCATTCGTGTGTGAAAATTTAGTAGTATTATCATTATGAAACTATTTTATATCTACCGCCACTGGTTATTATTTTATTTTAATAAACATCTAAAAATGTAATGCTCACCTAAAGCTTACATAGTTAAACGTAGTTTGATATTAGTTATTATGCCTTAAACCAATGTCTTGTAGTAGTAAGTAATCCTAAGTTAAAAATGTTATATAAGCTTTTAGGTTTGGAAAACATGTTGTAAATTATAAATAGTTTGTACTCCTAGGATAAAATGTACACTAGTTTGTACATTGTATTATACAAAATGATTAATAAAGACATTTAAAAAGTAAAAGTAATTGATGTGTGTTCCAGTTCTGATTCCGAGGATGACCTGCCAACAATCATCAATGGACCATCTATCATGGAGCTCAAGACTCAACAGAAGATGCTTCGGACTTGTCTCCAGGCTACCCAGGAGCTGACCAGTGTCCAGGTGCTGCAGTCACAGGTTGATGTGATGGTGGATGACCCTGTTTTAGATAAGTAAGTAAAGGGTAACTCCTGTCTCATGTTGTTATCGTAAAAATCTGAGCTGCCGTATGTCAGTCTGAATTGCAGTATTTTAAGCGAAAACATACTAAAATGTTGTATATAATTATATACCTATTTTAAAATTGACTTTTCCTTGCTAAATGATATTCAATCCATAGATGAAACTATTAACGATAGTTCAGTACATTGTCTCATTTGCAACCATTCATTTTTAGGGTTCCGTACCCAAAGGGTAAAACGGCACCCTATTACTAAGACTCCGCTGTCCGTCTGTCTGTCTGTCTGTCCGTCTGTCACCAGGCTGTATCTAACAAACCGTGATAGACAGTTGAAAATTTCACAGATGTATTTCTGTTGCCGCTATAACAACAAATACTAAAAACAGAATAAAGTTAAAAATAATAGAGGGTCCCCATACAAGAAACGTGTTTTTTTTCGGCATTTCACGCCATCTATGAATGCTTAGTTAGGTAAACGTCCCATAGATGGCGTTATATTGAAATGTCGATCCTAACACCTTTGTTAGGGTGTTACCACACCAATCGATCGACGCCATCGATCGATGGTCGAATGAGGACAGTGGACTTCGATTGACAGTTAATACTTACTACATCAGTCGAGCGTCCACCAATCAAGCATTGATCGACAATCGATCGGGCATCGATCGTCAATCGATCGATTGGTGTGGTAACACCCTTAGACGTTAAATGGCGTTATAAGAAATAAAATGTTTATTAATTATTATTTTCATAATAAAAATGATAGTGGTATTTTTTGCTCGATCTTATAAAATACTGTATTGTGGTACGGAACCCTACTAGTGCGAGAGTCCGACTTGCACTTGGCCAGTTTATTAAAATAGGCGAAAAAGATGGCATGATATTGCGTTATAACTGTATGTTTATCGTCGGGAGTCGGGACTTCTCCGGCTGTGTTCATATAAGTGGTACGTTTCGTTTCATTCATTACCCTGCGCTAGTGAAAAAACAATTCGTTTCACATACAGCCAATTGCCGTATTTTGTGATATGGTAAATGTAAAAATAACATGGATTGCTGTATAATACGGCAATTGCCGTATCAATTACAATGCTGCTCGCTACATGTAAAAAGACCGTTGGAAGAGAGTGGAGGGGGTATGTTTGCGCATGGGTACACTCGCGCACGAATGGGTACACAGCACAGGAAAGCAGAGGACAACTGACGAACCAATAGTGCGCCGGCAAGTGACCCGTTCGCCCGGCACCTTCCTCATACCACCAAATAAACTGCTTAGTGCACAGCTTGACGGCCAGTGTACCTTTGAGATGGATCGCCCGCAAACCAGCTGGAGACGCTGGAAGCTGTTGAGAGGAGCCAAGAAACTCATAAATGATGACCAGCTTGTAAGCCAGAGGCTCCAAAGCCTCGAGCATTGCTGCTATGACTACATTTCAGAGTGTGGCACGGAACTGCACAATCTAGTTTCACCATCCCCATTTTACAATCGGATAACTGATCAATAACCAGGGATACTAAGAAGAAGTTATATTCCTGATAATTTATACCTATTTATTGTAATAAAAGTTATTAACGGGCCATCACATATGCTCAAAACAGCAATTTGAGGCCAACATTAGGAACCGTAATACCAGTAATTAAGATAGTTTAAAAGCTAAAACAATCGACTTCCATGCCGCGCGAGTCAGTTTCAGTAGCAAGATTGAAACGATTATCATATCTCTGGAGATTTGGAGATTGCAATGGGACCACATACTATTACAATGGGCAATGTACCCTACCAATTAAAAAATAATAATTCGAATCGGTTCACAATTGAGAGAGTAATTGCGTAACATACATACAAAAATAAATTAAAGGAAAAGAAACACAGACTAATTGAGTACCTCCTCCTTTTTGGAAGTCGGTCCTTATACATGGAGAAAATCTGCCGCCATAACTATAATTGTATGAGTCCTTGAGAGTCAGACAGTTCAGGGCTTAGTCAGTAAGTCTAGAACTTACTGACTCAAGTCGAAGCCTTAGTATATTCACTATCCTTGACCACATCATCGCATACCACCAGGCGAGATAGTGGTTGAACCCTTGCCTATTTGATATTAAAAATAAAGGTATGGTAAACCTAAGTTTTATCAAAGTGAAGAATAACTACAAAGCTGTGTGTATTCCTTTCAGAGAGGCTCCTATAAAAGAACCTGGGCTGTGGAGAGAGGTCATAGCAGAATGTCGAATCGATCTCGTGCCATTCTCAATCTCTTTCTATGTTCATAAACCTGTGAGTACCTTGCATCTAATTTTTAGCTGACAATAACAATAATTGCTAACAAAAAAGCTAACAATAGTTAAAGCTATATTTTTGATTCTTCCATTATCTATTATGCTTGCAAAACCTATAATCAGTGTAACTAATAATTATTTTTTGTTTGTAAATATAAATGTCCAAATGATAATATTATTTCTTATTAACTGACTTCACAAAAAAGGAGGAGGTTCTCAATGCGTCTGTATGTTTTATTATTTTAATTTTTTTGTGTGTATGTTACGCGATTACTCCGTCAATTCTGAACCGATTCGAATGAATGTTGGCTAAAAATGTACAATGTAAAGGCATTTAGCAATTAATATCTGTATCTTTAATTTCAGAATCGCAAATTCGGCCCATTGTCCTACCACTCCCTTAAAGTGTTGCCAGTTAAAAACGCACATGAAGTGGAACTTTCTAAATCAGTGTTGCCACGCGTCACTACACCTAGCGAAGCTATCGAGGTAACGTTTTATTTATTTTTAACCCCCGAAGCAAAAAGATGGGGTGTTATATGTTTGACGTGGGTAACTATGTGTGTGTCTGTCTGTGGCATCGTAGCGCCCAAACAGATGAACCGATTTTGATTAAGTTTTATTTTGTTTGATAGGTGTTTCTATCGAGAGTGTTCTTAGCTATGTTTAACATAGAACACATAGATAGGATACTTTATAGCGCGGTCAAAGTCACAGGATGCAGCTAGTTAAATATTTGATTATTAAAATGATCGTGAGAGTTATTACAGTTACACATATGACAGTTTGTAACGGCTATTATCACGTAAAAATAAATAAAACTGGCCAAGGGCGAGTCAAACTTTTGTCCCGCACACGGAGGGTTCCGAACGCCATCTAACGAATATCTAACGAACTTCTAACACCAACTAAGTAAAATAACACTAAAGCTACTTCTACTCGCCAATAGATGTCGGGAAGAGTCATATTTTAAGTTGATTGTCGAAAAAGTTGATTATTGAAAACATGAATAAAACAACATTTTCTGAAAATGAATCCTAGCTAGATCGATTTATCGCCCCCGAAATCCCCTGTATACTAAATTTTATTTAATCGTTGGTGCCGTTTCCGAGATTCAGATTCAGGTTCCGAGATTAAGGTAAACACGATCGTAAGAAACAAGTTTTTTGTTTTAAACCCTTTAATTTTTAACTTTGTTCTGTTCTTAGTATTTGTTGTTATAACGGCTGTTAATCTGTGAAAATTTCAACCGTCTAACTATCATGGTTCATGATATACAGCCTGGTGACAGACGGACAGACAGACGGACAGACAGACAGACGGACAGCGGAGTCTCAGTAATAGGGTTCCGTTGGTACCCTTTGGGTTCGGAACCCTAAAAACCGGCCAAATCGAGTTGGACTCCCCCATCGAGGCTTCCGTACCAACGTTGGTTGGTACAAATTAAGCTAGACCTCTAAATTGTATGAGCGCTCATATAACTCAGAGGCCTATCTTAATTGACGCATACTATGTACGTATGGGGACACCTTTTGGTCCACCACACTCAGGTAAATTTTGGTACATACAAGTTTTCGCGAAAATCTAAATTTGCCCATATCTTTTTATCGTGTCGATGCAGGACCTTGATTTTTATACACCTAATAGGGACTATAGACCTCAGTATCTGGTATAAATTTCAACTTACTAGGTCCATCCTTTCCTGAGAAAATCCGTGTTGACACACGGACAGACATACTCATTTTACCAATTTAGACATGCCTATCTTTCAAATGATTGACTTTGAGAAAAGTTGGTTTTAGAAACCTCAATGTCATTTTTAAAGACGGTATCTATAGACGTATAGGTTTGATGAAAAAAAAAATTTTTTAGTTTTAGTTCCATATATGGGAGCCCCTCTTAATATTATTTTATTTTATTTTTTTATTAAATAAATAATAGATAAAAAAACTAAAAAACACGGATTTTATAGAAAACCGAACTAAAAAATAGAAAATAAATTTTAATAAATTTAAATTAAGAATAGTGTTAAAAATTTCAATAAATAGAAATTAATAATAGTATGACAAAAAAAAATATTTAAAAAAAGGCGTTAGGTGCATGGTGACAATAGTTATAAATATTTTATTGACAGATATGAGTAGAGTGATTATCATTTTGATAATATCTTAAAAGCACCCCACGCTGTTTTTAAAATATTTTTTTTAAATTTTTTATTCACACTATTATTAATTTATATTTATTGAAATTTTTAACACTATTCTTAATTTAAATTTATTAAAATTTATTTTCTATTTTTAGTTCGGTTTTCTATAAAAAGCGTGTTTTTTAGTTTTTCTTAAACTATTATTTATTTTCTACTTTTTAGTTGAAAAATGGAATAATTTTTCATCAAATTAGTGTATTGTGATAAATCTACAAAGTTTGAACGAAATCTGGCCGTTTAAAGTGGGTCAAAATCGCGCCCAAAGAAGTCGGTTACAAACATACAGGTGAAGCTAATAAAAAGCTAAATAAAACATTAAATTAAAAAATCAAAAAACCCGACTGCGCAAAAAGTGCAGTGTTAAAAAACGAACTGAAAAGAAAAAAACAAGTAAGTCTAGTAGTTTAGACTTCTGTTTAGGGATATCAAAAAACTATACCATTTAAATTCTTTCTCGGTCGATACACTCGTATAATAAATTATACATTGTTATATGGAATGTAGAGACTTTAACAGTCGGGACACATTAATGGCTTAACGCATGGGGATTAATGTGTCCCGACTGTTAAAGTCTCTATATTCGTCTTTGTCTTTGTTTGTCATTGTAATTTTATTGAGATCTGATAAGTAACTTCAGAGATAAGCGCCGCAAACTTGTTACTGAAAGTGACTAACGCGGCATGTAAAATCGTTTTTTTTTCGATTTGTACGATCATAAATTATTTGTTATAAAATATATTTTGAATCTCCATTTTAAGACCTTTAATTCGATACCCCACTTGATAGGTTTTGAAAAAAATATTTTTTTTGAACCCCAAATTTTAGCGCCTGAAATCCGCCATTTTGAATTTTTCAATTTTTTATGTTTTCGTTGACACTCGCGCTAGCATGGCGAATCTATTGACGTGCCAATTATCAAAATCGGCCCACGCGTTTGGTAGATATATATACATATATAGACTGATAAACACATTACCTCTCCTTTGCGTCGCGCAGTACCTACCAAGTTTCAACTGTGTAGTCTAAATAGTTTCAGAATAACGTGGCTGTGACATACGGACGGACGGAAAGACAGACAGACATGACGAATCTATAAAGGTTCCGTTTTTTGCCATTCGGCTACGGAACCCTAAATATTTACCGGAAAATTAACTCCGACCAGTTTCGAACATTCTTGAAGTTCTTCATCTGGAAGTTTCGCTTACAAGCCCTTTCGCGATTTTCAGGACTCGGCACGTTACTGTCAAGTTACGTGTTATAATAATACCGTTTTATTAATTTTCAGGCAATAAGGAATTACGCGGTTGAAAATCGTTCCAGACGCACAACTTTAGCTAAACTGGTGGATAAGTTCACGGGAAATCTTTTTATGGAACCTTTGGTATGTAGATAAAGTTGATCTAACTTGATTTGTTTTAAGTTAAACTTATATTACAATGCTTCACATTTTTTCGTCCATCTATCGCGTGTCGCCGATATGCATGTCGCATTACAGCCGGTGCTTGATTGGTGGATATGATGTATAATATGACATTTAGGTCTAGCTGTGATTGGCGGACGCTTCCGCAGCCATATCTTCTAATACTATAAGAATCTTTGTCCTGATATACTGACTGACAGACAACGCACAGCCTAAACCGCTGGTCGTAGA
Source organism: Cabera pusaria (assembly GCA_954871355.1). Classification (NCBI taxonomy): domain Eukaryota; kingdom Metazoa; phylum Arthropoda; class Insecta; order Lepidoptera; family Geometridae; genus Cabera; species Cabera pusaria. Next base: position 9,758,211 of record OX940913.1, on the reverse strand, counting down.
GACTTGAAATTTGGAGGGTATATTTGTCTTAGTACGTAGGGGTGTACTAAGAAAGGATTTTCCAAAATTCACCCCTTAATGGGATGAAATGGGGGTTCAAAGTTTGTATGGAGAATCAAGATTAGATAGTCTTTTCTATCCGAAACTTCACACAAGTGCTTCAGTAACAAAATAAGTAAATACGTTTTTCTGTTTTTTTTTTTAAATTCACCCCTAAGAGTGTGAAGTGGGGTAACAAAGTGTGAAAATCAATATTGTTTCGGATTGCAATTTAGAATGAAGATAGTTATTACAACGTTAGTTACCTCTGAAAAAAGATTTTCAGAGAGGAAAGATTTAAGAAATGGGGGTTCAAAGTTTGTAAGGAGAAACAAGATTAGATAGTATTTTCTATTTGAAACTTCATACAAGTGCTCCAGTAAAAAAATAAGTAAATACGTCTTTCAGGTTTTTTTTTTAATTACACCCCTAAGAGGGTGAAATGGGGTAACAAAGTGTAAAAATCAATATTGTTTCGGATTGCGCTGAAATTTGCCTTGCAGATAGTTATTACGACGTAAGAACCCTCTGAGAAAGGATTTTCCAAAATTCTCCCCTGAAGAGGATGAAACGGGGGTTCAAAGTTTGTATGGAGAAACAAGATTAGATAGTATATTCTATTCGAAACTTCATACAAGTGCTCCAGTAAAAAAATTAGAAAAATACGTGTTTCAGGTTTTTTTAAAATACACCCCAAAGAGGGTGAAATGGGTAACAAAGTGTGAAAACCAATATTGTTTCGAATTGCGCTGAAATTTGGCATGCAGATTACGAAGTTAGTTGCCTCTGAGAAAGTATTTTCCAAAATTCACCCCTGAAAGGTATGAAACGGGGGTATTAAGTTTGTATGGAGAAACAAGATTAGATAGTCTTTTATATTTGAATTTTAACACAAGTACTTAAGTAAGTAAATACGTGTTTCGGGCTCTTTCGAAATTGCACCCCTAAAAGGGTGAAGTGGGGTCACAAAGTCTGAAATCAATATTGTTTCGGATTGCGCTGAAATTTGGCATGCAGATAGTTATTTTGACTTACGTATCAGCTAAGAAAGAATTTTTCAAAAGTCAGTCTTCAAGGGGATAAAGCGGGGGTTCAAAGTTTGGATAGTCATTTTATTCGACATTTCACACAAATACTTCTGTAAATAAAAAAGACGAGTTTCAGACTTTTTCAAAATGCCACCCTAAAAGGATAAACTGGGGTAACAAAGTCTAAAAATCAATATTGTTTCGAATTGCGCTGAAATTTTGAATGCAGATAGTTATTATGACGTAGGTATCCGCTCAGAAAGGATTTCAAAAAATTCCTCCCGGATACGGAACGGGGATTCAAAGTTTGTATGGCGAAATAAGATGAGATAAGAAAGTACGTGTTGTAGGATTTTTTGAAATGGGGTAGGTAACAAAGTCAAATTTGGGTTTTCCGTTTTTATAAATATGAATCCCGAATTGCCTTAGTCACGCGATAACATGAAAACGGGTGAACCGATTTGGCTAATTCTTATTTGATGTATTTAATGATAGAATCGTGTTTACAAAAGAAAAGTTTTAAGTAAACAAAAGAAGTTTTTAACGCGGGCGAAGCCGCGGGGCACTTCTAGTTTGTATACATGCTAACGTGTCATGTCGACTGCTGTCATAGTAGCTAGCTACAATAGCTACACATAAACAAAACGTTTAACTTGCATCGTGGTTACATAAAACCACAAGACAATTTTTTGTATCATATAGGCTAGCGTTTGTAGATCTCTCTCTCATCTCACCTTTTGGTAAGTGATGCTGCGGTCGAGGATGGCAGCACGCTAGTTTTAGAATGGGAACTGGCTCTCAAAGGCTCTCTTTTCATACAAAATTTGTTTGATAAACGATATCGAGTTTGGTGAATTGGTATAGCGCCCGGGCATGTTTCCCGGGAGGCGGGTTTGAATCTCGGTCGGTGTATTTTTTTATTATCTCTGTTACCGGAAATGTATGTCATTCAATCATTGTATACAATTCCTAGGAAATGTATGTAATTCCTAAAATCGCACGGAAATTTGTAAAACAAATTATATTAGACACATTTCCTAGGAAATTTATACATTTCCTAAATAGCAATCGGTAATGTAAAATATTTGAGATATCAATGGGTACGCGGGGTTAGGTTAGGTTAGGTTTTTTTTATAAAAAAAAGGTTAGGTTGTTGTTGTTGTCTCAACGAGTGATTATTCTCATTTTAAGAACGTGTTTTATTACAGAAAGCATTATTTTTATACATTTCCTAATCCGATATTGGAATTATATACAATTTTACATATTTCCTAGGACATGTATGTATTCAATAGTTTTTGAAACAATATTTTATACATTTCCTAAATAGCTTCGGAATTGTATACATTTTCTAGGATATGTATACAATTCCTAGATTTCATACATTTCCGGTAACATATATAAAAGTACCTATAACCGGCGAGCATGTGTGAAGGCGCTCATGAAAGTGGAAGAAGCGAAAGAGTTATGTCAGGATCGTAGCATGTGGAAAGAAGTAGTCTCTGCCTACCTCAATGGAAAAAAGGCGTCATTTTTAACCAACTTCAAAAAAAGGAGGTTTCTCAATTCGACCCTATATATATATATATATATTATTTTTTTATGTTTGTTCGCGGATAACTTTGTCGTTTATGAACCGATTTTGGTTATTCTTTTTTTTTTTGTTGGAAAGGAGATATCCCAAGTGTGATACCATGGTAATTTTATCGAGGTCTGATAAGTATCTCCAGAGATATTGAGATAAACACCTCAAAATTGGTACTGAAAATGAATAGCGCGGCATTGAAGTCGGTTCTTTTTTAGTTTTTAAACGATATTACATCTAAACTTAATGTTATAAAGAGCAAAGATTTGATTTTTTGTTTGTTTGTTTGTTACGATTTCACAGAAAAACTTCTGGACCAATTTCAAAAATTCTTTCACTAATGGAAAGCTACATTATCAGCGAGTAACATAAGCTATATTTTACCCCTGTATTCTCTGGGGAACGGGAACCACGCGGGTGAAACCGCGAAGCGCTGCTAGTGTATGTACGTAACAAAATATGTTATTACAGACAGAAGGTGGTTACAGTTTAAAATGTGCAGACCTTCTCGAAATGTCGTGGCGTTTGGAGAATAAACTGTCGCCCGTCGCGTCCTTTCATCATCGGATGAAATTTGACCTGGAATATATGGGTAAGACATGTTTTTTTTTATATTTTATAGTTTGACCAAATGACCACTATCTCTGGTGGTAAGTAATCGTGTATTTGAAGATGGTGAACACGCTAGGCCTAGCATACTCTTGACTCTCAAACAGGGTTCGAAAATATCCGACATTTATTATAAATATCAAAATATCGGATATTTATATCGGATATATTTAAATAAATTAAAATAAAAATGTATGATATACAGGTTGGCAAAATAGAGTAGAAATAAATAGGGGCGCCACTATTGCAATATACTAGTAACCCCGATAGCAGAGAGAGTGGCGGTAAACTTTAAAATTACTTCTTTAGTGGAACTACGGATAGTCTTATTCATGTTAAAACATCTTTAAGTCGCGTAGGTTACGGAAAATATTACAATACTACTATTAAGTTGCACAAAAAAGATTTGTTCATAAATTTTCAGTCACTGACCACAGTTAACATAGACAACCTTATCACAGATTAGATTATTGCCAGGCCAGAAAAAGAATAGTTCCGTTTCAAGACGTTTTTGCCAACCTGTACATCATATATTTATCAAGTTTTATATGTATGTATCAATTTTGTATGAAAGCCATATTATTATTTTATTGTATTATTTATGAATACTATTTGCATATATTTTACATAAACATGCTAAAATTATAAAAAAAAACAATGATTTTAATGTTTTATTTATTTAGGTGCTTAAAATCAGAAAAATTAAACCCAAACATAAAATCTTCTTTAAGATAAAAACAACTAAATAAAATATAAAATAGGAAGTAAATACTGTAAAAAACGCTAAAAATTACTTAATTATATTCATTTTTTAAACCATTTTTGCATTGCAATAATTATAAAAAAAACATTTGATATATATCGTCGAACCCAGTTTGATATATATCGGATATATATCCATTAATATATATCCTCGAACCCTGCTCTCAAAGGCTGTGTGTTAGAAGTGGTCAAACACTAGCCGCTAGCGTGACCACTATTTGACCTGTTGGTGAGAGATAATGCGGTCGAGGTTGGTAGCACGCTAGGCCTAGAATGGGAAAAGGCTCGCAAGCACAGCTGCGGGAAAATCATTAAATGTTTGATGACAGATTTTCCGACTTTCTATTTCGCTGCTTTTATACTATATCACGCAGATATATAATATATATAAACAAAGGTATTATATATATATAATACCTTTGTTTAATCGTTCTAATAAAAAATAAACTGTGTTATGCTATTTTGCAGATGAATCCTACATAAAAACAATAACACAGGCCCATAAGCAACTCTCCGATCCTACAATTACAACTGACGATCGAACTGAACTACTTGCCATCATTATAAACACATGTATTGAAGCTAAAGGACCTACCCAAGAACTTTACGAGAGCATGGAATCAGAACCGGAAACCGTCGAAACACTCAAAAAAAGAAGAACTACCCTCGACCAAGAAGAAATAGCTCCAATACCTAAGAAGAAGAAAGATAACACTGACAAACAAAATGATGAAGAAATTATGGCTCCACCTAAATCTATTCCAAAGAAAACTAAAGCTAAGAATAAAGATAATATGAGTGATAATCGTAAATCTGTCAAAAGATCAAATGTAGATGAAGATGATAATAATGTTAAGAAAGCTAAAACTGATGATGGACCTAGCATGTTAGATCGCGTTGAAGCGATATCTAAACAAATTGTTAAAACAAATACAGACAAAAATAAACTAGTATCTAATAATGAACCAAAAAATGCTACGACGAATTCAGAGAAAAACAAACCTGCACCCAATAAAAAAAAGGCCCAAAATAAAAATGATGGCGATAAAGTAGCTACAGAAAATAATAAATCTAAACAAGTTTTACATTCTAAAGATGAAGGTAAAGACCTTGAAAATACAGAAAACGCAAAAGTTGCTAAAACTGTTAAAAATAAACTGAATAATAATAAAATTGTCAAATCTACTAAAGATCTAAATCAAGTCAAATCCAATGATGGCAAAGGGCAAATACTTAATGAAGTTGCTCAAAAAGCATCAAAAAAGAATCCACAAGAATCTACTAATGAAAATGGTATTATTTCAAAAAATACTAAAGCAAAACAGGTGGATGCTGTGAAAAACACTGAAAAAGAGCCTGTGAAAGTCACTGGAAAAGATAAAAAAGTTGCAAGCACAAAAAACGTTACGAAGGCTAAAGATTTAGTACCTGAAAATACATCTAAGGATAAAGACGACAAAAAAAATGGAGACAACAATAACAGTAAAAAAGATAATACAAAAAACACCGCAATTACTAAAGATCAAACAGCACCTACTCAAAAACTTGCTGAAAAAGAAAGTAATTTTAAAGCTAGTACAAAAAACAGTGCTAATATTAAGAAATCTGAGAAAGCTATCGATAAACCTCAAAATGCCACAAAAAACAATGCAGGCAAAGGTCAAACTCCTGAGACAACTGACAAAGAAATTAAAGCTAGTTCAAAAGACGATGTTATACTACACAAAACTGTATCGGTAAATAAAGCTCAAAATACAGATTCTAAGAATAAGGCAAGTACTAAAAATGTAATAGTTAAAAAACCTATAAAAGACAAAATTGCAAGCGTCAAAAACTCACAAAATTCTAATGACCCTAATAAAATTTATAATAATAAAAAAATAATTGCATCAAAAACCAATGATGTTATTATAGATAACAACAAGAAAATCACAAATAATAAACTAAATATTAACATTCAAAATAATGATAAAAAAACTGCATCAGAAAAAGAAATCAAAAGTATTGAGAAAATAATTAAAAAATATTCTAATACTGCCAAAGCACAAATAAATACAGATAATAAAAATGCAAAAATACCTAACACTAAATCAGTTAGCAAAGAAATAAACACTAAGACTAAAACTTCAAAAGACATTCTAGATAATTCTAACAAAATTGAAGCACAAAATAAAAAACCAACCAAAGAAATCAACGCTGAAAAATCGCAAAAAAGGAACACCGCTCAAAAAATATCTGAAATCACGCAAAAAGAATCGACAGTTAATACAAAAAAGTCCCTGTCAAAAAACACGGTAATAAAAAATAAAGAAAACAATCCAGTACAAGAAATTGAAAAATCCGCCGACCGAACTTATACAAAAACCGATGAAGTCCGCCAAAAAAATACTCAAGTGAAAGAAAAACATAAAATTTCGTTGAAAAACATCTTCCAACACAACAACTCTCGAAAATCAATGTCTAAAAAATCTTCTGGGAACATTGTAGCTGGCCATTTGAAATCTGGCAACTCCGTTAAATCTGGGATCGTAAAGAAAACGTCTAAAATACCTCTTATAAATTCGTCTCCAATTTCATTAAAAAATTTACTCAGATTGCCTCTACGTATGAGCCCAAGTAAGTAATAAATATTATAGCATACAATATTATTTTTAAGTAGTAGACACCTCGCTTTCACTAAATGTTAAGTGATGATGCGTCAGTCATGAAACGTTTTCAGAAAAAAAAAAATATATATAACCGATTTCTCCGTCACTGTCATCGTATTTTTGACAAAAGCACGAGTATTTTGCCCTTAAAGTCAAATCAAAGCATTTATTAAAGACTTCACAAAAAAGGAGGAGGTTCTCAATTCGTCGGAATCTATATTTTTATGTATGTTCACCGATTACTCGAAGATATCTGTTAGTTTAAGTTAAATTTAATTTGTTAAACTAATGCCAAGGCGTCTTTTTAGGGTTCCCTAGCCGATTGGTCAAAATCGGAACCCTTATAGATTCGTCATGTCTGTCTGTCTGTCCGTCCGTCAGTATATCCAAGCCACTTTATTCTGAAACTATTAGGACTACACAGTTGAAACTTGGTAGGTAGGTAGGTGTATTCTGTAAACAGCTTTACGATTTTGTAGACTGAACCAGAAGGAGGGTTATGTTTTCCTTTTGTATACATTTTTCTTTAGCACGCTCTTTAGCCTGAACGCCTTGATAGATTTTAGCTTGTGAGGTTTTGAGTGACACTGCATGTATAAAAATTATAAAAATTAATATAGTCAAAAGAAGGAGTTTTTATTACATTTAAAAAAACAAGAAAATCTGCAATTTTTTAAACAAATAGCTTACAAAAATAGATAAAACTTATATGTTTCAATGTCACTTGGAATAATAAAAAACTAAAAAAAAAACAAATATTAGTATATTACGATACGAGTGACTTAAATAGACAATAATAGATTATTATTGCACGGCGTGAAGTTGGCACCATGAGCGCAGCGTGGGTGCTAAACTTCGTGCAATACTCGACTATAAAATCACGGAAAAGCGTGCGTAAAGTGCGGGTTTAATGTGCTATAAAAATGTGCTATAAAATATTTTTTCACGCAGCCGGGTTTTTGTTTTTTCAATAATTCACTTATTTGTGTGTATTCTACTGAATTTTTCGGCTCATAATAATAAATCGATTTTAATTTTATATTTTGTTAACCGACTTCAAAAAAGGAGGTTTCTCAATTCGACCGTATATACATATACATATATTTATTTTGGTTCGCGGATAACTTTGTCCTTTATGGACCGATTTTGATTATTATTTTTTTTGTTGAAAAGGAGATATCCCAAGTGTGGTACCATGGTAATTTTATCGAGGTCTGATATCTCTAGAGATATGGAGATAAACAACTCAAAATTGGTACTGAAACGATCTTATCTTGAGTAGAGTTCTCAGGAGCGGTCTTATCAAATATTCGATGAATATCTTCGGAGATATGAAAAAATATCTCTGAATATCTAAATAAATTTAATTCTTTCGTTTTTTTTTAATGTTATTCAATATTAGTCTGTAGTTATTTTGTAGTCTTTTCTAGTCCGCCTGGGGTGGTACCACCACTTAACCAATTAATTCTGCCGCGAAATGGTATTGTTTTTCGGTTTGAATGGAATAGTGTCCAGTGAAATTACAGGGCATGTGAGACTTAACATCTTTATGTCTCAAGGTAACAGGCGCAGTGCAGTGACATGCTAAATTATGGCTATCCAGAAATGTACATTCCGTTGTAACTGTAATAGGTAGACGTCATCGCTTACCATCAGGCGAGCGTCGTGCTTGTTCTGTTACCTTATATCACAAGAAAAAGTATTTACGGTTCCACACAATAGCTACAAATGTTAGTTCAGTGCGATTGTTCCCGAAACATAAAATCTAAATAACCGTCTTCAAACTATTAACTTTCAGTACCAATTTTGAGGTGTTTATCTTCATATCTCTGGAGATACTTATCAGATCTCGTATGGTACTATGGTACCACCCTTGGGATATCTCCTTTCCAACAAAAAAGAATCATCAAAATCGGTTCATAAACGACGAAGTTATCCGCGAACAAACATAAACCTCCTTTATTTGAAGTCGGTTAAAATGTGTTTTTTTATTGTATACAATCCCAAATTTCTTCTTATCGACGGGATTAGAACCCGTGCCCCCTAGGAAACACGCCTGGCGCTGTACCAACTCAGCTACAATACAATACAAATTTGTGAGCGGAAATAGTCCAAAGGATAAGGCGTCGTCCTGGCGATCGAGAGGTCGTGAGTTCAATCTCCACCCAATGCACTATTAACGTGAACCCACTTCAGACACAAGTCATATTTAGCTTAGTTGGAAGGGTTAAGAAGACTACCAGTAATGTGCAACCCACATTGTTAGTTAAAGAAAATTCGATCCTACCAATACAACGTAACTGTATGGATTGCATTTTAACCAATTATGCATTGGTGGCGCCATCTGTTTTAACTGTTTAGAAGTAAATTACTCTGACGAAATCATTACTGTATTTTGTGTGTGTATTTTCTTTTGTAGGAAACATCCATTCGAAGTTGAAAAGCGCATCGGACACTAATTTAAAATCTAGAAATCTGAAACCTGAAACTAATATACCAAGTAAGTGCATTGTTGAACTCATTAGAGTTATCACTGCATATTATAGATTTTTTTTAAAATATCTTGTAGGCTAGTCGCTATCCTTCGACCACTATCTCACCTGTCGGTAAGTGATGATGCGGTCGAGGATGGTAGCACGCTAGGCGTAGAATGGGAACTGGCTCTAAAGGATAGCTGCCGGAACACATTAGATGTTTTGGCAACAAATTTTTCAACTTGAGGGTAGTAGCTGGCTAGGCGGACACTAGATAGTATCCTACCACCATGTAATTAGATTGATATTGATAAATCAAATAATATATTTTTTATTTTTCAGGATGGACGAAAAAGGCCGACATTAACCATAAATAAAATAAAGACTACTCATAGATTAAAATAAGTAACTGAAAAACTATTAATTTTTTTACTTAGTTATTTGTAACTAGTAAATCCAATAAATATACTGTAATAAGAATTCATTTAAATGTAATAATGTGTGAACGGATAATAAGCGGCAATAACCCAATGGCTAAGGCGTCGGCCTGGCGATCGAGAGGTCGTGAGGTCTATCCCCACCCATTGTACTATTGACGTGAACCCAATCCAGACATATTTAACTTAGTTGGAGGGGTTAACAAGACTACGAGTAATGTGCAAACATTTCTAGTGACCTTTAAAAAATTGTTTTAATCTGTAAAGTTTTTTTTTAAGTCATAAGTTTTTTTTTCATATTTTCAAAGTAAAACAAAGTAATTGTATGAAATGTCTTTTATTTTAATGTCAAAATTACGAAATATAATGGTACAAAAACTATAATACTAATTACTTATAAGGTAAGTAATAAAATATATAAAGTCATGCAAATATTAACTCTTTTACAATTAGGTACTTGGATACAATGTAGCGCGTATTGAAAGTTATTTGTGTACTGCAAATATTGTCCATATATTTTAATTTATATAATTTTAACAAAACATTCGTAAAACAGTCGTAAAATACAATTTCTAAAGGTTACCATACAACAAGTATTTATATTCTCTTTGCCACACAATAATGAATAGTACAACTAACGTTACTTCAAAGTATGTGGGAATGATATTGACAATGACATTTGTTGTGGAATAAGTTATTTTCAACACATTTGCTCAAAAAAATCCTTTACAAAGCCTGTAAAGGTTTATTGTTTTATTGTTCGAAAGTTAAAAATTAACGCACCAACCAACTGAGCGTGCGGTAAAATAAGTACTCTCACCTAATACCTTCTTTACCGCACGCTTCGTTGTATTTCGCCGTGCGTATCCTTTACGATATTTTTTTAATTTCCTTAAAACCTACATAAGAATTCCACAAAAGAGTTTCACATTGCCAGAATGAATACGCTGAATGTTAGAACCTTGAAAGCGCGTTTGCAATTTAATCAATAACACATAATATCGTTTAAAAACTAAAAAACAACCGACTTCAATGCCGCGCTATTCATTTTCAGTACCAATTTTGAGATGTTTATCTCAATATCTCTGGAGATACTTATCATACCTCGATAAAATTACCATGGTACCACACTTGGGATATCTCCTTTCGAACAAAAAAAGAATAATCGAAATCGGTTCATAAACGACGAAGTTATTCGCGAACAAACATAAAAAAAAATATATATATATATATACGGTCGAATTGAGAAACCTCCTCCTTTTTTTGAAGTCGGTTAAAAAGGGTTAAAATCACATAGCCGGCTGACTTGTTTCCGAGTAGCTATAACTTGGCTTGGGTCTCTTCAAGTCAAGAGTGAACAGGTATCTTGTAGGCAAGCATGCTAAACCCTCGATCTCATCGTCACTTTCCACCAGGTGAGATAGTGCTCAAATGCTTGCCTATCTGCAATAATAATAAAGATAGTTTAAAAACTACACCGACTTCCATGCCCCGCGAGTCAGTTTCAGTAGCATATTTGAGACGTTTATCGCCATATCTCTAATGAAACTTATCAGAGAAACTATTACTATACCTCAGAAATGTACCCTACCGATTAAAGAAAGAATCATTCGAATCGGTTCACAATTGACGGAGTAATCGCGTATCATACATTAAAAAAAATACACAGACATCGGTTGAACATATTGGAATGAAGTGCTTACTGTATCTCAAATCGACATACGAATCTTTTAGAAAATCCAATTGTCATGTTATTAACATTTTTAACCGACTTTCAAAAATGAGGAGGTTCTCAATTCGTCTGTATGACTTTTGTGTATGTATGTTACGCATTACTCTGTTAATTATCCTTTTTTCAATTGGTAGGGTGGTCTCATTGTAATTTCATCGAGATCTGATTAGAATCTCCAGAGATATGACGATAAACGTCTCAAACTTGCTACTGAAACTGACTCGCGCGGCATGGAAGTCGGTTGTTTTAGTTTTTAAACTATCTTAATTATATATAATACTAATGCTGATTAAAAAACTTAAATTAGTACGTAAATATAGCGTTGATAGAATGCAATCTAAAATATTTCACGAATTAATTACTAAGCATGTTGCTATATCTTAATTTTCTAAGAAAAATATCAATAGACCAATAAGTTAATTGATATCAATACAATTATCGCGATTCTAACAGAGAACTAAACAAAGGCCCAGTTTCAACGGTCGCTGATAAAATTTCAGATAGGTATTAGATCGAGTTATCTGACAAGGCGTCCTAAAAAAGTCAAAATCTGTCACCGTTCGAATTATTAGTGTAGTGAGTGTACAGTGAACCTTAGAGGAAATAGCGTAAGTACCACAGTTTCACTACTATGCATGAAGAACACGGTAATAATGTATATTCACCTTAACCAGAGAGACAATAAGAAAAGTGCTGATGGGCACTTTCTTTACCTATGTCAATGTTAAAGTATATAAATTTTAAATTACTTATAAGCATTCCTAGGCTAGATTGTAGTATATTTGGCGATGTATTACTTGTATTGCGAATCCTAAAAAGAATGATTTAAAAAAAATCGTCAGTTAAGTTCCTAATAGAGCTATCAGGCACCGGTGAAAACTGGCTCTTATTATTAAAGCACTAAATAAAATGTGTTATCCTTGTCTTACCTATAAAGTGAAATAGAGATGACAAGAGTTCAGTTAGCACAAATTTAATTTAGGTAGCACATCAAAATCGCTACCAAAGTCTTAAGAACATTAATACAAAGTATAAAAAGCAATTATTATTTACTTAGTCAAATTATAAAAGTATTTTTGCTTGCATTATTAAATTGATGCCAAAATAAAAAAATTGAATTTAAAATCTAAAAGGCGATTTTGAAAGGGTAATTCTTGTGAGTATCGCCCATTCTGAAACAAAGAATAAAAAAAATATATATATATATTGAATAAGCTAGACATCATGTCCTGATAACAGGTGGTACAAATTTCATTACAAAATAATGCACATACATTATATGAGAAAGGGCCGGCGCTGACTGACGTCGCGGCACGGCACGGCATGGCTAGGCATGTTTTGGCAGCCCGAAAGACGCTTTGGTATGACGCGGCATGCCGCGTTTGTCGAGCCACTCAATACTCAATTCAAGGCGCGCGCGCTTCCTCCCTTGCCCGCTCCCAGCCCGTGCCGCGGTGTCTCGCGGCATGCCACGACGTGCCGCGCCACCCACGGTATGCTACGACGTGCCGCGCCACCCACAGTATGCTACGACGTGCCGCGCCACCCACGGTATGCTACGACGTGCCGCGCCACCCACGGTATGCTACGACGTGCCGCGCCACCCACGGTATGCTACGACGTGCCGCGGCATGATTGTATCGAAATAAGGTATGTATTATGAATTCTAAACTCATTGAAATAAGAGTAAAAAGAACTTAATCAGTCAGCGCCGGACCTAAATAGAGCATAAACTTTCACTGATATCACAATTAAAAAGAAGACGACAAAGACCAATAAGTGTACTTTATTCTATGGTTCATATTCCACCCAACAGTCGGCGCAGTCAAAAATCGATTTTTTTACATTATTCTATGGTTCACATGCCCCAGCGGGTTTTTATCGCATGGCGCTCGGTGCCGCAACGGATATGTTGCGTTTGGCGCTCGGTGCCTCAGCCGGGGTAAATATAATTTCCGATATATAATTCCTCGAGGGTAACGGCTTGCCATCAGGCGGGCTGTCTCCTTGTTTGCCCAGACAAAAATGTTTACATAGACAAAAATGTAAAGACTTATGTAAGACCACAGATGTGATTTTAGTGCGAGTTTTTGCTGCATTTACCTACTCTTATTTGTGAATTATGCTTTTGTGTAGAAATCGTTCCAAAACACCTACTTACCCTTTAAAAGTAAATATACGCTTGTTCCTATTCAAAGCGTGCAATGCGTCCACTTGTCCAGATGTAATGCGGATGTCCAGAGCTTGCAGATTATCCCACAGGTGGGCCGCCGATGTGGACTTCACCACCACTGCATGACCATTCTCCAGTTGGTAGCTGGAAATTTATTATGCAATATTATTTTTATTTTAGTGTCTACGACCCGTTCGCAAAAACCAGTTTTTTTTAGGTGACTAGGTATCTTTTGATTGCTACATCATCGACCGCATCATCACTTAACATCAGGTGAGATGCTGCCGGAACACCGTAAGATTATGGCGGCAGATTTTCTCCTTGATGGTGGTTATCCATGTTCCGTCTGACTGTCCACCAAAAAGTAGCTTACCACCATCAAGGAGAAATTCTGCCGCCATAACCTTACGGCGTTTCAGGCAGCATACAGTCCTTGCTTGAGAGTATTCTAGGCCTAGCGTGTTCACCATCTTCAACCACATCATCGGTTACTACCAGGTGAGGTAATGGTCAAACGCTAGAGCCTATATTATTTACTATGCACATATATTTTCTTTTCTTAGGATTTTATATTTTTGTTTTTCTTTTTATTATAACTATTTTGAGCCGTTTTGTCCCCCCGCTGGACAAAGTCCTCCCTACCCTCTTTCCAGTGATCTCGGTCGGCAGCTATGGATTGCCAGTCTTTATGATAGGAGTCTAGCTCATACTGCCCTCTCATCCTGGGCCTGCCACGATGTCGTTTTAGCGTTGCGTGGGCTCCACTCAGTGGAGAGCTTAGACCAGAGCTCGTCCGACATGCGACAGACGTGTCTAGCACAGTTTTACTTCAGACTGGCAGCTTTTCACCAACGTCGGCGATTCGAGTTTTGGAGCACAATATACTGTTTCTAACGCAGCAGTCTGATTTTTTTTATTTTTTTTTTATTTGTTTATTTAAGTACTTAATAATTACATACATTTTTATGTTGTGCCAATAAACCATAAGTTTGTGCTGGCACTCACATTCAGGATCGCGCGACTTAAGTATTATTTATACAGCTATTTTACAAAATAACACTTGACTTAACTAACTTACTAATAAATTGTATGAAAACTTATTACAAGTTGTTTATATGCGTAATTTTAGATTAAACATAGAAACAACTTCATTCGAAATATTAACTTCTGTTAGAATGAGAACATCTATAGTTAGTTTTGATGAACTTATTAATTGAGTTACATAACAAAAGTTTTTGGTCAAAGATCTAATGTTAATATGAATAATATTTAAGCTTGATCGTTTGTGTATGTTAGGAATATGCTTACTAAATTCATTAACGTCCGCACAATCGTAAAGTTCTAGGTGATCTGACGATGGAATCTGGCTGACTGGTGTTATCAATACCATAACAGCCAGTGATACCGCTGTCAACCACCACCTCCTCTTCTTCATCGTCTTCCTCCGGAATGATATAAGAGGACTTCCTATTAGGAGAGTTATGCTTACATTCTCCACATATCGCTAAGTTTCAGGAAATTGTTACAAAGAAAAGAAGAAAGGATAGAATTTTCAGTATAACTAAGTGTAATCTACAGTCTATTCAAAAACATAAAATATTCCTCGGTGCATACTTATATAATAAAATTAATAAAGCCCTACCCAATTATGTCAACCTAAACAAACATGAATCCAAAATATCACTAACTAACTGGTTAAAAGAAATGAATTACGAAGACACAGAAAAACTTATAAAAGTAATTTCATGACAACTCATATATACACACACACACGCACACAAACACGCACACGCACACACACACACACATACGCACACGCACACACATGTATTATGTATGTAAGTCTTAATTTAATTAATATAAAAATACTCACCTATGGTAAATTCCACGGCAACTGCGAATGTGGAAGGCGTAACAGAATCTACAGCACAGGCATTTTTGCCTAGTGTAGGTTTTGTGAACAGTATTTTGTAATTAACAAACAAGCCTCTATTCATTCTACTCTTATCAATATATTTAGTAATACATTGTTTATTGTGACATTAATATTAAGCTTGATTGTGTCAATAAAAATATTATTTATTTATTTATATCCAGTCGAGGCTTTCCGTGTTCCGAAGTGCAGAGACTTGTTTCGCGGTAAGCTCCGAGCAAGTTTGGCTGGCGTGTACCACTTTTCCACAGCTTCTACACTCCAATCCAGGTGATCTTTTCGTTATCCCCTTGTTGCAATTATCACATTTCGTCATTTTCGTAGTTTTTTATTAATATTCTAAAATGAAGGTAGATATAATAAACTGCCACAAACGTAAACACACAACCGACTCGCTTGGTAGCACGATCGAGAATGATAGTCTGACACCCAGTATACTACGCTCCAGAGCATAATTATAAGGTAAAAAAATATTACCTGATCAACAACTGAGCAGTACTAATCCCCAGACCAGAAGCCATGACCTGGACCAGAGGGTCATCGATGACCGCCGCCTGGCTTCCTCGCAGTTCCCCCGGGGTACTCTTAGACCCCAGGGTTCCGTAGCACATGAGGGTCACGTTCCTGTCACTGCAGAACAGGTCCAGACGTTGTTGGGACAGATAGGGATGACATTCCACCTGGAATTAGAGATAGATAGAAAGTCTTTATTATTTAACACCTTAAATTACAGAAACTAACATTATAAGTATAACAATTTATTATATTATAGTTTAAAAACTAAAACAACCAACTTCCATGCCGCGCAAGTCAGTTTCAGAAGCAAGTTTTAAGACGTCATATCTCTGAAGATACTTATCAGATTTCGATGAAATTACAATGGGATTACCTCGGAATTGTACACTACCGATAAAAAAAATAATCTTTCGAATCGGTTCACAATTGACGGAGTAATCGCGTAACATACATACAAAAACATACGGAAGAATTGAGAACCTCCTTTTTGGAAGTTGGTTGAAAATAACAGTATAACAATAGGCAGTCTTATAGCTTTACACGATCTTTTCCAGACAAACTATGGATGGAGGGAAATGTAACAAGAGATGGTGGTAAGTGGTGTTTTATAATTGAGAAAAATACGATTTAACAAAGCTATAAATATTAAAATACGGGACTTATCGCGCTCAAAAGATGATTTTTTATTTTTTATGTTTCGACCATAGTTGTATTGATCGTGGTCACGAGACGACAGTCGTCGAAACGTGGACTTATATAAAAAATAATGTTTATTTAGATATATGCGTTATATATATATATATATTTTAACTTATATATATATTAAAATTTTAACTCTCGCGATTTTAACGCATAGTTATATATATATATATATATATATATAACTATGCGTTAAAATCGCGAGAGTTAAAATTTTACAACTATTTAACATATTACTAAAACAAATAGATGCATTGAAACAAAGTTGAGGAAAGAACAATAAATATACTTATTCTTATTCTTAATCATTAATATGGAATAAAAAAATTTAAAAAAACATTCAGACGAATTGAGAACCTCCTCCTTTTTGTGAAGTCGGTTAAAAATAGTTCACGTGAGTACATTTAAGCGAAATAGAAAGTGAGATATGCGTGAACGAAAAGCATTTAAGCGACGCTTTTCATTTAAGTTAATAAGTTTTCATTTATATCTTACAGCTGCGCCCTGCGGCTTTGCCCGCGTTTAATCCTGGTCAATAAACCTTCCTCTTGAATCACTATATCTATTGCTGAAAACTGCATTAAGATCTGTTGCATACCTTAAAAGATCTAAAGCTTTGGTTTCCTAGGAAAGCAGTGCCGTCATATAGCAGCCGTAATACAGCGATGAATGACGTCACTAGAACGTTGTCTATGTAAACAAAATGGCGCGGTTTCCTAGAGAGCGGTAACTGCAAAGAGCAATAATACTTTAGTAATTATTGCTCTTTGGGTAACTGGCAAAAAGCGGTGCCGCCATTTGCATGACGGCCGCCTTGTCGGTGTCATATGGTTTCGTGAACGTTTCATTGATAGCGGTGAAGCTATTTTAAATATGTACCTATTTGTGTTTTTTTTACCGGAACAACGTACAAAATGAGTTCCAACTCTTGGAGCAGCGAGGACGACGAACTTTTATACTTTTCGTTTGACGTTTGTTTTAAAATAAGAAATAAAACTGGCCAAGTGCGAGTCAGCATCGCGTCTCTTATCGCACACTTAGGGAGGGTTCTGTATAATACGAAACATAACAGAGTTTCAACCTCATATATTTGATTAATTGATATTACCAAGAATATTTGGTTTGGTCGCGATCTAGAAAGACGGGGCTCGTTTACTAGCGCCATCTATGTCATTTTGCCGAAACTAATTAGATAGATGGCGTTTAAAAACACGTTTTTTGTACGGGGACCCCCTTTAATTTTTAACTTTATTTTGATTTAAGTATTTGTTTTTCTAGCGGCAAACACCATCTGTGAATTTCAACTGCCTAACTATCACGGTTAATGAGCTATAGCCTGGTGACAGACGGACGGACAGACAGACAGACAGACAGACAGACAGACGGACAGCGGAGTCTTAGTAATAGGGTCCCGTTTTACGCTTTGGGTACGGAACCCTAAAAATTACTGATGGTGTGTTAAAACGGCCGTGGAACTTTCCACATGTCGTCACCGTCAAGACGGCCGCATTTTTGCGTCCGTAATATTACGGCCGCTATATGACGGCACCGCTTTCCTAGGAAACCAAAGCTTAAGCGTACAGACAGTGGTAGTAACTCTGTTTTATTACTTGTTTATCTTATAGGCTAGAGTTTGACCAATATCTCGCCTCGAATGGTCTGATTCTCAACAGCTGTGTACTGCCGGAACACCGTAAGGTTAGGGCGGCAGTAGGAGGTGACTTAACATCTGTATGCCTCGAGGTAACACTACAGACGCAGTGCAGTGACATGGAAAATTCTGTCGATACAGAATTTTGCATGCTGTATCTGTAATGGGTAGACGTTATCGCTTACCATCAGGTAAGCGTCGAGCTTGTCTTGTTACCTTATATCTTACGTTATATCTTATGACTTACGCGTCATTTGAATAGTCAAATGATGCGTAAGTCAGTTTCAGTACCAAGTTTGTGGTGTTTATATCCATATCTTTGGAGATACTTATGAGATCTTAATAAAATTTAATTGGGACCACCTGGGAAGTATACCTTATAAAACAAAAGAATAATTTTCCAAATCGGTCCAGGCGTCTTTGACTAATCGGGGAACACACATAAAAAAATGATTCCGGCGAATTGAAAACCCCCTTCTTTTGTATTCGGTTAAAACAGGTAACAATAGTCTTCCATGACCATGTTATCTCCAATATTACCTGGTTTACGACTGGTTTGACTTTTCCCTTCTCCAAAACACGTTGCAGCTGCACCGAGTTGAAGTTACTGACGCCGATAGATTTCACTAGACCCTGGAATCAAATCAAATCAGATCAAATTTATTTATATGCGAACATAAGTATACAGTGTTACCAACATTTTAATGTTGCCGCTACATTCTGCCATTTGGCGTCCATATATAAAATGTATTACAATAATATTAATTTACATTCATTAAAATAATAATAGTAGAATCCAATTTCATAGTAGAGTTATCATCATCATCATCATCATCATCAGCTGGTGTCAGTCCACTGCTGGACGTAGGCCTCTCCCAAGACACGCCACTGAGCCCGATCTTCCGCTCTTCTTTTCCAGCCACTGCCCACCGCTTTGCGTATGTCGTCGCTGCACCTGGTCACAACACAGGACGTCCTAGACGTCCTAACGTAGAGTTATAACATCTAGAAATTCTTGCACTGAATCGTTTGCCTTTATAATATTATCTACATATGCCACGCAGCTTCGCCCGCGTATGTCCTATTTTAGTATAATAAAACCCGACACCTGTATAGTAAACTCATCGTAGCTTTAACACGTTAATCGCCATGTTGAAAAAATGGTTTATACATTTTTTTTTTTGCTGCCCTTTGATGCAGTATGCAAAGATTCGTGCTTACGTCTTAGTTTCGTTTCGATCTAATCGTTTATTTCAGGGATATGCCTGAAAAATGCCACGAGGTCACGGGTGACCGTCGTGGCGCTTTAATGTAGAAATAGGCAATTTCGTTATCGTGGCGCCATGAGGTCGCGCACTCCGGTCACCCGCACCCCGCAGTCAAGCGTCGTGATTCGTAGTGAGCGCACGTCTGTTTCATTCGCGAAAATGACTGCAAATGCGTTTATGGACGTAGACTTCGATATATCACAGGAATCAGTATTCAGTGGTAAAAAAACATATTCAATTCATCACTTACAAACTTTTCTTCACAAAAAAGTGCCTAAGAGTACCAAAATATTGAGTCAGGCAAAAACCACTTAGGCGAAATGTTCTACAGCGCCATCCCGGTCACCCCGTTATGACAAATCCATAGTAAACTTGACCGGCAGCGCACAAATTCACTTTAAAAACAGGTCTGCTCTGAGGTCACCGGTGCCCAACGTGGCGCTTAGATTAAGGCATGGTGAGGTCACCGGTGACCTACATGGCGTTTAACGTGTTAAATTATACTCATAGTATTTAAAGTAAAAATAAATATTTTGTAAGTATAGGTAATTACCTACTATTTATAGCTAAAAGCAGCCTAAGCAATAGTAGACATTGTTTTGTCTACGCGCCTGACGTATACTACCTACAATGTTTTGCAAATGTAAGGAACTCTGACGACAACTAATGTGCGCCACCCTAGGACGATGGATTAATATAATAAACATTACATACACACATCGTCCTAGGCGCCACCACTGCATGAGAAAGAGAGGCAAGCCTCTTCCTCTCTCTCTTTCACCGGATAGCGAACGGAGGTCACTCGGACGGAGCCGGTGGACACGAAAAGATAATGTAATTACTTTCTGTAACGTAATAATAAAGTGTATGGATAAGAAGGCGTTGTTTCCATCTACCATATGCATCATTGGATACGAAATTACATAAAGACGAACGTATATTGTATTCAGTCTCACCAATAGAAGTAACGGCTGAGTGCGAGAGGAGGAGAAACACTATCCATTTTTTTAACTAGTTCGGAGGGTAGGGCGAAAATCAGTTTCATTGACGGATCACATGGGGTAGCAAGGTTGAAAAGGTTAGGAACCGCTTTTCTAGATCCTGGAATAACACATAGGGTACTTTTTATCCCGATATTCCCATGGGAACGATGTCTACCGCGGGGTACAGTTTATAAAATAAAGTTTTGTAGAATAGAGTCACATACCTTGGAAACCAGTGTCTCCATCCCGTACCAGGCGTCCAGATAGTCGTGTTCTGAGTACTGGATCACAGTCGCTATCTTCGGAATTGCTGCTCCACCTTCCTGTTACAATAATTTAAGATAGTTTACAAAACGAAAAACCAATTTCACATGCCGCGATACTGAAAATATCCAATATAGTTATAATTTGATGTCATCAAGGTATCAAATTTGTTTATATTGTTTATCTCCATATCTTCGGAGATAATTGTCATAACTCGATTAAATTTGAAGTGGATCACATGAAAGGCATAATCTATCTAACAAAAAAACAATTTTGCAAATAGGTCAAGATTTGACGGAGTTCTGAAAGAGTACATAAAAAAAAAATTGGTGGAAATCGCATTAAAATTCGTTCAGTAGTTTTTGACTTTATCGCGAATGGAAGACAGACAGACATACAGACAGATAGGCACAGCGGGGTCGTTGTTTTATAATATTTAGTGATAGTAAAACATGCATCCATATCTATCTATCCTATGTTTAGACTTACTCGACGCAACAAGCTAATGCGAAAAATGTGGGTTGATAGTGATACTTTTTTTATTATCATATAGGCTATCGTTTGACCACTATCTCACCTATTGGTAAGATATGATGCGGTCGAAGATGGTAAGCAAGCTAGGCCTAGAATGGGAACTGGCTCTCAAGGACAGCTGCTGGAACACATTAGATGTTTGGCGACAGATTTACTAACTTGAGGGTGGTAGCTGGCCAGACGGATACTAGATAGTGTCCTACCACTGTGCGGGGGTATCTTAACGATGTTTTTCCTTCACCGGAGGACCACTGTGAAAAGCGCACATTACATGTTTCGATAGAAAAATCCATTGGTGCGCGGCGTGGATTTAACTCGCTACCTCTGGCGTCAAAGCTGACCATTCGCGCACTACGTCACTGGGCTATTGTATACATAAGTATTACATTTTAACCCGACTACAGAAGGATTATGATTTTGACCGGATTTTGACGCACAAAACTCATCATCCTTCTCTGACAGTCGGGTATAAAAGAAGTCTGTCAGTGAGGCGTACCTTAAAAGACATAGGGTTGTGAATCAAGTAGAGATCGAAATAGTCAAGTCCCATGGCAACCAGCGATGCTCGACAAGCTGTCTCCACGAGCTCGCTGCGATGGTAAGTACTCCACAGCTTTGATGTTATAAACAGATCCTCACTGTAACAATGTTAAGTTATTAAAGTTACCTATTTTCTACGAATAAATAATAAGTCAGAAAGTCTAATTCAGAACAAATTCCACACAAAAAGTGGGCCTCCTTCAAACCAAAACGACGTAGATTCAAAATATGAATAACTTTCGAAGTTACTACAAATGATTGGCTTGGTGATTGATTTAAATTCGGAACAAAAGCGGACTGGTTCGTGCATGTGCTGCAATGTCTGCTATGACAGCTGAGTCAAACAAGACAAGTGTTCGACTAATGACGCGCTGGACACGACTTTTGTTGGGTCATTTTTTTAACGCAGTTACATTTCCTTACTTATTATTTATTCGTAGCCTATTATATTTATTTAAGTGAATCTTTTTTGTGCCCTGCAGGGCTAGCATGGCGAGGGGATAAAATTGTTGTCCCCCGTTTTTCTCCTCTGAAAAGAGATAAAATTGTTTTCTCTACCTGTCAAAGCATGACTAAGTGGAAAGACAATTTTTATCCCCGTATATCATTTAACGTTTAAGTATTTCCACCTTGTAAAGCATGGACGACAGAGGGAAAGGGAATAACTGCGATATTTGACATTTAAAGAGGACAAATTTATCTACTATCATAAGAGGTGGGTTTATGTTTATCTATCACCGCAATTTGCCTAAAAATGTCGCGTGCGTATTAAATCTACATTTTCTCGTTATTAGAAACGCACAAAATGGAACGTAAATTACACATTTTCGGATTTTACCGTAACATGGACATGTAAAAGATATACACAATACTTACTTACTGTATCCCACTCGATCTATGCATTTCTTTTAAATACTTTTTTCTTTTAATCGCAAGGTATGCCGAATAAATTGCGAGACACGGAACTTGACTTAAAAGCAGTGCCAAAGAGTAAGTTAGAACAGTGCCTAAAAATTAACAAATAAATCGAAACAATCTTAATCTCACGATTCTCAAACTAACTTATCGACGTTGTGAACGTTTTCGTAACTGAAAAATATATTGCAATTTAGTAGATTTTTTCTCATGTATTACACTTATCACTCGCGGAAGAACACAAGTTTGAGGAAAAAATACATTAAGAGCATTTTCGAAAACACAAACAATTTTATATATATACTAGATGCGTCCCGCGGCTTTGCCCGCGTTTGGGCCACCCTTAACACTTAGGGGTTTTAAACATTAGTTGTAAACCTATTATCATACCTACTTAATATACATATAAAATTTCATCAAAATCGGTCAAGCCGTTTAGGAGGAGTATAAACACTAAAACTGTGACTTAAGAATTTTATATATATACTAGCGGATCCGGCAGACTTTGTCTCGCAGCGCCACCTATCGGGTCCAGTTGTGTATCTAAACCATCTACGGACTAACTCAAACACACATATCAAAATTCATCTAAATCGGTCCAGCCGTTTAGGAAGAGTTCAGTGACAAACACACGTACAGTAGAATTACATATATACATAAAGATAGAGAAGAGATAATAATGTACTTAACACTGGCTAAATACACTAACTGTGTGGAGTCATAATGAAACTAAAAAGAAAAACAAAACATCAAAACTGACGACTTGAATCAAATAATGATGACTGATAATACAATATTAATTTATTTTCTATGTATGGCAACAATGAAGGGGACAAGGCTTTTCCCTCCATATCCACCGTGACAAATATATCCACCTGTGCGCCCATGCTCTGAATGTGGACAAAATGACACACGGGGAAAAGATTTTTATCTATTCCCCGGGATATATTTATCCCGCGTCCCCTCGCCATGCTAGCCCTGCTGGAGGAATTTGACGGAAATGACGTAAGCGTCATGTTATACTTTATATTATAGGAAAGCCTACTCTCCGAAACAAAAACATACATTTTACATCGGTTAACAAATGGCAGAGTTCTGAGGTAACAGTCATAAACAAAAGAGGGTCCGTAGAAAGCTACGCGTCAGAAGTGAAAATTCTAAGTTCATTTCTCAAGATCACTAATATAATAATTTTTTTGTACAACTCCATCTGTTGAACTTGGCGAGACGAATACCCGAATGATAGCGAATAAGTCTTCTTAGTTACGCCGTTCTACAATAGAGGGCGTTTATATATATAAATATAAAATATAATATGACGCTTATGTCACTTCCGTCAAATTTTACTCTCGTGCGCTTAAAGAAGTGTCACTACAAAACAGATTAATTGAGAAGTTTTTCCTTTTTTGTGACATTAGTTAAAAAGGTGTGGTAATTGTCCTGGTGGTACAGTCTACCTTACCGTTTGACAGTCCCATCTTCAATCTTAGCTCTTATAGCTTCGCCAACAGCTCGTTCATTTCCGTAGATGTAGGCACAGTCTATGGCGCGGTAACCGAGGTCTATGGCTGCTGAGATGATGTGGTGGATCAGACGAGGATCCAGCTGAAAACACATTTATTATTTTACTTCAGACATATATATTTCCGACTAGCAGTGCCGCGCGGTTTTACTCGCGTAGACCTCGTTCCCGTGGGAATTTCGGGATAAAAAGTACCCTGTGTTATTCCAGGGTCTAGGCTATTTACATACCAAACTTTAGCTAAATCGGTTCATTAGTTTTAGCGGGAAAGAGTAACGTAAACATTCATACATCCATACATACACACTTTTGCTTATATAATATTAGTAAGTATAGCAGGAAGTAGGATTATACAGCCTCGTTGGCGTAAAAGATAAATGGTTGATTTTTAAGCGAGAGGTCACCGGTTCTAATCCTAGCACGGGTGTTCGTCGACAGGTGGTTGAAGCATATTATAGATATTCCACCTGACTTGCTACCAAAAAGTAGCTAACCAACATCAAGGAGAAATCTGACGCCATAACCTTACAGTGTTCCGGAAGCTCACAGGCCTAACGTGATCACCATCTTCGACCACGTCATCGTTTACCACTAGACGAGATAGTGGTGAATCGCTAGCCTACCAGATATAAAAAAACACGGGTGAAGTTTTCAACTAGTTCTTCAAATAGTGGTGTAATTTACGAGTTACACGTAAAGATCTAATGTGTTCCAATAGCCCTGAGAAAGTTCCCATTCTAGGCCGAGCGTGCTACCATTCTCAACCTCATCATCACTTACCAACAGGTGAGATAGTGGTCAAACGTTAGCCTATTTTCTATTAAAATAAAGATAGTTTAAAAACAAAATAAAAACCGACTTCCATGCCGCGCGAGTCAGTTTCAGTAGCAAGTTTGAGACGTTTATCATCATACCTCTGGAGATACTAATCAGATCTTGATAACATTTTAATGAGACTATCTTCAAGATAAACCAAACTACAAAATAATAAGATCGTTTAAAAAACTAAAAGAACCGACTTCAAATGCCGCGCTATTAATGTTCACTACCACGTTTACGGTGTTTATCTACATATCTCTAGGGATACTTATCAGACCTCAAAGAAATTACCATGGTACCACACTTGGGATATTTTCTTTCCAACAAAGAAAGAATATTCAAATCGGTTTATAAACGACGAAGTTATCCGCGAACAAACATAAAAAAATATATGTAAATACGGTTGAATTGAGAAACCTCCTCCTATTTTTGAAGTCTGTTAAAAAAATAATCATTCAAATCGGTTCACAATTGGCGGAAAAATCGTTGAACAAAAATACAAAACAAAACATACGAACAATTAAGAACATCCTTCTTCTTGGATATCGGTTGAATATCGAATGTGTTCCGGCAGCTGTCCTTGAGAGCCAGTTCCCATTCTAGGCCTAGCGTACTACCATCCTCGACCGCATCGTCATTTATCAACAGGTGAGATACTGGACAAACGTTTTATAGCCTATATTCCTTGCCGGTGTCTGTGTTTCCCAGTAACTATAACCCGGGGGTCTTCAAATCGCGAGTGAACAGGTATCTTCTAGGTAAGCGTGCTACATCGTCGATCGCATCGTCACTTAACATCAGGTGAGGTAGTGGTCAAACGCTTAATTATCCAGTATTAAAAAAAAAAAAAAAACTATATGCTTTAAATAATATCGTTTAAAAACTAAAAAAGAACCGACTTCAATGCCGCGCTATTCATTTTAAGTACCAATTTTGAGATGTTTATCTCAATATCTCTGGAGATACTTATCAGACCTCAATAAAATTACCATGGTACTACACTTGGAATATCTCCTTTCGAACAAAAAAAGAATAATCAAAATCGGTTCATAAACGACGAAGTTATCCGCGAACAAACATAAAAAAAAATATATATATACGAGTATATATATACGGTCGAATTGAGAAACCTCCTCCTTTTTTTGAAGTCGGCTAAAAATACTTACCATTGCAGTTCCAAGTGAAATCACAGGCATGAAAGCTCCATTACTAAGCTCAACCATTGTCATACTTTTTAAACTTCCATAATTCAACTTAGCATTTTTCAAGTCTTCTATCTTCTTCGCAACTTCTTCATCACTCTGCCCACTTTCTACCTTCTGTTCTTTTTCTACCTTCTGTTCTCTCTCTACCTTCTTGAGTTCTGTCTTTACTTCTACGCTACTTCTCTGTGTTTCTATGCTGCGGAATGTTCTAGAATGCTCTGTATGGTCTATTTTGATTGTGCTTTCAGATTTGAAGATTCGTAGAGGACGAGGGGATTCACTTCGAGATGGGGTGAGGCCCTGGAATAAAAATATATCAACATCTAAATCATAAAATAATATCACCCCGAAAGGTACGGCCACACCGCAGCGTCCTGCGATCTGCGGGCGCGATCTCAGTACTTTTTAATTCAACCGTGTTTTTTTTTTATGTTTGTGCGCGGATAACTTCGTCGTTTATGAGCCGAATTTGATTTTTTTTTTAAATTGTTAAACACAATCCAAAATTTCATCGTACCGACGGGACTCGAACCCGCACCCCCCGGATTACACGTCCAGGTGCTCTGCCAATTAAGCCACGGTTCGATACATCGATACGACGAAATTAGTGTACTGCATACTTAACCGGTTGAGCTAAAGTTTGGTATGTACCAAACTTTAGCTCAACCGGTTAAGTAGTTTTAGCGCGAAAGAGTAACAAATATTCATACATCTATACAAACTTTTGCGTTTATAATATAAGTAAGGATGTAGTGTATATATTATGCTAGCCCTCCTGGGGCGGTACCACCACTTAGCCAACTTATTCAGCCGTGAAATAGGAATGTTTTTCGGTTTGAATGGCGTTTCCAGATGTTTGAGACGTAAAATATCTCTAGGTATCAGGCGCAGTGCAGGGAAATTGCAATTTCTGGTAAGCCAGAATTTTGCATGCCGCTGTATCTGTAATAGGTACACGCCATTGCTTACCATCAGGCAAGCGTCGTACTCGCCTGTTACATTATATCATAAAAACACGTCTTCCATACTGGCTGGCACATAACATCATGTTGGAACCAAGTATTATAAGTAAATTAATATAATACGAAACGAATCTTCTAATATTAATTATTTATATCAACACCGCTTACCCATACTAAAAACATACACAATATTATCACTAAAAACTTCATTTTTAGCACATTAAACTCAAAACTATAAATCACGCAAAAATGCCTTGTTACAAATCTAAACCACGTTGTACTGTCAAATGCACCTTAAATAATTACCTCCCAATTATTATCAAGCCTAATTAGAAGTACCCACAATTTTTAATAAATTTAAATATAAAGGCCCCGCTACACGTTCAATTTAATTGTCAACTCACCGAACGAAGGCTTATAGCATTTTATATTTATGGCAACAGATTAAATATTAGGCAACAGTACTAGCAAGATGTTCGTTCGCCTGATGGTAAGCAATGACGTCTGTTTATGACAGACTAACCTTACTTTCCATTCGTTATCGACTGATTTCTAATATTTAATTCCTTAGATTTCTAACACTTGAAATAGGCTTGATGACAGTTGAGACTGAAACCCGCGGCAAATTTAAAAACTATTAAGGGTGCGTACAGACATGTAACATAACATTGTTATGTTACATGTTTGAGATAAAAACATGTTTTATAATATTCCATGTCCACATTATCTGAAACATGTAAAATAACAATGTTATAACATGTTATGTTACATGTCTGTACGCACCCTAACACGGCAGCCCTAAATTGTTGAATTCTCATCTTAGTATGAATATTTTGTAGGGTTCCGAGCCAAATAACAAAAAATGGAACCCTAATAGATTCATCATGTCTGTTTGTCTGTCTGTCCATCCGTTCGTATGTCACAGCCACTTTATTCCGAAACTATTAGGACTACACAATTGAGACTTGGTAAGTAGGTGTATCCTGTGAACCGCTTTACGATTTTTATACAAAAATAAAATATTAGGGGGGGCGGGGCTCCCCATACATGGAACAGAAACTAAAAAATGATTTTTTTTCATCAAACCTATACGTGCGTGCGTCTATAGATAGCTCTTTTGAAATATGACATTGAGGTTACTAAAACCATTTTCTCTCAAAATCAATCATTTCAAAGATAGACACTACTAATGTAATAAAATGTGTCCTTCTAACTTTTAAAGTAAGGGAGTGAAAGCTAAAAAAAAAATATGCTGTAGATCTGAATAAACACTTCCAACGAAAATTGGTTTGAACGAGATATAGTCAGCAGTTTTTGAGAATCAGCAACCGCCAATATAAATTAGTTGTTCATACGAGTACATTTTCTATGAAAAACAAAGTTATTTTTTTGGTGGCGAAAAAATTATAGTTATAGAATTCACTACTTTATTACGGAAACCTACGAGTGCGAGTCCGGCTTGCGCTTGGCCAGTTTATTTTTTATATGAGACATCTTGTCCGGGTGTTAACACACCGCTTTAATGAACACAAGTGTACTTACCCTAACCTACCTACCCTAACCTATTTTGAATGTATTGCATGACTAACTTAATTTTAGTTAAGAAAGTGAATTATGCATGATATTAGTATTTATTAATGCTATGTTTCTTTGAAGTGTTACACACTTTATATTTTTGTAAATTGTTAAACACAATCCAAAATTTCATCGTACCGACGGGACTTGAACCCGCAACCTCCGGAATAACATGTTTCGTTGCTTTGCCAATTAAGCCACAGTGCGATGTATCGTTACGACGAAATGTATCGTTTCTTCCGAATGATTAACTTACGTAATAAGTAGTCATAGATGGCGCCACCAATGCATAATTGGGTTAACAAATGCAATCCACCAATTTCGTCGTAACGATACATCGCACTGTGGCTTAATTGGCAAAGCACCGGAGCATGTTATTCTGGAGGTTGCGGGTTCAAGTTCCGTCGGTACGATTAAATTTTGGATTGTGTTTAACAATTTATATTAATGCTGTACACTTTTTGTAAAAACAAAATAAATTTCATTTCATTTCATTTCATTTCATTGCTTTGGAAAACAAAACAACCAATTGAAGATTGTCTCACAAAAAGGATTTTCAAGAACAAATATGAATTTTCAACAAGAATTTAAATTTGTTGACTTACCTCGAACAAAGCAATCTTTTCCGAAACTGATCTTTTCCTTGGCATTTCTTTAATATTTAATACTGATTTTTTATCCACATCAGTTCTGTCTACTGACACCAATCTTGTCATAATATTATTAACTTTGCCCTTCACTGCATCTCCTAAATCCAACTCGACTAAAGATTTAGCTTTTCTTATGTCTTCTTCTCTCTTTTCTTTATCTTGTTCCCTCTTTTTGTCATCACTATCTTTTGTAAAAACATCATCAAGACTTCTAAAATCATGATTTATATCGTAGATGTCATTATTACTAGAATAGGAAATTTCAGTGCTCGATGCATAAATTTCGTTTGCTTGAGCAACTTCTGGTTCTGGTGTCTTTATATCTTTGTAAATTGATGTATATTTGACAGGTCCTAATTGTTCATTAATGGCTGATTTGTATTCTGCTTTGCTTAATGTTCTTCTTGGTGTTCTGTTAACTTCTTTTAAGGATTCGAAGCTTCTTAAAAGCTGACTGACTGGTTTGAAACCAGGTATGACTACTGGAGATTGAAGTTCTTTTGTTGTGCTCAGTTTTGGCGTTTTAGGTGTTATTTCTTTGAATTCGTATTCGTTGTAATCTATTTTTGGTATGATTAGAGGTGCTAATATGTCTTTGTTGGTGTTGAATTTTCGACTTTTTGGTAAATCGTTAATTTCATGGTCAAGTTTAATTTCAGTAGGAATTGGTTTGTTTTCATATCTACCTTGGTCAAAGTCGGTGTTAGGTAGCGTTAGATCAGTTGATAGTGAATCCTGGCTTGGTTCCACATTTTTTCTGATTGCAGTTTCAACTTTATTTATAAGATGTTGAGAGTCATTCTTTATTTTTGATGTTACTTCTTCAATAGTCTCACTCTCTTGTGTAATCTTTGATTCAAGTTGCGTCTTATGTTCAACAGAATAGTGCACAGAATTAGAAGTTACAAAGGTTACTTGTTCTCCTTTGGTTATTTCAGCATCTGTTTTCAATTGATTATCTGCTTTATTGTCATCGTTGTTAAGGTTTATATCTGTTTGGAAGGGTTTGAATACTTCATCAACTATTAACGGTGTATGAACATGGACGTGTTGGGCTTGCTGCCAATCTTTTGTGACTAGTTTTGGTAGCTTAGACTCTTTCTTTGGTCTTTTAGTTATGGCTGGTTCGTCGACTTCTTTTCTCTGTAACATAAAATGTGTCTTAGTATCATTATTCATTACTTATATTTCAAAAGCTCGTAGATGTTTAAACAGAAGCAACAATTCAATTTACAAGACATGCTAAAAAGAGTGTAAGTCGGATTGTGATACCAGTTAACATAATTATAATAAAGCATAAAGATTTTCGAATAATTCATAAACATAAAAAAATACTTTACCATTAAGATCAATCGAAAGTCAAAGAAAAATGATCATATTATTCTGATAATTAATAATATTGTGCTAATAATTGTGTATTATTGTGTTAATATAGGCTCTCTTTTATGTGTTGGGTTACTTCTACACTAAATATGAGTATCATTAGAATTAAAAAAAAACGTTTTAAATAACAACAGCTTTGTTTCACCAGTTTAATAGTAAAATTTTAATCTGACACATAAAACTGTATAAAAGTAGTAGTTTTTTTAGTAGGTAGGCTGCTAATAAGCTACGAGGAACCTATAAAAGTGGTATAAGTCTTACTATATACATACGAGTACTTACCTCAAACATAGCAATTTTAGACAACACAGATTTCTTCTTAGTAAGCTCGTTGATAGATTCTATTTTATTTGATTCAGTCTCGATTAGTTCTTTTGATTCTTCTTTGTTTGTTACTCTACCGATTTTCACTCTGAACTGGACTTCTTCTGTTGCATGTTCTGTGTCTGGTTCTAGATCATCTTTAATCTTAAACATGTCTGTATGTTTTATATGATTTAAATCTTTTGAAAATTTGCTTTCAAGTGTAATTTCTTTTGTTTTAGATACCTGTCTTTCAAAATCTAACATTCCAGCTGTTGATTTTTCTATTTCATCTGAAGCGTAGTCGGCAATATTTTTTGTCTCCGAATAGTTATTTTTGATGACTAAATCTTCACTATTTGATGAATAAGACAGAACTCTTTTGACTTCAACAGTTTTTGATGATTCATCATTATTGGAAAATTCATGCACATATGAATTCAATACTGGTATACCTATTTTAATACAACCTTTTTCCACATTTTCCTCTGTTAGCGTATATTGATTATTTTCCTTTTTATCTTCACTATCATTAGTTGTAATTTCTTTGACGGTTATAGTTTCAACAACACAAGATGATGCAACATTTTCTGTTTCAACAGACGATGATGTAGATACAGTTTTCGAAAAATGCCTAGTGAATTCAGTTTTGGCATTTGGTGAAGCAATTACTTCGTGTTTTGTTTCTGTTATTGTATTAGATTCTGGTGCGTTCGTTGTATCAGCATTTAGATTATATTCAGCTTTGTTCAATTCTCTATCAAGCTGCTCTTCAAAACTTTCAGTTTTGTTTAAACTATGTCTTAGTCTTAGTTTGTCTCTTGCAGCGATTATTTTGCTGGTTCTATCAGCTTGAGCACTCAATTCTATTTCTTGTTGACTTTGACGTTTGAAGAATGGTATTTTAGATCTTCTTACTACTTCACGATCACTCGGTTCTTCTTTGTTTTCGTCATAATCGTGAATTATCTCTTCAAATTTGCTTTCGAGTTTATCTGGGTCATCTATTTTGGTATTTAATATTTTGTCATCAAAGTTTTCTGTCGGTGTATCAATTATATCAGCAAAGATTTTATCAAATTCTTCGTCAGCGTCAGTTGATTCACTTGTAATCACTGTTTTGGTGACAATTGGTTCTGAATCTTTTTTTATTTCAGTTTTGGTAACAGTTACTTCTTTTTTTACTGTAGTAACCGGTTTATCCTTTCCTTGCTTCGGGATTGATGTTTTTCTAATAGGAATATGTGACTGAAAATAAGTTTTGCATTATTTTTCAACCATTTTTCTTTTTATGTGCTGTAGAGTGTAATTATTAATTCAGGCATTTATAAAGCGTGTCAACTAACTCACCTCATGTTCGCTTCTGTCTTTAGATCCCCGTCTATCTGCCTTCACCTTCTCCACAGTCTGCCTGAATCTAGACACAGGTATCTTTGTCTTACATCTTCTATCTTCATGTTTATCTGTAACGAACTTAGGTTATTTTTTATCGACTGATTTCTAAAAGACGAGGTTCTCAATTGGTATCTTTTTCATGTCATGTCGGTTAACGATTGCCTGAGGTAATAATTAAGATAGTTTAAAAACTAAAACAACTGACTTCCATGCCCCATGAGTCAGTTTCAGTAGCAAGTTTGAGACGTTTATCGTCGTATCTCTGGAGATACTTATCAGATCTCGATGATATTACAATGGGACCACCTCGGAAATGTACCCTAACGATTAAAAGAGAATCATTTGAATCGGTTTGCAAGTGACAGAGTATTCGCGTAACATACATAAAAAAACATACAGATGAATTGAGAACCTCCTCCATTTTGGAAATCGGTTGAAAAGTAGAGGTTGAGAACCCCATTTGTATGCATGTATTTGGATTACAGGATGACTGGTAGAAAATGCTATGCTAATTTTTAAATCCTCCGTGTACAAGTTTTGTGACCTAAAGCATAAGTAAATAAAAACATATTTTTAACCGACTTCACAAAAAAGGTTCTCAATTCGTCGAAACCCTTTTTTATTTTTTTTAAATTTTTTATGATGTTCACCGATTACTCGAAGATGTCTGAACCGATTTGGAAATTTCTTTTTTTGTTTCAAAGGGTAGGGTTTCCAGGTGGTCCCATTTTAATTTTAACAAAATCGGTTGAGCCGTTTTTAATATATCAACATTTGTATTACGATGCATTTACATATCTGGACGACAAACTAACTACTGACACAGATTATATAATAGTTACTTCGTCTACTGGCTACTTTGACTAGCGCGACGTCATAGAAAAGATAATAATACTACGTATAGAACGGACACTCTGTTCCCCCCACCAATTCCGGGCTTCCTCACCCCGCCACCGCTCTGGAGCTGTCGAGGAGCTGCGCTGAGCAAGAACGCCACACGCGTACGACTATAGAACAATTACTACTCACGGAGAGAAGAACATCAACTTCATACATTTATGTTGGGACCAGTAGACACTGGAGGTTCAAATTTACGTAGGTTCTTATTACGTAGGTATATAATAAACACTTAATTATATTAGTATACCTACCTACATATTCGTATTTTAGAATTCATTTTCATAAATGAAACAACGATATATATACTCGTGCGTAAATAACGCTTAATTTGTAAAATATTTAAAAAAACTTTCACGTTTAAACATTTTTATAACATAGCAATTGGGAACTTGATGTAGGTACGTAGTATTTATATTCTCTTTACTTGATGTCGCTCTAACGTGCGAGCAAGACACACGACATTGTTTCGTACAGCTCTGGCTGGCCGCCCAACACAGAATAAAAAATAGTTACTGTGGTGCAGTTTGTTCTATGCAAGTCGACTGGACCTGGAGACGAAGGCTTACGAAATAGCGACTAATATTTATAGTGTTAATTTTTGGGTAAGTGTACAAAAAATATTCATACGGTCAGTATGTAGTACGTATGTACGAAGTAACTATTATATAATCTGTGATACGGTGATTACGGGCGACAACCTTAGACATCACGCACACAAATGCACGTATAGAAAAACGACCCGTGTGTAGTGTCTGTGTCGGTGTCACAGTGTCGGTCGTTAAAACGCTAGTTTGTATGGAGATTTAGCGAGTGTCCGGGGTGTGGCGACGTGTGAAGTCGGTGCTTTTAAGGTACGGATACACCGCAGCGTCCTGCGTCCTGCGGGCGCGATCTCAGTAATTTTCAATTGTTTTCTGATCGCGTTTGGTGTGAAACAGTCGATACAAATACTACTGCGCTATCTGATTGCCGCCTAGTATTATTCATTATTCTGTGGCCTAGATCGCGCACGCAGGACGCTGCGTGTGTCCGTACCTTTAGTTTTTTAAATGATCATTAGTCAATAAATCTCCCTTTTTCAACCGACTTTCAAAAAGGAGAAGGTTCTCAATTCGTCTGTATAATGTTTTTTTTTTTATTTTTTTATTGTATTTTTTTGTATGTATGTTACGCGATTACTCCGTCAATTGTGTACCGATTCGAATAATTCTTTTTTTAATCGGTAGGGCACATTTTCGAGGTGGTCCCATTGTAATTTCATAGAGATCTGATTAGTATCTCTAGAGATGTGACGATAAACGTCTCAAATTTGCTACTGAAACTGACTCGCGCGGCATGGAAGTCGGTTCTTAACCGACTTTACAAAAAAGGAGGAGGAGGTTCTCAATTCGTCGGAATCCTTTTTATGTATGTTCACCGATTACTCGAAGATGCCTGAACCGATTTGGATTTTATTTTTTTTACCCTTCCCAGG
The DNA here is from genome assembly GCA_954871355.1 of Cabera pusaria. NCBI lineage: Eukaryota > Metazoa > Arthropoda > Insecta > Lepidoptera > Geometridae > Cabera > Cabera pusaria. Next base: position 9,723,233 of record OX940913.1, on the reverse strand, counting down.
TAGTCCCATTAAAATTTTGATGAAATCGGTTGAGCCGTTTTTAATCGATTCCACAAAAATGGAGGAGGTTCTCAATTCGACTGATTTTTTAAAAATGTTTGTTACCTTAGAACTCCGTCAAATCTTAGTTACGATTAAATTATTTTTTTGTTTAAGAGATTATGCCTCCCGTTTGGTCCCATTAAAATTTTATCGAGCTATGACAATGATCTCCGGAGATATGGAGATAAACAATATAAGCAAAGTTGTATACTTAGATGACATGATTATAACTAGCCAGTACTTTGACTTTCGCGGTATGTGAAGTCGGTTTCGGTGACATGATACTACTACTTTGACTAGCGCGACGTTTGAAGTCGGCTCTTTTAGTTTTTTAATCAATCTTAAATTATAGTTTTTAACCACCTTAATTATCTTTGTGTTCTATTTTACCTTCCATGGTAACAGTTTCTTCGGACACTCCGTTCCTCTTCTCAGTGTCCACTTGTCGATGCCGAGTGACCACTTTACCACCTGTTGATTGGACTTCAGTGCTTGTTACAACATGGCTTTCCTGTAAAGATTATCTATTTTACTAAATCTCTTTCAATCTTTAAAAATATGGTGAAAAATCATTATCTATCACTTGTAACACTTGTAGTTCATTTAATTATTTATTTTAACCGACTTCAAAAAAAGGAGGAGGTTTCTCAATTCGACCGTATATTTTTTTTTTTTTTTTTTTTTTTATGTTTGTTCGCGGATTACTTCGTCGTTTATGAACCGATTTCGATTATTCTTTTTTTGTTCGAAAGGAGATATCCCAAGTGTGGTACCATGGTAATTTTATCGAGGTATGATAAGTATCTCCAGAGATATTGAGATAAACATCTCTAAATTGGTACTGAAAATGAATAGCGCGGCATTGAAGTCGGTTGTTTTTTAGTTTTTAAACGATATTATATTATTTTATTTTTTTTTTCCATATCAAAGGTGTAATTTTATTGTCTATGTATGTATGTATGGTATATGTATGTATATATCTATATGTATGTATATTATATATGTATATGTATTTATGTAATGTAGTATGTATTTATATATTTTCTTATATTATATTGATGTTTATTTGTGTGTACCTATATTGTAATATATCATATCAATATTATTACAAAAATAATGGTTTTTGATTGTTGTTATTTATTTATTATTATTATTATTATTTTTTAACTATAGTTGTATGCTATGCATTGTACCACCGTGTTTTTATGTTTTAAATTCTGTCCATCCTAAGGTTGTCTGGAAGAGATCGCTTCAAGCGATAAGACCGCCCATTGTACTATCCTAGTTAAGTTTTCTTTGATATTATGTTTCTGTATACTGGTGTACAATAAAGAGTTTTTCTATTCTATTCTATTCTATTTTATTTACCACTCAGACTTAACTTAATAGACAAGTTTATTATTGTTAAAAAACTCGTGATTTTTTTTCTAAATTATTCAGACTACGCTATACTATTCCGCTGTATAGTCCAGCATGACAAGTAAACCGGCTCATATATAGTACAGCATGACAAGTAAACCGGCTCATATATAGTACAGCATGACAAGTAAACCGGCTCATATATAGTACAGCATGACAAGTAAACCGGCTCATATATAGTACAGCATGACAAGTAAACCGGCTCATATATAGTACAGCATGACAAGTAAACCGGCTCATATATAGTACAGCATGACAAGTAAACCGGCTCATATATAGTACAGCATGACAAGTAAACCGGCTCATATATAGTACAGCATGACAAGTAAACCGGCTCATATATAGTACAGCATGACAAGTAAACCGGCTCATATATAGTACAGCATGACAAGTAAACCGGCTCATATATAGTACAGCATGACAAGTAAACCGGCTCATATATAGTCCAGCATGACAAGTAAACCGGCTCATATATAGTCCAGCATGACAAGTAAACCGGCTCATATATAGTACAGCATGACAAGTAAACCGGCTCATATATAGTCCAGCATGACAAGTAAACCGGCTCATATATAGTCCAGCATGACAAGTAAACCGGCTCATATATAGTACAGCATGACAAGTAAACCGGCTCATATATAGTCCAGCATGACAAGTAAACCGGCTCATATATAGTCCAGCATGACAAGTAAACCGGCTCATATATAGTACAGCATGACAAGTAAACCGGCTCATATATAGTCCAGCATGACAAGTAAACCGGCTCATATATAGTACAGCATGACAAGTAAACCGGCTCATATATAGTCCAGCATGACAAGTAAACCGGCTCATATATAGTACAGCATGACAAGTAAACCGGCTCATATATAGTCCAGCATGACAAGTAAACCGGCTCATATATAGTCCAGCATGACAAGTAAACCGGCTCATATATAGTACAGCATGACAAGTAAACCGGCTCATATATAGTCCAGCATGACAAGTAAACCGGCTCATATATAGTACAGCATGACAAGTAAACCGGCTCATATATAGTCCAGCATGACAAGTAAACCGGCTCATATATAGGTAGTATAGCTAAGTCTAAACGTGAGCGATAATTGTTGTGCTATAAACTATATGTTATAAGCTATTATATTACCTATGGCGTAGTCACCGATCGTGTTAAGGTCGTCGCGTACTTAAACGACCCTGCTCCAACACCGCTCCCGCACAACACCGCCTTAGGAGTGAACGCGGGGTGCACTTTTCCATATAAATGTATTCCCCCGTTTCCTCCCTGGAAAATGCTTCTAGAGAAAAATTTCTACAATATATAAAGGTCTCCTGTAGCTACGCCCCTATCATTTGCTTTTTTGACCAACCAACTGCAAAAAAATATACAAGCCTTCTAATCTTCTCTTTAAGATGTCTGAAGGGTCATATTTCTTTTAGCAATTGGTTGGTAAAAAAAGAAAATAATAGCTACAGCAGACCTTGATTTTTTGTAGATACAATTTTTTCTCTAGAACCATTTTTCAGGCAGGAAACGGGGGAATACATTTGTATGGAAAAGTGCACCCCGCGTTACCTTTTAAACGGAGGGTTACTACTCGATGTCCACGCGCGGACAGCTAGCAGGCCACCAACTGTCCACGCGCTTACAGCTGGCAGTCTACAAAAAGTAACATGCTTCAAACCAAACAGACTGCGCGTGGTCGCCGCGCGGGCCGCTCGCAGTAAGCGAGCGAGACGAGCAGTATGATTGTGGTAACAACAAGCTGTCAGCTATATGTGTTGTCAAGGTAAAGTCTGTCTACAGAGGACGTCCTAAGGCTCACATTTTAATGATTATTATTTTTCCGGGTGGGAGCGGGGTCGTGTATATGGGTGACAACCTTTACCGTACCGTACCGTGTTCAGTAGCAAGTTTTATAATTTATTTTTTATTTTTTATATACAAGTGTTTGAACTCTATCTTGCCTGATAGTAAGCAATGATCTGGTCAAAGATGGTGAACACGCTAGACCAAGAATACTAGTAGAGATATCGACGTCGTAGGATGTCAATGGGTGCGCACATCGATGTTGTGCGTCGTAGACAGAGTATATTAAAATAGACTTGTCCTTAAAATAATAATAATAATATGAGAAAGATAAAACTATACAATCTAAAATCTAAACTAGTATGACAGAGCGAGATGAACGACAATTTTTTATCCTTCTCTGCGTATGCGATTTTACTAACTGGCACTGGCACTGGCTCCAATTTCTAGTGCACCCATTGGCTTTCACCCGCTGTCATGTTTGACCCTACCAAATTAAGTTGTTAATTTTATCTTATAGCTGGCATATGTATTACGTGTTCATCGTTTTAGTCGGGTTATATCGCTATAGCTATTTCATTCGCATACGCTAATGTTCTCTCTATGTATATTATTTATCTATGTTGTGCGTACTACGTGGTGAAAATAATGTATAAAAATTGCATATTTGATATTAGTTCCATTAGATTGGTGATTCTATTTTTTTGAACAAGGTGTTTATTCGTTTTCAACCGACTTCCAAAAAGGAGGAGGTTCTCAATTCGTCTGTATGTTTATTTTTGTATGATTCTTCTTGTCACAGGTATGGTTTATCTCAAAGGTGATCCTATCTAAATTTGATCGAGATCTGATTAGTAGCTGCAGAGATATGATGATAAACGTCTCAATCTTGCTACTGAAACTGACTCGCGCGGCATGGAAGTTGAATGTCTTAGTTTTTAAATCTTAATTATTAAAACTTAACATATTTTGAAGGTTATTAAACGATATTATTGAGAATGTGTACCCATTCTTACGTATTAACGCCATCCGTCGCTCTATTAAATAATAATCTTCACGCTTCGATAAATTAAATCCTTTGATAAAGTTATTGAAGTTCAATATCACTCAACTACTTGGTTCGTGACATCATTTCCTTTATCCAGATTAATAAGGTGACTAATATAATAAAAATGTTTGTAACTTTGTCACTCTGTCTGTTTGTTATCTAATTACACCCAAACGGACAATCCGATCTTACTGTAATTTAAAAAACAATAGTTAAAAATTTTTTTTGTCGGTTTTCTATGAAAAGCGTGTTTTTTAGTTTTCTAAAAAACACGCTTTTCATAGAAAACCGAACTAAAAAATAGAAAATAAATATATATTTATTAATTTTAAAGTTATAATTACATATATACAATATAAACTACTCCTAAAACTATAATACAGACTATATAAAATCTACAAATAAAAAACTGAATTAAGGTCGCTGTCCGCTGAAAATAAATTTTAATAAATTTATATTAAGAATAGTGTTAAACATTTCAATAAATATAAATTAATAATAGTGTGAATAATCATCCACCGGCAGCTTGCTCTTCAATATGGCCTTGTCGAGTCCGAGGTGCCGTACTATAAGTACGCACCTGCGCGAGTTCTCGAAAATGGTCGTGCTTTGCTCTATTGGGACCGATCTATTATCACGGACAAGACTATTGTCGCCAATAAGCCTGATATCGTGATAGTCGACCGGGCCCAGCGGCGGGCAGTGTTAGTCGACATCACCATCCCGCATGACGAGAACTTCGTAAAGGCCGAAAAGGACAAGCTTAGCAAGTACCTTGACTAGTCTTACGAGATTACCGCCATGTGGGATGTTGACTCGACTATCATTGTCCCGATAGTTGTCTCGGCAAACGGCCTAATAGCTAAGAACCTCGACCAACATCTGAAGAGACTCTCGCTAGACGGCAGGATCAAGGGCCAGATACAGAAGGCGGTACTTCTTGACACGGCACCCATCGTCAGGAGGTTCCTCTCTCTGCAGCCCTAACCACCGGTAGCTTGGACCCTGCCCCGCTGCCGGCGGCACCCTAGATTTAGGTTTTTTATAGTATTTTATGTTTTTATAGTTGTTTTGTTTATTACTTTTATATGGATATTATAAAAAACCTAAATATAAGAAAATGAAATAGTTGTGTGAATAAAAAATATATATATATTTTAAAAAAGCGTGAGGTGCATGGTGTCAATAGTTATAAATATTTTATTGACAGATATGAGTAGAGTGATTATCATTTTGATAATATTCCCACGCTTTTTTTTAAATATTTTTTTTGTTATTCACACTATTATTCATTTATATTTATTGAAATTTTTAACAATATTCTTAATTTAAATTTATTTTCTATTTTCAGTTCGGTTTTCTATAAAAAGCGTGTTTTTTAGTTTTTTTAAACTATTATTTATTTTCTACTTTTTAGTTGAAAAATTGAATATTTTTTTATCAAATTAGTGTATTGTGTGTCGGTGTATCGGTCCACGATAAATCTACTAAGTTTGAACGAAATCTGGCCGTTTAAAGTGGGTCAAAATCGCGCCCAAAGAAGTCGGTTACAAACATACAAACATACAGGTGAAGCTAATAAAAAGCTAATAAAAAGTGATACTTTAGAGCACGAGGTTGATGAACGAAGTCTTGAGGGTGGGTATCCGCTAGTAAAATACATAAAATCACGCATTTTCTCGTTGGGGTAAGCAGATACTACTTCTTTCCACATGCTACGATCCTGACATACCTCTTCGCTTCTTCCACTTTCATGAGCGCATTCATACATGCTCGCCGGTAATACTTTATAGGTACTTTTAACTTGGCTATTCTTTAAAACTTAAGTTTTATGTAGGTATGTATGATAAAAGGATTTACATTACAACTTAATTAAAATAAAACAAAACAATAATTAATTTGTATTTTAATCAATTGTTAGGAGTATTTAATATTTATACTCAAATTTTTGTATTTGCGTTACCACTGTTTTGCCCGGCAAAGTTTGTTTCTTAAACAAATGTTGATAGTTAACTGAAATATCTTCAGTTACGGTAACTTTTTGTAGTTTTAAATCACCTTTGACGAATGTGGCTTCGTTTTTTGTGACCACAATGACAGGTTCGAGAGAAAAGTTGCTTGTAGCGACATCTTTACTTACATCACCGTTTTGTTCTTCGTTTTGAGCTTCTCTGATCTTCTGTGCGCCTGGTACCTCCGCTTCCACGTTTTCTGGATTTTGGTAGTCGAATTTAACTTTGACTGGTTCCGCCATTTTGTTTCTGTCGAATAATTTAATGATTCATTCATGTATAACTCAATTCAATAATTATTATTGTAAAATAAACAATATCCCTAAAATAACAAAATATGTAATTGAATAGGGAATTTGCATGATTTTTTAAAATATTTTTAATTCTTTGATTACATCCATTTAACACAGTAAAAAATGAAATAATACTGAAAGTCAAATATTATGTTTCTTTGAAGTGTCACACACTTTATATTTTTGTAAATTGTTAAACACAATCCAAAATTTCATCGTTCCGACGGGACTTGAACCCGCACCCCCCGGATTACACGTCCAGGTGCTCTGCCAATTAAGCCACGGTTCGATCCAGCGATACGACGAAATTAGTGGATTGCATTTGTTAACCTTAAAATACTGAAAGTGTTCAAATAAAGCTAAAAAAAATACTTTTAGCATTGAAAAAATATGAGGTATCTAAAACGCTGCCAAATTTACGCGCGCCTTTTTGACGTCACAGTGCACGACACGATCTCCACAGATTAAATATTTTTATTACAAATAGTATGTATTCGTACAACAGTGCATAGTCATTCTATGAAAAAGATTTAATCTGTGGAGACCGTGTGGTGCCCTGTGACGTCACTTTCTAATTGACAAGTGGCGATGTGTTTTGCAAATTAAAATTTCCCACGCTTTTTTGCATTTTTCATATAATATTTTAACACATTTAGGAGTATTTTATATATAAAAAAATATGTAACAAACAACAGCAGAACCATAATGATTCCAAAATAAATGATTTCAAGTAAATGTACTACATGCATATTCCCTTGGTAGGAAAATATGTCCCCAAATATCTAACGGGGTACCGTTAATATTATAAAATATGTCCCCAATTATCTAACGGTGGGTACACCGTTAGATAATTGGGGACATATTTTATACAGATAAAATGACCATAAAAGCCAGCAAAGTTATTCTAAATTGAAATCGGATATATTCGAATTCGGAAACGTGAGTTTCTTTTTTTGTTTTATCTATGTACTAATAACTTAAAGAAACTTTTCAGATTAGAATCACTAGGTTTTTCGGATTGAAAAACCAAGAGTATCTGATCGGAACATTGAGACATATTGAGAGTTGCAAAGATCCAAGTCAACGGAAAGGCAGTTTCCGAATCCGAATTTGTTTTCGTATGATTGTAAATAGTCCTGCAGAGCTCTTTCTAGGCCTACCGTCGTCGTCCATTATCATCACTTACCAACAGGTAAGAAATAATGTAGTATCATCACTTACCAACAGGTAAGAAATAATGTAGTATCGTTTAAAAAACTAAAAGAGCCGGCTTCAAATGTCGCGCTTGTCGTTTTCAGTACCAAGTTTGAGGTGTTTATCTCCATATCTCTGGAGATACTGAACATATCTCGATGAAATTTAAATGGGACCTCCTGGAAAAATACTCTGTCAAACAATAAAAAATAAAATCAAAATCGGTTCAGGCGTTTTCCAGTCGGTGAACATATCTACAAAAAAAATAAAGATTCCGACGAATTGAGAAACTGCCTCCTTTTTTTTTCGGTTACAAATAAATTGGACCTGTGCCGGTTGCCAGCCAGTTTAGAATCTAAGTAACTACGGGAATTATCGCGCTAAGAACAGTAATTTTTTTTAGGATGACCAATAAATACTACTTGGTCAAAACATCGACATAAATAAATATTTTTTAAGCGTGATTCCACATGTGGTAGGAGTATATTATATCGATGTTCCGCCTAACTTGCTACCAAAAATAAGCTTACCACCATGAAGGAGAAAATCTGCCGCCATAACCCAACGGTGTTCCGGCAGCACATAGCCCTTGAGAGTATTCTAGGCCTAGCGTGTTCACCATCTTCGACCGCATCATCGCTTACCACCAGGCGAGTGTGTTAAAAGCTAGCCTCTTATGATATAAAAAAAGTTATAAGTCCGGTAGTAAAACATAATAATTAATAAATAATATTAATATAGACTCACGTATTACGTTCTGGTAGAAGGTACTTCAATAATCTGCTATGTTCCATCAATAATTATTTTATCAGTTGATAAGACACCATTACGTGTTCGAATTTTATTGATATCTACATAAATAATGCTAAAATATAATAATATATGTGGTTACATAAATTATAAGTTATACCGACCTTCGTGAAAGGATACATTACTCAGTTCGTGTAAAGGTACGAACACACCGCGGCGTCCTGCGTCCGCATGCGCGTTCGCGATCCGATTTTGAATCGTTTTCCGATCGCTGTAGATCGCGTTTGGTGTGAACCAATCGGCAGAAATACTACTGCGCTGTCTGATCGCCGCCTAGATCGCGTACGCAGAACGCCGCGGTGTCGTCGTACGTTTTTACCGACAATCGTGAAAGAAGGAATTACTCAGTTCGTGTACTAAGTTTATTAATATTGTGACTTAGAACATATTATATTTCAATGACAACATTAATTTAAATGTATAACTTCATTATAAACTGCACCTAAAACTAAAATACAGACTAATAAAAAACTGAATTAAGCGGTTAAGATAACTTTATTAGTTTAGCAGTAATAGTCGTTGATTGGGTATTGGATAATTTTGTACCAAATACAAAATCCTTAGAATAAATCCTTTAAAGTGAAAAAGACGGAGTACCTATATAGTTGCTTGTTTATAACGGGTAAAGACTTGCATTGAATAACAGGCTACTACGGAACCCTACACTGCGCGTGGCCCGACACGCACTTGGCCGGTTATTATTTGTATGTTCGTTACGCGATTACTTCACCAATTATGAACCGATTTGAATGATTCATTGATATAGGTAGGGTTCATCTCCAAGGTAGACTTATTTAAACTGTATCAAGATCTGATAAGTATCTCCAGATATATGACGATTACCGGGTCTGGGCCCCTAGACAAAATCTAATTTCCTATTTCCATTCACGCTAACGCAAGTTCAAAATGTATGGGAATGACATCTTTATTGCGGCCACATGTCATTCCATACATTTTGAACTTGCGTTATAATGAATGGAAACAGGACATTGGATTTTGTCTAGGGGCCCTGATATGCAGATTCGAATGCCGTCGTTGCGCCGAGCCGACACGCGCTGTTGCGAAACATTTTTTTTAAGTGGTACGCCCATTTGAAAAGCCGTTGTACCGAAAGCCGTTGTTACGAAAAACTATTTTATGTGGTACGCTAAATCGATAGTCACGGTATCGAATCGTAATCGAAATCTATTGTTGCTATTCAAAGTACAGAACATAGACTTCTCAGTTCGCCAGCTGATGCCGCGGCACGCTCGCTTCGCTCGCTCGGTTCGCGCGTGATATTGTCGCAATGCAACCCTAATCTAACCTAACCTAGAGATTTGCATCTAGATCTACATCTACATCTAAAAAGATTTTCGTAACCACGGCTTTCGGTACAACGACTTTTCAAAAGGATGTACCGCTTGAACATTTTATACTTATTATATAGTTTGACCACTATCTCACGTGTTGGTAAGTGATGATGCGGTCGAGGATGGCAGCACGCTAGGCCTAGAATGTGAACTGGCTTTCAATTTGTTTATGTATTGCATAACCATATACTTACTATAATATAACGTATATATACATAATTGATTTAAATGTAAGGATGTTGCCAAGATAACATTTAACTGATATATTACGAATGAGGCCTGAAATCGCTAGTATCGAGGGGTCCACCTATAATAGACGAAAAAGAAATTTATACGAAATCGTCAATTGCCACCATTTTACGAAGACCATCTCATGGATCTACTATAGCGGTTATAAGGCCAACAAGTTGGTAGGTACCATACCATACCTGGCGCATCATCTAATGTCTACGACAATAGGGTATTACACCCATTTTTGAATAGTGTCTCACTTGGATTCTATTGTGCTACAACCAAAAAATTCACAAGATTTTCATTCAATCGTTAACTGCCATAAAAATACATTTAAATTTTGCATTTTCAAGTTTCGCGCGTAATTTGACGAAACCGCTGGACGCCATATTGCTTTGTGGTCATGACGTCAGTGTGCTAGTAAGCAAAATGCAGTAATATGATAGTTGACAGTTGACACTTCTAAGTTTACATAGCCATATGACGTAATAACATGGCGACAACTGGCGACTACTATTTAATAGTGTTATTAAACAGATTGAAAAAGCTGAAACTTATGACTTGAATTTTAAAATTTAGTTTTCTTCATAATTTTATGAATTAAAACTAACGTTTTCCGACTGCCTTTTGCCTAAGCTATCTCAATAATATTTCTTTAGTTTTTTTATTTATTTTAATAACCTATTATTGCCTATTAATAGACCATTCTGGTTTTGATATTTTACATCAAGTGAAATAGTGAGAAAGTAATTAATAAATACTTACATATTATACTTATTACATACCTATTCACACGAATTGAATACCTCCTCCTTTATAAATTCGGTCATAAATAACAAACTTACCAAATTAATTACTGTCACTTTATCCATCAATATAAATAATAATAAAAAAAAAACACTTTATCCATCAATAGAACTAAAATAAAACTTTTGTTACTTCTTAGTCACTTCACTTCACTATTAATACAAATGATTTATAATAATAAAGAAAACCGATGACCGTATTATGCAATCATGATTTTGACAACACTAAAAAGTATAAATTACTTATTGCATAATCTCTTAATTAAAATTAATTAATAAACTTATTATTATTTTTAAAATAAATTTATATTATAATTTTCAATTGAAAAAAAAATTAACGGTATATTATTATCTATCATTAGTTCTGTTTAACTATAAATATATGTATATAAACTATAATTAGATGTATTTGTGTATGTATGTCAAAGTATGAACTGAATATGGCAATGATTTTGTTATCGCGTCTGACTGTATAGATAATACTTGATAGTTATTGATTGTTGTTGATAAAAACTGTGGTTTTAGATATACGCTATTTAGGATATTGAGGAAGGTGTTTAGCCTTGGGTTTTTGTAAATAATAAGATACATAATATTATCATTATCATACAAAAACTGAAACGAGCTGCCCTCTGCTGTTTTCCCGCAGAGCTACAAAAGGGGCGTTAAAAGAATCTTGACAGGTGGGCTGAGGTGGGCAACGCATGAGTGACACCTCTAGTGTTGCAAGTGTTCATAGGCGACGGTGACCACTCTCCATCAGGTGGCTGTCTGCTTGTTTGCAACCTATATTATAAAAAACATATTCTATATATATCTGATAGGCCAGCGTTTTTTTTTAAATATCATATAGGCTAGCGTTTGACCACTATCTCATCTGTTGGTAAGTGATGATGCGGTCGAAGCTGATAAGCACGCTAGGCCTAGAATGGGAACAGGCTCTAATGGATAGCTGCCGGAACACATGAACACAGATGTTTGGCGACAGATTTTCTAACTTGAGGTAGCTGGCCAGGCGGACACTAGATAGTGTCTTACCACCATGCGACCGACCATGCTACCACGTTTGTCCACTATCTCGCCTGGTGGTAGCGATAATGAGGTTGAAGATGGTGAAAACGCTAGGCCTAGAAAAGGTCCGATACACAAGGGCTGTGTTGTCGGAACACACCGTAAGGTATTGACAGCAGATTTTCTCCTTGATGCTGGGGCTACTTTTTGGTAGCAAGTAAGGCGGAACCACCTGTGGTATCACCCTAAAATATTTATATACGTCGATGTTTCGATCAAGTTGCATTGGTCGTAACCAAATGAAATTATGAGTGAACGCGGGGTGCACTTTTCCATACAAATGTATTCCCCCGTTCTCCCTGGAAATGTACCAAGCATGGACTGTACCGAGTCACTTTGGGGGCCTTTGTCACCCACACGGGTAGTTTTTTTATGTCTGACAGATAAACACTTGACCACTGATTGATCTGTGACCCACATTGATAGCAAGCTTTATAAAAAAATATATATTTGTTGAGTTTCCACCATTAAGGATGCAATGAAATATAAATAAAAAACAAATTAGTTCATATACCCACATTTTATTAAAACAACACCTTGACACTTTGGTACACACAACTATTATTAAATTATATATAATAACACTGATACATAATTATAAAATATATCGCATTTAAGAACTTTGGACTCTGTTCGGGGCAGGACTAGATTTAACACATATTTATTTACATTAAAACAATAACAATTAACATAATAAATATAATACAAACATAATAACATAATAATCCGGCAGAGGCGGTTTTGTGGCAAGCCAACAGTGAGTGGCGACATCGCGTTAACCCTATCCCGTGAGGGCTAAACGAGAACCTCTGACCCCCGGCTTGCCTTAACCGGCCGGCCGGGGGGGTGTGAATTGCAGGAACTAATACCTAAGCTCCTGGATAAAGTCGCTAGTAGCGTTTAGTGAAAGTGCAGCACACCTCTTGACTCCCTACGCCATCAACGCCAATGTTACCCCTTGGCGCCAACATAACGGTCCGCCTTTACCGAGGGCCCATTCAGTGAATGGCAAGTCACCACTCGCGGCACTCGCCTAATATTTTTAAATGAGGCATTATTGGCGTATTCCGCACCTCATTCCATATACCAGATTACAGACAATTAAAAGTGTATAACAATAGCCCAGATTTTTGTAACATTTATGTAATAACTAGGTACCTAGTTTACTGAACCCATACTTCCCATGTTAATTGTATATAATTAAAAAGGCGTCTCAATGTTGGCTACGGCCCTATTTAAGCCCAACAAAAGACCGAGCTAGACTAGAGTTAATAAAGTATAATAAAATGATAAAATGTCCCAAATAAAAAATTAATAATAATACAAATTAAATATAATTTCAGGTTATACAAAATTACATGATAAAAACTTAGTTTATTATTTATAAAGCAAACATTTTATTTGCTTAAAATAAAACGATATTTAAAATATTCAATACAATTTTAACATATGAAACAGACTATGCAAAATGCCATAATTAAATTAAAACAACTTTTTGTTTGATAAACAAAAGTAAGAACGTATTAAATTTATGAATTATTATTAATAATACCTACTATGATTATGATATTGTATATTTCTATTTAAACATTTATTATAGAAGCATACGTCATACGCTCAAGTACTGTATATTACTATGTTTTCTAAAAGCTTCAAAATATCACTAAATACTATCACATTTATTATTTAAAATATTATTTGGAGTAAATATCGGCAATATTAAAATCAGCTAATATTCATAATATACTTTCAAGGAAACATATGTTTTATTTTACAAAGATTCAATTATTACTAGAATACACTTCAGCTCTTTGCTCGTTTTCTTATTACTATTATATCCAATTATTAATATTTACACTAAAATATATGTTATATGATATTATATTCATGTTAAATTATTATATGAATAACACAACAATTAAGCAATAATATATATGAATAATATTAAATTATATGTGGTGAACAATGTAAGATTCAATATTACTTTCTGTTTATAGCTGTTCTTGTATATTTCAATTATTTACTTTTGATATTATGTGAAATAAAATGATAATGTATCAGATGTGCCGAATATATATTTGTCTATTATAATAATATAATCACAGTTTAAATATTACATTATTTACCACACTCAGAATACTATAACATTACATAAATAAGCAACATATGTATAATATTAACAACTTAAGTAAAGATTATAAGACTTACAAATTAATATACATTATTTTGAGGACCCAATCCAGCTATTGTGTATTTTAATATTAAATTGATATGTTAACACAAATAAATACATTTTCTATAATTTATTAATTATGAATGATTATTATTACTATGTACTTACCTACTACTATTAATGTAATATACAGACAAAATCTACTTTAAGTTCAAATAATCTCTAGGTAATCATTGTAAAATATTTTATGGTGCGTTATTATCATAGTTATAAATAAAATATCTAACTGAAATATTTAACTGTAATATTTAACCGAAACACTCAACCGAAATATTCAACCAAAACATTCAACATAAAAATCTGAATGTTTTGGTTGAATATTTCGGTTGAGTGTTTCGGTTAAATATTACAGTTAAATATTTTAGTTAGATATTTTATTTATAACTATGTGTTCAAATCGCGAAAGTTTAAAGTTTACAATCGTTATTATCATGTTGTAATATTAATTAATAATTCTAATATTGGAAGATTATGTGATTATACTAATTATAATAAGTCATGATAAGTATGGCGAACTAAAAAAAATATTTATTGTTTAGGCAAAATGAATTAGATGTACTAGAATTTGAAATAAATATTGACTTATTAACTAGTTAAATTGCGTAGATATAATTTTCTACGATTTATTTAAAGAGTTCAAGCAGCCATACGAGAACAGTTTATAGTTGGTGTTTTGCAATTTAATATTACACATATGATATATTACTATCACATAATTATAAATATGTAAATTATATATAATAATTATATTTTTATATTATGAAGTAATAATAATTTTGTGAATAATAAACATATAAAACCTATGTATTAATGTAAATGTCATAAATACCTAAATATATATTTATATATTTTATTAATTTGCATTATATTTGTATTTCAATAAAAATCAAATAAAGATACATTATTAAAAAAATTGCTAAAACACCATCGTAGAAAATATCTATCTACCGCAATTTTGAATGAATAACACTATTTACTACGTCTCTACTTTTCTACTTAGTTTTGAAATGCGATTATTGAGTGACAAGTAAAATCTACGTTATATATTAAATGCATAATTCTATCTCTCTATTACATATATATGATAATATATATGTGTATTTGATGCATATTCGTGATAAAGGTATATTAAAGATAACTAAAAAAATCAACAGTATTTCTAGGCCTAACGTGTTCACCACCTTAGACCACACCTTGGGTGACATAGTGGTCAAACGCTAGCCTATAAGATATAAAAAACACTTTGCGGTGATTTATTCATATTCGGATAAATATATTTAATGTAGATGTGTAGAATGTATTATATAATGAATAAATATATCATGAGTATATACGTAAATATAAGTATCTATAGTAAATTTAAATGCATGATACAATATTGAACAAATGTTGTTATTAAAATAATAATGAATAACGGTTTACAATATTCAAATATCAGAAGATATTCCAAATTCGATTTCTACTTAAAATCTAAATCTAATTTCTAAATACGAAACGATTACGAAATGCATGCATTATTTATTATATTATAATCATTCATAATCAATAAACATTACTTTGATGTCATACGTAATTTGTTTGAGATATAATTTACATGAATTTATACATTTGATCAATCAATCAATCAATCAAATCATTTATTGAGAATACAGGTAAGTTATAAAGATGATATTATTATTTAGATAGTTGCTCTCTGTATCATGCATAATGCATGTTTGATTAAAAAAAAAACAATAATAAATCAAGAATGAGATCGCCTAGGTTAAAGATAATAATTTAATAAAAATTGTGACATAAATGTCATTGACACAGATTTTATTTAATATTTCATGCAGCTACGTAAATAGCAAGAATGATTAGGAAAGAACCAAGCTAAAACTTTAATACTAATTTAAATTATTGCATATGTCTTGAATGTTAAATGATAATAATTAATATTTTCTACACGGTTGGTCCGTAGATAAACCCAAGAACAATTTCAAAAATTGTTTTTGACAGTGCATTTGTAACAATGTGAGTAAAAATCATGTTTATTTATTGTCTATAAAAACGTCAAATTGTCCAAAAAAATATTATTGTCCTAATATATGTTAAATACATTAAAATATATTGTCAAAGTCACATTTGCAAAATATAAATGATATATCACAAAAATTATTGTTATTTACTGCACATTGCCGTTTTTTGTATAATATATATATATGTTATATAGCTAAATGTATAAATTGTAAACAAATTATATACCTATACAATATTATAACTACGTTATATATTTCTGACAATTATTATTTTAAAAATTAATATTGAATATATTATTATAATATGTGAATAAATATGTTTATACTTATATTTAAAAATACACCCTGACTAAACGGTAATATGTATATTTAGGAAGAAAGCATCGAAAAAGTGAAGAATATGTATATTAATATTGTATAAGTTTAGTATAAATTATTGGTCGGGAAGAAAATAGAATAGAAAATACGGTTTGTTATTATTACATTAATATGTCGAAGATATGCAGAGAAAGTACATTTCTCGGGCAATAACTACAGTAAATATATAACTATATAAATGTATACACGCTTTGGTCACACTAAGTTATATATTATATGAGTAAATATATTTTTTATATATTTTTTTTCAAATATTTGGCACAATATTATTTACTAAGCGAACTTTATTGGCGTTATGTTACCACTTCCAAGTTCTAAATTTAAATGTAAGACAAAATGGCGGCGGGCATATTTCAAGATGGCGTCAATTTGGCGGGCGTTTATTCATCTTCCTCGTTTTGGTAGCTCACGTAACGTACCGAAGATTTATCGCTGATTATGAGGCTCTGTGAATATTAAGTAATTGATATTAAGGGAATTACACATATTACATACAGGGCGGAAATTGAGGGAAAAGACAGGCGACTACCGCTCCGGCTCGTACCTTGTACAAAGGTTGGCCATCGCCATAGGTATTATAGTATAAAACCATGAATATACTTTCTCTATGTATAAAACAAAGTAGCACCCGCTGTGATTACGCTTCGATCTTTTAAACTGTACAACGGGTTTTAATGCAGTTTTCAAGAATAGATCGAGTGATCATTCAAAAGAAAGGTTTAGAACCTGCAAGATTAAATAAGGGCAAAGTCGCGGGGCGTAGCTAGTTAATATAAAAAAGATTTGTCTTAAGTCGCGTATCGACCTATCGACAACTCACGCCTAAACCACAGATGCCTTAGTACGAGTTTGTATCGTAAACGCTTTTGACAGAACTCACTTAGTTTTCGGTACGAATTCTAGCTCCCTGATTGGTCGACACTTAGTGAAGTGCAGTAACCACTAGAGGCGCTGTACTGCTTTTCATACAAAATTTGTTCGAAATACTATATCGAGTTTGGTATGAAAACTCGTACTAGGGGTACTGTTTTACAATTATAAAACTGTGCCTAAACTCTGTAAGAGAAAACATTATAACATTGTAGAGCGCGCGAAGATGGCGCGTGCTAGCTACGCATACCTGATTGATACAAACATAGTCCTACCACAGAAAAGATAATTGTCCTGTCCTACCACCTGGTAGAACTCTGAAAGCATGGCTACCTAATCAGACTTTGACAGTGTTCCATCGACAGAAATTTTGGTAGCAAGGACATACCTATTAGGTTTTTTAGATAATATTTAGTTATTTGAACGGGACATTTACCATGTTTCTCAATATTATTGAGCTTCTGAAAAACATGGTACTTACCACAGAAAATATACTAGATGGTACATATATATCCCGTTCAATCTTGTGTAAGTGTTAGTGAGGGCCCGGTGGTGTAAGTGAGATAACGGTCGGCATTGATGCCAGAGGTACCGAGTTCAAACCCCGCCGTGCACCGTGCATAGATTTTTCTATCGAAACATTTATGTGCGCTTTTCACAGTGGCCCTCCGGTGAAGGAAAAACATCGTTAAGAAACCAACAACCCCCGCATGGTGGTAGGACACTATCTAGTGTCCGCCTGGCCAGCTAGCACCCTCAAGTTAGAAAATCTGTCGCCAAACATCTAATGTGTTCCGGCAGCTATCCTTGAGAGTCAGTTCCCATTATAGGCCTAGCGTGCTTACCATCTTCGACCAACCTACCATCAGGTGATATAGTGGTCAAAAAAAAGTGACTATAAAAACCGAAAAATCTATTATTATAGGTGAAACAATTATTATAACAGTAAATATAAAAAATAAATATTACATTAAAAAAAACCTTTTTAAACACAAGCTTTTACATAACCTAGGACCAGAGTAAGTACAGACAAATCCAACAAGCCCTAACCAGACGGGTATATCATGTGTAGTTTAGGAGTTCCTTTGCCCACCTTCCAGCTCCATCATCAGATCAGCACCATATCATCATAATATTGCATTGTCACGCGATTTACACATGTATACAAAATTTTAGCTCAATCGAACCCCTGGAAGTCGCTGTAAAATCAATCGCAAGATTTGTGACGGATAAATAATTTTTTTTTTTTTTTTTTTATACAGAACTGGGTAGCACTTGATCACTATCTCACCTGATGTTAAGTGATGATGCGATCGATGATGAAGCGTGCTTACCCAGAAGATACCTATTCACTCGCGATTTGAAGACCCCCATATTGTACTTAACCGGAAACACAGACTCAGGCAGAGTATTCCATTTTTTGGCGGTTCGTATGATGAACGAAGAAGCAAATCGCTTCGTTCGGGTAGATGGTATATCCACCATAAATCGGTGGCGCCTTTTAGTGTCTGTGGATGTCCGATAATAAAATGGGGATGGTGGAATCAAATCATGCAGTTCCATTGCACACTCTCCGAAATGTATTCGATAGAAAACCGATAAGCAAGCGACTTTGCGGCGATGCGCGAGACTCTGGAGTCTCTGGCTTACTAGTAGGTCGTCGCTTATGAGTTTCTTTGCTCTCCTCTCAATAGCTTCCAGTGTCTCCAGCTGGAAAATCGTCGTGAAGTAGATATAAAGCTGTGCAAACATGACATGTGTATGTCAGAGTACACACCTGCTTCTCGTTGGTAGCTGGTGGTGACCGTAGCAGCAGCAAGAACGGCGCGTACGCAAAGTTCAGTATCGCGATGATAACCAGCATCCATTCAAAGCCGATGCTATTCATCAGAGCTCCGGAGAATGCTGGACCTGGAACGGAAATGATCATCAATTACCATCACTATTTCATCATTTCGTAAAAAGTCTACTGTACTGTTTTCGAAGTTTTATCATTTAAGATCCGACTTCAAATGCCGCGCTAGTCTTTATCAGTACCGAGTTTGTGGGTTTTATCTCCATATCTCCGGAGATATTGAACCTCATCATCGTCATAATCAGCCGGTATCAGTCCATTGCTCTGCTACGGACATAGGCCTCTTTTTTCGAATTCGGTTAATAAAATGGCTGCCATTGGTTCGGTTTGTGTCAATCAAGATCATGAATGGACAATCAATTGTAGCCATTTTATGTGACATTATGAGTTTTAACTGTGCAACTATTTTTGTAGGTATTTCCAGTCCATATTATAGGTCAATGCCGTCGCCTATAACACTTACAACACTAGTGTGTCACTCGTGCGTTGCGGACCTATCAAGGTTTTACCTTTTATACTGAAAAATATAATCCTGAGGGCCCGGTAGCGTAATCGGGAGAACGGTCAGCTTTGATGCCAGAGGTACCGTGTTCAAACCACCGTGCACCAATGGATTTTTCTAACGAAAAATTTATGTGCGCTTTCTACAGTGGCCCTCCGGTGAAGGAAAAACATCGTTAATAAACTAACAACCTCCACATGGTGGTAGGACACTATCTAGTGTCCGCCTGGCCTGCTACCACCCTCAAGTTAGAAAATCTGTCGCCAAACATCTAATGTGTTCCGGCAGCTATCCTTGAGAGCCAGTTCCCATTTTAAGCCTAGCGTGCTACCATCTTCGATCACATCATGACTTACCAACAGGTGAGATAGTGGTCAAAACGCTAGACTATTAGATATAAAGAAAAAACATTCTTACCGACAGCATATCCAAGACAGAAGGCCGTATCTCCGATGGCATATACAGATCCATAGACTGCAGCATGTCGGATGTCTACCAGGAATCCTAGTTCAGGCATCATGGAAGAGTCCACCATGCCAATGGCGAAGCCCAGACCAGCGTTGGGAATGATCAGATGCTCCATCTTACGAGCCATTGGGATCTGAGGATATGTTTTAATAATTAAAATGTTTGTTTAAAAACTATAATTTAAGATCGTTTAAAAAACTAAAAGAACCGACTTTAAACGTCGCGCTAGTCAAAGTAGCCAGTAGACGTAGTAACTACTGCATAATCTGTGCCAGTAGTACTCGTACTACTACGAGTAAATGCGTCGTAATACAAATGTTGTCGAATTCATTAAAATTTGAACGGGATCGCCTGGGAAAGGTACCCTATGAAACAAAAAAAGATTTTTTTCAAATCGGTTCAGGCATCTACGAGTATAAAAAAAAATTATAATAAAAAAAAAAAAAAAGATTCTTTTTTGTTTTTTTTTTATTCGTTATAGGCTAGCGTTTGACCACTATCTCACCTGTTGGTAAGTGATGATGCGGTCGAAGATGGTAAGCACGCTAGGCCTAGAATGGGAACTGGCTCTCAAGGATAGCTGCCGGAACACATTAGATGTTTGGTGACAGATTTTCTAACTTGAGGGTGGTAGCTGGCCAGGCGGACACTAGATAGTGTCCTACTTGTGTTACTTGTGTCCGACTTCAATGCCCCGCAAATCAGTTTCAGTATCAAGTTTGAGACGTTTATCATCATATCTATGGAGATACTTATCAGATCTCGATGAAATTACAATGGGATCACCTCAGAAATGTGCCCTGCAGATTAAAATAAACTGGCCTAGTGCAAGACGGACTCGCACTCGTAGGGTTCCGTAACACAGTAGAGTATTCTATAACTTTGATTTTTCGCAACTAAAAAATTTACTTTGTTTTTCATAGTGTTTGTATGAAAAACAAAGTTATCTTTGCGGTCGCCATATCTCTAAAACTGCTACTGTATCTCGTTCAAACCAATTTTCGTTGATAGTTTTTATTGAGATCTACAGCATATATTTTTTTAAGATTTTTCACTCCCATTCTTTAAAAGTTAGAGGGGGGGGGGGGGGGGGGACACACATTTTACCACTTTAGACGCGCCTATCTTTCAAATGATTGACTTTGAGAAAAAATGATTGTAGGAACCTCAATGTTATTTTTGAAGACCTATTTATAGACAGGTTTGAAGAAATTTTTTTTTTTTGTTTCAGTTCTTTGTTATTGTATAATTGACTTGAAAACTTCATTGAAATGTCCAAATGAAGTAGATATAGACTTGAAAAAATTTATCACTGACATTCAACTTTGTGCCTGGAAAAATACGCCAGAATACAAAAAGAAAATCAGAAGTAATTATTATCCTATAGAAATAAGAGATTTGATTGTTTATAAAAGAAGACAGCGAGAGCGATGGCATATGACAAGATGTCCTAAAGACAAAACGCTATTGAACAAGCTAACAAAAAAACTTGGAAAGATAATACAAGCTTTCAATGATGAGTCTATGAACACTTACTTGAGCCAGCTGACAAGTGATCGTTCAACTAACTATTCATTGTGGAAAACAACTAGAAACCTCAAAAAGCCAACTCTGCAGGTCCCACCTATAAAAGAAACTGACGGGAGTTGGGCCATCAACAATAAACAGAAAGCATTTCGATTTGCACAACATCTACAGTTAATCTTTCAGCCTAATGAGGATACGTACCATGACCTCACGCTAACTGAGAAAGCCCAAGATGGTATCGAAATTCAACTTACAACGCCAAGAGAAGTATATACTGAAATAAAAAAGCTTGGAAAGAAAAAAACGCCGGGCTATGATTTGATTACAGGAGAAGTACTACAAAATCTGCCTCGAAAAGCGTTAGTCAAACTTACTACACTCATCAATGCATCATTTAGACTTCAGTACGTGCCCGACTTGTGGAAAATAGCTGAGGTGATTATGATCCAAAAGCCTGGTAAGCCACCCCAAGATGCAACATCATACCGACCAATTTCTTTGTTACCAATAATATCAAAGTTATTTGAGAAACTGCTTTTAAAAAGGTTAAAACCTATCATAGAAGGTAGAAATCTCATTCCTGACTACCAGTTTGGATTTAGGAAAAAACACTCCACTATAGACCAGGTTCATCGAATTACCAACATCATTGAAAACGCACTAGAAGATAAGAAAGTTTGCACCACAGTCTTCTTAGATGTAGCGCAAGCATTTGACAAAGTTTGGCATAAAGGGCTCATACACAAATTGAGAAGTATGCTTCCGAAACAGTTCGCAGATATTCTAGAGTCTTACTTAACACAAAGGATGTTTAGAATAAGACAAGATGACTCGTTCTCAGACTTAATGCAAATAAAGGCTGGCGTACCACAGGGCAGTGTTCTAGGTCCGGTCCTGTACCTATTATATACCTGTGATATCCCTGAGTTAGAAAATAACACCATTGCAACTTTCGCGGATGACACAGCTATTATGGCTACAGGGGTCACCCATGAAGAAGCAGCCGCAAAGGTCCAGACAGCAATCAACACCATAGTTGATTGGACAAAGAAGTGGCGAATAAAGCTTAATGAAACTAAATCTGTCCACATAGATTTTACAAATAAAAGACCTAACTACCATCCGGTATTCATAAATAATCAAGCAATACCATACGACTATAAAGCAAAATATCTGGGTATGACTTTAGACGCAAAGCTAAGCTGGAAGCTGCACGTCAAAAAGAAAAGAGAAGAATTGGAGCTCCGCTACAAGAATATGCACTGGCTCTTCGGAAGACATTCTTCCCTGTCTGTGAATAATAAATTATTATTGTATAAACAAGTCCTAAAACCAATATGGACTTATGGTATCCAGCTATGGGGCTGCACCAAACAAACCAACATACAGATAATACAAAGATTCCAAAATAAAGTACTCAGGAGTATTGTACGTGCACCGTGGTACATCAGAAATGACGATCTTCACCGGGACCTAAAAGTGGAGCACGTGGCTAAAACAATCAAACAGTTTGCTGAAGCTCACGATCGCAGACTTCACCATCATGTGAATGTCGAGGCCATCCAGCTCCTCGACAACACGGAAATAGTGAGAAGACTAAAAAGGGTCACCCTTCGAGTTACATTAGTGATACTTTATCAAGTGAACAAAGTGTAGTGATAGTGAACGCGAACGCTATAAAAAGAACACAAGAACAAAGTGTCTTCCCCTTAATAGAGACATTAAGAAAAGTGTTAATGGACATATTCTTAGTAATATTCTAATAGTAAATTAAGTGAAAATAAAATTACTCATTAGCCTAGTTGTTATAAGGCTAGATTGTAATTGTAGTGAGATATCTGCATCAAGTAGATAAATCATTATAAAAAAAAAAAAAAAAAAAGTTCCATGTATGGGATGCCCCCCCTAAAACTTTAATATTTTTTATTTTTGTATAAATATTGGAAAGCGGTTCACAGAATACATCTACCTACCAAGTTTCAATTATGTAGTCCAAACAGTTTCGGAATAAAATCGCTGTGACATACGGACGGACAGACAGACAGACAGACAGACATGACGAATCTATAAGGGTTCCGTTTTTTGCCATTCGGCTACGAAACCCTAAAAAGCAAATGATAGGGGCGTAGCTACAGCAGACCTTGATATTTTGTAGAAACAAATTTTGCTCTAGAAGCATTTTCCAGGGAGGAAACGGGGGAATACATTTGTATGGAAATTGCACCCCGCGTTCGCTCTTAAAAGACTACTAGTAATGTGCAACCTCAGACCAATGAAAGTGTAACACACATTGCTTGTATGCTTTAAAAAACAAACAAATTGAAAAAGTGATTTCACATGAGAGTCAGTTTCAGTAGCGAGTTTGAGACATTGATCGACTCTCTGGAGACACTAATCAGATCTTTATCATCATCAGCCGGTTTTAGTCTACTGCTGGACGTAGGCCTCTCCCAAGATGCGCAACTGAGCCCGATCTTCGGCTCTTCTTTCTTTTCCAGTCACTGCCCACCGCTTTGCGTATGTCGTCGCTCCACCTGGTCACAGGACGTCCTACGCTACGTTTGCCGATTCGCGGTCTCCACTCTAGGACAAGTCTACCCCAACGGTTATCAGTCCAGGAATTAGATCTTGATAAAATGTAAATGGGACCATTTTTGAGATGAATCCTACATATAAAAAAATAATCATCGTAATCAGTTGACAATTGTCGGAGTAATCGCGTAACAAATACAATATATAAAATCTCCATATCTTTGGAGTTACTTATTAGATCTGTATATATATATATATATATAAATATATCATACTTCGTTCATCATACGAACCCCCAAGGAATGGAATACCCTGCCTGAGTCTGTGTTTTCGGTTAAGTACAATATGGGGGTCTTCAAATCGCGAGTGAATAGGTATCTTCTGGGTAAGGTATCTTCTGAGGTAGGTAGGTATCTTCTGAGTCTGTGTTTTTGGTTAAGTACAATATGGGGGTCTTCAAATCGCGAGTGAATAGGTATCTTCTGGGTAAGGAATCTTCTGAGGTAGGTAGGTATCTTCTGAGTCTGTGTTTTCGGTTAAGTACAATATGGGGGTCTTCAAATCGCGAGTGAATAGGTATCTTCTGGGTAAGGTATCTTCTGAGGTAGGTAGGTATCTTCTGAGTCTGTGTTTTCGGTTAAGTACAATATGGGGGTCTTCAAATCGCGAGTGAATAGGTATCTTCTGGGTAAGCACGCTCCATCATCGATCGCATTATCACTTAACATCAGGTGAGATAGTGATCAAGTGCTACCTAGTTCGGTGTATAAAAAAAAAAGATCTGAATTAATTTTATAAAGAACCGGGTAGTCCTATAATATAATAGATATGCCCTACTCCTGAAAAAAAAAACATCATCATCACGAATTGATGACCTCCTTTTTGGCAGTTGGTTAAAAAGCATACATATTTGTAAATTTTGTTAATTCATTGTACTTAAGTAGCTTACCACCATCAAGAAGAAAATCTGCCGACATAACCTAACAGTGTTCCGGCAGCACACATCCCTTGAGAGTCTGAGTATTCTAGGCCTAGCGTGTTCACCATCTTCGACCACATCATCGTTTACCACCACGAGATAGTGGTCAATCGCTAGCCTATAATATATAAAATATAGTAATTTACAGCATGTATTATCTTTCCTCCAGCTGGGTGGAGCGATGATACACGCAAGCTGGCTGGCAGCGGTTGGAAACAAAGAGCTGAAGATCGAGTGGCGTGCCATAGGAGAGGCCTATGTCCAGCAGTGGACGGAAACTGGCTGATAATAATGATGATTACTTAAGTTACCAGTATAAGACAGAGTCCGATGATGACGAGTCCAGAACACGCAGCCAGCCAACGGCCCATCTTATGTCCGAGGGGTCCAAACAGATTCGTACCTTTAACAATAAATATTATGGTTTTAAGCTTTGGTCTCGTGATCGTGACGCACAGTGCTGCGGCACAATAATGAATAGTACAAGTGCAGAAGATGCACTCCCTGCGAGCAAAAATGCGAGATTAAACCTAGTTACAACCTCGGTATCGTTCAGAATACGCTGCACGCCTCGGATGCGATGCGACCTTGAAGTTGCGTCTTAGAATAAACTAATAGCAACTTGGAACCGCGTGTTGCGCACCGGAAAATGCACCGTAAGTTTAGCTAAGCGCTGCAAGAGTCTGTATCACTCGGTCAGCTCGCGGGCCATCAGCTGTCTCTTACTGTAAGGTTGAGTGTTGTGAGAAAACAGATTGAATAGTAAATTCTTATTCCGTCGCAGTATGCGTCAGCGGCGAAGGGCAAATACATGACACGTTACTGCGTTGAGCCACATACCGCAGCGATGTGCGTCACTATCGCGAGACCAAAGCTTAATTGGATAGCTAAAGTTTCACTATAAACTTCCGTGGCCTATTAGGTAGTTTTTCGCTCCATAATCTCTAGAGAAAATATAAATAAATAGGTACTTAAACCAGCTGTACCCCACGGTTTTACCCGCGTAGACATTACATCACATTCCCGTGGGAACATAAAATGTACCCTAAGTGTTATTCCTGTGTCTAGGCTATCTACATATCAAATTTCAGCTTAATCGGTTCAGTAGTTTTAGCGTGAAAAAGTAACAAACATACTTACACACTCATAAATATTCGCCTTTATACTAATAAGTAGGATACGATTTCAAATTTAAAACCATCTAACTCTCAACCACTGATATATGTACAATCTGTTCATTGAGATAATTCTAAGTACTAATAATACACGGTAGGTTATCCGTCATTCAAAACCATCAGTCATGACTTTTGGTTGCAGCAAATCAAAGTATGTAATTATCGGTCAGTCACCGTCAGTCACCCCATTATACGATCAGTTATCCCAATTATATCATCAGTCACAGCCGTGACTGTGAGCAAACTGACAGCAAAACCTATAATGGACGTCTCAAAACGTATCTCAAAACTTGATATCATCAACGTCATAGCAATTAATTAAGTCGATGCTTGATATTGTTAGAAGCGACATCTATATTTTTCTGCCAAATACCCACTAGATGGCGTTATAGAAAAGTGTAACCCGCGGATAGTGTTGAAGTAAATAAATTAATTCTAACTCATTTTCTTTCTTCAAAAATCGCTTGAAACACGATGAATACAGTAATAGTGAAATATATTTTTGCTTTAGTTTGTTAAGTGGTACATACCGATCAAGTAGCAAATGCTGGCTGGTAGGAAGGCGACGCCCTGTTGCCAACGATGCGCCTGCATTGTATCCGCCATCCAGATGGGCAAGCTCGGTTCCAACATAGCTATACCCACGTTGGCGAACGTTATGGCACCTGAAAACAACGCATTTTGTTTACAACTGTCACAATAAAACATTGACGTCCCATCTACCCGCACAAAAATTTTGCTTCATCATACGTACTGCCAAGGAATGGAATTCCTTTCCGGTCTGTGTTTCTCGATACTACAAACCAGGGGTCTTAAAATCGCGGGTGTACAGGTATCTTCTAGGTAAGCGTGCTACATTGTCGATCGCTTCGTCACTTAACATCCAGGTGAGATAGTGATCAAATGCTTGCCTATATAGTATTTAAAAAATGTTATAAGTTTGACCTGTAAATGCTGGTCCACACGAGCGCTGCGCGGCGTCATCGCAGCGTTGTTACGACAAATTCAGTCAGTCGTGTGTGCGTTGCATCGACACAGCGCACCGTGTGAACAATATGGATATATGTTTGTAAAACGACACAGCGACAGCGTATACATACTAATGTAACGTAACATACTAATACCAATATACCTCATCATCATCATCATAATCAGCCGGTATCAGTCCACTGCTGGACATAGGCCTCTCCCAAGTCATGCCACTGAGTCTGATCTTCGGCTCTTTGTTTTACAGTCACTGCCCACCGGTTTGCGAATGTCGTCGCTCCACCTCGTCACAGGGCGCCCAACGCTACGTTTACCGATTCGCGGTTTCCACTCTAGAACCAGTATACCACAACGGTTAACGGTCCTACGGCAGATATGACCAGCCCACTGCCACTTCAGTTTGCTAATCCGTTGAGCTATGTCGAACACTTTAGTTCTCTGGCGAATTACTTCGTTCCGGATTCGATCCCGCAGAGAAACACCGAGCATATAGCTCTTTCCATAGCTCGCTGAGCAACTTTAAATTGGTGGACGAGTCGAACCGTGAGTGTCCACGTCTCGGCTTCGTATGTCATGATGGGTAGGACGCACTGATTAAAGACTTTTATCTTTAGGCACTGTGGTATATGTGACGAGAAGACTCGACGGAGTTTTCCAAATGCTGCCCAGCCCAGCTGAATTCTGCTCTGGATTTCCTTTTCTAAGTTATGTTTGCCTAGTTGGAGCGTCTGCTCTAGGTAAACATACTTAGTTAGTGACAACTTCGAGTGGGATTCCATTTACGGCAAACGGTTCCGTAACAACGTGCTCGTTTTACATGACTTTGGTTTTATCCAAATTCATCCGGAGACCGATGCGACGAGAAGAATCAGCTAGGCCATTCAATATCCTTTGTAAGTCCTGCAGCGTTTCTGCCAAAATGACGATGTCATCTGCGAATCGTAAGTGAGAGATATACTTGCCGTTGATGTTGATGCCACAATTTTTCCAGTCCAGCGTCATAAACATATCCTCCGAGGCGTTAGTGAACAGTTTCGGGGATATGACGTCCCCCTGTCTCACTCCTCGACGCAGGTGGATATGTTTAGTTCGATGGTTCTGTACTTGTACAGTCATCATTGCGGCATTATACAGACATCTCATCACTTCGACATATCGCCAGTCAACTTGGCAACGCTGCAAGGACCCCAGAACAGACCAGGTTTCGATTGTAAACTTTACTATACTACTACTGTACTATAGGTTTCGATTGAGTCGAAGGTCTTCTCATAGTCCACAAATGCTAAGCACAGGGGCCGATTGTACTCTTCGGTCTTCTGTACAATCTGCCGCACTGTGTGGATGTGGTCCATGGTGCAGTAACCGCTTCGAAACCCGGCCTGTTCCGGAGGTTGGAACTCGTCGAGTCTACGCGCAAGACGGTCCGTGATGACCCTTGAAAACAGCTTGTAGACATGGCTCAGAAGCGAAATCGGGCGGTAGTTTTTCAAGAGGGTTTTGTCTCCTTTTTTGAAAAAGAAAATCACCATGCTCCTGTTCCATGCCTGTGGAGTTCTACCAGTGAAGAGAACAGAATAATATATACCTAACCTACTAATAATATTCATTTCAAATGAAAGTGTAGAAAGGTTCTTACCAGCAGCGATCAGAATGTAAGGGTCGGTAACCAGAGCCTTCAGAGATGGAGGATCAGATTCCTGACGTACCACCCCAGGTTGTAAGATCATCAGCTGCAGTACTGGAAACAAAAA
The DNA here is from genome assembly GCA_954871355.1 of Cabera pusaria. Lineage (NCBI taxonomy): Eukaryota > Metazoa > Arthropoda > Insecta > Lepidoptera > Geometridae > Cabera > Cabera pusaria. The sequence goes on along the minus strand of OX940913.1, from coordinate 9,693,873 downwards.
TATATACTAGTAGTAGTAGTATGTTGTTACTACCTGATACCCGCTACTTCGTTTACGTACACTAAGAATGTTATCACTGTAACAAACAAAAAATAATTAAGATTTCGATGACCGACCATGACTGACCACACAAGACTGACTTCCATGCCGCGCGAGTAGTTTTTGCTTTTATCGCCATATTTCTACTTATCAGATCTAGATGAAATTACAATGGGACCTTAGAAATGTACCCTACCAGGTAAAATAAACTGGCCAAGCGCAAGTCGGACTCGCACTCGTAGGTTTCCGTACCACAGTAGAGTATTTTATAATAAAATAAATAAATAAAAAGTTTATTTTCTCTCACAAAAGGTTCTTAAATTGTATATCCGAACTTACAGACAAGGTAAAGAATATTCAACCTATCTTTGTGAGAGACTGGTGCCTGAAATAGGTTTAAAAAAAACCTGCAGTACAAGTCACCAGTGCCCTCCCGCGGATCGTTGTACATACTATACTATATTGTTCGTGTTTTATAACTATAATTTTTCGCCACCAAAAAATTTACTTTGTTTTTTATAGTGTTTGTATGAAAAACAAAGTTATATTTGCTTAATCTTTTATTTTTTTTTATTTTTTATACAATTTGTAAAGCGGTTCATAGAATACACCTACCTACCAAGTTTTAACTCTGTAGTCTTAATAGTTTCGGAATAAAGTGGCTGTGACATACAGACAGATACACAGACATGACGAATCTATATATTAAAAAAAAAGTGTTGCGTTTTTGCCATTCGACTACGAAACCCTAAAGGTACGGCCAAACAGCGGCGTCCTGCGATCTGAGTACGCGATCTCAGTACATTTAAATTGTTTTCTGATCGCGTTTGGTGTGAACCAGTCAGTACAAATCACTGCCTAACAAACCAACTACTTAACCAACTTGGTTTGCTAGTCAGCGGTACAAATACTACTGAGCCATTTGATCGCCGCCTAGATCGCGCACGCAGGACGCTGCGGTGCTTCCGTATCTTAAAAAAGATCATTCGAATCGGTTCACAATTGACGGAGTAATCGCGTAACATATATAATTAAAAAAAAAGAAACTGGCCAAGTGCGAGTCAGCATCGCGTCTCTTATCGCACACTTAGGGAGGGTTCCGTACAATACAAAACATAACAGAGTTTCAACCTCATATATTTGATTAATTAATATTACCAAGAATATTTGGTTTGGTCGCGATCTAGAAAGACGGGGCTCGTTTACTAGCGCCATCTATGTCATTTTGCCGAAACGAATTAGATAGATGGCGTTTAAAAACACGTTTTTTGTATGGGGACCCCCTTTAATTTTTAACTTTATTTTGTTTTTAGTATTTGTTGTTCTAGCGGCAACAGAAATACACCATCTGTGAAAATTTCAACTATCTAACTATCACGGTTAATGAGCTATAGCCTGGTGACAGACGGACAGACAGACAGACAGATAGACAGACAGACAGACAGACAGACGGACAGCGGAGTCTTAGTAATAGGGTCCCGCTTTACCCTTTGGGTACGGAACCCTAAAAACAAGACGTATTGAGACATTTTTGGAATTCGCTTGAACATATTGTATGCTGCTCTTGTATACTTTACATACCTGACCTGATACTGAATACTTTTTAGGGTTCCGAACCCAAAGGGTACTTACGGAACCCTATTACTGAGACTCCGCTGTTCGTCTGTCTGTCTGTCTGTCTGTCTGTCTGTCTGTCCGTCTGTCACCAGGCTGTATCTCATAAACCGTGATAGTTAGACGGTTGAAATTTTCACAGCTGATGTATTTCTATTGCCGCTATAACAACAAATACTAAAAACAAAACAATGTTAAAAATTAAAGGGGGTCCCCATACGTGTGTGGGGTGAAAAATTGTGTTTTTTACTGTAGCGCCATCTATGAACGATTTTTGACTTATTCATAAATAATATTAATTACCTTCCTTTGTGTTAACGTTCACTTAGTTGGTGTTAGAAGTTCGTTGTATATTCGTTAGATGGCGTTGTAATTAATAAGCATGTTTGGTATTGACACGTAATATAAAATAATATTATACTTATATATTATTATACTGCGGTTTGAAACCCTCCGTGTGCGAGACAAAAGTCTGACTCGCACTTGGCCAGTTTTATTTTATTTAATTTTCGCAAGCGTTTAACCACTATCCCACCTGACGTTAAGTGACGATGTGGTCGATGATAATACGTAATACTCGTATAATGTACCTACCTAAATATAACGAATACAAATGAATAGTATGTACTTACATCCATCGCCGAGGGCCAGTGCGGACAGCATCAAAAACGGCGCAGTCTTGCCTACGAACTCGTACATGAGCCCTCCGAAGGGAGGACCTATGAGGACTCCTAGGGCCAACCCTCCGAGTGCTATACCCATCGCATTGCCACGCTCCTGAGGAGAATATCACATGTATTTTAATTTTCATTACCTATAACCGGCGAGCATGTATTAAGGCGCTCATGAAAGTGGAAGAAGCGAAAGAGCCTACCCTCAGACAAAAAAAATGTAATTCATTTTACGCATTCAAATATCAAATATATTAACACTTTGTTTTTAACTCCCGATGCAAAAAGAAGGGGTATTATAAGTTCAAACGGATGAACCGATATTGATTTAGTTTCTTTTTGTTTGATAGGTGTCTTAATCGAGAGTTTATTAGCTTTGATTCGTGACAATCCGTTAAGCCGTTTTCAAATCAACTTTCATAGGACTGATCTGATAAGTATCTCCAGAGATATGGAGATAAACACCTCAAACTTTGTACTGAAAATTAATAACGCGGCATTTGAAGTCGGTTCTTTTAGTTTTTTTTAAACGAACTTATTTTACCTTATCATCAGGATATCGTTCAGCCAACATCCCCATCCCAGATACAGAGGAGCAGGATGATCCGATGCCTTGCAGCGCTCGTGCTATGAACAGTACGCTATAGGAACGGCCGAACGCGAAGACTGCAAGAAAAACACGTATTAGAAATTCAGTTGGCGTTTGCACGTTTACGCGCAGTTCAGACAACGCTTTAGGCTATGTTCACATGTAACGCGCGTCAGCGCGCGATCAAATTTGAAGAGAGTTCAGATGATGAGCGCTAATGCGCGTTGCGAGAGTACTCGTCAGTCTAGTTCGGTAGAACGTGTCTGCGTCTAGAAACTTTTTCTCTGAGCGCCGCGTTGACGCTCGCTGACGCGCGTTAACGCGCGCGCATGTGAACGGTTGCTATATATTAGGATGTCTAAGCGCGCGATTTGAAAACGCGCGTCACAATTCAGCCATCTGAACATAGCCTTATATGATTGCAAAACTGTGGCTATACTATTCTGCTATACATAATGAATTGTTCAAGTGGGTATGTATGGCCAAATCAGAAATTATGGGGAATAGCGAAAAGTACTCAAAGGAGTCTGGGGCCCGATTTTGATGAAAACTAAAAATGCATAATTGTTTTTTTGAAAAATCAATACCTAAACAGGAATCGCACGCGTTGATTTTGAAATAAAATTACACATCCTGTATTATTACATCATTCGATAGTGTCGCTAATAAGAAACATATTATGGTGATGGTGATGATTTTTCATAAATCCAATGATGCACTGATCAAACGCTAGCCTATAAGATGTAAAAAGAAACTTACTCAGAGTCGAGAGGAACATCAAGATGAATCCGGTGAACATTGGAATACTGTATCCTATTCTGTAAAAGAATAGCTCAGCAAAGTTATTCACATTTTCATCGGCCCTTTATCACGAAATTTTAGTTGATTATTGAATGAACATAATTAAGATAGTTTTAAAACTAAAACAACCGACTTCCATGCCCCGCGAGTCAGTTTTAGTAACAGGTTTGAGACTTTTAAAATCGTCATATCTCTAAATATACTAATCAGATCCCAATTAAATTTAAATGAAACGACTCGGAAAGTATATAACGATTTCAAACAAAAGAAGATTTTTTTCAATCGATCCAGCCGTCTTTGTATAATCGGGGAATATACATAAAAAATAAAATATGCCCGCGAATGGAGAGTCTCCTTCTTTTTTTAAGTCGGGTAAATATGGGGATGGTGGAATCAAATTTGCAGTTCCGTAGCACACTCTCCAAAATATATCCGATAATAATTTATTATCGCACAAAACGAAAAAACCGACTTCACATGCCGCGATGGTCAAAGTACTGGCTATATAGTTATAATCATGTCATCGAAGTATACAAATTTGCTTATATTGTTTATATCCATATCTCCGGAGATAAAATTAAAGGGGACCAAACGGGAGGCATAATCTCTCAAACAAAAAAAGAATTATTCAAATCGGTTAAGATTTTACGGAGTTCTAAGGTAACAAACATTTAAAAAAAACAGTCGTATTGGGAACCTCCTCCTCTTTTGTGAAGTCGGTTAAAAAAACTGATAAATCAGCGATGCTTGACACTCTGGACTCTGTGGGTGGTTTGGTCGAAGCCCACGGTTCTGCTCAGGCCGCAAGGCGGCGCGCCCTTATTAAGAGCGTGATACAAAAGTTAACTTTATTTACTACACTATAAGATAAACATTGTATTGAGATAATTTGGTGGCGTCGTGCGTTTAGCTGCGCCACGAGAAACCAAAAGCATCGTCACGTCGCGTCGCGTCGCGTTGCGGTGTAAACTGACCCTAACGGTTTGAATTGAGTCAAATACACAGAATGACATAATACCCACTTTATGTAGGTTGAATCTTTATCCAAAGAATATTTTTCCTTTGAAAGGGGATCATCGAGCTCAGTAGTGGCATGTCTTGGAAGAGGCCTACGTCCAGCAGAGGACTAATATCGGCTGATGATGATAACTTACTTATGCGTCAAAGGTCCTACGAAGGGATTGGCCAGAAGCTGTACCAGAGCTTTGGACGCGAACATCACTCCGACTGCGACCGTCTCGTGTATCAACTCTTGATGGCGGGTCTCCCGCTCCGCTGTCATGTTTACTGGAAATTATAGAATTATTTGTACGAAACTAATAAAATAATAACAATTTATAACAATATTGAGCGTTTTCACATTGGACGATAACTGTTACTATACGATAACTGCACGATATCGTGCAGATATCGCTACACGAAATGACCAACAGCTTGTAATGCGGCTTGTAATGGCATTGCGCCAGCAAAAGAAACCGGGCTATTCTTAAACTGTTATATAAATTATAATATTCGAGGTAATATTTATTGGCAGCAATGAACAATGTCCCATGCCCCTCCCCCGGCGATCCTGCTTCCCCCCGTACTGTGTCGTCTCCGATATCGGCACGACAATATGTCGGCGACGATATCGCCGCGCAGCGAGAAGCCGCGCGGCGCAGCGCGGCGTCGCTGAATCATCTCAATGAAATGTGTAGGTATCTCTTTGTGTAGAAAATAATGTTCTATTTTGTATCACGCGACGCAGTCTAACGCCACCGATCTCTCAATGAAATGTGTATCTTTCTGTGAAGTAAATAAAGTTAGTACTTTTTAGGGTTCCGAACACAAAGGGTACCAACGGAACCCGTCTGTCTGTCTGTCTGTCTGTCTGTCTGTATGTCTGTCTGTCCGTCTGTCACCAGGCTGTATCTCATGAACCGTGATAGTTAGACGGTTGAAATTTTCACAGATGATGTATTTCTGTTGCCGCTATAACAACAAATACTAAGAACAGAACAAAGTTATAAATTAAAGAAAAGTTTTTTACGATAGCGCAGCGCCATCTACCTAGCATCAAAGATGGCGCTATCGTCTTTACCTTAATCTGAATCTCGGAAGCGGCTCCAACGATTAAATAAAATTTTGTATACCTACAGGGGATTTCGGGGGCGATAAACCGATCTAGCTAGGAGTCATTTTCAGAAAATGTTGTTTTATTCGTGTTTTCAATAATCAACTTTATTGATAATCAACTTAAAATATGACTCTTCCCGAAATCTATTGGCGAGTAGAAGTACTGTGTCGGTAAAGCAGTTAGTTGCTCTCAATTAAAAGAAATATTATTCGTCAATAGATGTCGGGAAGAGTCATATTTGTATGTTTAAGTGGCAAAAAATACCGAGCAAAACTCGGTCAACCAGATATTTAATAATATTAATTACTACAATTACTATTACTATTACTACTATATAATACTATTCTACCTTTGTGTTAACGTTTACTTAGTTGGTGTTAGAAGTTCGTTAGAAATTCGATAGATGGCGTTCGGAACCCTTCGTGTGCGGGACAAAAGTCTGACTCGCACTTGGCCAGTTTTTTATATAACTTTCTTAAAAGTGCATGCCGCGTCGCGTCGTGGTGTGAGGTGACCCTTACATACAAAATATTTACAAAGATGCTTTTATTTCAAACTAGGAATAAGTACAGGGTAAGGGCGTTTGTCCACTTTTACGTATTCAATTCCTATTTCAACACATTTACTCAAAATGTATTTAACAAAACCGGTCAAGTGCGAGTTGGACTCGCCCACCGAGGCTTCCGCCACAGCTTCTGTACAAATTTGTCACACTAGAATAAAGGAAAATCTTATTGAACCAAACGCAAATAATAAGTTTATTTTTGGCAAGAAGCAAGGTCTTCAACCACTTATATGGGAATAAGTCTGAAAACCGTAAATATGTAGAGTAAAATTTAAAAAAAGTTAATTTATTATTACAAACTTATTATTTGTAGTTGGTGCGGTACATTTTCTATGGATCGAACTACAAAGTTAAGTTTGTCCTTTAACCTAGTTTGAAATGTTGGTACGGAAGCATCGGTGGGCGAGTCCAACTCGACTTGGCCGGTTTTCGAAGTGAAAACTTCTTTAGCGGCGTTGTAACCTTTTTGGGATGGGTAAAAAATCATAAAATGTTAAACTCGCGTCAGGACACGTGACCTGATCGAAAATTCGTAAGACCGAGGGAGAGTAGACCAAATACACAACGTTAATGTTCAAGTTTTCACTTCTGCCGCCACTCCCGGAGTGCAACCCGTTGTTTTTTTTAGTAACAAGTCAGGCCTTAGGACAAGTATCTCTTTTGTGGTCAGGCAGAACATAGATGTTATATACACCTACCACCTATGTGTGTTTACCCCTTATACTTACTATGTGTAACATTTTCGACAACAAGCGTAGTGTTCCTCTCGAGGCAGGGACAGTAAGGCGTGGGCGGCGGGGCAGTTGTAGTCACGTCCTCCAGAGACATGGAGAGCGGGGCGTCCGGGTGACGGATGTCGTACAGAAACTCGGGGATTATTGGTACTGCAACAAACATAACAGTTTGATAAAATGATACTATGTTTGTATGGCTCCACACGATTAGTGTATTTAACCAATGTTGTAATATGTCAAGTGTTAAAATTCTTCAAGTGTTTGTGAATTCAAGTCATAAAGTTGGGTCAAAGTCACATTTCAGGTCCAGTTGAAGTCATAGTTTAGTTCAAGTCATACCCTCAGTAAAGATGTGGACTTTACTGAAGATTTTCAGTGGAATTTTAGTGAAAACGCAAATAGCATGTTTGTCAACATTGTGCTGTTTCCCTACACTCGCACACATTCACCGGCACTTAATGCTTAATAATCCACATTTATTACACATTAACTCGCGGAAGAACACAAGTTTTAAGAAAAAAATACAATGAGAGCACACACACATTTCAACGTTCCCGCCAAAACTTCTAATCAATGATGGAAAATATCAATATAATCAATCATGGAAATTAGAATCGATAGTAGCATGGCATGATGTATGATATTGTTTTATAATCGATTAGGTACTGTTTATATACAGTTTGATTTATTTTATTTTAAACCGATTATCGATAGTCTGTGGTGTTCTTTTTGCGTGGTACTTTACAGTGCCACAAGTATAACTTGGCGGTGGTGGTTTTTGGAACTAATTATTTTAATTGAAACTGTGAGTTTGACGTTTGAGAGATTACCGCGACCATTATTGTTGATAAATCTGCTACATTAAAATAGTTCAATAATGCCAAAAGTAATTAAAAGTGGTTTAAGAGAAACTGTTATCAAAGTACAAAGTAAAAGCACAGTGGCGCACAGGCACGCCAAGTTTTACTTGCCGGACTGTACTAAGGGCGGTACCCGTCTATGAAGTACAACATTACTGTATTAGATTTTACCGGAAAAAAATACCAACCGTCATGGACGTGAGCTGTCAAATATATCATCCTATAAGGGTCAGTTCACACCGAACCGCGATGCGCCGCGACGTGACGATGCTTTTGGCTTCGCGGCGCAGCAAAACGCGCGACGCGATCAAATTATCTCAATGCGATGTGATTCTTATTGAGTAGTTAATAAAGTTCAATTGTTTATCACGCGGCTTCCCGAGGCGTCATCCCCCTTTCCCTTCTTTGCGGCGCAGCGAGCCGCAGCGAAACGCCGCATGGCGCAGCCTAAAGCCGCCCAACTAACTCAATGAACTGTATATCTTTTTGTGTAGTAAATAAAGTTCCTTTTTAACCGACTTCAAAAAAAGGAGGAGGTTTCTCAACTCGACCGTATGTTTTTTTTTAATGTTTGTTCGTGGATAACTTCGTCGTTTATGAACTGATTTTGATTATTCTTTTTTTTGTTAGAAAGGAGATATCTCAAGTGTGGTACCATGGTAATTTTATCGAGGTCTGATAAGTATCTCCAGAGATATGGAGTAAACACCTCAAAATTGGTACTGAAAATTAATAGCGCGGCATTGAAGTCGGTTCTTTTTAACCGACTTCAAAAAAAAAGGAGGAGGTTTCTCAATTCGACCGTATTTTTTTTTTTGTCTCCTTTTTTTCACTCTCTTAATAAGTGCGCGCCGCTTCGCGTCGCGGTCTGAGCTGACCCTTAAAGACAAGGTAATAGTGTCGTCACGTATCATTGTCATAAGCCTATCTCTGTCGCTATCTCTTTCTTTTTCGCTCAGAGAGATCTTTACCAGACAACCTTTGGATGGACAGGATAGTTTTATAAATATGATCTTGACATAGTATGAAATTAAGTCGCTCCCGTTGTCTGTAAGCTTAAAAGTCGTTTGCGTAACGGATTTTAATGCAGTTTTCAACAATAGATGGAGTAATTAAAGAAGAAGGTTTATAGGATTGAACGCAGGCAAATCCGCGGGGCGCATCTAGTTGAAAGTATTATAAGATTTAATTAATTTTAATAATATACTACGATTAGATACCCTATCATTCGAATATTTTATTTATAGGTACTTACACCTATAAGTCATATAATATACCTACATAGGTACATCTAAAACATCGGTGTGGCGAAATGTCCGGCCCGCATGAGACCAGTCGACCGAGAAGATAACAAAATCAATGTACAATGTAATACAGCCCGCGCCGCGGTGCCCGAAATTAGTTCATCTCATTTTGTTCAAGTGTTCAATACGTACATGTCGTAGTGTATATTTTGAGTTAGTTTTAACCGACTTCCATAAGGAGGAGGCTAAGTTCGTCTGTATGTATGTATAATATATGTTTACAAATTTCTCTGTCAATAGTAGACCGACTTTCAAAATTATTTTTTTTGTTCAAAAGAGTGTGTACTCCTGAGGTGGTTTGGTTCAGAAATGACGGAGTTCTGATGTAACAAATATTTAAAAAAATGCAGGCGAATTGAAAACCGTTAGTAATGTAATGAAAGTCCAGGGCCTACCCTGGACGCACGCAGGACGCTGCGCTGTGTACCCCAAGGTTACACAGCGCAGCGTCCTGCGTGCGCGATCTAGGCGGCGATCAGATAGCGCAGTATTTGTACCTACTGGTTCACACCAAACGCGATCAGAAAACAATTGAAAAGTACTGACATCTCTCCCGCAGGTTGCAGTACGCCGCGGTGTGGCCGTACCTTTACCGTATCAACGTGCCATTTTTCCAAAGAAATGTTTAATGAGGTAAATTGTTAAACACAATCCAATATTTACAAAAAATATAAAGTGTGTAACACTTCAAAGAAACATAATGTATAAGGCCGCGCCGTACCTAGACGTGACATCAAATAATGTTATTTTGACGACACCCCGCGCACCGCACTGAATACTCCGTAGCGTAGGATCACTCGCGTTCGCTCGTCATATAAGTAATAATACCTACTTCACACTTTTTTGAAGTTATACTTCTTTTGGCGCGATAGAGAAAAATGATGAGAGTGAATTTTTACGATGCGCGCGCACACCGACACCTAAATTTAACACCGTGAAGTTAGTTCTAGGTGGTACGATGCGCGCGCACACCGACACCTAAATTCTACACCGTGAAGTTAGTTCTAGGTGGCATGACTACGTTCAAGTTGTATATGTCATATTTAATGTCATATTTTTACGTTAATAAAACCTTTTTATTTAAATAAAATCTTTTTGATTAATTTTAATATTTATCGTTAATCACTACTGCATTTTAGTTATTTTTTTTCCATACGCCACAGAAGTATAACTTCTAACACGTGTACATAAGTACACACACCATCGAAATATAACCTAACACACACACTCTTTTTTTCTTAGTGCATAATTAATTTTGTGATCGGTGACGTACCCAAAATATTGAGTCGCGTGCCACGTATGCCATTACTTCGCTATCCCTGCTAATAGTCGATCAATAACGTACAAAGTCATAAGTTCCCCCTAGTCTATCTGTAATTACTAGTCGATTCTCAATTCTCGATTCAACTCGGCTCTAGTGTTGTAATGAAATGTCATCGCCAGATCGCTCTGAGGGCCCTCGACTCTCCACTCCAATGGAACGAAAATCGATTTTTAATAGCGCTGTATAAAGGACAATTTCTAGCTTATTTTTGGTTGGCTATAGAATGGCCATATGATGTTTTTAGGGTTCTAAACTCAAAGGTTGCTAACGAAATTCTAAATGACTGAGACTTCGCTGTCAGTCCGTCCGTCCGTCTGTCCGCCTTTCACAGAGCTGTATATCTTAACCGTAATAGATAGAGACTTAACATTTTCACAAAATTTGTGCTACTATAACCTCTATAACAACAAATACTAAAAACAGAATAATTATTAATTGAAGGGTATTGTATGGGGACCATACAAGAAACGTGAGTTTTCGGAGTTTTTTGCTTTACTTATGAACTATAATAGACTCTTGAAATCTTCACAAAGTATGTATTACTATGGCCGCAATAACAACAAGTGAAAGTTAACACAAAGCTGTTAGGTAAACGTTCATAGATGGCGTTATAGTGAAATGCGGAAAAAACACGTTTCTTGTATGGGGACCACTTTAATTTTAAACTTTATTCTGGTTTTAGTATTTGTTGTTATAGCGGCAACAGAAATACATCATCTGTGAACATTTCAACTGTCTAACTATCACGGTTTATGAGGTAGGTGACAGACGGACAGACAGACAGACGGACAGACGGACAGCAGAGTCTTAGTAACAGTGTCACGTTTTATAAATAATGCGAAAATGGGTTTAAGTGCCCCAGAGACGGTCATTCGAAATTGTCAAAATAGGCTTTAATCAATATTTTCATCATTCGCTTTTTGCCTCGTAGCTGCGAATGACAATTGCTACAATTGCCGTCTCCGGGGCACTTAGATAGGTACGGCCACACCGCGACGTCCTGCGTGCGCGATCTAGGCGGCGATCAGTTAGCGCAGTCACAGTTTTACAATCATAGTAAAACTGTGGCGCAGTAGTATTTGTGCCGACTAGTTCACACCAAACGCGACCTACGGCGATCAGAAAACGATTGAAAATCGGAACGCGAACGCGCACGCGGACTCAGGACGCCGCGGTGTGTTTGTACCTTAAAACAATGCAATGTCCATTCATAAAGTCGATTTTCATACAAAAATAAAAAAAAAACGAAATGTATAATTTGTTTTTCACCTCACAACCAAAGCACATGAGTAATTTACTCATGTGACCAAAGGTTCTGTTTATCATTCAAAATCTGCGTGTTAAAGTGCATTTTATCCGCTAGCGTGGAAAGAGTTTTTAAAATTCGAACTTTCCCGCTAAATAGTTGCCTATACTGAGATTACTCTAAAAATGAGGTTGGCGCACTGATATGAAATAAGTATTCATGCATTTTTAATGGCAAAATGCATGAAATAAGTATTTATGCATTTTTAATGGCAAAATGCATAAATACTTATTTCATGTCAGTGCGTCAACCTCATTTTTAGGGTTCCGTACCCAAAGGGTAAAATGGGACCCTATTACTAAGACTCCGCTGTCCGTCTGTCTGTCTGTCTGTCTGTCCGTCTGTCACCAGGCTATAGCTCATTAACCGTGAAGATAATTAGACAGTTGAAATTTTCACAGATGGTGTATTTCTGTCGCCGCTAGAACAACAAATACTAAAAACAAAATAAAGTTAAAAATTAAAGGGGTCCCCATACAAAAAACGTATTTTTAAACGCCATCTATCTAATTAGTTTCGGCAAAATGACATAGATGGCGCTAGTAAACGAGCCCCGTCTTTCTAGATCGCGACCAAACCAAATATTCTTGGTAATATCAATTAATCAAATATATGAGGTTGAAACTCTGTTATGTTTCGTATTGTACGGAACCCTCCGTAAGTGTGCGATAAGAGACGCGATGCTGACTCGTACTTGGCCAGTTTTATTAGAGTAATCACACTGGCCAGCACGACAACGTCTGCCACACTTTTGGCTGACTCAGGCGCTGATCTGACAACGCTTAAGCGTCACGGCAGGAAGTCCAGTTCTGTTGCAGAAGGTTACATAGAGGACTCTATAGCAAACAAATCAAAAATGTGCGAGGGAATCATTGGAGGCAAACTTTAAAACAGTCTTGCCCAGAACCTTGGAATCGTCCTTCAACTTCCAAAGACAGAACGATAGAAAATCGTTTTGCATCGCTTGCATCTGTGTCTCCAACATTCACAATGGAATCCGATGAAATTGAGAAATATTCAGCGCTTATTTACCCTGTAATGGAACTCAAGTATCAAACACAAACACAACAGTTCAAAAAAAAAATTAACGTTGAATATTACCAATTGCAGTAATTTAACTTTCAATTTTTGAAAAAAAATTCAGTATTCTTTATTTGAACCTAAATCCTAGAATCCTTCGCTTGCTCAGGTTTCAATACAAGTACTCGCGCCAAAAACTAACTTTGTACCCTTGCATAACAAACGCAATTTTGATGAATTTCTTTTCACGTAGCAGTGGTTTCAAAATAGAGAATAGTTCTATCTTTGACAGTATTTACCAAGGATAATGAAAATGCATTGTGGTTTGTAATACATTGTTTACAGAGAGCTTTGCAGTGTTCAGGCAACATATGTGTAATTAGTACTGCGCTGGAATACAGGTTGGTTTTTGGTTTTGGTTATTGCTGGTTTTTGCTGACAAGTTTTTTTTAATACCTTATAGGCTAGCGTTTTGACCACTATCTCACCTGTTGGTAAGTGATGATGTTGGTAAGTAAGTGATGAGTTGAAGATGGTAAGCACGCTAGGCCTAGAATGGGAACTGGCTCTCAAAGATAGCTGCCGGTACACATTAGATGTTTGGCGACAGATTTTTTAACTCGAGGGTGATAGCTGGCCAGGCGGACACTAGATAGTGTCCTACCACCATGCGGTGGTTGGCTTTTTAACGATGTTTTTCCTTCACCGGAGGGCCACTGTGAAAAGCGCACATACATTTTTCGATATAAAAATCCATTGGTGCACGGTGGTTTGAACTCGGTACCTCTGGCATCAAAGCCAACCGTTCTCCCGATTATGCCACCGGGCCCTCGATGATATGATGATACATACAAGGAAATAGGGAATGTGCTTTTGGTTTAAATGTATATTATGAAATACTTATTACCCGATTAGATTTTTTTAGGGTTCCGTACCCAAAGGGTAAAACGGGACCCTATTACTAAGACTCCGCTGTCCGTCTGTCTGTCTGTCTGTCTGTCTGACGTCTGTCTGTCTGTCCGTCTGTCACCAGGCTATAGCTCATTAACCGTGATAGACAGTTTTCACAATTTTCACAAATGGTGTATTTCTGTTGCCGCTAGAACAACAAATACTAAAAACAAAATAAAGTTAAAAATTAAAGGGTCCCCATACAAAAAACGTGTTTTTAAATGCCATCTATCTAATTAGTTTCGGCAAAATGACATAGATGGCGCTAGTAAACGAGCTCCGTCTTTCTAGATCGCGACCAAACCAAATATTCTTGGTAATATCAATTAATCAAATATATGAGGTTGAAACTCTGCTATGTTTCGTATTGTACGGAACCCTCCCTGAGTGTGCGATAAGAGACGCAATGCTAACTAGCACTTGGCCAGTTTTATTTAAAGAGTATGCATCCCTTTTAGTCCCATTGTAATTTTATCGAGATCTGATACGTATCTCCAGAGATATGGCCATAAACACCTCAAACTTTGTACTAACAATGACTAGCGCGGCATTTGAAGTCGGTTGTTTATCGCATCATTGATGTTTTGGATGTAAATCAATGTGTCTGCCTGTCTGTGGCATCGTAGTGCCCAAACGGATGAACTGATTTTGATTTAGTTTTATATTTGTGTTTGATAATGATGAATTCTGTTTGATATGAGGGAGGGAGAGAGCGAGAGGGAAGCAGGACGCCGACGAAGTCGCGGGCAAAAGCTAGTATATTATATAATAAGTGACAATAGCCCAATTAAATGGCTAAGGCGTCGGTCTGGCGATCGAGAGGTCGTGAGTTCGATTCCCACACACTGCACTATTGATGTGAACCCACTCCAGACACAAGCATATTTAGTTGAAGGGTTTAACAAAATTATTAGTAGGTAATGTGCAACCCCACCTTGCTAATAAGCTCTTCATAAAATAAAAAATAAATAAAATATAATAATAAATAATAAGGTAATCTATGAAATATAAATTATTAAAAAAAAAACCGACTTCATAACTACAAACAGGCACTCAAAAATGGAAAATAAATTACTTAATATAATTATTATAAGCGCTACGCTATCTATTTGAAGTCGGTGCCAGCCAAGTCTTTTGGATAGTAGACAGATACTATGTATGTAGTAATAAGTAGGTAGATACATGTAGGTAGTATCTATCTACTACCTATTATTTATTTTTCGCTTTTGAGTGCCTGTTTGTGGTTATGAAATCGGTTTTATTTTTTTGAAAAATAATTTATTTTACCCTTTTTAGTGCAAAACAAGTTTTCACTAAATTACATACATCTATAACATTTCGTGTCTGGGCCATTATACACTGACGGATATACTTTGTGAAAATTTCAAGTATGTGCCTATTACGGTTAAGAAGATATAGATCTGTAAAGTGCGCACATATAGACATACGGACGGACGGACGAACGGACAGCAAAGTCTCAGAAAGTGTTCATTTGGTACCCTTTGGTTTCGGAACCCTAAAAAATTGACTTCAAATGCTGCGCTAGTGAAAATATCCACTAGTCATAATGATGTCATTAAGGTATCAAAGGACAATGTCCAAAATTGCCCTGTACAATAAAAGCATCTGACACACACGATAATTAATTGTCTATTTTATTACAATAATTCCAAATACTTTTAGAACACGGACTAGTTGTATTCCAAAATTAATATTAAAAAGTATTATTTGCGATTATAAACATTAATCGCCGCCATATGGCCGCCATCTTCACCAAACGTCATGTCATGTCAAAAAATATTAGGTATGCTCAAAAACGTTGCACCCTAACAAGACTTTGCCCGGTAGAAAATTCCTGTGAAGACAAGTTAATTCTCCCCACCTTTGCTTCTATCTCGCTCACAGTTACCGTAAAAATATCTGACAAAAACCAAAATTAACGAAAAGAAAGATGTTAAAAACATTATTCAAGGTCATATTTTTTAGTCTTCAAAAGTATATGCAATAGCAACCTTCATTATGTATAATCTTCTTGGGACTATTCTTCTAAAACCATTACATTCTCCTATGTTTGAGGTATTTATCTCCATATCTCTGGAGATACTAATCAGATCTCGATGAAATTACAATGGGACCACCTCGAAAACGTACCCTATCGATTACAAAAAGAATCATTCGAATCGGTTCAGAATTGACGGAGTAATCGCGTAACACACACACACAAAAAAAACACACACACATATACACACAAAAAAAACATAACAGACGAATTGAGAACCTCCTCCTTTTTTGTGAAGTCGGCTAAAAATCCAAACATGCAATTATTCTCAATCATTGAGAAGCAAATTTGGATTCGAAAACTGCCTTTAGGCAGATTTTTGCAATTCACAATACTTCGATCTGTTACTTTTTAACCGACTTCACAAAAAAGGAGGAGTTCTCAATTGGTCAGTATTTTTTTTTTTGATATTTCAATTCCTAAAAAATCTATGATTTTAATTGGAACTGTTTCCGCGACAGAATATTTCACGGATTTATCAATATTAAAAATTTTAAATAAAGCTTCTGAATCCGAATAGCTTTTCGAATGATTGAGAATCAGGGAGTCTATTTTATCGACTAAACTTATAAGGTACGGCCACATCGTCCTGCGATCTGCGGGCGTGATCTCAGTACTTTTCAATTGTTTTCTAATCGCGTTAGGTGTGAACCAGTCGGTACAAACACTACTGCGCTATCTGATCGCCGCCTAGATCGTGCACGCAAGGACGCTGCGGTGTATCCGTTCCTTTAAGGTTTTGTTTCACCAAAGGCAGCGTACTTCATAAATTCTTAAAATCGTTTTAAAGTGGGTACAAAGTGGTAGCAACTCATTACAGCGCAGCTTTCAGTGGACCTCGGAAGCGGGGCAATTTCCCAGCCGGCGAGATCAAAGTGAAATTCACTTAGCTGCCTCATCAAAGACGCCGCCTTGCTAGTGATGGGCTCTTATCGATAAAATAAAAATCTTCTTACTATGAGTCATTTTACTTTTAGGGAAAAAAAATGCTCGGGTTTAATTATGTCGTATAATAAGCGGAGGATTAGGCGTGATTAGGTAACAGAGTGACAGAGTAACACATTTTTTAATAATATTAGTATGGAAGTATGGATAAGCAAGCGTGTGCCCACTATCTCACCTGATGTTAAGTGAAGATGTGATATTTATTTGCACACCAAAAGAACGGTAACAATTAAAAAAAGATAACTCTAAACTTATCTATCACCATAGCAATGCAAAGGGTAGTCTTATCGCTTAAAGCAATTTCTTCCAAACAACCGAATAGTAAAGAAAATACTGTACTGTGAAGGACGGTGGTGTATCAATATAAAAAAAAGTTTGTTGAAATTGAATGAATGTTGAATGTATGTTATGTTGAATGAATGTAAAATTATTGGGGTAGATTTGCTTGTTTTTTTCCAGCACTTCAACTATTTATTAACATCCGATTCAAAACTATAAGTTATTAAGGTGGGTACAGATTGGTGCAATGCAACATGTAATGCAACATGCAATGCAAGAATTTGAGTTCCACATTGCTGCAATGTATCATGTAATGTAACAGAATTCCCATAGTGTGGACGCCTCGCGCGCACGAACTGCGCTTGGGTCGCGCACGCTCTGAGCGTTACAACTCGTACGCGGCTCGATCCGAGATTAGTCGGTTTTTAGTACGAACACAGAGGGATTTTCGATTCTGGACGTTCTGATTCGTAGTCAATGCGCGTACCGCGCGCGCCACACGTCCAAGGCAGCAGGGAACATGCAATGTCAGGCAGAATATTACATTACATGTTGCATTGCACCAATCTGTACCCACCTTAAAGTTCGTGTCTTGTATTTCCAAAATCAAAATATAAAAATCACACTTTCACAAGTATAACTACTTCCTTAATGTTTTAATAATGTTCAATAAACTTAGGTCCCAGCTATTTGTGATTTCATGAGAAAAATAAATGGATATTGTATTTATAGATACGCGATGTCGATAAAGCGATCGACACATGTTTATAAAACACATGTCAATCGCTATATCGACGATCGCGTAGGTCACGTTAAATTCCCGAATTTTAATTTTAAGTTTAAAATGAACGTGAGTTTTTATAATAGGATATTGTATTGTTATATTATATATACTTGATATATAAATATACTTTGATTTATTCTATTTTTTATATCATATAGGCTAGCTTTTGACCGCTCACCTATCACTATTTCACCTGTTGGTAAGTAATGATGCGGTCGAGGATGGTTGCACGCTAGGCCAAGAATGGGAACTGGCTCTCAAGGATAGCTGCCGGAACATATTAGGTGTTTGACGACAGATTTTCTAACCTGGGTGGTGGTAGCTGGCCAGACGAACACTAAATTGTGTCCTACCACCATGCAAAAAATATTATTTTAAAAACCTGCATATAAAGTGGCCTGAATTATCGATATTTTTCAGTCGACAGTTTCCCCCATCCCTACGTCTGAAAATAATATTTAGCGTAGTCACACCCGGACGATATTTTGACGCAGGCACGTCCTTAACTTAGTTTGATATCGAGAATATTGAATTTGCACAATGAATACTACTTGTTCATTTCAAAATACGATTAAAGAAAACTATATCTTACGCCTGCCTGCAAATTGACCTTTAGAAGTAGGTCATTCAGTATTAATTTTACAAGCTTTTATTTTTTATTTAAATTTAGGTACTTGTATGTCCTGGAATTTTCAATCGACTTATTACCAATAATTAAGAAAGCTTAAAAACTAAAAAAAAACGACTTCCATGCCCCGCGAGTCCGATCCGATTCGAATAGTTATTTTTTAATCGGTAGCTTACATTTCCGCAGTGGTCCCATTGTAATTTCATCGTGATCTGATAAGTATCTTAAGAGATATGACGACAAACGTCTCAAACTTGCTACTGAAACTGACTCGCGGGGCATGGAAGTCGGTTGTTTTAGTTTTTAAACTATCTTAATTATGGAAACTAAATTATTAATTACCGGCAGGTTCGATTGAATTCAAACTTGATACTCGCGTGCAGTAAAAATTTCGCATTGTGTGAACGCGGTTTTATCTATAACCTTCTTGATCTAAGCCAGAAATTTTCGTCTGCAAATGCAAAACGAGATAAAATGTCCACTTAAACCTTTTGTCAGAGGTTTCAAAGTGTCTTGAAAGATGAAATAAAATGCAGATGAGATCCCACTCAGTTACACTCAATTTGAAGCGGTTACCCTCTATCCTCCGTGGGTTACCCAGTGAAATGTCAGATTTTGATACATTCTTAAGTATAATTTTTGAAAAATTTGCAGAAATCTTTTGTTTCTTTTGAACAGTGATATGAAACAAATATAGTAGTTATAGCCGAACAACACTGCTTTAAAAAACTGACTATAATTTGCCTACTTACCACGGTACCTACTTTATACTTATACGTGCAGTTTACTTGAATAACTGTTACCTTAAATGCATATGCTTAACTCATAGACGTAATATAATGGATGGTGCACTGATGTTTTGACAAATTCAATTTAATCAGTATGCTTTAAAAATAAGGTTGTAATTGCTTTGTAGAACAAAACGGCCCAATTGAGAGACACCAAGATGGGAGTATGTCCTTGTCTAACAACCTGCTAGTGCTATATATGTTCTATACTATATATATGGTATATATATAAATTGTCCATACAAAAGAAAGGGACAAACTCCGTTCGAGGTCGGTCTCTTGGGGGCCGGTGTACGCGATCAAGTTTAATATGTAGCAGCTAGCAGGTCTGTGGCTTAACTTAAATGCACTTTATTTATATGCAGTTTATGAAGAAAACATAAGACTCTATACGCCACACCAAGAAGTTTGGAATCAACTCTTCTGGGCTCTACCAAAAAGGTTGATTCCAAACTTCTTGTGCCACACCTATTGTTAGTAAAGACTAGTAGCGGTCAAGGCAATTACCCTGAATTATTCTTCTAGTTAATATGGAAATGATACAGCTTAAAAAAAACTAATCTAATGTAAAACAATCTTAGCTTTTAAGACCCTGCAATTCTTGTACAAATATAACCTATTCTTGTATATTATTTATTCGCGTAATTCCGAAACGGCTCAACGATTCGGTTGAAATTTTGTTTTTCGATAATGTTTTGCATTTAAATGTAACGTACAAACATAAACATTTAAAACGTCATTTACACATATACGTAATATAAAAGATGGTGTACTGCAGATGTTTTGACAAATTCAATTTAATCCTTATGCTTTAACGATAAGGTTGTAATTGCTTTGTAGAACAAAATGGCCCAATTGAGTGACACCCGGGTGGGAGTGTGTCCTTGTCTAACAACCTGCTAGTCCTATATATGTTCTATACTATATGTATAGTATATATAAGTTTTTCATACAAAAGAAAGGGACAAACTCCGTTCAAGGTCGGTCTCATGGCAGCCGATGTACGCGATCAAGTTTAATATGTAGCAGGTCTGTGCATTTACGCGATCTCGATATTGTAATCGACAATTGTTTTGTATTATAGTTTGACAACTATCTCGCCTGGTGGTAAGCGATGATGTGGGCGAGGATGGTAAACACGCTAGGCCTAAAAAAATGGTCTTATTCTCAACGGCTGTGCTGCCGGAACATCGTTAGGTTTAGGCTGCAGACTTTCTCCTTAGTGGTGGCAACAACAACTGGCAATGACAATGGCTACTTTTTGGTAGCAAGTCAGGCGGAACATTGATATTATATCAATGCGCTCCTACCACTATAACCACTAAAGCACAGAATAATGAATAGCACAAGTAAGTAAAGTAGAGGTCATACATACATTGTATTGAATAGAAAACATAGATCGAATCCTACAATTCACGGACGTAATTCACCGACCGTGTTTGTGGATAGGTATTGAATTAACACTAGATATACCAGCGCGAGTGGTGTGACTGCGATCTACCTAAAATACAGATAAAAGAGAAGAAGATGACTTCTAGATAATACTGGTGACGTGCCCTGACTTCACATGGGTGAAAATTATACCATATGCACTTGTTTTAAGGTGCGACCACACCGCGGCGTCCTGCGTCCGCGTGCGCGTTCGCGAGCTGATTTTCAATCGTCTTCTGATAGCCGTAGATCGCGTTTGGTGTAAAACAGTCAGTAAAATTTACTGGGCTATCTGATCGCCGCCTTAATCGCGCACGCAGGTAGCCGCGGAGTGGTCGAACCTTTATAGGCAACTTACTACGCTGTAAAACTGACAAAAAGTCCATATTTATATAAACAGTATATTATACAGCCTAATCGTATGTCCAATCTAAAAGTTTATTCTTAATTATTAATGAAAAATTTATAAAACTAATTGAATAGTTTCACAGATTAGGCTAAATTGCAAGCACTAGGCCCGGTGAGGGCCCGGTGGAGTAAGTGGGACAATGGTCGGCTTTGACGCCAGAGGTACCGAGTTCTATCCCCGCCGTGCACCAATCGATTTTTGTATCGAATAATTTATGTGCGCTTTTCATAGTGGCCCACTGGTAAAGGAAAAACATCGATAAGAAACAAACAACGCCCGCATGGTGGTAGGACACTATCTAGTGTCCGCCTGGCAAGCTACCACCCTCAAGTTAGAAAATCTGTCGCCAAACCTCTAATGTGTTCCGGCAGCTGTCCCTGAGAGCCAGTTCCCATTCTAAGCCTAGCGTGCTTACTATCTTCGACCGCATCATCACTTACCAACAAGTGAGATAGTGGTCAAACGCTAGCCTATAAGATATTTTAAAAAAACTACGTCGCTCAGGTGTGCCCGGACTATAGATATGGTACGGCCAATCTTCAGAAGAGGTTCATCTACAATTCATTAGATGGCCGCCATTTTGATTCGCTGACTGAAGATTCCCTTTGTACTTAGAGGGTCCTTAGGGGGTTCAGGTAGGAAACCGATTTTCATGGCAGTTATATTATATAAGGCTGAAATTCCTGAATTATGACGTCAGTCGATAACCAACAATCAAATGATAAATATTCATAATCCATTACACAAATAAGATCGTTTAAAAAATTAAAAGAACCGACTTCAAATGCCGCGCTATTAATTTTCAGCACTAAAATTGATGTGTTTATCTCCATATCTCTAGAGATACTTATCAGATCTCGAAGAAATTACCATGGTACTACTACACTTGGGATATCACCTTTCCAACAAAAAAAGAATAATCAAAATCGGTTCATAAACGACAAAGTTATCCGCGCAAAAAAAAACATAAGAAAATTAAAAAAAAATATATACGGTCGAATTGAGAAACCTCCTCCTTTTTTTGGAGTCGGTTGGTAAAAGAATGAAAGACAATACATTTATTCATGGCCATAAAACAAAATGTTAGTAGTAACAATATCGGTAAGTTAATAATAGTTGGCTTTTTAAAGCGCACATGCTCAGCATAATGCATTTAACCGACTTCACAAAAAAGGAGGAGGTTCTCAATTCGACTGCGTTTGAGAGATTATGCCTCCCGTTTGGTCCCATTCAAATTTTATCGAGATCTGATGATCATCTCCGGAGATATGAGGATAAACAATATAAACAAATTTGATACCTCGATGACACGATTTTGGCGCGGCATGTGAAGTCGTTTTTTTTCGTTTTGTACGATCATAATTTATTTTTTGTCGCGTCAAGTAGTCACCATGTCAATAATAATTACTTATTAATCTAGGTATATTTTAAATAAACAAAATACAAACAAACAGTGAATTATATCAATAATTCTTCATAGCTAAGAAGAATACTATACCAAGCGGCAATACCCCAATGGTTAAGGCGTGGAGAGGTTGTGAGGTCGATCCCGACCCATTGCATATTGACGTGAACCCACTCCAGACACAAGCATATTTAGCTTAGATGGACTATATATATATAATTAGTTAACAAGACTACTAGATATGCATAGAAACACACATAGCTAGTAAGCTTTTTTTTTAAATTCATAGGAACTTCCCAAACGAATAAATGAAAATCAATATGTTCCTTTCCCTGGGCTGTACCCACAAAGAATACATGCGTATCCAACAGCGTTTATTGCAGCAATTAATGCAGTACATAAGATCGCTTAAAAAACTAAAAGAACCGACTTCAAATGCCGCGCACCGTACTGTACCGTAACAAGTAATAAGTAACCCGTACCAAGTTTGAGGTGTTTATCTTTATATCTCTTGATATACTTATAAGATCTTCAGATAATCACTATGGCACTACCCTTGGGATATCTCCTTTCCAACAAAAAAAAACATCAAAATCGGTTTATAAACGACGAAGTTATCCGCGAACAAAATTTTTCAAGCTATCTTTTAAAGCGACTTCCAAAAACAAGGAGGTTTATTCAATTCGACCGTATATTTTTGCTCAGTACCATAGACGTAATATAAAAGGATGGTGCACTGCAGATGTTTTGACAAATTCAATTTAATCCGTATGCGTTAACAATAAGGTTGTAATTGCTTTGTAGAACAAAACGGCCCAATTGAGTGACACCCGGGTGGGAGTGTGTCCTTGTCTAACAACCTGCTAGTTCTATATATGTTCTATACTATATGTATTATATATAAGTTTTCTATACAAAAGAAAGGGACAAACTCCGTTCAAGGTCGGTCTCATGGGGGCCGGTGTTCGCGATCAAGTTTAATATGCAGCAGGTCTGTGCTCAGTACTCACCGACGGTAGTAAGCAGCATGTTGTCCAGCAGTAAGGCGATGGCTACGATGACGAGGACCAGTTTCCTGGACTCCCTGAGAGCCGCGATCTTCGCGCGCCACCCACCGCCGTACCCGTCTGACGCGGCTCCCATACTGGAGGTCGTCTGTGGATCATATCACGTATTAGAAAGGGTTTAAAGTGTCTTGCTGATATCCTAGTATTAAGTGATATCAAACAAGTGAATTAATAATTAAAAATAATGAAAAAAAACGCATAAAGTTAAAACAATTCAATTAAAGTTCGAACAATTTCTTTTTTTGAAGTATTTTGCCTACGCGCTTTGATAGATAAGTAAAACAATTTGCGGCGCATGCCTCGTGTTGCATGCGCCTTTAATTAAATTGAATAGTAATACAATTGACTGACTTGCTACCAAAAAGTAGCTTAATACGATCAAGCCTGCCTTATGGTGTTTCGGCAGCATATAGCCCTTGAGAGTTAATATTCTAGGTCTAGCGTGTTCACCATCGTCGTACACATCGGCACTTAAACACTTATCACTAGGCGAGATATAGTATAAGATATTAAAAAAATATATATTTCAAAGTATAAAATGATAAAAGTAATTCTTGAGACAAAGTACGCTGATTAGCTTACTAGTGTAAGTCTAGATTGTAGCTAATAGTTTCCTAAAACCTACGCTTCTCTCGGAATAGATGATAAACAGTTCCGTCCATTTGATATTCTAGGTCATCGGGTCATCTGTGAACATTAGTTGTACTGCTACCTAATCTGTGATGTATACTTGTACATACATATAGGTACATATACATATACTCTGTAGGTATATACTTTGACCCTCTGATTTCGCATATTGTTTAAGTGAACATGGAATTCGTTTTCTTTACTTATATTATATTTCGAGTACGTGGTTCAATTTTTTTCAAAATCTGTAGAATTTATTTTTAAATGTCAAAATGTTTAAATGTCAATAAGTAAAGGACAGTCTTTTAAGAACCTAAGTCGTAAGAGGTCTGTATAGTCCCCTTCCAAAACTATATAAATATCCTGTATAAAATAAATTTATGGTAGAAATTATAATCTTTAAACTCCCGAATGACAGTTGAAACGGAAGCACCGCCATATTGTGTGGTGGCGCGTCGTTAGCGCGCTCTCATTTCCGGCGGCCATCTTGCAATTGTCCGCGTTTCTATAGTCGTTTTGTGATTTTTAATTGGGCATATTATCGTTCGGAAGACCCTCGGTGTGTTTTATTAATAACTTGTTCAAAGTTAAATGATGCGAAATCTCTATAAATTAAATTAAATTATGATAATTCATTAACATTTCAAGCTGAAAGCTTTTTTTAGCTTTTAGCTGAGCACTGCGGCTTCGCCAGTGTTGTAAATACATATACATTTATTCCATAAAATTCTTGTAAAATCTTATCTTTCTTCTCTTTTTAAATTCAAATTCATTCAATTTTTCCACTTTTGTTTGCAGATCTAGGGTTGCCCATTACGACGGTAGTATGCAGCTGATAGACGGACGGACAATCAGTTCTTTTCGGAATATGATTTGTACTGCGATTAGTTTGCGTTTTTTTTATTTACTAGCAGTGCCCCGCGGCTTCGCCCGCGTTAATAACTTCATTCATTTCTTTAATTTTTTTTCGTAAAAACACATGAAAATCTGAATTAGACATAGACCATATCGGTCTACTCGTTTTCAAGTTATGGCGTGACCAAGGGACATAGCGACTCATTTATATAAAACCCAAAAAATCATATTGATTTTCAAACTTTGTTTTGTTTGTTTGTACCCCATTTCACTCTCCTAAAGGTGGAATTTCGAAAAAGCCTGAAACACATATTTACTTACTTATTTACAGAAGTACTTGTGAGAAGTTTCCAATAAAATAGACTATCTTATGTTGTGTCTATATAAAAACTTTGAACTCCCGTGTCATCCCTTTAAGGAGTCAATTTTGGAAAATCCTTTCTTAGCGGAAACCTGCGTCATAAATCATAACAACTATCTGCATGCCAAATTTCGCCAAATGCGTTAAGTAGTTTGAGCTGTGCGTTGATAGATCAGTCAGTTAGTCAGTCAGGCGGTAACGTTTTCGGTTTATATGTACAGATTTCATTATTTACGTTAAACTGTATTTACATACTGTATTACATAGTGAATTGAACCAGGAAATACATGTTTTCTATACTTACAAATTTCATTTTGCACACGAATGTTGTCAAACCAAGTATGTAATAAAATTTACCATAGAAACTTTATCACCCTGTTTAACCATTTTAGGGGATGATTTTTGAAAATTAAAGTACCTTATTATGTTTTATTTCAGGACCTATACTATCTACATTTCCAATATCATCAAAATCGATGTAGTAGTTATGCAGATACGTGGAAACAAACATTAATGTATTTTCTATGATTTCTCCAGATAAAATTACATATTCACTCCCCCTAGGGGTAAATTTGAAAGAAATAAAAAATACATGTTTCATTATTTGTTTTAAGTTTTATTTGTACCTAGTTTTGAGTGAACCAGACCAAGGAATAACATTTTTATAGAAACTTTATCAACCTATGTTACCCCTTCAGGGGTTGAATTTCGAAAATCAAATTACTCTATATGTTATTTTAAAACTTATACTATCTACGTGTCAAATTTCATTAAAATCGGTTAATTAGTTATGCAGATACGTCAAAATAAACATGACTTGATTTTATATGATTTTTCCATACTCAATTCATTTTACCCCTAGGGGTTGATTTGGAAAATAAAAAAATACGTGTCTCGCTATTTGTTTTATAGATTATATGTACCAAGTTTTGAGTGAATCGGACTAAGGAATACGTGGAAACAAACATTACTGAATTTTCTATGACTTTTCTAAACAACATTAAAAACAATTTTACACCGCCCTTAGGGGTATATTTGAAAAAATAAAAAACACGTGTCTCATTATTTGTTTTAAGGTTTGTTTGTGCCGAGTTTTGAGTGAATCGGACAAAGGAATACGTGAAAACAAATGTTACTGAATTCTTTATAATTTTTACAAAGAAAAATCAATTTTCAAGCCCCTTAAGGGGTAGTTTTGAAAAAATGAAATACACGTGTATAATTATTTGTTGGATAGATTATATGTACCGAGTTTTAAGTGAATCGGGCCAAGGAATTAGTGAAAACAAACATTACTGAATTTTCTATCTATACCAAACAAAATCATTTTACACCCCCCTAAGGGGTAGTTTTGAAAAAATGAAATACACGTGTCTCATTATTTGTTGGATAGATTATATGTACCGAATGTTGAGTGAATCGGGCCAAGGAATACGTGAAAACAAACATTACTGAATTTTCTATGAATATTCCAAACAAAATCATTTTACACCCTCCTTAGGGGTAGATTTGAAAAATAAAAAAAACACGTGTCTCATTGTTTGTTTTATGGTTTGTTCGTACCGAGTTTTAAGTGAATCGGGCCAAGGAATACGTGAAAACAAACATTATTGAATTTTCTATCTATTCCAAACAAAATCATTTTACACCCCCCTAAGGGGTAGTTATGAAAAAATGAAATACACGTGTCTCATTATTTGTTGGATAGATTATATGTACCGAATGTTGAGTGAATCGGGCCAAGGAATACGTGGAAACAAACATTACTGAATTTCTATGACTTTTTCAAACAAAATCATTTTACACCCCCCTTAGGGGTTGATTTTCAAAAATAATATTAGCCTATATCTTAAATTAGAACCTACACTACCTACGTTTTAAATTTCATCAAAATTGTTTTAGTGGTTATCGAGATACGTGGTAACAAACATTCACACACACACACTTACTTTCGCATTTATAATGTTAGTAGGAGTAGGATTGTGTTTCATTATTTCATAATTTTATGATAAAAAATTGTGTGAAGTACTGAAACATGCATTGGGGGTGCACGTAATAGTACCGTTGGCAACCCTACATTAACCAGGGGAATTAAACATTTCTCAACCAACTTCCAAAAAGAAGGATGTTCTCAAATCGTCTGTTTGTTTTTTTTTCTTTTGTTTTTGTGTGTATGATACGCGAGTACTCCGTCAATTCTGAACCGATTCGAATGATTCTTTTTGTAATCGGTAGGGTACGTTTCCGAGGTAGTCCAATTGTATTTTCATTGAGATCTGAAAAGTGTCTTCAGAGATATGACGATAAACGTCTCAAACTTGCTACTGAAATTGACTCGCGGGGCGTTGAAGTCGGTTGTTTTAGTTATTAAACTATCTTAATTATTTAAGTGTGACGTTTCACGTTTGTATGGAAGCTGAATGGCTCATTACATTTGTTTTTTTTTTTACTAGCTTTTATTTAACTTGCAATATATGTATGTTTGTTCGGGTGAAATCTTGGAAACTTAATTATTTTAAATTTAAAGCAATACGTTATGTTTTTGTTATATTTAGAATAATAATTATTTAAATGATATATTTAATGTTATTTGACGTGTGTAAGTGCAGATTTTTAATTGGCCATATACTGAATAAATGCTTTGACTTTTGACTTGACTTGAGTTATGTACTGGTAGGACTTCTGCTAGTCCGCCTGGGGCGGTGCTACTTGCGCGCACTTAGCCAATTAATTCAGCCGTGAAATAGGAATGTATGCCAGTTTGAATGGCAGTATCCAGTGCCATTACAGGGCATGTGAGACTACACATATTTATGTCTCGAGGTAACAGGCGTAGTGCAGTGACATGCCAAATTATGCTATCTGGAATTTTTCATGCCGCTGTATCTGTAATAGGTAGACGCCATCGCTTACCATCAGGCGAGTGTCGTGTTTGTCCTGTTACCATATTATTGTATAATTTAAAAAATGTTTATTTACATACATAATAAAACGAAAAAATACACATAGACGACCTGAGAACTTTCTCCTTTTTGAAGTTGGTAAAAATAGGTTTAGAACATTCAGCAACATAGCTATGTACTATGTAGACCGTACACTAATTTAATTGGTGTTAAGAAATAAAATTACATCGTCTTAAAGAATGTACACACAGCAAATGCACTTTCTAGGTAAATCTATGTCTGTGATCTAAAGTCTCCTTTTAAAAGATTTAACAATGGTTCCCAATACTCTCTTGATTTCTCGGGGGAATTCCCGATTATAGAGGGATAAGGGATTTAGTTTTAAATTTATTGAAGTTCGATCAGGGATTTAAGATGCCGGCAATAAACGAATAGGCCAATTGTTACTTATTTAAAATGTTTAGGGTTCCGTACCTTAAAATAAAAAAGGAACCCTTATAGGATCACTTTGTTGTCCGTCTGTCTGTCTTTCTGTCTGTCTGTCTGTCTGTCTGTTCGTCTGTCAAGACCCTTTATCTCTAGAATGGGTGGAGGTATCAAGTTGAAACTTACACTAAATACTTGGGTTTACGGTATCTTTCGGCTGTGAAAAAAAAACCTATAAGTCAACGCTATCAAAAGATATGACCGTTTATGTTGCATGTTTTCGAATATTTTACGAATTCACAAAGGAATCAAAACCTATAGGGTACTTCCCTTTGACCAAGAATAAAGAAATTTGGCAAGAAGAAATAATATGAAAACCGTTAAAAAAGTTAACCGAAAAGGTTTGCTAACAATAATATCGTTTAAAAACTAAAAAACAACCGACTTCAATGCCGCGCTATTCATTTTCAGTACCAATTTTAAGATGTTTATCTCAATATCTCTGGAGATACTTATCATACCTCGATAAAATTACCATGGTACCACACTTGGGATATCTCCTTTCGAACAAAAAAAGAATAATCGAAATCGGTTCATAAACGACGAAGTTACACGCGAACAAACATAAAAAAAAAAAAAAAAATATACGGTCGAATTGAGAAACCTCCTCCTTTTTTTGAAGTCGGTTAAAAATAGGCCAATTCATTATTACCTGCGGTTAGAGCATCAACCGTGTCTACGCATTTGTCTATGGATCGAACTGCAAAGTTAAGTTTGTCCTTTAACCTAGTTGGACAAGTTTGTACGGAACCTTCGGTGCGCCAGGGCAACTCGCACTTGGCTAGCTTTTTATTGAAACTAAAAACCTACTTTTATGATAAGATAATTATTTTTTGTTACGGAATTCGTAGCACGTAGCGATTAGCTACGAAAACTGCGAACTAGCGTTTTAACAATATTTTGTGACCTATTTTGTGAATTGAAATTAAATTGTTTGTTAATAATTAAGATAGTTTAAAAACTAAAACAACTTTATTGACTTCCATGCCGCGCGAGTTAGTTTCAGTAGTATGTTTGAAACGTGTATCTTCATATCTGGAGATATTTATCAGATCTCGATAAAATTACAATAGGGCCTTGAAAATGTACCTTGGAGATATTTTACTCCATATCTCTCAACAATTATAACGGAAGTTTGACAGCACAAAAATAACAAAAAAAATATATAAAAAGTTGTGCTTTATTATTTTAAGATTTTAGATTAAGAAATCGGTCCTAAATGTATACCTACGTATAAATATTACTTAAATTCAAAATTTAAAACCATCCCGACCGATCTACTCATAATCTGTTCATTGAGAGAATTCCGAGGAGCCCAAACCAAACTCGACATCTCTGCTGTAAGTTGGTGAGGCGTAGAGTATCCTGCATATTCCAGGAGATGTCCCAGCTTTAGGTCAACGCTACCAAGTTCAACAATATCGTTAAATTATGAGTATACCGAATTTGGAATTGATCAGAACAACAAAAGTTTATTTTATATCGTCATTATCTAGAAAAATGCTCAAGGTCTTCAAACGGCTGAACGGATTTTCATGAATCAAAGCTAAGAACACTCTCAATTAAGACACCTAGCAAATAAAAAGAACTAAATCAAAATCGGTTAAAAAACACAGATACACACGTAAAACTTATTACACCGCTTTCTTTTTGCGTCGGGGGGTTAAAAATAGGTCGTTTCTTTTTAAGGGTTGTTAAAATGTTTATAAGTAAAAGTAATAAAGATGTAATGGATTTATACTCACTCTATATAACTATCTTGCAATCACTCCAATACATTTTCTCCAGATTGATTTTCTAGCTAGGTCCGTTCTGGCCGAGCTTCGACGGGCGACTGAATTTCACACCAACTGAAAGCTAGAAGTCCCATCCAGCCAGAATATCTAGGACCGTGACTTGGGTTAACTCTCCCCTTTTATCTTTAGCTTTATTTGATTTTCAGCGGGACGGGGGAGGTCTTTATATTCTGGTCGTTTCTTATCAAGCTATAGCATAGACTAGTGTACTTTTCAACTTTATTTTTAGGTAGCTTAGGTTGATTTTCGTTTGTTTTGGTTGGTTTCCTTGAGAATATGGTTAGCTTAGATGAAAATACGCCTTGGCAGTAAAGGTTTAAGGTATATTTTGGTGTGTTTTAGATTAGAAAGCCACAGGTCTTCGATAAGTTAGCTCGGAAAGTGCGCGTTGGCGTATTATGGAATAAGGGCGGATGTGAAAATTCTCGATTTTTTTATTTATAAGCTTTTAGTGCATATATGGTTATTCTTAACAATTGCAGATTTTATGTACATAAAATCTGCATGAAGTTGTTACAATGTTGTAGTATAAAATTAAAATATTTGTTTTGTTATCATTTAAATTTACGGTGTTAACACTAACTAAATATTGAATTAGTAAATATTTATAAATATAGTACGACGACCTATAAATGTCTCATTTTGTATTGATGAAGCAGCCCGAGTTATGATCCGGACCAGTTGTTTTTAGCCCCCGACGCAAAAAAAGGGTGTTATAAGTTAAACGTGTGTATCAGTGTATGTGTGTCTGTCTGTGGCATCGTAGCGCCGCAACCGATGAACCAATTTTGATTTAGTTTTTTTGTTTGATAGGTGAGAGTGTTCTTAGCTTTGTTTCATGAAAATCAGTGCAACCGTTTAAATATTATCAGCTCTTTTTTAGTTGATGAGACTACGATTGCAACTTTTATAGCGCTTTGACAGCGGACGTAAAAATAAATCAAAATGGCGCTTCGGCGTACCACTTCCCCGCCATTCTGAGATGTCGTGTTTAGGCTCATTGAAATGGTCTCCATTAAGAAATAATACATTTGCAAATCAGTCGGGAGTGGTTTTAAATTTTAAATTTAAGTATTATTTCGGTCAGTGCCAGTTTTTTTTTTCATTTGTTTGCTCAGTTGTTTTTTGGTCGTTTAATCGATGAGACCGCGATGAGTGTCTCACGATTTGTGAGGGCGTCAGGGCGCACTGTTGTGTGCATACCTCGGTCAGTTGGTACCAGCTGCAACGATTTATACCGAGCTGTTGGTGGATGTCAGGAACAGACAACAAACAAAAAATGTCGAAAGTGACCACAGGCCTGTAATTGCAACGGCCAAACTACCAAATTCCTATAGGCTGTAATGAGACAGAAGCAGCGCTGAAGTGATGGCGTCGCTCGCGCTACGGGAGCTGCATGCACCTGATAGCTTCATTGTGCGATGATGGAGCTACAACAGCCAACAAGGGGCCCTGAATGGGCGTGCTGCACGAACTCCTCCGAGGTGACTCTAGCCTTCAGGCTCGCTTTATTCTCCGAGTCACCTCGGAGGAGTTCGTGCAGCACGCCCATTCAGGGCCCCTTGTTGGCTGGAGCTCCAACATCCCGCAATGAAGTTATCGGTTGCATGCAGCTACCGTAGCGCGAGCGACGCCATCGCTCCAGCGCTGCTGCTGTCTCATTACAGCCTATAGGAATTGGTAGTGTGGCCGTTGCAATGACAGGCCTGTGGTCACTCTTGACATTTTTGGTTTGTTGTCTGTTCCTGACATCCACCAACAGCTCGGTATATATCGCATCGACCAGAATGAAATCTATCTGATGCCTCCATTTTTTGCGACAAATCTCCCATTTATTGCGACCATTCTCCCACGTATATTGGTGTTCGAATTTATGTGAATTATTAAACACAATCCAAAATTTCATCGTACCGACGGGACTCGAACTGTAATGATTTCTTCCGAATGATTAACTTACGTAATAAGTAGTCATAGATGGCGCCACCAATGCATAATTGCGTCGTATCGATGTATCGAACCGTGGCTTAATTGGCAGAGCACCTGGACGTGTAATCCGGGGGGGTGCGGGTTCGAGTCCAGTCGGTACGATGAAATTTTGGATTGTGTTTAATAATTCACAAAAATATAAAGTGTGAGACACTTCAAAGTTTATTTGGAACGTAGCGGTCAATATTCGATCAGAAATAGGGTCCCATTCAATCAAGTACCGTTTAGCTTTCTCGTTCAACAGCAGCCCGACACCGTTGTAACTCCGATTACCACCACTGTACAGAAAAGTGTGTCACGTTCACGTTTCTCTACTCCACTGTTTCTAATTTTGTGCTCAGACAATCCTAACACCAGTAGGTTGTGTTGTTTCATAAATTTGATTACTTGTCCTAACTTCTCTTCTTGTAATTTCTTCTTTTCAGTCATCGATCGGACATTCCAACATCCGATTGAAAAATTTTCGTTTTCTGTGTTGTTGTTCATTATTCTCTGTTTTTATATAGCACATCGCGGCTGATCGTGGCTCTTTCAATTTTTTGACGGACTGCTGTGACGCCGGTCGTGCTGCGCCGGCATGGTGCGACCGCGGTCGTAGATCGTAGGTGTGACGCCGGTCTTATTGCGCCGGCACGGTGCGACCGCGGTCGTAGGTGTGACGCCGGTCGTGCTGCACCGCTTGCATGGTGCGACCGCGGTCGTAGGTCCTAGGTGTGACGCCGGTCTTACTGCGCCGGCACGGTGCGACCGCGGTCGTAGGTGTGACGCCGGTCGTGCTGCACCGCTTGCATGGTGCGACCGCGGTCGTAGGTCCTAGGTGTGACGCCGGTCGTACTGCGCCAGCAAGGTGCGACCGCGGTCGTAGGTATGACGCCGGTCGTGCTGCAACGCTGGCATGGTGCGACCGCGGTCGTAGGTCCTAAATGTGGCGCCGGTCGTACTGCGCTGCCGGCTTGGTGCGACCGTGGTCGTAGGTGTGACGCCGGTCGTGCTGCACCGCTGGCATGGTGCGACCGCGGTCGTAGGTCCTAGGTGTGACGCCGGTCGTACTGCGCTGTCGGCTTGGTGCGACCGTGGTCGCAGCTGTGACGTACTGCGTCGGCGTAGGTGCGATCGCGGTACGGTGCCTCGGTACCGCGCAAGCACCGTGGCATATAAATATAGGATCAGGCTCCGACATTTATATTAATATTACTTATAAATCTAATTTAATTCAATTAGATAATTAAAATAGCCATGTGCAACGGACAACCGTCGACGGGCTAATGAGCGGAATGAGCCGACTTCTTCGTCTTTTATACTGTTTGGCGTGGTGGGGGTACTTTAGTACATATTCTTATCTATGGGTGGGGGCGAGTGACGCATCGGCTTGTAGTTGCCTACTCGCCTGCTGCATCTGCTGTTTACAAATATTACGGCGCCGTCATATACTTAATAAGATATACTTGAGGCCTGAAACTGGCTTCGTGGGACTGGGAACGTATTCTGTATCGAAAAACATTTTCCTAGAAGATCTCTCATAGTACGCGCGACCCGCGTCACATAGCGCATTACATTATTAGTTAACATATTGCATAAACTACATTGTGTAAAGCAATATGCTATCACTGCTGAAACGAGCCCTGTGCGTGATATCAATAGCTGGGGAACGCAGCCCACAGATATATATTCATATTGTACTTAGGTATTTGCGAGAGATGGCACTTTTGGACGGCAGTTTCGGTCTCAGGCTTTCATAAAATATGTTAAAACTTACTGAGATTTGAACGCGCCATCATCGGATCATTCAACCAATTTAAAGCCACCACTGTGACGGTATGAGTAATGATGAAATTATTTATTTCAGTTGGTCGATCAAATCCTAACCGATTCACCCTTTATAATACCGCCATCTATAAAATTGCAACAGTACTACTCCAATTACTCAGTTAATTTGAACGCCATTATCGACCCATACTGTGAGCGATAGCAAACTCGAGTCTTCCTAGTTGCGAGCCTTTTCACACAGAGGGTACTTTTCGTAGTCGTCGCTATTATTTATTATCGTTACTTTTGAATGATTTTGTTATATCTATTTATAATACACTGAATAAACTGGCCAAGTGCGAGTCGGACTCGCACACGAGTGTATAGTGTTTTTTTGATATAAAAAAATGTCGAAATATAAGTACCTAAAATATCGCAAGTCCTTGACTGGTAGATACTATTGTATCCAAAATTATATATTATCCCACTATTCGAAAAACGATGGTTGATTCCTCGACAAGTGCGCTCAAAATAGGTGTTTTCCTACAAGCCTATTGAGCCGGCGGTGAAGTTTTCATTAATTGTTGTTGTTGGCTTAAGATGAGGAATAATATTGCATGGGATTTTTTTTTTTTTTTTTTTTTTTTTTTTTTTTTTTTTTTTTTTTTTTTTTTTTTATAAAGATTACTCGCAATGTGGGTTGCACATTACTAGTATTCTTGTTAACCCCTCCAACTAAGCTTAATATGCTTGTGTCTGGAGTGGGTTCACGTCAGTAGTGCAATGGGTGGGGTGGGATTCGAACTCACGACCTCTCGATCGCCAGTCCGACACCCTATCCGTTGGGCTACTGCCGCATTGTCACTGTCCTATTTAGTAGAGTGCGCGCGGCACCGATAAAGTAACAAAAAAAAACTGGCCAAGTGCAAGTCGGACTCGCACTCGTAGGGTTCCGTAACACAGTCAAGTATTCCATAACTATGATTTTTCGCAACTACAAAATTAACTTTGTTTTTCATAGTGTTTGTATGTAAAACAAAGTTATCTTTGCGGTCGCCATATCTCAAAAACTGCTGACTGTATCTCGTTCAAACTAATTTTCGTTGTTAGTTTTTATTGAGAACTACAGCATATTTTTTTTTTAGATTTTTCACTCCCATACTTTAAAAGTTAGAGGGGGGGGACACACACATTTTACCACTTTAGACGCGCCTATCTTTCAAATGATTGACATTGAGAAAAAAATATTTTAGAAACCTCAATGTCATTTTTGAAGACCTATCCATAGACACCCCACACGTATAGGTTTGAAGAAAAATTTTTTTTTTGTTTCAGTTCCATGTATGGGATGCCCCCTTAAACTTTTATATTTTTTTATTTTTGTATAAAAATCGGAAAGCGGTTTACAGAATACATCTACCTACCAAGTTTCAATTCTGTAGTCCTAACAGTTTCGGAATAAAATGGCTGTGACATACGGACGGACAGACAGACATGACGAATCCATAAGGGTTCCGTTTTTTGCCATTCCGCTACGGAACCCTAAAAATACAGTTTACAAAATGACAATTCTACTTTAATAAATTATTATAATTATAATTATATTTTTATTTTACTTTCGATTAATAACTCTTACAATATATTTTATACCTACTTATTGCCAATTGAATTGAATTGAATATTGTACGGAGCAACAAATAATGAAAAATAAGCGCGCGAAGTGCGTATTACTATAACGTCGATGTGCGCAATTTAGTTTCGTATTGTAGCCATAGAAGAAAAGAAAAACAATAATGCAAATCATTTAGCTTGTTTAGTGCCATAATGTTAATAAATATCGTGGACGGCATATTGAATGCACAAGACAATCAAGACATTAGCGTGTGCGAATGAAATAGAATAGCTATATAGATAGGTATAGCCCGACTAAAATTATGAACACGAGATAGGTACATATGCCAGCTATAAGATAAAATCAACGCTCAAAACAATAAAATCGAATATGCGGAGAAGGATAAATCATAGTTATCTGTCTCGCTCTCTCATACTAGTGATTGTATAGTTTTAACCTTCTCATATTATTATGATTTATTATTATTATTTGTTACATGTCTCGGGTTGTACATGCCTGGTCGTTTGGAAGGCATTTATGGAGCCGAAGCAAGAGGCCCTTTACAACTGTTACTTAACTATAGGAAGTGGAAGTGGATGAAATGATATGGAAAACTATAAAAAGATGGTACATTGTATTATTATGATTATTGTATTAGCTGATTGATGTCTGGTTCCTGGTCTATGGGATGAGGTAGGGCACCCGCCAATTATGCCTGATTGTAGAATATTTAGACGGTTCGTGACTTGCCATACACTGAATGGGCCCCCCATAAAGGCGGACCGGTATGTTGGCGCCGAGGGGCAACATTGGCGTGGATACCTAAGGGCGTTGAGAGGTGTGCTGCACTTTCACTAAACGCTACTAGGGGCTTTATGCCTTTAACATTCTACCCTGAAGCTTAGGTCTTAGCTCTTGCGATTCCCACCACCGGCCGGCCGGTCAAGGCAAGCCGGGGGGGTCAGAGGGCCTCATTTAGCTCTCACGGGATAGGGGTACGCGGTGTTGCCACTCACCGTCGGCTCGCCACAAAGCCGCCCCTGCGGGATTATTCATTATTGTTATTTTAATGCCAGGTTTTGTTTTAATATACTCTGTTGACGATAAATATTAATCATAGTAATTTTATGCTACAGAGGTCGCACCAGCAACATAGCACCAAAGCACCGAGGAAAGTAACTCGATCGAACATCCGTTTTGATCATCTTAGCTAACGACGTCGTTCAATAATAATCCGCTAGATGGCACGAGATATGTTGTCACAAAGAGCGCTGTAAATACATTATTGACCTGTATGTTAAAATTAATTTCGGTGAAAGCCGCTAGGAGGCGTTCCCCTACTTGTGCATGCATACTTCACTCACGAACAATCAACAATACGCATATTCTTTGATTACCTATATACTAACTTGTAAGGAAAGTAAATAGTATTCCTTAATAAAATGAACTGCGAAGCTTGCAAAAGAGGCTTTACAAGTAAGTAGGTATATAATTATGTATGCAACCTAAACTAATATTATAAAGAGGAAGGAGAAGAAAGGAAGGAGACAAAGAAATAGGATTTATTTTTTTCTAATGTACCTAATTGTAAAGTTCTAATGTAATTTCTAATGTAATGTATATTAAGACGTTTATACCTACATATTAACGTCTTAAACATATTAGGTAGGTAGGATGTCATTTTCTTTCAATATTTTTGGAACTCAGAAACTACCTTCTTCATCATATTTTAAAACCATATCTGTTACAGTAAAACTTTTGTTACAACATGTCGTAAAAACATTTCATTAGATTTTACATTTACGACTTTATTCTCCAAGAGAGACGAAAGAGGTCCTTAATTTATATCGTTGTCTCGTTCGCTCTCGTTTAGATTTGTATATCTATCCCTTTTTATACTTTTAAGTGGGATTCCATCCTTTTTGCGAGTAAGCTAGGAGTTTCGCTTCTGGTTTTCTTGTTTTATAAGAATTAAGAATTGCTAAATTTGAAAGGATTTTTTCTGTCTAGTTTGTACAAGCATAGACAATGAAGGTTGGTTTAGTCTCTTTTACATCTCTCATATTCGGTAAGTAGGTCCTTATTACCCCCAAATGGGGCTTGTAGGTAACCAATTAGCGCACTAGGGTAATAATGTAGCTAGAAAAGCCCTAGGGCGGTAAGTAATTAAAAAAAAACTCTTCACTCTTTCAAAAAGTTCGCTTACATCTAACCATCATATTGGCAATAGACATCATGCATTCAGCCCAATGACAAAAGAGATCGCTTCGCTATTCAGCCTTGTCTTCGCATGAGTATAATAGTCATCAATTTTAAATATCGAACGGATGCTGGGGCTACCTTAACCACTATAAAATGGCACGGTGGGTGGAAATCCAGCAAGGTGGCTGAAGGTTACATTGAAGATTCTATACAAAATAAAAGTAAAATTACCAACGAAATAAAGGAAACTATTCAGTTTAAAAAAAATGAAACATCTTTTTCAAGAGATGATCCGCAACCATCAACTTCTGCTGAAGAAAGTTTCATCCCGTCAGATTTTGTCAATGACCAACATATATCACAATCTCAAACTATTAACATACCCAAAAAACACCTGTCCCTAAAATTTGAAAATTGTTTTCATTTCACTATACATTTTAACTAATAAAATGTTTTATTCTTGTAATGCCGGTTTTTAGGGTTCCGAACCCAAAGGGTACCAACGGAACCCTATTACTGAGACTCCGCTGTCCGTCTGTCTGTCTGTCTGTCTGTCTGTCTGTCTGTCTGTCTGTCTGTCTGTCTGTCTGTCTGTCTGTCCGTCTGTCACCAGGCTGTATCTCATGAACCGTGATAGT
This sequence comes from Cabera pusaria, assembly GCA_954871355.1. Lineage (NCBI taxonomy): Eukaryota > Metazoa > Arthropoda > Insecta > Lepidoptera > Geometridae > Cabera > Cabera pusaria. The sequence goes on along the minus strand of OX940913.1, from coordinate 9,654,969 downwards.
TAGACGGTTGAAATTTTCACAGATGATGTATTTCTGTTGCCGCTTAACAACAAGTACTAAAAACAGAACAAAGTAAAAATTAAAGGGGGTCCCCATACAAAAAACGTGTTTTTACTATAGCGCCATCTATGAACGATGGTAACCAACAAAAAGGTCACGGACCTTTGTGTTAACGTTCACATGGTGGGTGTTAGAAGTTCGTTCGACATTCGTTAGATGGCGTTGTAGTAAATATGTTTAGTATTGACACGGTATTTATATATATCGATGTTGAAACTATGTAGATACTTATTTTTTCCGGCAAATTTTGTTCAATCGGAATCCTACGTGTGCGAGTCCGACTCGCACTTGGCCAGTTTATTTAAACGATCTGAAGAGGGCCCGGTGGCGAAATCGGGAGAACGGTCAGAGGTACCGAGTTCAATCCTCGCCGAGCAGATCGAAAAATATGAGTGCTTTTCACAGTGGCCTTCCAGTGAAGGAAAAACATCGTTAACAAACCAATAGCCCCCGCATGGTGGTAGGACACTATCTGGTGTCCTTCTGGCCAGCTACCACCCTCTAGTTAGAAAATCTGTCGCCAAACATCTAATGTGTTCCGGCAGCTATCCTTGAGAGCCAGTTCCCATTCTAGGCCTAGCGTGCTTACCATCTTCGACCGCATCATCACTTACCAACAGGTGAGATAGTGGTCAAACGATAGCTTATAATATATTAAGAGAAAAGTCGCTTAAAAATCATTGCTGCAAGGCGGAATTGGAACCCACTACCTCTGACATCAAAGCTGACCATACTCGCAAAACTCCACTGTACCCTAGATTAGGGTCAATGTTTGTATTATTTGATATTTAATACCCAATCATGAAAAAAACGGATAAACGGATTTAGATGTAATTCGACTTCACTTAGTTTTCAACAGATTTACAAAAAAAAGGAGGTTCTCAATTCGGCTGTATGTTTTTTTTTGGGTGTATATTACGCGATTACTCCGTTAATTGTGAACCGGTTCGAATGATTATTTTTGTAATCGGTAGGGTACGTTTCCTAGGTGGTAGTATCTCCAGAGATATGACGAAAAAAGTCTCAAGCTTGCTACTAAAATTGAAGTCGGTTGTTTTAGTTTTTAAATTATCTTAATTATAATATTACTTAACACATAGAACACACACATAATTTTAAGCGCATGCGAAGCCGCGGTACACAGCTAGCATAGAATAAATGTTTTGAATTAATCTATTTTAATGTGATAAGCCCCAGGATGTAAGACAAAAATAAACAAAAAATATTGTGTTTCAAATATATAAGTATATTAGAATTTTTTCAGAGATGTATTTTCTTCATCTTTATTCCAATTCTAATTCTATTGCTATGATGGCTTTTCACATCACTAGTTTTATTGTTCTACAGAACATTCGTTTGTCGTTTATCTACACTTATACATATATTACATATAACATACATATTACATACTACATATATATTTATATCTTATAGGCTAGCGTTTGACCACTATCTCACCTGTTGGTAAGTGATGATGCGGTCGAAGATGGTAAACACGCTAGGCCTAGAATGGGAACTGGCTCTCAAGGATAGCCGCTGGAACACATTAGATGTTTGGCGACAGATTTTCTAACTAGAGGGCGGTAGCTGGCCAGGCGGACACTAGATAGTGTCCTACCACCATGCGGGGGTAGTTGGTTTCTTAACAATGTTTTTCCTTCACCGGAGGGCCACTGTGAAAAGCGCACATACATTTTTCGATAGAAAAATCAGATAATCGATAAGAAAAGAGATGCAGTTATACAACTGTCTAGCTGCATCTCTTTTAGAGAGTACCGGCCCAGGAGATAAACTTGGTGATCATGACCTGATGCTAGGACCATCAGGTCATGATCACCAAGTTTATCACTTACAATATTGTTGAAGTAAGATTTTACTAAATTTCATATTTATCAGTATTATTAACTAGAAATAAACTGGCCAAGTGCAAGTCGGACTCGCAAACATCTAATTTATAGTTTTATCAGTATTTTTTAAATTATTTTATTTACTAACTATAAATTATGAAATTTATATATTAATAGAATTTTTTGTATTTTCAGTTTGTGAGGGAGCTTTGGGACTTTTTATTTTATCTTTATATTTTCGGACTTTATAATTCGGACTCATGGAAATGTTTATTTTAAAAGAGTTGATTTATTAAAAAAAAATGATAAAATTTGTTTTTATAATAATTTTATAATTTCTTTATGTTTATAACAAATTTATGTTGAATATATTTTTGTATAACTCGTAGGGTTCCGTAACACAGTAGAGAATTTTTGTATGTATAATTTTTCACCGCCAAAAAAACTAATTTGTTTGTATGAAAAACAAAGTAATATTTCCGGTTGCTATATCTCAAAAACTGCTGACTATATCTCGTTCAAACCAATTTTCGTAGAAAGTGTTTATTGAAATCTACAGCATATGTTTTTTTTTTTTTTTCACTCCCTTACTTTCAAAGTTAGAGGGGGAAGGGGGGGGGGACACACATTTTACCACTTTAGAAGAGTCTATCTTTCAAACGATTGACTTTTAGAAAAACTTGTAAATAGGTACATTTTTTTTTTTTTTTGTAGTGATTCATCTACTTCACGTAGATGTCTCACTGCTATTACAATCTAGCCTTCTAATTAGGCTAATAAGTAATTTGATTTTAACTTAATTTACTATTAAAATATTACTAAGAATGTGTCCATTAACACTTTTCCTAATGTCTCTATTAAGGGGTAGACACTTTGTTATTGTGTTCTTTTATATAGCGTTCACTATCACTACACTTATGCTCACTTAGTAAAATATCACTAAATTAATTCGAACGGTTTTACCCTTTTTAGTCTTCTAACTATGTCCGTGTTGTCGAGGAGCTGGATAGCCTCGACGTTCACATGATGGTGAAGTCTGCGATCGTGAGCTTCAGCATATTGTTTTATCGTTTTAGCGACGTGTTCCACTTTAAGGTCCCGATGGAGATCATCATTTCTTATGTACCAGGGTGCCTTTACAATGCTCCTGAGTACTTTGTTTTGAAATCTTTGTATAATCTGTACGTTGCTCTGTTTGGTGCATCCCCATAGCTGGACACCATAAGTCCATATTGGCTTAAGGACCTGTTTATATAATAGCATTTTGTTATGCACTGACAGAGATGAATGTTTTCCGAACAGCCAGTGCATATTCTTGTAGCGAAGCTCTAATTCGTCACGTTTCTTTTTGACATGCAGCTTCCAGCTTAGCTTTACGTCTAATGTCATCCCTAGATATTTTGCTTTGCTATTGTAAGGTATTGGTTGATTATTTATGAACACCGGATGGTAGTTTGGTCTCTTATTTGTGAAATCTACGTGTACAGATTTACTTTCGTTGAGCTTTATTCGCCATTGCTTTGTCCATGCAACTATGGAGTTAATTGCTGTCTGTACCTTTTCCACAGCTTCCTCTTGGGTGAGACCTGTAGCCATAATGGCTGTGTCATCCGCGAAGGTTGCGATAGTGTTATTTTCTAAATGAGGAATATCACAGGTGTATAATACGTACAGGACCGGACCTAAAACACTGCCCTGTGGTACTCCAGCCTTTATCTGCTTTAGTTCAGAGTATGAGTCATCTTGTCTTATCCTAAACATTCTTTGTATTAAGTAAGACTCAAGAATATCTGCAAACTGTTTAGGAAGCATATTTGTCAGTTTGTGTATAAGACCCTTATGCCAAACTTTGTCGAACGCTTGAGCTACATCCAAGAAGACGGTAGTGCAAACTTTCTTTTCTTCCAGAGCATTTTCTATGATGTTGGTGATTCGATGAACCTGGTCTATGGTGGAGTGATTTTCCCTAAATCCAAACTAGTAGTCAGGAATAAGTTTTCTTTCTTCTATAATGGGTTTCAGCCTTTTCAAGAGCAATTTCTCGAATAACTTCGATATTATTGGTAACAGAGAGATTGGTCTATATGATGTTGCATCTTGGGGAGGTTTACCAGGCTTCTGGATCATAATAACTTCAGCTATTTTCCACAAGTCGGGCACGTATTGAAGTCTGAATGACGCATTGATGAGTGTTGTTAGTTTAACTAGCGCTTTTCGAGGAAGATTTTGGAGTAATTCACCTGTAATCAAATCATATCCCGGCGTCTTTTTCTTTTTAAGCTTTTTGATTTCATTGTAAACTTCTCTTGGTGTTGTAAGTTTAATTTCAATATCATCTTGGGATGTTTCAGTTAGCGTAAAGTTATGGTCCATATCCTCATTAGGCTGAAATATCAAGTCTAAGTAGTAAGTGTTGTGCAAATCTAGAAGCTTTCTGTTCATTGCTGACGGCCCAACTCCCGTTAATTTCTTTTATAGGTGGGACCTGCAGAGTAGGTTTTTTAAGGTTTTTAGTGGTTTTCCACAATGAATAGTTGGTTGAACGATCACTTGTCAGATGACTCAAGTAAGTGTTCATAGATTCGTCATTGAAAGCTTGTATTGTCTTGCGAAGTTTTTTTGTTAAGTTGTTCAGGAGCATTTTGTCTTTTGGACATCTTGTCATATGCCATTGCTGTCGCTGTCTTCTCTTATTAGCTATCATATCTCTTATTTCTATGGGATAATAATTACCTCTAATTTTCTTTTTGTATTCTGGTGTATTTTTCCAGGCACATTGTTGAATGTCAGTTATGAATTTTTTTAAATCTATATCTACTTCATTTGGACATTTTAATGAAGTTTTTAGGTCAATTACATTGTCTAAATCTATCTTGAAGCTTTCCCAATCTGTGTTTTTATTTGCCAAAGATGGGTTTGTTTCTTTCTCAATTATGTTCTCACTTATCGATAGAATTATCGGGGAGTGGTCAGAGTTCATATCAGAACCTTCCTGAATATGCAAAAAGCTTGGTGATACATTTTTATAAATAAAAAAATCTATGAGGTCAGGAATCTTCAAAGGATCAGTGGGCCAGTAAGTTGGCTTGCCTGTTGATATGACATCGCAGTTGCATTCTCTAATAGCTGTTAATATTTCTTTTCCTTTGGTGGTAGTCAGTCTCGATCCCCAGTAGGTATTTTTAGCATTAAAATCACCTCCCAGTATAAATCTGTTACCTAGTTCTTTCAGAAAACGTTTGTACTGTTCCACCTTTAGTGCGTGCTTAGGCGGACAGTATATCGATGATATTGTAATGGGATACCTTTTAGTTTCAAGTTGAATAGCAACTGCTTGTATATGTTGTTCTTCAAACTTATGTTTTTCGAAGTGATTGATATTATCTCTTATAATAATAGCGCTGCCTCCTCTTGCGGTATTATCCGGGTGCAGAGCATGGTAAGTTTTATATCCTTGTAGTCTGATGTAGGATTCACGTGTAAAATGTGATTCGGAAACAAGACAAATATCAATATTTTCTGTATTGAGGACTACCTGTAGTTCGTTTCGATGATGAAGCAGTCCATTAGCATTCCACGCCATTATATTTAGTGATTTATTCATGATGCATGTTTTGAAGTAGCTATTTTAGTGCTGTTTTCTAGTTTTTTCAATCTACTGTCAAATGAGGTCATAAGTGACAAAATTTTATTAATTTTTTCGTCAATATTGGAACTTTCCTGCTGAGTTTTATGAGGCTGTGGTAATCTCTGTTGCTGAGTCCCTTTAGTCATTTGAGCATACGTGATGTTTTTAGTTACGCTTTGTGCCTTTTTGGTATTTTTTGCACTTGGCGCCTGGGTAGTGGTAGTTGTGACATTTTTCTTAGTTTGCTTATTTTTTAAGCTTTGTAATTCCTTGGCTACTATGCATCCTCTGTAGTGGGAGGGGTGCGTTTGACCACAGTGAACACATTTCGGTTTAGCATCAGCTGGCTTCTGACAGTCTCGAGTCAAATGCTTGCCTGTACATTTAACGCATCGTGGTTCCTTGGAACAGTACTTTTGTGTGTGCCCATATGATTGGCACCTCTTACATTGGGGGAGAAGTCTGGAGGTTTTCACAGGTTCGATCTCCACTTTGCATCCTAATATAATCCTTATATTAAGTGGTTCCTTCTTCCTCCAGCTGAGTTTGTTGACCGCACTAAGAATTTTAAATCCATTGAGTGCCAGGTCACTCACTATTCTATCAGGCATACACGAAGAATGAAGATTTTTAGCCATCACTCTTATAGGTCTATCCTGCTTGTATTCGTAAGAATGCCAACGTAAGTTATTTTGTGACAGCAATTTTGTAATACTTCTGTACGAATCTTCATCGTGCGTATTTATCTTCGCACATTCGCTGTTCATTACTTTTATGGTAAACGTGTCCTTAGGAACGCTTGTCAGTAGAAAGTCGTAGAACGCCTGATAAGTTCGGACGTAAATAGGTACATGAAAAAAAATCTATTGTTTCAGTTCCATGTATGGGGAGCCCCCCCCTCCCCCCATTAATCTTTTATTTTTTTTAATTTTTGTATAAAAATCGTAAAGCGGTTCATAGAATACCAAGTTTCAACTATGTAGTTCCAACAGTTACAGAATAAAGTCGCTGTGACATACGGACGGACAGACAGACAGACATGACGAATCTATAAGGGTTCCGTTTATTGCGAACCCTAAAAAAGGAACCCTTATAGATTCATCATGACTGTCTGTCTGTCCGTCTGTCCGTCTGTCAAGACCCTTTTTTAACCGACTTCAAAAAAAGGAGGAGGTTTCTCAATTCGACCGTATATATATATATTTTTTTTTTTTTTTTTTTTTTTTTATGTTTGTTCGCGGATAACTTCGTCGTTTATGAACCGATTTCGATTATTCTTTTTTTGTTCGAAAGGAGATATCCCAAGTGTGGTACCATGGTAATTTTATCGAGGTATGATAAGTATCTCCAGAGATATTGAGATAAACATCTCAAAATTGGTACTGAAAATGAATAGCGCGGCATTGAAGTCGGTTGTTTTTTAGTTTTTAAACGATATTATCTCAAGAACAATTAGAGGTGTCAAGTTGAAACTTATATCAAATACATACTTTTATAAGTTTGTTTTTGTTTTTAAATTGTATAATCAGTTATATTTTTGTCATATTTTCTTGATTTTGTGTATTTTAGCTGAATAAATATATTTTCTTTCTTTCTATCAAACAATAAAAACTATAACCAAATCGGTTTATCTGTTTGAGTGCCTCGATGCCCCAGTTTGTCACAGATTGTTTATCTGTATCCTCAAACTTATAACACACCTCTTTTTCAACCGACTTCACAACAAAGACGTTCTCAATTCGTCTGTATTTTTATTTATGTTTGTTAACCTCAGAACCAGAAGAACAGAACTCAGAACTCCCTCATGTATTAGACCTTTAGAAAATTATTTTTTTTGTTGAAGAGAGTATGCTTCCCATTTCGTCCCATTATAATTTTATCGATCTGATAAGTATTTCCAGATAAATTGTAGTAGTAGGACTTCTGCTAGTCCGTCTGGGGCGGTACCACCACTTTTGCCAATTAATTTTCAGCCGTGAAATAGGAATGTTTTTCGTTTGAAATGGCAAGGTGTCCAGTGAAATTACAGGGCATGTGAGAATCAACATCTTTATGTCTCAAGGTAACAGGCGCAGTGCAGTGACATGCAAAGTTCTGGACTGCCAGAATTTTGCATGCCGGTGTATCTGTAATAGGTAGACGTCATCGCTAACCATCAGGCGAGTGTCGCGCTTGTGCTGTTACCTTTTACCATAAAAAAAATGGAAATACACTCCTCAAACTTGGTACTGAAAACGACCAGAGCGGTATTTAAAGTGGTTTTTTTACCGACTTAAAATAAAGAGGAGGTTTTATCTTCGACTGTACTATGTATTTTTTTTCGTTTTGTAAACGATCTTGAATTATTGTCAGGAGTCAACTACTTACAATAAACCATACAGTACAGTACAACGGGTGGTCTTATAATTTTTTTTATATATTATGGGGTAGAGTTTGACCACTATCTCGCTTGGTGGTAAGCAATGATGTGGTCGAAGATGGTAAACACGCTAGGCCTAGAATACTCTGACTCTCAAGGACTGTGTGTTGCCGATACACCCGGTAGATTTGCTCCTTGATGGACCGCCATCAAGACTTGTTATACCGATAAGCTACTTTTTGGTAGCAAGTCAGGTGGAACATCGATTAATATGCTCCTACCACTTAAAGCAATGCAAAACAATGTCCACTTTATATTACTATATTAGAAGATGGTTGTACTCATCGAAGTACATGTAAACATGAGGCGCCCATCATAAACTGACTTACGTGCCGAGCGGCGTGCGATCGGGCGTAAGGAGTATTTACGCTTAACTAAGCGAGATGTAGATTCTGCACTGCTTTTTATTTGAACGTAGAGCTAGTTCGCGACGCCACATCCATCTCATCTAAGTAGTACATATACATCGATGGTTGTACTACATAGTAAGTACCTATTTCAGATAGGAACCACATGTGAAAGACATAAAATGTTTATAAGCAACTGTATTTTATTTCCCATCTATATAGGGTATTAAATTATAGGGATTTTTCCTGTTGATATTTGTTATTCGACCAGCGGTTTAGGCTATGTGTTGTCTCTAAGTCTCCGATTCCTATAACATTTTGTAGTGGTATGACTTCTGCTAGTCCGCCCGGGGCGGTACCACCACTTTGTCAATTAATTATTTTCAGCCGTGAAATAGGAATGTTTTTCGGTTGAAATGGCATGGTGTCCAGTGAAATTACAGGGCATGTGAGTGAGACTTAACATCTTTGTGTCTCAAGGTAACAGGTGCAGTGCAGTGACATGCAAAATTCTGGCAGTCTAGAATTTTGCATGCCGCTGTATCTGTAATAGGTAGATGTCATCGTTTACTATTAGGCGAGCGTCGAGCTTGTCATGTTACCTTTTACAATAAAAAAAAAAAACAATTAAACGGATCTTTTTGCTTACGATCGGTTAAATTTGACACAAGATGTAAACATTCTTGTGTCAAATTTAACCGATCGTAAACAAAACGATCCGTTCTTATGTTATTGGAACCGGGCATAAGTCAGTCAGAGAATCTATCTAATCTATATCAAAATTATTAAAAGATAACTTCGTTTTTAGGGTTCCGTACCCAAAGGGTACCAAAGGAAGCCTATTACTGAGACAGAGACTTCGTTGTCCGTCCGTCTGTCTATCCGCATTTCAAAGGGCTTTGTCTCCTTAACCGTAATAGTATATATTACTATAGGGGATTTAACAACAAAAACTAAAAACTAGGCCCGGTTTGAGGGCCCGGTGGTGTAATCGGGAGAGCGGTTGGTTTTGATGCCAGAGGTACCGAGTTCAAACCCGCATGGTGGTAGGACACTATGTAGTGTCCGCCTGGCCAGCTACCACCCTCTAGTTAGAAAATCTATCGTCAAAACATGTAATGTGTTCCAGCAGCTATCCTTGAGAGCCAGTTCCCATTCTAGGCATAGCTTGCTTACCATCTTCTTTTGCTACTGACTATATCTTAATTATAGATTAATGTAGCGGAATGTCATCCGACTATTTTTGACCGACTTCAAAAAGGAGGAGGTCCTCAATTCGCTTTTTTTATTTTTGCTATCTCTCTCTAGAACTCCCTCCCTGATTGAACCGCCTTACAATGTTTATACAAAATAAAAAATAAAATATATGTATATGCTGATCTCAATAAACACTTTTAACGAAAATTGGTTTGAACGGATATAGTCAGTAGTTTTTTAGATATAGCACAATTTCAGAACCGCAAATATAACTTTGTTTTTAATACAAATATTATGTATAACAAAGTTAATGTTTTGTTGGCGAAATATTATAGTTATAAAATACTCTACTGTGTTACGGGACCCTCCGAGTGCGAGTCCGACTCGATCAGTTTTTATTTTTGTTTGGTAGGTACCTCAGAACTCATTATCTCACCTAATTAACCGACTTCACAAAAAAGGAGGAGGTTCTCAATTCGTCGGAATCTTTTTTTTAAAATGTATTTTCACCGATTACTCGAAGATGCTTAACCGATTTGGAAAATTATTTTTTTGTTTCAAAGGGTACCCTTCCCAGGTGGTCTCATTTAAATTTTAACGAAATCGGCCCAGCTGTTGTTAACATATCAACATTTGTATTACGACGCATTTACTTATCTCGACGACTTACTCGTTCTACTAACTACTGGCACAGATTATGTAATAGTTACTACGTCTACTGGCTACTTTGACTAGCGCGACGTTTGAAGTCGGTTCTTTTAGTTTTTTAAACGATCTTAAATTATTTATTAACCGATTTTGATATTTTTTTTGTTTGCGAGTGTATGCTTCCCGTTTGGTCCCATTGTAATTTTATTGAGATCTGATAAGTATATTTACTGGAAGTGACTAGCGCGGCATATGAAGTCGGTTTTTTTCGTTTTGTAAATGATCTTTTAAATTATTTATTAACGTCCTCGCTGGGTAGTTATTAGTATGTATGTTCAATCTGTCATTGATTGATTAACTGCTGGATCTGCGGCTCACAGTGGATTTATTTTAGGCCAGTTATCCAGTGAATGAAGGTAAACAATTTTAAAGCCTCTAATTATTTTTACGGGTAAACTCACGTGCAATGGTCGACTGTCTGTTAGACGTTCGATCGGTTTTGAGACAATCGGTGCCTCATCTTCATGGGTCAGTCATCGATAGTATCGGTTGTTTTTTTTAAATTGGAATCTCCAACAATCGATGGTAAAACAACACTACTGGGCTGCGTTCACGACCTACGCTCGGAGTGCAACCAAACGCTCTAACCCCGTTCACGACCTCAGAGCGTCACATTCGCTTACCGAGTTATAGTCAAATTTTTAATTAAACGGAGTAAAATGAAATTACGAGTATTGCCACTTTTTCATGAAATAAAAATAGGCATGTGGTATAAAAGATTTAGTTAATGGGGTCATATCAATTCAGTGAACTAGTTCAATCAAAGTCATATTAAAGTTTTCCTAAAAGTATTACATATTTTATCATCCTTATTCAACTAGTACGCTGGACTTTAAATGCTTATGTCTAATACATTGATCAAATACATAATTCAGTTAACTAGAACTTATACGTACTAATTGATTTAAGTGTTTTAATCTATATATCAGTTCTTTGAACGATAAAAATAAAAAAGATCATCACTACGTTTGAATGTTGGCAACATTATTTTGATAAGTGACATTTTGACCTGTCAGTTTACTCCGTCTAATTAAAAATTCGCCTATAGAGAGAAAGATCAGAGAACGGTAGAGGTTGTACTCCGAGCGTAGGTCGTGAACGCAGCCCAACACCCGCACTGTCGCCGGAGCTTATCGCGTAGCTTTCCCCCCGCGCCGCGCGCCTTTGTAACTTTAAAATATATCAATATCTTAGAGTTGGTTATAAAGTAAAGTTTATTAAGACTTAATAAAAGGTATTCTTAAATATATAGGTTAAGATAAACTACCACTTACTTGAAATAGAATGAAACTTAAATAATTTAATATCGTTTAAAAACTAAAAGAACCGACTTCAAATGCCGCGCTGGTAATTTTCAGTACCAAGTTTGAGGTATTTATCTCCATATCTCCGGAGATATTGAATATTAAATAAAATTTAAATGAGACCACTCGTGCAATACCCTTTTATACAAAAAAATAATTTTCTAAATCGGTTCAGGTTCAAAGGTGTTCGAGTAATCGTTGAACATACATAAAAAAAACCGACTAATTGAGAACCTCCTTCTTTTTTGTGAAGTCGGTTAAAAGAGAAGCTCGATGCTTAGGTACTGTTCTTTATTATCGGCGTAAAAGTTAATAGCCTTGTATAGCATGACAATGGATCACGGTCCTAACGCGAGTGGTTTCCGCAGAGTGCGGACCTGTGTAGCGGAGAGAGCGGTGACGTTAAAATATAAGGAGTAGACTTTTATTTGCTTAAGTTTTTTATGTCATGTTTTTTTTATATCTGATAGGCTAGCTAACTTTAAATCATCATCTCGCCTGGTGATAAGATAAATGAAAAACCCGACTTCACATGCCGCCCGAGTTAGTTTTAGTAAAAAGCTTGAGATGTTTATCGCCATATCTCTAGAGTATTATGATATCTTGATAAAATTTAAATGGGAAGTACATACCCTTTCAAAAAAAATAATCCCGAATCAGTTCATGCGTCTTCGATTAATCGGTGAAGAAAAAGATTCCGAAGAAATGAGAATATTCTCCTTTTTTGTGAAATACAACAAGTGAATTATTGAAAAGTAAAAAAAACTCGACTGTGTGAAAAAACCCAGTGTCAGTCTCACGACTAAGACGAATCTATTGACACCACTCACATAAAAATACGTCAAGCCGTTTAGGCTTTAGGGCGTGCCAAAGAAATGCGTGCCAAAGAAATATACATATATTACACTCGAAAAACATAACCCTCCTTATTTTGCAGTCGGGTAAAAAGGGCGTTAAAATTATAATAGCATTGGCTACTCCACACCACTTGTGTCCATTTAGTGGGTCCCAAAGGCCGCGCTAAGTGCTAGAAAGAGATGGCAGGAATGACAGAGACAGCTGGTGTCCAGAGGTTTTAGATTACAATCGTCCAGGATTTTATTTGATTTAGGAGATAGAAATACGTATTATAGTAAGACTAGCCACTCGCCCTGGCTTCGCTCGGGAGCAATGTATTCAGAGTAGAGTTATTTTAAAAAAAAAGCTTACTAGTAATGTGGGTTGCACAAGACTAGTAGTCTTGTAAACCCCTCCAACTAAATTGTTAAACACAATCCAAAATGTCATCGTACCGACGGGACTTGAACCCGCAACCTCCGGAATAACATGTGGCTTAATTGGCAAAGCACCGGAACATGTTATTCCAGAGGTTGCGGGTTCAAGACCCGTCGGTACGATGACATTTTGGATTGTGTTTAACAATTTATAAAAAAATATATATAAAGTGTGAAACACTTCAAAGAAACATAATACCCTCCAACTAAGCTAAATTTGCTTGTGTCTGGAGTGGGTTCACGTCAATAGTGCAATGCGTTGGGATCGAACTCACGACCTCTTGATCGTCAGGCCGGCTTTAGCCGCTTTCAATGCGTTGCAAAATTGAAAAAAAGTGTGCATTTATATTGCCGAAATCATTTTTTTTTACAAAATTAACGAAAGTAAACTTAGAATGTTTTTATTACTATAATTCCATTGTATGTTTTCCTTCTCGTGAAAGACGGAAAACATCAAAGACTTAATTAATTTAAAATATTATTACAACTTACAACTACTAAGTACTTCCAAATATGAATCTGACTTGCACTTGGCCAGTTTATTTTTTTATACTACACTAGCGGACCTGACAGACGTCCTGTATACACGTCTATCTGTTTACAACCATTCTCGAATTTAAAAAAACATCTAATTTTATGTATAAACCATTTACGAATCCACTTGAACACACAAAAAAAAACATCAAAATCGGTCCAGCCGTTTACACACACGCACAGAAGATTTATATATATAAATATAGGTAAGCGTTTGACCACTATCTCAACTGATTTTAAGTGACGACGCGACTAATAAATAAATATACTATTTTTTTTAATAGCTTAGAAGTCATAAGATGAGCATACATACATATTATACATACCAGTCAAAATCATTACACTCCTGTAGTCGAGTCAAAAAGAAGGAATGGAAATTTAGTACAGAGTGCGTTCTAATTCCCATCCCCACCGTCATTTTCCCATTTATACCCGACTTAAAAAAAGAGGAGATTCTCAATTCGCTGGAACTTTTTTTTTGTATATTCCCTGATTACTCAAAGAAGCCTTGACCGATTTGGAAATTCCTTCTATTGTTTCAAAGCGTGTACTTGGCCAGTTTTTAGGGTTCCGTATCCAAAGGGTAAAACGGGACCCTATTATTAGGACTCCACTGTCCGTCTGTCTGTCTGTATGTCTGTCCGTCTGTCACCAGGCTATAGCTCATTAACCGTGATAGTTAGACAGTTGAAATGTTCACAGATGGTGTATATCTGTTGCCGCTAGAACAACAAATACTAAAAACAAAATAAAGTGAAACATTAAAGGGGGTCCCCATACAAAAAACGTGTTTTTAAACGCCATCCATCTAATTATTTTCGGCAAAATGACATAGATGGCGCTAGTAAATGAGCCCCGTCTTTCTAGATCGCGACCAAACCAAATATTCTTGGTAATATCAGTTAATCAAATATATGAGGTTGAAACTCTGTTATATTTCGTATTGTACGGAACCCTCCCTAAGTGTGCGATAAGAGACGCGATGCTGACTCGCACTTGGCCAGTTTTATTTATTGTAAACTGGCCAAGTGGCACCATTTAAATTTCAGTGAGATATGTTCAGTATCTCCAGAGATATGAAGAACACTTCGAACTTGGTACTGAAAGTTACTAGAGCGGCATTTGAAGTAGGATCTCTTTCTTTTTTATGTTTTTTTGACGATCTTAAATTATAAGTTAAGTTATAAAGTATATTTTGTACGTAGTTTGTAACTTGTTAATATTTATATATATTAGTTAAGTTATAACTTAATATACTTTGTGCTGACGTCATCCGTCGTTGTGGCAAGAACAATAGGAGGTAAGCATCCGTGGCGGGACTTAAAGGACTCTTTACATACAGTATTATACCTACAAGCTGGGAAGTCTGTCGCCAAACATCTAATGTGTTCCGGCAGCTGTCCTTGAGAGCCAGTTCCCATTCTAAAACTAGCGTGCTGCTATCGTCGACCACATCATCACTTATCAACTGGTGATTGGTCAAACGCTATCTACAGATGGTAAAAAGGAGAGAAAAGAAAAGAAAATACATTTATTCAACTCTGTACACAGAATAAAGGAAACTAAAGAATAAACAAAACAAAAATGTTATGGGTATAGTGCCGAGAAGGTCGAGACTCAGCATAATGCGGAGTGTCTACATAGTACACACCCAGCGCTGGTTTTCAGTCACGACCTAGAGGTGGCGGAAACAACTTATTACATTACATATTCATCCAAAAACACAAACATACAATCGATATTATATACGAATATATATATATATATATATATATATATATATATATATAATACTTATAAATACATATACATACATATTATAAATGTAAATATATACAAATATATCATAATATTATATATATATATATATATATATATATATATATATATATATATATATATATAATATGTAATATAAACATGCATAATGGAATAGATACTTAATATAAATAAATTAAGAAATATTTTAAATATTAATAAATAAAATAAAAATAAATTAATATGCGTAATGAAAAGAAAAAGGTGAACAACACACAACAGGTGGTAGGAACATATCGTTGTTCCGACTGACTTGCTACCATAAAGTAGCTTACTTAAGGAGGACCTTGATGATGGTAAGGTACTTTAGAGTTACTTTAGATAGATTTTCTAATCTGCCGCCACAACCTTCAGAACGTCATAGTATTCTAGGCCTAGCGTGTTCACCATCTTCGAACTTCGACCACATCATCGCTTACCACCAGGCGAGATAGTGGTCAAACGCTAGCCTATCAGAAATTTTAAAAAAACTTTTAGACCGAGATATTTTAATTATTTTGAAGTTTGGTTTTGGTAATGTATAGGGTAGATAAATGTTTTCTCTAAGACAGTTTATTGTGTTTATTTAGTTTATTGTGTTTATTTAGTTTATTTTTGTTTATTACATAATATGGCACAGTTAGTTACGTTCTCCATCAGCTGTCAAAAGTTAAATTAATGGTTCGACATATCGTAGCTTAGCGTAGATGTAGCTCAGACTCTCGAAGCGATACATTTGCTGCGCTACGAACACTGTAGCTTCGCTACGAAAGCTACGAAAACGCTACGAGTAGGTAGTGCCTTGCGAGTGTCTTTCGATTTGTTCACTTTCACGGTTGACACAGTGATATTATAGAGAACTAGCTGTGCCCCGCGGCTTCGCCCGCGTTAAAAAGTATCCTATAGTAGCCTAAACTATAGTACTGGCTATCCGTGTACAAAATTTCAAGTAAATCCTTCCAGCCATTTGACCTTGAAGAAGTCCCAAACAAACAAATAAACAAACTGACTTTCGCATTCATAATATTGGTGTTGATTTTACCGTGCGTTAGAGTAAACGCAGATTTATTTGGAATTAAAAAGCGCCATCTGTGTGCATAATAGGCAACATTGTGTGAAGCCACTGCCTGAAACACAGCTTGACAAGTTCGGGAGCCAAAGGATTCAACAAACATGTAAGCAGAAATTATTTCAATATAGTATATTTCATTACAAGTGCGGAAAGGCTGTCATTGCAAAGGCGAGGGTTGACAGTCGGAACAAGTTGCAATGACGGTTCCGCACGTGTACTGAACGACTATTTTTAATACAGTTGCGAAAAAATGAAGCAATTTAATATAATATCGTTTAAAAACTAAAAAACAACCGACTTCAATGCCGCGCTATTCATTTTCAGTACCAATTTTGAGATGTTTATCTCAATATCTCTGGAGATACTTATTATACCTCAATAAAATTACCATGGTACCACACTTATCTCCTCTCGAAATCCGGGATCTCCGGGATATCTCCTTTCGAAAAAAAAAGAATAATCGAAATCGGTTCATAAACGACGAAGTTATCCGCGAACAAACATAAAATATATATATATATATATATATATATATATATATATATATATATACGGTCGAATTGAGAAACCTCCTCCTTTTTTTGAAGTCGGTTAAAAATAATAAAAACACAATAAACTCAACTAACTTTCTGAAAAAGTATTTGTTTTTTCTCTTCTCTCCACGCAATAAATTCGTCGTATGCAGATATGAAGCGACTTTTTGACTTTTCCGGTAAAATGTTCTCCGAAGCATTTTGTGCAATTATACTGAGTTCCGGTGGTGTTAATTCAAAAAAACTAGGGTCGAAATTACTCATTTTGTGCAACAAACAACTAAACTCGCAAAGAAAATTTCTGAAAAATGGCGCCAACCGTAGAAATTAGAATATAAACAGAGTTTTTTTTTCTTCACCCATTTTGGTAGGCAAAGGGAACTATGCCCATACAGCCAAGTCTTCAGTAGAATTTTTTTATTGATATGAAATGAAAATGAAATTTAATGAGATGAAATGAAATTAAACCTAACCTAACTCATTCCATCAAATCATTAAATCTGATATTGAACAAATTAGTAGCTTCTTTTTAGAAATATACGTATTTGCATGAATCATACAAACTTCTTTGAATTTTGTGAGTAAAAACTTCATGGCTGGTTTTTTTTTTTTTTTTTTAGTTTAATTATGGCTCCACACGATTAGTGTATTTAGCCAGTGTCAAGTATTAAAATTCTTCAAGTTTTTATTAATTTTAGTCATAGAGATGAGTCAAAGTCACGTTTCAGGTCAGTTTTCAAGTAAAAGTCAAGTAAAGTAAAAGTAAAAGTCATACCTTCACTAACGATGTGGTGTTTACTGAAGATTTTCAGTGGAATTTTGGTGAGAACGCAAATAGCATGTTTTACAACATTGTGCAGTTTCCCTACACTCGCACACAATCACCTTAATGGTTAATAATCCACATTTATTACACATTAACACGCGGAAGAACACAGGTTTTAGGAAAAAATACAATGATATCACACACACTTTTCCACGTTCCCGCCAAAAACTCCGGTTGGTTTTTCTTTTTAATAGACATTATTTTGACAGTTGGGAAAGAGAACGCACGAGTTCGGGAAAGGTAAAAAAAAGCACGAGTGTGTAATAGCCCACATCCCGAACGCTATACGTCCCTGCTATACGCCACTTTTTGAGCAACTGTATTAAAAAAGATATTTTGTATTTGTAATTGTAATTTCCGTACAAATCTGCGAGTACATGTAGTCGAGTAAGTAATTAAAATGAAAGCCTAGCGAGCACTGCGTTGCCTTTTTATAACGATTTTTTTTTAAATACTTTATAGGCTAACGTTTGACCACTATCTCACCTGTTGGTAAGTGATGATGCGGTCGAAGATGGTAAGCACGCTAGGCCTAGAATGGGAACTGGCTCTCAAGGATAGCTGCCGGAACACATTAGATGTTTTGGTGACAGATTTTCTAACTTGAGGGTGGTAGCTGGCCAGGCGGACACTAGATAGTGTCCTACCACCATGCGGGGGTTGTTGGTTTCTTAACCTTTTCCTTCACCGGAGGGCCACTATGAGAAGCGCACATACATTTTTCGATAGAAAAATCCATTGGTGCACGGCGGGGTTTGAACTCGGTACCACGGCATCAAAGCCGAACGTTATCCCGATTACGCCACCGGGCCCTCCAAAATTATTATAATTAATATTCAGTGAAGTACGGGTGTCATAAAAGTGCGCGCATTGCGATGAAATAAACGCACGCGGTAAAGGCATCGCTGCAAATATACGGTGACTCGGTTAGTATACCCACACACATGTTTGTATTACATAATATATATGTAAAAAGTACCCACCAGATGTTTCACCACAGTGTTTCTCACGCGGTACAATAATCGCACCGGAACGCAGTACGCGATAGGCCTAAAGAAACTCGCACTAGGCGGTCTGTGTAAACGTGGTGAATCTGTGGCTCAATCTTTACCAAGCATAAGTCCGTGTATGGAGTACTGTTCGTACCTTTGGGATGGTTCTGTTCTGTCAAATACCAGTTAAAGACACTGGAAGCTATTGAGAGGAGAGCCAAGAAACTCATCAGCGACGAGTAGGCAAGAGACTCCAGAGTCTCGCGCATCGTCGCCTTGTCGCTTGCTTATCGGTTTTTTATCAGATACATTTCGGAGAGTGTGCAATGGAACTGCATGATTTGATTCCACCATCCCCATTTTATAATCGGACATCCAGAGATACAAAAAGGCGCCACCGATTTATGGTGGAAATGTCGCAGCCAACTAGCTTAATTAGCCGTTCAATCAACAGCCTAGCCTCTTTACTTTCAACTAGCGGCCTGAATGATATGCAGCCGTAGCGTTTATTACAACATTTAATAAACTGGCTTAGACTGACACTAAGGCAAAACACAAGAGAACAGTGATCACCGCGTGACGTGCGCCAACGAGCGTAGCGAGGAGGGGCGTACTCGTACTGTAGCAAAGGAACCGACGCCATGGCGTTTAAATGAAGGTACATAAGACCTTAAAATGGCTGAATATCATTCAGGTCGCTAGTTGAATGGCGCTGTTTAGTAAAGAGACTAGGCTGTTAATTGATCGGCTAATTATGCCAGATGGCTGCGACAGATATACCATTTATCAGAACGAAGCAATTTGCTTCTTCGTTCATCATACGAACCGCCTAGGAATAGCCTGCCTGAGTCTATGTTTCCGGTTAAATACAATATGGGGGTCTTCAAATCGCAAGTGAATAAGTATCTTCGGGGTAAGCACGCTTCATCATCGATCGCATCATCACTTAACATCAGGTGAGACAGTGGTCAAGTGCTATCCAGTTCGGTGTAAAAAAAATATCTGTAGCTTTCAAATGTAAAGTCACCTTTACAATCGTCGTGCCGAGCAACTATTGAGCCAATCTGTCCGCCCCTCGTCTTCTATAACTTCGAACTTGGCACTCTAGTTCCCGGGTTTACTTGAATTATTGTAATATACAGTGATCGAGTCTTTTTAGACCGACCTTGATAATGGACTGTTGTCTGTTTTTACCCATTGTTCTGTGTTTGGATATGAGTTGGGATAATTGCGTTACAGTACATTAAAGTGTATATATATTTTTATTATTTTTAACCGACTTCAAAAAAAGGAGGAGGTTTCTCAATTCGACCGTATATATATATTTTTTTTTTTTTTTTTTATGTTTGTTCGCGGATAACTTCTTCGTTTATGAACCGATTTCGATTATTCTTTTTTTGTTCGAAAGGAGATATCCCAAGTGTGGTACCATGGTAATTTTATCGAGGTATGATAAGTATCTCCAGAGATATTGAGATAAACATCTCAAAATTGGTACTGAAAATGAATAGCGCGGCATTGAAGTCGGTTGTTTTTTAGTTTTTAAACGATATTATTTAATAGCTTGTAAGCAATGTGTGTTGCACATGACTAGTCTTGTAGTCTCTTGTAGTCTTAGTAGTCTTGTTTAAGCTAAATATGCTTGTGGCTGGAGTGGGTTCACGACAATCAATAGTGCAAAGGGTATATTACCTATATATAATAATTATGAATGTAGCAACGTAATCCCGGGTATGAGTTTAGAACCATTAGAATCAAACAAATATTTTTTAAGAAATATGTAAAGAGAACATCGCCTCTCAAAAAGAAAAAAAAATAACTATTTTACCTACAAATAAATAATTATTCGTATATTTCAAAGTGCCGCTGTTTACGTAGTAAATATTATATAATCTGTGCCGCTGTTAATAGGGATAAATAATATCGTTTAAAAACTAAAAAACAACCGACTTCAATGCCGCGCTATTTCAGTACATGTACATGTACATTTTCAGTACCAATTTTGAGATGTTTATCTCAATATCTCTGGAGATACTTATCATACCTCGATAAAATTACCATGGTACCACACTTGGGATATCTCCTTTTGAACAAAAAAAGAATAATCGAAATCGGTTCATAAACGACGAAGTTATCCGCGAACAAACATAAAAAAATATATATATATATATATATATACGGTCGAATTGAGAAACCTCCTCCTTTTTTGAAGTCGGTTAAAAAAGCTACTGCACAGATTTATAATAGTTGCTACAAGGAATCCAGATTTACTATGTCGCTGTGGAACCCTAAAAAAACACAAGCTTCAAAGAACCTCCTTTTTCCAAGTCTAAAAGCGTCGGCAAAAATTCATGATGTCCTCAGAATGTACTAGGATCGCAGCCAGAGCGAGAGGTCGCGCGACTTTATTAAATAGCAGACGTGCGCTGCATACCCGGCCTTAGCCATGGTGGCCATGAGTTAATGAGACAGTAGAGACATCCGCTTTGCTTGGTCAAAAATAACCATTTCTTTTGCCCTTGCCGTAGATGATAAATAATTTATGATTGTAATAATAAATAATATTATAATAAATTATATATTATAATAAATAATTTAACAAACCAAAAAAAACCTACTTCACATGCCACGGTACTTATTTTCAGTACTAAGTGTGAGTTGTTTATCTCCATATCTCTGGAGATACTTATCATATCTCGATAAAAATTACAATGGAAACAAACAGGAAGCATATCCTCTCAAACTAAGAATTTTCCAAATTAGTTTAGAATAGACCGAGTTCTTAGGTAACAAATGAAATATAAAAAAAATATAAAAATTGGTTGTCTGTAAAGTTAGTTTACGGACGATAGTTTAACGTGACATCTTCATAACAAAACATTGATTTAATCGGCGCAAGCGTACAATGCGGGACAATTATTCGTGCATGCAGCCGACGTTCATCGATTTATTAGACGATGTCACGTCAAAAATACCGTCGAATTGAGAAGCTCTTTCTTTTTGTGAAGTCGGTTAAAAAAGACCAACGTTTCATTGAACACGCCAATTTTCAGTTGCCGTTATAAGGTTACCAATTTGAAGAGTCGTTGTCAATGTCCTGATAAACTTGTGTTCCCAAAGGCACAGAATAAATAATAATACAAGCCAAAATCAAAGAAACACTCAACCTCAATTGGCACTTATCCACGGCGATCAAAGTCTTAAATAAATTGCCATACCTATAGTTTCAAATCCCTACCATTAAATAACCGGCCAAGTGCGTGTCGGGCCACGCGCAGTTTAGGGTTCCGTACTAACCCGTTATTCAATGCAAGCCTTTACCCGTTATAAACAAGCAACTAGGTACTTCGTCTTTGTCACTTTAAAGGATTTATTCTAAGGATTTTGTATTTGGTACAAAATTATCCAACACCCAAGTTCAACGACTATTACTGCTAAACTAATAAAGTTATCTTTACCGCTATAGTTTTTCTTTAAAGTTCATAAAATGCGCTATTATCACGAATTTTTCCAGATTTTTCAAGCCAGCAGTTTAGCTTTTAGAGGGGGGGACGCCCTACTGGAACAAAAATTTGCACTTTATAGTTTAATATTTCGTAAATGAAGCATTCAATCGAAAAATGGTATCGGCAACCCTTAAATCATTTTTAAAAGACCTATTCAACGATACCCCACACGACGGGGTAGACTCCGAAAAAAAAATTCATCCCCACTTCTCATGTAGGGGAGCTAACCTAACAAAAAATATTTTTCTAAATTTTATTTCACCACTTTGTCGGCGTAATTTATATACATACCCCTACAAAATTACAGCTTTCTAGTATTAACGCTCTCTTAGCAAAACCTTGGACAGACAGACATGACGAAACTATAAGGGTTCCTTGTCAGGACTACGGAACCCTAAAAAGATATTTGAGTGATTATTTATGTAGAAAAGCAATTTACACTGTGAATGGTTTTTTAGACATAAATGAAAAATTGTGACATTAAGTTTATGCGAAAATGGTAGGTAGCGCTTGGCCACTATTTAACCAGATGTTAAGTGATGATGCGGTTCATGAAGTAGCGCATGATTTAACTATTTGTATATTGATTAAATATATAATAGTAATAGTTATTATGATTTGAACAATTTATAAAATACTGACTGAAGTGTAATAATGGAATCGTGTGTATGATTTTGTAAAATTACTGTTATTAAATATTAGAAATATTTGTTATAAAATAAATGATTGTATAATTTTGGCAAAATACGGATAAGGTCATGTATTGTCATGTCTATTATATGAAAATAAATATCTGCATTTGAACATGAATCTCAAACCTCCTCTTTTTATTAAGTCGGTCAAATAGTAATGCTAATAATAAGATGTCTTAAACTCAATTTAAGTTAAATTTACTGGGAACATAGTAATTTAGCTAAGTCAAAGATCATTAAAAATCCCTCGCCTTAAAATGTCTCAATATAACTTGAAAAAGTTCCAAAACAAAATTAATCTTATCCAAAAGAAAAATCTTGGTCATCCTACTAACAAAGTTCGAAAAAGCAAACTCGCAAAACAATTTCACCTTTTGCTTGTGCACTTTAAAGACTATATTTGTACGGCATACATTTGAAACCTCGAAACTATTTTATGACCGACAATTTTGACTCTAGTCTGTAGCAAACTAAGAATGATTTTTGTATAGCAAGAACTTTGATCACATATCTCACAGGTTCACTTCAAGCGATTGTAATCTGTCTACACAGAAACATAGCGATGATTTTCCTTCAAACTGACTATTCCTACAATTTAAAGGATCTTGCTAGCTTTCCCCAGGCGATTATAACCCTTATTCTGATGACGTTAGGTTGAGTTTGGTTTAAATTGATTTCGCTATAGATATCCTGGTCGATTTCCTTAACAATGAAGGCGGCGAGCACGAAATGCGTAAATTCCGAGTTAAATAGGTTACTGGGCACGAATCATTTGATTAGAATAGAAAAAAGCGTTAAAAGGAATATAGAAGACTTATTTTTAACTCTTTTTGCATAATGAAGCGTCTTTTCAACTGACCTCCAAAAAGGAGGAGGTTCTCAATTCATCTGTATGGTTTTTTTGTATGTATTTTACGCGATTACTTCGTCAATTGTGAACCGATTTGAATGTTTTTTTTTAAATTGGTAAACGAAAACGTACCCTACGTTTTCGAGGTTGTCTCATTGTAATTTCATCGAGATCTCATAAGTGTCTCAAGAGATATGACGATAAACGTCTCAAACTTGCTACTGAAACTGAATCACGCGGCATGTGAGTCGGTTGTTTTAGTTTTTAACCGACTTCAAAAAAGGAGGAGGTTTCTCAATTCGACCGTATATATTTATTTTTTTTATGTTTGTTCGCGGATAACTTCGTCGTTTATGAACCGATTTTGATTATTCTTTTTTTTTTGTTCGAAAGGAGATATCCCAAGTGTGGTACCATGGTAATTTTATCGAGGTCTGATAAGTATCTCCAGAGATATTGAGATAAAAATCTCAAAATTGGTACTGAAAATGAATAGCGCGGCATTGAAGTCGGTTCTTTTTTAGTTTTTAAACGATATTATTAAATAGTCGGTTGTTTTAGTGTCTCAATTATTGTAGAACTTAGATATGAGTGCTTATTTAGTATTATATAAGTAACTAACTAAAGTAAGTAACTACATACATACATACAATCACGCCTTTTTCCCGTTGGGGTAGGCAGAGGCTACTTTTTTCCACATGCTACGATCCTGACATACCTCCTCCGCTTCTTCCACTTTCATGAGCGCCTTCATACATGCTCGCCGGTTATAGGTACTTTTGACTTGGCCTTTTTTTAAAACGTCTCCGATCTGGTCGTGATACGTTCGCCTAGGTCGGCCTCTACCAACTGGCCCATTCACACTTGTCTCATAAATCTGTTTCGTCAATCTTTCTTCATCCATCCTCTCTAGATGTCCAAACCATCTAAGCATCCCTTTCTCTATCTTTGTCACTACATCTTCTACCACACCACAACATTCCCTTACGTTACGACACGTTCTGACTTCTCATAAAGTTATGCAGTGCCCCACTCACTTGGTTTCCAGCCAAAACTCTTCGCTCAATATCACTTTCATACTTAACATCTCTCGTAAACTTAGAACCCAGGTACACAAACTCTTAGTAAGTAACTTACTTATATAAAAATCGTTATATAAGCTTAGGTAGGCTTAGGTACCTATGTTATGTTAAGGTACGGACACACCGCGGCGTCCTGCTTGCGCGATCTAGGTGGCGATCAGATAGCGCAGTAGTATTTGTACCGACTACTTCACACCAAACGGGATCAGATAATATCGTTTAAAAACTAAAAAAGAACCGACTTCAATGTTCATTTTCAGTACCAATTTTGAGATGTTTATCTCAATATCTCTGGAGATACTTATCAGACCTCGATAAAATTACCATGGTACCACACTTGGGATATCTCCTTTCGAACAAAAAAAGAATAATCAAAATCGGTGCATAAATGACGAAGTTATCCCCGAACAAACATAAAAATATATATATATATATATATACGGTCTAATTGAGAAACCTCCTCCTTTTTTTGAAGTCGGTTAAAAACAATTGAAAAGTACGCCCGCAGGACGCCGGACGCCGCGGTGTGTAGGTATACCTTAAGTGATTTGCATTCCGAATTATTGTAAGATCGTTTGAAAAACTAAAAAAATATATATATACGGTCGAATTGAGAAACCTCCTCCTTTTTTTGAAGTCGGTTAAGAACCGACTTCAAATGCCGCGCGAATAATTTTTAGTACCAAGTTTGAGGTGTTTATCTCCACATCTTTGGAGATACTTATCAGATCTCGATGAAATTACTATGGCACTACCGCTGGAATATATCCTTTCCTACAAAAAAATAATCATCAAAATCGGTTCATAAACGATGAAGTTATCCGCGAACAGACATACACACAGACAAACAAGAAACATAATATAAACAGTAATATTAAAAAAAATGTAAACAGACAAAAAAATATATACGGTCGAATTGAAAAACCTCCTCCTTTTTTAAAAACACCCGTCCTTATTATCGTCTCTATCCAAAGGTTGGCTAGCAGTGATCGCTACTAGCGATAAGACCGAATATTCAAATCCTGAAAATACTTGTTTTATGAGATCTAAAATTTCACTGTACCGACGGGATTCGAACACGCTCCTCCTAGGAAACATGCGCAGCGCTGTGCCAATTCAGCTTCAGATCTTCAGATTTGACATCACAAACATAAATACATACTGACACGGCCAAATAAAACCATCTAAAAGGGCATTCGTACACAAAGAAGATATTCCGATAATCGTTTGCTAAACGATTTTGTTCGACGTTCATAATTCGAACAGCAAAAAATGGAACACATTGCTTTTTTTTTTGTTTCAAATTGTGGCTCGTCACGGTAAGTGTATTTAGCCAGTGTCAAAGTATATAAAATAGACAGACTGATTGAATATTGAAACCGGCCAAAAGCCACTAAGCCATTGCCATTCAGTATTCCATCCACCTCCAGTTATTTCATTATGACATTCCTGCGATAGAGTCAGGAAGGCACGTCGTCATAAATACGAGGCATATCGACGAAAGAGGCAAAGAACAAATAGTGAATAGATGAGACGACATACCTCGTAGTACGATACGTCCTTTATCTATCGATGAGACTTTCCTTAGAAAACAAGAAGTAGGCATCTAAGATTTTTTAATAATGCAGTACTTTTTACGTAATTTTATTACTTTTTTTTATAATATTCAGCATTGTATACAAAATATCCATCGAAATCCAAACTTGGTTTAGGCGCATTGCGCTGACGCATACATTTCTACCCATTCTACCTTTCTATTTTCTATCAAGCTTTGCGTACCATATTTTCTGTTATAGACATACATTGTCGCTTACCATCAAGCAAGAGTCTTGCTTGTCCGTTATATTATTTTAAAATGTGGTTTCTAAAAGACCTGCCATGGTTAGTAATTGATAGCTACATTATTAACGTGAAAGTGTGTATGTTTGTTACTCAATCACTTAAGAAATGGCTGCATGGATTTGGCACAACACGTTGCCGGCTGTAAACGCACACCTTGTGTTTTTCGTAACGATACGCGAGTGCGAGTTTCGCTCACACATGGTGTGAGAGCGAAATTTACGTTACGGAAATGCGGCGCCACACAGACGGTGGGTGTGGCGCGGCGCTACTACAGTGCGGCTCACACATCACCTGTGTATTTCTTAGCAGTAATGAAATTAGCAAAACACGCCTGGCGTGTAATCCGCACAGCTGCACCGCAATTTTCTCACAACTGGTGTGTGCGCCCGCACTGCTGTTGATTTTTAGTTACGATCCGACGCCAGTGTTACGAAACACAGACGTGTGTAGATTCGTATAGCTGTTAAATTGCGAAAATGGCGCCGCAGGCAAGCGCAGCACACAAAGCACACAAATTGTTTATTTATTTATTAATGCGAACCATATAAAACTGTTCTATATAAATGGAGCATGTGACTAGGGCATAGAAAAGATAGTAATACTACGTATAGAACGGACACCCTGTTCCGCCCACCAATCCGGGCTACCTCACCTCGCCACCGATTCTGGAGCTGTCGAGGAGCTAGTGTGAGCAAGGACGCCATACGCGCACGACTACAGAACAATACTACCTCACAAGGAGAAGAACATCAACTTCATACATGTATGAATATAAAACGCAGAAATATTAATAATAAGTATTATGGAATATTTCTGTGGGACTAGGTAGACACAGGAGGTTCAAATTTACGTAGTTTCTATATAATATATATACTAATACACTTATATTTGTATACCTAACTATATATTCGTTACAACGATATACTCGTGCGTAAATAAACCTTAGTTTTTAAATTATTGAATAAAATTTTTCTTAATAATTTATTTATCTTTGTCGCTTTTTCAAATCAAGTAACTTAAGTATATGAAATGTCTCTACCTAACTCTACACTATTCAAATAACGTAATCAAATATTTAGAAGATTTTAGTTTGTAAAAACTTTCGCAACTGTTTCTCTCGCACGCGTATCGGTCTTCGTTCGCAGACAAGTGTTCTAGTTATGGGATATCGCGTTGAGTAAATGAGAATAATTTTATTATCTATGTACTTTAGAAACCATAGCGAAGTACTGGCTAACAAGTCTAAACCGACTTCAAAATGAAGTAGGTTCTTACGGTGACATCCTTAGACTTCACGCACACAATTGCGCCTGTAGATAAACGACATGTGTGTAGTGTCTGTGTCGGTGTCACAGTGTCGGTCGTTAAAACGCTAGTTTGTATGGAGATTTTGTCGAGTGTCCGGGGTGTGACTAGGGTATAGCATTTATGATTACATATATCCAATCATTGACATGACAGGTGTATCTATCTTACAATAACTTATTTTTATACGTATTAATTTTTAACTCATTATTTTTATTATTTATAGCCGTAGGTACATATATAAGTATACAATAAGTAGCCTTCAACACAGATAATACATGGAAATACCTAGTAACTAAGTAATTTAGTTTGCTGGCTATGCCGCGAGCACACTAAATTATATTAGTGATTTTGATTGAATAATGGCCTGTTGTTACACTATTATTGTTGTTAAGTAATACTCTGTTTCTTTTTAATAAGGTGTTCAATAAAGTGTTTCTATCTATATATCTATCTAAAGGCAAAATTGTTCGGACAAACTTAGTAAGGGTAACGAAAAAGTTTGACAACATTTATGAACATTTTTTAAAATAACTTAAATATTAAAGCTAAATATATATTTTTTAAATATTTTATATATCCGCCATTTACAAAAAAATCCAAAAATATCATCATCATTATCAGCCAGTGTCCGTCCACTGCTGGATGTAGGCCTCTCCCAAGATGCGCCACTGAGCCCGACCTTCGGCTCTTCCTTTCCAGTCACTGCCCACCGCTTATATCGTCGCTCGACCTGGTCACAGGACGTCCTACGCTACGTTTGCCGATTCGCGGTCTCCACTCAAGGACAAGGCTACCCCAACGGTTATCAGTTCTGCGGCAGATATGACCAGCCCACTGCCTCTTCAGCTTACTAATCCGTTGAGCTATGTCGATAACTTTAGTTCTCTGGCGAATTACTTCGTTCCGGATTCGATCCCGCAGAGAAATACCGAGCATAGCTCTCTCCATAGCTCGCTGAGCGACTTTAAATTGGTGGACCAGTCGAACTGTGAGTGTCCACGTCTCGGCTCCGTATGTCATCACAGGTAGGACGCAATGGTTAAAGACTTTTTTCAAACAAACATTTCCAAAAATATAAATCAACCTAATAAATACATATAATTATCGCACCTGCTCACAAAATTTCAGGAGAATCGGTTGAGAAATGCGACCTGTAGAGGAGAACAGCCTGACAGACAGAAAGCATTTTTGCCCAAGCTGAAGCGGATATATTCGCTTCACTCGGTCAGTCAATAAGATTATTATTTATCCGTTTAATAGTTAAATAATATACAATTTCCGGATTACGTTAGTCCCACCAGTTTAAGAGAGAAACAATTAGTATCTACACAAACTGTCCCATCTGTGCATACAGTTGTTACTCTGTGGCACTCAATTACGGTCCGCGAGTGCGTCGGACGTGTAATTTCATTTGCGATGCCTCTTTTATCATAAGTACGACGCAAATACAGATATGCCTATTTATTTTTGAAGTTCTCAGGATTTTCCAAACATTTATTAAGGTTCGCTTCCCAAGCCGAGCGAGTCTTTAACCGACTTTCAATAACTAAGAGCGTTTACAAAACGAAAATCGATAAAAACCGGCCAAGTGCGTGTCGGGCCACCCGCAGTGTAGGGTTCCGTAGTAGCCTATTATTCAATGCAAGTCTTTACCCGTTATAAACAAGCAACTAGGTACTCCGTCTTTGTCACTTTAAGAATTTATTCTAAGGATTCTGTATTTGGTACAAAATTATCCAACACCCAAGTTCAACGACTATTACTGCTAAACTGATAAAGTTATCTTAACCGCTATAGTTTTCCTTTAAAGTTCATAAAATGCGCTATCATCACGAATTTTTCCTGATTTTTCAAGCCAGCAGTTTAGCTTTTAGATGGGGGGGACGCCCTACTGGAACAAAAATTTGCACTTTAAAGTTTTATATTTCGTAAATGGAGCATTCAATCGAAAAATGGTATTAGCAACCCTTAAGTCATTTTAAAAGACCTATTCAACTATACCCCACATGATGGGGTAAACGATTTAAAAAAAATCATTCCCTCTTCTCATATAGGGTAGCTATATTATATACCCCCACAAAATTACAGCTTTAGTATCAACGGTCTCTTAGCAAAACCTTGGACAGACCGACAGACAGACGGACATGACGAAACTATAAGGGTTCCTTGTCAGGACTACGGAACCCTAAAAAACGAAAGTAGATCACAATTACAACTTTCAACAAAAATTAGTTTAAATGAGATACAGTCAGCATGTTTTTGAGATATAGCAACCGCAAAATTAACTTTGTTTTTTATAAAAACACTATGAAAAAAGTTTTTTTTTAGTGCCGAAAAATTATAGTTATAAAATACTTAACTGTGTTACGGAACCCTACGAGTGCGAGTCCGACTTGCACTTGGCCAGTTTTTTTATTTACTGATTTTGTTTGTTTTTGTGTTTGTTACACAATTACTCCGTCAGTTATAAATCGATGCGAGTGATTCTTATTTCATAAGTACAATACATCCACGGCGGTCTTGTTATTATATGTCATTGAGATATGATAAGTATCTCCCGAGAAATAGAGATAAACATCTCAAACTTGTTACTGAAACTGACTTACGCGGCATGTGAAGTCGGGTTTTTACCGACTTCCCAAAAAAGGAAGAGTTCTCAATTCGACTGTTTATTTTTAAATATTTTTTTTTATACGCAAATTACGACTTTTTATATTACTATGATAACATGATTATAACTAGCCAGTACTTTAACTACAGCAGCTTGTGTAGTCGGTTTTTTCGTTTTGTACGATCGTACATTATCTAGTGCTTAAATTATCTAAACTATCATCAGTCACAAGTTTGAAGGTGGGTTCATTGAAACGACTTACAGATCTTGATAAAGTTTACTAGAGGACCTCCTGCCATATACCCGGTTCTGATATGTAGATTCGAATGTCGTCGTTGCGACGACGCTGTTGCGAAAACAATTTCAAGTGGTACGCCTTTTCGAAAAGCCGTTGTACCGAAAGCCACTGTTACGAACATATTTTTATGTGGTACGTAGTATTTATCTGTTCTGTGGTGGTACGCTAGATCGAAAGCGTTCAGCAGCAAGCGGACCAGAAGAGGTCATACCACTACAAAAAACTGTGGTAGGAACGGTGGTAAAAGAAAATCAGAATTTTAAGAATGACTATTTAATTTCTTTATTTATAATTCTTACATTTTATTTACATTAACAACAAAAGACATGACGGAAAGCACACATAAGCCTACACACAGATAATGTCTGAAAAATACTGAATGTACAAAAGAAACCGTTTCAATAAGGAAAAAATTAGCAGATTTAATTTTTTTTAAGTAGTTCCATCTTCGCTAGGTTACTTTTGATGCGAACTTATGCCCTTTACACACAAGAGCAGAACAGTGAGGCAGAACAGTGGGGCAGAACAATTTGGAAGGACAGTGGCGTTTATATATAAGACATTCAGTTCTCGTAGCGATGAAGCAGTGGATACTGTCTTGCTCTTTACACTGAACTGCCCTCGCGTTCACACGAACCCAGCCACAAGACAGACGAGCGATAAAAGTGGTGGGGGAGCAAACTGCCCCAAAAAATTGACCGGCGAGCTATTAACTGTTCTGCCTTGGTTACTGTCAAGACAGTCCTGTTCTGAATTGTTATGTGCGTTCAAACAGTAGCAATACTGTGCTTCTGTCTCACTGTTCTGCCATCGTCTAAAACAGGCATTACTGAGATGTAAAAATGCCAAGTTGTTTAATATTTTTGTTTTTTTAGTCAAAATATTTACTCTGGAAAGTATTCGTAAACTACAAAATATTTGAAATTGAAACAAAAGCAGTAAAGTTACTAAGTATAACACCACATAGTAACATCACACATATATCGAAAATGAATAAAAAGAAAACAAAAAGTTTGACAGATTTTGTCAGTATTACAGAGATATCACTGGGTACATTTTGTAAGCCATCTGTTGAGTCTCCGAGAACTAACATGTTTTTAAGGCTATAAATTCAGGAATAGTTTAACCTTTGAAGGCGAAAGCGTATCCTTCTCCAAATGAGTGAGGGCCCTTATCTACGTCGTTTTCACGGTACTGAAACAAAATTAAAAATTATCATAAAAAATATTTTTTATAATTTAAGACCGCTTAAAAAACTAAAAGAACCGACTTCAAATGTTACGCTAGTCATTCTCAGTACCTAGTTTGAGGTGTTTATCTCCATATCTCTGGAGATATTCATCAGATCTCGATGAAATTTTGAATGGGACCACCTGGGAAGTAAGTATACACAAACAAAAGAAGAAATTTCCAAATCGATCCAGGCGTCTTTGAGTAATCGGTGAACGTACTTAAAAAAAGATTCTGAATTGAGAACTTTCTCCTTTTTTTTTTGAAGCCGGTTAAAAAAATATATTTTCTTTCAAACGATTTAATTTATAATAGCTAGCTTTAGATTACTATCTCGCCTGGTGGTAAACGATGATGTGGTCGAAGATGGTGAACACACTTCTCAAGGGCTGTACTGCCGGAACGGCGTAAAGCCGTTTCAAGAGTTTATTCTGCATACAACCTCTACCTATTTATCAATAGGTACTTGTACTATTCATTATTCTGTGCTATTGAGTACAATCTTCTTAGTGACCACGGAGAAATGACTCTACTCTTGGTAGATAAGTGACATCGCGTTCACATAGAATAAAATTATCAGTGAAGTATTTTAAGGTACTCTCATTGATTTTTTCCTAAAACTTGTGGTTTTCCGTGAGTTAATGAATAATAAAATGTGGGTTATTAACCATTAAGTGCCGGTGAATGTGTGCGAGTGTAGGGAAACAGCACAATGTTGAAAAACATGCTATGTGCGTTCCCACCAAAATTCCACTGAATATCTTCAGTAAGCTCCACAAGTTTACTGAGGATATGACTTGGACTAGACTATGAATTCAACTTAACCTGAAATGTGACTTTGACCCATCTTTATGACTTGATTTCATAAAAACTTAAAGACTTTTACACTGGCTAAATATACTAATCATGTGGAGCCATAATGAAACAAAAAAAAACATTTAAAAATATATTACTGTAATAATTATAATAATAAGACCAAAGCTCCAGGGTGGAAGTGTTAAAGGCATAAAGCCGCTAGTAGCGTTTAGTGAAAGTGCAGCACACCTCTCAACACCCTTAGCTATCCACGCCAATGTTGCCCCTCGGCGCCGACATAACGGTCCGCCTTTATGGGGGGTCCATTCAGTGTATAGCTAGTCACCACTCGCCTTAATATTTTGAAATGAGGCATAATTGGCGGGTGCCGTACCTCATCCCATAGACCAGAAAACAGTCATCAAGCAGCACACATTCATAGCCATAATAAATTATAGTACCATCTTTTTATAGTTTTTAATGTCTCCATCCACAAATCATATTTTTATTTAATTTAATATTGTAAAGGGCCTCTTGACGTTGGCTTCGGCTCCGTCAATGCCTTCCAAAGGACCGGGCGATTTGCAGCCCGTGATGTGAATTGAATAAAGAGTATAATAATAATAATAATCCCGCAGGGGCGGCTTTGTGGCGAGCCGACGGTGAGTGGCGACACCGCGGACCCCTATCCCGTGAGGGCTAAATGAGACCCTCTGACCCCCGGCTTGCCTTGACCGGCCGGCCGGTGGTGGGAATCGCAAGAGCTAAGACCAAAGCTCCAGGGTGGAAGTGTTAAAGGCATAAAGCCGCTAGTAGCGTTTAGTGAAAGTGCAGCACACCTCTCAACACCCTTAGCTATCCACGCCAATGTTGCCCCTCGGCGCCGACATAACGGTCCGCCTTTATGGGGGGTCCATTCAGTGTATAGCTAGTCACCACTCGCCTTAATATTTTGAAATGAGGCATAATTGGCGGGTGCCGTACCTCATCCCATAGACCAGAAAACAGTCATCAAGCAGCACACATTCATAGCCATAATAAATTATAGTACCATCTTTTTATAGTTTTTCATGTCTCCATCCACAAATCATATTTTTATTTAATTTAATATTGTAAAGGGCCTCTTGACGTTGGCTTCGGCTCCGTCAATGCCTTCCAAAGGACCGGGCGATTTGCAGCCCGTGATGTGAATTATATAATAATAATAATTGTAATAATCGTTTTGGCGGGAACGTGGAAAAGTGTGTGTGGTCTCATTGTGTTTTTTCCTAAAACTTGTGTTCTTCCGCGAGTAAATGTGTAATAAATATGGATTATTAACCATTAAGTGCCGGTGAATGTGTGCGAGTGTAGGGAAACAGCACAATGTTGAAAAACATGCTATTTGCGTTCTCACCAAAATTCCACTGAAAATCTTCAGTAAACATCATATCTCTACTGAAGGTATGACTTCGACTAGACTTTTACTTGAAAACTGACCTGAAATGTGACTTTAACCCATCTACGACTTAAATTCATAAAAACAAAGAATTTCAATACTTGACACTGGCTAAATACACTAATCGTGTGGAGCCATAATAAAACTAAAAAAAAAAAAAAAAATTGTAATAATTATTGCTACATGGCAAAGATGCGAAGACCTGTGATTTTAATGATATGCCAGAAATTGTCATATCTACCGTTGAAGAAAAAAATGATCCTCGCAGATTAGGGCCACTGCAGTACGTTAGTGGCTATTTTGTAATAAAAATGAAGAAGAAAATCTTTAAATCATGTGGCCAATGCAACAAAGACCTTATAAATGAAAATGAAACGGAATACATAAAATACAGAGAATATACAGGTCGACGTTGGCTTTGCAGTCTAAGCAAATCAATGATAGGTTGCATTTCGAACATTCAATATATCTATGATGCTGTACTGAAAAAAAAATTGATTAATAGCAATGCTTTATAAAACTATATAACTATGCTTTATAAAGACCATTATACATATGTTGATTGAATTTGATTTTATGAAATGCGAAGAACATAGACGCGATATGATTAGTTACTTATTAAACTTAGCAAGTAGGTTTTTTATCCACAATTACTGTAAAAATTTAAATAAAATTCTTAATGGATTAAAAGATTGTGATGACGAAGAGGACAGTTTCCAAGTTAAAGCTAAGAAATACTGCCATAAATGTATTAAACGAAAGAATTAAAAACTAGTTAATATGAAAATATTGTTTTACTTATTTATTCTGAGGCATATAGAATCAAAGGCAGCTAAGTGTCCAATTTTGTATAGTTAATAATCACTATATGGTAGCATACTATGGTTTATTTTTAGAAAGACACGTAGCTGCCTTTGATTTTATATGCCTCTTTAACATTAACGTACATTATCTGGTACATTAGAGTATGGTGTTAAGATACTATTACCTAAGCTGTAAAAATAGTTCCTACTGTGAAGTAGAGATGGCGCTGAAAACGTATTGCCGCATTCCATAGCCAAGATAGGTCTCTATTTCCGTATATAAAAGGTACTCTGTGCAACATGCTACAGCTACAATAGTTTTCATTCAGTAAAGAATACCTAAATTCAGCTTTTATTTTGTGAATTATCTAATATTATCGCGTTTACGTCCACCATGGATGACCCACAAAAGTAAACTGTCGAAATACTTCCAGAGGAAATTTCGAAGATGTTATTTATATAATCGTTCGACGATTCGACGCGTATATCTTGTTGGTAAAAAATATATTAAAAAGGTATTTTTCTAAACATTTTTAAATGAATGCTCGCCAGCTTTTTGGGTACTCTACTAGCAGACAGCGACCTAAATTCCATTTTTTATTTGTAGTTTTTATTGATTTTTAGTCATCTATACTAATATTATAAAGAGAGAACATTTGTATTTTTGTATTTTTGTAATGATTTGGCTCAAAAACTACTGAACCGATTTAAAAAATTCTTTAACTAATATATAGAATGGACTTTCGAAATGAAAATAGGCTATATATTATCCCGTTCAAATCAAAGGTGCGCATTCGTGGAGACCTAATTTTCAACCTAAGTCGACAAAAAAACGGTCGAAAAAACAAGTTTCTTACGAACGCTGCTCAATTGAAAACAGATGGAAGAATATTTTCTATGGAGTTGTACAACTTAATAAGACCTACAAAAAAGTCCGCGACAGCATATGTCTATCTCTTAAGGTTGACTCACAGTAACCATTTTAATCTTTAGTTTTTTGTTAAAAAATATTACATAACTTCCAGGGCTATTTTCAAGTATATAGTATTAATCCTTATCCAAATAATTACACTAATTAGCTTGGCCACATATTATAGATTAAAATTGTCTTTTAAAGTATATAATTCTAATGAAAACTCAAGAAGATATCACGGATTTCACATACACGCATCGCAAAATTAATAAAATATTTGCAGTCTAACCATAGAATAGGTCATAGTTACTACGAAAATATTATTATAAGCTTAGCTATGCTGTAGATCCCCACCGATCGCAATCAATTTGAAGTCAATATAGTATAATAATATGATCTATTGTATAAAATAATAATGATCTATATATATAATATAATATTTTAAACCACCCCGACTGATCTATGTATAATCTTTTTATTAAAAGCATTCCAATGTCTCTAAACACGACATTTAAAATCTGAGCTGTAAGTTGGTGAGGATTTGAGTATTCTGTAGAGTCCAGGAGATGTCCCAGCATCAGGTCAATGCTTCCATGTTCTTACAATATCGTTGAAGAAGAAGATTTTCGAATTGATCAGACCTATGAAAGCTCATAGTTTTATTACGATTGAACGAATTTACATGAATCAAAGCTAAGAACACTCTCGATGAATACATGTATAAAAAAAAAGCCTATCAATTATAAAATCAAAATCGGTTCATCCGGTTGGGTGCTCAGATGCTACAGACAGACACACAGATACACACGTTAAACGTATAATACCTCTACTTTTTGCGTCGGGGAACGCCGTACCGTAAGGTTACGGCGGCAGATGTTCTTCTGGTGGTAACCTACTTTTCAACTGACTACAGAAAGAAGGGGTGCTCAATTCGTCTGTATATTTCTTTTTTAACCGACTTAAAAAAAAGGAGGAGGTTTTGTTTCTCAATTCGAACGTTTTTTTTTTTTGTGTGTATGTTACGCGATTACTCCGTCAATTGTGAACCGATTCGAATGATTATTTTTGTAATCGGTAGGGTACGTTTCCGAGGTGGTCCCATTGTAATTTCATTGAGATGTGATAAGTACCTTCAGAGATATGACGATAAACATCTCAAACTTGCTACTGAAATGGACTCGCGGGGCATTGAAGTCAGTTGTTTTAGTTTTTAAACTATCTTAATTATTGGTAGATTTAATGATCCCACGAAAACCCATGATTCATGAATGCACATAAAACTTTCATTGGTAGGTATATAGCTAGGATTAGAACCAACGACCCTCGGGTCAGAATCAGGGTAACTATCCTTTATGCCAAAGGGCCGTCCAATATCACTATGTAAGTGTTATAAAACAATGTCCATCACTGCGTCTGTCTGTCTGTTCGCAATAATCTCAATAACTTCTGAACGGATTATCATGCGGTTTTCACTAATAGCCAGAGTGTTTATGAGGAAGGTTTAGGTCTTAAGTGCAAAATTCGTTAAGGTTTTGTGTAAATTGGTTGACATATGACGATGATTGTTAAATATGTTAATATTTTATATTCGATGCAACAAACTAATGCAAATTTTGTAGGCATATATGTTCTACCCGTGCGAAGCCGGGGCGGGCTGCTAGTAGTTAATATTTTAGTATTCTCTGTGATGTGGTCAAAGATGATGAACATGCTAGGCGTAGAGTGGTCAGACCAGACTCTCAACATTATCTCTAATAATTAACTTTTTTAATTTTATTATATCATATAGGCTATAGTTTGTCCACTATCTCACCTGTTGGTAAGTGATGATGCGGTCGAGGATGGTAGCACGCTAGGCCTAGAATGTGATATCAATATTATACCTGGCCATCATCTTCAGCACCTGCCTGAGGTCTCCAGTTCTGAACATAGTGTTGACCTCCCGCGGCTTTTTCACCTTGACCCTGAAAGGAAAATATGCAATTTGAAGCCTTAACAAGATAAGATAGTTTAAAAACTAAAACCACCGACTTCCATGCTACGCGAGTGAGTTTCAGTAGCAAGTTTGAGACGTTTATTTTCATATCTCTGGAGATACTCATCAGATCTCGATGAAATTACAATGGGACCACCTTGGAAATGTACCCTATCTATTAACAATAAATCATTCAAATCGGTTCACAATTGGCGGAATAATCGCGTAACATACATACATACAATAAAAAACACAACAAACAGACGAATTGAAATACTCCTCCTTTTTAGAAGTCGGTTGTATATTAATGTGTAAGTAGGTCTAGAATTTTATTTATAGTTTATACTAGCGTTTAACCACTACCTTGTCTGTTGGAGTGATGTGGTCGAGGATGGTAGCACGCTAGGATGGGAGCTGACTATCGAGGACAGCTATCGGAACATGCTGAAAAACTACTTATGGGGGGTAATATGTCCATAAAATTAACTGTATTTTATCCCCCTAAACCAGCTGTCGGCAACCTTTTGGCAGAGAGTTTAGGTGAGTTGGTACAAGCGCTTGGGCGTGGTTCCCCATATTATATCGATGTTTCGCCTGACTTGCTACCAAAAAGTAGCGTATCACCATCAAGGAGAAAATCTGGCTCCATAACTTTTCGGTGTTCCGGCAGCACACAGCCCTTGGGAGTCGGAGTATTCTAGGCCTAGCGTGTCCACCATTTACGACCAGATCATCACTTACCACCAGGCGAGATAGTGGTCAAACGCTAGCCTATAAGATATAAATATATCCTACTGTCCCACTAATGTATGGATTATGGATGTATGTTTGTTACTCTTTCACGCAAAAACTACTGAACCGATTGAGTGAAATTTGGTATGTAGATAGCCTAGACCCTAGAATAACACAAAGGATACTTTTTATCCCGCTATTCCCACGGGAACGATGTCTGCACGGGTAAATCCGCGGGGCAAAGCTGGTGTACAATACTTCTAGTATACAATACTTCGTGTTCGGGCCAATGACCCAAATTTTTTTTATTATTGTTTCAGTTCTGGTTGAAATTACGCCGCTGTTGGCTAAACTCCTATTACTACTTTAGACCTGCAAATCCTGGAAAAGGCACTAGGCCGAGCTTTTTTCTTGGACCTGCAAAACTGCTGTAAATTTATGAACAATGAGTGGACGGCATCCAATTGGCCAACTCCTTTTTATTTAAAATAAATTCTTTAAATTATTTACATTTCTAGTATCTTAACTAAGCATCATCATCATTATCGATTTATCGATATCATCATAATCAGGAGTCAATCCACTGCTGGACATAGGCCTCTCCTAAAAAAACATGTTGGTTATTAATTTCCCAAATTCCTGTAAATCCAGGAGTTTACTGACCCTGACAGAGAAGCAAAGTTATTGACATAGCTCATAAGATTAGCAAGCCAAAGTGGCAGTGGGCTGGTCACATCTGTCGTAGAACCGATAACCGTTGGGGTCTAGAACACGTCTGTTCTGGAGTGGAGACCACGGCTCGGCAAACGTAATGTAGGGGGCCCTCCAGCTAGGTGGAGCGATGATATACGCAAGCTGGCTGGCAGCGGTTGGAAACAAAGAGCTGTAGATCGAGCTCAGTGGCGTGCCATAGGAGAGGCCTATGTCCAACAGTGGACGGATACTGGCTGTTAATGATGATGATGACTGACCTCATTGTCTCGCCAGTTCTGGTTGGGTTCAGGACGCTGTTGGTTGTACTGCTGCTGCAGCTCGTATTGTTGCCTTTGTTGGACATAGGCTTGTTGGTAGTGGTTGTCTATTGGACAAAATAATTAATCAAGATCTTTTTAATGCAATAAAGATATGTTTCTTGAAGTGTAAAACACTTTATATTTTTGTAAATTGTTACACAAAATCCAAAATATCATCGTACCGACGGGACTAGAACCCGCACCCTCCGGATAACATGTCCAGGTGCTCTGCCAATTAAACCACGGTTCGATACTATCGATACGACTAAATTAGTGGATTGCAAGTTCCGTTGGTACGATTAAATTTTCGATTGTGTGTAACAATTTAAAAAAAAATGTAAGTAAAAGGTTATTCCGAAATGTTCCCACTTAATTTTTTTAAACATCTGATGAGTATCTCCAGGGATATGGAGATAAACAATTCAAACTTGGTACTGAAAATGACTGGCGTGGCGTTTAAAGTCGGTTTTTATTTGCTAATGCCGCGTTATTTATTTTCAGTACATCAGTACAAAAATACAGGTGAATTGAAAACCTCCTCCTATTTTGTCAAGTCGAAAAAACGTTGCACTTGTAATTTCGTTTACCATCAAGCGATGGTCTGCTTGTCATATTAAAGTTTAATAAACTGGCCAAGTGCAAGTATTTTATAAGATCGAGCAAAAAATACCACTATCATTTTTCGCCAGCAAAAAATAATAATTAATAAACATTTTATTTCTTATAACGCCATCTAACGTCTAACAAATGTGTTAGGGATCGACATTTCAATATAACGCCATCTATGGGACGTTTACCTAACTAAGCGTTCATAGATGGCGTGAAATGCCGAAAAAACACGTATCTTGTATGGGGACCCTCTATTATTTTTAACTTTATTCTGTTTTTAGTATTTGTTGTTATAGTGGCAACAGAAATACAGCATCTGTGAAAATTTCAACTATCTAACTATCACGGTTCATGAGATACAGCCTGGTGACAGACAGACAGACAGACAGACGGAGTCTCAGTAATAGGGTCCCGTTTTATCCTTTGGGTACGGAACCCTAAAAAATGAAGGTATACCTTTACTCTGAGGAACTTCTGGCTCCGGACTCTTTGGTAAGTGGCTGCCTTCAAGAATCTGAAAGAAGAACATAGCCATACTTAGATAGATAAACTCTTTATTTGCACACCAAAAGAACAGAAACAATGTGAAAAAAAACACTCACTTTAGACTTAGGGTCAGTTTAACCGGTTTACGGTAAAGTTTCAGCTTATAACTTTAGCGCCATAACCTTACGGTGTTCCGGCAGCACACAGCTCTTGAGAGTCAGAGAATTCTAGGCCTAGCGTGTTCACCATCTTCGACCACATCAAAGATTAACATAATATATACTGAGACCACAAATCATCGCTAACCACCAGGCGAAATAGTGCTCACCGAAGTGAAACTTTTTTAGGCGCACTGGGGTAAAATTTGATATAAGTGACGTAGCGTCATGGTTTGGCACTAGTAATTCTATCCTCTATGGGCGCTATGATGCCACAGACCTTTGAGTACCTATACATCGGTTTATTTATCTGAGCCACAGACAGACGTGTGTCTGTCATACACATATACACAACTCAAACTAATAATACTCCTACTTGTTGCGCCGGGGTTTAGAAAGACATTGCATTTAACGATAACATTTTGGATTGTGTATAACAATGTACAAAACTATAAAGTGTGTAACACTAAAAGAAACATAATATTTGATTTACGCAGTGCAACATCTCTCGTCGGATTTGAAAACTGTAATGATTTCTTCCGAATGATTAACTTCAAAATAGTTATCATAGATGGCGCCACCAATGCATCATTTGTAAAAATCGTAGAGGGAAAATTAAATAGAATATTAGCGTATGCGAATGAAATAGCTTTAAAGATATTACCCGACTTAAATGATGAACACGTGATACATATACCAGCTATAAGATAAAATGAACAACGTAATTTGGTCGGGTCATACAGGACAGCGGGTGAGAGCCATTGGGTGCACTAGAACTGGGAGCCAGAGCTGGCTCCAAACAATAAAATCGCATATGCAGAGAAGGATAAAAAATTGTTGTCCATCTCGCTCTCTCATACTAGTCATTGTATAGTTTTATGTTTTATATTATTGTTATTTAAATGCCAGATCCATTTTATACTCCATCGACGGTAAAAATACAATTCATTAATATCGTCGTATCTATAGGATCGTACTGTGGCTTAGTTGATTACAGCGCCTGGGCATGTTTCCCAGGAGGTGCGGGTTCGAATCCCGTCGGTACGATGAAATTTTGGATTGTGTGTAACAATGTGTGTTGATTGTAACATTATAAATGTATGCTTCTAAACATAAAGTCACCTGGAATCCTTCCTTCCCCGCCCTGTACTTGAGCTTAACGAGCTGTCCACTGGGATCTT
Organism: Cabera pusaria; assembly: GCA_954871355.1. Taxonomy (NCBI): domain Eukaryota; kingdom Metazoa; phylum Arthropoda; class Insecta; order Lepidoptera; family Geometridae; genus Cabera; species Cabera pusaria. Next base: position 9,612,909 of record OX940913.1, on the reverse strand, counting down.
TGTACTGGTAAGCGCCCACCCTTGAACCATCAGGCTCAATCTGTTCACCGGCTACTAAGCCATTGTCAGATGCATACTCGAAGCGGAACGCTCCGTCTGAAACAAGCATGGATTTACCAATAAAAATCGTGAACGGCAGATGTTTTAATACGTATGCTCTAAACCAGCGGTTCTCAAACTTTTTGGCGTCGGAACCCTTTTGGAACAACAAATATCTGACGGAGCCCTTAAATGTTTATCTTAGAATTTTGGTGGGAACGTAAAAACGTGTCTGTGCTGCTTGTAATTTATTTTTTCCTAAAACTTGTGCTTTTCCGAGAGTTAATGTAAGTATCATAAACAAGCTATTTGCCTGCCAAATTCCACGGAAAATTTTCAGTAAAGGCCTCATATATTTACTGAGGATACGACTTAGACAGGACTATAACTTTAACTTGACCTGAAATTACGACTTGAATTTACAAAAACTTAAATAATTTTAATATACACGATTAGTGTATTTAGCCATTGTCAACACTGGCTAAATACACTAATCGCGTGGAGCCTAATACTAAGAAGGATTGTCTCAAAAATGCTTACCAGAAGTAAGAGCCTGCTTGTGGTGAATGATGGCAGCCTGCTGTTCCTTGCTGAGCGGGCCTTGTCGCCAGGGCTCCGGCTTGAAGGTCACGGGGCCGGAGCCAGGACCTGCGCCGATATCGGTCAGACGAGGTGATGCTATAATTTTTTTTTTTATGTTTTTATCACGTTTTTTTTTCAATACTACTTGGAACTACTCAAAGAAGAATCAATCAAATAATCAAAGCATTTATTCAGTATGTAGGCAGTATTAATATACGCACATATACACGTCAAAATCATAAATCATAATTAATTATCAAGTAAACATTGTTCATTACTTTTTTTAAATTAATTAATTTATTAATTAATTTAAAAAAAAGTAATGAACCATTCAGCTGTCATCCAATCGTTGACGTCACACTATAACAAAATTATTAAAGTAGCGTTGCCAACCATACACGTAACTGTGTGTTTCATTACTTCAGACAATTTTTATATATGAAAAAAAAATAATGAAATAGTGAAACAAAACTTAAAGAAACGCATACCGATCACAGTACATATCATGGAATGGAACTGATTGTCCGTCTGTCAGCTGCATAATATTAAATTATTACTATACTACTAACCCACACTAAAGATATCCCTGGGTCGTCCATATCGGGTTGACATGGTTTTGTACACTGTTATTATACAATCCAAAATTTCACTGTACCGACGGAATTCGACTTGTATTGTCCGGCGCTGTACCAACTCATAATTGGTTAAAATTCAATTTATTAGTTTCGTCGTATCGTATTATAGCGGAGTAAGTGTAGCGCTGGGCGTGCTCCAGTCTCGTCAACACAATGAAATTTTGGATTGTGTATAACAACTAGCTGTGCCCCGTGGTTTTACCCGCGTAGACATCGTTCCCGTTGGAATATCGGGATAAAAAGTACCCTGTGTGTTATTCCAGAGTCTAGGCTATCTACATACTAAATTTTAGCTCAATCGGTTGAGTAGTTTAAGCGTGAAGAAGTAACAAACATAAACACAAACTTTCGCCTTTACATATTAGTAGTAAGTAAGATGTACAATGGCTTGTCTGTTAAGAACTCACCTCTCCACGAATCTTGTTTCCCCTGACTAGGGTTCCAACTCTGAGAGATGCTTTGAGGAGTTCCATCCCTGCCTGATGCTGGAGTGAACAGTCCTCGATGAAAGCTATCCATCTGCGAAAAGAGATGTACAATAGAAAACATTGTAGCTAAGTATAACTGTAACTATGAGAAAAAATTAATAGAAAGAGAGGCAAGTAATATTAAGGTTGTTCCTTTCCTGAAGCATTCGCCTGTAATGTAACATTTCAGATTTGATTTTGATCATTACAATTTACTTTACATTTTTTTAAAAGCTTTCTAACAGTGTGGGTTGCACATTACTTGTATTCTTGTTAACCCCTCCAACTAAGCTAAATATGCTTGTGTCTGGAGTGGATTCACGTCAATAGTGCAATGGGTGGGGATTGGACTCACGACCTCTCGAGCGCCAAGCCAACGCCTTTGCCATTAGGCTACAACGCTTACGACAGCATGCTTATGATTTGTAATGCAATTGTATTGGTTCTTTTTTTTTTGTTTCTTTATGGCTCCACACGATTAGTGTATTTAGCCAGTGTCAAGTATTGAAATTTTTCAAGTTTTTATGAATGTTAGTCGTAGAGATGGGTCAAAGTCACATTTCAGGTCAGTTGTCAAGTAAAAGTCTAGTCTAAGTCATATCTTCAGTAAAGATGTGGTGTTTACTGAAGATTTTCAGTGGAATTTTGGTGAGAACGCAAATAGCATGTTTTTCAACATTGTGCTGTTTCCCTACACTCGCACACATTCACCGGCACTTAATGGTTAATAATCCACATTTATTACATATTAACACGCGGAAGAACACAAGTTTTAGGAAAGAATACAATGAGATCACACACACTTTTCCACGTTCCCGCCAAAACTCGTATTGGTTCTTTTCCCTCACCAATGAAATGCTCGTATCTGTAACATTACAGGTTGCGCACTGTAATGCTCGATGCACCTCCGTCACTGTTGCATTGCTGGCCTCTGTAACGTTATATTACAGACCAATCACGAATGCTCTAGGAGAGCACTATAGGACAATTCTAGGCCTAGCTCAAGCTTACTCTCAAGGATTGTGTGTTACTCAAAGAGGCTGTGCTGGCTACTTCTAAAAATGAGTTGGTTCTTAATTCGTCTGTAGGTTTTTTTGTATGTATGTTACGCGATTACTCCGTCAATTGTGAACTGGTTCGAATGATTTTTTTTTAATTGATAGGGTACATTTCCAAGGTGGTCCCATAGTAATATCGGATGAATTCCCAGGCGATTCCTAGACGGACAATCAGTTCCAATCGGATCATGATATTTACTGTGATCGGTATGCGTTTCTTTAAGTTGTGTTTCACTATTTCACTTTTTTAGGGTTCTGTACCCAAAGGGTAAAACGGGACCCTATTACTAAGACTCCGCTGTCCGTCTGTCTGTCTGTCTGTCTGTCCGTCTGTCACCAGGCTATAGCTCATTAACCGTGATAGTAAGACAGTTGAAATATTCACAGATGGTGTATTTCTGTTGCCGCTAGAACAACAAATACTAATAAACTGGCCAAGTGTAAGTCGGACTCGCACTAGTAGGGTTCCGTACCACACTACAGAATTTTATAAGATCGAGCAAAAAATACCACTATTATTTTTCGCCAGCAAAAAATAATAATTAATAAACATTTTATTTCTTATAACGCCATCTAACGTCTAACAAAGTGTTTTTAAACGCCATCTATCTAATTAGTTTCGGCAAAATGACATAGATGGCGCTAGTAAACGAGCCCCGTCTTTCTAGATCTCGACCAAACCAAATATTCTTGGTAATATCAACTAATCAAATATATGAGGTTGATAGTCTGTTATGTTTCGTATTGTACGGAACCCTCCCTAAGTGTGCGATAAGAGACGCGATGCTGACTCGCACTTGGCCAGTTTTATTTTTAAATTGTCTGGAGTACTGAAACACAGAGCTAGTTGTATGGTTGGCAACCTTGCTTTAATAATTCTTTTAAAGTCTGACGTCAACGATTGGATGAGAGCTAATGGTTCATTATTTTGTTTTTTTTTTTTTATTAAAAACATTAAATTCTGTTTTTGCTATGTTTACTTGATAATTGATTTTGAATGATTTTATGATTTTCACGTGTATATGTGCGTATAGTAATACTGCCTACATACTGAATAAATGAAGATCTGATAAGTATCTCCAGAGATATGACGATAAACGTCTCAAACTTGCTACTAAAACGGAATCACGCGGCATGGAAGTCGGTTGTTTTCGTTTTAAACTCTCTTAATTATTAGGACTTTAGTAATTTATGAGTAGTACAACTTTTGGTATCCCGATCACAAGCTATAGGCTAGCGTTTGATCACTATCTCACCAACTGGCTCTCAAGAATAGGTGCTAGAACACATTAGATGTTTGGCGACAGAACTTGAGGGTGGTAGCTGGCCAGGCGGACACTAGATAGTGTCCTACCACCATATTAACGATGTTTTTCCTTCACCAGAGGGCTACTGTATAAAGCGCAATACATTGTTTAACCGACTTTCCAAAAAAAGAGGAGGTTCTTAATTCGACGGTTTATTTTAAATGTTTTAATTGTTCAATGGAAAATTCATTGGTGCACAGCGGGGATTGAAAAAGGTATGAGACTGAGTCTTTGGTTCCGGTTGAGTACAATATAATCGCGAGTAAATAGGTACACTCTATCAACGATCGCATCATCACATAACATCAGGTGAGAGAGTGGTCAAGTTCTACCCTTATAATGTCTGTAACGCTTTAATATAATTATAATATAATCTTTTAAACCACACAACGGATTTTAATACAGTTTTTAGCAATAGATAGAGTGATTTAAGAGGAAGGTTTATTATCATTAATTATTAATTACTATTCGATTAAACGCGTGAAAAGCCGCGGGGTGCAGCTAGTATGATATATAATATCGTTTAAAAACTAAAAAAGAACCGACTTCAATGTTCATTTTCAGTACCAATTTTGAGATGTTTATCTCAATATCTCTGGAGATACTTATCAAACCTTGATAAAATTACCACGGTACCACACTTGGGATATCTCCTTTCGAACAAAAAAAGAATAATCAAAATCGGTGCATAAATGACGAAGTTATCTCCGAACAAACATTAAAAAAAAATATATATATATATATACGGTCGAATTGAGAAACCTCCTCCTTTTTTTGAAGTCGGTTAAAAAAATAAAAAAGTTCGGTGAAGAAAATAATAGTACCCAGCTTAATTCGCCAAAAAGTTCCTTACTTTGTTAGTGATGGCTTCCCATGGACGGTGCATCGGTTGGAATAGAGCCGGATTCCTCGGGTACCCCTATAAGTAATCATTACGTCATCATAATCAGTGTGTGACAGTCCACAACTGGACATAGGCCTCTCCTAAGATATGCCACTGAGCTCGATCTTCGGCTCTTCTTTTCCAGTCAATGCCTATCTCTCTGCGTATGTCGTCGCTCCACCTGATCACAAGGCGTTGCCTTGCCTTGTTAGTTTGCCAATCTATGATCTCGTTTCTAAAACCAGTCTGCCTCGCAGCGGTTATGGGTTCTGCTGCAGATATGACCAGTCCACTGCCACTTCAGCCTGCTAATTCGTTGAGCTGTATGGATTACTTTAGTTCTCTGGCGAATAAATACGTTTAGGATTCGATGACTCAGAGAAAAAAAACAGCGAGCATATTTCTATTCATAGTTCTCCGAGTGAATTTAAGTTTAGGATCCATGTGTTAGCTCTGTGTGTCATAAGTCATGATATACATGATAATAGATACGACAAACTAATTAATTTATTTGTGGTTTTTTTTGTATGTTTATGGTATTTTAATTACAATTTATTCAATATTAAATTTGACATATAAATATATTTTTTAACCGACTTCAAAAAAAGGAGGAGGTTTCTCAATTCAACCGTATATATATATTTTTTATTTTTTTTTAATATTTGTTCGCGGATAACTTCGTCGTTTATGAACCGATTTCGATTATTTTTTTTTTGTTGGAAAGGAGATATTGCAAGTGTGGTACCATGGTAATTTTATCGAGGTCTGATAAGTATCTCCAGAGATATTGAGATAAACACCTCAAAATTGGTACTGAAAATGAATAGCGCGGCATTGAAGTCGGTTCTTTTTTAGTTTTTAAACGATGTTATTAAATTAATGTATCCTATTACGTAATTTTAAAGGTTATATTTGTATATGCTATTTGCTGTACACTCGTAAGAGTAAGTTATGATGGAACAATCCGAATAGCTGTTAAGATCTCATGTACTCACAATTGACAGTCAATAAAATGGTTTCAATGGTTTATTAATTTGAGAGCCGGTTGGCGTAAAGAATAGACTTGTAAGTGAGAGGTCACCGGTTCATATCCTAGCACGGGTATTCGTCCACAGGTGGAAGTAGCATATTATATCGATGTTCCGCCTGACTTGCTACCAAAAAGTAGCTTACCACCATCAAGGAGAAAATCTGCCGCCATAACTACGGTGTTCCGGCAGCACACAGCCCTTGAGAGTCAGAGTATGCTAGGCCTAGCGTGTTCACCATCTTTGACCAAATAATTTCTTACCACCAGCAGAGCTAGCATGGCCTTATCCCCGGGGGAAAGACAACATAATTTCCCTATTTTTCGCCACTGACAGGAGATCAACACAACAATTTAAACGCTCGGTGAAGTTAAGCCCCGAGTTTTGATTTTGTTTCGTATTAAAAAGTTTTAAAAAGAATATAAAGTGTTATATAATTTATTTCTCAACACAATTTAAAAAACTTATTAAACTAAAATATTAACTATGACTAATGATTCAAATAAAAACTACAAATAATAAATGGAATTTAGGTCGCTGTCTGCTGGTAGAGTACCCAAAAAGCTGGCAACATTACCTCTTTGAATCGCGAAACTAATGCGTTGCCTGAGGTAAGCGCCAGCCAAAGAGCTATAATTACTAAAGTACAGAGCGCGGCTACTCGAGCTCGAACAGTAAGCACGGGTCAGAACATCGTCGCTGTCCACCGGCAAGCGCGAACAGTCGACATTCTGAGTTCGAGCGGAGTGCGTTTAGTAAGACCTTATTTCGTTTTTACCGAGAAAATGGTGAAATGTGCGTAGCCAACTTGTCAAAATGACACAAGGAAACACACGAAACTAAAATGCAACATAAAATTTCACTTTCAGATATACTACTATATGATAGCGGGGGTGAACTACACGTGAGACGTGCGGTTGCGAGTCGCGTCCCACTACACCGCCCGCCGCTTCGCCGGTGATGCATTGAGTAGTGATGTGCGTGCTGTCGATATTATTTACGACATTTTTTACGTTCAAGCGAAGTCGAAGTAAGGAAATATTCCGATGCTCTAAAGTGTTAATGTTGAGATTTTTGTGTGGTTAGTTACTAGCTGTGCCCCGCGACTTCGCAACTTCGTCCGCGTAGTATTTTTAATTATTTATAATAATTATATAACAAATAAGACACAAACGTAGCCCACCTACACCGCGCCGTACCACGCCTCGCTAAGCCCCCTCCCTCCCTCTTCCCCTCTCCTACCCTCCCCCTCCTCTACCTTTCCTCTCCCGCTTCCCCATCCGTTAACTCATAATTATAACCTAATTAAAAGTTTTACAAACTTTGAATGTCATATTTATTACTCGACTGCGAAAGAAGGAGGGTTATATTTTTAGAGTAGAAGGTTATATTTGTAGTGGTAGGTAAATGTATTCTGTGAACCGCTTTACGATTTTTATACGAAAATAAAAAAAAGAAGATTAAGGCAGGCTCCCCATAAATGGAACTGAAACGAAAAAATAAAATTCATCAAACCATTACGTGCGGGGTGTCTATAGATAGGTCTTTGAAAGTCATTCACATACAATCGTGTGAAAGCTGAAAATATGTGCCCCCCCCCCTCTATTTTAAACTAAGAGAGTGAAAAGTCTAAAGAATATAATTATATGCTGTATATCTCAAAAAAATCTTTAAACGAAAATTGCTTTGAATGAGATATAGTCAGTAGTTTTGGAGATAGTATGTAAATAAGCATTTCATTTTCATGTTATTTCATTTATTATAACATTACAATAATATTATTTTAAGTGCTCTTACGTACTCTTAATTACAATAATACTATTACTTTCGTGCATTTAAGATACTTATATAATGACTGAGAAATCGTAGGAAACAAAAAGAGCGTATCTTGAGATTAATATATAACATTCCTCTCAATGTATAAATATCCTATATTCATTTTTGTCGTCACGTGTCACCCGCTTCATCGATAAGCGCGCGGGTGTTTGTAGGCATCCCTACGCAAGACCTATATATCAATGTACGTAGCTATAGCACATCTGCTTACAACTCTCAGCAAGGTGGCGGGCTCATAGCTGCGCTCTGTACTATAATAATTATAGCTCTGTGGCGCCAGCTCTTTGGTCGTGGGAGACATCGATTAGGCGTCAAGACAGCTCCCCAACAAAACCGCGTGCTTGTTGAAAAAGAATTGATCAAAAGTCAAACAAAACACGGATAGGTGGAAAGACAAAATAGTCCCCTTGCCATGCAGGTGATATAGTTAAAGTCTTAAAAGAAAAAAATGAAAGTCTGAAAGAGTCAAACGCTAGCCTATAAGATATAAAATATATATTCAAAATTTCTTTGTTCTTTAGACATTGCGACTAGGTTCTGCAAAGACGAGGCGACTAGAAGACTCGTCGTCTTGAGTTTCCAATAATTTGGTAAGCTCTTTAAAATCGTAGACAAATTACGCTCCATGGTCATTAAAGCGGTTAATTAATACTACTTTAAAATTTAAAACCACCCCCGTCTGATTTAATTATGTATAATTTGTTTACTGAGACCATTCCAATGAGCCTAAACACAACAACTCAGACTGAGAGTAGAGTAGTGATGAGTAACTCACTCACGAGTTCCTCATTTGAGGACCTCAAACACTAAAACGAGGGAGTCACCTCGTTTTGCAACGATAAACCGCCTTATTTAATCTCCTCAATAAATCCTCACAGAGCGTTACTGAGTACTATATATATACGGAAACTCGCGAGTCGCGAGCATCGAGCTAGGAAATACTAGCTCACTCGCTCCCGCTCAAGCTTTGCGAATCTCTCTCTCTCTCTCTCTCTCCTCATTTGAGAAATTTGAGGTGTGAGGATTGTAGAATGATAATAAGAGGATTTGATTTTCATAATATTTGTTAAGGTAGTTTAGTGATTTGTTTGAATAATCCAACATATAAGTAGACAAGGTAATAATAATGTCATAAATAAATAAGTACTTTAATACTAAAAGTAGTTCCGCTTTACTTTTACTCATAGTTAGTATCTCTCCTCATTTGAGGTGTGAGGATGAGGACCTCGTTTGAGGATAAGGTGGCCTCCCTCGTCCTCGTTTGAAATCACTGAGGAACCCATCACTAGAGCAGAGAGTATTCTGCAGATTCAAGGAGCTGTATCAGAATTAGGTTACAAGTTTACCATGTTCTTGCAATATCATTGAAGTAACTGGGTACTGAATTTCAAATTAACACATTTGATTTGACTAATGTAAACTACAAATTTCAAATTACTACTACTAAATTACTACGCTAAACAGACGGCAGCAGAGTGGCGGCAAAGAAAAGATAATAATACTGTGGCGGGTGAGTAGTGCACAGAAGCACCATTTTGATTATTTTGACGTCCGCGGTCTAAGGACTTCGAAAGTTGCTGTCGTAGTCTCATGAACCAAAAAAGAGCTGACAATATTTAAATATCTAATGTGTTCCGGCATGGTTCCGGCAGGTGTTCTTGAGAGCCAGTTCCTATTCTAGGCCTAGCGTGCTTACCATCTTCGACCACAACATCACTTACCAAAACGTGAGATAGTGGTCAAACGCTAGCCTATAAAATATATCCTAAAATAATAATAAAAAATATATACCTATGTAAGAGTTAAATATTATAAACCAAATGACTGAATAACGATGGTCAGTGGTAAACAGCAATTACCCCTGAAGACTACTAGAGTGTAACATGTCTGCACAATTAACCACATTCAATAATTACTGATCACGTTGTGTAACCAGCCCGATTGCTCAGTGAACTGATTGATGGAATTTGATGAAGTCATTTACTGTTACTTTTAACGGACTAAAATGTCTTGTTGAAAAACTTTATCAACCAATTTGCAAAAAGGAGGAGGTTCTCAATTCGTCTATATGTTTTTTTTTGTATGTACGTTACGCGATTACTCCGTCAATTGTGAGCCGATTCGAATGATTCGTTTTTTCGATGGATAGGGTACATTTCCGGTCTGGATAAAATTACGATGGGACCGAACGGAAAGCATTCTCTCTCTCTAGCAAAAAAAATTCTCCCTATCGTTATATAATATTTATTTGTATATCTTATAGGCTAGCGTTTGACCACTATCTCACCGGTTGGTAAGTGATGATGCGGTCGAAGATGGTAGCACGCTAGACCTAGAATGAGAACTGGCTCTTAAGGATAGTTGCCGGAACACACTAGATGTTTGGCGACAGATTTTTTAACTTGAGGGTGGTAGTAGCTGTCCAGGCGGAATCTAGATAGAGTCCTACCACCATTTATAACGAAGTAACAAAATTAAAAATACAGGTGAATTGAAAACCTCCTTCTGTTGTAAAGTCGGTTAAAAATGTTTTAAAATACGTTCTATTTCAGATAACTTCAAAGTAAAATTTCTTGTTGAAAATCTTATTATAAATAATTACGATAGTTTAAAAACTAAAACAACCGACTTCTATGTCTCGCGAGTCAATTTCAGTAGCAAGTTTGAGACGTTTATCGTCATATCTCTGGAGATACTTATCAAATCTCAATGAAATTGAAATGGGACCATTCCGGAAACGTACCCTACCGATTAAAAAAATAATCATTCAAATCGGTTTACAATTGACGGAGTAAGCACGTAACATACACACAAAAAAAAAAAAAAAAAACATACATACCGACGAATTGATAACCTCCTTCTTTTTGGAAGCTGTGGTTGTAAATAATAATAAAAAAAAAATCAGCAGATGCTCATCTCATTGCTCTTTATTTGATTTTTAACAGACTTCACAAAAAAGTATATTTTATCGAGATCTGATAATCATCTCCAGAGATATGGAGATACACATCTTAAACTCATTTGTATACCTTGATGACATGAAACTGGCTACTGGCGACTGACTATCGCGGCATGTCAAGACAGTTTTTAGGGTTCCGTACCCAAAGGGTAAAACGGGACCCTATTACTAAGACTCCGCTGTCCGTCTGTCTGTCTGTCAGTCTGTCTGTCTGTCTGTCTGTCTGTCCGTCTGTCACCAGGCTGTATCTCATGAACCGTGATAGTTAGACAGTTGAAATTTTCACAATGACGTATTTCTGTTAACTGTAAAAATACTAAAAACAGAATAAAGTTAAAAATAATAGAAGGTTAAGAATAATACAAGAAACGTGTTTTTTCGGCATTTCACGCCATCTATGAACGCTAGATAGGTAAACGTCCCATAGATGGCGTTATATTGAAATGTCGATCCCTAACACCTTTGTTATGATGGCGTTATAAGAAATAAAATGTTTATTAATTATTTTTTTTTGCTGGCGAAACATGATAGTGGTATTTTTTGCTCGATCTTATAAAATACTGTAGTGTGGTACGGAACCCTACGAGTGCGAGTCCGACTTGCACTTGGCCAGTTTATTTCGTTTTGTACGATCATACATTATTTCGATTCGTAAACGATCTTAATATATTTATCATGAACAATTTTTATTAAGAATCAAAGAATCAAAGCATTTATTCAGTATGTAGGCAGTATTAATATACGCACATATACACGTCAAAATCATAAATCATAACCAATTATCAAGTAAACATAGCAAAAGCAGAATTTTAACGCTTTGAATTAGAAAAAAAAACAAAAGTAATGAACCATTCAGCTGTCATCCAATCGTTTACGTCAGAATATTAAAAAAAAATTAAAGTAGGTTAAAACCAACCATTTATGTAATTGTGTGTTTCAGTACTTCAGACAATTTTTATATAAAAAAATCAAAAAAGTGAAGTATTTAATCAGACATGACTGAGTTTAGGAAAAAGTATATAAAATTAAGAGTGATTTTAAAATATTAATTACTTATCTTGTCTACTAATACAATTTCGTATTTTCAACAGACTTCCGCACAAGTTTTTTTCTTTTTTTAATATCTTATAGGCTAGCGTTTGACCACTATCTCACCTGTTGGTAAGTGATGATGCGGTCGAAGATGATAAGCACGCTAGGACTAGAATGGAAACTGGCTCTCTCTCTCTGGGAAAGTATACCATGTTTTTCCACCTGGTCACAGGATGTCTGGGATGTAAGGGAGCACTAATACCACCTCAGTGCTCCCAGCCATCCTCACCTGCCCGTGTTGCATCCTGCTGAACAACAAACGAGGCTCTGGCGACCGACAAATGGCGGTATAACCATTTCAGATTATGACGTAGCTGAATACTACAGGCCGGTGACGGGCAGCAGCGTCACCGGTGCTAGGAGCTACGTCCTGCGATCGCCAACCCGCCTGCCCAGCATGGCGATTAGGGCATACCCCTTCCCTATGAGCCAAAGATCGGGGCTCAGTGGCATCTTGGGAGAGGCCTACGTCCAGCAGTGGACTGGCACAGGCTGATTATGATGATGATGATGTAGACAAGGTGTCCTATAGGACGGCCAGGTTGAGTGACGACATTTACAAATCTCAATGAGTACCGAACTCAATGGCGTGTCTTGGGAGAAGCCATGTCCAGCAGAGGTTTTTTTTTTAACGATTACTCGCAATGTGGGTTGCACATTACTAGTATTCTTGTAAACCGCTCCAACTAAGCTAAATATGCTTGTGTCTGGAGTGGGTTCACGTCAATAGTGCAATGGGTGGGTGGGGATCGATCTCACGTCCTCTCGATCGCCTGTCCGACACCTTTTCCATTGGGCTATTGCCGATTTTTCCGAATTATTAAGCTGAAGATGGTGATGATGATAAATGATGATAACTTACATTCTGACTAAAGGTTTGTGGACCGTAGAACTCTTGCTGAGCTCTCGCTGCAGCCGCCAGAAGAAAACACCAAAAACAAATTAACTGAAACAGAAAACAATGATAATATAAATTTTAAAAAAAAACATAAGTTTTGTATTAACCTACAAATATACGCCGCGGTCCCTGCTCACCCTGTTTTCGTCCATCCAAAGGTAATCTAGAAGATCTAGATCTCTTTTAGTGATTAGACCGCCCATTTTCCTAATTTTTATTTTTTTAAGTTATCTGTTTAAATCTTTACTTAATTAATTATATTAAATAAAAAGTTAAATTTTGCACAAAAATACCTAATATTTTGAATATTCAATAAAGTACAAACATATACTGTTTGAAAGGAACTAATCTATATTTTAATTAAAAACATCTAAATCTGTGATACGGCAGTGAGCATAAACGCTGGAAAAGGTTATTTTCGATGTACAACTAATCACCTTCGAAATAGTTCCAAATCTATTAAACTAAGAATTGGTTATATATAGCCTAAAATCTACGAATAAATTATTTATTCGTAGCCTAAAATTGACATTATCCTCTTGAGTGTAGACTAACAAAAACATTTATAAATATTTTTATTTATTTACTTTTATTTTATCCTTACAATGTTTTATTTGCGCGACATCCTTAAAACATTCATACTCAACACACATTAAAAAAAAAAAAAAACTATACACAACAACAGAAATAACAATTGTTATAGCAATATTATATATACGTACAAAGAATTTAAGTGCAATAAGAAATAAAAGAAGCAGAATAAAGAAAACACTGCCTATCGCCGGTAGTTTCACATTCATGGCTGACTGACTAATGAGAGAGGCACTGGCGCAGTCAATAGGATACTTTTATAATTTAATTATATTAACTGATAAGTGGGGTGTCCAAAACCTGTTCAAATCTAGTTGCAAAAGAAAAACCAAGTCAAAAAATAATAACATTCAAAGGAGCATAAACTTATAAGATACCCTCCCTTCACACATTATGAAAACTCACTCAAATATCAATAGATAATAGTAGTTTATGAAACTGTTGCATAATGAAGGGTATTAATACACCACCGTGTGTATAAGAGGAAACGGAATGAAAGGAATTTGAAAAAAATATATTGAAGGGTCATATTTCTTTTTTCAATTGTTTGGTCAAATCGTTTATGATCGTACAAAACGAAAAAACCGACTTCACATGCCGCGATAGTGAAAATATCCACTTGCCATAATCATGTCATCGAGGTACCAAATTTATTTATATTGTTTATCTCTATATCTCCAGAGATGTTTATCAGATCTCGATAGAATTAGAATGGGACCAAATGGGAGGCATAATCTCTCTAAAAATATTTTTAACCGACTTTAAAAAAAGGAGGAGGTTTCTCAATTCGACCGTATTTTTTTTTTTTTTTTTTTTTTTTTAAATGTTTTTTCGCGGATAACTTCGTCGTTTATGAACCGATTTCGATTATTCTTTTTTTGTTCGAAAGGAGATATCCCAAGTGTGGTACCATGGTAATTTTATCGAGGTATGATAAGTATCTCCAGAGATATTGAGATAAACATCTTAAAATTGGTACTGAAAATGAATAGCGCGGCATTGAAGTCGGTTGTTTTTTAGTTTTTAAACGATATTATTTCAAATCGGTTGAGATTTGACGGAGTTCTGAAGTAACAAACATAAAAAAAACAAACAAAACAAAAAAATATATATACCGTCGAATTGAGAACCTCCTCCTTTTGTGTGAAGTCTGTTAAAAAAGTAAATGAAATGGGCGGCAGCTACAGCAGAACTAGATTATTTTGTAAAAAAAAAAATGTTGCTCTAGAAGCATTTTCCGGGGAAACAGGGGAATACAATTGTATGGAGAAATCCACCCCGCGTTCCTTCTTAATAACCGACCCGTAGGCGAGGTTTGTAATAGTATAAGACACTTGCTGACCCTGCAAACGTTGTTTTGCTAAAACCCAAATATCTTACTGAACCCTATATTTTTCCAAAATAAAATTTAGCCTATGTTACGTATATACTGTGTCGTGGATACTGTGGCTTACGAATGGTGAAAGAATTTTTAAAAACGGTCCAGTAGTTTTTGAGCCCATTCATTACAACCAAACAAACAAAGTTTTCCTCTTTATAATATTAGTGTAGATTAATTAATCAATAAAATTATTATGGTTTAATAATACCATCATCAAAAAGAAATAAACACATTTATTTTCTTTCTATATTTGTAATGAAACTTTAATTTAGTTTTTCAACAGACTTCCAAAAAGAAGGAGGTTCTCAATTCGTCTGTATGTTTTTTTTGTGTATGTTTCGCGATTACTCCGTCAATTGTGAACCGATTCGAATGATTCTATTTGTAATCGGTAGGGTACGTTTTCGAGGTGGTCCCATTGTAATTTTATCGAGATCTGATAAGTATCTCCAGAGATATGACGATAAACGTCACAAACTTGCTACTGTAATTGACTCGCGGGGCATTGAAGTCGGTTGTTTTAGTTTTTAAACTATCTTAATTATATTTTAAAAATATTGCTTAAATATTTTAAAAGTGTTCGCTTTTTACAACCCACTTCAAAAAAGGAGGAGTTCGTCGGATCTTTTTTGTATATCTTTTTATTTTTATTTTTTTATGCATACTAGGGAGTATGTATACAAAATATGCGGTCCAGGCGTCGTCGAGTAATCAGGGGATTACTCCACGACTCCTGGACAGATTTGGAAATCATTTTTTGGTTTATAATATTATACTTTCTTAAGTATACTTTCCAGGCGGTCACATTTAAAAGTTCATCGAGGTCTGATGAATATTTCCAGAGATATGGAGATAAATACCTCAAACTTGGTACTGAAAATGACTAGCGCAGTATTTGCAGTCGAAGTGAAGTCGGCTCTTTTAGTTATTTAAACGATCTTAAATGATTTTTTTAAGAGATTGCTCATGTATGTAGTTTAAAATTCAACGCTTTTTTTAATCGACCCGCTTTCATTGCAGCCCAGTACCCTTAGTACGAGTTTTCCTACCAAACTCGATATCGTATATCGAACAAATTTTGTATGAAAAACAGTACAGCGCCTCTATTGATTTTCACACTTCACTAAATTTAGACCAATGTTGAGTGTTTACAAAGCTCAACACTTCCGTTAAATTCAGGTAATTTCATAAAATAAGCCACATATTAAGCTGATAAGCCATAGAACGCACGCAGATTTGTAAACCAAATGTTGCACGATCAATCATAATTAACATGCAACAATACTTATATATACCATTATCGACATTTTATCGTCCTCCACACAGGTTCACATCACTATTACGCACAACAAGTTATTTGGCTTATCTTTGTTTACAATAGTTGTGCTCGCTGTTAAGCTTGTTTTCTAACTACCCTACAAATTTAGTTTTTGGCAATTTTTTATGTTAATCTAATTTTAACTATGTTTTCTATGTTATGTATTTGTAATGTTAGGTGTTCAATATATAATCTGGTTTATAATAGAAGTAGGTATTTGTGAAAATAAAAAAATAAAAAATATCTCTGTATGAACGTACGTTCATACAGAGTACATCACAATTATTTAGCGATGTTTGCACATCTTGTTAGCGATTGTTTCCTATTTAAATACGCACTCGGAAATCCAAGATACAGGTCTAGAGCCTAGTTTGGATTTCACAGAATTTTCTATATTATATTTGTAGGTACTGTGTTGTTTGAACGTGCATTAATCTGTTATTTAATACTTGTTTTTGGCAATAAATATTTTTCATTTTTTTCAATCAGGGAGAAAAAGTCGAAAACTATGTGAGATCTGTCAAAGCCATACAAATAGGAATAATAAGGTAGTATTATTTATATTTGTATGGTCAAAGCGTTTACGATAAATACTCGTACTAAGCGTAAAGTGTATTTTCACATACTTAGTTATACTTATTCGAAAATTGGTGATGCGGTCAGACACTTACCCGCATCGTGAATGACACAAGAGCTTCGTGTGATACACAAACTAGTAATACCCCAGAACCGATATCGCTGTTTATATATGGCATACATACTGGTTTGCTCATAGCCACTGAACCGCATCACTACTGGTTTAGCTAAATTATTTCATACGACTTTGGCGTTTATAGTATAAAATAAACTGGCCAAGTGCATGTCGGACTCGCACTAGTAGGGTTCTGTAATACAGTAGAAGTTTTTATGAGTATCATTTTTCGCCAGCAAAAAATGTTTTTTTGTTTTTCATAATGTTTGCATGAAAAACAAAGTTATATTTGCGGTTTTGAAAATGTGCTACATCTCAAAAACTGCCGACTGTATTTCGTTTGAACCAATTTTTGTTGAAAGTTTTTATTGAGATTTACAGAATATATTTTTTTAAGATTTTTCACTCTTTTATATTTTAAGTTAAAGGGAGAGAGGGGAAACACACATTTAACACTTTGGAAGTGTATGTCTTTCAAACGATTGACTTTGAGAAAAAAATGTTTTAGGAAACTCAATGTAATTCTTAAATATTACCCCGCACGTATAGGTATGATTAAAAAATATTTTATTAGTTTCATTTCCATCTATGGGGTGCCCACATTAATCTTTTTTATTTTTGTATAAGAATCGTAAAGCGGTTCCCAGATCTGCCATAAGTTTCAACTGTGTAGTCCTAATATCCTAGTTTCGGAATAAAATCGCTGTGACATACGGACGGACAGACAGGCAGACATGACGAATCTATAAATAAGGATTTCTTTTTTTGCCATTCGGCTACGAAACCCTAAAAAACTTGCGGGTAAGTACTGACATCATTAGATAAATAATACCTAGTCTATCTCCTTCCAAGTTTCAACTAGGTATTTATTAAATTTTGACAGCTCTATTACTTTTAGCCTACCTATGTGCTATTATGATGACTTAGGTACTCGTATATATATGACTAGAGGTGCCCCGCGGCTTCGCCCGCGTTAAAAACTCCTTATAATTACTTAAAACTGTTCTTTTGTTTAAACGTTTCCATCCTTTCCATTCCATCATTAAGGACATCAAATAAGAATTACCCACCCGTTTTCATGTTATCGCGTGACTAAGGCAAATCGAGATTCATATTTATAAAACCCGAAAAACCCAAATTTACAGACTTTGTTACCTACCCTCTAAAATCCTTTCTCAGAGGGAACTAACGTCGTAATAACTATCTGCATGCCAAATTTCAGCGCAATCCGAAATAACATTGATTTTCAGACTTTGTTACCCCTTTGTTCACCCTCTTAGAGTGGAATAACGAAAAAGCCTGAAACGTATTTACTTAAGTACATGTGTGAAGTTTCGAGTATAAAAGACTATCTTATCTTGTTTCTCCATACAAACTTTGAACCCCCGTTTCATCCCCTTCAGGAGTGAATTTTGGAAAATGCTTTCTCAGAGGGAACTAACGTCGTAATAACTATCTGCATGCCAAATTTCAGCGCAATCCGAAACAATATTGATTTTCACACTTTGTTACCCCATTTCACCCTCTTAGGGGTGGAATTTCTAAAAAACCTGAAACACGTATGTACTTATTTTTTTACTGAAGCACTTGTGTGACGTTTCGGATAGAAAAGACTATCTAATCTTGTTTCTCCATACAAACTTTGAACCCCCATTTCATCCCCTTAAGGGGTGAATTTTGGAAAATCCTTTCTTAGTACACCCTTACGTACTAAGACAAATATACCCTCCAAATTTCAAGTATCTACGACCAGTGGTTTAGGCTGTGCGTTGTCAGTCAGTCAGTCAGTCAGGACAAAGATTCTTATAGTATTATATAATATTGTTATTGTTTCATTCAAAATACGTTTAGAAGTTTTTGCGTGTAGGAGTAAAAAACGTACTTCACATCAACATCATCATCATAATCAGCCGGTATCAGTCCACTGCTGGACACAAGCCTCTCCCAAGTCAGTCATCTTCACATCCTTCCATTCAATACAAGGTTTCACATTTATAATATTAAGTATGGATTATTTATTTATTTACGTAAGTTATGACCATAAAGGTACGGCTACACCGCGGCGTCCTGCGTTCTGCGGGCGCGATCTTAGTACTATTCAATTGATTTCTGATTGCGTTTGGTGTGAACCAGTCGGTACAAAATGTCTACTGAACTAGTATTTAATACCTCTGCTCTATCTGATCGCCGCCTAGATCGCGCACGCAGGACGCCGCGTTGTGTCCGTACCTTAATAGTATATTATACATTATTATATTTTGAAAACTACCTAACTATAAACAAACAAATAAACCTAACAATAATTAAGATGAAGAGAAGTTTAAAAACTATAACAACCGACTTTCATGCCCCGCGAGTCAATTTCAGTAGCAAGTTTAAGACGTTCGGCTTTATCGTCATATCTCTGGAGATATTTATCAGATCTCTATGTATTACAATGGGACCACCTCGGAAACGTACCCTACCGATTAAAAAGAGTCATTCGAATCGGTTTACAATTGACGGAGTAATCGCGTAACATACATAAAAAAACAGACGAATTGAGAACCTCCTTCTTTTTGGAAGTCCGTTACAAAATTAATCAAAACTAAAATGTTGTCTACCAAACCACTACCAGTAGGTAAAGTTTCCAAAATGCTGGCTGTATTCTCCTGTTAAATGGCAATGCTTATAGTCTCTGAGCTAAATACATGCCAGCATTTTGGTCCCGTGTCGTTTCAACCAGACGTGCAGAGAGATCTTTAAAAATGCTGTGTGCGTCCCCACGGTCTACGACTCGAGACTAGAACACGGAACACGGACTAGAGTCTCAACCCCAAAAGGCACAAATAGGTAGCAGCTGTCTAAACTACTATATTTGCGCTTTTTGAGGTTCTCAGCTGCTTCTGCGGCCACACCAGCCTTTTTCTGTGTACCGGGAAGATGTGACGGTGCCAAAGTGTCGACGCAAGACGACGATTAATTTGTATAATAATAATTGATCTAATATTAAGTTGGATTAAAAAAAAGGTCGGTTGGATTAAAAAAAAGGTCCTTGAAAGTTTTAACTTGAAAATATAACGATTTTTTTATATCTTATAGGCGATTGTTTAACCTCTATCTCGCCTGGTGGTAAGCGATGATGTGGTCGAAGATGGTGAACAAGCTAGGCCTAGAATACTCTCAAGGGCTGTGTGCTGCCTGAACACCGTAAGGTTATGGCGGCAGATTTTTTACCTGATGGTGGCAAGCTACGTTTACATTACTTACACGTTGCTTTGTTATAAATATTACTAAGGTACGTTTATAATTTTCTATATTTTTTTATTACTGGATGAATAATAGTTTGGCTGCAATCTCAATCTCACGGCGGATGGTAAGTGATTATGCAGCCGAAGGTGTTGGTAACACGTTTGCTCAGTAACTACCTTCACTCTAGACAATAATGTAAAGTCGCCTTAGTCCTTATATTTTTGGCAAATTTCACGCTTGCCTAGAAGATACCTATTCACTCGCGACTTGAAGATCTGCCCCCTGATTCTCAATCATTCGAAAGCGAATTCGGATTCGGAAACTGCCTCTCCTTCGACTCAGATCTTTGCAAATCACCATGCTAATCTAATCCATAACTTGTTATTTTTAACCGACTTCACAAAAAGAAGATGGTTCTCAATTCGACTGTTTTTTTTTTTTCTTTTTTTATGTTGATTACCTCAGAACTCCGTCATATCTTAACCGATTTGAAAACTTCTTTGTTTGAGAGATTATGCCTCCCGGCTCCCGTTTAGTTCCATTTAAATTTTATCTAGATCTCACAATTATCTCCGGAGATATGGAGATAAACATTATAAGCAAATTTGTATACTTTGATGACATAATTATAACTTGGCAACTTTGACTATCGCGGCCTGTGAAGTCGGTTTTTTCGTTTTGTACGATCATAAATTATTATAATTCGAAAAATCAGTGATTCTAATCGGAAACGTTTCCGAAAATAAATACCTAGCTCACGGAATAATAAATATTCGACATTTAAAATGACGCTTCCGAATTTGAATGTCTTGAAATCCGATTGAAATGAGAAATCTCCTGATTCTCAATAGTTCGAAAACCTATTCGGATTCGGAAGCTTCATTTTTAATTTTTAATATTGAGAAATCCTTTTCCAGAACACTGAATTTTTTAGAATTGAAATATCAAAGTATCCGATCGGAGCATTAGGTATGCATTGCAAAGATCAAAGTCGAGGTAAAGACAGTTTTCGAATCCTAATTTGCTTTCGAATAACTGAATAACTCTGCTAGCTGCTCTTTTTTTAACAGTGCCTACGATAAATGTAGAAGCAAATCGCGTCGTGCGTATTGATAGATGCACCATGTAGCGGTGCTGCATTAATTTTTTTTTACAAGCTTTTATTTAACTTCATCAACATCATCAGCTTATACTTGTCCACTGCTGGACATAGGCCTCTCCACCTTCACGCCACTGAGCACGATCCTCGGCTACTCTCATCTAGCTCTTGCCAGCCACCTTGCGAACATCATCACACCATCTAGTCCGAAAGCGTCCTGCCTAGTTTGCCGATTCGCGGTCTCCACTCAAGAACTCGTTTACCCCAGCGGTTATCGGTTGTACAGCTAATTAAGCTGGCCCACTGCCTCTTAAGCTTACTAATTCGATGAGCTATTTCTATGACTTTGGTTCTCTATCGGATCGCCTCGTTACGGATTCGATCCTTTAGAGAACCTCCGAGCATAGCCCTTTCCATAACACGCTGAGTGACCTTAAATTATATTTAACTTGGTGTTAGTATCTAGGGTTTTCAAATCTTGGAAGCTAAATTAGAACCTAGCGTGCTACCATCCTCAAACGCATCATCACTTACCAACAGGTAAGATGGTAGTGAAACGTTAGCCTATACGATATTTTAAAAAATCTTTCTGACGTTCGATTGGACACAACTATGGTATTTCTACTTGCGCATCTTCGGTGACAATAATATGATACCATCGAGCTGACCGGATGATGGCGGCCTGTAGGGACTAGAACTCCGTAATGGCAAATGGTAGTTACAGTCGAGTTTTGGCTAGTATGTATTGTTATAATTTGTACTTTTCATTACACATGTCTTTACAAAAAGGTCGGTCCGTCATCATGTCACATTGATGGTACCATATTATAGCATTGTCACCGAAGATTCGACGCAAGTATACCAAATTTAAGTCCAATAGAACATCAGGAAGCGGTTCTAATTTATCTTCCAAGTTTTGACCCACACAAAAATACATATATACAGCCGGCTCCGTCGCTCCCAACTCAACAACACATCCATAGCGGACTCCCAACTATTTCATGTTTCAGGTGGCTGGGAGTGGAGCTCGTGGTGCGTGCGGGTGCAGTGGGTGGCAGAGCATCGCAGGTCGTTGTCCCTGGTGCACGCGCCGACTTGCTGCGTCGCTGCTTTCACTCGACGACGCTGCGACTGCCGGCTCCGTCGCTCCCAACTCGTTTCAGTTTAATATTTAAGTTAGTTATTTATGTTGAATGTTTTAGTTAAATATTTCAGTTGAGTGTTTCAGTTAAATATTCCAGTTCGATATTTTATTTATAACTACATATATACATACCAACAGATAAAGTGAAATAATAGTACATACATTGCGATACGTGTGACTTAAGTAGTCTTGTGCTCGGGTCCTACGCTGTGAAATAATAGAAAACTTAAGTCATGAGTACCGTATATAATTTTATCTACACTAATGTTATAACATTCTACTTATGTTTCCAATACTTGACTTATAATTACTACTGTTATAGCGCAGATAACAAAACACTTAATTTAAGCAATTTCACATGATGGTATAATATCCACATCGATATCGTAAAATCTCATTATAACATCAATAAAACGCGACCAATTAACCTGGCGAGCCTTATGTCAAAATCCTCATACAAGTTGTATAAAATTTTGATATTAGGCTGGCTTTTGAAAACAGTTGGGTTATACGTGAAAACTTCGTCGAAACTACTAAACTTACATACACAAAACTCTTTGGTAAGATCTTGTGCCAATTAAATAAAAAAAGAACAGCGCGCGCTCGCTCATGATTGGCCCTGCGCGCGCAGCTGCGCTCTCATTGGTTAGATTTTAATGGCGGCAAGTTTACTGACAATACACGTACGCGTGAATTTAATGTTTCGCAATGTGTTTTGTTTTTAAAATACAAATTAAAAGTTACAAAAGGGATAGCGACGATGATATTTGTACGCCTCCGGATATTCTAGAATTGGCAACAAAAGTAACTCACAATCTTTTGCCAGAAAAATCTAGAAAATTATATGAAAAAGAATATAATAACTTTTTGGCATGGAAGATCGAAAAGAAAACTACATCATTTTCTGAAAATGTCATTCTTGCGTATCTCAAAGACCTCTCCGACAAATTCAAGCCATCTTCTATGTGGGCTAAATATTCTATGCTCAAGTCCACACTGAGTATCTACAACAATATTGATATCACGAAGTATTCAAAAGTCATAGCGTTCCTGAAACGCAGTTCAGAAGGACACAAGGAAAAAAAGTCCTTGACGTTTACATCAGGTCAAATAAAGATGTTCCTGGAAGATTCACCAGATATTTTGTATCTTTTTGAAAAGGTAAGTGTATTTTAGTTGTGTTATTTAATCTACCTAGTACTTACGTACTACACACGCAAGTTATCTAGACACTCCGTTTAAGCGCTTTGTGTATAAATTTGGTAGTAGGTACCTACACTTTATTACTTCATAAATCATAGTTTTTGCCTTGGCTATATACCTCAAGCTTATTATATCGTTTATTGTTACAGGTTGCACTAATCTTCGGCATAATGGGGGCATGCTGAAGGCAAGAGCTATACAACATCCAGTTCAATGAAGTCTCTAACATAGACGACAGTACAATCATGGTGAAAGTTTCGAAAACAAAAACGAAAATAGATCGTTCTTTCGTTGTGACGGGCAACTGCTATGCCGTATGTAAAAAATACATGGAACTCGACCCACCCCCTGTCGAAACCCTGCCTTTTTCTTGAGCTATAGATCGGGGAAGTGCGTCGATCAAAGAACTGGTATTAATAAATTTGGTGCTCTGGGAAAAACTATCGCAAGTTTTTTGAATCTACCTAACCCAGCGTTGTACACGGGGCATTGCTTCCGGCGCACCTCGGCGACCCTTCTCATAGATAGCGGTGGTGATTTGACCGCACTGAAACGACACGGGGGGTGGAAGTCTTCTACTGTGGCTGAAAGCTACATTGATGAGTCTTTAATGAATAAAATTCAAGTCTCAAGTACGATCTTGAACAGTATAGAAAACAAGACGAATGAAGTAATTATAAATATTCCGACTCCGTCTACGAGCTCTACTGCTTGCCCCGCGGCCGCTACAGCTGCTGGATCAATAATTAACATTAACTTTCAAAATTGTACCATCCAAAATTTGAACAATTATTATAAATAAACTATTGTCAGCTTTTACTCTTGTTGTTTGATTAATTGCATTAGTGAAGATAAAGTAGTGTATGCAACTGCATATAACACGGGTATTAAAACACTCGTTACTATTATGAAACTCGCTGCGCTCGTTTCATAAACTCACACTCGTGTTTTAATACCCTTCATTATATGACAGTTGCATAAACTACTATTATAGCTGTCAGTGACATAAACCCGCACTTTACGCTTGTTACGCTATTCCGTCAAATAGAAGATTGCACGGCGTGAAGTTGCTACTCGTCGTACAATTATCGACTATTTAAGTCACGGAAAAGCGTGCGTAAAGTGCGGGTTTAGGTCACACTGTGCTATAAAAGCTAGTAATAGGAATTGGTTTCTATTAAAATAAAACAACCAAATACATAGTTACAAAAAATATCACTTTTATTCGTTTCTTTTTAAGTACACATAATTTACAAAGCATTGTACAATTTAATAATAATATAGTAACAGTTAAAGAACAATTATAGGTAGTAACAAATCCTCGACCGCATCATCACTTACCAACAGATGGTTTAGACTAAAATACATTTCTGTTATCGTGCACACTAAATGTAACTTCTAGTATGGGGATGGCATCGATCATGTTGAGATGTTATTCCCATACATTTTTAAATTGCTGCTACTGATGGTAAGTGATGATGCGAAGATCATCACGTTAGGCCTGAATGTGAAATGGCTCTCAAGAACAGCTGCCGGAACAGATTAGATGTTTGGCGACAGATTTTTCCAACTTGAGAGTGGTAGCTGGCCAGGCGGACACTTGACAGTGCAAATATTAACAACTATTCATATGCACAGTCGTTAATTAACCGCAAGGGTGATCACAGTCGATTAACCACACAGGTAATCGGAGTCGTTAATTAAACACATAGGTAATCAGAGTCGTTAATTAACCACATTAGTTAATTAACCACACAGGTAATCAGAGTCGGTAATTAACCACATAGGTAATCCGAGTCGTTAATTAACCACATAGGTAATCCGAGTCGTTAATTAACCACATTAGTTAATTAACCACACAGGTAATCTGAGTCGTTAATGAACCACATAGGTAATCCGAGTCGTTAATTAACCACATAGGTAATCCGAGTCGTTAATTAACCACACAGGTAATCAGAGTCGTTAATTAACCACACAGGTAATCCGAGTCGTTAATTAACCACATAGGTAATCACAGTCGTTAATTAACCACATAGGTAATCCGAGTCGTTAATTAACCACACAGGTAATCCGAGTCGTTAATTAACCACACAGGTAATCAGAGTCGTTAATTAACCACATATGTAATCCGAGTCGTTAATTAACCACATAGGTAATCCGAGTCGTTAATTAACCACACAGGTAATCAGAGTCGTTAATTAACCACATAGGTAATCCGAGTCGTTAATTAACCACATAGGTAATCATAGTCGTTAATTAACCATAGGTAATCCGACTCGTTAATTAACCACATAGGTAATCAGACACCCACGGAGACATTTCTTTAGTATATTTAACTGGAGGTACGTCGTATGGTAGAATCAGTTTATTGCTGCCTTCCAATGGAAAAAGGTCTTCGTTTATCTGAAAATAACAGAAATTACGTTAAATTTACATACAAAACTCTTTGATTTCATAAAAGTGACATACTGCCTATCCATGTGAAATAATTACAGCCATATGATATGTGTGTATGTACATTTTGTGCGAGTGTGAGCAGGCCTCCCTCACTCGCCCATAGCTACTGTGATTTATACCTAAACTTTCGTCAACTCCGGCGGTGCTATCTGCCAGTCGGCTGTCACTGCTCACGCGCGCGCAACGTATATTATTATTCAAATGACGGGATAACGGCGCATTCGTATTCTATTTTAGAAACGATTTAAGTTTTTCATAGTAATTTTGCGAGTTTGACAAAAAACAAGCATAATATGTTTCATTTTTTTACGCTAACGATACTAAAATGACAAAACGACGTAAAATTAACTTTCTCGACTTCAAATTCGACTCTTAGTTAGGAATTTTGATGTTATTTTATGAGGTAAATAAAAAGAGTTGTTAACTTGATTTTTTTTATTTCATTGAGTCAACCCTTTACTGTATCAGGCGCGCGCCGGTACATCGCGGGCTGAACGAAGTAATACACATTTTTTTGTATACACATTTTTGCTTGTATTGTCTGAAATAAACGGTACCACCGTTTGTGTTTTTGTAGGGGAGTGAAGTATCTGTTACGAAGTAACTATTATATAATCTGTGGTGTGAGTGTGAGTGTACGTGCGTGTGTGTGTGTGCATGTGTGTAGGGGAGCAGGAGAGTCTTTTTTTAAATATCATATAGGCTAGCCTTTGACCACTATCTAACCTGGTGGTAAGTGATGATGCGGTCAAAAGTAGCACGCTAGACCTAGAATGGGAACGTGTCTTGAGGTAAATGGTCAAGTGTGTGTCTGTAACCAATAAGGTATACTTACAACGAATCGAGGTAGGAATAGAACTCCCGCTTCGTAGCTCATGATTCTGAGAGCCGCGTTACCTTTGTTTATAGTCCCCCAAGCCGCCTGCAGACAAACAAACAAACAAACATATATTGAGAATACATTGCAATGTACAAATCAATGCAATGCCCAATTGTTACAATGCATTGTGAAGTGGCAATAGCCCAATGGCTAAGGCGTCGGCCTGGGGGGTATCGAGAGGTCGTGAGTCCGAACCCCACCCATTGCACTATTGACGTGAACCCACTCCAGACACAAGCATATTTAGGTTATAAGGGTATTACTATTACACCACACTGAATCAGAGTTCCTAATTAAGGGTGGGCGCGGCATCTAAATAGGCACCCTTACTCCCTAAGTGTTATTACACTGTACATATATAGGCGGACCGGGTACTCATTTGCTGCCTAATTAGGGACACTTACATCCTTACTATTATTACACCTCCCTGATTAAGGAGTTAGGGACCTTGATTTCGCGTGGAGTAATATCCCTTTTAGTTGGAGGGGTTAACAAGACTACTAATAATGTGCAACACATACTACTAGAAAGATTTTATCTTTAAAAAATAAAATTAACTATTCTACTGATAAAACAAGTTAAGCTAGCGTTTGACCACTATCTCACCTGTTGGTAAGTGATGATGCGGTCGAGGATGGTAGCACGCTAGGCCTAGAATTGAAACTGGCTCTCAAGGCTGCCTGAACACATGAGAGGTTTGGCGACCGATTTTCTAACTTGAGGGTGGTAGCTGACCAGGCGGACACTAGATAGGCTTCTACCACCATGCTGAGGGTTTTTTTTTTGTTTTTAGTGACGTGCAAAATTCTGTCTATCCAGAATATTAATGCCGCTGTATCTGTAATAGGTACACGTCATCGCTTACCATCAGGCGAGTGTCGTGCTTGTCCTGTTAGCATATATCATCATAAAAAATGTTTACCTTGCTAATATTCCCAGAAGTAAGTAAGAAATATGCAGCAGTTTTGTTGTCAGACGAAACTCGTGTGTACGACTTTATGTGAGGCATCGCTCGGTCCCGCTTCGTCGATAACGCGCGCCATTGACTGGAAAACATACTTAATTTACACTCATTGTTCGCGCCAAACGCCTATAAAAACTGTGTAGCAGCCTGCATCGATATACCCGAAATGTCACATTTTTAGGGTTCCGTAGCCGAATGGCAAAAAACGGAACCCTTATAGATTCGCAATGTCTGTCTGTCTGTCTGTATGTCTGTCTGTCCGTCCGTATGTCACAGCCATTTTATTCCGAAACTATTAAGACTACAGAATTGAAACTTGGTAGGTAGATGTATTCTGTAAACCGCTTTCCGATTTATATACAAAAATAAAAAATATAATAGTTTAAGGGGGGGGGGCATACATGGAACTGGAACAAAAAAAAAATTTTTTCGTCAAACCTATACGTGTGGGGTATCTATAGATAGGTCTTAAAAAATGACATTGAGGTTTCTAAAATCATTTTATTTCAAAGTCAATCATTTCAAAGATAGGCGCGTCTAAAGTGGTAAAATGTGTGTCCCCCCCCCCCCCTCTAACTTCTAAAGTAAGGGAGTGAAAAATCTAGAAAAAATATATTCTGTAGATCTCAATAAAAACTTTCAACGAAAATTGGTTTGAACGAGATACAGTCAGCAGTTGTTGAGATATAGCGACCGCAAGTATAACTTTGTTTTTCATACAAACACTATGAAAAACAAAGTTATTTTTGTAGTTGCGAAAAATCAAAGTTATAGAATACTCTACTGTGTTACGGAACCCTACGAGTGCGAGTCCTACATGCACTTGGCCAGTTTATTTTTCTTACATTATTCTATGAATTATTGAGTCATTAAAATCTGTACAAGGAAGAATATACATTATCGATGATTCGGAATCATTAGGGTTTCGTAGCCGAATGGCAAAAAACGGAACCCTTATAGATTCGTCATGTCTGTCTGTCTGTCTGTCCGTCCGTATGTCACAGCCATTTTATTCCGAAACTCTTAGGACTACAGAATTGAAACTTGGTAGATAGATGTATTCTGTGATCCGCTTTTTGATTTTAATACAAAAATAAAAAATATTTAAGTTTAAGGGGGGCATGAAACTGAAACCAAAAATTATTTTTTTACTGAAACAAAAAAATTTTCACTCTATCTCTATGAAAAACAAAGTTAATTTTTTAGTTGCGAAAAAACATAGTTATAGAATACTTTACTGTGTTACGGAACCCTACGAGTGCGAGTCCGACTTGCACTTGACCAGTTTTATTTAATTATATACGCCTGATTGACTAACTCCCGTACACTCATATTGTAAAGTTATCATGCATCTAGACCAGTGGTTCCCAACCAGTGGTTTACGGACTACCGGTGTCCGCAAGAACTTAAATATGGTCCGCGAAAAATTTAAAACTGACTGAATTCTCTAATATATTTTACATATTATTCTCTACATAAATGAGCAAAAATATCTGGTATATGCCAGATCACAAATGTTATTGATGCAAACTATTTTTATTAACCGATTTCAAAAATAATATCGTTTAAAAACTAAAAAACAACCGACTTCGATGCCGCGCTATTCATTTTCAGTACCAATTTTGAGATGTTTATCTCAATATCTCTGGAGATACTTATCATACCTCGATAAAATTACCATGGTACCACACTTGGAATATCTCCTTTCGAACAAAAAAATAATAATCGAAATCGGTTCATAAACGACGAAGTTATCCGCGAACAAACATAAAATATATATATATATATATATATATACGGTCGTATTGAGAATCCTCCTCCTTTTTTTGAAGTCGGTTAAAAAGGAGGAGGTTTCTCAAGTCGACCGTATTAGTTTTCCAGCCTCTTCTGTCCCAATGCAGTGCAAAGGTCTCTACAAAAAAACTAAATTATACTAAAAATTAGACTGATCATTTATTTTTACTGTGTGGTATTTGCTACTAATAATAAACTTAAACTGGTCCTTGGTCACACGAAGGTTGGGAACTACTGATCTAGACTTAGGGCCAGTTTCACCAGTTCCTGATAATGATAATTAGATAGTTATCTGACACATGACGCCATATAAGAGCTGTCAAAAATCTGTCAGATTTATTTATACTAGCGCTATCAGGAACCGGTGAAATTGGCCCTGAATATTATAATATTTTAATTTCACCCCTTACAAGTGTTTGCAATTGAAATTTCATCCCTAACAAGTAATAAAACCAGTCAGCATACTCACTACAAGTAATCATTGAGCCAGGTTTGCTTGGTGTGAGCGATTGCTGCGTACGGAAGACAGCCGCCGCCCAGAAGACCGTCGTGAGATTGTTTCACGTTTTCTGAACAAAAACAAAGCGATATTATACATAACAAGTTTATTAGCATAACGGCACGTTCAGACGCAAGACTGTGGGTTACGTAGTAACTATTATATAATCTGTGCTATGGGCATGCATATCTTCGTACAGCACGTGTGAATAGTTATGCAGAAGCAGCCGCAGCCACAGCAGCCTCCGAACAACCTCCACAGCATCCGCCGCACATATTGGGTTTTTTAAATCGGAGTTTACTAAAAAATGTAAAATAAAAATCGAAGGGTCTAAAGACCGTATTAAAAATCTGCGAGAGAAAAATAAACTGGCCAAGTGCAAGTCGGACTCGCACTCGTAGGGTTCCGTACCACACTACAGTATTTTATAAGATCGAGCAAAAAATACCACTATCATTTTTCGCCAGCCAAAAATAGTAATTAATAAACATTTTATTTCTTATAACGCCATCTAACGTCTAACAAAGGTGTTAGGGATCGACATTTCAATATAACGCCATCTATGGGACGTTTACCTAACTAAATGTTCATAGATGGCGTGAAATCACGTTTCCTGTATGGGGATCCCTCTATTATTTTTAACTTTATTCTGTTTTTAGTATTTGTTGTTATAGCGGCAACAGAAATACATCATCTGTGAAAATTTCAACTGTCTAACTATCACGGTTCATGAGATACAGCCTGGTGACAGACGGATATACAGACAGACAGACGGACAGCGGAGTCTTAGTAATAGGGTCCCGTTTTACCCTTTGGGTACGGAACCCTAAAAGAGCTTTTTTATACAGCACGAAAGTCTACGCGGGTAAAACGGCGGAGCATAGTTAGTATAATAGTATATTACGATACGTGTTACTTATAGTCCGGCAATCTCGTGCGCGACCGTCCCGCGGGGTGACAGACGGTGGTGGACGAGGTACCCAAGATGTCAGCGGGTAGCGGGTGGTGTAGCGGGGAGGGGAAGCGTGTGTAGCCGTGTCACAGATTTCATAATAGTTACTACGTAGCCGTGTGCTAGAATGACCGCTACCTCGTCCCCGCCACCGTCTGTCACTCCGCAGGACGGTCGCGCACGAGATTGCCGGCCTATAGTAGTAGTATTATTTCACGACAATAGACAACTTAAGTCACGAGTATCGTATATTATTTAATAGCTGTCATACTGTGCTATAATATATATTTACCTAGTGAGGGGTATATAAGCTTGAGTTCAGGCGGCGAGGAGATGGTTTGCGGCTGGTCCTTAATCTTCGTGAAGTTATGGAGGAAGTCGCCCGTCAGCCATAACTAAAAAATAAGGAATACATTTTGAGGACCCAGTGGTGTAGTGGGAGATTTTATAGGCTAGCGTTTGACCACTATCTCACCTGTTGGTAAGTGATGATGCGGTCGAAGATGGTAAGCACGCTAGGCCTAGAATGGGGGAACTGCCTCTCAAGGATAGCTGCCGGTACACATTAGATGTTTGGCGACAGATTTTTTAACTTGAAGGTGGTAGCTGGCCACGCGGACACTAGATAGTGTCCTGCCACCATGCGAGGGTTGTTGGTTTCTTAATTATGTTTTTCCATCACCGGAGGGCCACTGTGAAAAGCGCACATACATTTTTCGATAGAAAAATCCATTGGTGCACGGCGGTTTGAACTCGGTACCTCTGGCATCAAAGCCAACCGTGCTCCCGATTACGCCACCGGGGCCACAGAGAATGGTCGGCTTTGACGCCAAAGGTACCTCGAGTTAAATCCTCGCCGTGCACCAGAATCAAGAATCAAAGAATCAAAGCATTTATTCAGTATGTAGGCAGTATTAATATACGCACATATACACGTCAAAACCATAAATCATAAAATAAATCATAACCAATTATCAAGTCGACCATTAAGTTAAGTTATTTTGCTACTATCGCAACGACCACTTTAGCCCAGTGGATAAGTACCTCGCCTAGTATTAGGACGAACTTACCAGAAATGTTTGACTTCGATTCCGAGCAGTGGATATATCGTTTTGCAGTTGTAATATAATCCTACGAGCAGAATGAGTAAAGTAATAAGAAAAGCGAGACTTAAAACTAAAACAAATCAAGAGTCGCCAGAATTGCTGAACATAAACATGGACCACGACGATGAAATAAAACAATTGACTAACACTATTAAAGAACTTAACTTTAATCTTAGAAATAAAGATAATATCGTTTAAAAACTAAAAAACAACCGATTTCAATGCCGCGCTATTCATTTTCAGTACCAATTTTGAGATGTTTATCTAAATATCTCTGGAGATACTTATCATACCTCGATAAAATTACCATGGTACCACACTTGGGATATCTCCTTTCGAACAAAAAAAGAATAATCGAAATCGGTTCATAAACGACGAAGTTATCCGCGAACAAACATAAAAAAAAAAAAAAAAAAAATATATATATATATATATATACGGTCGAATTGAGAAACCTCCTCCTTTTTTTGAAGTCGGTTAAAAACACTATACAAAGCTTGCTAATTGAAGCTGAAAGTAATTCTAAGGAATTCGATGAAAATTGCAAAGTTATTACTAAGCTTAAAAAGCGAATTGCATGTTTAGAACAAGAAAATCATGATAAACAAGAAGAAATACCAAATCTCGTAGAAACTATTGAGCAATACCAGGAAGAGCAAAACTCATTTGCACATTCAGGAACAACAATCGTTGACAGTAGCCACAGAAATAAAAATAAATAAATTGGAAGAAGAAAATGCACTTCTAATGCAGCAATGTCAAGCAAAATTGAATTCTAGCTCCAAATATGTCCAAACTGAATTAACTGATTCATTAAACACTATTGAAAGTGAGACAGTTCATACCGCAAATATTGACTCCTTGACTACAACAATATTATTGCATCAAAAAAATGAAATGGTTCCACAAAGTGTAGCTCCACTTATTCAACAGACTGAAACCACATATAAAAAAAACTCCAATTCGAGAATATTTTTCTATGGCGATCAAAATGCAAAAGGAATGGCAGTAATATATAAAAAATATAGTAAAAGAAACATTGAAACACTATGCATAAGTAAGCCCAATGCACCTATTAATGAAATCTCAAAGAACATCAAATCTATGCAATTAAATCGGGGTGACATAGTTGTACTAATGGCCTGTGACGTTCACAACAACGGTTAAAATCATATTTAGAAGAGCTTCAAACTATCTGTGTATATGTAGTAAAAAGTAGCAGTAAATTAATAGCTGCTTCGATGATTTACAAAACACGTACCAGTAAAAATAACACAATACAATACAGAATAAACAGGAACATAAACCAATTAGTAGCATTTACCAGCGGAATCTATAAGCTAGATGTAAACAATTATCGCAACAGGTGTATTACCATGAATGGAAACCTGTCCCAGACGGGAAAAATTCGCGTTATCACGGACATTGAAAATCTAAACTTTAGTACTGCCACGTCAAGTCTCAAATACATAGATACTCGTACATCCTTGGCCTCATTCTCTTTAAGAAACGTATCACAGCATGACTCCAGTGAATCTTTTTTAGCTTAAGGGCTGACACAAGTGCTTCATTTACGATTGAAAATGTAATATTATTCACCAAAACATCGCAAGCTTACGTTCGAAAACGCACGAATTAGAAGCAGTTATTCAATCTATGAAGTCATTGCAAGTTCTGTGTCCGACTGAACACTGGTTGAAACAAGCAGAAGTAAGAAGGGGTTAATGTAATTAATTTTAAATTAATTTCTGCATACTGTAGAGTTAAAAGAATCCACGGAGGTTCTTGTATCTATGTACATAATGACCTGCCAGCTGTAGAATTAGAAAACATAAGACTACTCTCCATAGAAATGCATATTGAAATTGCATCTGTGCTTGTTCAAAAATATGATCTTATTATTGTCTGCATATATCGACCACCGTCAGGATGTTTTACTCAATTTATGGATGTTCTTAGTAAAATTTTGAATATATGTAGGTTGAATAGAAGAATGCTTGTAGTTGGTGACCTAAATGTTGATCTGTTAAAGGAAACTTCGCGTAAAAAACATTTGATTGACTTGTTGCTTTGTAATAATTTGACTTGTCTCACTGATTTTGCTACTCGTAAAATCAAGTCATCAACGTCTTGCTTAGACCACGTGTATTGTAATATTGATGAGGACATGGTCTCTGCAGAACTATTTTTAACTTCTCTCTCGGATCATGATGCTCAACTTGTAACAGTTCATATCCAAACAATTACGAACTCTGTAAACAATACGGAAACTAAGAGACTCATTACACAACTAAAATTAGCAAACTTTCATTCGTCACTCACTAATTATGATTGGGACCGTGTGCTGTACCTAGACCAATCACCAGAAGAGTTATTTGATCGAGTAATAACAATATTTTGTAACCTCTTTTATTCTTGTTTTCCAAACCGTAAATATCCAGTTCGAAAGTCAAACAAAAAGTGGATAACGGATGAAATAGTAAATTGGAAACCATTGTTAATAGAAATAACAAAGCTCAATAATAAAATATCTAACAATGAAGACCTCTCGAATCAACTTCTAAAACTTCAGAACTATTACTCTGAACTACTTTTACATGAGAAAAAATCCCATTTTAACAAAGTTATAAATAAATCCGAAAATACGATTAAAAGTATCTAGAACATAGTAAAAGACGTTACCTGCAAAACCAAAATAAATGAACTTAGTCATCTCCAAAAAAGTCATGTTGGACTAGGCGAAATCATTAAATGATTATTTCATAAACACGGCACGTAACTCCATCACATGCACAAATGAAGTAGAATCAACTAAATATTTGAACAAATTTGTTCAATCTGCTCCCACGCTCAAATTATTTACACCCTTTTACATTGATGAAATATACAAATTAATAAGCCGAAATAAAAATAAAAATACAAAGGACCATTACGATATTCCGACTAGTATATTAAAAAAAACTACCACCTACTTTTATTGGAATCCTGTGCTTTTTATATAACAAATGCATCGAAAATGGCATATTTCCGCAATGTCTAAAGAACATAAAGGTTATCCCCATTTATAAAGGAAACGGCAAAAAGTCTGATCACATAAATTTTCGGCCTATTTCTATAATACCGGTTTTTGCTAAAATTCTAGAATTGGGTATTGCAGATAGGATAATGCAACATTTCAATTTCAACAAATTATTGTCACAACAGCAATTCGCCTACCAACAGGGAAAGTCGACAACATAAGCAACCCGACAACTATTCTGGATAAAATGAACCAAGGTGAGCATGTAGCCCTTATACTGTGCGACCTATCACGTGCCTTCGACTT
This sequence comes from Cabera pusaria, assembly GCA_954871355.1. NCBI lineage: Eukaryota > Metazoa > Arthropoda > Insecta > Lepidoptera > Geometridae > Cabera > Cabera pusaria. The sequence goes on along the minus strand of OX940913.1, from coordinate 9,577,490 downwards.
GGTCGACCATAGCCTATTGCTTAAAAAACTGCGTCACTATGGTGTTAACGAGGTTTGGTTTAAATTATTAGAATCATTTTTGAGTAACAGACGTGAATTAACTGAGGTCAAAACTGATAGTTGTGTAGATAGGTCTGAGTTCGCTGCGTTGGGAAATATGTCTGTGCCACAAGGCTCAGTATTAGGCAACTACCTATGCCTAGTTCTGATGAACGACCTCAGTGTGGCCACTAGTAGTGCCGAATTAGTCACGTTTGCCGATGATAGCGCGTTTCTTGTGTCAGCCAATAGCATTGAGCAACTTGAGAACAAATTAAAGAGTTCCATATCTGACATTAAATCCTGGTTCAGAGTAAACGGCATGAAACTCAATGTTGAAAAGACTCATATTGAATTATCATACTCATATTGAACAATCATAATACTCATATCATATTGAAATATGATCGTTGAAGACGTTAATTTATACTCGGCCCAACAAGCTGATGCAAAAAATGTAGGTATGTAATCAACCTATGCGAAGCCAAGGCGGTTTACTTTGTTTTGGTAATTATATAATCCACATTTTCTGTATACATGTTCTTATGTACCAACATAAAAATAGGAGGTTTTTTATTTGACCTATATGAATGTATGTTTAAATGTCCCAATATTCTGACTATCTACTGATCCAATTTCGATGGTTTTGCTAATTTTAAAATGTATATGTATCAGGGAAGATTTCAGTACTTATAGCATACAATAGGCTCTGATTAGTGTCACTAGACATTTGGAGATATATAAACACCTTCAATTTGAGAGGACAATCAAGAGAATTATCAATTGAATGTGACGGAACTCAGCTACCCCAAACGGATCACGCCAAGTATTTGGGTTTCATTTTGGATTCAGGGTTAAGGTGGGACAAGCATATCGACTATCTTTGTGACAAACTCAGTAGATCATGTTTTGCCCTGTCGAGACTAGTCGGTGTACTTGACTCACCTGCAGTAAAAACATCTTACGTTGCCTACTTTCAATCGTTGCTCTCTTATGGTATCGACTTATGGGGTTAAGCTGCAGACCGTCAGCGTGTCTTTGTTCTACAAAACATAGCAAAAGCAGAATTTAAACGCTTTGAATTAGGAAAAAAAAAGTAATGAACCATTCAGCTGTCATCCAATCGTTTACGTCAGAATATTTAAAAAAAATATTAAAGTAGGTTAAAACCAACCATACATGTAACTGTGTGTTTCAGCACCAATTGATTGTTGATATACTACGGTAGTACTACTAGTACGAACACTACACAGGGTGAATTTTTCAAGTGGGCCTGGATGGCCAAATCAGAAACTACGAGGAATAGCCAAAAATACTCAAAGGAGTCTCGGGCCCGCTTTGATGGAAAATAAAACTGCATTTTTGGAAAATCAACGGGTTTGATTCCTGGCTAGGAATATCGATTTTTCAAGAAGACATCTATCGAAAAAAAACTAAATCAAAATCGGTTCATCCGTTTGGGCTCTACGATGCCACAGACAGACACACACATACACAGATACACACGTCAAACATATAAAACCCCTTCTTTTTACGTCGGGGGTTAATAAAATAAACGCTAATGAAGGCCGGTTAGTATAAGAACTAAATAAAAACTTATTTAACTCGAAATCGGATTTTGTCGGTAAAATAATATGTTTTTTTTATTGTTTCGTATACTGTTAGACCACATCTGTTCTGTTGGTAAACGATGATGTGGTCGAAGATAGTGAACACGTTAGACCTAGAATACTCTGACTCTCAAGGGCTGTGTGCTGCCGGAACTCCGTAACGTTATGGCGATAGATTCTCTCCTTCATCACCACCGCTTTGCGAATGTCGTCGCTCCACCTGGTCACATTTTCTCCTTGATGATGGTTAATTGACGTTGGTTATACTTTTTGGTAGCAAGTCAGGCGGAACTTATTAAATATTATTATTTATATTATATTATTATTTCAATTCATTTCATTTACATTATATACATTAATATATTTTTAAAACTACCTAATTATAAACAAATAAATATATATATAAATATTAAATTTGGATATTATATTATTTATTTATTATTATTTAAACTTACACTAGCTTGGTTTCCATAGCTGCCAATACTAGATGCTTGGGCGAGCAGCGGCCATTTTCTGTTATCTAAAAAAAAGCATTTATTATCATTTACACTAATTTAAATAAACATTGAATGTCTGTAAGAGATCGCAATTAGCAATAAAGCCGCCCATTGTTATACCGTGTTATACATTGTCAGTTCAGACCGGCGCCGCACTTATTAAGAGAGTGATACAAAAAAGAACTTTATTTACTACACAAAAAGATACATATTTCATTGAGCTAGTTCGGCGGCTGCCAGCCGCGCCAGGCTGGGCAGCCGCGTGATGAACAATTGAACTTTATTAACTACACAATAAGATACACATTGCATTGAGATATTTTGGTGGCGTCGTGCGTTTTGCTGCGCCGCGCGAAACCAAAAGCATCGTCACGTCGCGTTGCGGGTGTGAACTGACCCTTAGAGATATTTTTTTATGTAATTAGAATGCACTAAAACAAAATTGGTTGTCTGTAAAGTTGGTTTACGGACGATAGTTTAACGCGACAACGTCATAACAAAACATTGATGTTCATATGCATATCTATATTCACATTCATACAACAAAACATTGATGAAATCGGCGCATGCGTACAATGAGTGTAACGGGACAATGAGCGTAACGGGATACTTTTTCGTGCATGCATGCAGCCGGCGTTCATCGATTTATTAGACGTTGTCACGTCAAAAATTGTATTGTATATTTTTTAATGATATACGGTAACAGGACAAGCTTTCTGGACTGGTCTAGTGGTTAGTGAGCTTGTCCACGAAACAGAAGGTTGTGGGTTCAAATCCACACGGGACATTTCGTTATGAGATCCACAAACAAATGTTCCGAGTCTAGTTGAAATTGTGTCCGTGATTTGTATGTTTGTAAAGTCCCCGTGACACAGGGTATCCTAGTGTGGAGAGTTCTTTAAAAGAAAAAACCGGCCAAGTCTCGTTGGACTCGCCCACCGATGCTTCAGTACCAACTTCTCAGACTAGGTTAAAGGACAAACTTAACTTTGTAGTTCGATCCACAGAAAAGGTATGGCACCAACTACAAATAATAAGTTTGTAATAGAAAATTTACGTTTTTTTGTTATTAAACTACATATTTACGGTTTTCAGATTTATTCCTTTATAAGTGCTTCAAGACCTTGCTTCTTGCTTAATTTCATTCTAGGTCAACGGGAAGTACCCTATAGGTTTTCGACCCAAGACCTATAGGGTACTCGCGGTTGACCTAGAATTGTCAATTTTGGTTAAAAGCAAGGTCTTAAAGCACAAATAAAGGAAAAATTCCAAAAAATAAAATATGTTAAAAATTAACGTAAATTTTGGTACTTACAAGTTTTCGCGAAAATCTAAATTTGCCCATATCTTTCTATAGTGTTGACTCAGGACCTTGATTATTATACACCTAATAGGGACTATAGACCTCAGTATCTGGTATAAAATTCAACTTGCTAGGTCCACCCGTTCCTGAGAAAATCGATGGTGACACACGGACAGACAGACGGACAGATGGACAGACGGACTAGAAAATGATCTTATAAGGGTTCCTTTTTTAAATCTTTTGAAGTACAGAACCCTAAAAATAACTTTGGATATGACTTACCATTGGCCGGTATAGCGCAGTGCTGTCTCAATAAAGATGCAACTCTAGTCATACCCCAGTCCTTGTCGAAATGTGAACCAGGCGCAGATGCGACTAGGAACACGCTGTATATGAAAAAAAAACACAATCAATATGTATACAGCCACAGAATAAATGTAGTACAAGTACAGAAGATGCACTCTCTGATAGCAAAAATGCAAGATTAAACCCTATTTACAACGACGGTAACGTTCAAAATACGCTATACGCCTCGGATGCGACCTTGAATTTGCGTCACAGAATAAACTAATAGTTACTAGAAACCGCGTGTTGCGCACCGTAAGTCCGCGCGGCGAGAGTCTGTATCACTCGGTCAGCTCGCGGGCCGTCAGCTGTGTCTTACTGTAAGGTTGAGTGTTGTGAGAAAACAGATTGAATAGTAAGTAAAGGCGCGGTTATATATTATATCAGCAATGTGACTCCATACAAACGGTCGGAACGCAAGTCACGCCTACGCGCCTCGAGTTTTGTACGCACTCGGTACCCAGCTCACGATAAAATGTCATCTGAGAATGCGCCGCAGTGACGAACGAACCGTGTGATGGTACAGTCGTGTAACAATCGTGCGAATTGTAAATATTTGATTGAATATATATTCGGGCAGCCCTATCGCGTGTTTACGTACCGAGCGGTGCCGCGCGGCACGCTTGTATTGATTTTAAGGACAGGGCCGAGTCACATTACTGATATATAATATTACCGTGGTAAAGGCGCGCGTCCGATCGAGAACGCGCGTAACACTACTGACTGAACTTGTAGCCGGCCGGCTGCCGCGTATGTACAAATATTATCATAGCTACAGCGCGGAGTGCGACAAGCCTGGTAAAATTAACAAAACTTTAAGACATAGTTTTAATACTTACTTTATATGAGAAAAGTCGCATCGTTTCACTCTTTCCAAGTATTGTGTGAGCGCTGGTAGGTGGTAATGGCTGAGGTAGCGTAACAGGGACCGTTTGACCATCGTGGGGGACTCCCCGTCGTGGGGCATCGACGTAGGGGGCAGTTCGGGGCAACGGGGGCTGAACCACAGACTGGGGAATAAAAAAAAAATAGGTATCAAAATCTTCAATAAATTATATTAATCCATTAGAGATTTACTACGATAACATGGCCCGCCCCTCCAAATTACTGTTTTAATGTGTCTAGTCACATCCTTACGAAAGAGTTTGTATGTAGTTGTAATTATTCGTGTTCAGTAGCAGGCCGGCAGTACCAGTACGCACACATGCGTGGTGGTGCGTTGTAAATACTTTCACAAATACATTCAAACGTTTTGAATTTTGGAGGGGCGGGTCATGTTATCGTAGTAAATCTCTAACGTTATAAGGACACGAAATACCTACAAAAATATAATTTGTATAAAAATCGTAATGCGGTTCACAGAATACACCTTACCTACCAAGTTTCAACTGTGTAGTCTTAATGGTTTCAGAATAAAGTGGCTGCGACATACGGACGCACAGACAGACATGACGAATCTATAATGGTTACATTTTTGCTATTCGGCTACGGAACCCTAAAAAAGGTGGATACCACACGTCACAATGGAACTTAAAATGGCTATATTCTTTCATATCTCTATCATTTTTTCTCAATGTTATTACTTCAAAGATAGACACTTCTAAAGTGGTAAAATGTGTGCCCCCCCCCCTCTCCTCCCCTCTCCCAGCCTTCCTAGCCTTCTAACTATTGAAGTAAGGGAGTGAAAAATCTAAAAAAAATATATGGTGTACATCTCAATATACACTTTCAACGAAAATTGGATTGAACGAGATATAATCAACAGTTTTTGAGATATGGCAACCACAAATATAACTTTGATTTATGTGTTACGGAACCCTACGAGCGCGAGTCCGACTTGCACTTGGCCACTTTATTTTTTAGTTATTAAACTATTTTAATTATATTATACTAGCTATGCCCCGCGGTTTTACCCGCGTAGACATCGTTCCCGTGGGAATATCGGGATAACCTAAGTGTTATTCCAGGGTCTAGGCTGGTAGTACTTACTTTCAGTAGATACTTATCAGATCACGGTATAATTAAGATAGTTTAAAAACTAAAACAACCGACTTCCATGCCGCGCGAGTCAATTTCAGTAGCAAGTTTGATACGTTTATCGTCATATCTCTGGAGATACTTATCAGATCTCGATAAAGTTACAATGGGATCACCACGGAAAGAGAGAGATAATCATTCGAATCGGTTCAGAATTGATGGAGTAATCATGTAACATGCACACAACAAAAAAACACATACGAATTGAGAACCTCCTCCTTTTTTGTGAAGTCGGTTAAAAATTTACTAAATTGGCATGGGTAACAATATTTATAATTTTAATGACATTGTTAAAAAGCTTACCCCTGAGTTCTGTTCTCCCAATCATCTAAATACAGATTGGCCGTGGATACGACTACTCGAAGAGACCCGTCTTCATAGCATAACACCATCATTTTACTGCAAATTAATAGAATAGAATAAGTATTTTTTTTATGATATAGGTAGCAAACAAGCAGACGGTCCACCTGAGGGGGAGTGGTCACCGTCAACTATAGTCGAATTTCTAATTAAACGGAGTAAAAAGACTTTACCAGTATTGCCACATTTTCATAAAATAAAAATAGGCATGTGGTATAAAAGATTTAGTTAATGGAGTCATATCAATTCAGTGAACTAGTTCATTCATTCATATTATAGTCTTCCTAAAAGTATTACATATTTTATCATCCTTATTGAACTAGTACATACATACATACAATCACGCCTTTTTCCCGTTGGGGTATGCCTAATACATTGATCAAATACATAATTCAGCTAACTAAATTTATATGTACTAATAATACAATACAATACAATACAATAACTCTTTATTGATCACCAGAAGAAAAAAATACAACTTAAAGTAAGTTAATAATTTTTGTTCATTTAATCTATGGTTCAGTTCTTTGAACGATAAACATTAAAAAGATCATCACTACGTTAGAATGTTGGCAACATTATTTTGATAAGTGTCATTTTGACCTGTCAGTTTACTCCGTCTAATTAAAAATTCGACTATATAAACTCTAGCAACACTAGAGGTGTCACTCATGCGTTGCCGACCTGTCAAGATTCTTTTAACGCCCCTTTTGAAAGACTCCATGTTGTAGCTCTGCGGGAAAACAGAAGACGGCAGCAGGCACTTTTTATTGAACACCATTGTTTTGTCCAGTCCCTGTATATGGACTGGTTAAATTAAAATACACAGGTTCAGAGAAAGCCAGTTCCCATTCTAGGCCTAGCGTGCTTACCATCTTCGACGGCATCATCACTTACCAATAGGTGAGATAGTGGTCAAACGCTAACCTATCAGATATAAAAATAAAAAAATAAGGTTGTTTGGCAATGGCGTATAATTTTTTTTTTTTTCAAGAAACTGTAACTAATGATTTTAACAAAATTATAAAAAAAGTTATATCATATAAAGTCCCCGTCACGAGAAGCTATAAATTATGTAAACAAGTGTTCAGGAGTTCACAACATTTGGACCAACAAAAAAAATGAATTTCGTACTCGTACGCATTCGAGACTCGAATGACGCGTTTATTTCAAAATGGCATCCCGATAGTTTACAATCCCTGCGTCCGGTACCAAGAAACACAAACGATAGCGCTTTGCGTCGTTAAAATATGATCCGACTAATTAAATAGGTTGTTACTTTCATATAACCCGTCTGTATTTCATGTCGATTGAATATGGTCAATTTATTATTATCTCGCAGTATAAAATGTTTACTTAGTAAAAGATGTTTGTTTACATAATTTATAGCTTCTCGTGACGGGGACTTTACAGGGTTACTGGTAATTCGACGTATTCCCGCCAGGAGCAGATAGAGGGGCTAAAATGCGACATATTTAGACCCCCCAATGTATGGCCGAAAGTTAATAAATAGTTTACGAGATATTTGGAATTTAGTAATTTTTGGAAAAATACCTACTTTTAAAGGTTTGGTTAGGAAGGTTTTTGAAACTTATAACACCCACTTCTTTTTGCGTTTGGAGGGAGGGTGGGGGGTTATTGGGTAAAAAAACCTGTTGTAATACATGATGGGTCCGAGTACTTTCCGTAGTAGTTTTGGTTTTAATGATACTGTTTTAGTAATAAATAATACAAACTGTTATACCTATTTAACGTCGAATTACCAATAACCCTGTATATTATATAACTTTTTTATAGTTTTGTTAAAATCATTAGCTAGTTTCTTGAAAAAAAAATTATACGCCATTGCCAAACACCCTGTGTATTTTAATTTAACCAGTCCACATATAGGGACTGGATAAATGCATACGTAATGGCGGATATATAGAAAAAGTGTGATGTGGTTGTTTAAAACCACGATGCATAGAAACTTTTTTTATGTGTAGCTATGGTAGCTAGCTACTATGACAGCAGTTGACATGACACATAAGCATACAAATATGGCTGCGAAGCGTCCTCCAATCACAGCTAGAACTAAATGTCATACTTCATATCCACCAATCATCGGCTGTAATGCGACATGCGATAGATGCACAAAAAAAAATTGAGGCGATGAAATAAATTAAGATTCACTTTCAGAAATAAAAGAGTTGATGATAGACTACGAATAAATAATAAGTCAGGAAATGTAACTGCGTTAAAAAATGACCCAACAAGTCGTGTCCAAGCAGGCGTGGTTAAAAGTCGTGTCCAGCGCGTCATAAGTCGGACATTTGTCTTGTTTGACTCAACTGTCATAACAGACATTGCAGCACATGCGCGAACCAATCCCTGCTTTCGTTCCGAATTTAAATAAATCTCCAAGCCAATCATTTGTAACTTCGAAATTCGAAAGTGATTTTTATTTTGAGTATACGTCATTTTGGTTTGAAGGAGGGCCACTTTTTGTGTGGAATTTGTTCTGAATTAGACTTCCTGACTTATTGTTTATTCGTAGATGATAGAAGATAATAGATAAGATATAGATTTAAAGATGTGCTTACGTGTGATGTTTCCCAAATGGCGTAGACATTTGAACTAAATGTGCGTCAACTTGTGGCTTCTTTTGGCTTATATTCTTCATATCGGCACAGTCTTCGCCGTACAGAATTGTTAGTTTCTTTTCACTGAAATTAGTAAATAAATTAGGTATCGTTTTTTTATAATTTTTCCCAAATATGCTACGATATACGACCAAATCTTACACAACCAGAAAGTGTCAATATTTTTTACAGACTTCACAAATGATTGTTTAAAAACTAAAACAAAACAACCGACTTCTATGCCCCGCGAGTCAATTTCAGAAGCAAGTTTGAGACGTTTATTGTCATATCTCTGGAGATACTTATCAGATCTCAATAAAATTACAATGGGACCACCTCGGAAACGTACCCTACCGATTAAAAAAAGAATCATTCGAATCAGTTCACTATTGACGGAGTAATCGCGTAACATACATACAAAAAAAAACATACAGACGAATTGATCCTCCTTTTTTTTTGGAAAGAAAGAAAGAAAAAAATTATTTCTTTCTTTTTTTTGAAGTCGGTTGAAAAGGAGGAGGTTCTGAATTCGACTGTACTTTTTTTTATGTTTATTACCTCAAAACCCCCGTCAAATATTAACCGATTTTGAAAATTATTTCTTTGTTTAAGAGAGTATGCATCCCGTTAGGACTCATTCAAATTTAATCGAGATGTTATAATTATCTCCGGAGATATGGAGATCAATATCTCAAACTTAATACTAAAAACGACTATCGCGGCATGTGAAGTAGGTTTTTTTTGTTTTGTAAACAATCTTTAATTATCAGTAGCAAGTTTGAAGTGTTTATCTCCATATCTCTGGAGATACTCATCAGATCTAGATTAAATTACAATGGATCCAAACTGGAAGCATACTTTCTCAAACAAAAAAAAATCGAATCAGTAAAAAAATTACGGAGTTCTGAGGTAACAAACATAAAAAACAGGCGAATTGAGGAACTCCTTCTTTTTTGTGAAGTCAGTTAAAACTAATAAAACACGCTTTTACTAAAACGTAGACTCCTGGCTCCATCATCAGACCCTCGTTACTAAGCCCACTGTATTGGGAAAAGACATAATAAATACACGAACATTTAAATATACTGGCCAAGTGCAAGTCGGACTCGCACTCGTAGGGTTCCGTATCACACTACAGTATTTTATAAGATCGAGCAAAAAATATCACTATCATTTTTTTAAAATAATAATTATTAAACATTTTATTTCTTATAACGCCATCTAACGTCTAACAAAGGTATTAGGGATCGACATTTCAATATAACGCCATCTATGGGACGTTTACCTAACTAAGCGTTCATAGATAGCGTGAAATGCCGAAAAAAACACGTTTCTTGTATGGGGACCCTCTATTATCTTTAACTTTATTCTGTTTTTAGTGTTTGTTGTTATAGCGGCAACAGAAATACATCATCTGTGAAAATTTCAACTGTCTAACTATCACGGTTCATGAGATACAGCCTGGTGACAGACGGACAGACAGACAGACAGACAGACAGACAGACGGACAGAGGAGTCTTAGTAATAGGGTCCCGTTTTAACCTTTGGGTACGGAACCCTAAAACGAAAACAACCGACTTCAAATGCCGCGCTATTCATTTTCAGTAGCAAGTTTTAGGTGTTTAGTTTATATTAGTTAAAAGTTAAAGCACCCAGGGATCGTGACGTCAGAACTTGCCCTACTGTGGGTAACAATGACCCTATCGTAGGTAACAATGACTATGTCGTGGGTAATAATGGCCCTGTCATGGGTAACACTGACCTTGTCGTGGGTAACATTGAGACTCAAACCAAATATAATTTCATCATCATTATCAGCCGATATCAGTCCACTGCTGGACGTAGGCGTCTCCCAAGATGCGCCACTGAGCCCGATCTTCGGCTCTTCTTTTCCAGTCACTGCCCACCGCTTTGCGTATGTCGTCGCTCCACCTGGTCACAGGACGTCCTACGCTACGTAAACCAAATATGACACGGCGTATTACAGAATCATGATTTTTTTATTTACCTGTATCCGGCAAAGTAATATTGCGCCAATAGCCATCCGATTTCCACCATAAAGTTTATTTGTAGAGAGCATTTCAGTTCACCCAAACTGCGGTCGAGAATTTCTGAAAAAACATAAATAATATTTTTTTGTCAATTCAATTAACTCTTATTATCTCTGTTTTATTGCAGAGGTCAGAAAAGAATAACAAGGTCAGAATCGGTAAAATTATCGTTGAATAATATTGTTTGAAAATGTAAAGAAGCTTTCTGATTGTTCGATTGTCACCAACTGAGGTATTTTATATGTATGTATTTTTTGTCATAAAATCGATTCTTGGTAATAAATTTTAAACAATATTATTTTATTAGAAGTCTATTAGACTTTGTACTCAATAATTTATTGCTTCCATATGTATAGCATACATTAACATGTGTTAGGTAGTTTATAAAAGGCAACATATGTCTGAACTGAACGTAGCCAGCGGACCGATTTATGGACACTTGGAAAAGAAAAATATACCAATTTTAATAATAATACATCGTGAATAAAACTGTTACTATTATGTTTTATTTATTTATTTTTACCAGTCATTCTTTCTAATTATTTAGGGTTCCGTACCTCAAAAGGTAAAAAAGGAACCCTTATAAGATCACTTTCTTGTCCAGACGGACATTATTATTTTATACAATAGATCATAATCTTATACTATATTGACTTCAAATTGATTGCGATCGGTGGGGATCTACAGAAAAGCTAAGCTTATAATAATATTTTCGAAGTAACTATAACCTATTCTGTGGTTTGACTGCAAATATTTTATTAATTTTGCGATGCGTGTATGTGAAATCCGTGATATCTTCTAGAATTTTCATTAGAATTATATACTGTAAAGGACAATTTTAATCTATAATATGTGGCCAAGCTAATTAATGTAATTACGAGGCTCGTTCAATAAATACTTAGCCTACAAAAGAAAAACGAAAATTTTCGAAAAGTGCCTATTTATTTTTCTACATAATCTCTTTTTAACTCAATACACTTGGCCCAGCGATGCTCCAACTTTTTTAACCCGTCTAAAAAATACGTTTTACTGAAGTCTGCAAAACAGGCCTCCGTGGCGGCGATGACCTCCTCATTCGACCCAAAACTTTTTCCGGCGAGTGACTTTTTCAGGTTAGGAAACAAAAAGAAGTCACAGGGGGCCAAGTCCGTAGTAGCCGTTTTCGGGGCACCTGGGCGTGGCTTATCAAAAACCGACTTGCGGCCACGAAAAAACTCGTTAAACCAATTCTTGATGGTTGCCATCGAAGGAGAAGAGTCACTGTACACAGCATCCAAGCGATTTTTAATTTCACTGCGCGTTTTCCATTCCAAAAATAAAAATTGAAATACCGAACGATACTGCTCTTTTTCCATTTATGTTAAACTGACCGATACGTTCGCTTTCAAAGGCTATTACAACAAAACAAAATAAAAATATTATAACAAAACTAATAGAGGTCATTGTTTAAAACTTTGACAATAGGTTTCAAAAACATTGCACTGTACTATGGTAAAATTTTTTTGTAATCGCAGTGCCATCGGGCGATTATGCTACGTACTTGTTGAATGACCCTCGTATTTGGACAAGGATTAATACTATATACTTGAAAATAGCCCTGGAAGTTATGTAATATTTTTTAACAAAAAATTAAAGATGAAAATGGTTACTGTGAGTCAACCTTAAGAGATAGACATATGCTGTCGCGGTTTTTTTTGTAGGTCTTATTAAGTTGTACAACTCTTCCTTAGAAATTATTCTTCCATCTGTTTTCAATTGAGCAGCGTTCGTAAGAAACGTGTTTTTTCGACCGTTTTTTTGTCGACTTAGGTTGCAAATTAGGTCTCCACGAATGTACCTTTGATTTAAACGGGATAATATATAGCCTATTTTCATTTCAAAAGTCCATTCTATATATTAGTGAAAGAATTTTTTACATCGGTCCAGTAGTTTTTGAGCCAAATCATTACAAACATACAAAAATACAAATGTTCTCTCTTTATAATATTAGTATAGATTATGAACAAAACTGTTATTATTATGATAAATTTATTTACTTTTACCAGTTATTCTTTCAAAATTTTAATAATGAGTTTACTTTACTATAAAACAATTTTTTTCAAATTTAGTAAACTGTCTTTAAAATGTATCTTTTAAGAACTTGTCTAAGAAATATATCTTACCTTGAAAAGTAATTGAAGTAGGCTGATTATGAGTTTCTCTTGCAGCGGTGATAGTTGTGTAAAATATGTGGTAGGGGGCGGTAGAAGCATGCTTGGCAGCCATTTTGTTTTTAGGCACAACAACGTTCAGAAAATCTTGCACTCTACGAGTCGGTTCAACTATTGGCCTATAGTCTGCATCTGTGAAGAAGAACATAATTAATACTTTTCAACACATTTGCTCAAAAATGCATTTACGAAGCCTGTATACATTATTCGAAAGTTAAATTACGCATCATACGAGGGCGGCACTGAAAATTTCGGGAATCAAGGAAGTGACAAAACATTACTATTTAAAAAAGTATTTATTGCTTTTCGAAGTATTCTCCGAAATATTTGACACATTTTTCCATACGATGGAACTAATCATTGAAGCAACCGTTCCATTCGGAAGTTGGGGTCTCCAAAATGGCCGTTTTGTAGGCGTCCACAGCTTCTTCAGGTGATGAAAAACACCCAAACTCGTGATTGGTTTTTTGTTTCGGGTTCGTACGCGTATATCTAGGATTCGTCACCTGATACGATGTTGTATACAGCATTTGAGGATCCCGCGTGGAATCTTTCGAGAGTTCTGACGCACCAAATAACGCGAGCCGCTTTTTGCTCTTCACAGAGCGAATGCGGTATCCATCAGGAAAACAACTTTTTTACACCTAATTGTTCATGCAAGATTATTTGTATTTGACTCATGCCAATGTCTAAAGTTGCCTGAATTTCGCGGTATGTCACATGTCGATCTTCCTCAATCAGCTTACGCACAGCATCAACGTTTTCTTGGGTGACTGCAGTTTTTGGACGACCTTGACGGGGATCATCGCTGAGCTTGACACGTCCACGTTGAAATTCAGCAAAACAGCGATAAATTATGGTTATGGATGGGGCTTCATCACCAAATGCAGAAATCATCCGGTCAATACACTGTATTTGTTTTAAACCACTTAAAAAAAAATAAAAATAAATAATAAATAAATCAGAAAGTCATAATAAATCATCGCTCTTGAATTTTCTCGAGTCAATTACATTTTTTCAACGACTAAACAAGTTTGACAAAACCTTGTGACAAGACCGATAATCTTTTTAAAAATAAATGAATGGTATTCGATTTTTAAAACCAAGGGGTTTTCAATTGAAAAGATTTTAATATGACAGAAACAGTGGAAATATTCCATTCCCGATACTTTTAGTGCCACCCTCGTACAACGGAGCGTGCGGTAAAAGAGGTACTCTCACCTAAATACCTACTTTATCGCACGCTCTGTTGCATGGCGCCGTGCGTATCCTTTACGTTTTTTTTATAATATCCGTAAACCATACAAGGATTCCACCAAAGAGTTTCACATTGCGAGAATATAAGCTGAATGCTAGAACCTCCTTGGAAGCGATTTTGCTTAATACGTTAATCTCAATTTAAAACTAATGAGATGAAATAACTAGTTTTAATGTTTCCTACAGGTGGCGGTTAACTCGCGCGAGAACACACACATTTTTCACGTTCCTGCCAAAAATCATACTTGATGGTAATAATAATAAATAACTGATGTTAATGATGCTAAATTCAGTTTGTACCTTTTTTTCGTTCTCCAATACAATTAACTGGTGACTTGTTCTTATCCCTGTCTAATGATTCTTTCTTCTCTATGTTTGCTGTATTCGAACCGGAACTGATTTGAGGATTAGAAGAATTCCTTTTAATATCCATTTTCAGACTGTCTAACGGTTTCGGCGAATTCATTTTACTGTCTACAGGTTTTGGCGAATTCCTTTTACTGTCTACAGGTTTTGGTGAATTCCTTTTAGTGTCTACAAGTCTTCGTGAATCGTTTTCACTGTCTTTTGCTGTTGGTGAATTTTGTTTTTTATTTTCTTTTGTTTTCTCTGAAGGTATTGTGAGATTAGTTTGAGTTTGTTGCTTAGATTGGTCAGATGAGCTGCAAAAAAAATAAATAATATTAAATGCAAAAAAAATTAATATAATAAAAAATAAACAAGGTCTTGAAGCACTTCTTTAGGATTACATTTGAAAACCATGAATTTACTATTACAAAATTATTATTTGTGGTTGGTGTAATACATTCGCATTCGCGTCTCCCAAAAATTATCAAATTCAAAATGTATTGAAAAACAGAAAAACTCATCAAAAGCTATCTGGAGCACAATTTCTTCTACGACATCTGGAAATTGTATTGCTAAACATGACATTAATTGTATTAGCTTTAATAATAAATCGTACATTAATACATCTGACATTTGCAATATTTTTAATAATTATTTCATAAATTTGACATTAAATAAAGAAAATAACATAAATAGAAATAAAACGTTGACATTAAACAATAAAAATAAAAACCCAAACACAATATATCTGCACCCAGTCGATGCAAATGAAATATACAATATATTTATGTCTCTCAAAAACAAGAAAAGTAGCGGAGCTGATGATATTACTACAAACGCCATAAAAGTTACTGCAACATGGATTTGCCATCCTTTATCGTATATAATAAATCTATCATTTACAGAAGGCACCTTTCCTAAACAACTCAAACTCTCAGTTGTCAAACCTTTATTTAAAAAACTGGCCAAGTGCAAGTCGGACTCGCACTCGTAGGGTTCCGTAACACAGTATTCTATAACAGAGTATTCTATAACTTTGATTTTTCGCAACTACAAAATTAACTTTGTTTTTTATAGTGTTTGTATGAAAAACAAAGTTATCTTTGCGGTCGCCATATCTCTAAAACTGCTGACTGTATCTCGTTCAAACCAATTTTCATTGATAGTTTTTATTGAGATCTACAGCATATATTTTTTTTAGATTTTTCACTCCCATACTTTAAAAGTTAGAGGGGGGGGGGGGGACACACATTTTACCACTTTAGGCGCGCCTATCTTTCAAATGATTGACTTTGAGAAAAAATGATTTTAGGAACCTCAATATCATTTTTAAAGACCTATCCATAGACACACGTATAGGTGAAAAAAATTATTTTTTGTTTCAGTTCTATGTATGGGATAAAACCCTTAAACTTTTATATTTTTTATTTTGGTATAAAAATCGGAAAGCGGTTCACAGAATACCTACCAAGTTTCAATTCTGTAGTCCTAACAGTTTCAGAATAAAACGGCTGTGACATACGGACGGACAGACAGACAGACAGACAGACAGACAGACATGACGAATCTATAAGGGTTCCGTTTTTTGCCATTCGGCTACGGAACCCTAAAAAGAGGACAAAGCGGACCCTGATAACTATCGCCCTATTACTATTATACCCATTTTTGCAAAGGTTTTTGAAAAAGCCATACTAATTAGACTGCAAAACTTTCTCACCAAAATTAACATATTAAAAAACGAACAGTTTGGCTTTCGAAAAGGAAGCACAACGACTTTAGCCTGCTTTAATTTGGTAAAATTAATCACAGAAAATATAAATAATAGTAGTCCAATGGCATCATTGTTCTTAGACATGAGCAAGGCTTTTGATTTCATAAGCCACACAAAACTACTGCATAAATTAGATTACTATGGTATAAGAGGTACTGCATATAAATGGCTATCAAATTATTTAAAAGATAGAGAACAAAACACGGAGGTCACAAAAACTATAACGTCTCTAAGAGGTAGTCTCACCAAACAAAATTTCCATTCAAAAACGGTAATTAACAACACCGGCGTTTCACAAGGTAGCATCATAGGTCCACTGCTCTTCTTAATTTACATAAATGATCTCCCTGAAGCTACGCCACACAAGTGCATTCTTTTTGCAGATGACACCACTATAGTTGTAAAATGCGATAAAGACAAAACCCAATAATCCTTAAACACAGCACTAAAAGATGTGATCCAGTGGATGGAAAGAAATAATTTAAATATAAACAAAACTAAACTTGTACATTTCGACTCATATAACACAAATCCAATTTCGTTTGCCATAAATTATAAAAATGACAAAGTAGAACAACTAGATAAAGTAACATTTTTAGGTATAGTAATAGACAGACACCTAAACTGGAAATCTCATGTCGATGAGGTGTGTCACAAACTTGAGCGCTACGTTTTTGCACTGAAAAGAATCAGACAAACAGTCTCCAAAAAAGCAGCATTAATGGCATATCACGGCTATGTAGCATCCCTTATTAGTTACGGGATTATTATATGGTGAAATTCAGTGGAAGTGGAGAGAGTCTTTAAAGTGCAAAAGCGTTGCGTGAGAGTTATATGTAAGGCATAGTTCTTGGATTCATGCAGACCCCTTTTTAAAGCATGCAATATTCTTCCTCTGCCGTGCGTGTACATCAGAGATTTGTGCCTTTTTGTAAAGACTTACTCAGAGTACTTTGTGAAACGAAATGATATATTTACTAGCCAAATTAGAAAAAAGTTCAAAAATCTACTATATCAGCCACCTTGTCACAAATATATTTATCAAAAAAATGTATTCAACATGTGAATACAAGTATATAATTTGATCCCTGACAACATTAAGTTGTTAGAAGGTAATACATTTTATAAAACATTATGTGACTGGCTTCAAAAAAACTGCTTCTATGACATTAAAGAATTAATTGACTTTTGTAAAAATAAAAATGTGACTAAATAGCTTATGTATTACACGATGACTTATTTAATGATTGAAACTATTGTATATGTAAAGATAAATTTTAATATTTGCGCGTCTGCTTGCAGGCAGAATATTTTCACAAACCATATTTTTAAGAACCTAAATGTTAAACTGTATTCTTGCAAATAGATATTTGATTATGATTATGATTACATTTTCTATGGATCGAACTACAAAGTTAAGTTTGTCTTTTAACCTAGTTTGACAAATTTGTACGGAAGCCTCGGTGCGCGAGTCGAACTCGCACTTGGCCGGTTTTTTAACCAACTTCCAAAAAAGGAGGTTACTTAATTCGACCGTATATATAAATATATTATATATATTTTCCGGTAAATAAAATATATACGTGATAATAGCCGTTACAAACTTTAATATGTGTAACTTTCACGATAACTTTAATAATCAATATATATATATATTGTTTGTTGGCGAATAATTTCGTCCTCCTTAGAATAAATCTCCTTTAAAGTGACAAAGACGAAGTACCTCGTTACTTGTGTATAACGGGTAAAGACTTGCATTGAATAAAGGGCTACTACGGAACCCTACACCAGGCGTCCCGCACTCGCCCATAGCTACAGCGCTTTATACCTAAACTTTCGAACACCGCCGGCGTTGGTATCCGCCAGTCGGTTGTCACTGCTATCGCGCACGCAACGTATATTATTATTCAAATGACGGGATAGCTGCGCCTTCGTATTCTATAATAGAAACTATTTATGTTTTCCATAGTCATTTTGTGGGTTTGACAAAAAAGAAGCATAATATTATTATTATTTTTTTATGCTAACGGTACTAAAATTACAAAACGGCGTAAAATTCACTTTTACGACTTCAAATTCGACTCTTAGTTAGGAACTTTGATGTTATTTTGTGAGGTAATTGAAACTAATTCGTAAACTTTTTTTTATTTCATTGAGTCAATCTTTTACTGAATCGGGCGCGCGCCGGTACATCGCGCGCTGAACGAAGTAATAACAAGGGACGGTCGGGCGCCTTAGATACATTTTTGTCTTGTATTGTCTGAAATAAGCGTTGGTATTGTGTTTTTGTAGGGGAGTGAAATATCTGTTACGTAGTAATTATTATATAATCTGTGCCTACACTGCGCGTGGCCCGACACGCACTTGGCCGGTTATTATTATTTAAACGATCTTATTATTTAAACGCTGTTTTGTTTGTTTTATTATTTCAAATATTTTTAACCCATTCTGATCAGGTGAGATAGTAATGTACTGGTATGACTTCTGCTAGTCCGCCTGGGGCGGTACCACCACTTTGGCAATTTATTTTCAGCCGTGAAATAGGAATGTTTTTTGGTTGAAATGGCAAGGTGTCGTGAAATTACAGGGCATGTGAGATTAGACATCTAAACGTCTCATGGCAACAGGCGCAGTGCAGTGACAAAATTCTGGCAGCCCAGAATTTTGCATGCCGCTGTATCTGTATTAGGTAGACGTCATCGCTTACCATCAGGTGAGCGTCGTGCTTGTTTTTTCATACTTTTATCATAAAAAAAAAATTGTCTTAGTCAAGTGTAGGTATGATCCTTCTGGATCATCCAGAAATTAAATTACAACGTACCTTGAACACTCAGCCGTAATGCATGGAGTATAAAGATTCTTTTCCACAATGACATTCAGTTGGTCAGTGTATGTTACTTCATCCATACTGTATTTTTCTGGGATTGTGTATGGTCCGGAACCAGAGTACGTATCCAGGATGGATTCTACTGGAATAATAAGACTTAATTAAATCTTGAGAATATAATAATTAAGAGGATATGCGGGTGCGACGAATTTGAAAATTAGGTCTTATATAAAAACTATTGCCGTTGCGCAGTGCCCGAACAACCAATAAGAGTGTGATAGGGACAACAGCAACTCAGACCTATTTTACCTACAAAATTTTGATCAGATTGATGAATAGATTGATTGCCGCTTAGATCAGGGCAGTAAAAGTCATTTTTCAGGTTTTTGAAGGGTCATATTTCTCCTACCACATGTGCAAAATGAGAATATAGATATGGTATCGGACTGGCGATCCAGTAGAAAAAGTTACTCTACAGCTGGCTGGCTGGCGCTCGAGAGGTCGTGAGTTCCATCCCCACCCATTGCACTATTGACGTGAACCCACTCAGACACAAGTATATATAGCTTAGTTGGAGGGGTCACCAAGAATACTAGTAATGTGCAACCCACATTGCTAGTAAGCATTATAGGTCTCTTCAGAGATATGACGATAAATGTTGCAAACTTGCTACTGAAACTGACTTGTACAACATTTTTAGTTTTTAATATCTTAATTATTAATCTATTTGATTTCAAATAGTAACTACTTACAATGTCTATGACTGTATTCCCTGAAGTGAGCTGGATTCAATCTATAACATCTCTCACCGTAATCACACTCTTTCTTCACTCTCTTCACTTTGAAGTCATCTGTAACATAAAGTTAAATAAAATATTATGTTTCTTGAAGTGTTACACACTTTTATCTATCTTTTTATTAACAGACTTCAAAGAAAGGAGGAGGTTTCTCAATTCGACCGTATATATATATTTTTTAATGTGTGTTCACGGATAACTTCGTCGTTTATGAACCGATTTTGATTATTATTTTTTTGTTGGAAAGGAGATATCCCAAGTGTGGTACCATGGTAATTTTATCGAGGTCTGATAAGTATCTCCAGAGATATGTAGATAAACACCTCAAAATTGGTACTGCAAATTAATAGCGCTGCATTGAAGTTGGTTCTTTTTAGTTTTTTAAATGATCTTATTTTTGTACATTGTAACATACAATCCAAAATTTCGGGATTTGATCCCGCACCTCCTGGGACACATGCCCAGGTGCTCTGACCAACTAAGCCACGGTGCAATCCTATCGATCGATCCTAAATATAAGATGAATCAAATATTGCAGTGATATTATAATGATATTAGGTCAAATTGCAGCTGTCAGACTACCCACTCAATATAAACTCCTAACCACTCAATGTAAAGGCATTCAATCATCGAGGTACTGTAACGAGGTATTTCGACTCGTTACATATTTTTCGCTTGGAAGCACATTTCAGCTTCTAAGACTGACAAAATTACCTTTTGTTTTTAAATAATTTAACATACATTTTCGTATTTGGTCATTTTTAGTCGATTTTAAATAATCGAGTTACTACTTGGTCTGTGGATCATTCAATATCCCATAGACAATCTTTCAAAAAAAAAATATTTTGACATCTGTCATCTCTATGGAAGGCTTCACTTTTTCTTGCCCCTTGGGCCTACAAAAAATTAACATTTTTGGTTAATTTTATAAATCGGATTCAACAAGAAGAATCCGTCGTTTAAATCTCTACCGCGATGATACTCGGCGTGCTTATGGTGTAGTGCCATATGATAACGACGTGATTTTGCGGTGAGTCAATTTTTGATAACCTAAAATGTTTCGCGTCATCCTTCATGGCGACAAATATATTTACAATCTGATTTTTGGTTACAGCCTTTGGCGCTGTTTGTGCGACGATGGGTGTCGTCATCTGTTTATGCGACGATGGGTGTCGTCATCTGTTTGTGCGACGAGGGATGTCGTCATCTGTTTGTGCGACGCTAGATGTCGTCGTCTGTTTTGAGCGGTGTGCTCGACGCCAAATTGTTGGGTTTGCTTTGGAAGAAATTGGTTATAGCCATGCCACGTTCTTGGACTTCCCCGGACGCTGCAGCTAAGCTAATTTCATTATAACTCTTTTTATTACCCTTAAAACTTTAATTTCATATTAGCAAGATGCAAGAAAGACATTAGAAAGAAAGATTATAGTAAGAAATAACCAAATTTCAGTAGTAAAATGTAAAATAAATTAACCTAAAAGTAACGAAAACCGAATGGTATTTATAGTCAAATGTTTAGACATAGTATTGCGGCTTTAACTAAGTAATGTGTAACTCACTTTGGAGGTAAGGGACGTTTCAAGTATTAACATTTATCATACATTCCCAAAACAGTGTTCTCATTTGCCTGTCCCCCGGTCCGAGATTAAAAGTCTCAATGAAACCGCTGATTATCCTGTTACGTTTTAGATCTTGGTAGAACAAGTGCGCTCGATATTCATAAATACTGTCTACCTAACATTAATTTTTAGCTTTTTATACTCTATAACCTTTCTGTTACAACTAGTAGCACTTTATATTTTATAACCCAAATTTTTTTTATTACAATTGGCGCCCGAACAGGGACTGGATTTACCTTCACACATATAATCTTTCTTGCATCTTATTTTTGTTTTTCTTGTCACAATTTAGTGCAATTTTTGTGTTATTTTTAGCATTTTTACTTTGTTTTGTGTACTTTGAAAACACAATTGTTAACTTTGTTTACAACTTTTTTTTGTATTCTAACAAAACTAATTAACATACAATGTTCTTTATATGTCTTATACACTGGATAGACTAATCTAAGTGTGTACTTACTATATAATAACATTTGAGATATGCGTTGTTTACATTTTGTAAGGAACTGACCTTGACCACATTGAAAGTGCTAAGTTTTTGTTTGAATTGATATAACTATGTCTTATATAAAGTTATAACGTTTGTTTACTGTTGAGAAGCATTAAGCTACATTCATATTAGAAAATACTAGCTTTTAACATAATTATTAACTAGTTTATTGATTTTACTTTTCACATATAGATATAACCTTAGCCGTTGTTAATAATCTTGAAACTTAAGATAAATTGTGAATCTTTTTTGCATCTTACATACTTCACAATTTGAATGTTTCTTTGTACATTCAAATTTCTTTAAATACTTTTGAACATTATTAAATATTAAGATAAACTTTAAAACATAATAACTTAAACCGGTTTTAACTAAAAATCTTATAAACTTTGATGCGTTTTAACTATTCTTTGAATTTTTAGTTGGTTGTTTGTCTTTGTTTCTTTAATATTTTTGATTATTCATCATGACTGATAAAACAGGTTAAATTTCCACCCTTGTTGGAAGAGAATTTACCTGGTACTTCTAGGGATGTTATTTCTAATCCGGCGTTGGATAATTTAGTTATGCAGAATGCAACAGAGGTTGTTGACCCTTTCTTACCTAACCTTGGTCATAGTAGCTTGCATAATTTTACACCTTTACCTTCGTTTAACTCGATGAATGTTCAACTCAATGAACAATTGAAAAAGCATTTGCCTTCAATAAATAAACTTCCTGATTTGAAGCGTAGTAGGATATCTTTTGAAGGGAAAACTTGTGTTAGAGATTTTATCACTTCGGTTGAGGAGTATTTTTTGTATAAAAACTTTGATGAAAACTTTTTAGTCGGTTCTTTTTCTGATCTGCTCACTGGAACAGCAACGAAATGGTTCCGTAGTATTCGAATTAGGGTTTCTTCGTGGACAACACTTAAAACTGAATTGTTGAACAGATTCGACAAACCTGAATTTGATTATCATTTGGAATATGAAATGAGAACTCGCAAACAACGGAGTAATGAGTCACTTCCTGATTTCATTACTGAGATTTTAGATATGTCTAGCAGATTAGCTAATCCAACTTTTGAGAATGTTTTGATAACTATAATTAAACACAACATGTTACCTATTTACACACCGTTTTTATTTGGAAAATCAATAGACACTATTGAACAGTTTATCCGAATTAGTAAGGAGATTTTAGTTAACCGAAAACCTGTAAAGGAAATTAAACAAAACTTTCATGCGGTTGAAACCAAACTTTCTTGTTTGAAGTGTAAGTCGACTGACCGGATTTGAAAACTATAATGATTTCTTCCGAATGATTAACTTACGTAATAAGTAGTCATAGATGGCGCCACCAATGCATAATTGGGTTAACAAAATGCAATCCACTAATTTCGTCGTATCGATGTATCGAACCGTGGCTTAATTGGCAGAGCACCTGGACGTGTAATCCGGGGGGTGCGGGTTCGAGTCCCGTCGGTACGATGAAATTTTGGATTGTGTTTAACAATTTTACAAAAAATATAAAGTGTGAAACACTTCAAAGAAACATAATATTTGATTTACGCAGTGCAACATCTCTCGTCGGATTTGAAAACTATAATGATTTCTTCCGAATGATTAACTTACGTAATAAGTAGTCATAGATGGCGCCACCAATGCATAATTGGGTTAACAAAATGCAATCCACTAATTTCGTCGTATCGATGTATCGAACCGTGGCTTAATTGGCAGAGCACCTGGACGTGTAATCCGGGGGGTGCGGGTTCGAGTCCCGTCGGTACGATGAAATTTTGGATTGTGTTTAACAATTTTACAAAAAATATAAAGTGTGAAACACTTCAAAGAAACATAATATTTATTTGGTTTGTAATACAGATAAGTAGATGGAGGCTATGGTGCTTATCCACTCTTGAGTATAATTAATTTGTGATGGATTTTAGGATTGAGTCATATTTATGGATTAGTTTTGGTAAACCTTAACATTGTTTTTCACTTAGAAAATTTTTATAACTTGTTTTTCTAGAGCAACTTAGTCAGTGGCTAGAAGCTTAACTGATTTAACGTTATGCTTTATTAGTGTCTTCTTTTAGTTTGAATAAATTTCATATTTTGGTAGCGGAATATTTTCTGTTTATTAATTTTTTTTGCATATGTTTTTATTAGGAATTTTTTGGGAGTTCTTCTCAAAAATAAAAGAAGTTTCATTCTTATATTTTTTTTTGGGAAGGTATGTACTGTAACGAGGTATTTCGACTCGTTACATATTTTTCTCTTGGAAGCACATTTCAGCTTCTAAGACTGACAAAATTACCTTTTGTTTTTAAATAATTTAGAACATTTTCGTATTTGGTCATTTTTAGTCAATTTTAAATAATCGAGTTACTACTTGATCTGTGGATCATTCAATATCACATAGACAATCCTTCAAAAAAAAAAATATTTTGACATCTGTCATCTCTATGGAAGGCTTCACTTTTTCTTGCCCCTTTGGGCCTACAAAAAATTAACATATTTGGTTAATTTTATAAATCGGATTCAACAAGAAGAATTCGTCGTTTAAATCGCTACCGCGATGATACTCGACGTGCTTATGGTGTAGTGCCATATGATAACGACGTGATTTTGCGGTGAGTCAATTTTTGATAACCTAAAATGTTTCGCGTCATCCTTCATGGCGACAAATATATTTACAATCGGATTTTTGGTTACAGCCTTTGGCGCTGTTTGTGCGACGATGGGTGTCGTCATCTGTTTGTGCGACTATGGGTGTCGTCATCTGTTTGTGCGACGAGGGATGTCGTCATCTGTTTGTGCGACGCTAGATGTCGTCGTCTGTTTTGAGCGGTGTGCTCGACGCCGAATTGTTGGGTTTGCTTTGGAAGAAATTGGTTATAGCCATGCCACGTTCTCGGACTTCCCCGGACGCTGCAGCTAAGCTAATTTCATTATAACTCTTTTTATTACCCTTAAAACTTTAATTTCATATTAGCAAGATGCAAGAAAGACATTAGAAAGAAAGACATTAGAAAGAAAGATTATAGTAAGAAATAACCAAATTTCAGTAGTAAAATGTAAAATAAATTAACCTAAAAGTAACGAAAACCGAATGGTATTTATAGTCAAATGTTTAGACATAGTATTGCGGCTTTAACTAAGTAATGTGTAACTCACTTTGGAGGTAAGGGATGTTTCAAGTATTAAAATTTATCATACATTCCCAAAACAGTGTTATCATTTGCCTGTCCCCCGGTCCGAGATTAAAAGTCTCAATGAAACCGCTGATTATCCTGGTACGTTTTAGATCTTGGTAGAACAAGGGCGCTCGATATTCATAAATACTGTCTACCTAACATTAATTTTTAGCTTTTTATACTCTATAACCTTTCTGTTACAACTAGTAGCACCTTATATTTTATAACCCAAAATTTTTTTATTACAGTACATGTCAACCAGAGGCGCCCATCACAAACTGACTAACGTGCCGAGCGGTGCGAGATGTACATTCAGCACTGCTTTTATTTGAACGTAGAGCTAGTTCGCGCCGCCACATCTGGTACGTAGTACATATACATCAATGCATTCAATATATAATCAACACCAATATTATTAAATGCAAGTCAATTTGTTTTTCGTTGGTTTAGGACTTCTTCGCGGTCAAACGGCTGGACCCATTTAGCCAAAATTTTGTACAGGAATAGCCGGTACTATGGATTAGGCTATAGGATACTTTTAAACGCGGGCAAAGCCGCAGGGCACTGCTATAATTTAATATTTGAGAAAAATTGTTCAGTACATTTTTAGAGAGAGTTGCAGAGAGAGTTAACTGGTCATACATCAATGCCTCGTTTCACTGCCATCTAAGCATGATTCTATCTACGACATAGTTACAAAAGAACAAAATTGACCAGTACCCTTAGTACGAGTTTTCATACCAAACTCAATATTGTGTATCGAACAAATTTTGTATGAAAAACAGTACAGCACCTCTAGTGGTTACTACACTTCACTAAATTTAGACCAGTGGTCCACAGACCACCGATGGTCTGCGAGAACTAAACTATGGTCCGCGAAAATCGATGTATATTACTACGTACCTCAATGTCCGCGAAAGAGTTCAAACTGACAAAACATTAATATGACTCAAGCCATTTGACCACTATCTCACCTGATGTTATGTGACCATGCAGGCAAGCCTCTTGCATGTCACGTTACTTCAAAATATAGAAAAAAGTGTGATTGCAAGGGTTAGGTAACATAGTTTTCGAAGGCGTTGTAAATATGTATATATTCAATTTTGAAGCTACGATTAACGAAATCTTATAAGAAAACATTATTACATATATCATCTGCAAATGTCAGCAGTTACCAGAATATCTATTACTGTATTAGCAGTACAGAAGTTAAAGATGACAAGAATCCCTTTAGGATCGGGTGTAGAGATGTTGAAAATCACAGAAACTGTAAGGATGCATATTGCAGTTATAAAAAAGTAATTTTAGTAAGTAATGAACATTTTAAAAATTACGTTGTGCTATCCTATGCCTTTCTCAACAACTAATTTATATGAGCCAAGATTTTTGAGGATTAAATACATTTCCAGAAATTGATTGAAAGTAAGTGATGATATGCGTAGCAGCTTTGAGCTAAAATATCACCCCAATTCAAGAACTTGTACAGAAGATGTCAGCTCAAAAATCTTGTTGATGCAATTTTTTTCTCAGCCTGTTCTGCACACTGTAGTGCAAAGGCCTTCCTTAAAAAAAATTTTCTTCTAAAATTAGATTGATATAGTTTATTTTTTACTTTGTGATCCCTGCTAGTAATAATAAACTTAAAATGATCCCTGGTCCCAAGAAGGTTGGGAACCACTGATTTTGACCAATCAGAGAGCTAGAATAAGTCGAAAACTATATGAGATCTGTCAAAAGCATTTACAATAATAACTCGTAATAAGGGTAGAGGTACCACCAAACCATCAATGTTGGGAAAAATGGGAAATCTGGTAGCAAACATCAAGTCAGCATTTCCTATTTGCCTGGTCGCAACCCGATACCGGGACATCAAAATAAAATACCGGGTCGCAACATTCTAAAAAATAAGCAGCAGCTCCATAACTCTCACTAAAATTAAGGGACTAGATAGGCAATACCAAAATATGTAATATTAACCCCTCACTCAGGCCTTGACAGGATATGTCATTTGCAATTTTTTCATTCCATTACATTACGTCGGCGTCCTTACGTGGTGCAAATGGTTAATAAATCATTTTTACCATTAATAAATGTGTATTATTTTACCTTATGGAACCAGCTTGGGTTTGAAAGTACTAAGTGGGTCACGAAGGGGCAGTGTGAAAATTACCAGGCCATGGCAGAATAATGTTTGGGAAACACTGATTCTTAATAATTTCTACTTTCATTCAAAGCAAATAGATACAACCACTACGTAAATTCTAGGCCTAGCATGTAACCATATTTGACCACATTCGTCACTTACCCACAGGTGAGATAGTTGTTATTACTAGGTGAGGCTTAATAAAATAGTGGTTGTATTACAAAGGAAATATAATTTAACGAACCTTGCTGCATATCTTTCCGTTTATTCGTAGTATTCATAACGACCGGTACTAATTCAAGTTATATAGCTACGTCGCGTTGGCGATCACGCATCAGCTGTTTAGTTTACTTTAGTTTGACCGGCCAGCTGCCTCGACCCTCGACTCAATAAAAATACACATCAAGTCAAGTTCAGTATCTGGGGTTCTATGTGTTATTATTTAGAAAGATTTGGAGCTGTCAGCCGACACGGAGGTAATTACAAAACAATAAATTGCGAACAATTTGTATTATTATTATTTTCTTAGTTTTGGGCTTTTGCGATGTATTATGTATTATTTACAAAGTTTCACAATCACAAATAAAGAGAATATTATTATTTCTTTGTTTTTGGCTTTTGCGACCAAAAGAGAATATAATACTAGGTATCACAAATTGTGTCAAGTGTCACAGATAATGACATAAGTGGCCTGGCCACAGATTACTATATGTGGGCCTGGCCCACACCATAGAGTAACTTGGCCTTAACTGGCTTCGTTCACGACCTCCAGAGAAGGGTTTTTGGTTGTTTTGCAATTCGCTCGAAGTCCGGAACGACCACGGATGTATGGAATGTCACGTCATGTCACGTCTTGGTCTCGACAATTCAAAATTCTTCCGATCCCCTTAATTTGTAAAAAAATTGCAGCTTTTTCCGCCAAATTTACTGTCACAAACGTCAGAGCGTTTTTCAACCATCAAATTTGATAGTTAAAAAGTTGCAACTGGAGTGAAACAACCGAGGTCGTGAACGACACAGTTGCGCTAACAGAGTGCGACGCTCTAAGGTCGTGAACGGGGTTAGAGCGTTTAGTTGTACTCCGAGCGTAGGTCGTGAACACAGCCCCACAGACAGACACAACACTACAACAGGGGCTGCCAGATATCAGCTAGCTCAATTCGCCTAATTTCGCCTACCAAGTAGCCTAAATCACCTTATATATATTTTTTTGGTTAAGTAGCACTGATTCACCATACATTTTGAGCTAAATAGCCTATATAATAGCCTAAATACAGAAGAAACGTATAGCAAAATAATATATTTTTTTAGGGTTCCATACCTCATAAGGAAATAAAGAAATCCTATAGGATCACTTTGTTGTCCGTCTGTCTGCCTGTCCGCCTGTCGGTCTGTCCGTTTGTCCGCGTGGAGATAATAGTGATACATGAGCATAGAGATGGTTGAAATGTACCAAAGTTCAAATAGAGTGAAAATAAACTGGCCAAGTGCAAGTCGGACTCGCACTCGTAGGGTTCCGTACCACACTACAGTATTTTATAAGATCGAGCAAAAAATGCCACTATCATTTTTCGCCAGCAAAAAATAATAATTTATAAACATTTCGTTTCTTATAACGCCATCTAACGTCTAACAAAGGTGTTAGGGATCGAAATTTCAATATAACGCCATCTATGGGACGTTTACCTAACTAAGCGTTCATAGATGGCGTGAAATGCCGTAAAAAACACGTTTCTTGTATGGGGACCTTCTATTATCTTTAACTTTATTCTGTTTTTAGTATTTGCTGTTATAGCGGCAACAGAAATGAATCATCTGTGAAAATTTCAGCTGTCTAACTATCGCGGTTCATGAGATACAGCTTGGTGACAGACAGACAGACAGACGGACAGCGGAGTCTCAGTAATAGGGTTCCATTGGTTCAACTGTCTAACTATCGCGGTTCATGAGATACAGCTTGGTGACAGACGGACAGACAGACAGACGGACAGCGGAATCTCAGTAATAGGGTTCCGTTGGTACCCTTTGGGTACGGAATCCTAAAAAATTAACTTGTAAGTCAACGCGATCAAAAGATATTACCGTTTACACCGCATATTTTTTATTCAACTATCAAGAAATAATATAATACATTTGAGGTATACCTGAAGTAGCCTAAATCACCCATTCTTTTTTTTCAGGGGTAGCCTGTGGCGGCGTACGATGAATGTGTCGGGCGGATCATCAAGGGGCAAGCGCGCGTGGCGGCGGCTGCCGGCGCACTCGCAGATATTTATGTACCGGCCCACTCGGTGACTCACCGTCCCGCGCGTACATTGCGTTCGTAATATTGCGCCATATTGATATTGTAAATATAGGTAGGTAGATGTTCACTAGTTGGTAAGGTTATAAATATAATATAAGTAGGAGCATTAGCCAATAAATTCGGCTTTCTGTGTGTGTGTTTACATTAGTGTGAGTGTATTTCATCGCCTCCACTAAACCGCAGAAAACCACAGTTTTCGCTGTCCCCGCTGCTCCCCGGTGGCGCGGTTGAGGTTATACTCCCCCACCTCTCAGTGAGCAACGCCCAGCGAAGACGCTTTCGCCGCTGTCCGGCCGGACCCGACCAGCCACCCGCGCTCCAGCAACCGCTGTTGAGCGTCGCGACTGGGGACCGCCGACAGTCAAGTGGTCGCAACCCCCTGCGCACCCCCGTCGGGCTGCTTGCCGCTGTCTGCGAAGACACGCGGTGTAGTGCCCCCCCAACCCTCCGCCCTTCTGCTGACTGGACCGTTTGGCCGCGCACCACTCCGACACCATTGTCGTCGAGCGTGTGTGACCTGGAACCACCAGCAAGAGGACGTCAACTGCCTTTTTCAAGGCAAGAGCTGAGACCAGCTCCGCCCCGCCCCGCATCGTGACGTCAGAGCCGCCTACTTCTCGACCGATCGAAACGCACCGGACATACCAACAGTTGCCGGAGTGTTGTGTGCTGGGTCGAGTCCGTTGCCACTTGTCCTTGCTGATCGCCCTAACTGGACTTTCCCGCTTTCAGGGCGGGATTCCATCCGGTTTGGGTTGACTCGCAGGCAGTGGTGGAGGAGACTGGCACACACACTGACCGTGCCACTAAGTAGCTACAGATACGCTCTGCCAACATGTCTGGAAGGCGTTCTCCACCCAAGTCCCCGGACACACCGTCAAGGTCATGGGAGGACCTCGACCCGGACGAACTCGTCGTCGCTCGGAATCCGTGGTTTCCGGAGCAAACCCGCATAGTGACCCGTGCATCCGTAGGACTACCGCCTGTACGGAAACCACGCGTCACCACAGCCGGTACCTCAACGGCAACGACCGCCACAACGACGTCCGCAACAAGGACTACCCCTACCGCCTCCGTCGCAGTCCCCGCACGCCGCGCAGTTCAACCGCGCAGACGAGAAGAGACGTCGAGCGACGAAGGGCATGATGACAAGCGCCCACGCACCGGCGCCTCACCGCCTACACCGCCGCCGGCAAAAGTCCCACAGCCCCTGTACAAAATACTACAGGCTGGGCAAGGACTACCGCGTCGTGATAACAAACCGCCACGGGCCTCAACCGCGTCGAACACGTCGCCGGAAAAGGCCTATACTCCTCCGCCAGTGGTGTCGCCGCCGCCCTTCGAGGTGCGCGAAGATGACATCGTGCAGCTAGCGGAAGAAGATGCAGCAGTCGTTACTACAGCTGACGCTGCCTCTCCAACGGCCACAGTGGAGATGACCAGGTCCAGGACCAGTGACGGGTTCAGAAGGTCATCACCATCTTCATCCTCGTCTTCCTCCACAAGAAGACGAGTGAACACAACCGCCAATTCCCCCGACTCACCAAGCAGAGAGGGACGTCTATCCGACTCTACTTCCTATGTCGGCATAGAGTCCGTACCAATGGACCAGGCCCCACTGCCGTCCCCACCCTCACCACCGCCGGAAGCTGCAGCGTCATACGCAGCAGCGTTGGCATCGCCGCCGAGAGTACGTGCATCGCCGAATGCATCACCGGCCGCTACAATACAGCAACCACAGTCGTCTCCAACTGGAGCCGCCCCACTGACTGGACCAGCAGCCACCACTTCGGACGGAAGAACCGGTCTGACGAAGAGCTACCCACCTATAATGGTTGAGTCGCTACCTAACTGGCCCGACCACCTCCGCGAACTGAGGGCAAAACTAGGCTACATCCCTGCAGCCAGACCCTTCGGTGCCGGAATAAAATTTACGCCTCGCACGCCGGAAGAATTCCGAGCGGTGCAGGCGTACTTAACCGAGAAGTCAGCTGCCGACCCTGCCATCTCTTGGTATGCCTACTCGATGAAAGAGGAAAGGCCATTATAACTCGCACTCTGGGGGCTACCAAGGGATACACCCACGGAAGACATTGTGACCGCCTTAAAAAGGAAAGGGTACCCGGCGCGTTTTGCACGTGGCCTACCTACGCGCCGGGGTACCAACAAATGTGTGTACCACATTCAAATGGACGCACTCACCCCAGAGCAGCTCGCCGAACTCTACAAAGAAAACGAGCTGCTTAACATGCCAGGAGTGCACCTGGAGGCCTGGAAAGGCGTCTCCACTATCCCCCAGTGCCACCGATGCCAGGGGTTCGGCCACTCATCGGCCAACTGCCACCGCCCAATCAAGTGCGTTAAATGCGCAGGGCCGCACCCAGGAGCAGACTGCCCTATTGCAGAAGGCGCACCCCTTAACTGCGCCAACTGCAAAGGAACGCACGCTGCCAACCACCGCTCGTGCCCGGCGATAAGGAGAGAGGCGCGAAAAAGAGACATTCGACTACCAGGAGCTCCGCCACCACCCCTACAGAGACCAACGCAAGCCGGATCCAGAGCCCCATCGCCAAACCAACGCCAACAACGGCCCAGATCCTAACCGAGACCTCAGGCATCTACTAGACCTGGACCACCACCACAACCTGCCCAGACAGCACGCATCCAGTATGCAACATACGGACCTCCCACCGCATCAGCTTGGATGTGGCCGCAGGGAATACCTACTCTGCGCCCCCCAGCCAACGACCCCATTCCAAGAGGCGCCCCCACAGCGCCCCGAAGGGGAGGAAGAAGAGGCCGAAGAAGGAGGAGAATGAGAAGGGAAGGAGGGGTGGAGAGCGCCGCACCTACGGCAGCGTCCACCCCCGTGCCTCACCTAACACACCCACCGAACTTCACGCCACTCATGCCCGAAAGGCCGCCGCAGGACCCCAGGCTACTCGTCCCAGTAGTGACCTACGGACCGGCGAGAGCCTCGATGGCACTCTACCCCCCACTGCCTGAGCTGGCGGCAAATAGACCGCGCTCAAGAAGAGGAGGCCCTCGAAGACGACAGACTCCAGCAAGTACACCAGCAGTTGAAGAGGTGGCCACAGCACCACCACATCAGCCCCATCAACAACCCAGCCCAGCGACTGATCGCCAAGACACGGTGACAAGACCAACACCGGCCCCAGAGACCAGACCAAGGTCAGAATCAAGGGTGCACTTCGTGCCGGTAACGCAAGTTGTCACCGGCACAACAACTACGGCACCGAGAGTGACCCGTCCTACGCCAAGACCAGCAAGGGGGAGTGCCCCATTCTATATGCAAGCAGGACCAAGCGCTTTTGCCCAGCCTCGCCCACGCTCTACATTAAGGTTCCCGGCAAGACCTGCACCAACAGGTCCATACCCAGGGGCACCGCTATACCAGCCGCAATCTACACCCGCCTTCATACAAGCCGGATACCCCTGCTACCAAGCAGGTCCACAGCCAAGAACCCCTCAGGAACCCATCACAGCATTGGTGGGAGCCCTGGTGGGATTACTTGCAGCCATAGCTGCTGGAGAAGATCTTCGGACGGCAGCTATGCGAGGACTGGCCACACTATCCCAGTTCCAGTATGCATAGAGAAGACCTCCGTATACTATACTGGAACCCGGGAGGTGTAAGAACAAAGACCGACAGTCTACGGATTCTCACCCAGTCGCAGGATGTTCATATCATCTTCCTGGGTGAGACGAAGCTGAAGAAGACCGAAGTTTTCAAATTTCCCAACTACTTCGTATACCGGAATGACGACGTCTCACCCCAAGGCCGACCATACCGTGGAACGGCCGCCTTGGTGCGGAGAGACGTAGTGCACGATGTGGTTGGTGACCTGCAGAACCAAGTCACCAAGGCTACCGGAGTTGTAGTCCAACTGGGTGGCCGAGACATGAAAATATTCGGCGGCTACAGACCACCCAATCCCAACTTCGACCCTGGCGACATGAGGAGAATCTTCGCGTATGCCACTCCAACCCTGCTGGCAGCGGACCTCAACGCCAAACATTTGATATGGGGGTCCAGGGTCATTAACCCCAGCGGAAGGAAGCTACAAGAAGATGCGGAGAGAAACGGCTACGACGTGATCGGCCCCGACTCCCCTACCCACATTCCAAATAACCCGAACCACAGTCCAGATGTCATCGACGTTGTAGCCCACCGGAACATGCCGGCCCCAGTCCATATCGAGGTCCTGTACGACCTGGATGAGCAGCATCTTCCACTGCTCATCACGGTTGGAGCAACGGTGGAAGTAACGCTACGTCGGGGCACGTATACCAAGACTAATTGGCCCGCATTTCAACAGCGATTAAAGACAATGACTGTCGGCCAACTATCCACGCCGGAGGACGTAGAAACATGTACGGCCGAAATCACAGTCGCCATCAAGGAAGCAAAGGAAGAGGCATCCACAACCCAACCCAGAACCGGGTGGAGAGAAGAACTTTCGGCTAGCCTGAGTCGGATGCGGACTAAGAAACGCGCCCTGCGAGAGCTGTGGGCCCGCACCCGCTGTCTCACAACAAAGGCACGACTAAACGCCATTACAGAAACACTTGCTGGAGAAGTCAGAAACTGGAGAGGAGATTCTTGGGACTCACGAATAGCCCAAGCCACTGAAGACCAAACCAACCTGTATGCGCTGAACAGAAGTCTTCTGAGGGCCAAAATCCCAGTGTACCCACTGACGGACCCGACGGGAGGCCGCAAGTTTGCTCCAATAGAGAGAGCGGAGCTGCTGGCGGACCACCTGGAGTCCCAATTCCGCCTGCACCCCGTACCTCAAGATGCCGATCCCGTAGTTATACCTCACCATAACACGGTCAACGCGGAAGTAGAGCAGCTTTTACAGACTACGGTGCCCCCACTGGAAGGGGATGAATTCATCTCGCCAATGGAAGTGGCTCGAGCTGTGAGACAACTGCAGACGAAGAAGGCACCCGGGTTGGACAAAGTGTCAAACGCGGAGCTGAAACAAATGCCGTTGAGGGGACTGGTGTGTATAGCCAGACTCTTCAACGGTATTCTAAGAACGAGACACTTTCCCGAAGCATGGAAAGTAGGAAAAGTGATAATGCTACCGAAGCCCGGCAAAGATCGCCGCCTACCAGCCAGTTATCGACCCATCACCTTGTTGTCACATCTCGCCAAGCTGTTTGAGCGTTTGCTGATGCGGAGGCTACGCCCTCACTTTACTCCTCGTGAAGAGCAATTTGGCTTCCGCACGCACCACTCCACATCGCTCCAGCTGACGAGGGTGCTGCATCACCTGACCAGCGAACTAAACCGGAAGAGAAGAAGCGTCGCCGTGTTCCTGGACATAGAGAAGGCCTTCGATAGAGTGTGGCACGAAGGCCTAATATACAAGCTCTCCAGGACACCGATACCAGCGGCACTCATCCACATCCTCGCGTCATTCCTGAAGAATCGTCAGTTCTGTGTGTCCGTCGAGGGCGCCACCTCCGGACACCGGCCGATCGCAGCGGGAGTCCCCCAAGGGAGTTGTCTGTCACCGCACTTGTATGCGGTGTACACAGACGACATACCGGTTTTGGGAGAGGAGCACCTTGCACCAGGAGAACGAGGAGTTACGTTAGCACTATTTGCCGACGACAGTGCGTATATATCGTCCTCTGTCAACGCCACCACAGCCGCCAACAGAATGCAGAAGGTTCTGGATATCCTGCCAGTCTGGCTGGACAAGTGGCGCATGGCCGTCAATGTGGGGAAGACGGCCGCGCTACTGACCGGAGCCCAACGCATTCTGCCACCACCGCTGCAGCTTCGAGGACAAGACGTCGTGTGGGAAACGAGTACGAAGTACCTAGGCGTCTTCATAGACCGGACGTTGAGGATGCGACCGCATGTGGATCACGCGGTCCACCAAGCGAAAGCCGCTAGGGCCCTCCTCCGTCTGGTCCTCCGATCGAAGCTGCCTCTCCACACCAAAGTCGGCATATACAAGACATATATACGCACCAAGTTGACGTACGCTGCCCCTGCGTGGTATGCCCTATGCTCGGAGTTCCAGCGCAAACGTCTACAAACCATCCAGAACGTCACCCTGCGGATGTGCACGGGAGCAGGTCGATACGTACGCAATGACGTCATCGCCCGGGACGTGAAGATCGAGACGGTGAGGGAGTTCGTGGTCCGTATGGCGCGCCGTCAATATGACCGCGCAGACAACGGGCCACACCCTCACCTCCAGAACATTGCGCCGCACCACGCCCGGCCGCCCGATGGCGCAATATCGACCTGGCGTGCACTCCCACGCGACTTAGTCCCGGTGACCGAGGACCAAGACAGCGAAGAGGAAGAGTAGCGGCATACCACACCAGCATAGACCACCACAAAGCCAAGAAGGCCAACATGTCCACCACGCCCAGATCTGGCCAACGACCATATCGGACCACCATAGGGCTGAGAAAAGCCCGCGCGAACCCCGGGGGTAGTTGCCCCCGGAGCCCAACCAGGGTAAGGAGGCTCGCCTCGAGACCCTTTTCACGAATCCAAGAAGGGAACGTATGACTGATTGATTTGCCAATAAATTCATGGAACTTGGAAACAGTATTTCATTCCAACTAAAGACTCCGAACTAATCACACCTCAGCAGACCATAGGCAGGCAATAAGCCTAAATGGCTACTGGTAGGCGATTGAATTTTTGGTCCCCATTTAACCCCTTAAGGTAGCCTAAATGGGGATAATTCGCCTAATCTGGCACCCATCTGAGTTATAATACTTAATATCAAGACAAAATTCGCAATGAAATTGCCAGAACGATTGAATCTGTCCAGCCTGTAGACCATAAAGAGGTCACAAACTAGCTAATTTTTATGATAACTAGGGTAATCAATTTCACCAAATCATTACAATACTAGACTATTACTTAGTTATAAAATCACCACATTACCGAAGACTTTTTACATACTGGCAGCATTCTCAAATTTTTGATATGACAGTTTTGAGAAAAAAAATAATCAAAGTTTTTTGTTATCAAAGAGAGACGAGTATAATACGTTAATTGTTATTGTACTGAGTGTGAATTCCTACTAATAAGTAGTTTTATAATAATAAGCTCCTATCCTATAGCTGTTTAGTACTAGGCATAACTTCTGTTTCTGGTAAGTTTAAACTTTTCTGACGAATAACAAACTTAAATTAACTAGTGAAATCACGTGAACATAAAGATATTAAAAAAAATATTCTGGACGAGTTCTGTAGTTCTGAGTTCTACATCCAAACTCTACTGCCAGAAATAAAGTATTCCGTCTTTCTTAGCCCTATTATCTGTCTATGTGCAAAATTTCAGCTGAATCAATTTTTGGCTGTAAAGAGGTCACACACATTTACAAAATTAATTAAAAAAAAACTGAACAACCAGACCAGACTGTCAGAAAAATAGTATCCTATGCCCTTCTATGTCCAGCTTTATCATCATAATCAGCCTGTGTCAGACTGCTGGACGTAGGCCTCTCCCAAGACACGCCACTGAGCCCGACCTTCGGCTTCGCCGAGTGGGAGGGGTATGCCTTAATCACCACGCTGGGCAGGCGGGTCGGCGATCGCAGGACGTAGCTCCTTGCGGCGGTGATGCTGCCGCCCGTCACCAGCCTGTAGTATTTAGCTACATCATAATTTGAAATGTTTATACTGCCATTGGTCGGTCTCCAGAGCCTCGTTCGTTGGTCAGCAGGATGCACCATGGGCAGGTGAGGTTGGCTGGGAGAACTGAGGTGGTATTCGTGCTCGCTTTCATCCCTGTGCTCCCTTGCATCCCATGCCCAGCTTAAATAATCTAAAATAATTTTTATATCATTAAAGAAACAACCACTTGCTGTTTCCGACATTTACATTAAAAAGTTTAAGGTGTTTATATATCTCCAAATGTCTAGTGACACTAATCAGAGCCTATTGTATGCTATAAGTACTGAAATCTTCCCTGATACATATACATTTTAAAATTAGCAAAACCATCGAAATTGGATCAGTAGATAGTCAGAATATTGGGACATTTAAACATACATTCATATAGGTCAAATAAAAAACCTCCTATTTTTATGTTGGTACATAAGAACATGTATACAGAAAATGTGGATTATATAATTACCAAAACAAAGTAAACCGCCTTGGCTTCGCATAGGTTGATTACATACCTACATTTTTTGCATCAGCTTGTTGGGCCGAGTATAAATTAACGTCTTCAACGATCATATTTCAATAAATTTACTCAAAATGTTAACAAATTAGTTGACCTTCCTCATGAATCATGTTGTCTTTAGGATGAAAACTGCAAGAAAATCTGTTCAGTAGTTTTTAAGTTAATTGCGTACAGACAGACAGACGTGCTGGGGCACTTTATTTTATATTATGTAGAAGTGAAATGGTTAATCACATAAGTATGTATAGTATCGTAAATATACAATCATATAGCTCTATCTCTGTTTGTTTGCATTTGTTCTAGAGCTGTGTGTCCCCACATCACACTAGTCTATATATACCTACATACATACATAAAATCACGCCTTTTTCCTGTTAGGGTAGGCAGAGACTACTTCTTTCCACTAGTCTATATACAACAAATTCATGTTCCATGACATTGTAGCCACTCACTTGGCTTGAGATTTAGAGGTCAACAGTGTTGGCCTGGCAATCAAGAGGTCACGAGTTTCATCCTCACCCATTGCACTATTGACATGAACTCACTCCAGACATAAACATATTTAGCTTACTTGGAGGGGTTACCTTGACTACTTATAATGTGCAACCCATTGCTAGTAAGCTTTAAAAAAATCGCTGTATTTTGCCGTTATGTACAGTGACTGTGTAAGACCAGGCAGTTCTTCTTAAGGGCCAGATCTCAGTCTAAGCCTAGCATGCTAATATCCTCAACCGCATCATGACTTACCAGCAGGCGAAAAACGCAAGCATAAAGAACATTAAAAATAAAACAAGATTCAACAAGTACCTACATTATGTTGCAGTGCCATGGAGCCATTCGTATCCTGCCCGTACAATGCCCAACACCGAGTGCCTCGGTCCCGGATCCAGCGTCACATTATTAAATGTGAACAGGTAAATAAGACTACATACAGGAACCGCGGAAGTAGAGGGGCAACATAAAGAAAGCGTCTTTACCAGGTAGTGACGTAACAGATACTTTACTCCCCTACAAAAACACAATACCAATGTTTATTTTAGACAATACAAGCAAAAATGTGTCTAAGGCGCTCGACCTAGCGTTGTTATTACTTCGTTTGGCGCGCGATGTATCGGCGCGCGCCTGATACAGTAGAGTTGATTCAATGAAATAAAAAAAAATTTACGAATTATTTTTATTTACCTCACAAAATAAATTCCTAACTAAGAATTGGAAGTCGAAAAAGTGAATTTTACGCCGTTTTTAGGGTTCCGTAGCCGAATGGCAAAAAACGGAACCCTTATAGATTCGTCATGTCTGTCTGTCTATCTGTCCGTCCGTATGTCACAGCCATTTTATTCCGAAACTGTTAAGGTAGCATTCGGATCACGGCAGTAGCGGCACGGCAGTAGCGGCACGGCAGCCGCGGCCCTGCAGCCGCAGCCTTGGTCGCGCCGCACTGCTTTGTAGGGATTTATAGGCGCTAGTTTCCGACGCAAGCGACCGAGCAGCGCGGCCGGGGGGCGTGGCCTACGCGCGACCTTGGCAGCGCCGCCGAGCCGCTCCGGAGGCAGTACGGTCGCGCTGCCCGCTCGCAGTGGGTGACAAAATGGCGACGTGGTGCTGTGGACTGCGCGTGGCAGTCGCTGCCCGGGTCGAAATCCGAAAGCTTCTGGCAGCACCGCACAGCAGCGACAATGGGCCGCGGCAGTTAGCCGCCACTGCCAGGTCGCGGCTGCCGTGATCCGAATGTCACCTTTAGGACTACAGAAGAAGGTATAAATCGCAGTAGCTATGGGCGAGTGAGGGAGGCCTGCCTAAGGTGGCAATAGCTCAATGGATAAGGTGTCGGACTGGCGATCGAGAGGTCGTGTGTTCGATCCACTCCCTCCACCTCCGCCACTCCCCATTGCACTGTTGACGTGAACCCACTCCAGTCACAAGCATATTTAGCTTAGTTGGAGGGGTTAACAAGAATACTAGTAATGTGCAAACCACATTGCGCGTAAGCTTTAAAAAAAAAAGCCTGTCAGTGGCCTAATGAATATTTTATCAGCCATGGTGTGTCACATAAATCACATATCTTGTAGAAACGCACATTTCCATTATACCATTAATGCAAACAATAGACGAAAAAACAAAAAAATTGGATACTACGTGTCAGGTCTTCTCCTATCAACATAGAATATACAAATATAATATTGTAATACAACTTGTTGTCATATCATATCACTCGTAGCTGCATTGATTTGATTTCACCATGGATGCAAACCGACTAAAGACCTTGAGAAGCAGTCCTTACATGACAAGATGACGAATGTATTTGGACACCAACCTTTTAATAATGCTACAGTGGCTAATTATAAATAAACTGGCCCAGTACAAGTTGAACTTGCACTCGTAGGGTACCACAGTACAATAAACATAAGATTGAATAAATTTGCAGAAAAACACGTGAACCCTACGCGTGCTAGTCTGACTCACACTTGGCTAGTTTATTTTTGTATATCTTATAGGCTAGCATTTGACCATCTGTTGGTAAGTGACTATGCGATCGACGGTAACAGCACGCTAGCCCTAGAATGGGAACTAGTTCTTAAGGCTGCCGGAAAACAATAGATGTTCCGTGACAGTTTTCCAACTTGATGGTGGCAGCTGGCCAGGCGGACACTAGATAGTGTCCTACCACCATACCGAGGGCTTCTTAACGATGTTTTTCCTTCACCTGAGGGCCACTGAAATATGCATATTATAAATTGTTTAATAGAAAAATCCATTGGCGTACGGTGGGGATTTGAACCTGCTACCTCTAGCTTCAAAGCCTACCTTCCCCCACTGCACCACTGGGCCCTCAAGTAATTGGTTTATTTATTTGTTTCAGAATTATCCACCCCTGGCTATTTGCCCCTACAATGCTACTCACAGATTCCACGAGAGTTTGATCAAGAAACATGTGTCTGAGTGTCCTTCCAAGGTAGAATACTTTTAATTGGACCATTGTTACCTTCTTACTTCCATAGGGTTAATCTTCTTTGTTACCTAACTGCGTCCATAGGCTTATTCTTTTTTGTACCTACCTACTTCCATAGGCTTAATCTTAATTGTTACCTACCAGCGTCCATAGCATTAATCTGCATTGTTACCAACCTGCTTCCAAAAGCTTACTTTTCTTTGTTACCTAGCTGCGTCCCATAGGCTTAGTCTCCCTTGTTACCTACCTGCGTCCATAGGATTAATCGTCATTGTTACCTACCTGCGTCGATAGCATTCATCTTCATTGTTACCTACCTGCTACCATAGGTGTAATGTTGAAAACAGAACTTGTTCTTTTCACCCGGAAAACTAAGTTAGCAAAACTTACACCCCCAACATTGTTTGGCACTAAACTTACCCTAAGTAAAGAAGTAAAATACCTAGGAGTATGGCTAGACAGTAAACTTCTATGGGCGAAACACCTAGACCATATCACTACAAAAGCTACAAACATTTTATGGCAGAGCATAAGAGCAATTGGCAAAGACTGGGGTCTGAAACCAAAGCTGTGCAAGTGGCTATATACTGTAATTGTGCGTCCTGTACTTACTTATGGATGCGTGGTATGGTGGACGCGCACAAACTTAGTTACTGCAGCAACCAAATTGCAGCAGATTCAAAGATTGGCATGCACACTTATCAGTGGCTGCATGAAGACGACACTTCTGATGCGTTAAACGTTATCCTAGGCATGACGCCGTTGCACCTGCATATACAACAGGAAGCAATGGCTTCCGCGATTAGGATAAAATCTACAAACCAATGGAAAGGTACAGGAACGACCACAAACCACTGCAAAATACTGTCAAAAGCGAAAATGATCATTCCGGAAGCCAGTAAAGGCACGGACAGGATAGCCAGTACTCATCTAGATAGTAAAAAGTACGAACTAATAACTGAGGACAAGATGTCTGAAGCGGCACCGCCATCTTACAAAATATACACTGATGCTGCAAAAAACGAAACAGGAGCAGGTTGCGGGTACTACTCGCACGAACTTGGACTCTCGGCATCGATAGCGCTGAACAAGACTATAACCGTCTTACAGGCCGAAACAATGGGACTGTTACTATCTGCACAAGCAGTTCAGTCCATAAATCAGTCTTTATTAGAAAACGATCAAGATAGAGTCAACATAGAATTTGTCACTGATAGTGCAGCAACTATATATGCACTCAGGAGACCTACAACGAGATCAAAGATACTGGCTAAATGCCACGATACTCTGCAACCACTGGCAACCGAGTATAACGTTAAGGTAAGATGGACGAAAAGCCATGCATCATGTGCTGGCAATATCACGGCTGACAAACTCGCTAAAGAAGGAACAAAACAAAAGGTAAGCGACGACGTGACCGGGACCTTTGTAGACCGTCAGCAATGGAAGTCGGAGACCTATTTCGTCGTCATGCCGAAAATAAACAACAAAAGTTGTGGAACAGCATGACAAGCTGTAAACACACAAAAGCAGCTTTTCCGAATTTAGACAGCAAAGTTACAAACAGATTGCTAAAATTACAAAGGCATGACCTTCGTATAATAGTAGGCCTCATCACGGGACACTAATCTAAATTATCACCTCCACAAAATTGGCGCTACAGATAGTCCTCTGTGTCGAGGCTGCATGCTTGAAAACGTGACTGTGGCACATGTGATCTCTCAGTGCCCGGTCTTGGATGAGGTAAGAGTCACAGCTGGGTTATACGACCGAGACGAAGATGAAGAACACCAGCCGCGGCAACCACAACGACAAGTATTAACAGTATCACCATTACTATCATCATCATCATCGCTATCTGCCTTAGCACTGCAAGCACCATCGGGCGCACAAACTCATCTATAATAACACATTCACCACTGGAAGCGTTATGCCCAAAGCCGTGCTACGCTTCATTAAGGAGCTAGGGTGGCTTGGGTGATCGCTGACAGGGGGAAATGCACAATACACCCCAAGCAGGACGTCAGTGCAGGTCCTATCGCCCCCATCACCAATTAGAATTAGGTGTAATGTTCTTTGTTACCTACCGACTTCCATAGGGTTAATCTTGATTGTTACC
Organism: Cabera pusaria; assembly: GCA_954871355.1. Taxonomy (NCBI): domain Eukaryota; kingdom Metazoa; phylum Arthropoda; class Insecta; order Lepidoptera; family Geometridae; genus Cabera; species Cabera pusaria. The sequence goes on along the minus strand of OX940913.1, from coordinate 9,534,413 downwards.
TTCCTGCTTTCATAGGCTTACTTTTCCTTATTACCTAACTGCGTCCCATAGGCTTCATCTTTAATCCTGCACGTTATCATCTGTGTGGTTCCAAATGGGTAACCACTAGTCGCCTTAACCAAACCACCGACGAAGGAAACATCATCATACGTATCAAGGTAAAGGAGTGCAGGAGGAGGGTACCCGCAGTGCCACGGTTAAAATCGGTGTGTGTTATTTAAATTAAAAAAATATAAATATTGATTGTTCATAATATTAAATAAGTGTTTATGACAGTATTTTGTATATACCAGTATATCAATATAAAGTTTGCTTAAAAAGTGAAGAATCAGTGCCAAAAAAACCATTTTAAACTACGATCCTGTTAGTGATTATTTTTTCGATTTTGGAAGAATAAAATCAAAATAAAATAAATAAAAGTGAATCAGATGCTGTTAAAACGCACAAAACGAAAATCTAGATCCAGGTATGCAGTGATAAAAATGTAACACCAAAACATAACCTGCAACAGCTGATATAAACACATCTAGCGACGAATAGTTAAAATGGCGCCGATATTATTATGCTCAGGATGTAAACAGCAAATACTTGACAGGCAATATCTCACATGTGGCCTATGTACCTGTTCTTATGACTTGGCTTGTGCTAACGTGTCTGTACAACGCTTTTACAACACAATGACCCATGAACATAAGATGGCATGGAAATGTCCAGCTTGCTACTGCAAACAGCCTAAAAAGGGAAACACAAATACACCAGCACGTTCCCGAGACCACGATTTAACTAGTCAGTATACTACACCATCAATAAGTAATGTCACACACAGGAAAAAATCTGCAAACACTTACGACGATACATTAAGTTCTGAAGATGGAAGTATTCTAGGAGACACCATCAACGCCAGAGACACTGAGAAGCTTAAAATAAATACCGTTACCGAAATCACCCTACAATCACTTAACGAGTTAATAGTGTTACGACTGAAGGAAAACAATGCGTCTATAATATCAGCGTTACAGGACACCATCACTTCAGAAATCAATAAAGCCATCACAAAACTACGAAGTGACGTCACAAAGGATACAAAAATACTTTTTGAAGAAAATAATCGAAGGAAAACTGACATAGAAGATATCAAAGCGACAATACATAGATTGGAAGGCGAATGTGATATTCTCAAACAGGAAAGGAAATCGCTTGAACTCCTGAAAACAACCCCCGAAACAACAGCAGCTGAAAATCATCAACCATTCGACAGCACAAGTAAGAAAATCGTTCTTTATGGACTCGAAGAATACTATAACGAACCCGAGTACCTACTATATGAAAGAATAACTCAACTTTTTGGCGAGATCCTGAATGTAAACCTGGAAGGATACATAGAGGACACATACAGAATTGGCAGACGTATATATAACAACAACAAAAATAAACGTCCACTTGTGATTGAACTTATAAGTAAACGAATGACTAGATACATATTAGAAAACAAAATTTATTTTCAGGGGACAACATTTTACATATCTGAATTTTTAAATGAAAACGCGAGAAAACTTAGAAGAGATATGAACAAAAGATTACTTAAAATATTAATTTCCAATTCAAATAATAACGTACTAAAACAATATTACAAAAAATATGAAAAAGTGTTAAAAAAAGCGGTTACAACATCAAAAAAACTGCAGTATATAAATAAATTAAAAAAATCTAATAATAAAGTTAAAACAATGTGGCAAATAATTAACGAAAGAACAAATAAACAACGCACGAAAGAAAATCACAATATTAAATTGCTAATTAACAATACCAGAATCTCGGACCCAAAACAAATAGCTAATACGTTTAACAACTTTTTCGCATCGATGGGCGAGTCACAATTTGACCCCCCGCAAGAAACAACCAGTCCCAAAAGCCGCCAAGTTCTCCACCCTTTAAAAAACACGATGTTCCTTACACCACTTACACTGAATGAAACTCGAAGACTACTCGAAACATTAAAAAATAAATTTAGTCGCGGCATCGATGACATTCCACCTGCTTTGTTTAGACAATGCGCGTACGAGCTGACTTTACCACTATACATGCTCGTAAATCAATCGTTCCAAGAAGGAACGTTCCCCGATCTACTAAAAAAAGCCGTCATAAAACCCATCCACAAAAAGAACGTACAATCAGATCCGAATAACTATCGCCCTATCGCCCTATTACCTACGGCGTCGAAAATATTCGAAAAGGCAATGTGTGATCGAGTGTATGCTTTCTGTGAGAAATACTCAGTTTTTGACGACAGCCAAAACGGCTTCCGAAAAAACCGATCTACTACGTTGGCAGTTTTTAAATACATGCAAGAAGTCTTAAATATTATAAATGAAAAGAAATACGCCGTCGGAATTTTATTAGATATGAAAAAGGCATACGACAAAGTTCAATTTAAAATACTTCTAAATAAACTACACGGAATTGGAATCCGCGGCATAGCTTATAAATGGTTTCAGTCATACTTGAAGGACCGAGAACAGTTAGTCGAAATTGAGCATTTTAATCACACGACAAAATATATAAATTATATACGTTCAGACAGAAAAATACTCAACGCGTCAATCCCACAAGGAAGTGTGTTAGGGTGTCTTATGTTTCTCATTTATGTAAATGACCTACCTAAATCAATTGAAAACCACTGTGTCTTGTTTGCAGACGATGTTTCTCTGCTAACCTCATGCAAAAATAGTAATAATCTAAATGACAAACTTACAGCCATCCTGGACAAAACCACAACGTGGATGAATGATCATAATCTCGAAGTCAACTTTCGCAAAACAAAGGTAATATTGTTCCATCCGTATCAAAAAACTTCACTAGATTTCACTTTAAATTATAACGGCACCACCCTAGAAACGGTAAACAATTTTTCGCTTTTGGGTTTAACGATTGATAAAAATGTAAACTGGCAATCTCATATCCAATCAATAAAAAACAAAATCTCAAAATTCACGTACGCGCTTCGCGAAATAAAAAGAACGACTGACCTAAAAACAGCGCTAATGACTTATCATGCATACGCTCATAGCTGGCTTAGTTACGGGATAATGTTATGGTGCAGCGCACCATCCGCACCCTCACTTTTTACTTCGCAAAAAAAGTTAATACGAATATTAGCAAATATAGAACAAACAGACAGTTGTAAACCTTATTTCAAGAAATTTAATATACTTACCCTTTCATCTATTTACATTCTCGAAATGTGCAAATTTGTGCGTAAATATCCCCAACTATACACTAAACGAAAAGACAAAGCCAGAGGTTCAAGAGTGAGACACGCGAACCGGTTATTGTTACCTACTTCCCACCTCCAGATGCACGCCACAAGTCCCTTCGTGATGTCTATAAAAATATATAATAAACTGCCCGAACACATCGGCAGTGAACTTAATGAAAAGTCTTTTTTAAAACAAATTAAACAAGTATTAATTGATAAAAGCTATTACTCAATCGAAGAATATCTCAACGATAAAAATATACTAATGAAATAATTGACATTTTAAAATTACTTATATTTCAATAGACTTCTATAAATTAATTAATTTATAATAAAAATTGTTTATAATAAAATTACTAAAATATAAATTCAAATTATCTTATAATATAATATTCAAATTGACGTATAATAAATTGACATAATAATTAAATTAATAATTACAATATAAGAATTTTATGTAATGCAGAAAATAATATTCAAATATGTACTAAATTAGATTTAAAAAATTTGCCTTCCTCTGCTCTAATATTGTTGTGCCCGACAGGGTCTCTAATGTACTGTATTTATTTATAACATCTTTTGTAAACATTTAGAGAACGCAATAAACGAATGAAATGAAATGAAATGAAACTGTAAAGAACAATTTTAGTGTATATTAAATAGTTTGTCAAGGTAACTAACATAATTAAAGCGGCAAAAGCCCAATGGATAGGGTGTCGGACTGGCGAGAGGTCGTGAGTTCGATCTCCACCCCACCCATTGCACTATTGACGTGAACCCACTCCAGACTTAAGCATATTTAGCTTAGTTGGAGCACAGAATAATGAATAGTACAAGTAGTTGGAGGGGTTAACAAGAATACTAGTAATGTGCAACCCACATTGCGAGTAATCTTTAAAAAAAAAAAAAAGTCACGATGACATAGTACACACTATGTCCTAATGTTGACACACACACACACACACAGTAACCATTTTAATTTTAAATAAAAATATAATAAATCATTTTCAAGAGTATTTTCTTTTAATACAGTAGTACAGTTACTGTGTGTGTGTGTGTGTGTCAACATTAGGACATAGTGTGTACTATGTCATCGTGACTTTTTATAGGTCTTAAATTGTACAACTTATCCCTAGAAACTTTTCTTATATCTTTTTCCGTTAAAGCAGCGTCCGTAAGAAGCGGGCTTTAACGACTTCACGAAAATACCTATTCTTTAAACAGGATGATATATAACTTATGAATGTTATATACTGGCTGTAATAGGGAATATGCATGAAGCTCAGATTTATTGGAAATAATTTTATTTCGATTCTTTGTTGTCCCGGAGTTATATGTAAAACATTTTTTTTTATTTAATTCCATTTTATTTGCTTAAAATAATAAATTAAAAATGCAATTTAAGCGAGGGAAATTTAAGCTTGTAAAACAGATCACCATTGGTCGAATCGAAAGTTGACGTCATTATGCACAACTCCACGTGATAGAAACATTGAGCGCGGGAACATAAAAATAAATGTATGGTGTGGTCTTATTGTATTTATTTATTGTGTTTGCCGCGAATTATTGTGCAGAAATGTATATTACAAACTATTTAATATAGTTATAAATAAAATATCTAACTGAAATATTTAACTGTAATATTTAACCGAATTATTAATTATATTTAATTATATATATATTTAATATAGATAAAAATGAGTACGAGATTAGAGAAACTGTATAATTTAATAAAAACATGCCATTGGCTAAATACAATAATCGCGCGGAGTCTTAGTTAAAGAAAAAAAAAGCTAGTTTGCTTCAAGCGGCGTGTGTCTGACGTAAGTGCGTGACGTCACAATGTATTACCAAAGAGCCCGGGAAATGATGGCGTTTAAACTGCTCAAAATTATTTGTATATTTAAATGTTTATTTAAAAAATAGTTAGACTAATTCCAGCAGTATTTTATTATTTTATTATGTTATATGGATGTAGTGAGTGAAATAAAAATATAAAAAAAAAACATGCATATTCCCTATTCACTTACCTTTAGTGAGGATGGTCGCGTGACCTCACTCCCGAGGAAGAGCGACGTGTCCATCAATATGTTTACTCGAAGACGGCTGAACCGATTTGGAAAATTGTTTTTTTTTTTTTTTTTTGATGAAAGGGTAAACTTCACATTTAAATTTCATCGATATATTTTTTTACACGGAACTGGGTAGCACTTGACTACTATCTCACTTGATGTTAAATGATGATGCGATCGATGATGGAGCGCGCTTACCCAGAAGATACCTATTCACGATTTGAAGACCCCTATATTGTACTTAACTTGTAATAATTATCAGTATCTCCAGAGATATGAAGATAAACATCTCAAACTTACCTACTGAAAATGACTAGCGTGACGTTTGAAGTCGATTCTTTTAGTTTTTAGGGTTCCGAACCCAAAGGGTATCAACGTAACCCTATTACTAAGATTCCGCTATCCGTCTGTCTGTCTGTCTGTCTGTCCGTCTGTCACCAGGCTGTATCACATGAACCGTGATAGTTAGACGGTTGACATTTTCACAGATGATGTATTTCTGTGTGTCTGTCTGTCTGTCTGTCTGTCCGTCTTTCACCAGGCTGTATCACATGGACCGCGATAGTTAGACGGTTGACATTTTCACAGATGATGTATTTCTGTTGCCGCTATAAGAACAAATACTAAGAACAGAACAAAGTTAAAAATTAAAGAAAAGTTTGAAAAAAAGTTTTTTACGATAGCGCCGCGCCATCTAGCATCAAAAGTGGCGCTATCGTCTTTACCTTAATCTGAATCTCGGAAGCGGCTCCAAAGATTAAATATAATTTAGTATACAGGGGATTTCGGGGGCGATAAATCGATCTAGCTAGGAGTCATTTTCAGAAAATGTTGTTTTATTCGTGTTTTCAATAATCAACTTTATTGATAATCAACTTAAAATATGACTCTTCCCGACATCTATTGGCGAGTAGAAGAAGCTTTAGTGTTACTGTGTTGGTAAAGCAGTTAGTTGCTCTCAATTTAATTTTTTTTTATTATTATTCGTCAATAGATGTCGGGAAGAGTCATATTTGTCGGTTTAAATAGCAAAAAATACCGAGCAAAGCTCGGTCAACCAGATATTTAATAATATTAATTACTACAATTGGACGTAGATAAGCGAAAATGTTCCAACCCACAAGTCATACAAAATTGAGATAAATTGACTAATATACTTATTTTGACAACAATTTGGATTTACTAAAGGGCGTTCTACTACTGATGCAGGAATAGGTCTTCTTAAACATATATTTGATGCATGGGAGAAAGCACAAGATGCTATTGGCGTGTTCTGTGACCTATCAAAAGCATTTGATTGTGTCTGTCATGAAACACTAATTTACAAATTAAAATACTACGGTGTTGAAGGTAAGGCACTTGATCTGGTATCATCATACCTCTGTAACAGAACACAGATGGTTGAAGTCAATGGCGTCTGGTCATCTGGATCCCTCATAAAAATGGGAGTCCCGCAGGGATCGATCCTAGGACCTTTTTTATTTCTAGTTTATATCAATGATTTACCGTCATTCGTACAGAACCTATGTGATATTGTTTTGTTCGCAGATGATACTTCCTTGATATTCAAAATAGATAGGACTACACCTAACTTTGACGATGTAAACAAATCAATAACACAGGTTCTGAATTGGTTTACAACCAATAACTTATTGTTAAACGCAAAAAAAATTAAATGTATTAATTTCTCTCTACCAAATGTAAAAAAGGGTATCCTAAATAGAAGTATATTAATAAATGATGAACCATTAGAACTTGTTGAATCCACAACATTCTTGGGCATCACCCTGGATTCAAAGCTTCAATGGGGTTCTCAAATATCGGTTCTAGCAGGTAGGTTAAGCTCCGCTGCATACGCAGTACGTAAAATTAGATTTTTAACGGACGAAGCCACTGCAAGATTGGTCTATTTCAGCTACTTCCACAGTATAATGTCTTATGGCATTTTATTGTGGGGGAAAGCCGCTGAAATCCAATCAATATTTGTTTTGCAGAAACGAGCTATTCGCTCTATATATAGTATGAGGTCGCGAGATTCACTTCGTGAAAAATTTAAGGAAATTAAAATTCTAACAGTGGCATGTCAATACATTTATGAAAATATTTTGTTCATACGCAAGAATATAAATGATTATAAGAAAAGGTCTGATGTACATAATTTTAATATAAGACATAAAAATAGATTAATTATACCTAATTTCAGACTGCAGAAAGTTAGTGGTTCATTCATGGGGAACTGTGTACGCTTTTACAATAAGCTACCTAAAGATATTGATCAATTGCCTATGAGCAAATTTAAAATCTATGTAAAATCCAATTTGATGAAAAAATCATACTATACAATAGGTGACTATATGGATGACAAAAATGCATGGCCTGAATGCCCCAAGTTCCAAGAACAAATATAAATTGTATTATAATTAATAATATATTGTTAAAATATTAAAGCTGACATGTACAATTAATTTAAAAAAAAAAGATAAAATGACAAGACAAGCCCCATAGAGTTTCTTGGTGTTTCTTCTCTGATGGGAGTATTTCCGAAACACCGGTAGATTCAACAGCCATTCAGTTTTCCCCTTTTGTCCGCAGATTTTCTTTCTAGGCTTGCCATTTTTATTTTTATTTAAACAATATTATGCAGCTGACAGACGGACTATCAGTTCCATTTGGATCATGATATGTACTGTGATCGGTATGCGTTTCTCTATGTTGTGTTTCACTATTTCACTTTTTTATTTTTTTTATATAAAATTTGTCTGAAGTACTGAAACACACACTTACATGTATGGTTGGTTTTAACCTACTTTAATTTTTTTTAAATATTCTGACGTAAACGATTGGATGACAGCTGAATGGTTCATTACTTTTTTTTTCTAATTCAAAGCGTTAAATTCTGCTCTTGCTATGTTTACTTGATAATTGGTTATGATTTATTTTATGATTTATGATTTTGACGTGTATATGTGCGTATATTTATACTGCCTACATACTGAATAAATGCTTTGATTCTTTGATTCTTTGATTCTTTGACGTCTTCTATCATTTAAACAAAACTGTTTTAGTCCTCTAGTAACATTTTCAGATATTTTTTTTTACAATACGTTCCAATCCACACCATTTATCTGATGAAGTGCATAATTTAAAAGATAAAAAATATTAATCCGCCTGAAACGTTTTAGGTTATACTATTAACTAAACATATTTTCTTTAAATGTCTCAATGATCTTGAAACTTTTAAGCAAAATAATATAATGGTAAATTTTCATAACAAGAATGTTCCAATGCTTTTGGAAAGTTTTAGCTAAATAATTTAATGCTCTTTTGCTAGAAAAAAATGTTCCAACATTTTTTTCTAGAAGAAGAGCATTGAATTATTTAGATAAAACGTTCCAAAAGCATTGGAACATTATTTTTATGAAAAATTACCAATATATTATTTTGCTGAAAAGTGTCAAGATGATAGAGACATTTTAAGAAAATATGTTTAGTTTTTTTTTTCTTAAAATAAAGTTTCATTGTTTTCGGAATGTATTAGTAATATAATAAAATTGTTTTTTTTCTCTTGGAGAATGTTTCAAAGTTTTTGGAATTATTTTAAAAACTAATATAATGTTCTATTTTTATTGGTAAAAAATCTTTTTTGTTTTATAATACAAAATAAATCATTGTAAAATGATTCCCGAAAATTTAAAGAAAATGATAGGTATTCTTCTTATCTATTACATCATTTAGATTCAGATATTTTATTTGCAAAAAAACACAGGTTATAGGGTAACGTAACGAAATCTGTGACGTGGCGCGAGTGGTCTTATTTTCGTAGGTACAAGTCAATACAAATCAATTTAAAACATTTATGACAAAAATAAATCCAATAATATTTTTGTTGAGATTAGGTACGTTTACTATTAATTTCTATTAATCTGAATGGTTTAATGAAAAAGTGTGAAATAATAAATTAATAATATATTAATTAAGTTTTATTTAATTGGGTTTGTTGTTTGACCTTGACCGAGTCAAATTGTGTCATCAGTGAGACAACAGTCAGCAACTGCACTGCACTGCAAGTGCAGGCATCGCAAATAAATAGGTCATTTCGTGTGTTAAACTGTTATTTCGAATTATCTATTAATTTTATGATATTTTTTCTTAAATCTACAAGCTGAGCCTCGTAACTTCGTCTGCGTTAAAAAATATTATATGTCCTATTCTATTATATTAGGTATACCAGATTAATATTTAAACAAAATTGGTCTACTAGCTAGATTAGTCGTGAGGAGATAAAAATTAAAAAAGTACTATTTATTAATTATGCTATAATAATATGACAAAAAAAATATGCCTCAACAATTATGTTGAATTATAGTTATGCGTTTATTATTATTCTTTAAAATATTATGTCAAGAAAAATATGCCCAATTACTTTATGCCAAATTAATGTATGCTTAAATATATTAGGAGAAACAACATTATGCTAAAGTATATTATGACAAAAAATGTTATTCGAAGCAATAGGGAACAGGGTAGAACAGAAACAATAAAATTTTTCTCATGTTAAAAGCAATCTTAAGCTCCCATCAAACTCTAAAGAGTATAACTTTTCGATTTCTCGAGTCTGGGCACACATCCAACGACACCGATTTATTCCAAAACAGAATCCGCTCTAAAACATCATCAGAGTGTGTATACAACTGAAGAGTGCATAGATATTTTCAAAAGCTGTAAAAAGAAGAAACCTATGCAAGTTTATAAAATGCAGAAGACTGATTTTTATAGCACAGAAAAGATAGAAAATAATATCATTAATAGAAAGAAATTTACGGATAAAAGCAAAGTAAATTGGTTGAATACCAAGGAAATTAAAATTGAAAAGAACAAAATGATTTAAATTTTTATGAGATCAACCTTTAAAAAAGATTTTAAGGAATTGCTCATTGGAAAAAAAAATTAAAATTCGGATCTACGAGTATCTCTATTGTGGCCTAACGGTAAACCAATCGCACCGGCAAAATTAGCAGATTTAGAATCATTATATGACTACGTACCACCAAATCATCTACAGTTTTATAAATCATTCCAAATACTTGTATAACACGGACTAGTTGTATTCCAAAATGAATATTAAAAAGTATATGCGAAAATTATTTGCGATTATTAACATTAATTGCCGCTATATTGCCCACAGAGTAGTCTACTACGTTACAAGAGTTGGTACTTCCCTACATTGTTGATACCCGAATTATGAAAGCACTTTCGTAAAAAGTACGTTCAAGTAGAAAGTACGTTCATAATTCTGAGTTATTTAATTATGTATGCAGTGTCACGGGACTGATATGGCCGCCATCTTTGCCAAACGTCATGTCATTGTCATGTCAAAACATACTAACTAACTTTGCACCCTAACTAGACTTTGCCCGGTAGTACATTCCTGTGAAAACAAATTAATTCTCCCCACCTTTGTTTCTATCTCGCTCACAGTTACCGTAAGAATATCTGTCAAAAACCAAAATCAACGAGAAGAAAGATTTTAAAAACATTATTCAAGGTTATATGTTTTAGTCTTCAAAAGTATATGCAATAGCAACCTCCATTGCATATAATCTTCTTGAGACTCTTCTTCTACAGTAACTAGTAAGTCGTCGAGATAAGTAAATGCGTCGTATTACAAATGTTGATATATTAAAAACGGCTCTGCCGATTTCGTTAAAATTTAAATAGGACCACCTGTGAAGGGTACCCTTTGAAACAAAAAAAGAATTTTTAAAATCGGTTCTGGCATCTTAGTAATCGGTGAAAAACATTAAAAAAAAAGATTCCGACGAATTGAGAACCTCCTCTTTTTTGTGAAGTCGGTTAAAAATTAAAAAGTTCAGATGACGTTAATGACGATTTTGGTGGGTTTGCCGGAAATACAGATTTTGACGTACAAGATGATGAAAATGATGAATAGGTTCATCATTCTCATAAACTCATGTTTCCCATGCCTGTTGAATATTTTTAAAACGTAACGTTAACGTATGATTTGAAGCGTTTTATTTTAATATTGTCTAATTTAAAAAAAATATTGTATTCAGATTTGTTTACAAATTTTTATGTCTTTTATTTTACACCAATTTTATTTTTAACAATGTTTTAAACTTTGTGGAACGTTTTTACAAAATTATAAGCATATAAATACTAATTTTGCAAAAATGTTCCAGTGCCAATTTTTCTAATAACCTACGCTATAACGAATATATTCGAAAAAAATTTACTTAATTATTTAATACTAACGTATTTCTACAATAAAACCTACAATATTCCATTCTACTAGGAGAGAGAGAAAAGTGTACCACTAAAACACAAAATTGCATTTATCTCAAATTTAAGCCGTTGTGGATTGGAACATTTTCGCGTAACTACGTCCAATTACTATTACTACTATATAATATTATTCTACCTTTGTGTTAACGTTTACTTAGTTGGTGTTAGAAGTTCGTTAGGAATTCGTTAGATTGCGTTCAGAACCCTCCGTGTGCGGGACAAAAGTTTGACTCGCACTTGGCCAGTTTTATTTAAACGATCTCAAATTATATCAATAAGTCTGTATAATTAAAAATATGTATTGTTTCAGGAACAATTTCTTCTAGAAACAAAGCCAGAGAAATCCAACGTAATGATCACAACTCCTCAGCCTATCCCACAAAAGGATTACATCAGTACCGACGATCCTGACTTCGAGTTTTGGGATGACTAGATGGAAGAAGAAATCTTTTTGAATGTGGTATGATGTCTTTACAAAAGTATGACGTACAAATATGAGTAGATGGGGCAAAACTTGCACTGAAATAAAAAATATTGATTCAATCAAGGCATGTAGGTAAATATAGGGGGGGGGGAGGATGTTTTTGTAAAACGTTACGATGCGTAACAAGGGCAGGCAGGAGGAGGTTTTTGGAAGTACGCGTTGCGTAACATTGTTTTTATTTTAACCCTTCAGAACGCTTCTCTTTACTCAATTTAAACGCCTACTTTACGCCACATAATTGTGACTTTTAGGTAAAAATGGTCACTTGATGGTTAAGTGACGTTTTACTACGCGGGGGAGGAGGAGGGGGGGGGGGAGGGGGCTTCTACAGAAAAACTTTACGGTGCGTACATGGGAGAGAGGGGGAGAGGGGTCAAAGATCTTCAAAAATTGCTAGACTTCTATAACTCCAATAGATGTGATTTCAGTGCTCGTTTGTTTTTTTCCATTCACTCATATTTGTGCATAATTTTTTTGTAAGTAAATCATCTCACCTTACATAAAAATCAGAACAGGATGGTCCTCATAAATCCAACATGTCTAAGATAGTTTTTTAATTAATAAATATGTATATCATTATTTACCAAAAAAAAACTTAAGATAAGCAAGATAAAAAAATCATCATTGAGATGACTTTTTGGTTACTTTTATATTGTTTATGATTTAGTTTTAAGGAAACGTGATTTTTTATATGTTCATTAAAATTTGGTAAAAAAACGGTAGGTACTTATTATATACAGTAGCACTCACAGCTTTACAACAAATCTGTATCTCGTGTTCAAGATTACAACAAAACTGACCCTCGTATTCAAGATTGCAACAAAACTGACTCTCGTATTCAAGATGACAACAAAACGGACTCTCGAATACAAGATTACAACAAAACTGACTCGTATTCAAGATTACAACAAAACTGACTCTCGAATTCAAAATTACAACAAAACTGACTCTCGAATTCAAAATTACAACAAAACTAACTCTCGAATTCAAGATTACAACAAAACTCTCTGGTATTCAAGATTACAACAAAACTGACTCTCGTATACAAGATTACAACAAAACTGTCTCTTTTATTCAATATTACAACAAAACTGACTCTCGAATTCAAAATTACCACAAAACTGACCCTCGTATTTAAGATTACAACAAAACTGACTCTCATATTCAAGATTACAACAAAACTGAATCTCGAATTAAATATTACCACAAAATTGACTCTCGTATTCCAAATTACAACAAAACTGTCTCTCGGATCTAAGATTACAACAAAGCTGACTCTCGTATTCAAGATTACAACGACGCTGACTATCGAATTCAAGATTACAACAAAACTGACTCTAGTATTCAAGATTAGAACAAATCTGACTCTCGTATTCAAGATTACAACAAATCTGACTCTCGTATTCAAGATTACAACAAAACTGACTCTCGTATGCAAGAAACGAGATTTTTAAAATCCGATGCGTAGTTTAGAGGTTCTAATCGTACAGGAGCCATTTTGTTTTATACTGTAATAAAATAACTGTGTAATATATGTAAAGATCAGTTTGTTCTAAACATATCACTAGTTATAGTAGGGTCAATTTAATATATCACATTTGACATCTGTCACTCTTAGCTTCATAGTAAGGTGACTTGCTTAAAAACATCGATTCAATTGATGAATCGATACGCATCAACACAAACAAGAATGATGTTATTTTGATGTTATTCTAAATAACCAATTTTCCGGCTGCTCTAAATGAGAAATACTATTAGTATTTACATTATTCAGTGTTATTTACTTGTTTGTTTTGCGTTAATATGAAATTGATAAGACACGTTAGTACACATTATACAAATCGGAAATTGTACATATTTAAACGATTTTATATGTATTTATGGATTAGAATGTAGCTCCATAGAAAATGGCCCAATACAATAATATCGTTTAAAAACTAAAAAAGAACCGACTTCAATGCCGCGCTATTCATTTTCAGTACCAATTTTGAGATGTTTATCTCAATATCTCTGGAGATACTTATCAGACCTCGATAAAATTACCATGGTACCTCACTTGGGATATCTCCTTTCGAACAAAAAAAGAATAATCAAAATCGGTTCATAAACGACGAAGTTATCCGCGAACAAACGTTAAAAAAAAAACGGTCTAATTGAGAAACCTCCTTTTTTTGAAGTCGGTTAAAAATAAAAAAAGACGTACCCAATGTACCTATGGATCTAACGTTTAGTTGTTTATCGTTTTTTAACCCAAATTATTATTAATTTAGTATTTTCTATTCAATTTTTTTTTTGTATTTTTTTAGTCAAAGAATAATATTATATGTTAATTACAATCACAGTGTAGTTATTTTTATAGTTAAACATCCTTCACAAGTAATAATTGCATTCGATTCAACCTATCGTCTGATCAATCTTTTGATTTTTTGAGTAGCATCCCTACTGTGTATAAAGAAAAAGTGTTCACTGACGTAACCTTGTACTGACGTTTAGTTTTTTAGAACAATAATATCGTTTAAAAACTAAAAAAGAACAGACTTCAATGCCGCGCTATTCATTTTCAGTACCAATTTTGAGATGTTTATCTCAATATCTCTGGAGATACTTATCAGACCTCGATAAAATTACCATGGTACCACACTTGGAATATCTCCTTTCGAACAAAAAAGAATAATCAAAATCGGTTCATAAACGACGAAGTTATCCACGAACAAACATAAAAAAATATATATATATATATATATACGGTCGAATTGAGAAACCCCTCCTTTTTTGAAGTCGGTTAAAAATAGTTTATTATGTTTAAAATGAATTATTAGTCAAAGCACAGAATAATGAATAGTACAAGTACAGAAATTGCACTCCCTGAGAGCAAAAAGGCGAGATTAAACCTAGTTACAACGTCGGTAACGTTCAAAATGCGCTTCACGCCTCGAGTGCGACCTTGAATTTGCGTCACAGTATCAACTAATAGTAACTATGAACCGCGTGTTGCGCACAGTGAAATGCACCGTAAGTCCGCACAGCGAGAGTCTGAATAACTCGGTCAACTCGCGGCCTCTCCTATAGGGTTGAATGTTATAAGATAACTTATTGAAGCCTTTAATTGGTAGCAGAATACTTTAAGGTAGAACAATGTAATGAGTATATTTAAAGTGCTACCATTCATGCTTAATGTTGAGGTAGGATAAAAGTACTACAGTTATACTTTAATTAAGATAGTTAAAACTAAAACAACCGACTTCCATGCCGCGCGAGTCAGTTTCGGTTGCAAGTTTGAGACGTTTATCGTCATATCTCTGGAGACCCTCATCAGATCTCGACGAAATTACAATGGTACCACCTCGGCAACGAACTCTACCGATTAAAAAAAATCATTCAAATCGGTTCACAATTGACGGAGTAATCGCGTAACATACACACAAAGACGAATTAAGAAACTCCTTCTGTTTGGAAAGTCGGTAGAAAATAATGTTCTACGTTCAATTGAAAATGAGTATGTAAAAACGTATAAGTATGTATAAACGTATGCTACGCAATGCTTTGTAGCCCTTCGTTTAGACATACTGAATAATATTTTTGTATGTTAATATCGTAAGCAAGGAATATAATAATGAGGTAGGTACAAGTAAGGCGCGCGGCCGATCGAGAGCGCGCGTGACACTTAACTGACTGAACATGCACCCGAGAGGGTGCGCGGAAGTACTTGTAGTTTCATAGCTACAGCGCGGAGTGCGACAGGCCTGGGCAAAGTAAATCATAAAAACGCTTTCTTTTGTAATTATTAGAATAAATATGTATGTGTAACTGAAAAATGTTAAGTAATTATGCGGTTCTGACTTTGAAATAATTAATAATATTATGTGCCCTTCATTACAAGGTCACGTTGTTGAATTTTGATGAAGTGTCAAATGTGATCTATTAAATTGACTCTACTATAGTATAGTCACAGAATCATTAATAGTGGTATAGTGACTAATATATCACATCAGTAAAGAAACGTAATGATTCCGTTTCTTTACTCATGTGCTAATATCGAATAATAAACTCGTGTTTGACACGTCTGCCCGCGGAGCGATAAAAGTGTGGGAAAGAGATGCCTAGTGCTCTCTGTCGCACTTGCAGGTATTAACTTAAGGAAGATAAGATCTAAGGAAGATAAGATCTAAGGAAGATAATAGTGATGTTCCACAATCTTATCGATATTAATACGATAAAGCATTCACAATATTATAATATTATATACACTGTATATGTAATGTATGTAAACACTGTAGAAAGTTACTTAAAATAAACGCTTAAAAAAAGAGTTCGACTTTCTTTCAACCAAATACAGATCATATTATGATCCTTGTCAACCGACTTCCAAAAAGGAGGAGTTTCTCAATTCTATTATTGTATGTATGTTACGCAATTACTCCGTCAATGACGATAAACGTCTCAAACTTGCTACTGAAACTGACTCGC